>OY776098.1:14644779-15953112 GCA_963675205.1 Catocala nupta
ACGCGGGTCAGCTAGTATTTCAATAACTTTCGTAGATAGTGCCGCCATTTGTTATCTACAACAGCTTAGTGTTGATAATGTCGTCAAGGTGAATGGTGATATGATGATCGCTGAAGAGCTTTTTTACCAAAGCATGGTGAGGTACTCTCTTGAAAATTAAACTATAAACTAGACTGTTAGGTCTGTTTTATACATGTGCCCGTGCCACGTCGCCTGTGAATAATTTACGCTATTTAAGAATATGGAGACATGTGTCTATGATACAGTCGCACCCGACGTCGTCTCTATACAAACCTTTATATGCGTCACATAAGTTAATAGTTGTATATGTTCAATATGGTATATCTCATGGTTAGTTAGTTTATTGTGTCTAATACTTAAAATATTGGCAAGTGAATATATCTTTAGCCTGCAATCCACAATCATCTTTATAACACAGACCAAAGAACAACAGCATATTTATACAATATCTAACAACCTTTAAAATTATTATCATGTGCCTATCAAGCCCAATGTAGAAAGAAAAGCAAAACAATTTTATCTAGGTTGTCCTGAAGATTAACACTGTCACTAAATTTAAAAAATTACTCAATCTAGTCTGTGGTTAAGTATATTTAATTATGGAACACCGTTATCACAGAACACATATCAACACTAATAAATTTTCATGCTTTTGAATCTGTGCCAAATGTGCCAATAGTATTGCTGAACTGAAATAGAATATCTTTATTCAACATCAATGTTTAAAAAAAATGAAAAGATGAATCTGGCATGAAATAATTTGTTGCAAGCAATTTGCACATGGTAGACATCAGTAATTGTAATTTTTATAATAAAAAATGTTGAGGATAATGTATTATTCTTAAGGAGTATAGAAATATGACATGTATATGAGCACTTGTAAATTCTGTAGCATATTTAATTATTAAAGTATAATGTTCATGGTTTTATATTTTGAGGACAGATTATGAAATGGATTTATATTTTCTATAGAATCTGAAATGCATACTACATTATGTATAAACATAATTATTTTACAAATGCATTCATTAGTATTTTGTATGCATTAAAGAAAGTTTTATCTAATAAAATGTTTTAAATTCTTGGACTAGAATTGTATTATGTGATTGTTCTTGAATGCTGTTTTACTAAGTAATCCAAATATAGTATGTGAAGAATAAAAATAATTGTAAATTATTTGCTATTTTTGTTTAACTTTATGGCTGAGTATTCTAAGGTACCTCATTATGAAGTCAATTAATGCATGCATAGTGTTCATATGATTTTCTTAATAAAACAATGTAAAATGTTTAAAAAGGTTAGGAATTACTACTGAACATTTGATATACATGTAACAGCCTTTGATATACTTTTCTTACACACTATAAAGTACTGGAATTAGGTATTTAACTGCAATTAGAAACAATGAGTACATAATTTTTCATTTGTTTATTATATAAATGAAAAGTATGTTTAGTTATGTCCAATAATAATTGCATCAAGGACTCAAGTGGCAATATTCGAAAAAATTGTAGGTATCACAAACCTGTTACTCATAAACCGGATGCTTACTTACATACTTAAATTTACTAGACATATATCAGGAATAAACTGTAAAAATGTGGGCCATTATTTTTATCAATTAATAATTAATTTAAGCCATACATTCACCATGAAAATTAAAAAAATACATTTGTTTGTGCTATCGGTCCCGACAGCTTGTACGATCTATCGTATATTCATATATAAATGCTAAAATATACAAACATACCTTGGCAAAAATTCTCCGCCAATGCAAATCTGACCGTGAAGGGGTCAGCGGAATCGAAACAGTCGTCTCTCTTTGTCCTGAAGGCATTTTCACTCAAAATAATCACACGAAACTTACGAAAATGTGAAAACTATTATGCTAAGTAGTACATCATAACACAGTCGGATAAAAGGCACATTGGCGTTTGAGCATGATCGATTAACCCTCGACAAAACGCGATAAGATAAAGTCTCTAAGAAAAGCTTAGTATTACGCGATAATGTTTAATAAAATCGTATTTATTCTACTTAGATAAAGACGACGAGCACTATTGAAGTACCGTTAACAACTGACTGACAAGTGACTGACACTGACGTTTAAAGTAGCTTGGCGTTCTTAGGTGAGGTCCGTTTTACGGAATATACGTTACGTGTATAAAAATAATTTAATATTATGTGTAGTGTAAAATATATTATTTTAACAGGCGATGCTAGTAAATACTAATATAAATCCAGCGTTTGAATGATATATTAGTATTATGTGTAAAATCAGTGTATATAAATATTTAATATTAATATTTCCGGACCTTCAAACCTTGAAAAGAGCGTAGGTAAAAATTATACTTCTTTTTAAAAGGCCGGCAGCGCACTTGCTTGTAACTCCTCTGGTGTTGCGGGTGTCCATGGGTGGCGGTAAGCGCTTACCATCAAGCGATCCGTATGGTCATTTGCCTACTATACCATAAAAAAATATATTTATATAGGCAAAGTGCAGCTACACTGGCCATTGTATGTACATTGGTGCTTCGTTACCATGGCAACGAAATGTCAAAAAGGACAACAACTTAAGGTTCCTTACTATTTTCAGGAACATACATTTTAGAAGCTTATAAATGTATTGTATTATTATTCCTCAGTCATGAATGATTTTAACCGTTGTAATAAAGTTTCCGGAGTATATTGGCTGGAAAAAGATTTGCGTAATTTGAAAATAAAGTAAGTGGTATATAAAAAATAGTTTAAGTATAGTTATAATATACATTCGAAGTCATGTGAATTTCTCAAAGCAGAGATCATTGCTTCAAATAACATATATAGTATGATATAATCTTCATACATATATTATAATCAATCATAATATGTAGATAGAATCATTGTTAGTGTAGTTATAATATTGTACTGTAGTCAGAAAGCTATCTTGGTAAAGATCTATCTGATAGCATTATCAATGCTACACACTGGTCATGTGCAGTATTAAAGTTCATATAACTTCTCTAACTCCTATCACATCAATGGTAGACACCGTCACCAATAATAAATGTGATTTTACAATTAATGTTGTCCATTCTGGATGCCAAGAACATTAGCATTCTGATTCAAGGGCATTGACTGTTTTTCCTTAGTTTATGTAAGTTAGAAGTTTGGCTGTATTGTATTGGCATTGCTCTAACTGTACCAATGGCTCTTTGCCATGCCCATAAGTGCTTACCTCGTAAGAGCCTCTAGCATGTTTGACACCAAAGGCACCAAGAAACAATAAGTAGTTATTACAAGTATTATGTTACAGAGTAAAATTAAAACATCAAGATGGAATTATATCCCTACCTAAATTTGAAGACTATTCAAAAGGCTCTAATGCATTAAATTTGGAAAATACTACTGAAGATTATGTATTCAAGTGGCAAGAAAAAGTCTTCAGTTGTTGGGAAATGCAGCGGTATACAGACCACCACAATTGCATCACAGATACAGAATTAAATTATCATGAAGTTTTAGAAAGTATAGACTATACACCAAGTAAAATATTCACTTATATCCATGAAGACTATTATTTGCCATTGCCATTAAATAGTAAGAAAAAGAATAATGGTATTCTAAATTTGGGTTCATGTTTGGAAAGATTGAACTTGAATGATCCCATAGGGAAAGTATTTGGAGGTGAAACTATTTCTACTACTCATTTATTCAGAAGTGAAGAAAATGTTAATATGGAGGAAGAAGAATGGACCGCAATGCATGTTGTGTTTGATAATTCTGATTACAATGAGTAAGTTTTAACTTTTTCTTATTCAGAGCACTTAGGAGGACAAAAATGCTGGGACAATTTTAAAGAGTACTTTGATGTCAGAAGTAAAAATAAAAAAATTTGGTACAGGACTGTACTTGTGTGAGCCTTCCAATGTACCTTGGTTCTTAAATAGTAGGTTAAGTAGAAAGGAAATAGTTGTAGCACAAAGGTTACGCTCAGGGCATTACCCATCTGGAAAATTTGGACATCTCATGAGGAAAGTTGATTCACCTAATTGTGAGGTGTGTGGAATGAGGAATCAATGTCAGATGTCCAACACTTGCTAGCTGAGTGTGTGAAATATTAGAGGCAGAGGAACTCATTTGTGCAATTCTATGAAATAAATATAAAAGATATTGAAGCATTTTCAAGTGTTTTAGCTGAACCTACATCAAAACCAGCTGTAGCTATTTATTACATGTTTTTGCACAAATGATTTATATTTCTGATAGTTAGATTAGTATAGGAAACGACGGGGCTGACACTTTATTGTTAAAATAAAAAAAAAAGCTCTAAAATAAAAAGATTTAAAAAGAAAAGAAAATTCTTTTTACGGTTTGTTAGTTTCTTTTTTAATACTGTCCAGACCGTATTCGGCCACGGCGACTTGGAACTCATTATTGAGAGCTTTGTTGGTGTGCTCTCAGGTGACTGACATACCCGATTTTTGCCGTGAACTTGAGTCCGCAATCACTGCAAGTCAGCACACCTATGACATAATTGTAATGTATGGCCGCAGGTGGTCGAGCCTTTCTTTCCGTCGCCTCTTGAACTCGAACACCTTAGTGCGAACAGTGCTCCTCCACAGTGACCTGTCCGCCGCCACTGCCTTCCACTGCGTCGGGTCAAGGTCGCAGTGCTTCATGTGACGCTTGACCAAATCTTTGTAGCGCAGGAATTGGCCGCCTTGTTTTCGCTTGTCATCCTGTGCTCTGAATAGAAGATGCGCTTAGCCGCTCTGACGTCAGACATCCAGGAGACATGGTCGCAGCTACCGCTGCATTAGATATACCTCTATTCCGCCGTCATTTGCTCGTTGTAGAACTTCCGTGTTTCGTACGCGGTCCGACCAGTGGATATTCATAATGTCGCGTAGACATTTCAGGTAGTATCTATCTAATGTGTGGATATGTTTGCGGTATGCGCACCAGGTTTCGGAGCCGTATAGAAGATTTGGTAGGACGATTGTGACGTATATAGCTATTTTCGTGGGGATATTATGTCATGTGAACGGAACACCTTGAAACGAAGTTTGCCAAAGGCTGCAGCAGCTGCTCTAATTCTACTGTTGACTTCGTTATCAAGGAGGCACTTTGATGTTAATGTGCTGCACAGATACCTATTTGAATTCGTCTACCTGCTTAAGTGAGACGTCACCGAGTTTAATGTCAACTGAGGTACTCGACACTATCTTGGACCATCACTTCGGTCTTTTTCACACTGATTTGAAGACCAAATCTACGACAAGACTTATGAAGACTCGTCATAAGCCTTTGTAGACCCTCTGGGGATTCCGCCACAATAGATACATATATCATCTGCATGCATCATTTCGGTAATGATTGCGTGAGACCCTTCGGTGAGAGCTTTAAGTCTAGATAGATTAAAGACTCCACCGCCATCGGTCCGAGATCGAATACGAATGCCGTGAGACATATCCTGCAAGGGTTCCCTTACTATAACTGCAAAGTACAGGGCGAAGAGAGTTGGAGTGAGCACGCAGCCTTGCTTTACGCCGCAACTCACTGAGAAAACTCTGAATCTTCGCCCTGCACACTGACACAGCATCGCATGTCATCATGTAGGAGTCGGATGATTCTTACAAATTTATCTGTGCATCCAAGTTTCATGAGGATCACCCTTAGGGCACGCTGTCAAAAGCTTTTTCCAGGTCAACAAAACATAGATACAGAGGTTGAACCTGTTTTAGACTTTTCTCTTGTAGCTGACGAATAGAGAAGATAGCCTTACAAGTACCTCGCTTCGGTCGGAAGCCAAATTGGGTTTCAGGCAGTATGTCTTCAGACAAGGGAATTAGCGGTTCAGTAGGATTCGAGCAAAGACTTTTCCTGATAGGCATTGCAATCCGATCTGTCGCCGTTGTTCTTATACACACAGCGACGCATCAGCCTAGACTGTTTGGACTTTGAACTATTAGAAGTTGAACGTTGCGAATCGTGCGAGAGAGTGCTTTATATTTTTGTTACGCTCCATCCTTATCATTACATCGACACCACTATGCACTGTCTCTTTCCGACAATTCTCTATTTTGTATGTAGCGTAGTTATATAGGTGTCTAAATCGATGTGTAGCCGTGTGTACAGGGCACAAATACGAGAGACTCGAAAGTCATCAGGCACTCGCTCCTAATCCCACATTTTGACGAACAGCTTCCAGATGGATTCATGCTATTTCTTGTACCCATACTTAAGTAATTCTCCAGGTATATTGTCAATGCCGACCGCTTTTTGGTTCTGCTGTTGTTGGACGGCAACAGTGAATTCAGGCAGAGTCAGTGGGTCATCCAGCTTGTTAATTGTGGGGAGAGTTACTATCGAGCTAATGTGGATGATGTCCGCAGCTCAGTCCACATTGAGCAAGGTGTTAAAATGCTCTCCCCATCTGTCGAGTACATCTTTCTTACTGGCAAGCAATTGTGTGCCATCGAAGGATCTTAGGGGCTACTCTAGTACGAGTTACAGTACCAACAAGTTTGCGGACTTCATCATAAAATGCACTCGGTTGTTTGGTGTCAGCAAGCCACTGTATGCGCTCGGCTTTGTCTCGCAACCACTTGTCCTTTATTTCCCGTACATATTTCCGTAGCTCGGCACCACTACGCTTGACTTGCTCCGCCTGGTGATCGTCACTATGCTGACGCAAGAGAGAACGATGCTTCTGGATGGCTTTACTGAACCAATCCCCGTATCTACTGAGTTTAATACCCAGTGTCTGCGAGGCGACGATGACTAGATTGGACGAGAGCGTTTGCCAGTTGGCCACATTATCACCATTCTCAACGTCTATCTATTGGACTGCATCACTATCTGCCTGGGCGTAGTTGTTACGTATATCTAGATTTTGTAGTTTCCCTATGTCTAGACGTTTGGGCTTCAGTCCTTGTGATCTGCGAGGAGGATGCAGGCGGGGGCTCAGTTTTGTGATGACAAGGCGGTGATCCGAGGAGCAGATGGTATTGGCATCGCACATAACACGTGTGATCTGTACTTGGGAAATATTTGCTTGCCTGACAATTACATAGTCTATCAGGTGCCAGTGTTTTGACCTTGGATGCATTCATGTGGTTTTATATTTAGCCGGGAGTCTAAAGATAATGTTGATGATAGCTAGCTCAAACTGGGCACATAAGGACAGTAGGAGTAGTCCATTACTATTCATCTTGCCAACACCATGTCTTCCCAAGACCTTGGGCTAAGCTTCGAAGTCCCGCCCGACTCTAGCGTAAAGTCACCCATCAGTAGTACTTGCTCCCAAGGACAAATCCTGGAAAGGGATTGCGTGACCTCCTCATAAAAATGTACTTGATATCGTCATCCTTGTCCATCGTTGGTGCATATACGCTGATGATATTGAGGTAATTGTCATTGTCAAGGTGTAGGCGCAACTTCGTGACGTGGTCCGAGATGTGTACAGGACACTCCTCCAATTTAGATGCTATGTGGTTTTTTATGGTGAAATTGACACGGGACCTCCTGGGCTCGGAAGACGCGGTGGGGTAGCTTTCTAAGCGAAAGTATATCCACCCTTGCGCTCCACCCTCTCCCCTTCGTCAGCTAAGTGTGTCTCACTAAGAGCAGCAATATCCACACCATAACGTCGGAGCTCCCGGGAAACGAGGGCGGTTTTTCGAGGAGGACCTAGATTGGTTTCACGATCAAGGAGGGTGCGTACATTCCACGTTGCAAATATCATATTCCGAGATTTTATTTTGTGGTTATGCAATTTATTTCTGTACTTTCGACCACGTTTTAGATAATGCAGAGACAGTCTAGTCCCTTCCCCGGATTGGGGGAAGCAGGGCCTCTGAATAGAGCTGCTTCGTCATCCAGGGAGCTGCCGAATTACACTGTTAACCCAGTCCAATGCAAAGCGACCATATTTCCTGAACCGCCTGCGTGCAGACATCAGACAAAGCCTAGCTGGCATCATAACTAGACCTCTCTACCTCTGTCCATCGCCGCAGGGCTATAGTTTGAATCGGAGTCCGACGTCAGAGCCAAGTCAATTGCGCCGGAGATATTAAAGTGCACGAAACGTTGAAACGATAGTGTGCGCGCGAACACAGGTGCACTCTTACCCCTATGTCTCTGTATCCAATGGAGCGGGGAACCGCTACGATCGGCGAGAGATAGGAACGTCCCTAGACATCAGCAAGGCCTCTGATGCAAGCCTAAATTTTTAGCATGTGTTAGGTCTAGTAACTGACCGGGATCGTCAGTCGATCCCAGCGGGAGGCATCCGCTAAAAGTGGTGGTGGGTGGCTGGAACGGGATAGGACAGTAGGGAAGGAGATAGGATACTATTGTCACAGGAGAGAAGAATATGACAGCAGTAACTAGAGCAGTCCGGGGTAGCATACCCATAGTGATCCTACTAGTACAGTTATCGGACTGATAACCGACAGTACCACTCTCTGGACACTCTTTGTTAGTAAGGGTTTCTTGATGCTAGTGCCAAGTGATGACTGCCATTAGTTTACTGGCAGAGGTGTATGTGGGAGGACAAGTATCAATCTTAATGTATTAGGTTGGAAATTGGAATCATTGCATTGGAAAATCATTTTAGTTATTCTCGTCAAGAAGGTTTTGGTAGCAGTTTTAAGCTAAACTAAAATGGATTTAACAAAGACAGGCATATTAATTTATGATGCATAATGTTGTAAAATGTTGTCTCTTTTATTTTCATAATAAAAGACACAACATTTAATCGAAATATACAACATATCTTTAAAACATATAGTATCATAAACCATTTTTCTGTTTGTCTGTGTGTTTGTGAGCATTTATCACCACAATGGCTGAACCAATTTGAATTTGGTAATCAGTGATACATTTTAAAGTTCTTATTCATTAGGAATATATGTATATATTTATGTATTTTTGTGTTATGAAATTGCAGGCACATGTAGTAATTAATATACATGCTTATATTTTTAGAGATTCACAACTAATCTACAAACAAGAAGTTACTCTACTATCACTGTATCACAACTCATCATACAGTTACTTGATCTTCACACCGGATGTAAATGACTTGGAGCTTAATCCATACTCTGTGGAGACACTGTCGGGAGTACAATGGGGATACCAGTATGCAGTTGAAATAGAGTTTGAAGAAGCAGAGAACGGGGATGAATTAGAAATGTTGGTATGCATGCATTCTTTTTCCTAACCGTTCTTATAGTACGATCAGGAACATAAGTAGCTTAGCATTAAACAGTATTTTATTAATGAATATTTAATTATAATTGTTCTTCAGTAATAATTAGTGATTGAAATAACAACCCTTTAAGTGTTACTGCAGTAAAAGACGCAGGATTACTATTATGTGTAGGTATGAAGGAGCACTTATTTGCCGAAATATTTATTAATTTACGTCGCTGACTGTACTAGCTTCAGTGTGTTTTTGAGGTTTGAATGTTCTTTAGTAAGTAGATTATGACGTTTAGACTGAACAGTATTATTAGTATTTTCTGTTACTACATAAGTGAGCTTAGTACTTAGTAGCTTAGTAGTTCATAACTGTAATGTTTGATAGAAGCCTAGAAACTCCACTTGCCTAACTATGAAAATTTCAATACGAGATAATCATAAAGTTTTTAGGGATCTCAGTCAACTGCCGAGCAACTGCACTGCGTTATATCGCTGTGTGAATGATACATATCTAATAAATGTCATAGTCAGATCACAATCATAATTTCTGGATCCAAAACCTCTGTGGAATTCCATCCCATCACACTTATGGCATCGGCTAGGCGACCGCCTGCTCCACTATGGGTGCAATCATTATTGTATTAGTTAGGTACTATAGCATAATTTTTAGTATAATATAAATGCGAATGTAAGTTTATTTGTTTGTTTTAACTACTCGACCCATCATCATGAAATTTCACATACACTTTATCAGTGGTGCAGGGTACCATTAATACTGAAAAAGTACTGCTAAATGAAAGCTAGTTACTTATGAATACTCTAAATCAATTAATTTTTATTTTCAGTTGAGGAAACTACATAAGAGATGGGAGAAAAAACACAAGCACTTGTTTAACTTTGTGATGCCTCCTCTTGGCAAGAAACAGTATAATGTCACACTGGAGATACTGACTGCTAGAGGATTTGATATGGACAATTTGTACATAAAGTTTGATAATAAGGTAATTATATATATTATATAGCTTACACAGCTGTCCAAAAGAAAAGTACAGGAAATTATTCTGTACATTTTACTAGTATTACAAATTTCCATATTATAGTACAGTTTTATTATTATATTATATATCTACATTGATACTGCTAAACATTTTTCTAATGATACAACAAAACAAAATGTTTTATTATAAATATGGTTGCCACTTTTGCCCTATTGGAATTAAAAAGTGGTCAATAGTTAACAAAAAACAATAAACAAATTTTAAACAACTTGCGATTTAGGGAAGGGGATTTCACAAATTGTGCTTGTCGGACTAATTAAAATTTAATCTTTTAGAAAATAATTTTTATTATATAAAATGTCTGATAACTTCTATCCCTTATCTCTCGAAATATGGGCAAAATATCACTATGACGAATGGTGTCTCAGTACTGCAGTGATTAGACAACCTTCGTGATTGTACAAATGCACATAATAAGCAGCAATATTTCCATACAATTTCAGGTTCCAGAAGAACTAGAATGTAAAGATACTCTTCAGGGTCGCACGCACACTACTAAGGCTCTGAATTCAGAAGATGTCGATGAGTGGAGTTTCGGACACCTCGTGGAGTTTACAATAGAAGCAGATATTGGAACAGGTATTCAACACTTTGTTTATTTTTTATATGTAGGTAAGTGGTAAACTCCAAAACTAATTAACTGTAGGCCATGAAACATAAATGCCGAATTTTCGGGTGAACTGTTCGTAAAAAAACACATTTTTTCTGAAATTTGACCTAAATTTCGGTTCGTACCTAATTTCTTATAAACTATCATAAAAGCTTTTATGAAGTAGTACGAACAACGGAGCAATCATTTTGAAAAAAGAAGGCCGTAGTAACTTCATTGCCAGTTTTATCGTTTCGGATAGACAAGTTTCGGATAAACAATTTTATGGTAGACCAACTGATTCTAAAATGCTGTTTCTAAAAGAAAGCTCTCATTGAAAATGTATTATCACCGGCCACCGGTTTGGTTGACACCATCACCATTAGGTGAGCCGCTGGCTCGTCTGCCATTAGGTGTAATCCCTACTAATACTATAAATGCGCAAGTAACTCTGTCTGTCTATTACGCTTTAGACTTAAGAGATAGACTAGACCTTGGGAAAGGTCATAGGCTACCTTTTGTTGTAAAAATGGGCATGCGGGGGTGGAAATAAGGGATAGAAGGTTGTATGAGAATTTGTCATTCTCGCGCCTAAACCACAACTGATTTTGATGGAATTTGGTACAGAGATAGATTAGACCTTGGAAAAGGACATAGGTTACCTTTTGTTGTAAAAAAAGGTATGACGGGGTTGAAATAAGGGATGAAAATCTGTATGTCAATTAGTCATTATCGCGCCTAAACCACTGCACCGATTTTGATGAAATTTGGTACAGAGAGAGACTAGACCTTGGGATAGGATATAGGTAACCTTTTATTGTAAAAAATAGAATGAGGTGGTTGAATTAAGGGATAGAAGTTTGTATTCGAATTCGTCATTATCGAAGATAAAATCATGATACTTTATATTTAGGCACTCGATCCAGCGATTTTGAAATTTTGACCTAAATGGAAATTAAATAGGAGACGAAAGTTCGTGTGGAAGCTCAAACAAATCTGTCTTATTTTACAATACGTGGATATATTTATAAGAAACACTGTATAATTAGTAAAAATGCCGTCTTAATAATTATAAGTACACGTCGCTTAAGCGCGGAACACGCCAAGTGTTACGGGATGTCCTGCGTGAGTAACAAACGCGACGCGATGCGATACGACACGATGCAATGCGACGCGATGCTACACGCGACAAATGTCATTAATTCTCGAATCATGGGGAAGTACAGTGCAATTTTGCTTGAAAGTTTATACTTAAAGTAGATACTTTTAAAAAAATATAGTAATATACACAGAAAGAAAACAAATATAATATTTTTACAAAGAAATATATTTGGCAAATTCCATCATTTATAACCAATATTAAGAAACGATTATAAAATGTTTAAACAATATTGTGGCGTGTTACCGTCTACTTCCGATTACATTATTGCTGCTATTAAGTCTGAATTTGAGATTCTACTATTTAGTAGTTCGTGGTGTCGCGTCTGGTCGCCCACAAAACAGGTACGCGTTACGTCGCGTCTCGCATTGTAATCTATGGTCTCGCCGCAGACTGCCATATAGGCCGCAAGATGGGTAGACCGTTGTTTTGATCGTAGCGTCGCGTCGCGTCGTATTCGTCGGTCACGCAGGACACACCCCACAATAAACGATGCGCTGGCGGCGGCAGAATTTGTAACATTAGCACAAGCGGTGAGCGCGGTAAAATTTTGCAGCAGTGTCAAAGAGCAATCTACGCACTATACTTATCACATCATGAAAGATATGGTGGTACTTTTAGCTGGTGACTTTCGACAGGTCCTGCCGGTTATTACTAGGGGTACACCAGCAAGTGAAATGCCTGATTGAAGTCGTCTGTGTTATGGATACACTTAAAAAGTTTTGTTTGACTACAAATATGCGAGTAAAACTACACAACGGTTCTCAAGCAAGGAAAAAGGCGGCTGCTCTTTTAAAATTCGGAGAAGATTGTGTTAGCAAGATAGTAACGGCATGATTACACTAAGACGTGAATTCTGTCAAATTATCCACACAGATGACACAAATGATTTGAATAATAATGTCTATCCAAATCTACAAATAAGTATAAGCAATCGAGAATGGTTGTGTGACGGGTCGCCTTTGGCGCCGACCTGAGACAGTAGGCCAGATAAACGAACAAATTATAAACTCTCAGTAGACAATGTTAAGGACACTGAACAAGTGACATCGCACCCTTTAGAGTTTCTCAACTCTTTAGAATTATCAGGAGTGCCTTCCCATAAGTTAAGGCTGAAAGTTGGTATTCCAGTCCTGTTAATGAGAAATCTTGACGCACCAAGGCCATGTAATGGTACACGGCAACAAATTACTTATCTAGGACGCAATACTATGATATCTATGATCATGACTAGAATGACAAAAGGAGAAAATGTTTTAATTCTCCGTATTCCAATAATTCGGACCAATTTGCCATTTCAGTTTAAAAGAGTGCAGATTCCCCTAAAAGCAGCATTTATGGTTAAACAAAACTGTTTTCCATGGGCAACTCTATTTGGCGTGCTAATGCGTTTCAAACCCGCAAAATATTTTTGTTTTATAGGATGGAATAAACGTAGTTTATAAAAATGTATTAAAATTATTTGCAGTAAACCACGGCATTTATTTGTGTATTATATGCAATATAAGTTTCTCAAAAATTAAAAATGCTGCCAAAAGTAACTATTACTAAAAATATTTAAGTAAATTATCAATTTCAGAGCCATCACCTCTCAAAGTATTCTTCGAAGCGATATCTACAGACTGGTGGGGGCGCCATCGGACTGAAGGCTACACCTATATTTCTTTGCCTCTCGATCCAGGCTCCTATTCCAAGGTGCTGAGTTGTAAGAGACCAGAAGAGATAGACTCAGTCAAGGCTCAGAGCAGGCGGTTCTTCTTAGGCGGCTGTCATCTGATCAAGGATTTGAATGTGCTGGCGGAACCAGTGACAAAGGTAATAGTATGATATTCTTTATGAAAGGTCTACTAATATTATAAATGATAAGATTCGTGAATATCTTTGGATGTTTGTTACTCAATCACGTGTTAACGGATGTACGGATATGTCTGAGGCTTGACACTTAGCTAGACCATGTCCTCAATGAACACATAAGCCTTTATATTTAGAAGTAGTGGATAAGGCCAGTCTCAATGGTTAGGGCCTATACTTACTTCATAATACCAACCATTGCGCTACCGACGACGGCGATGTGAGCTCACTCTTAAGACAAGCATTCTAGCTTAGCTGTATTAAGAATACTAGTAATATGTAAATCAAATTGCTGGTAACCATTCTAAAAAAACTATTTGTATTTAAGTTTACACTTTGCCCCGACGTTTCGGTTGCTTTACAGCAGCCATGTTCATGGGGAGACTAAGATGGTAGTTGTCCCAACGTTCTGAAGTGTACAAATAGTTTTAATTAGAAATAATATATAGCTTAAATAGTAGTAAAATTCAATAATAGCAGTGTTAGAGTTTTCAAAATTATGTAATAATAGTGTTTAAAGTAAAATAAACAACGCGATAAAATCCGTATAAAGTGTTTAATTTCAATGGTAATTTCTATATTAATTATACCTAAGGTTTACCTTAAAATTAAATTAACCATAGGTACTTATACAATTTTGAAAATATATTTTGATTACTTTCAGGACGCAAACTTTACGTATACCACGACAGGTACGATCGTCATCCGTTGGCACGTCATCTCTCAGTGTCAGATCGGTAGCGTAAGTAGCGTGACAGCGGCGCCCCCTGGCGGCGGCGCGGCCGCCACACTGCTGCTGCGCGGCGCCGAGGATGCTCTGCGGCGCTACCGGCGCGCGCGGGAGCGCCTCGCCGCCGCCACTGGAGACCTACCCGACACACACACCTCCCTTACCACCGACGGATAACTACAAACGAGCCTGAATTCTACCATTGAGTGGGAGATTGGTATCTCTTATATGGCAGGATTAGGGCGGAAAACCTCGCCATTGCCAATTATTTGGTACCAGTACGATTGTGTCAGCTCGTCCGAGGAAGTATTGCTGTCTTACCAGAAATTAACGTGAGTGTTTAGTAGCACAGTTATTGCGTTTCGCTGGATGAATAAAAGATACGGACGCTTACATACTATCTCTTTCTTTTCATTCCTTATATACCATTCTTAATTTCTTTAGGGAGATTAGTATCTCTCACCTTATATGGCAAAATTAAAGTAAAAGAGGAACTCTCGCGCGCGGAAGCACCTTGCCGTCGCTACCAGAGACCTACCAGACATACACACCTCACTCACCGCAGACGGATAACTACATTGAACTAGCCTGGAGTCCAACATTGAGTAGAGTGAGGTTGGTATCTCTCACCTTATATGGCAAAGATTGAAAAAGGTACCGCCGTGCGCGGTAGCGCCTCGCCGCCGTCACTGGAGTGGAGACCTACCCAAGATACACACCTCACTTACCGCCGACGGAAAAATATTTTGAACTAGCCTGGATTCAATAATTGAGAAAAGGGAGATTGGTATCTCTCATATTATGCGGCAAAATTAAAGTGGAAAAGATACCGTCGCGCGCAGGAGCGCCTCGCCGCCGCCACTTCTATTGCCATTTTAACAACAAATAAGTAATTGATATAAAATAAAGTTTAAAACAAACGGAGGCGCATATAAGACATCGTGTAGGACCCTTCATATACCAGTCCGACTTGAGTACTTTGCCGAATCATTTTCGAAATATTCTTAGAAACAGTATAGGTAGTTCTTGCTAAAACCATTAGACCATGGCTAAACCATATATAATTATATAACCATATATAACTATAAAACTTATCTCTAAATAATTTTCTTCCAAAATATCTTTCGTTACTAGTTTAGCGACGTCGATCGCCAAACAAAGGACCACTATTTTATTACCTATAGCTTTTTGAGTTGTTATGATAGTCTTCATATGTTTAGCTACATAATATTTGCACGTGGACGAAGCTGGAGCTAGTCACTAGTAAAAATGAAACATTTAGGCTAAAATGAAATAAAGACAACTTATATAAATATTTGAGAATAAACTAAACCGAGAAAGTAATTCACTTTAGATCTTTCAACACCAAGCACAAACAGTTAAATATTAAATGCAATAACCAAGTAGTTGAACTAATACCTACAGAGAACAACATTTTTAAGTGTCATAGTTGACGAACATCTTACATGGAAACCACATATAGATAGTGTTTGCAAAAAAAAAATAGTGTTTGTCTTAAGAAAGGTTAAGGATGTGGCTTCAAGGCAATCTGCATTATTGGTTTACCATGCATACGTTTGCTCCATAATTCGCCATGGTGTACTAGTATGGGGCTACTCATAAGAAATGACCCGGGTATTTATAGCTCAGAAGAAATGCATCTGTGCAATATTTACTATGCAGTGGTCTGAGTCATGTAAGCAAATATTTAAAGCAGAAAGTCTTTTAACTGTGCCTAGTATAAATATTTAGAAGTAGCGAAATTTGTTAAATGTAGGTAATTTAGAATTGTTTAAAGTTAAAGATAATAAGAATAAGCGTAAAATTAACAAGAACTATTTAAAAATGCCCATACCTCGATTAAAGATGTTTAGAGTAAGTTGTGTGTATATGGCATCACTTATTTTTAACGCGATACCTGAGCATATAGTAAAACTACCGTACAATAAATTTTGCCCTGCACTAAAAAAATGGCTGATTAAAGTAAGTTTTTATTCAGTTAATACATTGTGTTAATAAATATTAAAATTGTGTAAATGAAACCTGGAATTCTATAAATTGTACTCATTCAACATTTGCATGCTATTGTAATATGGCGAAATGTCATTTGTGCTTTTTGTTTTTGTTGTCACCTTTTGTATCCACCACATTTTATGCAAATAAATTTATTATTATTATGTGTCTCTTATCACAGGTACTATCTAACATATTATATTAGAAAATACCCTTTGGGAGGCTTACACGGAGACATGGGTCCAACGTGAAGAGGCCCTTCGAGAGTTTTAATCAAAGGTGGGATGGAACACCAACAGCGGCACTAGCCGCAGCAGGCGTATGACTATTGCTACGTATGGATTCTAATATATGGGCTATGGATAAAAAACGGCGTCTGCCCTGAATACTCTAATAGCATCATTGCAATGGGCAGACGGTGACTCGGCTAACTCACTAGATGGGTCCCCTGAATAGCCACTATAGGCATACAAATCAGCAGCAGAAGGCAACACCGGTGCGAGTGGCTAGGGGTGTCGAGCGGTGCGGCGCCGGTTTCACCATTACGGGTCTCGTGACAACGGAGACCCGGAGCGGGTTTCCCCGTAGTTATGCCCTTGCAAATGACACTTCCACCCCCAAGCATATAGCTCTAGCGGCCTCCCTCTGACCGGCCGACTAAGGCAAGCCAGAGTTGAGAGTCCTATGGGGGCTCTTGAAGTTCCACCCCAGCCAACCAGTAATGGCAAGCCGGGGACGAGGTCCTAACCGACTCTCTGAGGCATTCAGGACCGCAGTGTCGCCACTCACATTGAGCTCGCCACAAGCTGCCCGGCGGTTTGTGCGCTTTTATTTAACCTGGTGATACATTTTTTGTTTATATCACAAGGCGAAGGTGATAGTTTAAAAGCTAGTGTACTGTGCCCTCTGATATCGCGTTAGTCTCATGATAAGATAACGACCGTCCCAGAGGGGTTTATTATTATTATTAATGTTCTATTTTATATAAGCAGAAAGAAATATACCAAGTACTTAGTTAATTAATAAGATAAGCCAGTAGTGTTACATTTCCAAGAGTTCGACGAGAGCTAACGCGCTTCTAAATAGCAATTCTTAATTGTATTAAATTTGCTATTATCAATACGCCAGGCGCTTAATCATTTCTAAATATTATTATTATTTCTAAATAATATTAATATAGATTTATTAATTCCTTAGATTTAATATTTGGTTGTAGTATTGTAAGGTACAATACATTTAGATTTATATGGAAGTGAATCCAAACTTAAACAATTGGTATTTCGTTCAGAAACAGAAATACACCCGCGGACCTGACGTCAGGTTGGCGGTTCACTTTCTTTTTGAGCTATCTCTGAACTCAAAGAGGTAGAATTGCTTTCCTTAGAGTTAGATTTAAGTAGATTTGATACATTCTTATTTCATGCTGATTCGTAACATTACACCCGCCATTCTGATGTAGGTACACGTTTTATTCCGTCTTTGATATCTGCTGCAGGTTCAAGAACTTTTAGCTTGTCTGCCAGCAATTTCCATGATTCAGTTTTTTTATCCCTATAATCATCAGATATAGAGATAACAGCGATAGCCTAGTGCTAAACTGTTGGACTGCCACGCAGAGGTCTCGAGTTCGAACCCAAGGCGCGCAACTCTGACTTTTCGAAGTTTTATGTGTATGTGTATTTAATAGGTAATTATTGAAATAAAACTACTATATATACACAGTGTGGCTCTAAGTATGAGCAGGATTCCTGATGACAAATACATCTAAGAATGCTAATGAATTATTTGCCTCTAATTCCATAGTAAATTGGATGTTGTTATTAATGAAATTAAGATTTTCCAGGAATACACTATTACTATCTGTTGGTAATATTGTAAAAGTCATCTACATACCTCTTATAAATCCTGGGTGTGATGGGGGCAGTCTGTAAAACTCGAGCCTCGAAGTCCTCCATATGTATATATGTCGGCAACAATAGTAGTAGTAGTGTAACAGTTTCAAATTTATGTTATACAGTGATAAATAAACAACGCAGTAAAATCGATATATATTAGTTTAATTTCAATGAATAACATTCGCGTATACAGAAGACAATATAATAGTTAATTATCACTTGCTCTAACGATGAAGGAAAACATCGTGAGGAAACCTGCATGTCTGAGAGTTCTTCATAATGTTCTCGAAGATATGTGGAGTCTGCCAACCCGCACTAGGCGAGTGCGAGCGCAGCGCTGGCAATCAAGGTCATTTGGATGTCAACTCAATTTTGTTGTCCGACCAACGACCACACGATCAATTTTGGCTTCAACTCAACCAAGTTCGACGTGACTTTAGTTAAGTTGGCCGGTTGACCCGACCGTGTAGTATAGGTTTATCTGTCACTTTGAACTAGCCTGGATTTAACCATTAAGCTATGAGTAGCTTGACATCTCATCTGTAAACTAGTTATCTGGATTCAACCATTGAATAAAGAAAAATTGGTATCTCTCATCTAATGTGGCAAAGTTAAAGTGAAAGAGCCCACCATTGCCAATTATTTGGTGACATACGACTGTGTGTGGCTTGTCCGAGGAAGTATTGTTTCCTTACAAGAAACTGGCGTAAGAGGACTTGACGGTTTTTGCGTTTCGCTCGCTGAATAAAATATCTAGTAGGTACCTCTTGTATTTCCTGCTTTATATCCCATCCTTAATTTGTCGAGTCTTTAAATACCAGACATTATTGATTTATCGTGTCTGGCTACCGTTGTGCTGCTGCGACTCACTACAATACAATAGGTTGATTCCTGCTCCCTAGAAGCGACGGAATAGGAGTATCACAAGTAAGCATAAACTACAGTGATAGCTTACAAATACAGCAAAAAAAATATATATATTAAAAAAATTATATTCGCATTTATGTATAAGTTTCACCACGTATATCTAAAGTTACATTATGTGCTTTTATTTATGTACCTATGCAATTAACACAATATTATGCATAAATATATACACTTATAGCACTATAATTTGACAGTAAAGTATTGTGTTAGGTTTGCGGTAAAATAATTCCCCTTTTGGTTTGTACAAAGGAATGGAAACAATTGATGTAGATAGTCAAACTTTGCGGGAGCTGAGGCGAGTTTTTAAAAAGACACGTTTAAATATTCGATATATTTACTTTGAGTACACAACAGTTGATTAACTTAAGGCTATGTCAAGATTGTGTAGACAATATGTGTAGACTGAATAAATACCAAATGAATACTAACTTATATCTAAAATACATAAGCTTTTATACAGTAAGCTTGTGGTGGGTGTGCCTGGCAACAGGCATGGACTACCTCAGGTAGTCGACAGTTGCGAGGTTACTCTGGTTACCGGACACAAATAGGTAACTTTATCTAAAACAATTAGTGAGGTGGCGAGTACAGAGAAACAGTTAAAATAATGGTTGCCTGTGAGGTCTGCTGTGGGAATCATCACATTTAACTACTCCCTCCTCAAGATCGAAGTTTTTCTTTTTAGGTGAACTTCGTTTACATAATTTCAAAAATATAAGTCGATGCTTATAAGTAAAGCTACACAGAATTACGAATAATATTAAATACAGTCCAATTGTCCATACACCGACATTTTCCACTGATACTATTGGAGTTACACTTTACTTACTTTACTTTACTTTTACTTTCACTTGTTTAACACTTTTCTTCAATGCGAACGACAGGAGTTTTAAGTCCCTAAGATCTATGCCTTCTAAATTCACTGGTTTCTACTCTGTTGGGCTAGTTAGATTTATTGCAGGCAGGTTTATTACTGGTAGCTTGGAGTAAACTATATTTTCGTTACTTCTTTGGTGCATTCTCAGATGTATGTTTCGTATTTTCACGTCACATGTGTCGTCTAGGGTGAGTATGTACTCGTGCCTCGGATCTTCTGGTGAAATACTTCGTCATTGCAGGTTCTAGAGAGAGAAATGTTTCTTCCTTGCTATATAATATCCATCTGTTTGGCTGTATGAACTGGATTTTTATATTTTCAATATCAACAGGTATTTGCACACATGATTCTATATTTTCAGCGTATGTCATCAGCTCTGTAATGCAATTATCTTCAACAAGGTAATGCGTATAGTCATCAACGCACAGAAAGCTGGCTTCGTCGATTTCTTAGCACGGATGAACAAGAGGTCTTATTTTCAACCTTTTCACTAATAGGTATGGGTATTTAGGTAAAATGACCATGGTATGGTTGTATACATATACATGTCACTTTTGACAAGTGGTATTTCCAATAAGTAATGAATTTGGCTTTCCTTATAATAAGCTTTTAATGTTATAGTTCGTTCTATTTTAACTAAGTTTTCTAAACTAGGAAAATATACCAACTTATCAGTTCTACTTATATTTTCTAATAAATGCAATAAACTGTTCTTATTTACTATATATTGATGTAAAATACCTAACCTACTTAATGCTATACTGGTCTCTATCTCATTAAATTTAATATGGATTGTCTGAAAGTTGTACATAAGTATAATTATATGTATTCATAATATATGCTTCGACATGATTTAATATTTCTGTTCTTGAAATATTATTCAATTTGTTAGTGAAATTATTAATATCTGTATTAATTTCAATGAGGTTATTATTTATATCAAATGTAGAGTTTGCTAATGTTTGTACCATTCCTGTGATCAAAGTGAGTCTTTTGTTTTGACTTAATTTTAATTCATCAATAATTTTATCGTATTTAATGGCATCTTTGTTATCTATATTTCCTGTTATAAGTTTAATTAAAGATCCTAAGGGATTGAATAAACCACGCTTAATTCTAATATAAGGTGTAACTTGTTCTAACTTTTCTATGGTTAAATTTCGTAAATATTCTATTTGTGTAACTATTTTAATAAAATTAGAAGTAAAATCCTTATCAAAATGGTTAACTAATGTAATTGACATAATCTTGAAATATTTTCTTCTAAATCTTCTACAATAGGCTTAAAGTCTAATATCTTAACCATAATCTACTTATCATTGCTAATTACAGCTACGCCGTTTTCACAGACAGGATTCCTAGATTGTCAGGTAATGCCTGAAGTTGAAGGGCCTGGAGTTGCGTCATCGTGGCTACTGCCACGGCGATTAGGACGTATCTGCGGAGGACGTTTTATATTCTTTAATGGCGTTTTAGTACCGCAATTTTTTATTTTTATAGAACCTATGATTTTAGATATTTGGTATATTATCTTAGCTTCTACGAAACGAGGTTTGTCTTTACTGCTTCTTTTATTTATATCTTTAGTATAGATTTTATGTCCTATATTTCATTTAATATTGGTTTCTCCGCCTTTCTTTTCTATAATCTTTTCTTTGGTTTGTATTACCTTCTTCGTTAAATGTTTATAGTGGTATTTGGTTTTTTATGCATATTCTTTAACAATTTTTTTAAATATATTGCTTGTCAAAGTCATAGTCAAAGACATGTCTTGAATCTGTAATAACACTTCGAAAGGGGTCATCCCTGTTGTTGAGTGAATACTATAATTATATGCCATAATTGAGCTCTAGAATAGCAAATAAATATCTTAAAGATAATATTTATTTGCTATTCTAGGGCTAATAAATGATCTCGAGCTGCCTGTATCTATCATAAAATAACCCTTCATTTCAGGAATTTCTATATGCGGTAATCTAAGTGTAGAAAAGCAATTAAATGCTATTATTATTATTATTATGGTTTTTTATTTTTTCTCAGCTCGTGGCTGGTTTTAACTACATTTACGGGCCAAAACCAAGTAAATGTAGTGTGTGCTTAAATATTATGGTATAGATTATTATTATTATTATTATTTTCTGGAGTTCGTTCGCCAGATCTATGTGAT
Source organism: Catocala nupta (assembly GCA_963675205.1). Lineage (NCBI taxonomy): Eukaryota > Metazoa > Arthropoda > Insecta > Lepidoptera > Erebidae > Catocala > Catocala nupta. Next base: position 14,667,256 of record OY776098.1, read on the forward strand.
TTTTTTATTTTCATTGTATGTAACAGGTTTTTCCTGCTCATAATCACCTAAATATTCGTTATTATCCTCTAAATTATATAATTCATTCATACGAGCTTGCTGCGGCTTAGTTGAGGAGCTGTGCGCATAGTTACATACGTCGTCTCATGGTTTATTCTGTGGCGGCCTATAATCGAATTGGTTCTGGTTAAAGGGTGATCTATTGCCAAATTGGTTTTGAATATTTGACGGTCTGTAACCAAACTATTGTTGGTTAAAGTTTGGTCAGTAACCAAACTGGTTTTGGTTTGCGTTGGGTGGTCTATAAATACCAAACTGCGGCGATGCAGTAAATTGGGGTTTTAGTGTTAACTGCGGCTTATACCCAAATCCTTGTGTATTAAATCTAGTTGACTGGGGTTTTTGTGGTTGATTCTGCTTAAAATTACGTTGATTATTTTGCGGCACACCAAATATAAATTGTGGTTGAGTGTTGTGCTGTGCAAAGAATGGTTTCATCCCGAATTTTTGTATATATGGATTATTATGTGAAGTTTGCTGCGGTTTATTTAGGTAATTATGAGGCGTCTCAACCATTTTATTTCTTGAACTGTATTGGTTTAAGAAATTTACCTCTTCTAGTACGACCCTTAAGGCGTCCTCTAAGGAATTACATCCTTTTAATCTTACTATACGCAGTAAATCTTCAGTTAGGTTATATAAGAACACATTCATCGACATATATAATTTTGCTGTCACGAAGGTTTTGGTCAGAGATAATATTCACCTTAGCAATTAATGTACTTCATACATGTTGAATCCTATTGCAAAAATCTAGATAAGATTTTATATATATCGCTATTATTAATTTTAAGTGTTTCTAATTCAATTGCTATACATTCTTCTGATCTTGGATCATCGAAATGTTGTACTAAAGTTTTTTTTTTAAATAAGCCAGGTAACTAAATCTTGTCGCTCGCTAATAAGCGACGCGACTTTACCTACTAACTTTGATGTGATAATGTGAAAAAGATATAAATCCTGGTCAGAATTTTACTGTACTCTACAACTATCTATAATATATTCACACTTTCTTAGAAATAAGTTTAATAGTTTTTCATCGCTATCAAACTTGGGAATGACAGATGTAAATTTTTTGTTAATTTTATCCATTTTATATAAAATACTTTCTTTCTGTAAGAATATTTAACTAATTTCATCGCTATCAAACTTGGGAATGACAGATGTAAATTCTTTGTTAATTTTATCCATTTTATATAAAATACTTTCTTTCTGTAAGAATATTTAACTAATTTCATCGCTATCAAACTTGGGAATGACAGATGTAAATTCTTTCGGTATTTTGTTAATTTTATCCATTTTATATAAAATACTTTCTTTCTGTAAGAATATTTAACTAAACTATACTAGTCTTAGAGACATCTGACAGTATACTTCGATTGTTGGAAATAACACTGCCGTTAATTTCTAGACAACTAAATAACTAAGTATATTGGAATAGGACTGAAAATAGAACGGAATAGCGATTTGGATCTACTCACAGACTTTTCATGTCCCTCCGGTGAGTCTTCACTGGAACAGGCTGCAACTCGTAGCGGCGATTTCGGCCCGAAGTTGACGAATTTGTTTGGTTCGCGGATTTCTGTAAAACCGCTAGAAAGCGATCGACGTGATTCTAAGTGTATGTGCGACGCGGACGCGGCAATCCTACCGGCTGCGCCAGTCAAACTTTGCGAGAGATGAGGCGAGTTTTTAAAAAGTCATGTTTGAATATTCGATGTATTTACTTTGAGTATACAACTGTTTATTAACTTAAGGCTATGTCAAGATTGTGTAGACTGAATAAATACCAAATGAAGACTAACTTATACCTAAAATACATAAGCTTTTATACAGTAAGCTTGTGGTGGTGTGTTTGGCAACAGGCATGGCGCGACTACCTCGGATGGTCGACAGTTGCGAGGTTACTCTGGTTACCGGACACATTAAGTTTATTACTTTATCTGGTAACTTTTTCTATAACAATTAGTGAGGTGGCCAGTACAGAGAAACAGTTAAAATAATAGTTGCCTGTAAGGTCTGCTGTGGGAATCGTCACACTTAACTAGATAGTAATTTATGTAGGTTTAATAAGTCAAGTTATAAAATAGTTTTATTACATTTAAGATTAATTAAATTACAGACAAGACACATTTTGGAGGTAGTTTCATTTAATATACAATTACACAAAGTGATTATTTTACTTCACAAAACATTCAACAGATAAAACAAATAAAAACAAAAGCAGTTTTATACGATGGTTTCAATTTTATTTTCTAAATCATATTTATTATTATTTATGCTTTGGCGTATATCTCATAAATGTTTGGTATTCATCCCAGGATGTTAGGTTGAAACACAAAATACTCAATCTATGGTTGAATGTCGACCATCACTGTTCCTATGCCAGTAAACACCTCCCCCTTCTCCTCTCTGGAAAATAATGCTAGATATGCCAATGTGTTTAAGCGAAGGCACACAAAGATGTTTTTAGTGGAAAGTGCTCTTAATGATCACGATAGTAACAATAAAGACTAGAAAACTGGGCAAGCACGAGAATTGGAAAAAGGGTATTTAAACCTTTTTCTTACGGATAAGCTCAATTATACGAGGCTTTTTTTGCGACGCAAGTCTCACATTCTCTCTGTTGTTAGCCCAATAAGACAAAGATGGCAAACCCACTTGCTTCAAGAAACTATTCACGTGTATACGGGCTATAACTCACTATGTTGGCAATTCCATTTACCAACAGATTTCTGCTTACTATTGCTGATTGGGATTTAACATTTGTTGGCATCAGTTAACGCTAGTCAATTCCATTTGTTAACAGACTTACTATTGCTGATTAGGATTTAACATTAAGTTTATTGCCGCCGCCCAGAGCGAATGGCTTCCCGCAGCTGCTCAGTAACAGCGGCGAGCCTGCGCGCGCGGCGCCTTCTTGCTTCTCTAGCGCGCAGCAGCGCGGAGCTGCGCGCGGCCGTCAGTGCTGCGCGCGCAGCGTGGTGCGCGCGACGCGATGCTTCGAACGCCGACACCTCTTGTCGGAGCATAGAACTCTCCCAAGTTGAAAGGGCGTTGGATATAGCGGCACGCTGCGAATTTTACAATTCAATCTAAATATCACCTGTACATTGTTAACATTGATCAATTATGCATGTAATTTGTATCCATTGTTTGAATGTCTGTAAAGTCCTTCTCGACACATTATTCCTAATGCGGGAAGTATTTAAAAAATATAAATAAAATAAATATACGTAGGCATCTAATCACTCCATTTTTGTTTGACTTATAGGTCATACATCATAATAGTACGAATGATCTTGATTGAAGAAAACCGACATAAACCGACCGAAACCGAACCCGGCAGAACTTATTGATTAATGGACGGTATTCCTTTTCAGCAGGCATAAAACAACGAATCAGATGAATTCGAAAAATATTTAGAGACCAGACGCTGCGCATATCAACGATATATTATTTTTACACGTTACCTACGAAAAACTAACTCTCAACAAATATATTTTATAATAAGTAATACATGTAGATAAAAGTTGCAAAATGTAAATAACTATACCTGAGAAGCATCTCTCAACATAGCTTTTCGTCTCTTGCCCGCGTCATCGGCCTTCTTCTGCGTGTCTATGAGTTGCACGTGCTTACGGAACTGCTCAGCTTCTCCGATACGACTGCGTCGGCTGGCCGCCAGCTGAGCACGACCTTCCTCCTCTATGGCCTTGTCTATTAAGATATTCGTCTGAAATGGATTCGTATACATACACTCTTAGACAACCCCTTAATTATTCATATAGGCAGTTTCTATGAATTGTCACTTGTTACGTTTTTGTTTGATTAACTGTACTTTATCATTTATGCTTATTTTTATAGGGAGTTAGGTATTCTTAACCTAGCTACCTTAGCAATATCGTCACATAACCGATTGGGAGCATAATAGTCACGGAAAAAGTAAATAGATAGAAGATATACACTATAAGAATCATTGAAACATTAACACTTAAATATATTTTCTATGTTGTCTGTCATAAACTTCTGCAATTGAATATTTTATACTAGCTTTTGGCCGCGACTTTGTTCGCGTGGAGTACCTAGTTACTTTGGCAGTACTTTTAACTTCCTAGGAATTTCTTTTGCAAATGACACTGATATAAATGCTGTGGTTTACTGCAATAGCTTATTTTAACACATTTTATAAGCCACGTAAATCTTTATGTTTTAGCATAGGATGGAAAACATAAGTTTTCCATCCTATGCTAAAACATAAAGATTTTGCGGGTTTGATACTCGTGAGCACGCCACATAGAGATGCCCATGGGAAACAGTTTTGTTTATTATTATCGTAATTGCTACTTTTAGTAGAATCTGCACTCTTTTAAACTGAAATGGTAAATCGGTCGGAATTATCGGGGAATTATACGGGGAATTAAAACATTTTCTCCATTTACCATTCTAGTCATGATTAGTAATTTGTTGCCGTGTACCATTACATAGTCTTGGTGCGTCAAGATTTCTTATTAACAGAACTGGAATACCAACTTTTTTCAGCCTTAACTTATGGGAAGGCACTCCTGATAATTCTATAGAATTAAGAAACTCTATACGATACGATGTCACTTGTTCAGTGTCTATAATATTTTCTACTGAGAGGTACACGACAACATCTCCCTCAACATCTGACATAATTTGTTCGATTATCTGGGCTACTGTCTCGTTTGTCGGCGCCAAAATTAACCTGTCACACAACCATTCTCGATTGTTCATACTTATTTGTAGATCTGGATAGACATTATTATTTCAATTAACTGTATAATGGGCAATTTGACGGAATTCACGTCTTAGTGTAATCATTATTTTACCGTTAGCATACAATTTTCTCCGACTATTAGAACAGCAGCCGCCATATTGCTCTGCGTGAGAATCGTTATGTAGTTGTAGTCGCATATTTGTAGTTAGACAAAAATTTTTACGTGTTCATACAGCCGTCTTCAAACAGGCACTTATTTCATCTGCCGGCGTACCCCTAGTAATAGCCGGCAGGGTCTGTATAAAGTCACTAGCTAAAAGTACCACCATCCCTCCCACGATACCCTGGTAGCTCTTGATATCTTTTATGGTGCGGTATAGTGCCTCGATTGTTCTTTTGTGGGACATCGTACATTCATCCCAAACCAACAGCTTTTTTCATCGATGTTTCCGATAAATATGTATACGTATTGTAAAAATTGTTAGGTTTGTTTGAGCTTCCACATGAACTTTCGTTACCTTTCATCTCCATGTACGTCGAAATTACAAAATCGCTGGATCAAATGTTTACTTATTGCTTCAATTATCAAGTGCTAAATACAAATTCTCATGGTTTTATCTTTAATATTTTAACCCCTTCATGCCTATTTATAACAAAAGATAACTATGTACCTTCCCAAGGTATAGTCTATCTCTGTACCTAATTTCATCAAAATCGGTTCACTAGTTTAGGCGCGATTATGACGAATTCCCATATAAACTTTCATCCCTTATTTCAACCCCTTCATACCGTTTTTTACAACAAAAGGTATGTCCTTTCCCAAAATCTAGTCTGTCTCTGTACCAAATTTCATCAAAATTGGTTCAGTGGTTTAGGCTTGAAAGCGTAACATACAGACAGACAGACAGAGTTACTTTCGCATTTATAATATTAGTAAGGATAATACAATTACCTTATAAGAAAGCACGCTGTTTTATTATTTTCAATAGTGTCAAATGGTCTACGACGTACCTTCTGATCATCGATCCAGGCGAGAAGCTCGGCACTTCTCTGCTCCTTGTCCTTGATGCAGTCCAACAGCTGTTGTTTCTTCAACTGCAGCTCTAAAGACTTCTGGTATTGTCTGTAGTCGTGCCAGGTCTGCTCCTCTCGACGCTTACGTGTGATGTAGTGCTTGTATTCCTTGTTGTTTTCCGCTTCCACCTATAAATTTAAAGGATGAGTCATTTTTATACGATGCACTTCTTGAAAGCAATTCACAGCAATGTACATAGACGGAATTTTTTTTGACAGGATAAATAAGAAATTGACATGTACAGTGAGACCCTAACTTAAACTTGGAATTTAACTCAAACTGAAACAGTCCAGTTGGCTGACAGGCGGCCTTTAATATTTGTCCCTTGCCGAACAATATCTTGTTCATTGCCGGGCACCTTGCAAGTTTAGTCTATTAGCAATTATTGGTGTTGCAAGCGTCCTAAGGCTATGGTTACCTTAACCAACTTTGCTGCATAAAAAGAAAGAAGGCATTTTCGTAGTAAGTAAAAGAAAAATAATACTGCATTTATGTACTTAATATTGGCACCGATTTGGATCCTCTCTCACAAAATACTATAGGACAAAAACTAAACGCCGTATGTTCATATGAACTCATATGCCCAATGTTAAGAAATGATTGTGCGAGAGCAGTATTGTATTTATTTATTTATTCAGCTAACTCACAGCATATACATATATATGTAACATTTTTAAGTGAAAAATTGGAGTTCTTATAAATATGCCACTTACGAGCTAACACAGCATTCTTAGTTGTGACAACAAAATTATGTTGAATGTTTACAAACAACGTTCATAAAATATAAACCTTAACTTTTATAAATAAACATTAGCTGGCATTTTAAAATTAAAAACTAAGTAAGTATAAGTACCTACCACAAAAAATTAGGTTAGGAAATATTATTTTCTTACTATTTCTCTTTCTTCCTTTTCCTTCTGCCACAGGCGTCTGAACTCATCCGCGAGCTTCTCTCTCTCATCGTCCTCTTCCCTCTTTTTGGCTAACGCTCCAAGCAACCTCCATTCCCTTTCAGGAATGGAATCTAGGATGTCTGTGCTATTAGACTCGTAGTCATAGGTCTTCACAAGTTGTGATATTGAACTGGGTACTGGAATAATTAAAATGTCCTAAGTTAGATATTAAATTTTTGGGCCATGCTTGTCCATACTTTCAGACCTTGGGTCAAGACGTAATGCTGTTTTTATGGTTTATGCTTTCCAACTAATTCTCTTAAAAAAGATAAGTCTCGCATTAGGAATAATTCCTGTGTCTGAGACTTTACAAACATTCAAACAACGGACACAAAGAACACCCAGACTCGGAACAACCATTTGTGGATCACACAAATTTCTGTCTATTGTGGGGATCGAACCCACAACATTCGGCGCGGTGGCAGTGGCGAGGCGACCAATGAAACCACTACACCATCGCACGGATGGCGTGGTAGTTTCAGTATTAACTAATTGATTCATGCAGAAATGTATTTCAAATTATAACGTCTATATTATTGTCCTATGTTTACGCAAATGTTATACATTAAAATAAAATACTTTATACGGATTTTATTGTTGTTTATTTTAAAAACACTTTTATTACATAAGTTTAACAGTTTCAAAATTGTGAAATAATAGTGTTTTATAATAAACAATGCGATAAATTGCGAATAAATTATAACTTCAATCTCAAATGCGGATCAGAAATTATAGAGCAAGAACCCACGACGGCCAGACCTTCGTTATTTTATAAAAGGTTAAAGTTTCTCTGTGCATGTCCCCAACACAGGTAAGAATGATCAGCGAGTATGGAGTTTGGATTGTGGTTACTTCGGCAGGTAACAGGTAGTAAAGATGTTAAGTTGCAGAAACCCATCCTGACATATCCGAAGGATTTAAAAACAATTTTCTAGACAACCGATTGACCGGAGTGCTTAGTGCGAGTTTATTTTACGTAAACGCGATCGACACGTTTCTGACGTCCGGCGCTCCGATTGGCCCGCTCCAAGCTCTTAACCAATCAGAGAGCCAAACGCGGTAAACTTTTCGATCGCGTTAACGTAAAAACAACTCGCACTGCCTAGTGCGAGTATGGTACCCTGGTATTAGAGCAAACTATAAATGCAGACGCTGCTAGAATGGTCATAGGTGTTATACACTTCACAAATTCAATTTCGGCACGTCAATCTCATGGGCTCGTAATCATGATGAGGTCTACAATTATAAGTCAAGCTTATCTAGAACTGGGCTGCACACTCATCAAGATGTTTCAACAAACTTAAATTGCCATAATATCCGGAAAAATACCAAATAATTGCGACAATTTATCGCTTCTATCGATCGCTTTATTAATTCCTTCAGTTCAGAAGTGCCGAAAGATCAACTAATAAATATTTCATCTGGAAAATCCACATCACCACCGATAGAAGCCTTCATTATAAATATGTTATTTATATATTCATTATAATGTTTTTCACATATTAACAGATTTGAAAAAGCTATAAAGAAAATATCAATTATTGTCAATTTTTCTAAAGATTATATCTTGGTAACATTTAAGAAATTGAAATCGAAAGAGATTTATTAGGACGCATGCATATCTCAATGAATTATAAAATAGACATTTCAAACATTTTATCGTATCCAATTACCTCAGTGCCATTGTCCATTTGCCATTTGAATAGCACTATTTGCAAGACCAATAAATCTGCTTTGATGGAATTCCTAGAGAAAGAGGTCCAACATGAGCAACCACATGTTCTAATAACTGATAGTTTGCTCTTATTGCATACAATGATAAATGTTCCAAAAACATAAGTAATATTTAAAAAGATTGTTGCTAATGGATACTCAATTACAAGCATCCAGAATTTACGTGATCTTTGATCAGTACTTTATACCATCGATCAATGATAACGAGCATTCCCAACGGATTGAATCTGCGCAATTATAGTACACCATAACAGGGCCTGAGCAAATTCGATCAAGTCACTTTGCGAATGAGTTAAATATTTAAATTTTTTAAGAAGATCTGGTCAATGTTTTAATTTCATATTGTGCTACTGATGAAGTGGTGCCATTTATTGGCAACAACTACCAAGTTATGTCAGTTATTCGCTCAAAACTCAACCAGGTATTATTTATTATTAGGTTATTATGTCTAATTATTGTAGGTACATAATTTTTTATTATTACTTTATTGTTATAGTGGCAGACGAGCAAGTGACCTACCTGATGGGAAGTGGTAACCGCTGCTCATGGACTTCAGCAATGTCAGGACACAGCAAAGCCGCTGTTTACCGTGAAAAAAGAACTCTCTTTAAACCTCGTTTGAATAAGGATATATCATAGCGCACGGGAAATACCGAAGTAGGCAGTTCATTTCAGAGGTTGCTCGTACGTGGGAGGAATTATTACTGAAAGCGTACCGTCTTGGATTTGAACGCTTCCAGGTGATATAGATGAACTTTGCTTTGTTGTCGACTGGTTCGGTGATAGAAAGGGGCTGCTGGTACCAAATCAAATAGTTCCTCAAAGCACTCCCCGTGAAAGAGTCGGTAGAACACGCAGAGAGACCCAAAGTCTCTCCGTTGCTCCAACGACTCCAATCTATGCGTGAGATTGGGATCATCGACGATTCGAACTGCCTGTCTTTGTAGGGAGTCAAGTGAGTCGAGTTGGTATTTGGGGGCCCCTGCCAAGAGATGTGAGCAGTACTCCACGTGCGGCTGGACCTGTGCTTTGTAAAGCACAAGACGTTGACCTGGTGTGAAGTACCGCCTCGCCCTATTCAGTACACCCACCTTTTTGCTGGCTAATTTAGCTTTTTCCTCTAAGTGACTCCCAACCTGGACTTTACTCGAGATTTCCACGCCGAGGATCCCAATACTCTCGGAGATACGGAGAGTAACTCCTTGGAACTGTGGCGCCATGATAAAAGGGTCCTTCTTGGCAGTGAAAGCGTACACTTATGTCTTCGAGGGGTTGAATCGAACTAAGTTCTGTCCCGTTCGAAGGCCCGCTCAAGAGAGTCCTCGACTTCAGACACAAGTTGTGTTCACCTTTTCTGTATCATGCTTCGAGGGACATTCTGAAACCTGATATAACGCGCATTACCCGTGCTGTCATCCACATAGCAATGTATGTTCTCGATTGACAACAAGTCATTGACATGCAGGATGAACAGCGTTGGGGAGAGCAACGAGCCTCGCGGAAACCAGCGTTAATGGTTTTGGTTTTAGAGCTACAGCAACGACGACTGTAATGCTCCGACCATCCAGAAACCTGGCAATCCATTTGCAGAGTCCCTCGAGGATTCCATAGCATGGTAGTATCGATAGAAGGGCCCTATGCCAGACCCTGTCAAATGCCTTATCGATATTGAGGCTAACGGCCAGAGCCTCTCCCTCGCCCTCCAAAGCTTAGCGGTGTGTGAGTTACGCTAGAAGATCACCAGCCGAACGACCATGGCGGAAGCCGAACTGACGGTCACTAATCAGCTGATGATCTTCAAGGTGCCGCAGTAGTACTGTATAATCTTAATTTTTTTAGAAACTGATGTAGTAGGCGGTATTGATGACGATTAAGCCTCGGAGTGGAGTAGTGGTGACGAAGATAATAAAAATATCGACAACAATGATGAAAATGAAAGAAATGATTATTATTTTTTTACATGTAATAATACTTTTTTTGTGTTTTGTAATAATAAAATAATATTTTTCACTTGATATAAGATGGCTATGAACGTAATAAAACTATTTTCATTGGATTTCTTAAACTATCGCAATAAACTAAACGCCCTATCTCACTCGCACCCGCTTAAACAGTTGTTGCCTCGCGCTCGCACCTACAGCAGATTTTCAATGTGTCTGGCTAAAAACCATTAAAACTGTTCGGCTATTGAGGTAACATTTTTTATAGGTATCTAAGTAACATAATTATATAAAATTCAGCTTTTATACTATACCGAAAGTATAATTATAATTTATTAAAGTTTAGGGGTGTCCGGCAGCGGGTTGCAACTGTATACTAAGTGTCCGGCTATGGATGACGTGATCTCTTATGTTACTCCGAAGAAAATATAAAATAAAATTGTTTTATACTATAACAAATTTGAGGTACTATTTTATACACCTTTACTAGCTGTTACCGTAACCACAATCCAAACTCCATACTCGCTGATCGTTCTTACCTGTGTTGGGGACATGCACAGAGAAACTGTCACCTTTTATAAAATAACGAAGCCGTCGTCGGCCGTCGTGGGCTCTTGCTCTATTAGGTAAAATACATATATCAAGAATGCATATGAAATGCGTGTGAAGTGGAAATAAAAATCTATTTAGTCGCCATAACACAATAAACTTCCATATTTTTTAAATATTTGTGCAATAACAAAGGTAGAAAATAATTTAATTGAAGATTCATATCAACAATTCGCCGCTACTGCGTTATCAAGGAGAATGTAATTTTTTACTATTCTATTAAATCTACTAATATTATAAATGTGAAAGTTTGTGAGGATGATCATAAACTACTGAATAGATTTTGATGAAACTTTACCTACAGTATTATTGTTTATATATCAGCATAACTTAAAGGCTACTAAAATCTATTTTAACATGAATCTACATTAACGTGAGCGAAGACGCGGTTAAAATCTAGTTCTATCGAAATTTAAATTACCAGTATAAGAAAGAAAGAAAGAAAGAAACTGTCAAAACGATTGTATGGGTGTAACAAAGACAAGTAAAGAAAAAGCTACTCTGAACTTGATGTTCAATGTGTTGATTCGAACATAAAAACGACAATGTTTATGACCTGTAGGCTAATTCACGTAATTTCTTGACGCGCCGATCAAGTTGCGGTGCAGTTGCAATGAAGTTTACGTCTTAATGCAAAATGGTATTCTTGTAATAATTGTTTAGCTGCGCGTGAGCTGCACGTAAGCTATGCGTAAACTGCGCGTGTGCTGCGCGTCAACTGTACGTCAGTCGTATGTAATACTTTTGACATGGCTTCCGGCTTTTGGGCCATTACATCAGTTTTTACCCATGGTGTGGCCACATGAGGGAAATTCATTTACTCACTAAGTAATCGCATGGAATCGCACGTTTAACGTTTCACGTTGATCGGACGAAACTGTCATTTGAGACGTCAAATGAATAGGTGAATACCGATCAAGTTGCGATCTGAATCACCCACATAAAACGCGCAGTAGATTATTCTAAAGCGCTCGCGTGATGCGAACTTGACGCGAGCGTATCTGACAGCGGTTGTCAAAATTACGAGAATACGAAAAGGGCTATTTTGATCGAAACTTAACTGCAACTGCTGCACTGCAACTGAACTTATTTAATTACGTGAAATAGCCTACAGATTTTACTATCGTCTTCGAAAAGGCGTAGGGCCGCTGTGGCGCCTGATAATATTATATCAGCACCGATTTACATACATGCATTTCACTATAATAATATACAATATAAGAATAAATCAGGTTACTTTGTATTATTTTGAAACAAAGTTTAAAGCAACCAAAACCTATGACATTATATCTATGTCAGAGGCATTTAAGTACATATCATTGAGTTAATACATACCTACTACGTATTTGAAGTAACTAGCATCGTTTTACGTAGTTTCAATTTAAAGTAGAATATCTTATGAATTTGTCAAATAGAAATACATAGAATTGTTTTTGCTATAATTGACTGCGTCTGTGGTGGAGCGGTAGTAATGCAACTGCTGTGCATGTGGTCTTGGGTACTGAATTTCGAATCCAGATTCAGGCTAACAAAAAGTTATCAGGTTTTGTTAAGTCAATCTCAATAGCAACCCGGAGTTAAGACATTTGGCGGTGTTGAGCATCTCCGTGCCTTGTCGGACCGATATCCCGTCACTCTTATCGGATTATGAGAGTTGAGGAATAGAGAATGTACTGTGTTTGCGCACACACTTGTTCACTGTAATATCTCGTACGCAAATAGCCAATCTCCGTTATGATTAGACCCGGAGACCCTTACTTATTATTTTCTTAAAAAACGTTTTATTGTGAGAAGACATAGCCGCACGAACCACGTTTTACACCAATAATAAACATTATGCATCACTATTCCGTATCAACAATAGACTATATTTTTGAAAAGTTTCACACAAACTTGTAAGGTTCGCTTTTCTGATATATAAGCTTGGCATATACAGAGAAGTATTTAAATGCACCCATACCACGGTTACCGTGCCCATACTTCAGAAACAGAGTTTAAGGTTCAACATAAAAGCCTATTGACGTTTAAAGAATACTTTTCCATATCCCATGCTCTTGAGAATCTCCTGACCGAAAAATTGAATTACACTTAACCCAATCTGAATTAAATAAATGAACTCTGATCTCAGTCCGTGTATACGCGTTAACGTAATCCTAAGCTACGAATCCAACAATAGTCTGAACTATAGAAGAACATACTACCTATACTAAAGATGTAGGTACTTACTGATCTGAAACGTAGTTGTTGAAAACTTTTTCCTCGGCGACGCAGACCCGGAGCGTCGCGGCGACTCTGTTATTATTTTATAACAAAACACCATTATTGCCACTTCCTCTTATTGGTATCGTGGGAAACGCTTTATTGGCAACTGTTATAACAAATTACGCTATTCATAAGTGTTAAAGGAACACAAGTAAGTATTGTTATGTCATTATATGGAGTATAGAGCTGAGATACGACTTTATGGTGTCTGTTTGTGTCGTAAAGAGATTTATGTAGTACCGCTGTGTTTTATGTGTTGACCCTCCCTTTGAGTACTCTTTGTATGGAGTGATGTTATACGTAAGTTGTTTGCTACTGAAAACTATTACACAGCAAAGCTTTCGTAGTAAATTCTGGTGAGGTTATCAGCGTAAATATTTAGGGGTTTGGGGTTGCCCTATTTCAGTGCTTTATGTATAGCCGTATGTTGTATGGTTTGAATGATGGAAAGTGGATACCGTGGCCTAAGAGCACTTGTAACACTTGGGGTGTCAATCCTTGAGAAAGGAAATCTCTGTGCTGACAGCACAATTGGCAATTATCACTTCGGCCTCCTTTGAATGGCACACTGTTGCCTCAAAGCGCCTGATAACCCTGACTCAGAAATATAACACGAGACTGTTTGTCCACGATATTCTGAAAGTCCATGTAATTCCTCAGTAAGGTCAAAGAGATTCAAATATGTTCTGTCGCACAAAAAAAGTGTAGCTGCATTATCCTTCAATAAAATTACCTTTGCCAGGAGTCTATACGTAAAGTGTTTACGTACCTCGAAACGACTTACATTAAACTAGAAACCTATTCAGCATTTCCTTTGAGTGTTAACAAGTGAAAGTAGATAGTCTTTAAATAAATCACATGTAGATTATAATCTAACACGGAAAATCAATCATCGTCATATTGCAACAGATTCCTTGTATATGATTTGTGTTTTTGTTACGTGTTAGATATACTTAGACATAAATGTGCCTTGAGCCAATTAATAAGTGTCTAGACAATTTAATAAATTATCTAGTTAATTAAGTTTGCATCGGTTGTAATGTAGTAGATATACATCAGTTTAAGTTACATTAGCCTTCGCAACTAATGCTGCTTAACTTCTGCTATAAAACCAGCTGTATTAGGAAAACGTACAAAACTACCAGCACAATATAGAACACACACACTACATAAATAATCACTTTAGTATTCATTCATTTTCTAGTATTGGTAAGTAAACGAAATCACAGGTAACTATAACACGCGCTAGCTTTGACATTGAAGGTCGCTAGAATCATGTATGAAAGCGAGTTTATTGACAAGAACGCCTACAGACACATACAACATCAAACACTGGCACAAAACAATGTAAGAACACTTTTTTCAAAGGCACAAAAGAAAGAATTAAAATCATAATGTTTGAACTATCACATTGTAACAATAACTGTCGAAACATTGACTATTTGGTCGCCATGGTACGTATTGATTTAATACGAAGTTTTTTCAAGGTTAGCTTCAACAGATATATTAAGTATACCTCTTTAGGTAGGTAGGTACTAAGTGCAATGTCTTCAAGTTCGTAGCATGAACATGCAATAAGAAATCACGCGATTTATTGCTTTGCTTACGTTACTTTTATTTTCAAGATCATTTAACATACTTTATTAAATTTACATACTTTAATAGTTTGAAGTGTAATCTTGTATTTGTAAAGGTACCATTAAGAACTTTTACACTTACGAAATATTTACTAAAATGTTTCGAAACTAAAATGGTAAAACGCATGCGGAATCTGATGTGATGGAATAAAAAAAATTATTTATGTATCAGTTTCGTGGCACTTAGGAAGCCAGCGTTTCTGCTTAGGTACCCTTCAAAAAAGGCGCGTGGGACTTATCTATAACAAATGTAATACCTGCATAAAAATAAATGAAATCGTTGTTGGTACAATTTAATAGCCTCGAAAACCGGCATTACTAGATTACAGAAGAATTGTCGAACAAGAGTTATTACAGTTAATTACGGTTATAATAATTATGGGATGGTAATGATTGGTCATAATTCTCATTACACCATTGCATAAACCTCAACGTAACGGTCCTAACGAAATATACGAATACAAAGCATTCATATCTTGTAACTGAGTTTTTAGAATTTCTTTATCACCTTGTAGCCGAATATTTAATGTGAAGTTCCGCTTAATATTTACAAAAGAATTGTATGGATGCTAGCATTCGATTTGTTTATGGATGGTAGCTTTAAAATATCATGTTGCTAAGTGATCATAAATATGAAAAGTTATAATATGTTTGTTAGTTTGATATTCAAACATCCATAATCCGTTTAACGGATCTGTATGAAACTTAAACACAGATGAAATATATTTATTTTGATTTTGGTTTCAGATCTCTCCCTGTCTATGATCTAAATAATATTTTTCCCAATGTACTTAAAGAACAGATACCTTCATCAATCTGGCATTTGTCACAAATACTGAGGGTAATATCATTTATTCTCAGTAAATATTATCTAATAATAGTGTTCTTCTAAATTTAAATTAACGTCAATATGTGAGCTTAAATTGCACAATAGTTTATATTTGACGTTGATAAGACTAGACCGGCAGTTAATTTTGAAAATATTTTACTATGGAGAGTTTTGAGTTATTGTTCGAGAATTGGCGTTCTAATCTATAAGGACAAGTCTGGCACATTAAACAAATATTTTTTCACGCATATAAGTGGAAGTGAATTACATATTAGCCTCAATTTATTTAGTTAAGTGGCGAACGAGTTCCTCGCCATTTCCTTGATTACAGCACTTAGTGGCACGCCCTCGTACGTCACGTTGCGTTCCTTCATACGAGACCTATTAACGGAGACATGCTTAATGTAAACACATTAACTGGGACATTAGTTTGTTATTGCTTGGACTCTGCTGAATATTTACGACATTGCTCGGCGTCCTTGTGACTGTAAACGTAAACCTTCTAGATATAGGACAAAAATATATTTTCATAATACCTCTTTGGACATCTCCATTGTCATCTATAATTATATCACTCGTGACGTTAAATTAATGAGATAGGATATTTTTGTAATTTGATATCGTTGCTATAAACATTATTTATATGGTAAACAAACAAGGTCATTGGAGTCAAGTAGAGGCAAGTGCCGAGGTCTTGGGCACCGGGATCGAGTATTGAGCTTTACTATCAAGAATTTCTATGGTCTTGTTATCTTTCAGGTGGACAATAATGAGCCTATAATCTATAATATCGGTACTGAACATAGCCGTAATGAGAAAATGGATTGTGTAATTTCTAATATGCAAACGTGGTGCTATATTATCATTATTACCGGTAATATATTGATACGATCATGCATGAACAATTAATATTAATTGATTAAGGGAAAAATCTTAGATGATTGAGGAAGACAATCTTTACTCCAAATGCTATATTGCTCTCATTTTAAGCAGTAATGTACTTGTATGACACCTTTTGTTGCCCACACGCATGACACATGCGATAAGATAGCGGGCAGTACGTATTTCGATATTCAACCACACTGACCAAGTAAACTTAAGTAATAGCGCTTGAAAATCGCTTAACAATGCAATAGCTAATGTAAATTACAAGAAATCCATAAACAAATGCAATAAATCAGCCTTTGCAATGCATTATTCTGCAAAGGTTATCAAATAACAAGTTAGTTAGTTATACAAAACATATGAGAACATTATCAGCCGTTATCTGTTCTCAAGATATCGGCGGTGATAAGCGACAGTCGAAAACACACCGCGAGCCGGTGATGACGTCCCTGACATGGACAAAAATAAGAAACCTATAGTAAGACGACCTGAAGTCTTGAAGAAACTCAACGCAGATAACTTATTTCTGATAGAACGAGGCCTGCTCGGTGACCTACCGAAAAAATTGAGGCCTCCACCACTAGTACCAACAAGAGATCAGTGCACCGACTTGGACGTAGCCAAACCTTCAGGATTCCTCTCGTCATGTCTACCCGTTATACCTGATTCACCTGTCTCGGAGAAAGTTATATCATCCGACGATGAAAGCACCTCTCCACTTAAAAAGAGCTTCAGCTTTCGAGATAAACTGTCGAGAATAAGTTTCTTCGGGAAAGATAAGGACAAACCGAAATGGAAAACCATAGTCGAGCACGAAAGAAACGAAGACGAGACAGTGAATCACGGCGCAAAGAAATTGCAGCACACTAATAGCAAAGCGGAATACGACTACAAAAGCAACAAACGCTTCTGGTTTTTCAGAAACAAGGACCTTGAAAAACAATGGAAGCAACATTCTCCAATCTATAAAAGGAGCAAGAGTTTTGAATTTCTACCAAGAGCTATAGAAGAGGAAGATGAACAGTTGTCGCCTAGATTAAAGAAAAACAGTCAGTCTTTTGTTGGGAGCAGCGACACAATGGGTGAAGCATGGACTTCTAACGAGAGTCTCGAATATATAGCTAACGTTTATCGCGATAGTGACGACGGTGTATACCTGAAGAGTTTTAAAGAAATACCGTATGATGTGTCGTGTAAATCTTCCCAAAATTCGACAGGGTCGACGTGGACGTCTGGCTCTAGTGGCAACGCTGAGAATCTTCTGAAGACAAAGTCAGTCGAAAACGTTTTCGACGAATTTAACAAAGCCGTGGAGATGTTTAGTGAGAATTACTTGAGCGATTGCGAGTCTTACGCTAAGTCGAAGAAGTTGACGCTAAAGCAGAAGAGGAAAAGTTCATCGTTCTCGAATTTGCCATCGCCAAAAGTTGTGCAAGTGAATAAAGTTAGTGAGGTCAGTGACGATTTCATGAAAGAGTTGTCCAAAGTTTTGAGTGTGAAACGTGAATTGCGTACATCCAGACGAGGATCCGTGACGGACTGGTTCGTGTTGGAGGACCAGAGGGCCGACGAGACGAACCGGTACAAGAGAGGAAAGAAGAAAGCTATCAACAGAGTCCGACGAATGAGCTCCACCAAATATGTGAGTCTATATTCCTTATTTTATAGATTAATAACAGCATGTTGCTGTAATAATGATGATTACAAATAACGTAAGCACGTTTTGTCACGCTTATCAGGTGTATAAAACAATTATTTTGTTTCTTAGATGATAATGTTTAGCGAAGCTGAATAAATAAAAGAAGAAAAATGTGTTCTTTAACAGGTTACATTTAGTAAATTTGTTAAACTACTTAGATATAATGGTACCGCGTTGCCTGCTTTAGGGATGATAGATTACTAAGTGAACATTAATAGAGTTTAGAAATGGCATTCACCATAATGAAAATTTAATGAGAAGTTTCAAGTATGTCTGGATAAAGATATTCCGATATCGCTAACCAGTTTTCTCTAAACCCATTTTCTAATAAAACTTTCCATAATTCTAATAAATTGCAACGATAAGTAGGCTAAACTCATTTCCTTGTTCTAAATACGTACATTGCTAATCGAAGCGCGAACTGTGCCCTATTTGAGCAATTAGATTAATTCACATCTTATCGGCGAGGCGCGCGGCGCGGAGTTTAGTCGATAACGAGAACGGTGTGAGTGGGACGATAACTAATCATTTCACCACATTTACTGTAGGAGCTATTATATTATTGACGTGTCGATATAGTTCCGTAGGAAGGTCGGCTTTGATTAGTAAGATTGTCTTAGCATCAGATAAATTACATTGGGCTAGTACTCAATCTTGAGTTGGATTTTCTTAACCGAAAATGTTAATGTGACTATTTGTATGTGTGATCGCCTACGATTTGATCAGAATGAAAAGAGAACGATTTTTTTGGTAACGGCGACTGCTATACTATTTTCTACTTATTTAACACAATCATCTACCAATCGACAAAAGTTACTCACCGGCCCTAAGAGATTACGATATATACAATTGAAACAAATGTTTTTTAACAAAAGAGACAGAGTTGAATGGTGAAATTAGGCACTAGTGAAAATATATTTAAAACATAATATGGAGTTCATTTGTGATTAACTAACAACAAAGTTCACATCGAGACGTAGTCAGAATATTACAGCACATGATTTGCACCTACAATACTTTTTGAACTTACTTAATTAATATAACAATATTATCATCTTTTTATAATATTTATATTTATTTCTTATAAATTGTGCAACATATCAATGTCATTGATAAACTAACAATCTATTTTATAATAGAAAAAGCTGTTATTGGATTTTCAATATTTCAAATAGTAAGCACGGAGTCTGGGCCTGTGTCTAATTAAATGTAATAGGCTTGCCCGATATTCACCCAGAAAAACATAGCTAGTGAAATGTCGCTGTAATACACCCATTTTTTACGTGGGGAATACATTGACGATTCTATCCGCGAGGCGACAGAGAGGTTATGTCAGATTCACCGGGGAAAAGATGGTGAACTACATCCTGTTAATACTGACTTACCCCAACAAGGTGTTCCTCAATATAACCGCACCGGCGGGGCTGCATGAATCACTTTCACATGCAATCGCGACCCCGCCGAGGTTTCGGCCCGCGTATGTAACGACAGGCCACTTGACACACGACAAGATCTACCCTATGGTCACTTCTAAATTTTAACCCTACTGTCCCCTTGAGGAGAACGGACACATGACACAGAGGCGCGCGCGGGAACACGCACGCCGCCTCTCGGACCTAGTGCTGATCGGATGGCGGATAGGCTCACGAAGCCCACCACCCCTAGGTAAAAGCTCAGGGTGGCTGGAGGTCGTCTCGCGCTCCTCGGCCCTCGGCGCCCGGTTCTGCGAATGCGGAGAGGGTTCAGGCGCTTCCCTCTCCCGCTCCGCCGCCTCTTTGATGGAAATGACTTCCTCACAGAAGGAGGCGACAGCGTACCACGACCTCTCGCTCGCGACCATAGACTGAACCATGGCCGAAAGCGAGAGGGTACCAATCCGACTGCCGCGACTACCTCACGCTGCAATACACCCTTCAGGAAAACAGGCGTGTTACTATGTACTTAACCTATTAAATGGCAGTGACACATCGGCGGCCAGACACAATAGGTTTTTAATTATGTCTTGCATTCCAGCAGGTTGATAGAAAATATTGCTAAAATCTAGTCAGTTATCTATAGGCATTAAGTGCAAATAAAAGCAAAAATCTAATGTATATATGTAGATAAAAGCATATGTCAGCGCGATTATCATCGGAGCGTGAGGCCTGTGGTGAGGCGTCATGATTTATTTGCCGACACAAACGTCTTGGTTGCGAGCGATGATAGGAATGCAATATGCTATTTTTGGCATTTTAATATAATTTTTTTTAAATTGGATTCCTCTAAATTTAATAAGACTGCAATTCGTGACATAGTTTTCTATGTTTTATTTGAAAGGTCTACCTTTACATAATATGATACTGTAGAATTAACTGAACTGTATCTGTGTAACTGTAGACACAACTGTTACGAAGAATATTCTGGAATTCTGGAAAACATATAGGACAAAATGATATTCCGTGTGAGGATCGAATACAGAATACTTGGTGCAGCAGCAGTGATGAGGTGACTACTGAAGCTGATATGCCATTCTTGTAGTTGATTGCTAATTGTGAATTTTGGTTTATGTCTACACCTAATGAATTATCTTTACAATAAAGACGAACACATTCAACTGGCTTTTTGCCATAGATCTACCTACTTATTTCTATAACATTTAAGACAGGAAATGTAGTTTCACGACCAGCCAAATGCAAACTGATAAGCACATCAGTGATAACGGAAAGAATTATAAGGTAACGTGTGGCGAATTTTCAATGTTGTCGGAATCAGGCTCTTGTCATTGCAGGTATCTTTATGTTTATGTGCGTGTGTGTGTGTGTGTTAGTTGTTTGCCGCAGATGTCCTTAATAACTCCACGTCGAAATACACTTGGTATTAAATTGATTCCACTGAAGGCCTTACTATTGTACCGATGACCTAATAGCTTTATCAACTTGATGTTCTGGAGCGTAACTTTTTAAGCTGCAGCGGCCCGCCGGCGGCAAGATAATAATTTTTCGATTATATCAGGCATTTCAGCAATTTGTCTGCACGGATGACGTAGCGTTCCGGCGTAGTAGCGCAAAAGTTTGTGTTATCGACAAATACTTGTTTGATTGCGTGTACTGTCTCCATTGTTTCAACATTCGTAATGTCCTCCGCGCAACAGGAATTATTCCTACGACAGAGGTTTGTTTGGTTTTTTTAAAGACATCCCACTAGGTATTGTTCCTGTATCGCGGGTTACTTTACAAATAGTCAAACAACGGACACAAGAACACCCAGACTCAAAACAATCATTTGTGGATCACACAAAATTTTATCCCGTGCGGGGATCGAACCCATAACACTCGGCACGGCGGCAATGGCGAGGCGAATACTTAAACCACTACGCCAACTGTGAAGGGCTTTTTTAATAGAAAAATGTAGGTAAAAGGTGTTTGATAAATTTACTTGTTGTGTTTAGTTTTGCATTATAAGGTTTACTGGCACTGTTTGTGTTACATAGGATATTGTACAACAAAGGAACATTTATTTTGTAATATGAAGGAATGACAAATCGTTTACCACAATCCTTATTGGATTGGTTCAAAGCACTTAGAACAGAAAGAATGAGTCAGGAAAAATGAAACACCATTTATAACAATCGATTCCATTACTAAAACGAGTAAAAAAGTGGAAACCACTTTTGCTGTGAAACGTATATTACTTTTTTATAATTTATCAATTCACGAACAATTTCTATTCATGTATATTTCTTGCAATAAATTTTATATGCAATTAATTCGATCTAATATATTGTTGACTTCCTGTTACGTTACGATAGGCTTGTGGAAATGACGGGAATTGGTATCAAACCCGTATATTTTCTATGTAAATCAATGGGCGTAGCCGTTGTCAAGCTCAAGGCCAGTTGATATGTTGCAAAACCCGACTGCAAGGTCGGCGTCGAACTGACCATTGTAATTTCAGCAGTGATGTGTAAACGAAACACGAATGAACATACATTTTTAAAGGTTTTGCGAGTGCGTAACTGCATTCGTGAATTAGTGATTCACAAAATTTTAGGTCCGGTAATGACGCATATAGGAACATCTAATCCGTCTCCCGTAGAAAGATTTAGGTAGGGATGTTAATTTTATACTATAAATTCGTTACTTGTATTTCAATCTCGAACTTGCTGCTGTTACAAGTGCACATAGTCCAATAACGTGCTATTATGGTACGCCTGTCAGAAAACTCTTAAAGCACTAAAAATAGGCAAGCATAGAATGGTCGTTATTGCATCTCGCCTCATCCTAAAACCTGCTCCAATCTTATACGAAATAGTCAAATATTATAATAGAATAATACAACAGTATTTTTAGACTTGAGTCGTACATTTGATACGATTAACCACGACCTATTGTGGACAAATATGCACGTCTCAGGAGTCGCTCCTGGGATTATTTGTCTTTTCACGTACTGGTACGACAATCAGACCAATAGCGTCAGGTGGGATTTCGAGCTCTCGGACAGTTACAGGCTGTCCTGTGAAGTGAGGCAGGGTAGGGTCACTTCTCCCGATCTCTTTAATTACTATGTTAATGATTTGATCGTGGAGCTGAGCGATACCCTCGTCGGCCTCAGGTTAGATGGCAGATATGTCAACAATCTGAGCTACGCTGACGATATAGTACTGCTCAGTCTCACGATTAAAGGCTTGCGAAAACTTCTGGGTATATGTGAACGGTATGCGAAAGAGCATGATCTACGGAAATAGTAATTTTTAGGTCGGGAAAGGGTCCCCAATGTGTACCAGAATTGCGTTTGAATAAACAGCTAATTAAAACGGTGAAGAGTTTCAGATACCTTGGTCATATTATGATGTCTAAGATGACTAACGATGAATATAGAACGCCAGAGACGTGCTTTATGTGTGGTGGGCAATATGATTGCCAGAAGATTTTTTAATGCAGCACCTGACGTAAAGATTTCCCTTTTTAGACCGTTCTGCCAGACGTTCTACACATGTCAGCTCTGGACCGAATACACTGTTAAATCGCACAACTCCATCAGAGTGGCATAGAATAACATATATAGGCAACTAATGGGGCAAATAAAAACAAAATATCACGAAGCTGTAGCGCGTCTGGAATGTCTTTTTGAAGCGCGCGTTGATACTTTTTATGCAATTCAGCGTAAAAGAATAGCGCCTTTTATGTCCAGAGTTGCCATGTGTAAAAATCGTATCATTATAAGTTTGTCAGATCGCCTGCAGGCTGCAGACTGTACGAAAGATGGATGGCTATTGCCTCTTAATTTATATTTAACTCTTATTTTTAACTATTACTTAATTGTGTGTCGATCTTGTATATGGATCCCAGAGTCCGAAATAAAGTATTATTATACGCCAATCTTCAAGGGCAATGGCACTAGAGATAAAATTTCAAAAAATAAAAAATAATCCACCATTTGGCATGCTGGCTCATTTAGTGTAGTAAATAATGCATTGCTGACACTGAACATACTATAATATTATAAATGCAAATGTTAATTTATTTGTTTGTTACGCTTGCACGCCTTAACGACTTGTCCGATCATCATACAATTTCGTATAAACGTTGTCAGGGATACGGGAAAGGTTATCTTTAACCCTTCAGCGGAAACAGATCATTTTGCGCTAATTGGCGCTTCTGTCACGTTACGTCAGTTTTTTTTGCGCGTTAACGGCGCGTGTGATTAAAATGAAGATATCTCTCAAATGTTGTATGGGAGCTATATATAAAACTTATGTCGTTGAAATTGCTATGAAATAAGCTAACAGATTATGTATGAATCAGTATAGTTTTACCTTGCAATATGTTGAAATTTTCTCAGTTTATTGGATAAAAGTCGTGATAATTATAAAATAAAACCATTATATCAATATGTTTATATTTCTTTTTACTAAAAGATACATTGTTATTCAATACACAATTGAAAGAACACATCTGGCATACATATTTTTCACACCACAGGCTTCACAAAAACAAGACCCATTTTTACGACCCGAGCGCCGCACAAAAAAATGGGGAAGTTTATACTTCAATTCCGTGAATACAGTAGGCTAAGTGGTTAGGGTTATCAACTTATTCTATAGTTTCGCATATTTAGCATGTGAAATTTGCTGTCCTTATTCTTTGCCGTATCCTTTTGCTAAGGTTAGAGCAGCACCCGTATAGTTTAAACATGCAAAAAAACGCTTTCAAGTGCGTCCGGAACAATCGACCAACGGGCGGTGTCTTGACAGATACGACATGTTTTTTAGACACCGACGGCCGGTGTCTGACCAGATGAGAGGATATGGAAAAGCGAAGCTGCGGGCAAACGGTAGTAACCATCGATTGATCGATGGTAGTAACTTATACAAGAATTAATACAACACAGATGGTGCCACTAGCATACCTCGTATATTTTCTTTTTAAATCGTCTTCCTACATTGATGCATGTTTCTTGCACTTCGGTTGCAACCTCCAATTACTACTAAGCTAACTACCTCGATCATTTTACTAGGAAGACTTGTACGTCAATACACGACTACACGTATCCAATAAATACCAAGTCATGCGTAAATCATATTACCACCTGTGCAATTATCGATTATTATCGATAGCCTCGCATATTTAGTTTTATTACTGCATGTGTTACGCGTATGTATAGCACATATACGTTTCCTGAGTAAAATGCCATTCTTGGCATAATTTTACCTTTGTAGACTCAGTAGCCAGATGCGGTATCATCAGGCGGATCGTATCTTTGTATACAGAACATTTCTTTAGACGTGTCTTATTACTGCTTGCAGATTATATTCGTTCTCTAATAAATAGAAGTGACAAAAAATAAAGACTGAGGGTCTGTATTTATTACCTACTCATAGCTACCAGTACTCCAAATACGTTTACCAAATAAGACAAGAATATAAAAAATCTACTTTAAACGGATTTTGTCGCGACGATTCGGTTGCTTTTCTCCCGTAAACATGGCTAAAATGGTAAAGCAACCGAAACGTCGTGGCAAAGTATAATTTATAATAAATTTAAAATAAGACTAAATTAATTTCAAAAATAATAGTGTTAACGTTTCAAAATTTAATAAAAAAATTATAAATTATATAATAAAAGTGTTTTAAAATAAACAACGCTACTAAATCTCTATACAGCAGTTTAATTTCAATGTGTATAACATTCGCGTAAATATAAGACATACCTAACTATACCTACCTAAGTTTAATTTAAAAATCTATAATCTCGAAGAAATGCGAGTATGGCACTCTTACTCAACCCTTTCTTTTATACAAGCGTAATGCTCCATGTATTACACATTACGGAGAGGCAGGGCGCAATCCTAATTAATCCAGGAGCCTAAATCCGGGAAAATACCAGAGCATTCCGCTTTGGAAACCGTTCGACCTACATAAGGTAGCAGTCAGCCATAAGACGACGGTGTGTTATTAATATGGAGTTTGGTTATTCGTGTTGAATACGCCCATATAATACTGTAATCGTTTATCATCAAGTAAACCAAATGCTTCTTTTGCCACCTTCGTATTACAAGCAACAAAGACATTCAATGCTCACAAATACTTACTTATCTCTGTATAAAGTGACATTATATTAAGATTTTTTTGCGAAATGTCGACATAAGCATAGCTATATTGAACAGATAAGTGGCGATACCAGTAGATAGACTGCGATATCAACGATCTATCTGCTTGTATGCTTCTCGATACGAGACCGCAGATGATTGCACGAACCGAACACTCTGTACTAGAATGCGACACCCACATTTCTAAAGGCCAGTCATTACGTTTAGATGTCACTTTGAACATAAGCTTTTAAACCTACCGCCTTGCTATACCTATTATTAAGCACCAGTAGGAGCTAAATAATTAGTTTATTAATATAGCAATTCTATACTAGTTGACCCGGCAAGCGTTGTTCTGCCATATGAAATATTTCTTGTGAATATTTTTCTGGATAAAGACACTCTAATCACCTAGCGGTATAAAATATTCTTTACAACCTATTGTCATACCTAACAAAACAAATAAAAATTTCATAAAATCGGTCGAGCCGTTTCGGAGGAATGTGACCACAAACACCGTGACACGAGATTTTTATATAATTATGTAAGATAGATAACTAACTGCTGTCGCTACGTACCTACGCCTAGAATTTGGTAGTATCTAGATACGTACCTATCTATTTGTTTTTTGCGCATTTTGGAAGGTGACACATAATACTTGCCTTCTAGGCGGCATATTAAGACGAAATATACAGCAGTTTTGAAATTAGACCGTAATATAATTCTTAAAACTGCAATTAATATAGTCCAGTAATTTTTACGTGATGCGCGTATAATATTAGTAATAAAATTAAATTGCCTCGGGTGGTTAATATATGACTATCTGACACCATTTCACGAAAAAAATGAAACATTAATTTTTCCAAAAACATAACTCTAATAAAAAAAATATGGTCAGGTTTATTCCATAACACCAGTAGAATGCGTGGTTAAAAGGAATTACACGATTTCAAAATCACCCTGTATTATTAATAACATGTATTTTATTAACAATAAATATTAACAACCTTTCATAAAAAGTGTATTTAAGTTACGTCCTTTAGACTTCGACTGCCCGTATTCGTTGTTTAGATTTGCCATAATTACATGATTCTTGATGTTTTTTTTTAATTTAAGACAAATCATAGTGAAACTATTACCAAATTATACATTTAAAAAAAGTAGAATTCGATTTGGCCATTATTAAAATACTGATAAAATAATATTAAAACCACAACGTTACCAATTTTCATCGTACAAAACGGCAACTTCATATTAAATGGTCTATTATTAAGTTTTTTAGCAAAACAACAGATATTAATTACAAAAAGCAATATTAAAAAAGCAAATTGATTTAACATTTGTTTTTTAATTAATTATTAGTTAATTCATTGTGTATTAAATAATTATGTTAAGGAAATATATGTTCCTTATAAGTTATAAACCGTAAATATGACAATACATGTTACTTATACTTATCTTGTTTAAATAATATCAAACACGCATCCGCACTTTCACAATACAAATCGAAAGTTCGTCAAATCTGTGCGCTGTGGTCACCCATTTAACCTGACATTTATGTATATCGGCACGGACGGAGAAGTGGCAATTGTGTTGGGTCGTGGGATCAAACGGTGGCATTTGACTCCGGCCCAGTCCGGTTACAGTAGGGCTGCCACCACTTCCAGACACTTTCAGACGGCCTTTTGAACTGACAGTATGGATGGTGCAATGTTTAAGTGGTTTTACTACCGTCTAATATTGTGGATGCCATCCACAAGACTAAAATCTGTACTATAAAATGTTAATTTAAAATACCTTTCCTGCACTAAGCGCAATTTCTGTGTCGCGTGTGTTTGTAAAATTCCCTTACAAACATTCAAAGAATGAACAAAAAACACATCTTCTTACAAACATTCAAACAACAGATAACAGGAACCAGGATCAACCATTTGTGGACCACAAAATTTTTTGTCCGATCTGGGATTCGAATCCACAACACTCAGCATAGTGGTAATGGCGAGGCGGCCACTTAAATTACTACGTCATAATTTAGTACCAAAGTTGTATCCGCTCTTCAAATGTTTGTAAATATGCTCGCGATTTAGGCATTAATAATTCAGAGTACGGAAGGTGAATTAAAAAACAAAAAGGAAACCATACATTTTATACTTTCGCGTTAGATGATTTATGTAATGCGGGTCTGTGGGTGGGAATTAAGGCGATCATGGACTTAATTACTCTTTTTGAAAATTTCAATGTTTAGTTTATATACATATATATTTGGGATAACCGGTGAACCATTGGACCGCCACATTTCGGATTAAATCCCAAGGCCACCTCTGTCTATTCGAAATTATGTGCTTATAAATTAGTTAATTATCGCTTGCATTAACGCTAAGAAAGCGTCGTGAAGAAACCTGCATGTCTGAGAGTTATCCATAATGTTTTCGATGATATGTGGACTCTGCCAACCCGCACTGGGCAAGCGTGGTGGACTATGGTCTAACCCGTCTCAGACTGAGAAGAGGCCCGTGTCCAGCATTGGGACAATGTATATACAGGGCTTAAATTATTATTTTAAATGTTTTGGCCAAATTGCATTGGCCGTGGTCACAAGTAGACAGTCTACTTAGGTATATTAAAAGGTGTCTATGTATACAATAGTTGCAATTCGTATTATACTTTTAGAAAGTAGCACACGTGTCTATAGAAGCCCCTCGGGCACATACGTGACGGCTGTAGTCCCAGACACAATGTTTAGTTATGAGATAGTTTTGTATCATATAACACGACTCTTTGTGATTGATTTATTGAAACTGATCTTTTATAATAATATAAAACTAAAATAAAAGGACAATACTATACCTATGTACATTGGAGAAATTAAAAACAAATTGTGATCAAATATGACAGGTTAAATAAACCTATCTCAAATGGCTTTTAAAATTATTGGCTGTCTGTATGTTTCGTCATCATTATCACTCATCAATCATTAGTTATGTTATAAACCATTGATGCGGTTTTTCATGACATTATTTGCAGGAGATTTGTTCGACTTGTAAATAAAAGATATAAATACAGATTCTAGATTTTAGTATGACCAGTTTATACCGTATTCTTTGTTTTTTTATCGTGACACTTCAAAGTGATTGTAACGGACCTGATGGAAAGCCCAATTACAGTCCAGAGACAGGACGACGAGGAGAAGATACTAAATATTGATTTATTTTAATAATAGCACGTACGGTTTAATAGAAAATGTTTCAAAAAGTAAGGGTTTAACCGTTTTTGACGTAATTTTAACTTGTGAAATACAAGTTACTGTTTCTAATATATACGTAAAAAAACTTCACTTGCCGGTATCTCGCACCAAACAAAGTAGTGGTAGAAATAAGTAACAATAAGTATGATGGCAACCCTAAGATGGTGTGGTGGCCACCACGCCCTATAGTGTTGAAATAATGTTCGTCAATGTTAGTAAAGGGTATTGTTTATAGATTTAAGTGTTCTTATTATTGTAAAGTTTACCCGAGTCGGTTTATGCGGTTTTGAAACCGGCGCCTTAGCTGTTAGTTTTTATATGGTTATTGCCTTGTAAGGTTTGACTTCCTGTATACCGTATAGGAAATGCACTTAATTACATTGGGAAACAAAAATATATATTTTCTGCGGCATTAATTTTGTTACTGGTTTTAATAAAAACCTTCATCAGTCATACCCGATATATATTTACTTTGTATGGATTGATTCTGGTTCTTGAGATATTCAACATAAAGAATGGTTCCATCACGACATTAGAACAATTAAAAAAAGATACCAAGGCCGATGGGACAGCCATATTATGATGGTAGACTATTGCTTGAGTTTATTATGGGATTGTCCTGAACATAAATATAATAGAAAAGCTTACAGTAAAAGTATTTCTATATTTTTTTTTTTAGCTTAAATATTAAGTTTTCTTATCGTTATGATATAGCCGCAACTAAAATATATATTTAATATGTAATCGTATTTTTATTTCGACTTTCTTACACTCATATAGTTATAAAGTCTTATCTCATAAACTAGAGTCAATTCAACAAATCTGATATTTTTCTCGTATTCTGCATACTGAACTTACACAAAAACTTACCATGACGCAAAATAACTGTTCCCCAGTGTAATCTATTTTAATATTATGAAGACGAAAAATTTGATTTTTGTGTGTTTGTTTGTAAGCATTTAACAAAAACGAATCTATCAATTATAAAAATTTCTTCGCCATTAGAATGCTATATTATCAGTTATCACCGACTAACATAAGCTATAATATATTAAAACAGTACTGCTAATAACATAACCCAACCTGCTTTTACGCGAGCGAAACCGCGGGCAAAAGCTTGTATGATATAGATATATATGTATGCAAGCGTTATAACTTATAATGTAATAGGATTTCGATGTAACATTTTAGGTATGGCATCCGAAAATTGATCCGTTCCCTTAAAAATGAAAGTATAAAATATACTTTGTAATAAAAATGAAATAAATACAAGTACGTATTCAAAGTCTGAACGATACCTAAACATGCAAGTGTTGGCGCCTGTGCCGCGCGGTCCGGAGCATGCGCGTGCGCAGATGCGCCAGCGCATCGCACAGTGAAAGGCGACATCGCGTTCCGCCCTGAATAAGCGCTCTGCGTTTCTGAGACCGACAGTTTCGCTTTTACTACTAAAGCCAGACCTCACTCTACGTAGTTTCAACTTACGTCAAGATTACATTATGTCGTCTTCTATATTTATATAGGTACATATATGGTACTTTAAGTAAACGTTAAGAATTTCCTAATATTTTCGCAGATGAATTTTATCCTTACTAATATTATAAACGCGAAAGTTTGTATGGATGTACGGATGTGTGGATGTTTGTTACTCTTTCACGCAAAAACTACTGCACTGATTGCGATAAAATTTGGTATGTAGATAGCTGGATACCTGGGTTCACACATTGTCTACTTTTTATCCCGATATTCCCACGGGAACGGGATTTACGCGGGTGAAACCGCGGGAAAAACCTAGCAGTAGTAGGGTCTCTACAATGCTGATGTACCCTGGGTTGCTTAAGCAACGCAAGCCTGACATAGGTCTTGGAATTAGCCAAGCAGTGATTCTACTAAATCGTTTTCTCTAAGACTCCATAGGCAATTATCTACTTACTTAAACTTAACTGGACTTAAAAAACACTTCATACACTCGGCGGTTTACTCAAGAAGAATTGAGCAGACATGGCGTCTTACACAGCTCAATTCTTCTTGAGTAAATACCTTTCTGTTTGCTGGGTGGAAGGTGTAATTACCCAAGCCATATTTAGATGATGAGATGATATAAGCCTTATAAATTCTATAAGTATGCATATTATGGTGCTGGAGCCCGCGGCCGTACCAACATAATTTATTGCATTATATTTGCGTGTGCTAAGATATAATGGTATAAGAAACTATGGTTAAGCCCGTTTTGACTATGTGATATATGTTATTCCTTTACCAAACCTAGGCTAAGGTCTCCATATACAAGAATAAAACATCCTTTCATCAAGTCTTTACATACTTATTTAAAATTACTGGAAAATATTAGCCATAACATTAAGTAATAAATGTTAAAAAGGGATCCTCGTTTTACGGCTTTGGCATCTAAAATAGCGTAAAGTCGAGTACTGCATCTGGCGCAAGATTTCTATGAATGCAGCGCAGCATGCATCATTTATAGGTTAATCGTATGTCATTTAGTGTGCGTATACATCATTCACGGGTTAATGTTTCAACGTTTAGTGAGTTGATATCTTTAGAGAAGTTAACGACGTGAATCGATCGAAAGCGTTTTAGCGACTGTTAGATTTTTAGAGTATATCCAGCGTTCCTACTACGTTTGGTTAGTTTTAAAGAACTGTCTAGCCTTTTTGTTTCCAAGCTTCTTTTTAGATGACAAAGGTGGAATCCCCGAACGTGGACAAGACGGTGATCGGCTACCACAGACTACGATTGCTTACAATACAAGGGTATCGATGGCGGGATGCTCGAGCGGTACCGACTGTAGGAAAAAAGGAAACATGAAATGGACGGCATTTTTTTGTGTTTTAGTTCATGACTTGACATTGACATGACAATATTACGTGGTCTATGGGTGAGTGCAGATGGCTCCCAACCCATGAAATGGAAGGCAAGCAATGAGAGAGATATGTGAGCCTTCACTCTTTCTTACTGAGCGCAATGTTTTGTTCGTGTCTACTCTTATGCGGATTTCCTATAAGAAGGTGATACTTCCGTAGGCGAAACAGCACATTAGTACCGTCGTGCGGCGCTCTGCCAAATAGTTGACAACGGCGCGCCTTTTTTTAAGTAGAGTACAATAATAATAATAATATCAGCCTTATATTAAATTGTCCCACTGCTGGGCATGGGCCTCTACTCATTGTGAGAAGGGTTAGGCCGTTGTCCACCTCGCTGACCCAGAACGAGTTGGTGGATTTCACATATCTTTGAGAACATTATGGAGAACTCCTCACGATATTTTCCTTCGCCGTTAAAGTATAATTTATAATACATAATTATCTAATTAATACGCACATAACTTCAAAGTTCAGAGATGCGCGCCTTACCAACTCAAGATCTCTTTCCAGACAGTCTTCTAACGCTGCTACATAATAAATGAGTAAGCAAATATAATTCCACTTATGAACAAAACAGTGGCTGTCAATGTGAAATATTAGCCTCATTCTTCAGTCAGACAATAAAGGTAGTTAGACAATAGCTTTCTAGCCTAGATACGATGAACACTAAGTGCGACCCCGCGACGGTTGGCCACGGTGCCGGCTCGTGAAGGCCTGTATGTCGTACTAATTGATACTTTTCTACTAAATTAACGGACGTTGCAGTGAAATGTCATATGCCTTGTGACAGAGCCAAGTGCTTGATGTACTATATCGATAGAATGTGTCTAGGTATGTTATTATTTTAAACACAGCGGTAGACATGGATAATAACATACGTTATAAATCCACGCACCGATTTTTCTTAATCATTTTGTAATTTTCTCGTAAGAAATTCTCGCGATAGAAAGGCTCTATTTTGAGAAATTACGTATACAAGGAATATTTAGACAAACAAAAAAAAAACTACATTAAAATATATGCTGTAGCTATCCAATATTAGGCTTCATTTTTCATGAAAGATTCTTTCAAATCGACCGAAATTCTACTAATATTATAAACTAGTTTTCCCCGCAGTTTCATCCGCGTAAGTCCCGTTCCCGTGAATCCCAAATCCCGGAATATCGGGATAAAAAGTAGCCTATGTGTGAATCCAGGTCTCCAGCTATCTACATACGAAGTTTCATCGCAATCGGTCCGGTAGTTTTTGCGTGAAAGAGTAACAAACATCCATACAAACTTTCGCGTTTACAATATTAGTAAGAATTCGAAAGTAACTCTGTCTGTCTGTATGTTACTTCTTCACGGCTGAACCACTTAACCGATTTGGATAAAATTTGGTATAAAAGGTTTGGGTATAGTTTAAAATGTATGGAAGGCCAAAGACACAATACTACTTTTTACTTTTTACACAGACTACTTTTTATGCAAAAGCTAGTTAATATATATTTTTAAACTATACTCGTAATTTATTGTATATACTATACACGTGTTTTCAATGTTTGTACACACAGCGACACATCAACCTAGACTGTTTAGACTTTGAACTATTAGAAGTTGAACGCTGCTAATCGTGCGAGAGAGTGCGTTATACAGGGTGTCCAAGAACCTGGCGTCCAACTGGATTCCCACGATGCCCCAAGTTCTAACAGTACTCAGAAAAATATTTTAAAAAATCCACCCCATGTACTTACAGAATTATACTGATTTCAAAAAAAAAGGGGAAATGAGCACCCTGTGACATACTTTTGAATGCTGTGACTGCTAATGCTGATAATTTCGATATTTCTTGGAGGTTTTGTAATCTAGGGTATTGCTGTGTCTAAATAGAATGTAAAAATAAAGTACTTATTGTACCATTTTAAAATAAAATATTATTTTAACTAAAGGTGATATGGAAAACTATTGAATTTCGCAACTTTGACCGACTGTAGTGTAAAAAAAATGTACCAAAATAGTATGGCAAGTGACGTCAAATTTTGACGCGTTTATTCCTCTTTTTAAAAAGGTATAATACTTACACATTAATTTGAAAAAAAAAAATTTTGATAATATTTTTACTCAACAACCCAATTTTTACGATGTCTTACAGAATTCTTAGAAAGAAAAATTTACGACGAATTGAATCTAACCTCTAAAGAATTACTGTTGTATGCTCATAAAAATAACAACAGGCCTCTCAAAAAACAGGTTAGACCGTAAGGGACGGTATGTGCATGCATCTCACCATAGTGATTCGTTATTACAACAGGAGGGAGCAAGACAGAAACTATCTTTGCGATTTGCTGGTTCTTCTTTATGGTACCCCATTATTCAGGTAAGAGTGAGGGAGAAAAAGGTTAGAGGTGCGAGTGAGATAGATAGTGACGCTATCTGGGATCGTGCTATTTAGGATAACAGTACGGTCAGTACGCGTCACTGCCTCCTGCCGTTACTACGCACCTCTCTCTTATTGTTACCATTGATCACGTACTACGATTTAAAGCTTTGTTTATTGGACTCGATTACTCTTTGTGCTCTGGACTTTGAAACGAACTCTTTACGACGACCTTTGCCTGTGTTTGGACAGTTTGTGTTTTGTGTGTGCTACCATGGCGACCTACACTCCGCAAGAATACGCAAATATGCACTACATTTATGGAGAATGTAGAGGTAATGGACGAGCTGCAGCGAGACTTTACAGAGAAAGGTATACGAGGGCTACGCGATATCCCGACCATCGAGTTTTCATTAATGTGCACAGATCACTATGTGACGGGCGGTTCCCCAATCAAGTAGCTGGTGAAGGACGACCCGTAAATGACTTCATACGCGATGAAGTTTTAGAGGCGGTGTCGGCAAATCCAAGCATCTCTGTGCGAGGAATAGAAGCTGATACGGGGATACCGAAGAGCACAGCACACAGTATTCTCCAAAAAGAAGAATATCATCCGTACCACGTACAGCGAGTGCAAAGTCTTTTACCTCGAGACTATCCGAGCCGAGTCGCGTTTTGTGAAACAATCCTGCAAAAACATCGAGAAGACGAAAACTTTATCGACAAAATTTTGTGGTCAGATGAATCTACATTTAAGAAGGATGGCTACATGAACCTACACAACTTGCACGAGTGGCATGTGGAAAATCCGCACTTGATGCGAGAAGATAGATCCCAGTACCGGTTCAAAGTGAACATGTGGACCGGTATTCTCTGTGGGAATATTATTGGTCCATTTGAGATGCCCGAGAATTTGACTGGCGAATCATATTTAAATTTTCTTCAAAATGATTTGCCAAACTTACTAGAAGAGACCCCACCAGATATGTGGTTCCAACACGACGGCTGTCCAGCACATTTTCGCGTATCCGTTAGAGAGTTTTTGGACGAGCAATACTCGAACAGGTGGATTGGGCGATCAGGAACAATCCCGTGGCCAGCCCGCTCACCTGACTTAAATCCGCTGGATTTTTTTTTCTGGGGAACTATGAAGGAGCTCGTTTATGCGAAGCCCATTAATGACATCGCTGACCTTCGTGAGAAGATAACACAAGCAGTGCAGGTGATACGTCAAAAAAGTTACTCGCGAAACATAAAGCGGTCCTTTTTAAGGAGAGTGAGAGCTTGTATTGCCGCGGGTGGTCAACATTTTGAACATTTATTGTAATAAAATATCTTTAAACTAACATTCTTTGCTTTTATTCTACTGGGAACCCATCTACCTGTGTGTATTTCCTTCTTGCTCACTCTTGGAACCGAAGTAAATAATAGTAGTAACATAACAGTTTCTAAGATAAGAAAGGGTCCGACAGTTACCGTTAGTAGGTAGGCACTTCGTAAAAATTGGGTTGTTGAGTAAAAATATTATCAAAATTTTTTTTTTCAAATTAATGTGTAAGTATTATACCTTTTTAAAAAGAGGAATAAACGCGTCAAAATTTGACGTCACTTGCCATACTATTTTGGTACATTTTTTTTACACTACAGTCGGTCAAAGTTGCGAAATTCAATAGTTTTCCATATCACCTTTAGTTAAAATAATATTTTATTTTAAAATGGTACAATAAGTACTTTATTTTTACATTCTATTTAGACACAGCAATACCCTAGATTACAAAACCTCCAAGAAATATCGAAATTATCAGCATTAGCAGTCACAGCATTCAAAAGTATGTCACAGGGTGCTCATTTCCCCTTTTTTTTTGAAATCAGTATAATTCTGTAAGTACATGGGGTGGATTTTTTAAAATATTTTTCTGAGTACTGTTAGAACTTGGGGCATCGTGGGAATCCAGTTGGACGCCAGGTTCTTGGACACCCTGTATATTTGTTACGCTCTATCCTTACCATTACATCGACACCACTATGCACTGTCCCTTTCCGACAATTCTCTATATTGTATGTAGCGTAGTTATGCGTATATAGGGTGTCTAACTTGGTGTGTAGCCGTGTGTACATAGTTATGTTAAAAGTAGTATTACAGGTGTCAAGCTAAAGCTGGGAAAAGTTTGTTTGAGTTTGTGTGCACTCCGACACCGCTGATAATATAATGATAGGAATCGGTATGGCGAGAGTGCAAATTCAAATTCAAATATTTAATACATTTTTGTGTGCATCTATATCTACTAATATTATAAAGCTGAAGTTTGTTTATTTGGTTGAACGACCTAATCTCGGAAACAAATGGTTCGAATTGAAAAATTATTTTATTGTTGGGCAGAGTATTTATCGAGAAAGGCTATAGGTTATATAACATCACGCTACGACCAATAGGAGCGGAGCATCAATGAAAAATGTTGCAAAATCGGGGAAAATTCTCTTACGTGAAGTAGACGAAGTTGCGTGGCTCAGCTAGTAGGTAGTAGATATTTGTATACTTAAAAGAAAGCTTTGTACCTCTTTTTAAGCATATTGCTTGCACGGAGGAGTGTAAGATTTAATAATAATAATAATAATGTTCTTTCACATACACTTGTGTGTAGTTCTGCTTAGTTTGGGCTAGATGGTGACAACACCATCTAGCCCAAACTAAGCAGAATGAATAAACATACAAATATACTCATTTTTGTAAATACATACCTACATATTATTTATAGAAACACATGGAATATATAAAAGTTTATGTGGGAAACGAGAGCAGAATATCAAAATATATTTAAAATACGTTTAACTTTCGAACACTAATAGACCACTACTAAGTATTATGCGGCAGTCTAGTCTAGACCGTTGATGGCGTGTGTTTTTCATGAGTATTCTCAGTATTAAGCCTGACAGGCTCGCTATAATAAGCTCTGACGTTTGTGCGCTTTAAGTAAACATATATTATGTATGGTGCCTCGATGGCACAGCGATAGTAAATTCGACTGCTTTGGTCATTTACAGCAGTCGCAACCTCATGGTCTCAGGTTCGATTTTGAGTCTTAACACCCAACAAATTAAAACCAAATGTGTCTTTGGGTTTTTCTGTCAAGCAAATCCAGTAGCAGCTGGTGGAATGTGTGCTCGGTAGGTAGCAATAGACCTTAGTAGAATCAAAACCATAGTAGATAAAATGTCAACGAAATATAAAAAAGTAGGCAGGGATGTAGATATTGATATCCTTTTCTTTCTGTCAATTTATCAAGTCATAGAATACTTATGCCACCTCCTTATATATAACCGAATAGTAATGTTAAAAAGCTTATGTCTTTTGTCCTTCGAGAATATGTTAGCCTCTTGAAGAGATAATGACTTCCCCAGAGATATATCATTATAGTTACATCCATTTATCATACGACCTAAATCTCTACATTTTATTATTCATCTATTACACGTAGATATTTGCATTTTTATGAGTGTTCGGACATAAAGAACACTTTCTTTGTTATAATTCGAGTGTATTATGAATACGTATGTGTGGCGATGAAGGTGAAAGTTGCGATCAATGCGGATGAGAGATGATCTAGTGTACAGACTGTTACTATGTGCAGTTTGTGTTACTAGTGATGTTGGAATTTATCAGAGATTATTGGCATTTCCCTATTCCATCAGGGTTAGATCTATAGGTACACAGAAAATCCACACCCTCTCTTTGTAATATTAAGGTTCTCGTGTCCGACTTTCGGTCACAGCGACCAAATAGGAGACTCGCCATCCGCACAGGAGATATTATATTGCACAAGTGTGTCCGCAAACATGTCACTGCCACTAAGTCGAGGGTTCAAATCCCACACAGGCCAAAATTTGTGTGATTGTTCCGAGTGTGAGTATGCCATGTGTCCGTTGTTTGAATAGTTGTAAGTTGGAATTGTCAAAAGTCAGAAAAATATTTCCTAAGCGGTTTTAGTGTGTCTCACTGCAATGTCTGTCTTCGGATTGAAATAAAGCTACGCGAATTATATCTACTTACAAAGAGGAGACCATGGCTAATGACAAGCTAAGGAAACCTGGAGGATTTTTTAAAATTAAAAGAAAAGAACACATCTTTAAATTTTTTACTAATTTTAAAGATGTGTTCTTAAAAAAAGGTTCTGTAAAATGCGTATAAAGTAGTTTAATTGCAACATTCGCGTAAACGTATCAATAAAAGAATATTCAACTAAAATTGCTGGTCATTTCTTGCTATTTTGTTCGTAACGTTGTTTATACAAAGGCACATCATTATTTATGTAGGTAATCTCTTAATGGGTATACCAGGTAATGCATGGCTTAGTGTAACAGTCCATAAACTCCTAGTGCTTCCCACGGGGATATCCTCGGGGACTAAATGTATAATCCGGTCTTTGTAGCTCTGAGACATGTCGGACTACAATGAAAATACATTAAACCGACCTATGGTGGGCTCTAAGATATACTACAAGATCTCGAAGGCGCTAAACCTAAGTAATTATTGATAATCCTAATCCTAATGCATTGATAATCCTAATCCTAACTTTCTAACTAATATTATAAATGCGAATGTGAGTTTGTCTGTTTGTTTATTTGTTTGTTTAGCTTTCACGCCTTAACTACTTACTTGACCAATCATCAAGAAACTTCGCATACACGTTGTTAGGAGAACAGAAAAATACATAGGTACAAAGCATAAGGTACCCCTTTCGTCCAGAAAAAACACTGTTACTAATCTAACCTTTTTTTATTTATGTTTTTATTTTTTTACCCCTCTGCTGGGGCGGGCGGAGGTGTTATGTCTGACTCACCGGGGAAAGATGGTGAGCGACATCCCGGTAATACCGACTAAATCCACCACGGTGTTCCTCGACATAACCGCAATCGTGAGGCCGCGCGAATCACTTTCACATGCAATCGCGACAGAAAAATATCTATCCTAACTACTACCTGAGATATGATATTTTTTTAATTACCATATTTGACTTTCTTGTACACTACGACCATATGTAAATGAATTCCATCGGTTTTTTTGTTGTTTTATTATTAAACACTAATGTGCTATTACTAATATGCTAATAGATAGACAGTCAAAAGTATGACTAGCTATTGCACTTCTTTAAATATTTTGCTTTTTTCATTATATTTCTGAACGGCCATCAGTTCTTCTATAAGACATTTCAAGGTTATCCATTAATTACCGGACACCCTGTATATCTACGTAATCGTACTGGCTTGTACGGTAGCGGTATTATTTCTTTTCTTGTCGGATGTTTTCTTGAATTATAGACCCTTCGTAACAGCTTGGCCGCTAACAAATAATCTTAAAATAAACACCCAGTATAAAATTCAGACCTACTACTGAATTAAAATACCGATGCTTGCAGAGATGAATCGATTACATTTTAATTTAACCAAATCGATTTTTTGACAGTGGCATTTCAATTTCGATTAGTCGTAAAATAAATTTGAATATTTAAAAGTAAAATGAATGTTAACTAGCTGCAGGCGCCTCTTGAATATTCAACGCGTGTATTTTGGCGCCAGAAATGTGTTGTGCATAAGGCCTTAATAAGATAGTTGAGTTTTGAGAATAATAAAATTGATCAGGGATTGATCATCTTTACTTTTCTTGCCTTGATGTAAAGAAAGAAAGAAAATGTATACTCCGGTATTAAAAAAAAATTACACGTCGTTTGCATTACGAGGTAAACATACTTAATAAATTATGACATCGACATCGGACATCTGTTATTAATGCGCTGAGTATTATGGGTTCGATCCTTATTCGGACCGAAAATATATTTTAGGTTATCATTGGCTAATTGTTTCTAAGTATGTAAAGTCTTCTTTTTAAAATATTTTAGCGCAAGTTACATCCTTTAAATAACAAAATCTAAGTATTTGTATTTACTTTTTATATTAAATTAATATAGAGAACTGTATTATATGGAATTAGATAGGTGTATACACATTAACATTATTGTTGCAAAACAAAAATTTTGTTTGATTACGTTTCTTAATTACCCTATTCTCATAAACTTCGCTGATGACATGAAGATGTTTATGACCATTTCATCGTGTAATGATGGCCAAGCATTGCAATCCGACTTGTCACGTCTTGATGATTATTGTGCTAGAAACAAGTAATTAGATTTGAATCTATCAAAGTGCACAGTTGTTACTTATACCAGAAAAAATGACACTATACCATCTGAATATACACTTAAAGGTCAAATTATTCCCAAATGTTGTGAGATCCGTGATCTTGGTGTACTGTACGACTCGAAGCTTTTATTTAATGAACACATTGAAGGCATTGTAAAAAAGCTTCTCAAACACTTGGGTTTGTGATGCGAAGATCGAGTGGTTTTAAAGAAGCTAAAACATTTAAGATATTATACTGCACATTCGTCTGAAGTATTTTAGAGTACGGGTCGCAATTTTAGAATCCACGATATGATAAATATATTGGAAGATTAGAAAGCATTCAAAAACGTTTATTATATATTTATGCTAATCTATACATAGAAGATATATATGTGATCTGGAGACTATTCAAAACTGTGTACTAAATTTCATATTCTTCCATTAGGTTAGACGAGAAATTGCCGATGTCAAATATATACAAAAAATATATCAAATACTATTGATTGCCCCGAACTCCTCCACAAAATCGACTTCAATATTCCGGCAAAAGCTTTACGTCAATAAACACCACTTCATTTACCTAATGCATCATCAAACTATCGGCAAAACAGGTTTATGTGGCGGGCAAGTAAGATCCTTAAAGTAATGTATAAAGCGCATGACATTGATATTTTCAAAGCAAAACAGGCGACAGTGAGCCAAGATTTTCCAAAATTAGTATAAGTGTTATGTATAAATTAATTTTAAGCTATTTCTAATATTGTGTTCCAGATTTTTTTATATGTTCTTTACATATAGCTTATAAGTGAGAACCTATTAATGGCTGTATGCTACATAAGACCTATTATTGT
The DNA here is from genome assembly GCA_963675205.1 of Catocala nupta. Classification (NCBI taxonomy): domain Eukaryota; kingdom Metazoa; phylum Arthropoda; class Insecta; order Lepidoptera; family Erebidae; genus Catocala; species Catocala nupta. The sequence continues at coordinate 14,708,756 of OY776098.1, forward strand.
ATAAAAATAGTGATAATGCTGTTGGTCTTCCATGAAAAATAAATAAATAAAATAAATAAACTCCTAGTATTTGAGCTTCATAACAAGAGACAACATGATATTACATTAAATATCGATTAAAAATCTACCTCTTACTATTAAGTTTAATCGACTAGAGAATATTGTGGTAGCTCTAGTGATGTCCATAAAAGGAAGACAATACAGCTAGAAAGGCGGGAAACGTTACGTGACGTATGAAAGTGACAGTGACGGACCAATAGCTCTTATGACATGTCTGACATAATTATTCTGTCACGTTCGGAAGTCACGTTACCAACATCCTATTGCAGTTCTTGGACGAGCAAATGTGTTCGAATTGCAGGCTGTGACAACATTTTTAGTATGCAGCATGAAATTCTTTTGGCGAAACTTACGTAACTTAGTTCTGTTAATTGTTCTTTAGAGTTCGGATGGTCAGAAGTTATTTTTATCATCATCATAACCTAATTCCTAAGCGTATTGGGCTCGGCTTTTAATTTAACTAAAGCAAATACCAATTTCCATCTGGCCTCCTTAATTTAATGAAAGAACTATATTCTATCGTGGGTTAATATGTCAGATTATTTGACGTAGTCGGCTCTACATATCGACGACTAATAATTCACGATAGGTGCGAAGATAGTTTTACGATTATGTGCTTCGCGAGGCTTAAACGTAATGTGTATCTACGGTTATCTATAAGCGACGGTGAAGACGGTGTCTCAGTGTGATATGGGTGCCGATACTTTTATCATAAAAAGGGAGATGTACACGTCTGCCTAACCCTTAAGAATATATATGTATTTAATCCTAACTAATATTATAATTGCGAATGTAAGTGTTTGTTTGTTACGCTTTCACGTAACAACTCGACCGATTATCATGAAATTTCGTATACACGTTGTCAAAGGTACAGAATAGGACAAAGGGAACATTTCACCGACAAAAGTACTCTTCGTAAGGGATTAGAGAGCAAAGACGTAGGCAAAAACTAGTACTATAATATGTTGATAAGTCCCGCCTTTTCAAAATACTTTAATACAGTTCAAACGCTCACGGATTTAGTTAGTCAACCACTAATGTATATTTAAATGCAGCTGTTTATAGGTAATCGAAGCCCACCTTGTATGTAATTTACTCGTTCAAATGCATGCGAAGTGGAAGCGATAAATTGTTAATACGATCGCGCCACACGCGTCGGCCAATGCATTTGCAAGTTTTACTCGCCGAGTAATTGCTTTACACCGTAGGACAGAGTTATTACTAAATTATTTATATAGAATAATATGTTTAAACTGGACTTTAATATTATAAAAGCTGTGTGTAAAATCTATAGTTTATTTGCTTGTGGTTGTACACGAAAAGATCAGTGACGCTAAGCTGTGTATAGCTTACCTACATTAGAATGTGTTAATGTGTCAGATGTATTGTACATTATTATAGATTTTGCACGGCGCTTCGGTCGCGTCAATTTCAATTTCGTCAAGTCGTTTCTATCCCTGGGGTACAACACTTTTTCCCTGAATGAAGTTCTTTTCACTTAGAAAAGCCCATTAAATATCCCCTATGGCCTTTTCTGTACCTCGGACGACGTGTATGCGAATATTTTGATGATCGGTCAATTAGTTACGGCGTAAATACGTAATAAACAAAGAAACCAACAAACTCACATTTGCATTTAATATATTATTAGGATATGTTTATATCAAATCTATGGTTTATTTGCTTATGTTTGCACATTGAAATATCAGTGGCACTAAGTCGTGTATAGCTTTCTTTAGCGTCTGTTGGTAGGTGGCGAACATAATATAGAACTCGCTAAATGCAGGTCCTAGTTTTAAGCTGTTAGGCAAATCGTAACTGCGTCACATATAAAACTTTTATTTTCAATCTAATTGCACATTACAACCTTATACTTGTCAAAAAACATCTAATGAGACATTGTAAGGCAAAACACGGTTTTTGCCGGGGCTGCAGGATGAATGCGCGAGCGATCCCTGGGCCCCGGCCATAGTCCCTGTGAAGGAACACCGTGGTAGGTTTAGTCGGTATGACTCGGGAGTTTCTATCTTGCCCCGGGTGGGCCCGACATAACCTCTCCGCCTCCGCGGAGGGGTATGCTTCACAGCATTAAGCAAAGTAAAAAAAAGGCAAGGCATGGTTATACATATGTATATTCTATAAGACATCCTAACTTAATATATATGTAAATGCGAAAGTGAATTTGTTTATTTCTTACGTTTTCACGCCTTAGCACCTCGATTGATCATCATGAAATTTCGCAAACACGTTGTCAGGGGAACAGAAAAGGACATAGGGTATCTTTCACCCAAAAATGTTCTGTTACTAATCTAACTCAACCGAACCTTTTTTTTTTTGATACCCAGTAAAAAATGCTTGATGCACTACCCGCCGGCTAGGGGACGGCACCGGCGGAGCGTGTGGGACTCACCAGCCGAGTGCTGGTATACCCACTAAAAAAACCTGGGGTGTTCCCTCTCTCACCCAATGGGGGGGCCAATTGGGAGTCTAAAAAGATTCATCCATAGCAGGCCCCCCCAACTCAACCTAACCTACATTAATGCAATTGAAGCCCGGTGCAGAATCTATCATACACATACTTAATTAGAACGATATTTTATTTATATAAGAATATAATAGAATGAAAATACGAAGCTGACATTTGCTTGGCTATTATATCAGTAACAAATTAGATGGTTAATATTTATTAATGAAATGTAAATTGAGCTTGTACAATATGCAACAGGCATTTTCACAATCATGCATTTAAATACATTGTATTTACATACATTATTTGTTTTTTGATTTCAACCTTGATGTATCTGAATCACGGTTTTGCAGTTTCGGTTGATTTACTTTAATTCGGGTTCATAACAAATGGGACAATAATTATGTTTGGTTTAGAATTATCAATTAAGCAAGACTAATTAATTAATCCAAATTCAATCATCAGGTTAATTTTATCGTTTATTCGTAATTGACATTTTTCATATAGGTAAATAGCAATGGAAAATTAATATGTAAATTTTATGTTTTCTTTATAAGATATTGTTAAATTAATACTCAGATAAAGCTTATCAAATATAAACACGAGACATATAATTACGCGATCTATAAATAATTGCTTCAAATCTAAATGATTTTTGTCTGTTGTTTGAATGATTGTGATATCCCCCGCGACACAGACATTATTCCTAGTGCGATATTGTATTTTTCAATAAAAGAAAAAGCTTTAGAAGAGCTGGTTTAAGCACATCGTTCTTGATTTAAGCGGTGACAGCGCTGTTATGTACTTTTTTAAATAACACATAACACATGAGGTTCACAAGCCGTATCATACAGCCTTAACGTACAAATCTTCACACCTATGCTATATTTAGACCGTAGTCGTCTTGTTAACACATTGTCGCTAACAAAGAGACAATTCTATCCCTCTCATTGTCAAGACGAAAATGTTTGTGTCATTATTACGTATTTAGTTACGCAAATATCACTTTACTACTAGAAAAATGTTATTGTATTGTAAATATGTTGTTACATGGTAAATGATTATGAATGAAAAGGGAACAAGTATGGTTAGTTAAGTAATTTCATGATATGTGCTTTGTGTTGCTTTTACACAATGCAAGTAGTTGACGCGGGTTACACGTGCAAGTAAAGCAAAGAGTCACTTGCATTCTTGCGTCGGTTGTTTACACGAAACAAGTGCCTGGATTTGCGCATCTTATAGAGATATAATTATGATATACGATAACGATACGTAATTTTATGTTTTACATAAAATCTATGATAAGAGTCTATAACAGAAAATACGGAACGTTTTGTTAAATGTTTTCCTTATTTAACGTCAAGTCTTAGAATACCAGACATAATTAAAAATCTATTGTATCTGGCCGTCGGTGTACCGCTGCGTCTCAATAGGTTAATATAGAACATAACCCTGTATTTTTTATGCCTGATTAACGTAGAAAGTGAAAGCTAGTTTTTAAGGAAATCTAGGAGAAGCTTCAGCTATTCTGATGTCATATTTGGTCCTGGTCCTACTAACAAAAAAATTATAGCGGTTAAGTTAAATGTTTCCTAGGTTTTTTTATACTAATAAGATGACAAAGAAATGTTTTGCCTGCTAGATAATAAGTAATTTCCATGACCGCTTGTGTCATCACTACTCGCGCGTTACCAACTCTTCATTATTACTAGCATAGCATCAATATCTTATCGCAGTAGGGCATTAGATAAACGGAACGTAACAGTACGGACACTGCTGTTGCACGTCGATATTCTATCAGAAGTATTCCCCAGCTAAGAGGTTGTTCGCGTTGTGTAACTAACAAGGCTCTAGTGCAGGTCAACAGACTGTATATCTTTGGGAACATTTTAGATAAAGCCCAGGCAAATAAGTTACTATACGATGGTTTTCCTTATACATTTATCAGAGGCATTTGTATACAGAGACACTTATAAAACCTAAACAGAACAATGACCTTCTTGTGAAATTTGCGCAGGTAAGTTTTGTGTAGAGACGACAATATACTAAGGTAATAGATAAACGTAATAAAAAAGAAATATTTTGTTTATTATCTTTATATATATAATTCTTCTGTACGTGTGTTGACAGTGAACTCCTCCTAAACGGCTGGACCGATTTGAATGTTTTATTTTGTGTGTGTTCAAGTGGATTCGGGGATGGTTTAGATTGCTTTTTTTTTCCATTTTTACAGGACAACGTCTGTCAGGACAGTTAGTATTTATATATAATTAATGTAATATAATATCAGCACGGTGTAGTAACCGTCCCACTGCTGCGCACGCGCCTCTTCTCAGTGTAAGAAAAGCTAAGCCATAGACCACCACGCTGGCCCAGTGCAGGTTGGCAGACTTCACATATATTATAGAGAACTCTCAGACATGCATTCCTCTGGTGGTTTTTTTTTATTTATTACCTTATATTATGTTGGCTAAACAAAACTTATCTTCATACATTTAAATTGTGAAGTACTACAACATCGTACTACAGTTGACTACGTGTTAGGTAGTTAGAAGCGTCGAACTCCAAAGCTACGTAACATATTGTGTTCTACAATATTGTCACGTATGTCGTACATACATTTGAGGTGTACACAAAAAGTGTGCCGTCATTAGCTCGCGTAATGTATGCAACATAACATCTTCCTAATGTTCGTTAACGTCGTTTAAGTTAGGGTTGCCATGCACTAAAAGTTAAAAAAAGAACGATGATTTCGGTTTCTGTTTCGGTATTTATATGCGTTAAAATGTTGCAAATTGTAAAAGAAAAGTGACTGTATGTATATACTTTACTTACTGTGATGGCTTTCTAGCAATTGGAAAAAGCTTTTGATTTTTTTCAAGTAGGTTTGTAAATATTAGTAATCAATGCATCTATCTGTCTTCATTTACTAAGCAAAGAGCAAAATGTGATGCACTTGTATAGGATCCACTCTATGTCCTTTTATGTACCCCTGACAAAGTGTATGCAAAATTCCATGATGATCGGTCGATTAGTTTAGGGTTGAAACCGTAACAAAGAAACAAACGAACAAATTCACATTTGCATTTATAATATTAGGTAGGATATTATAAATTTAGTTAAAACAAGGGTCTGTATGTACATACTGTACTGGTGAAATAGCCATCCATCACAGACTATTTGGCAGCTTAAAAAGTATTGTTGTTTTGTTTCGTGTAAGTTTGCGAATATACCTGAGCAATATATGATTATATCTTTATTTACAATGAGTAAAAATGTGATGCACTGATATAGGATCTCATCTCATGCCTTAACATACATTATAGTAATGATTATTTTGCTATCATTATTTTTGGTCTAATTTTTCTATGCTTTCCTTCAATTATAACTAATTGCCATATTGGCATAACTACTTGCTGTTACTAGCCGTACCATAAATAACACAGATTTTCAAATTTTCTTCGTCCTCTCTTTACCTTTATTTGAACTACTTCAAATTGACATTTTATAAGACAGCTTCTACACTAGGATTAATTATTGTGTCGCCGGGGGACAAACTTTGCTTCAACGGATACGAAGACTACTCAGAATCGGAACAGCTATTTGTGTATCACACATTTTTTTGTGTCGTGTCAAACCCACAACACTCATCGCACTGACAGTTGCGGAGCCACCACTTCCTCTCGCGCTCCTTGAAAAGTTTTCTTCAACGAATCATATCATTGTAGTTTTACCGTCTACAATTCACTTTTAGATCCTATCTATAGCTGATAGTGGACAAATTGTGAGAGAATCTATCAGTACAGCAACACTACAATATTCTGGTGAAAGTAAAAGCCGTCATAAGTCGTGTGAACCAGTCACGGACGGATAATGAAACAATATCACGAACAGTTCAATACTTGTCGCCGTCACTACTTGTTATTCAGCATTCACAACGATCGACTAATATGTATTGTGGCCAATACCCCAGTAGCTGACTGCAAGCTGATCCTTGCAATGTTGTTGGTCTATTTCGGCAATATTATGATATTGCCGAAATAGACCCTTATGGGATTCGAACCCACAACACTCGGCGTAGTAGCAGTGGAAAACACTACGTGATTCGTGCAGTCATTTAAGCATGGCTTGCGTCTAACTTTTAACAATTTGAGGACTGTACTCCGCCTCGTTGGCTTTACGGTTCAGATATGTCTGAACCGTAAAAAAAAAAGCTGAACAAAAAGCTGAACAAAAAGCTGTTCAGATATGTCTGAACCGTAAAGCCATGCTTAAATGACTGCACGAATGACGTAGTGTTTTCCACTGCTACTACGCCGAGTTTTGTGGGTTCGAATCCCATACGGGACAAATATTTGTGTGATCCACAAATGGTTGATCCGAGTCTGAATGTTCTTTGTGCCCGTTGTTTAAATGTTTGTAAAAGCACCCCGCGACTCAGGATTTATTCCTAGTGTAAGAGTTGTCTTTCTAAAGAGACAAAATGGCGTCTGGCTCTGGCGTGGATATACCACGTGAATCCGCCATACGAGCGTCCGCGCTATAGCATGGTATTTTACGTCACTCATATATGTTTTGTTCGAAATAAAAAAGGGATAGAAAAATTTTGCGCCACACGCCATTTTTATGTGTCTTACGTCTTAGGTGAAGACAGCTTGCGGTCTGGCGGACTAGTGACTTAAAAAGCTGGCTAACAGATACTCATGCAGACGTCGAGAAGAGTGTTGTGGTCTAAAGTTAGAGGTTATCCTCTGTCTCTAAACACACACAACAGTCCACTCTGCTACATATGTCTAACAGTGGCTTCCAGCAATCTGACTTCAGCGAACGACTCAACATTGCGAGCGAATTTTAATATAGAAAGATTTATTTCGACATTCATAATCATTTGTGCATAGCAATGAGCGTGAAGGTCATCTTAGTTTAAGCCCCAAAATACTTAAGCATGCTCAAACATGTTCTTTGCAGTCACTCACACCTCGCGTAAAACACGCACGTCTGCTCAAACAGTGTCACGTATGTTCGAGCAGCTTCACTTATGTCCAAACAGTCTCGTGGATATCCGTGTGGCTGCTTGTAGCTCGTGCATTACGTTAATACAATCAATCAATTATTCGTTATCAATTTTAAAAATGTTTCTCTCTCGTTACGTGCAGCCTAGGCCCTCTAGTCCTGCCATATGGTGTCTGGACGGCACGCGAAAGGCCTTGGTCGGTCGACCATTTAAGTTGAATACAATTTTAAACTCTAATAGGATAAGGTTATTTTTTATTGTTCATAATAATAATTATGATGTGTGCTTGATAATTTTTCCGCTCTATCTGAATTGAACCTTACGATTTTCAAATGAAATTCGATTACAATTGGGCACACGGAGATCTTTACATTATGTAGTTATGTTCTTTAACCACGCAGTTTGTTATACATAGTGTTGCTATCAATCGCTAATGTTGTTATATTATAATTGGAATGTAATCGTGCACATAGTTAATACAGTCTGTCTGATACAGATGCTGTGCACACATGTGCAGTCTATTTTCTTAACTCGATTGAATGATAGTGTGGAGTAGTGTGATGTGTATGTTGTGTACCTGGCGTTGCACGTGCGTCCGGGATGCGAGTGCACGTGTACGACATCGTGCCTCATCACTTGATTAGCGAGTGATTTTATTAATAAGCGGAGCGGCCAAGGAAAATCTTCACTAAAATGTCTTTGGTACAATATTTAGTAATGTTTATGGCAATGTTACTTGAAAGACAATATTAAGATTTAATAATTACAAAGTCGAAGAAATTTGCGGACATTTTAAGAGCAGCATATATTAGGTATTTTTTTTCATAATGCTATTTCAACTTTATACATATATTCAAATTAGCATATTGCTATTTCAATAAATATATTCTTGCAGTCATATGCTTCCATCATGGGCATAGTCAGGTGTTTTAAATTTATCTTTTACACCTCAGTATAGCGGGCGAGTAGACAAACATTGAAACATGCGCACCTTTGAAGTTATGTGTTAATTATCGCTTGCTTAAACCCTGCAAACAAATATTGAAAACAAATTTCGCATAGAAACTTGCGTAGATTAATCTGTGAGATTTAAATTATGTTCTCGAAGATGTAGACGATTGGACCAATGCAGAACTGTACCACGCTGTACCAGACTGCAGTGGATATTCTTGTTTCTTGTTTATGTCTTCTGCATTGGTGTGACCCTTGACACAATAAGAAAAGGCTTGTTCTACGTAGTGGAATAGTGAAGAAAGCAGGCAGATATTAAAATTGCAATAGACCTTTAAGTCACGATATTTTTTTTTACCCACTCACGTATTAAATCCTTCAAATAACGGGGATAAAAAACACCCAGACTCGGAACAACCATTTGTAGATCACATAAAGTTTTGTCCCGTGTGCGATTTAAACCCACAACACTTGACGCAGTGGCAGTGCCAGGGCGACCACTTAAACCACATCGCCATTCCTGCACTCTATTTCATGAGTTATTTGTAAGACCATGCTAGGATTCCTATATGCCAAATGGAAAGTTTGTAACAAATCGCTTCTGCTATCAGTGTGCTATAGCCCGCAACCGGTAGTACAGTTTATACAGAGCCACCGTTACCGTGACAAGCATTTGAATTAGACACCTACTTAACATGTCGTTTGTTTATTTTTGGTTGAGCTACTTCTTATCGCGCCGTGACGATTAATGGTCTTTTGATGCGTTCGGCAACCTTTTGTTATATTGTATTAATATCACATTAACAATTAAAGAAGCGGTAGCTCAATAGATTGGAATTGCAATTGAGAGATCGATTCTTATCCTCTACACTACGAATATAAACCCACCCACTCATAAACACAAACATCTAACGCAAGCTGGAGAAGTTAATAAGAATGCTGGCCATGTGCAGTCTAAATGGCCAGTAACCTTAAAAAAACTCGTGTATAAACAACTGATCGTGGGCAGATTAATACTAGTAATAGATTATATGGTTTATCTGAAGGCACACTAGGTCTTGTCATTTGCCAGTAACTTATTCCCTATTCTATGAAGGATCCTTAAAAGCGGTTAGTCCCTCCTATCATGCAACCTTATAATACCTATAAATGAACAGTCAATATCATTAAAAAATAAACACACTATAAGATTATTGAATAGGCTGTCGTTTTGTAAGTCATGATTTAAGAAATTCACGGAAGCTCAGAATGCAGCCGTAAAATGCGTAAAATAGACCTACCATTACGGTTGCAGCATTTTGCAGACTCCCCGTTATAAAGAGAGAAAATATCTACTCAACATACGATAATTAAAAGGAATTTTAATTATAAGGAGTGATTACAATTTAAGTTACGTAAGCCTTACGCTTTCGCTTTGAATTACATATCGAGGGTTACCTCGCCTGCCTTACACCTTTCTCGATTAAGTCGTTGCCCAACATCTTGTTGTAAGATTAAGATATTCTTTTTTTTTTTTTATTTATTTATTTATTTGAAAAAAAATACATATCAAGACACAATCTCCTGCCAAACTGCATTACAGTTTGTCGGCAGTATTCTCGTGGATACATAAAAATCTATATATATATATTATATATATATTCATATACTAGATAGATTAAATACAAACAATTAATTAAAAATTAAAAATAATCTAGCCGGCTGGGCCGCCATGCCCGCGCGGCGAAGCCTCGCTGCCGCACAGCCCGGAGCAGTGCGCCGGAACGAGACATAACCATGTGTACACAGCTCCATCTCGCTCCGGCGGCGCGCCGCGACAGGCAACGCTGGCTCCACCGCGCCGCTCATGTCAGTCCGCAACCAATGTTACGCTAAGGACATATACTTAAATAATGTTTAAGCAATATGCTTTTTAAACAGTTTTTAGACAAATCACCAGTAGTTGTTTTTAGTGGCAACTCATTTAGCAATGTCGGGATAAGCCATCTCCTCGTCCGCTGGCCAAAATAATTTGCAGCCTTAGGCACCACATATTTATTTTTATGTGCTACTTTGCGGGTTGGTCGGTTATACACTCTTTCATTTTTATATTCATTTTTATTATGCTGTTCCAAGATAATTAATAACTTAACTTTCTTTTCTACGGGTAATATTTTGCAGATTTTAAATAATTTCTCGTAATCCTTGTTAAGGTTATCTTTTGTGCTCTTATTAATTAATAATTTTAATAATCTAACTTGCAGATTTTTAATTTTATTTAAATGTACAGGAAAAGTTAGTCCATAACCACCCAACCCGTAGTCTATAGTTGCCCCTGCCAGTGCATGATAAATAATATACAATATGCGCTTACTCACTACATATTTTAAGCTATTAAGCTTGCCTAACACAGAGCGTAACTTTTTACATACAGTATTAATGTGTGCGTCCCAGGCAAATCGACTGTCTATTGTCACTCCTAAGTATTTGTAATTTGCTACGCGCTCAATACATTCGCATTGGCAGTTCGCTATATTACTATCATGCAGGCACTCATACGTGTGGCCCTTTAACAGAACATTAAAATTTCCAGCTTGGTTGTAAGGAGACGAGATTAACATACATTTAGTTTTACTCATATTAATTAGAATGACATTATCATGAGCCCATTTAACCACATTATCTAAGTCCTCCTGCATTGTCGACTGAATCTGTCCACAGTCACGGCCACTGTATACCAAGCACGTGTCGTCGGCATACATATAGGCCTTACACTTTTTAATGACGTTTACCATACTGTTTGTGCATGATATACCCCACCGGCCCGTAGACAGATCCGGTCGGTACACCATACTTTACCTTCCCTAGTACACTGTCTACTCCATTTACCCGAACTTTTAGGAATCTGTTATCTAAGTATTGCCTAAACCATTCTTTTACTGGCCCTCGTATCCCACACTCATCCATAGCCTGTAGCAAGACCTCGTGATCCAAGGTATCGAAGGCTTTTTTGAAGTCTATAAATGTTACTAAAACCACACTTTTTGCGTTTAATGAGGTATTTATGTCATCAGTAAATCTACTTAAGGCTGTTACCGTACTCCTATTTGGTCTAAATCCATGTTGGATATCAGTGAGGATATTATTGTTTTCTAAAAACTTTGTAATTTGGCCTATTATTACCTTTTCAACAATTTTATTTATTATACTTAATATCGCAATGGGTCTATAATTTGAATAGTCTTTATATTTCCCGTGCTTAAATATTGGTCTGACAATAGAAATTTTTAATTCGTTTGGGTATACTTCTTTATCTATACATATATTAATGAAATGTGCAATGATTTGACTAATGTGTTGCTTTATGAATTTTAAATCTTTAACACGAATACCGTCGGACCCCGGGGACTTGCCACAGTTCAACTTATCTATAATTGTACATATATCTCTAGGGCACACCTTTTTAAACCTGAAACTAACATTACTTTCTTTAACATATTCATGTCTTTCGTGAAATAAGCTATTACATACATGTTTTTGCTTTAAAGAATCAATTTCTTTAGTAAATGTTTGACAAAAATTATTACATATGTTACCCATTGTTTCGTTTCCTTGTATGAAGTATTTTTGTATCACTTCATCTACATTTAGCTTCGTTCTGCCGAGCCATTTATTAGCATAGGCCCACACTTTTCTCATGTCACCGTTACAATTCTCTATGTCCTTTCGCCTGTGTACATTTCTCGCAGTGTTTACAGCTTTATTAGCTTTATTTCTATACTTTGTGTATTCCAAACGTAATGACATATTTTTCGGGTTTGCTTTCCATTTTCTAAATAACGCATCTTTATAATCTAGCATTTTCTGCAGTTTATTATTAACCCACACGTTTGATTCCCGTTGTTTCATAAATGTGTATGTTTGCGATGTGCTGTAAACCCTGTCAAAAGTGTTACACAATCGTTCATAAAATTGAATAGGGTCCTGTATAAGCATAAATTTATTCCATTCTATTATATTACATTACATAATCAATCAATTATATTACATAATTGAGCTTGCACTGCTTTATTATTTATACCTGTACGATAACAAGCGCGCATCGGTTGTATATCCATATAATAATCTATAGAGAGCCCGGTGAGATAGTGGTCTGATATTTTAGTCGTCAGTACATACGCGTGCGGCTCGCCGCCTAGTCGCGCATTTCGCACAAAAATATGATCAATGCAGGATGCCACTCGTTGACCCGATAATACTACCTCTCGCGTAATATCTTGAATGCAGCATTCCAATCCTAGTTCCCTTAACATATTTAAATATAAATGGGCGCATGAGTCGATTTCACTTTGTAATATGTTTATGTTGTAGTCACCCAGGAGAATCAAGTCATATCCAGCCGGTATACATTGTAAAATTGTTTTAAATTCCCTTACAAAGTTTGTTTTGCTCATGTGTTCATTCCATGAATACATTTCTTTTACAATTGGCAATCATTATGAAACTTAAATATACTTGTGTGATTTTAAAAATATGTCTTAGGTATGCAAAACTAGAAGATCCAACAAACGATGTCCCAAACGATACCCAAACCTAGAACCCGATTGCAGTGTCACCTACCGGGTCTAATTGCGAATTTAAACCATCCAGGGCCTCACTCAAACACATAAAACCGTGTCACGGTATTTGTGGTTGCACTTATCCAAAACGGCTCGACTTTTATGAAATTGTATGTATATTTAGTTAGTATGAAAATATGTCGTAAAGTATATTTCATACCGCTGATTCCTAAACTAGCTACTCTAGAACATATCTATCAAATGCTTTGTGTAGCAAAAGCGATAGTTTTATTCCGGATCATTAGTAACTGTGAGTACAAAACCATTCAAGTATTAGGTATATTATTATTGTTTTTAATAAGGATTACACAGATAGTGTAGGCATTTTGCATTTATATTATATTATATATAAGCTTGGGCGCGCGGCTCCGCCGGAATGGTACTTACATCAATAAAAAGTAGCCTACGTTCTTCCTCAGGTTTTAAACTATGTCTGTACCAAATTTCATCTAAATCAGTGTAGTGGTTTAGCCCTGAAAAGGTAATAGACAGACAGAGTTACTTTCGAATTTATACTCGTAAAATATTAGTAAGGATTAAATATTCACTTCGTAAGTCTAAATCCTACTGCATTGTTTAATTATCTCTATCTCAAATTCATCAAAGTCGGATTTGTGGTCTAATTGGGATTCAGTAACAAACATTAAAGATTTTACATTCATAATATTGGATTCCATTTCGGCAGAATGATTATGAATGAAACTATTCAGTTTCTGGTATATTATGTTACGCTCAAGTTATTTTCAGCGAAATGAAAAACAAATGATATATGAAATGCCACAAAAATAAGATTGTTGTTTAACTTTTACTGCTTGCACTAATGGTGCCTCTAAAAGGAGAAAGTTGTACTTTTTCACTACAGCTAAAAAGGTGATCCATTTTAAGTCTAAAGTACCAGTTTATAAGCATTCTCTGACTATTTTGAAAATAAACCACTTCATAGCGTATAGCTAATCAATTATAATACTTCCCGGTTTCGATTTAAAGGTGAAGGTTATACTTTATGGTTTCATATATAAAACGTGATTATATATTTTCCATGCTCAGATTTGAAAATAAAAAACATTTCAGACCGCGCCGTTTGACGTTAGATTGAGTCATCTCAAAAGTATGGCTATTTCAGAGATTCCGTCGATGCAAATAAAAATGACTACGGCGCACAATCTGAATCTAAAGTTATGACTTATGACGAATATTTAAAATTAATTTCTAGTAAAGTAGCAAATAAAAAAGATAATTTTGTTGACTGGTGATGTCTCTATATTTATATTTCTTACACAATATGCACACTGTTAACCCGTTTATCATGTTTATTTTAAACAAAAGAGTGTAAGAGAGTGTGACCTTACTTTTACGTAGTTATTTGACGCTTATGAATGCTAAGGATACTTGATGATATTCTTCCAAAACAAACTAAAACATCAATATAGGTAACTGTCATGTATAATAAATACTTTTCCTTTAGAATCAGCAATAAACTTTGAAATCTCTAGTGCAGTTTTTTTATATTTCTCTTCTAATTACAATTATTTCATTGACTTTAATACAAGTAAATAATGAAATAATACTATTAATATATATATAAATAATAATAATTGTTGGCCTTAAATTGCCAATCAATTTTGTTAAAATTTATAAATTCTGAATACTAAACGGAGCTATGGGGTAGCAGACATATGGTAACCAGGCGTCAAGTTTCTAATAGACAGCGGTTGGTGGCACGTATATTGTCGTAGATAGTAGTTACATATATATTAATTAATATTTATTTTTAAGGAGAATTCGGAACGTTCGGATCTTCGAGTTAAGAGAAAAACAAGTCTGAGTAAGACAATAAATAAAATGTCGCGCGTAAATATAAAAAAAGAATTGTACCGGTTTCAAATATTGGCTTAATATTTGATAAATACTTGTCATTATTATCTGTAGCGCAAAGTGGTGCAGATGTTTGAATGTAGTAGTTGAAAAATGTAACATTAACCTCCTTAGGTAATGAGATAGAAATACGTGGGCGCATTCCGTAAATAACCTCAACTAAGTTTGAGACAGACCAAAAAAAGAAAATACGATTTGAATGTTAAAGACACGTTTAGTGAAACAGGATTTTTGCAATGTTGAGTTTGTCTCTAAAACTGATATAATCCTAACTAATATTAGAAATGCGAATGAGAATTGCATACATATTGTCAGGAAAACAGAAATGGTCATAGGATACCTTTAATCATCCAGAAAAATTTACTATTCCCGATCGTGCGAAGCCGTGAACAAAAGCTGAGTTATATTATAAGTAATTATAAACTAACTCATACATAATACTAGCTAAAAGTATGAAGTTTAATAAAACAGTTAAATGTATGTTGATAAATTATTATCTAATCTAATAGATAGAATCGTTTTCGTCAAGGTAACTATTGATAATTTCTACGGGATGGTTATAAATACAAAATTATGGTAGCAACGATTATAAATAACTTACTAACTTTATATTTAAACATGTATTTATATCCCGTTCTCACTTTAAATTGAAGACATTGGATTATTACTGTAAAACCTTAACAATCAGCTGCTTTTAAAGTATATAAACTGTATGATTCACAGGTTTACATCAATGATACCTACAATAATATTATAGTTATCAACAATATATAGCGTCTTTTAGTGATTCACACATAAACAATTTTTCTGTTTGATTGATATGAAATCGTTACCTTTTGTTTAGCGATTGACTCGTCAGATAGATACAATTGTAGACTCAGACGAACAAAGTCTAATAATAAACGTATGATAAGTATATATTTTAGTATTACGTAATTCTTTAATTTGGCTTGTAAGGTATATATTTTTGGTGTCGTTATTACCATGTGTAACCAAAGTGTTAACCAATAAATACATCAGTCTGTTCCAGCTCAATGTTGCACATAGGTTACGTCCATTTTAATGCACCGTATTCAATACAAGTTAGCACTTTTTCCATATTATCAGACAACCTGGTGTTATGTTAACCAATTCCTGATCTACTACTTTTAGAATGTTTTTTCCAACAACCACCGGTTTTACGTCGGATATGATCGATTGTTACCTCAGCTTACTTACAATCTGTGAGTCATCTCACATGAAAAAAGGTTTAAAATAAATTTACAGCAACAGCGGAATTGATCTGAAGAATCAAGCAGCGGAAGGAGGCCAACTAAGAACGTATTGCGAATATGTGTCCCTTCCGCTTCTTCAGTAATAGTTAATAACGAACCGTCGTTGAGTTATGGCCTCAATTAATTAATTATTCGTATTGTAATCGATTCCAGCTTATTCAAAATAGAACAGACTCCCTACAATCCTTTGTGGCTCATAAAATATTCAGTTTTGTGTAGGGATTGAATGCAATTCGTTATTTAAAAATAAGTCGAATAATAATATTTATTATAAATCTTTAACGAATTTACAGATTTAGGCAAAGACTTAGAACGTTTTCACGTCTATAGATTTAAGTTTCAAAGCTCATTTGAAGGGTCACAAACCTCAAACATATTAAAATTTTTTAAAGTACGAATAAGTTCGTGCATTGTAATTGATGATCTAATTTACATGGTAAATTATATACATATAACAAACACAAAGACATATTTCAGAGTTATTTGTGTTTTAAATATCAATACCTTCTTCACCTTGAAATATCCGCGAAATGAATAGTATAGCGAATTGTAGTTGCGGTCTCAATTCATAGATTGTATTTATTATAAGTTACCACACGGCAAATTAAATACGAATTATTTTCAGTTCTATGGTTGTTAGTCGAAGTAGTCATAGTCGTGATATTTTAATATACTAATAATAATTTGAAATTAAACTACTTTATACAATTTTTGTCGCGTTGTTTATTTTAAAACACTTTTGTTACATAATTTTTAAACTCTAACACTACTATTATTGAACTTTACTGAACTTAAGATATTTTAATTAATCAAAACTATTTATATTTAAGTTTACACTTTGTTCCTACGGAAATTTCGGTTGCTTTACAGCAGCCATGTTCACGGGGAGACTATGGTAGTTGTCTCAATGATCTCAAGTGTAGTTATTTCCAAGTACCCGAACATAATTTAATCTTTGATGTTTCTATTTACGTACAATGAGCTCAAAGTATCATGAAGTCTAGCTGTGTTTTACTTCTTCTTGGGTTTGACTATTTGAATTACTGGATCCCAAGCTAGTGGTACATTCCAACCATCTTCTCTATTGAAATTAGGATGTTTTTAATTTCAACAGCCTCGCGAAGCATCCTTGGTACGAATCGGTGTCCTTTTGCGAGTGTCTGTGGTTTGTCAAATCGTAGGTAGTAGTAGATCATATTATACTAATAATAGGCCTAAACAGTGTATAATAAAATTATTCTCGTATATAAACTGTCCCACTGCTGGGCACGGGCCCCTTAGGGTGGGACAGTAAGGCTATTGTCCACGACGTTGGCCCAGTGCTGGTAGGCAGACTTTACATATCTTCGAGAACATTATGGAGAATTCTCAGACATGCAGGTTTCCTCACGATACCGATTTACCGTTATAGTCGGTTTTCCGGTTTTCTTTTTAGTAATTGTAATTGTAATCTGTAAAACCGTAGTCTTAGGAGGATACGACTATATGCACGGATAATCTAATGGTTTAAGTCAAAGTATATAAAACTCATTTGATCCACCCACTTTGATAGTGAGTGTAATGTGAAAAACTTTATGGAGTAATGTGAAAAATTATATCTTTTTTATATATCCATAAATTTTTGTTGTAAGTTTGGCATTTTTTGAGTCAGACCCTTCCCTCTACAGACTACTTTAGTTTATGATATAGCGTTCCCACGTTCCCACCTATTAGGTATTTAAGTGAGAGCCGCTGTACTTTTCAGTGCCCGAGAGCAATTCTTTGAGCCAGTTGTTTTGGTTGTTGTAAAGGTATCCACGATACTGACGTTATTCCTGGTACAGGAATTGCCTAATAAAATACTGGTTTTTGCTGCTAATAAAATACTGGTTTTTGCTCTAATAAAATAAAGTAGTAAAAGGCGTGAAAACGTCACAAACAAACAAAACTCACATTCGCATTTATCTGTAATATTAGTTAGGATAACCTAAAATACAATAATACGCACTTACAAACTATTTCACACGCACACAATTTAGTCTAGTATCGACTAAACCAAACAATACGCACTTAATGTACGTATGCCACACTGTCATACATTATAATAGTCGTAGTTAACTGTATAGATTGCTACACATCAGGATAATGACAGATTGACGATGTATAGTAAAAACTACGTACACTACTTACTTTTGTTCTTGGAAAACTTCACGTTTAGATGACACGGAAGAGAAAGATGATTGAGATGAGCTATATGTTCGTGTAGCACATCACTATTGCTATTTTATTGGCTACCTGTTTTATTGGCTAGCCGGACTAATGACCGAAGGTAGACGCGCTGACCGTGAGATATCTAGTACGATATAATCAACAGGAAAATGACAAACAGCCATCCCGCGGTTTGTCGACTGGATAAAGACTTTATGGGAATTATAGAAGAATCTGTATCTTTTTTGTTATTATCAAAAAGTTTTATGTCCGTTGTATGCATTTTTCAATATTTAGATTACCTATTATTGTGAGGGTTAGGGCGATTTAATGCATTTTGGGCACATCATCCTACCTTAAATAAAAATCCATAAAACCATTCGTTTTATTTACTGACATTAAAATCATGTTCAATAAAACACAATAAATTTTATTTTTTGTCTGTAGTTTGTATTTCTAGATGAAGATGCAATCAGATTCCTAAATGATTACTACGAAGGTAACAAATTTGCTTACGTCTCGTCTGATGGTAAGTGAACTCACCGAGCCAAACGCAGTAGCAGTGTATACTATTCTTACGCCGATTTTCTATAAAAAGATGAAACTTCTTCGGACTCATACTATCACTTAATAATTGGAAATGACGAGCTCATTTACACACATTCGCAAAAAAAAGATTTAGGAATAATCAAATAGGCAGCTAACTGATGAACATATTCCATTCCTCCATTTTGGCTTTGATAAAACAACATTAAAGTATCTATCAAAACTAGATGACATCCTACTGCCCACATCTCATAAACCAAAAATCCACACAATACCGCAACAGTAATTCTAAGCGAGCTTGTGGCGGGAAACGCGGCTTGTCTGTGGTCGGTCATTAGCTGTGGTGAGCCGTGACACTACGTACGCTTGTGTCTATGGATGGGCTTCTATGTTTGAACTTGCGGTCCAACCTATGCACCCTCTAATCATAATTCAAATATTTATTTGATATCAATAAAATTATACACTAGATATGTAAAGTAATGGACATTAAAAATCTGATTAATACTATGTATTTTATTATTAATAACTTAACATAGTACTTGTGTTGAGCATTCGAATAATTTTATTGTGCCTTGACTACTTTGAAAAGGATTTTATTGAACGGTTTTTTTTATAACAATTGTATAACGATCCGATCGTAAATATTACTGAATCTTCACTTTTGTGCATTAGTAACTTTTATCTGCTTTTTTATGTATATATATATATATATATATATATAATAGTAATATTAGGTATAGATATTTTATTTGGCAGATTATTAGAAGTGTTACCGGGACTGGTGTCAATACTATCTCTCCGAACGAATTATTACAGTCAACTTCGGTTAATGCTGTCAACGAGTTTTTTGCAAGTGTGGGCAAGACACTAGCTGAAATATTCCTAAACAGCACGAACAACCTGAAACAACCTGAAAATTGCTTTGACTCGGTGACATGTAACTCACTAGTTCTCCTTCCCACTGATGAAGTGGAAGTCACTAATCTGATCCTTGGATTAAGAGCGGATGCTGCCGTGGGCTGGGACGGTATATCACCGAGGCTATTGAAGTCTTGTCTACCTGTCCTTGTGCCGGTCATTGTTCACATTTGCAATCTCTCACTTTCAACAGGCTGTTTTCCTAAAGCCTTTAAGAAGGCAATAGTCCATCCCATTTTTAAGAGTGGTGACAGACACAGCGTCAATAACTATAGGCCTATCTCAGTTCTGCCTGCAATGTCTAAGATACTGGAAAAAATTCTGAACAACAGATTAGTTAGTTTTCTTGAGACTTATAAAATCCTAAGTAATAATCAATATGGTTTTAGAGGTGGCAGATCGACTGAGGATGCAGTTGCTGCCTTGGTAAATGATACTGTAGCAAAATTAGATGCTAAACTGAAATGTCTTGCTATCTTTCTAGACCTTTCTAAGGCATTTGACACTGTGTCTGTTCCACTCCTCTTACGCAAGTTGGAAGTCACTGGCATACGTGGAGACACTCTTAAAATCTTCCAAGACTATCTACGAGATAGAACTCAGTGCGTAAAAATTAATGGCGTTATTAGTGACACTGTAACGTTAAACTATGGCGTTCCCCAAGGTTCAATTTTGGGCCCAACTCTTTTCCTAATTTATATCAATAATCTATGCAATATGTCCATACCTTATTGCTCAATATTTACTTATGCAGATGATACAGCACTGGTTGTTCATGGTAGAAACTGGCCTGAAACTATGAAACACGCAGAACATGCTCTCAGATCAGTGATGAAATGGCTATCAGATAATGTTCTAACCCTAAATATAGATAAAACGGTCTACTTACCTTTCTCGTTACGCTCCAATAATCTTGCTCCTGCTGATGCTATGACACTTAAAGCCCATACTTGCTCTCTCGGTCAATCCTCTTCACAATGTGACTGTCCACAAATAGCTAGGTCGGACAATGTTAAATATCTTGGTGTTTATATAGATAGTTCTTTAAGCTGGAAGCCCCATATCAATAAGCTTATAAGTCGGGTTCGCAAGTGTATGTTCATTTTTAAAAAACTGAGGTGCTCTGCTGATCTTGAGACTATTAAAACTGTTTATTTTGCATTGTGTCAATCCATCATCAGTTACTGCATTGTCGTATGGGGTGGTGCACCTAAAACCTCCCTTCTCTCTTTGGAGCGAGCACAAAGAGCGGTCCTCAAAGTCATGACCTTAAAGCCTTTCCGATACCCTACCTCGGCCCTCTACAGTGAGTGTCAAGTTCTGACGGTGAGACAGCTCTTTGTTCTCAGTACCATCCTCCGTAAGCTTCCGACTGCATTACCGCATGACTCAAAAACAAACAACAAACGCAGATACTTTAATGTATGTCCAGCGCAACAAAAATGCAGAACTAATCTTGCACAGCGTAATTATACTTACTTATCTAATAATCTGTACAATAAGATTAATAAGGTCTGTGCCATTGCGCCTATGTGTCGCAATAATTGTAAAGCCACCGTGTTTAAATGGTTGTTGGCACTGGATTATAGAAAGACAGAGGATTTATTACGATGTGGATCATAAGACTGAACTTATAAATTACGCACGCTCGCAAACGCACACGCAGATGCACGCATGCACGCACTCACACACACACGCGCACACACACACACACGCGCACACACACACACACACACACACGCACACACACGCACGCACACACACGCACGCACGTCCGCACGTACACACACGCGTGCGCACGCACACACACACACATACACACACACACACACACAAGAGGTTACAGTAGTAAAATAAAATGTTAGAAACTAAGTAGTAGCTTTAAATTTTATATTTTATATTATTGTTTGTCTATTCTTTTTTAGTATTTTCTTAATTAACACTGTGTTCGTCTTACGAGTACTACTCACCCAATGTGTTTAAAGTGTGCGCGAGAACGCTGGTACCCTAAACACAAGTTGAATCTTATTCTGGGTACCAGAGTTTATCGTAAATACTAAATATCGTGTTTGTGACGCTGTTATTGTATTTCTGTGCCAAGTTAAGAAAATAAATCTTATTATATTATTATTATATTATTATATTATATTTTGTTTGGCGAAGTATTGGTCATGCTTGCCTTCTATGTATCTGTCCTAAAAATGTATTTTATAAGATAACTGTTAATTTTGCCAACGTTTCTAGTAATCAATTTTATTTTAGAATGATGTGTTTATCGCTGCAGCAGATATGTTGATTTATCGTTGTAATAATTTTAACTGTAAAATGTGTTTTTTAACCATTTGATGTATTTCTTACAAAAATGATAGTGTTGTGGATGATGGTTTTATAAACGTGCTTTTTATTCTTGCACATTTGTAGAATTGATTTGAAGATGAAACTAATTTTTTTAAAAGATGTTCCAAAGCAATTCGATATATGCCTTTTGGCGTCTACTAATCACGTGCTAGTCACCGTTCTACAAATAATTATTTTGTCAATAAATCGTGTCTTTTCTAACTTTTTTCTAACCAGGACTTGATAATTGTCGGTAAGTTAATCGTTTACTTATGCCAGTAAGCAATCAGTATAATCCTTGTGGGGCATGAGGTCCAATACTTTGTATCTTTCTTCACGACTCGATCTAGTTCTTCCTTTCTGTTTTTTTTTTTGTTTCTATATTTCCTTTTTTATTGCCTTCTACTTACTATATATAAGAGAGGCACTGCTATGCCGAAACTTAAAGATTATACTAACAAATATAAATCAGTCAGACAATCGCAGCAGTTTATATGCATTTGTTCTTTCTGTCAACAAATGTTATTTTGATCGGCCTTCCTTAATCCGGGTGTCAAGAAAAAACAGACACTCAATCATTAAAAAAACTGAACTCAATACAACAGAAAACAGCTACAATAACGACAGAATAAATAAGAACAATCATAACAGTTTGACCCCGAACAATTTATTACAGAACCGAAATTACATCGCCATCTTAATAGATGCAGTTTTTGTCGATGCTCAACGTTAGTTACCGTTAACTACGTCACTTCCTAAAGAAGATGGCCGACTGGTGACCGGGTTACTTGATTACACGACACAGATAGCTTTGATACGTTTTGTATACATGTGACAAATGTTTTTTCTTTGTATGGTTTTAAGTAAATGATGTTGTATGGAAGACGGAGTGCGATGGGCAACCTGTTTGGAATACGAGAATGAGTTTATGTTGGCAGGTTCATATGTGCATTGAAGATGAGAATTTGTGGTGTTTACTCGCAGCAACATAAGAAGATTAATATACATATAATTTAATAAAACTATAGTCCTAATTCTTAATTCTGTATTTTCCGAATTGTGACATTTAATGCATTTTGTAAGATAGAGACAATCGAATCCTCGCAAGTGTATATCGACTTACTTTGCTGACTTATTGCTGGCTTTATTTTGCTGACTACAGTCACAGTCAAAGATTTGCAAGATTTAATACTATTTTATTTCACGAAATAATGAAATTTCAGTTTTTTTACAGCAGTAAAAGTTGAAGAAGAGGTAATTAATCACAATGCGTATCTACATAATAAAAAGTAGAAAACTTATTTACGAAATATTATTACTATTTCTGATAACTTTTACTATTGTGTTGGTCTAAGTCCATTTTTACCTTTAGGCCTATTTGACATACGAGACGAAGATGCTGTTTTTTTAGTTTATTTTTGCAAGTGATAGACCAACGGTTACAGTTCAACACGGCAACTAGATGACAAAAAATATTTTTGACTATATACCCGATACGAAGATGATGTTTATTAGTTTATCTTTACATCTGATAGGGCAACTTTTACGTGTCAACATGACAATAAAAATAAACTTAAAGTACCTACTAACGTTTTTTTACAGTAAAAGCCTGCAAATTCACTAACATCGAAGCGATCGCGTGTTGTAGTTGGTAATTGGCTAAACTTGATAGAACCTCCTCCATCTTACTATTAAATAAATATTCCACCTCACTTCTTAAGAGCATATATTATCGAAGTTGTGTTTCAGTATAATTTGAGATTGTAGATCTCTGTTCTATTTACGTACTGTGATTGTGGTTTCGTCACCTGATGTCTTACTTACAGATCGTAATACTCATGTTAGGCTAGAGGTAGACTAACTGCAGGAACGTAACATAAGGTTATTTGACTGTGACCTTTTGTAAGGTGGATGTAAATCTCCGGGCTTATTGAATCAAGTTCTAGGTACTTGTGAGGGTGCTGCTAGCATGTAAGAATTTGTTAAAAAAGATACGATTGCTCAGTATAGTTCGCCTCAATAAAATAGGGTAGGTAAATAAAAAGTTGATATTAACATTAACTGATTTGACGTAAATTTTAAGCGATGTTTAAATTTTTCCAATTGGAATTGAATTGAAACCAAATGTTGGTAAAATGTATTCGGCGAACCAAGATTTAACTTTTGGCTGTAACTGGGATACATTGCATTTATAATTTGTAATTTGACGTATATTAACTTCAGAAATACATTATAAAAGAATAAAAAACGGAACTTGTGATTAAAATCCAAAACGAGGTACCTATTACTCACGTTAATGGTAATTTGATGTTAGTTAACCGTATTTAATCATCCATAACTCTACGGTCAAGTTCACCGAACACAATCGAAATAAGGATGGACCTATGAGTCACACATCGATACCATAATATATGTACATATTAAACTTTTTGTGAAGCACAATGAGACAAGCTGTCTAACTCATCGCGACATCCGATACTTCCGTTTTACCTTTTGTACCGTCCCTTCATCGACTTCTGAATAACCGCAAACGAAACGAAAGCATTTGCCACACGATTTTAAACTTTGACATCTAAGGAATATAACACAAAATTTGTTTTGTAAGTGGAGATTCGATGGACAAATAACAAAGCAGCGGATGTGGCCAATGAAGTGGTAATATTACCTGTAATGTGGGTCTTGGGTAAAGTCCTTATAAATAGACACACAATTAAAACTCGTTTAAAAGTACGTGTTTGAACATAACACCGTTTCTCCGGTGGCAGTGGGAATCTTGCTCGTTTATCGAGCCTACAGTTTGAGTAATATAATAAGTTTGTAATAACATTAATCTATTTCAACCTATCACCGTAACCGTACCTAGACAGTGCGTCAGGGCGCCGCGACGGCGACCAAACGATGATTACTGAGTTAAACAAACCTTGTAATGAAATCATAGTTTAAACTTGAGAACGGAGTTTACACCACCTAGATCTAGTATGACGTAGTTGAGATTTATAATATCAATCAGTTTATCCACAAATCGTTGAAAGACGTCTTATACTTCTGTCATAACATTTATTACACGTAAATGCCGACATTATGGGTAGGTTATACTCTGTTTTATGGGTTAACCACAATATTGTTTTGTAGATTAAATTGGTATTAATACAAGGAGGCGTATGCCCTATGTATAAATTACAGTGTACTACTGAAGACCGACAAGATATCAAGATAGACATGGTTTAAACATGTGATATTAGAAGTTTTAATTCTTTCAGGTAATATAAATAGAAACCATCCTATTTAGACTTTGATCCGGACACATTCCATCAAACAAGTTTACATATTCAATGAAAAGAAAAGACTCTCCTAACTGAAATTTGTGTGGAATAGAAGAGGTTGCATAACATGTGTTGATGGCTTGTTTGGAACCGAAGTGGAAAAAGCACTGATGGAAACATTGAATTTAAAACAATTAGAATGCCTAGTGCGAGTTTCTTTAACGTAAACGCGATCGACATGTTTATGACGTTCGGCGCTATGATTAGCCCGCTCCAAGCTCTTAACCAATCAGAAAGCCAAATGCGGTAAACGTTTCGATCGCGTTAATGTAAAAACAACTCGCACCCTGATGTAGGAATTGTGCAAACTATTAATTTGGTGCCAACATCCAAAGCAGCAAAACAATTGTGTATTGCAGGTTCAATATTTTCACAGTGACTTGTTTTGTGATAAAGGTGTTGATGGGGTTTACATGTCTGTACAGAAAAATATCCAAAATAAAATTAGAAAGAATGTTTCTAAGTGGCTGAGCTATGAATGACATTACAGACACAAAGTGTACTACTTTACTACTTTAGTTTATTACTTTTGATATCAAGTAATCTGTCAAAGGCCAAATAAAAAAGAAATGACGTTTACACATAAGAAATAAATCATAGCTGAAATCCATTGCGTTACAAATCTGCTAGCTGCTTTATAAATAAATGGCTGACAGACAGATCGTTTTTGTAATATTGTACGAAAGAGTGAGGCAGCGAAGCCATACTGTGATTCGATTCTTTTTTATACAACACAACTTTTTTAAACAAGCTACAGTCCCTCTAATGGTATACGATGGCGATGAACTAGATGGGGTAGTGGCTTAACTGTTTGTCTCGCTTCTACAACACGCTGATTGTCGTGGCTTCAAATCCCACTCGGTATAAAAATTGTGTCATCCATAATTAATGGTTGTTCCGAGTCTCGGCGTTCTTTATGTCCGTTGTTGAACGCAAGTAACACGATACAGCAAGTATACCCGGTGCGGGAAAAGTATATTAAACATATTGCTTGCTATATCAGATGTATCACTCACGGCGATACCGGGTAAAAGGAAATAAACATGGGATGAAACGAAAGAAATGGCAGAGGAAAGTATGTAAGGCACCAAAAAAAAATATAACGGGCTAAACCGCTAAACTCAGTAACAGTCTCTCTTCTTTCTACTCTTACTCGCATTCATGTAAAGGATGATACTATTACTTTCAAAGAACGGAATTATAAACCATACAATATTACGTTAATTACCCATATTTCTAAAGAACGCCGTTTCGCAAGTAACCGATATAATATGATCCATTACATCAATACATATTACATTATACACAGCCATATTAATGATGAGTATTGTATTAACGTTACTCCATACTTACAAAACATCGTATTTGTGAAACGATTCGAGTTACTGCGAATCGAAAAGTAATTTTAGATTAGCATTCGATATTGTTCAGTCATGAGGTTTATAACGTGGTGTAATGTTTAATGTTCTCGTATTGCATTTGAAGAACCGGTTATATGTTTGTATATTACAATGATGTGTGTATATGTAGTGAAATATCGATATATTTTAAGAGAGGTGGCCAAATCGTTGGGATAGTGCAAATAGGAGATCGTGTCTGAACAATATGTTGAATCAAATTAGAAGGTATTTGGCGGCAATCCATTGTAATAAAACAATTCCGAGGAGAGGCACCTGCCACGTACCCTCAGATTGGCCGCTCACTATTACAATAGTAAAGGGTTGTCAATTGAGCCTTTGACGAATGCTCATTCGTTGCCAAACAGTACAAAAGATGACTCGCGTTGGGGCGAAAGACATGTCAACGCATACATCGCTTAATTCTTAATGTCCATGGGTAGAGACTATACAATAATGACACTCTACAGAGCTATGATCTCGACATACCCTTGCTTCATTGAATCTCATCACAATAAACGCTTATCTTACGCCCGAAATTCTATGATGTGGCAGTAAGACCCTTTTCTATCAGCGTTAACGTCAGGAGAAAGAACAAAATGTATGCATATTAGGATTTCTAATAATGAGCTGCTTGAATAATTTAGACCATCAATCATAGAAAAGATAAAGAAGATAAATATTATTAGCTAGTTTCTTCTAGTTCTTTTCTCTGCATAAAAGGTACCTTATTCGTTTCTGTGCACCTGACAACATGATTGCAACAAACAAACAATCTCCCATTCGCATTTATAATATCAGTTAGGATGTGTACCTACTAAAGTTAATCTAGAGATTTAATCGAGCCTTTTACAATTCCAATAACTATAATTACAGTTTGCTCATTGACCCTGTTAGGTAACCACAGCTCTCGGATTTATTACTGTAGATATTCTATTTTATAGATTTCTCGCTGCTACTCAATTCAAGGTTATTGAAACGATTTCTTCAGTAGCATTCTAATTACAACTAATTGTTATAACAGTTATACAGACGTAATTTATTGATTTAAAGACGGATTGGGCAGGTTCTTTTGTATTTACTCGATGGCGTAGTCGTTAGTGTAAGCAACTACAATACCTGAGGTCGCGAGTTCAATTCGTGCACAAGTCAAACATTTGTGTGCATGAACATGGATGTTTGTCTTGATCTTGGTGTTTCTACGTATAATATGCAGGTATAAATAAAAAAAAATATATACATATATGTATGTTTATCCATTGTCTAGGACCCATAGTACAAGCTCTGCTTAGTTTGGGCTAGATGGTGTTGTGTGAATGTAATAGAATATTATATAATTATAGATATTGATACCAATTCTGTTGTCACAAAATTCTCTAATCTTAGCTAAAAATCTCTAAAATTTATTTTAGTCCTGGCACTTTTAGCGATTTCAGAATACGAAATGTCGTTTGACAGGACTAAACTAAATTTTAGAGATTTTTAGCTAAGATTAGAGAATTTTGTGACAACAGAATTGGCACCAATAATAGACAAGTTGGATATTTAAAAAAACCGCTTTGTACTTATGTTCTATATGTTGAGGTTCTTTAAGTAAGTTGGAAGCTCACATAGTCGAAGACCGGCGGTCATAGGTTACGGTGAACGTTTGTCATTAGTTGGTTCATACAATCATTTACCAATTTTGAAGTTCAAAAAATAAATTAATGCATGTTAGTGCGGTCTCTAGAGTACAAGAAGATACGCGAATGGATGAAAGAATGACTAGCATCAGAGACTGATAATTCTCCGTATTTGTTCTCTAAGTACTTTCCTTTAATAGCCAAGCAATAGAAGTCGTGCCAGATTTCAATCTTCTCGGTGTAACAATAGATTGTCACATAAACTGGAAATCACACATCAAGAAAACAAAATTGAAAATTTCCAGATTTTCATACGCACTATATGAAATTAAAAAAACAACAGATCTCCATACTGCCCTTGCCACTTACTACGCGTATGCCTACGCATGGTTAAGCTATGGCATCATATTATGGGGTAATAGTACAGACGCACCAACTCTTTTCATACAACAAAAGAAACTTGTCAGAATCCTAGTAAACATAAACAATACCGATAGTTGCAAACCCTATTTTCAGGAACACAAAATTCTAACCCTATCGTGCATCTATATTTTAGAAATCTGTAAATTTGTACACAAAAATCAACACCTTTTTACAACACGAGAAACAATACAACAAAAATATAACCTTCGCCATAAAAATAGGCTTAACCTACCATCATCACACCTTAAAATGCACTCAAACAGCACTTACGTTATGTCAATTAAAATCTACAATAAATTACCTCAAACTATAAAAGATGAAAATAAATTTAATTCCTTTATAAATAAAGTAAAAAGTATCCTTTTAGAAAAATGTTATTACGATTTAAACGAATATTTTAATGACAAATTAATTTAATAATTATATCTCTCTTCCTCTCTCCTACTATTGCTGTGCCCGACAGGGTCCATGATTGTTCTCATATTTTTACTATACCACCTAAGTATATACATTGTGGAATGCAATAAATGATTGAATTGAATTGAATTGAATTGATGCTGAGCATCGTAAAGAATAGAAACTATCATTTTTGATTTATTTTTAACTGTACGAATGGCATAGACGGTATAAATGTGATCACCTCGCCATCGATGGCAAGGCGACGTTGCCGCGAGTATTAAAGGTTCGATTCTCATTCGAGACTATTTGTGTCTTCCATCACATGACACAATTTTACAATTCGTAGATCTGAGTCTAGGTAATATTTGCTACCGTTATTGTATATCATACCGCCCACGATACCAGGATTATTAGTAGTATAGTGTTTGTGTTGCCATGCGTTATTTATGTAAATTATTATTACACTTACAAGTGGGGGATGTCACATAACATAGCGACCATACGTCCCCTAACTCGAGACAGAAGCGTCGCGAAAGAGAATGAAAGGTCATATTTGGCTGCAGTATAGGTTGACGGATAATTAATCTCTAAATGTATTAACAGAAAATTATATACATCTTATTTGAACACAAAACTACATGAATTACGTGAACTGTAACAGTTAACCGTAACTGTAAGAGTTCACGTTATTCATTCTAATCACGAAGAGAGTTTATTTTTCTGTTATCTTCATCTAAAATTCGAACATTTCCTTAGCTGTTTAAATTCTCTGCTGTAGTTTAAACTGTGACTGATATTACCGAACAAATCTGTCACTTAGTCAGTTCTAGATCAAACAGATGTACCTAAGTAGAAAAATATGAAAGACTCAGTCCTATTACGCAGGATAAGTAAATGATTACAAATAAAAAGGAGTTTTTTATTCTAGCAACGGAACATATTGATTAAAGACTACTTATTTTTATTACGTTTTGCATTTGAAAGAGCTCGTCATCTCTCAAGTTCGAACTTCCAATCGGTGTCAAACAAGTGTGCCGGCCGTTGAACCGCGGACCATACAATAGATAATCCAGTTGTTCAACAATAAAACGTTCCAAATAAGAGATTTTTGTAGGAAATGTACCGTGAAATGGAGGATTTTTTATATTATGATGGACAGACGCGAAGGACAGTTATTGGACGCAGATTAAAAAGGTTTTATTTTAAATGGAGAGCTATTATTGTAATATCGTTAAAGTATTGTATACAACAGAATATGGATCCATTTTATGCGTTATGTGTATGATAAAAAGTGAGCGTACCAAGTACGTCTCTGGCAATGGCGTAAAGGCATTTTGTTGCCTGTTTATTCTTTAAATTCAATAGCATGTTGTGGATGAACTCTCCAAAACACACTGAAGACATGCTAGTGCATTTTCAGACAAGTTGTGTTTTTAGGCTTATTACATGGTACTGTCACTGATATCTGCTCAATCCTGAGGCGTTACAGAGGTGTGAGTGAGCAAGCGTATGTATTTTTTCTATTCTGTCTTGAATAGATGAGGCAAGATCTGAGGTGACACTTACAATATTATGCTTATGTCACTTTTATTTCACTAAAGTCTAGACTGAACCATCCTTCACACCGTTCAGTAATCTATTACACTCAACTCTAAAGCTGATGGAGAGCAAATAGCAACTAAACAAGTAGGTTAATCTATCGCTTAAACTCAACTCACTAATGACTCAACCTTGAAGTTGACAGCTGACGTCAGGGGTAGAAATCGTGACGTCATTGTATGTCGTCATAACCTGACTGCGACAGAAATACACAGACCGATTTAAGACTACGGAAATGGGAGTTGAGGAAATGAAGTAACGGTCTGCGGGTAGATTTATAAATGGCTACTGCAGAGCTCATTCAATTTATGTCGGTTTGAATCGGTTTTG
Organism: Catocala nupta; assembly: GCA_963675205.1. Classification (NCBI taxonomy): domain Eukaryota; kingdom Metazoa; phylum Arthropoda; class Insecta; order Lepidoptera; family Erebidae; genus Catocala; species Catocala nupta. Next base: position 14,740,079 of record OY776098.1, read on the forward strand.
AAGATATATGCTTTTGTTTGGAATGTTGGAAATGCGGTTTGTTTTTGTGTAACTATGTAGATTAGTTTGTTAATCGGTAGGTTGATGGAATTGTAGATGTTTTTAACGGAAGATAATGCTATTTAATGTGCTTTATGTAGAACATCGTTAGGGAGTATATGATGAAAGTGCTTTTATGAAGTACCGGAATTTTCGTCGTGTATGTATGTATTCATAGGTACAAAAGAAAAGCACCGATTAATCAAGCTATTATTATTATTATTTTTCTCTCCAGTCTTATCCCGCAGCTTCTCGCATGATGGATTTAGTGCGATCGTTAGCAGACTATACGAATTAGCTTTAGTTAAGTTACAAAACAGCCCACATTGAGGCTGATCTTTTAATCACCTCTTTAAACTAAAGAATAAATTTAAAGTTTTAGTAGTTTATTTATAGAAGATTAGAAGAATAAAGAAGAAGTGGAAAAATCGAGGTTACGATCTAAAAAGTTATGTCCTCAGACATAATTTATCAGCTAATGTCAAAATTAAAAAACATGTATTCTTTAAGGTTTCAGAGTAGGTAAGACATATAATCGCCAAAGTTTATAAGTTACTTAGTTTACTGAATTTATATTTACGTTTGTTATTAAGTTTTGAGGCAGAGCCATTTTTGAAGGCTTAATCTATCAATTACTGGAATGCCAGCCTTAACTCAAAAACTATTGTCTCTGGCCACCACGCTACAACAGCTCAAAACGTTAACAGAACACAGATAAATATTCTATTCTTATTGTGATACTTTCATGCGTTATCATTAACTCTGGCTTTGTAATATTAGAATAAAAAACAAAAGGAGTTCTAATGATTTTAAGCAATATGTTGGAAGGCTAAAACGCCAAGGAGAGCACACATGTGCGTTGTCCTCGTCTATCGTAGCCATAGATTAAATTATATGTTAGATCCATAGCTATAGAATTATTGATACTTTTAATGTCGAAACCACTTACCTACGGTACACACCAAAAACCAGAAGTATTTATATATAAATTAAAGGTATTTTTTGTGAAGCTGCAAAATAAATCTTGTACATTAGAAGCGAAGAGCTCATAAAATTTTAAGAAATTTTATTTATATCGTAAAGTATAAGTTGGCTCGCCTAAATAATATCATTGTGTGGATCATCAGTCATAACATTCTCCTTGTCTCTCTTGCCGCGAGGATGAAGGACATTATATTCGACGTATTGTTATGCTAGGTTGACAGCTAAAACCGCCGCGTTATTCCTACAGTGAAACGGCTCGACACTCTCAACTTGCAGTTTCTAGCATGATATAATAGCATCATATTTGCAACACATACGAGCATCACGTTTAATTAGTCGGCGGCATCGGCACGGGCGGCGCGCGGCAGCCGGCGCAGGCGCAGTGAAAGCGAGCGGAAACACCGCAAACATGGCGCCCGGAATAAACAATGGCGTATTAGAATCTTGCGTTATCATTATGAAAGATTAATTTGTCGACAATTTACGGTTGGTAAATCATTTGTCTTTCGTTGTAGTGGGCGTTTGATAAGTGTTGATTTATTAAGAACAGACTTTGATATACGTTGAGAAATTACTTGTAAAGTAACCAATTGTTAAGGAAAATTTATTTGAACACCGGTAATTTACTATTCCTAATTTTGATATTGGAGTACAGACTGTCATTTATAGTTTTTTTTAGTAATTTTATCTTTAAGTTAAACGTTGAAATGGAATATTGGGTATGTCCTTTATACTCAAGTAAGATTTATTTTTATGCTACTATGTTGCAAACAAGCATACAGCCCACCTGATGGTAAGTGGTCACCGTAGCCTATGGGCGCCTGCAACACCAGAGGCATCACTTGCGCGTTGCCGACCCTTTAGGAAAGGAAGAAGAGAATAAGGAAGTGGGAAGGAGAAGGAGTGGGAAAGGGAAAGAGGGTGACTGGGCCTCCAGCACTCTCACTCACCGAACGAAACACAACAGTTATAGGAATACTGCTATTTCACGTCGATATTCTGTGTGAAGGTACTCCTTCCCCGGTCGAGCTGGCCCATTCATGCTGAAATCAGCGAGGCTCTACTACTCGCTTAATTATCTCTTTTCCTTATTCCTATAAACCAAAAATTACCAAGTGACCTGAGTCTTCTACTTTATAATAACTAATAAATATAATATTCTTTTGTCAAGTATTAGAAGACCAGACATTATAAAATCTTTTGTGTCTTGCCAACCGTGTGCCGCTGCAACTCAAGGTTTTAATAAGAGTCGATAAGAACAGCCCCCTTAGATAGTTTAATTATATTTATAAAGAATTGTGTCTCTTTTATTTGTCTTATATCGTTGGATGATAAGAAACCTATCCGTTTCTGTGACTGGACAAAACGAGCTATATAACAAATAGTTACACAGCTGCATATAACTAGACTACGCTGCAATGAAGTATATAAATACACTCCAGATGTCAATTTACCTCATTCTGTTGATTGCAGAAGGTATGCAAAATGAAACATTGCTTTGAACACTTATAGAGAGGTAGAAAACAGTGGGTTTTTGGTAATCCTACTCTAAACTGGAGCAGACCAGCCGGGGAAGAACCTTTTCTTTATTAAAATCACGGTAAAATACAATTTAAGGAGACGTTGGACCTAAATAATATATTCGCTATAATCCTAACTAAATCCTATTATAAATGCGAACGTGTTTATTTATTGGTTACACTCAATGTGTGAAACATTAACTACTCGGCCGATCATCATTAAATTTCGCTTACACGTTATCAGGAATACCAAAAAAGGCATAAATTACCTTTTATCCAGAAAAAAGGTACTGTACCCGTACCGCAAAAGCTCAATGGACCAAAATATGTGACAGCATAATTGCATTTGCGTTGCGTTACGTGGCGTTTGCGTTGTTACATAGCTCGATGTAATATGACGATAAATATATGTATTTACAAAGACATTTATAAAGCTGACCTACAGTCTATAAATCAAAAGTCAATTTTCTACCAGGTACACCTCATATACTTTTCTTAATAGCTCGCATATTAGAGCATCTTATAATATTATTTCTTACAGTATTACTGCAGTTTCTACGTTCTCACGTTTCAACCATAATGACATATGCACAGAACATTAAAGTATATGTCTAATGAATCAGGAACTCGATAATCCCAAGTTACGTAGCTTCGGTATAATGTTCAGTCAATACATACTTCAATGACATAACCAATGGCTACTGGAACATAGTCTTTTTAATCATACGCTTCTATCATTAACGTTTTCATAAACTTCTTACATTTACGCGGCAATCAGCTCCGTACTTACAGTACAATTACATAATTTACGATCGCACACCATAAAATACATACGGCCTCGAAAAAAAGCAGTTTGCTGCTACTACAAGCATTTGTAAATAGCAGAAACGCTAATTAATAAGTAGCTTATGCCACAATTACAAGATGCTCTACAATTATATTGAGATAACAATCAGAACCGGTGATAATTTGAAGTAACGGTAGCTGAGGATGCGGCCAGGGAGTCAGCGGGACGGCTGTCATTGTAGCGAGAGCTATAATAGAAAGAAAAGAAAAAAGAAAGAACAAGAGTTTTAGATTATAACTTAAGTCATGGCAGCATGTTAAAATTTTAGATTGAGATGCTAAGGGTTTACCAAAGTTATGCTTAATAAAAGCGTGTTAAAAAAAATGGTTGATATTGATGCCAATTCTGTTGTTACAAAATTCTCTTATCTTAGCTAAAAATCTCTAAAATTTAATTTAGTCCTGTCACTTGTAGCAATATCAGAATACGAAATGTCGTTTGACAGGAATAAACTAAATTTTAGAGATTTTTAGTTAAGATAAGAGAATTTTGTGACAACAGAATTGGCACCATTGTTTGTTTTTAAACGGATTGTAAAAAAGGCTCTCCTCGCTGTCAGATATATAGTGACGGATAAACCGGCCCAGAGGGAGCTCTACCCTCTTAAAAGAAACCAGCATGAGAGTGTTTCACCCAGTAAGGATGAGTTTCGGAGGCTCACAGACCCCTCTGATCCATTTTCCCGTTTTTCCATCTTTAATACCCTTTGCCGAGGGTCAGCAACGCGTTAGTGATATCTCCGGCATATATTACAACAAGCGTTCATAAGATTCATAGGTTCAACCCGTTTGCAGACCTCTGTGGTAAGTAATAGGTACCGCAGTAGAGATGGCTGAACTATAATATCTAATATCGATATTGGACCTGGAGAAATAGAAGGGAATTTATCTTACTGTGATTAAAAGGATATTTTATTAAAGCTCTAATTCAAAATATTGTCTTCTGTTTCCGCGAATGTTATTCATTGAAATTAAACTACTATATACGGATTTTATCGCGTTGTTTATTTAACACTCTATTACATAATTTAGAAACTGTTACACTACTATACTATACTATTAAACTTATAATTTTAAGCTAATTAAATTATTAAAACTATTAAATCTAATTGTTTTTAAGTTTACACTTTCCCCGACGTTTCGGTTGCTTTTCAGCAGCCATGGTCACGGGGAGACTCAGACCAACAAATCTAATACCCGCTGTTTTAGTAGCGTCAGTTATGAAACAATATTGCTGGTATCACGTATCGCTGTTGTCATCGCGGTACGTAACAGTCTGTAGAACTGGGTTGTCGACAAATCACCGAGATAAATAAAACCATAACCGTTAGCTAAATCCAAGACTACCTGCATTTTTTATCTATTCCGTAAATGATTTTGTCAAAATATCTTAGAGGAACACCTTCCTTTTAAAAATAGATAACTCTTTGAAAAAAATTGGATATTCGAATAGGAGCGTGTAACAGCATTTTATTACTTTTAATGGTTTATGGACACAATCTATTAAAATATAATTGTTTTAAGGAAGGTTTATTATGTGTGTAGTATACGGTCACATTAATAGCACCCATATTTAATTTATACGGGAGCGGGAAACCACAACACTCGGCAGTCGCAGTATTGAGGTTACCAGTAAACCACGGATGATAGGTTTTGGCGATTTATCGCATTTATTGATGAAAGAAAGTAATACATAATATATACATACATAGTTTCACACTTATATCGCCGAAGAAGTAGGCTTAGGTGTATTACACGCTATTTTGGTATAGGTTTTTGGGATCCGCTTTAATTAGGCCCATTACAGTTTACTTGGCGCCAGTGTCTGTAACACAGTTAAAACTAGCACAAGCACTAACGTTCACTCTATCTCTAAATATACATAGCGTTGTACATAATGTTAATTTTATATGTGACTAGATGCGTCCGCGGTTTCACCCGCGTTTATAGTTACTGCGCTACTCCCGTGGGTCGTAGCGTGATGTTATATAGCCCATAGCCTTCCTCGATAAATAAGCTATCCAACACTAAAGAATTTTTCAATTCGAACTAGTAGTTCCTGAGATTAGCGCGTTCAACCAAACAAACAAATAAACAAACTCTTCATTATAATATTAGTGTAGATTGAGATGAACGAACTTTACTTGGCTTTTGATAATAAATTATTCTTATTACTATTATATTATACTCGACCGATTATCATGAAATTTCGCTTTCACGTTGTCAGGGTAACAGAGGAGGATATAGAGTACCTTTCAATCAGAAATAAGTACTGTTACTAATCTAACTTAACCTACATTTGCGCGAGCGAAGCCGCGGGCATAAACTAGATTTTTTAATAAAAACGATATCAGTGTTTGTACAAACAGACGGACAAATTGATCGTATTGGAGATTTCTTTCAACGTAACAGATGTACGCAACTAAAATAATATACAATACAAATCAAGCCTATTTCTTTTATAATATGACGAAAGGTAAAGTGTTCGTATTTTAATATTGAGACATGCCTTATGAAGAAATTGTTTCAGGACGTCGTTAATTATTTTATATTGATACAATGTTAATCTCCGATCTCTTATTATAGCAAGCATTCATTAATTGAATATCGTTGCCTTGTGGGTCGTCTGCTTTATGACGTAAATATCAGTTATTTTCAATACAAGAATACCTACAGTATGTTTTATGGTAAATGGGTAGTATATTAACGGTATTACAAGAAAGGAGTAATCTATCTAATACTATTTATACGGATTTTATCGCGTTGTTTATTTTACTTTAAACACTGTTATAAGGTACATAATTTTAAAAACTCTAACACTACTATTATTGAACTTTACTACTATTTACTATTTAAGCTATATTATATTTTCTAATTAAAACATCGGGCCAAAGTGTAAACTTAAATATAAATAGTTTTAATTAGAAAATATATAGCTTAAATAGTAGTAAAGTTCAATAATAGTAGTGGTAGAGCTTTCAAAATTATGTAATAACAGTGTTTAAAGTAAAATAAACAACGCGATAAAATCCGTATAAATTGTTTAATTTCTATGTATAACATTCGCGTAAACATAAAACAATATTATATCTAATACTATGAAAATGTCCATGAAAAATTCGGACCTTACGAAAAATCCTTACAATGAAGTTGCTTCGGATTTTTCTTTCAATACGATATTACCCCGGCCTACTTTATGAAAGGGTTAAGGACAATCAAGAGGTTATAAAAATTGAAATTCAAGATGAATTTTGGAATAAATATTTTACAACACGAACAGTCGGCTACAAACTTCGGCACCAATATAATTCTTTAAACTTTCAGCTTCTTTCTTTTCAGTGTTAACTATAGTACTTCTATATATTACTCTACTATGATAAATATGTGCATTCATCCAGTCTTTTAGATGAATTATATTGCAAGTTTCTGCCCGCAGGTTTCTCACAGGTATGTGAACGGAATGCTTTACCAGAATCTTTGTATTAATCAGCCTTTGATATCATGGTCGATAGACCCAAAGACTGATAAGACTGAGTGTCAAGTTTCGTCCAAATTTGTTTAACGATTTACTTGTAATTGTGTAGCAAAAAATTTAACACCAACATATGCTTTCACACAACAACATCAACATTAACTTTCACATTTATAAAATTAATAGGATTGTACAGTATAAATTGTATACTGTAGTTGTATAGGAAAGTGAAAGGATTGAAGGGCCATAACCGTATTTGACCTACTACGAACATTTTGAGCGTGCGCTCTGAATGTAAGACAAATCCTTCAAAATATGCACCAAAATAACTGAGACTGTAATTGGCAAGCGTAGCAGGTTGTGCACGTATTATATATATACTCGTATACTGGTATATATATACTCGTATACTGGTATACATATATTTTGAATCTGTTTAAAATACTTTCGCTTTTCTTAGGGTTAATCTCTATGTGGCAACGGACTTTACGTATATTGAAACAACGGACACAAAGGTCACCCGGATTCTTCATAACAATTATGTAGGATCTAAATGATTGCCTCGCATGGGATCGAACTCATAACACTTGCAGTGTTAATGGTGTTTATAAATATATACATATATTTTTATCCTGTCTATAATACTCTTAGGTTAGTAGTAATGTTCCGACAGACTTTACGAACATTGAAACTACAGACCCAAAGATCACTCAGATTCTGCACAACAATTATGTAGAATCGAGTGTTTGCCTTGCGTGAGTAACTCGAACTTATAACACTTGCTGTGATAGTATCAAAACGACGATTCAAACCATTGCGACATTCGCGAAGCCATTATTTATTGATTTCATTTGTAGGAAGTAGATATCCTGTGACGGAGGCGCAATTGAGCACATTAATGCCACCATAGAGATTATATCTATATATGTAGATATAAACATATAAAAATCTCAGTGTCACGGTGTTTGTGGTCGTACACCTCTGAAACGGGTCGACCGATTTTATGATTTTTTAAATGCATATTTCGTAGATATGAGAATAAGTCATAAAGTACATTTCATACCGCTAGTTGAAGAAATATTTATGTGGCAGAACAACGTATCGGCCAGCTAATAGATACATATATTGTTTAAATGACGAGTACCATATCCTAGTATATGTTTGAGTGTAGATAGAGGTGGTAAATAAGCCTCTTACTTGCTTGATACTATACGGTTACCCAGCCTATGACCGCCTGTTTTACAACAGCAACAATACCATAACATGCATGCCAAACTATGGAAAGTATTAGAGTTGGGATGAAAAGAATTAATAGAAGAGATAGGTATATAACCTCCGTAATTTTTAGATGAACCGCGCCTTACCGGTAGTTCTGCTCTTTTGCTTGCTTCGTGATAAAGTATAGAACTACACTCGAGCTAGCTTATTTGTACCTTTACCAATTATTCGCCAACGCCGGGCATTAACTCAAATGCTTGTTATAATATGCTCTTCAGTAATTTTGAAAGATAATATACTAAAAGTGGATTTTTGCAAAAAAATACTGTGACACAAAAAGTCATTTACAAATGGTATTCCATTTGTAAAATTACTCTTCGTTTTAATATCGAAAGAGGAAATATGATGAAAGATTTACCATTTTTTATTCATTCAAAAGAGCAAAAGTACTATTGAAAAATATTCAAGCGAAGGTATATATTACATTTCTCCAACAGTCTTATGCCCGAAGGGGAATCTATTGCCGCCCGTCAGATATGTCTCCAAACTCCGTACTGCTATTGAGGAATAACTTATAGGAAAACCTAATTATACTTCATCCGACGCAGTTATCGCAACTGGACATAGCCATGCCGCAAACCGAAACGCAAAACTATTCTATGAACCCCATAGAATTTGAAACTTGCCACCAAATCTCTAGCCACCATAAGCATGATTTACATACATACATACATACATACATAAATTCACGCCTGTTTCCCAGAGGGTAGGCAGAGACTACGGATTTCCATTTACTACGATCCTGACACACTTCTCTGACTTCATTTGCTTTCAAGCATGATTTAGTATCATGATACCAAGAAGTAGCAGAAACGATAACAAGTGAGCACATTTATCCACATTACTTGTTTTACTTCGTTCTCTTATTGATTTTGAAACTGTCAACACAATGACACTGATGAAGCCGCAAAAAAGCAGAACCATGTCGGATTTAAAACTGTTAAGCACCGCTTTAAAGCGATTGGACTAAGTTTAACAGGATTCTGTTGTGACCTATTGCTGAAATCCATTTTAAAGAGATTACTTGTAAAATCTTAACCTTGTCTCTATGTTTCTTCTCTACCGATATTGCCATTCGCTGGATACGTCTGCTTTGTAGTAACTACAGACGTCTACTAAAAAAGTAAATATAACCGTTCAATAACATATAAAGGTTAAGAGACCGCAGACCGCAAAATCGGAGTGGTCTTATTCTCAAGCTCTTGAAGGATCAGGACAAAACTCGTTATAAATTTAACTCTAGATGGCCCATTCATAATTTGTAACATAGAAATCTGTATGTCTCTCTTTTTATAATGTGCTTCACAATGATATTCTAGTAATTGGTTTGTGCTTAATAAATAAAAATTTCATTCTTGTTTATCTTATATTTCATCGATGATTTGATGGATTATTTTAGTAATATGCGTAGTAACTATTCAGTTCAAGGCGCAATATTTTGTACACAGAAGAACTTATAAGGCTTGTTTTCTGTGAAAATTACTAGGTTTCTATCGACCACCATTAGATACGACATTGCGGCTCTGGCCAATAAATTGGATAGCTTGGTACCTATCTGACAAACCGTTCCTGGTTAGAACTCTATCCAAAGCTGGTTTTAGGCAAGGCTAATAAAGGCTTCAACAAAAAATAGGCAGCTCCAGTCAATCCACAAAAACTACTGCAGGAACCGTGTTCTTTTTTCATCAGGTTTAGATTCGTCCTGATTTCGATTCGTCTTAATCGCATTAGTACTAAGCGTTCCAGCTAAAAACCACAATAGCCTTTTTGATTGCCCTACCTTCTACAGTAGGCAGCGGCTTAAAAGTGTTACCTTGGTATTGCTTATGCAATATCTAGGAATAGAACAAACCATGTCCAAAATCGGCCATTTACGCTTACCATCTCGGACTGCTGGTCCGTGTACCACCAAAAACTATAAAAAAGCACACAGCATGGTGCCTGACATGACACACGAGCTGGGCACAGGCTTTTCGAAGCAAAGCAACGCATGCGCTACATGCAAGAGTTAATCATCGGACCTTCATACGTTTTATCAAGTCGGATGTTTACATAAACTGCCTAAGCATAAAACGCGTCGTGTCGTTGAAATGTAAATCGAGATATACAGATGTAGCGCTATTATGAAACACGATAAGTTGATTAAAATGAAGCTATATAAGTGTTATTTAATCCTATACTTAAATATTCTCTACTAGATTTTGCACGTGGCTTCGCTCAATCAGTAGTAAATGTACGTTTTGTCAATTTTCTATCATTCAGCAACACCATTTTTTCCTGGATGAAATGTACCTTATATTAGGACTAATTGATGCCCGCGACTCCGACCGCGTGGAAGTTAACAAAAAACAAGAATATAAAAGAAGCCTAAATTACTTCTTATAACATCAGCTATCTGCCAGTGAAAGGTCCGTCAAAATAGGTCCAGCCGTTTCAGAGATTAGCCGGAACAAAGAGACAGAAAAATTTTGAAATTACATTTTTCCCTTAATTTTTGCCGTATATACTTTTATATGCATTTAGTAAAAAGCTGTTATTTTGACATTATAAATAGACACTTTAATTTTATTTACCTATTTGTATAGATTAGTTAGGATAAGCTGTATTGTTTCAGAATGTGGTATTTAAGCTCCGAGTTACAGTTTGATGTTGGGTTGACTTATGTCACAGGCGTTGTTAATACAATTAGTAGCGGTAATTCTAGTAGATTAGGCATTTACCTAACTCATTACTGAGCGTGTACAGTTTAATGTGGAAACCACATTTAAGTAGAGATTATTTTAGGTTACGTAAGAATTACGCACGTAGCGCAAATTAATCTAGTATGTTTGCTGAATTTATGGCTAAGGTGATATAAGACCGGTCTTGAAGGGTCCATAGAAATTTATATTATCTTTTTATTTCACATTTATCTCGAATTATTTGAAGGAGAAGTATGTATCTTTATTCTATTTATACCTATTAGCCGTCATTAGAGGGTTCAATTGATTTTAGAGAGTTCACAAGTGGTATATGTTTGTTTTTATGTTTGCGGTCGACTGTAAGATCGCGCGCTGTATTCCAGGTGAGGCAAAGTGTTATGGAGCTATTTTTCGTAGAAAATCATTAATAGCAGCACATTTGTTTCATCCTTGCAAGCTCAATGCGAAGCTGTAAAGTACATAGATATGTAGTTTATAGTATCGGTGTTTTGTCTGTTCCTCATATCAATATTGGTAAAGCAACTCATGACAAACAAGTTGTAATAAAAAAATAATGAGATACCAGAATATGTCTTCATATACCTATAATCACGCCTGTTTTATAGCAGGGCAAGTAGAGAAATATTTAGACCGTGGAGAAGTTACATAGATCAGGCGAAGGAAATTGATTTTTCCTTCGCCTAATCTGGTCATATTGTACTAAGATATCAAATTAATGGTAGAGAATAGAGAGGTATGAAAGAGGCTCTACCGACAAGAGCAAGGCTACTAAATTGATTAAGGCAGAGAATGTAGTTTTCTTACTCCGACGCTGGTATATCACTTAAGCTGCATTTAGTCGGATTACTTTATACCAAACGGGCATTGCTAGGAACTAGGGTTAGTCAACGATATATTAAACTCTCAGGCGTTGCAGTGACGTGCTTATAGCCCTAGTTTACGTAACACGTAAGAAATGACTCGGCGGCAGATTGTCAGTGTCAGAATGCTTTCAAGAAATGAATCGCAAATGCAACTACAGCCAAAGATTAAGGAATATACAATGAAAAATAAAACACACGATGCTTCTTATCCTTTTTTTTTTATGGCGTAGGTTGGCAAACGAGCAGACGGATCGCCTGATGGTAAGCGATTACCGCCGCCCATGGACACCCGCAACTCCAAAGGAGTTACAAGTGCGTTGCCAGCAATTTAAAAAGGAATGAAGGAGGGAAAGGACAAAGGAAAGGATAGGAAAAGGATCGGGATAACTGGGCCTCCGGCTCTCTCACTCACCGATACAAAACGCAACAGTACGGGTACCGTTACTTCACGCCGGTATTCTGTGAGAGGGTAGTACTACCCCGGTCGATCCGGCCCATTCATGCTTATGTTTGCTTCCAATCGTAAGGATGTGTTGGATGGCAAGCCATGTAAAGCGTTAATGGAGTTTTCTATTAAGTAGCAAATTAAAACTTGTTAAAAAGGATTATGGGAAAGTTTCTGGTATAGCGTGGTAGGCACTTAGAGACTCCGGGTGAAATGTGGATGTATCGTACACTTCTGTCTTTATCAAGGATAAGCAAGCATATGTATCATTATTATTTAAATTAATTTAGTGATTAATAATTGGTACTGAAGCGTCCGTTTATACTTATTAAATGTGCGCGGTAGACGACATTAGGCTTGCCGAATATATCGAGGTACCTAAAAAAGCAAAAGGCTGGTGGTGCAATGTAGTAAGATACTTTAAAAGCCATGTTTCATTTAATACGGTTAACAACGGCATTAGATGAAACATAGTTCAGATTTAAAGATGTACAAATCTTTAAAAATAGTCGATCCCAATAAGTTTTGAACCGCCGCGTACCTGGTATAATTTTATAACAATTTATGTTTAACAGGACATCTTTATATATATAAATCTTCTGTGCGTGTGTTTATAATTAAACTCCTCCTAAACGGCTGGACCGATTTTGATGAAATTTTTTGTGTATGTTCAAGTGGCATCGAGAATGGTTTAGATTTGATTTTTTAATTTATTTTTCGTGTTTACAGGACAACGTTTGTCCGGTCCGCTAGTTATATATAAATATCTTAACAGGAAAATCTATCAATAATAATCTAAACTCGGGTATCGAGATTGGGAAGTCACATCTTACTTCAGCGCAAACACAAGCTAGCGTCACTGTTTCAACAAGGCTGTAGATTATTTCACTACCATCACAAAGTATTATACAGGGTGTCCGGTAATTAATGGATAACCTGGAAATATCTTATAGTGGAACTGATGGCCGTTCAGAAAAAAATATGAAAGAAAATCTATCCTAACTACTACCTGATGTTATGTGGTTTTTTTAATTACCATGTATAACTTTCTTGTATACTACGTACCATAAATTAATGAAATCCATCGGTTTTTTGTTGTTTTATTATTAAACACTAATTACGCTAATGGATAGACAGTCAAAAGTATGCTATGCTATATAGCTTGCACGTTTTAATATATATATTTTTTTTTATTATTATTTTTTTTCATTTTTCTGAACGGCCTTCATTTCTACCATAAGACATTTCAAGGTTATCCAATAATTACCGGACACCCTGTATATGACCTCATTTACTTAAAAAATATCTGTATCGGCAAGGAGTCAAGAATTGCTTTTAGAGAAAGAAAATCCCTATTGCTCTTTGTTCCACCCAGGAATCAAACGAGACATCATGCACTTCAGTCTCATTCACTATCGCTGCGTCACCAATACAGCATAATAACAATCAAAATATCAGAATAACAAACAAATTTTAATATTACAAAACATTAATCACTATATGTAAAAGTAGCATTTAACCAATGTCACTCAGATTGGGGGAAAAGCAGTCAGCAAAATAATAATAAATGAATAAGAAGGACAACCAGTTTTTTATTAACCTAAATCTGTCACAACGTTGAAATTAATTTATCAAGACATGATATAAATATAAACGGTATACTATTTATCATTAGTTAACCTGTTATTTTTGCTTACTGTCACTTTACTGCTTTTAAGTATTTCTATGTATTCCTAGTATTCTAACTATGTTGATATAATTATGAGTTTCATCAAAATCAATGAAGTAGTTTAGCCGTAAAAATGTATCAGAGAGATAAACAGAATTCGCATTTACATATAATATTTTTTTAGAAACTTCACTAGATATTATTCCTGTGTCGCGAGGGATTTTACAAACATTCGAACAACAGACACAAAGAACACCCAGACTCGGTACAACCATTTGTGGATCACACAAATTTTTGTCTCGTGTGGTACCCGAACCCACAACACTCGGGGCAGTGGCAGCGGCGAGGTGACCACATAAACCACTATGCCATACGTGCAATCAAAATATTACCAGAGTCTAACTAATATCAATTGATAAAGTAGTAGTAGCGCAGATAAGATATTGGACTTGCGATCGTGAGATTGTGAGTTTGATTCTTACTCATTGCTCTGCCGGGGTAAACCCACTCCACAAGCATTTTAGCTTAAGTGAAGGGCTTAACAAGATGATATTAGACTTAATTTCGCTAGTAATCATTAAAAAAATAACTACTAATGATATTTGACAAGAGACCAAAAATCATCAGTAGCTTTTTGACGTTTACTTCGCCGGTAGTATTACGCTTTTCTTGTTAAAGTGTCGGTTAGCAAACTGTATGGATTAGCTTTAGCTGTGATAATAGTTCATAAATAAATTATAGTTTACTGAACAAGTACTGTACAATATATAATGAACAATTATCCTCAATGCATCGATACATTTTATAATAATTTGGAATCAAGTGTTAATGAGTAGTAATATAAATTTATATAAATTGTTAGGTTTAGTAATAACCTATTCATAACTATATCTTTACTCATTAGGTATACATATTATTTAATCATAACTAATATTATAAATGCGAATGTGAGTTAGTTTGTTTGTTACCATTGACGTCTTAACTACTCGACCTATCATTATGAAACGCATACACGTTGTCAGGCGTACAGGAAAGGACATAGGGTGCCGTTCATCCAGAAAAAAGCATAACGCTTCCGAGCGAAGCCGCGGGCAAAAGCTAGTAATATATATATTATCAACGAAAAAAAGAAATCCTAGACTGACAAGCACACATGAAGAATGTAATGAAATTGAACGAAGCAAGAGAGATATGCAAGGATCGTACCAAATGAAAACCCGTAGTCTCTGCTAACCCCTTCTTGAAATAGATCGGGCAGTCTATATAATTATGTACATATACCAATGTTATGTTTTTTACTTTCTTACGGCATAATTTTTACGTCTAAGGCCAACTGATGACGATTTTTCAAGAAGCTTTATTGGTTTTACGCCATCCAGATGTATATATGGTCCTAATAGTCTATAGTGATTTATAACACCAGTTGGCCTACCATGAAACGTATATGCCGAAGTTTCGGGCCGACTGTTCGTACGTGAAGCACATTTATTCCGAAATTCATCCTGAATAGTCGTAGCTTCCGCACTTAACCTCTTGATTGTCCTTAACCCTTTCATGAAAGTAGCCCGAACAACAGAAATAATCATTTTTAAAGAAAGAAATCCGGCGAAACGTCTTGATTTGGCCCGTGGTTTCCGATAGATATTTTGCATGACAGACATACAGGACATATAATGACACGCCAATCTTTCGTTTTCAATACAGCTTAGCACTGTTAGTTTCATAGTCCTGGTGACGCAGAACTACACATCATATGCAACAGAGAAAACAAGTTAAATATCCTTTTCGACGTATTATGTCTTTTCTAAATTACATTAAGTACAATGAACTACTTTTTTAACCAAAACAGTTCAAATATTGCATGATAATTGGTTGATAGGCAAAAAATAATTATTAATAAAAATTTAATATAATACTTTTTCTATGAACATGACAATATTCATGTCAGCTTCTCCAAATTGGTAAAAGTTGAATTAAAAAGATTGCTCGATAAATATATGTATATTTTATTTTCTCATAATTCCACGCGCGCCACATATCCTTTGTATTTAACGAAATCCAAAAACTCATTAGCCGAGTTCCAATTTATAAGCAAGCCTGAATGAGACAGATCATAAATAAAGGCGGTATTTTACTCGTCAAGCTTTGCTAAGAAATTACGTAGTTTACTTGGATATAAGGACTTTCATAATTAATCAAAGATGAATGAAAATAATTTCCTAAATTGAAGATGGAGTTCCTCATCCAATAAGGAACTCCTGTTGGCAAAAAGAGAGAAATTTATAGAGAGAAATGCTGGCTTGTAGCCAGGAGGTTTTAAAAGAAGGCTTATGCAATATAGGTAGATAAGATATTTTAAATATGTATGTTGTCTTCTTTATAATTTACAACTATTTTATTTACTGCTGCGCATAGGATATATGTTTAATATATAATAAATAAAATTAGATTATAATTTTTATTAAGTTGTTGAAATATATACTCCCAATTCTGTATGACCTGTTCTTTTTCTTCTTAGCGATTCGGTGGCAATCATTTCTCACTATTATATAGTTGTGGCCCAGAACACAGCTACCTTGATTGCATCGTCAGTCCTATGCAATAAGATTAGACTTAATAATTATATTACCAGATCTCCAAGGTCAAACCTTCAAGGTTTCAGAAAAACCACTGAAATGCTTACCAAAATTATTTCTGACTGTGATGCTCAATATCGAAAAAAGGTAAGTCGAAAATGAATAGAGCCACTTTAGACTAGCCTGATAGCCATTTGGTCAACTAATAAACCTTGACTAAAACGTTTTCCGTCACTAAGAGGCTTACAACTATGAGTCAACAATGCTTTAATCTAGATATTAACAGTGTTTACCTAAAATCTGTAATAAGGTCGTAGCCGATTAACTTTCTACGAGTGTTTACTCTATGACCGCCGAAGAGCGCAGCCGTGGATCGCCGCTCAGTTGCGACTTTGCTATGGCGCATTACGGACGTCGAGTCGACAGCGCGGTTTTTACTCGATCGTTTACGTGAATAAGCCTGTTTCCTATCTTATTGTTGCCGACGACTATTGTTGTGTTTGTGACGGTAAATGATCAGTTTGTAGTGAGATTGTGTTGTGTGAAAAATGGCCAACTTGACGCTAAGGTACCTGGATGAGTTGTCGTATGTTTTGAACAACAGAAGGCATTTGGCGAATCAAGCGAAAGCATCTTCGGTTGGTGATCTTCTAAATGCTGAAGAGGAGAGGTTTACACCGGTATGTTTTGATAAAGTACACTTAATTTTATTAACTAGGAATTTGTAATCTCGCGGTTAAAACTGGACTGTTGACATTGATGTTATTCAAATCATTTATTTTTTTATCCGTGGTGCAAAAAGTTTCACTATCTTTAAAACCTTCATGCTAAAATCGGATTTCAGACGAATTGCGAACATTGTAATTTAAAATACTGTAATGTGCGGTGCACTGAGTAGAATCTAAAGTTAATCAAATATTAATGTTCAATGCTAAATCGATAATGCAAAGGCGACTAGGGTATAGCAACTTATATACGATAATGCCACGATTATGACGACGTAGTGAAGAGAACGATAATACATGTGCATAATCACGTTTTCTGATATTTGTTGCAATTTAAATCTAAACTTTAAATTTATGATGCATTCTTTCCAACGAATTAATATTTTAAATGCCAGTATGATATTAAAATATTTTTTGTCGTTGATTTGTTAATCAAATAATAATTCGTATATGCTTTTTCTTAGATTAGGTTGTGAAAGGCAGTCGAATGAGGTCGTAACAGCATCAACCTTTTAGATGCAATCTAATATTAATGAATATAATTTTGTTAATAAAATACTTGATTAGAATTGACATTTAGATTATAATGTCGGCCTCGGAGAATGGATAAATAACACAAAATAACACGCACTGGAGAAAGTGTGTTTGTAGTTAAAAATGTTTAAGTAATAAATGGGCAATGGTGACATGTATAGATGAACAGCTATTACATGCCAATCATTGCGGTAATTAATGACTACGTCCATTAACGTCGCTGTTTGAATATTTGAAGGTGTTGTGTCTTTAGCATTTAATGCACTTTGATTGTATTCAACACCTCGATTTCTTTTAGGTTCTTCTTCTTTGTGATAATTGTCAGTTTTCAGTCATCAATTGGTGTGTTCACTATTGTTACTAGGTTCAATGTCATTATACACCAATATATGCTTGTTGGCAAATATATTTTGTAGTAACGGACGATTTTTTTGATGACAGCTGCTGTTCTAGAATGCGTTGCGGACAATATTGACAAATAACACTATTATTTGGAACAAGAATTATTTGTGGCCTAAATATTTGTCCCATTCGATGCTTGAATACTTGACCCACTAGTAGTGTGAAGTAACCATTTAAACTTTTACGCCAATCGTGCAGTTATAGTTACTACAAAAATATCTTCAACAAGAATAATTATAATTTGTTATTCACACTTGTAATGTTGGCAAGTGTAACTAGGCTATTAGCCAGGGATGTGTTCGGTGACCAAACTCTGAACAATACAAATACATTCTGCGGAATGTTAGAGATAAGTAAACTGACGATGTGTTGCGAGTACCTAAATAAAGCAATAGAGATTTTATGTCAAAGACCATAGGACTGCAAGTGGAACTATAAAATCTCTGATGATTCTGCCGAGAAACAGGTGTGAGGCTGTATTATGGCCTGTTGTGCCATATAAAGAGACATTTCAATTAGAGAACTTTGAATAAAGACCAGAGATCAAAAATCGCAAACTGACCGTATTTGAAATATTCTATTTTTAAATACCTATTTCATACTCTCTATTGCAAAAAAGACGTTATTGCATAGAAAGGGATTTGAAATTGGTATCAGATATTTGATACAATGGGAAACCGGTCGCGTTGCGGTTCAACGCTTCAGCGAGCCGTTCATGAGAACCGTCTCGGTGAAGGTTTTGTTACGTTTATTCATTAAATTCACAGCATTACAATGAGAGACATAATGTAAACTGACCGTTTTAGGATTTCGGGCATTTCGGTAAGGTAAAAAAGATAATCTTTCTTATAGACCTCGTACAGTTAAACTCAGTGTTAGAGACTAAGATTGAGCCAGGGACAATATGATAAGAATGTTTGAAGCAAAAATCCGACTCTATCAACTGGCAATCCTCTTCTAGAAATAGTTGCTTTAGCTTTATATGTTTTAGCTCTATGAGGTTTCTACTTACATTTGTAGGAAATAACTTCTACGAAAACATACATGTATAGATTATATTTTAGTTGATATTGTTGTGTAATCGATTACCAAATAAACTGTGTTAAGGAATTCCAATACGATAGAATTTTGCCAAAGCGATAGAACGAACAACACAATTTTATCTTTAAAATGTGCGTGCTACATATTAAATAACCTAACACGAATCACGAATCTAACTTTTATTAATATATTAGAAAACAAGCAATGGCTATAATTTTACAGTTTATAGAGCTGGTATGACATTACGAGGAGATATTTATATGTGCGTAAATCTAATGAAAGATGAAACGCCTAAATCTCCTAATATTACAGATACGAGAGTAAGCGGGGTGATCCAAAAGTAATGATAATCGTGCACATCCAATAGACAAAATATGAAAAAAATAAAAATTTTTGCTGTCTTGTATATTCACTAAGTTAGCATAAAAAATCATATAAATAGGCCACGATTCCCGGGAGGTACATTCATTTGAATACGAACCGTCTAAGGGATAACATCAAAATGGAGAAAACTAAATTAGAGCTGTCATCAAGTACCATTGTTTGAAAAAAATGTCTACCAAAGACATACACACCGACTTGGTGGAAACATTGGGGGACTCTGCTCCTCCATATTCCACGTTGCACGCTAGGCCAAGGAGTTTAAACTAGGCAGAACATCTACGGAGATGAACATCGCGAAGGACGCCCATCCAGGTCCCTCAGTGAAGATAATGTGAAAAAGTCGAAGATGTCGTGTATTGGCAGATCGGAGAGTAACTGTCAGGCATATAGTTGAGGTCACAAGGATCTCATATGGCAGTGTTCAAAGAATCCTCATGGATGAATTGCATATGAAAAAGGTCACCGCGCGTTAGGTGCCGAGAATGTGAACCGACGAACAAAAGAAAAAACGAGTCGACATTTCGACAGTGAATCTTGAAAAGTTCCAAGCAGATAAGGAATTTTTTTTGTCACGTTTCGTGACCATGGACGAGGCCTGGGTTCACCATTTTAATCCTGAAACCAAACAACAATCAATGACCTGGAAGCGAGCTTCCTCTCTGTCGCCGAAGAAATTCAATGTGTCAAGTTCAGCGGGAAAGAAGGACGCTGAAGGAATAATTATGGTGGAATATTTAGAAAAGGGAGCCACTATTTCGGGCTCTTACTACGCAGACCAAGTAAAAAGATTACGGAAGGCCATTAAGTAGAAAAGACACGGCAAACTGCGAGCTGGAGTGCTGTTTCACCATGACAACGCACCAGCTCACAAAGCCGCAGTTGCGATGGCTGCCATTCAAGAATCGAGATTCGAACTGCTCGAACACCTGCCCTATTCGCCAGACCTAGCTTGCAATGACTTCTACCTCTTTCCTCGGCTCAAGGAACACCTCCGAGGCAAGAAATTTGAAGACGATAGCGAAATGCTGGCCGCTGTTGAGGGGTTTTTGGAAGGTCATGAAAAATATATTTTTCTAAGGGAATTCTGGGTTTAGAAAAAAGATGGACTAAATGTATTGACTTGTTAGGAGACTATGTAGAGAAATAAATATTTTTTTTAACTATAATCACCGTGTTTAATATTCATTATCATTACTTTTGGATCACCCTAGTATATGTAATATCAGAAGATGTCTCATAATATCTGTTTGTAGCGTTTTACTGTCTAAGCCATACAACCAATTTGGACGTAATTTGATACGGAGAAAGCTTGAAACCTATAGAAGGATATTCCAAAAAACTCAAACAAAGTTGTTAGTTTTGAAGTAGTTATGTATCTATTTATTTTAGTTAAGGGCACATATTACTTAATTCATCTTTAATAGCCAAATATAGATATAAATAATAATACGCGTTCATTCAGATGATTAACTAATTACATTACCGCCCATTAACGTACAGTGTGAAAATATAACAATAATTGTGCAAAACGATTGTATGTTTGACGACTTTTGGTCAAAAGCCGACTTTGGTGCTACAGTAATACTGTTTAAATTAGTACAATAGGTGTATAAGTGAATCTTGTCGTGTCTAGAGAATGGAATCATGGCTTCTATTGCGACTGGTTCGTTTTCGCTTAATGCGTTCTTTAATGGAGAGATTTCAAAAATAAAATACCATACCGTTTGAATGGGCTTGCTTTGTTGAATGTCGAAATTCGGTAGTTAAACATATTTAAAATATTGAACTGTCGGGTGTCTCGTGGCGGAGTAAATATGATTGTTGGTTGTGGTTCTCAATATTGGTGAGTTTAAAGAAGGATAATTTCAATAATTGCCTTTGTTATGAGACGCCAGTCCTTTTACACGAAGCAAGCTTATTGAAGAAAGTGTATTGCTATCTTTTTCTTAATTCATCAAAGGAAAAAGGAAACAATACGACTCTTTATTTAAATATCAATTGTTTTATTTGTGGTAGGTAAGTAAAAATCTAATTTGATGTAGTTTCTATTGCTTACTCGTTTGCGTAATTAGGTTTTATTAATACTTAATGGGACCGTAATTATTTTAAAGTTTGTGACCGGTTATAATTTATCATATCATTAATAGGAGATGAATGTACCAATGTTAGCGGATTTAATGAATGCATTTGATGTTGTTCATCAAATCATCTCGTACATAATCTCACGACTCATAGTGTTTGGTCATAATCTCCACATATATTCATGCTTTATATCATTACAAATCAATTTAGATTTATAAATCATCATTAACATTCGTTACGCAGGTGTCCCTATATATTTTCCATACACATGGTGTTCCCCAAAGTAGTATTCTTCCTCCGCTTTCTATCTACTCAAACTTTAAACTCTATCTATTTCATCTATTTGGTTCCTTTATACCAAGAATAAATAAATGTAAATATATTTTTACGGTCCGTTTCAATGTTACTAATGTAGCAACATTTGCTTACCAACTGTGAACTATGCCCATGCTCTATTTATCTTTAATGCATATACAAACAGTGAAATCTTAACGATGTCGTAAATGACATTAACAGATCTTATGTACAAACTAAATTGAACATGATACAAGTGCGTTTTATTATTCTCTAATTATTATTTGTTTTTTAGGCAGGGTGACCTTTCATATTTATATGAAATTTCGGTCTGATTAATGGATACATATAATATTTCTGAATAGAAGAATGTCATCCACCTTATGTTGCTTTAATAGTAAAAGATCTTTGTTCATTTACCGTTTTTGAAAAAAATTTTAAAAAAATTAGTAGCATGTGTCAAGCTTTCATACTTTCTTCATATCTTTTTTATTTTTCTGTCAATCTTGTCCTTGCATTTTGGCTGAATATAAGTCGTAACTGATTTATGAATTCAAAACATGTAATTACGCTTTGCTTATGTAGAATAATGTTATAAACTTGAATTATAGTTACCAAATTCAGTAAACATGGCCATTATTATCATTATCGTAGTATCATATTTCATGGAATGCTAGAAATCAAACAATCTATCGTTTAGCTTATCTCTCTACGTTTATTTTTTTATATTATTATGTTTCTCTTATCACAGGTATTTTCTAACATATTATATTAGGAAAATACCTGGCTCTTTGGGAGGCCTACACGGAGACATCACGGGTCCAACGTAAAGAGGCCCTTCGAGAGTTTTAATTAAAGGTGGAATGGAACACCAACAGCGGCACTAGCCGCAGCAGGCGTAGGCTATTGCTATATATGGATTCTAATATATGGGCTATGTATATGGGTGTTTGATGGACCGATTATTATTATTATTATATTATTTAAGTAATGTTATTTGTGTAAATAACTTTTTTTTTTTATTCGTTATTTTGTTTATATACCATGGTTAATTCTTTAATAATAATTAAATTTAATTTAAAGGGATATATTTGAAGACTACCGAGTTTTAAACCTTTTCTTTTTTTTTTACGTGGGGGAATGCAATGACGCATATCCCTCCGCTGGGGTGGGCGGAGGGATTATGTCGGACTCGCCGGGGTAAAAGAAAGATGGAAAATAAATAATGTACCTCCCGGGATACCGACTAAACCTACCACGGTGTTCCTCGACAAAACCACTATCGGCGGGGCCGCGCGAATCGCTTTCGCATTGAGTGGCAATCTACTGAGATTGCCACTCAATTGTATTAGGTTTAAAACTTGTAAAGATAGTAAAAAAGGAGGATATATTAAATACTTAATTTAAAATAATCCCGGAAACGGCAATTCCCCTCATTAAATTAATTTGCTTTGTAATGTGTGTTTACGATGTCAGTTGTATAGGATTATATTTTATTTTCCAACTTAGCTATATGTATTTTATATTATTTTATTTATTTAAAACAACGCCTGTATTAGTGATAATCCCTGTACTGCGGGGACTTTACAGACATCGAAACAAAGGAAGCAAAGAAGCCTTATAATTTTATTATTGTCGTCGCATCATATACTTAATAGACTTTTCTAATTTGTTATTTATTCTTATCTATAAGAAAGAGAAGGTTAACAAGTTTAAATCTAGTCAAAATATTGCAGCTAAAAGATCTACGGAAAACGAAGTTGGGATATCAGATTATATCAAGTAACAATACAGCAATACATTTGACATCTTTGACATAACTGGTCATAATTTAACTGTTATGTACCAAACATGACCAACCATGTAACTGTAGTGTCAGTTTTAAGATAGATATTCTTTACGCGACCATCGTGCCTAAAATTTAGTTTTCGGTTAGGCTTTCGACAATTTCTACCATCTAATGGACTTTACAATGAGCGTGGATAATCTCTATAGTCGACTTTCTGTTCGTAACTGACTTCCCGACCTTCTGCGCTTTATATAACGTGTGACGTCATATGATATGTTGAAAATAGCTACAATTGAATCGGATTTGTATTAGCTGCTTGGAAATACGTTCGATTGTTATTGTATCTGTTCTATGTCCTAGAATGGGTGGATGATAGTAAACATAGCAGCTTCTTTCCATTGTTTGTGTGTTTTGTGTTTCATATCTTGAAACTATTTAAAACACAATTTATATAGTGTTTCTGCCTTGGTTTGTAAAATATTAGGCGCGAATTTAGCCTAATTTAAGAAAGTATGCCCGGCGATCAGATTGGCCGTTGACTTGAATATGGTGAATGGGATACACTAGATGAGGAAGGCCGAAGAATTAGTATAGTGACGAAAATTGGACGAAGTTTATTATGTTAATTAATTTTTGTTATCTATAACGCCAAATGTAATTCACATACATTTTTATTTACCATGGATATCATTTCAAATCACGAACATTTAACCAAGACCGCTAATAAATACAACTTGCAAATATTTCTATTTCTAATTTACATACTTGTATCCGATTGATCGATCACCGATACATTTAGAGGTCAGTGGTTTAGAGAATTCCATCTGAATACACAATACACTAATTATAATGAATTATTATTTTAACCTGCGCTAAAACGTGTTTTAATGAGCACTCAGGTTATAAGTACCTGTTTCTTCAATAGTAGCTATATTACCAATTTATCATTGCTATGGTTATGGTAGAAAACTTTGGAAATGAGTTTATACAAAATTGCACAAGAGAAGCTACTATTTTGGGGACAAATTATACATTCTCGAATTTATTATTGTTAATAACCTATTCTCCTTGGTCGTCATTTGCCTGTCCTTTCGTGTCAAAGTAAGAATCTAATTATCTTAAATGTTAATATCGTATTAGTAGTTACTATGTCAAATTCTTTGAATTTCTGTTTTATAACGTAACCTTTGGGCTTCTTCTCTTTGCAAATAAAGTTATCTTGTCTATCAAAATTGGTTAATACACTTTATGAATAAGATTTAGCTAAATTATAATATAACTGTGTTTTAATAGTAATAGCATTATTTTTATTATCATAGCATGTAAACAGACAGTAACATTTCCCAATAATACGTGGCATCTTCACCATAGTCTATATTATGTGAGTTTTACACAACTCTATGATAACGCGTTGCGGTCAACCACAATTTATTTATGTATCCATAGACACTTCTGTACCTACATTTACTTTGTGTATTAACAGTATATATTACATTATATCGATTTGCTGCTTCTTCAAATCCAATCATTGCATCATTTATGTATTATAACTTCAAATTATCTATTCTTTACGTTTGCATAGCTTAACCAATTCAATAATCGTTGGTATGTACTTTCTTCTTTAGGGTACTATGAATATCTTTTAACTTCTTAATAAACATTCTAAATCATGTCATCATCATCATCAATCATTATACCAACTTACGAGACACTCGAACACCAAAATTTATATTACCTAATTATATTATTATATCATACGATCGATCATGAATATCATACGTGCTTATAATTTTATTTGTACGGTTCACACGCTTTTAAACATTAATATTAATAATATAATATAATTTGTGTTATAGTATATTGATATAGTTTATATTAATAGTATATTAGTAAACATTTATCACACATACAGTATGTGTCCTATTGTGAAACTAGTACTTAATGTATTGCGTATAAAGAAATAATGTATCGACTTGTTGGTTGATATGACACGCACAATGCGTGATGTTCTGTCAAACATAAATATTAAACGTATTAAACGGTCTACTTACACTCTTCTTCTTTTCTTCTTTTTCTTTTCGCGTGGTTAGTGGCCAATATGTTGTTAAGAGTTATTCAAGCCGTAGTCCTCTGACATGGCTTAACGACTGCTGTCAATTTGGTAACAACCGGGTATCGACATTTTATGTGCCCTCCGAAGCACGGAGACACTCAGATGAAATACCGCTAAGTGGTCACCCATATATAGACTGACCGTACCCAACGTTGCTTAACCGCGCTAATCGTTTACCTATCAGTGAGTGCAACTGGCTGACTTAACCGAAACGGAGTTAAAGATATGATGAAAGGAATAGAATGGGAGATGTAGTTAAGTGAGTTTTTGGAACAATTAGGTACTGTGCCAGGCGAATGCAGTGAAAATGGTACTACTTTTATGCTGCCTGTCCATTGAAGCGGAGCGAAGAAATGGAGAAATATTAACCAATAGGATTGCATACTGGAGCGGAGCGGAGATTTTATGCAATCCTATTGGTTAATATTTCTCCGTTTCTTCGCTCCACAGCCTCGCTCTGCTTCAATGGAGAGGCAGCCTCAGGTTTTAGGTAATTATTATTATTAGTCTGTTGATTAATATTATTTGTTTTAGCTATTGGCAAGGGAAGACAAAATATGTTTCTTTCCGTGTTGCAGAACATCTTTGATTCTGTTTCTCTTTAATTTTGTTAAAATGCAACTAAACAAAGTAGATCACGCTGCGTCAAATGGTTTTACAAACATAATTCGCAGCGGACTGCATATTTTTAGACCAGTCGATTTACCGCAATGCGATGCAGGTGACGTGAAATTACAAATTGTGAGTAAAAATGGCGACAGATTTCACGCTAATGAGAAGCAAATAGGTTACTATGCGAGATCTAAAATGTTATTAATATTTTATAAGTATATGCAGTTAATGCATTTTAACTAAAACAAGTTATATTTGTGACTTTAGATGGAGATACGTCATTAATTACATTAACTCAAATAGTTTTTATAATTACTGTCCTAATCTCGAAATACGTGTGACGCAGTTTACGTTAATTTCAAAACTTTGAACGCAACATAAGTCGGTACACACATGCCAGGATTAGATTTCCTTTATATTTTAAAACAATAACAAAATTATGTTTTAATAGCAGAAGTAGTTAAAAGAAACTTAATTTAACCAGATTTCAAAAATACAGAATAATTATTAGGTTTTCAATTAATATTTAATTAAATACTTTAAACAATTAGTTTTAATGTTACTGACTGTAAGATAATAATTTATCATATGCAATTTTGGGTTCATATCTCTTTCACTTTACTAAAGATTTTCGTTAACAATTTCTCAAAAGCATCATTCAGGCTGAAAATGTAGTCGGTAAACTCTTGATGGCAAATACTTGTTCTAAACAAAGACGTTTCAATGAAATATGAATGTTATACAACTCTTATTAATCCTTTAGGATATACAAGAATTAAGTTATGCTATATAAAAAAATGTTGGTTGTAGTAATATGTTTCTACGAAAAAATAAACATCAAACAGAGATGTACATACATGACACATGATTAAAATGTTGCAGACACAACACATTGAACAAACCTCCATTCGTCTATACTTAATAAAGTCTATACAAAGCCACGAGCGAAACACAAACAAACGTTCTGTCAAACCAATGCGACAGCATCCGCGTAGAGATTTACGCAGCACCCTCGATTGCCACACGATAATCGACTTTATTTCAATAGCTATATGGTGCAAGTGATTGTGTTGCTGTCAGTTGATAGCAGGAAGCAAGGGGGGAGAGACAGGATGGGGACAATTGAGAGGTGCCCTTGCTGGAGGATCATCCTGTGGATGTTTGCGGCTTGGTTCATTGGTTATGCTGACCGTGACTGACGTTGCATCTCGTTTCGAATTAGATTTATGTAGAGGTGACTGTACGTAAGTTTGTTTTTATGTGTGTGTATGTAGATAAAAACTAAATTGCTGTTCCAAGGAATTCGAGGTGCTTTGTAGATGATACTATTATTCAATGTTTGATATAATGTTAGTCTTATGTATAGCTGTGTACGTTTTCGTCTACTCAATTGCATTTCAGTTTTAAATGAGCCGTGAAATGATGATAAACGGACAGCCTGAATTAGGTACTTTTGTGTTTATAATTGGTGTTATTGTTACTGTTATTGGTAAATAGTACTATGCATCACCAAAATTATAAAAATAATTAATGTAGGTACTTACTCTGAGAGGTGATTACTGTAAAGGTCAAAAAATTGGACCAAGAAAGATTTGTAAAGTACTTTAATCACTTAAATATACTTATTGAATTTTAAAGGTATTTTAAGACTGGACTTGTCAGACATTTAATTGCTAGAATTCATTTAGTAGAATATTACCTACCTATATACTATATCTCAATATATATTCCTATATCTAAATCTAATCAGTGTAAGGTTGGCTTTGTTCATTGAACAACTTGTATTATTATAAAATTTCATAAGGTGTTCATCACCTTGGTTCTTTTAATTGTGGCATGCTACAAGGAGGCCAGTTGCCTCGATATAAGTCCGGCTGAAGAATCACACATTTGTTTAACACAAATTTCGGTGTAATTTACTCACCTATTGTTGTTTTGAGGCCACTGCACTTGCTACGCATAACGACTGACAGTATGACGTGACACATTGTTACAAACTACCAACATATGTGCTTAGTTGGCAGTGGCGCCACTGTCTACGCCGTGAGTCAGCTAATGTTCAGGATTCGTTGTAGTTCCTCGTTTATCCACTACAATGTGAAGGTTGTTGTACGTTATTGGCTGGTCACGGACCTGCGGTGATCGACAATCCAATTAAGTGATACCGACACCTCTACTCTACCAATGACCGTAGAAACAAGTACTTACAATGTTTAAATTTGTGTCTGCAATTTAAAATGTATGCGTAAAAGGACAATGAACAATTTGGCCTATGAATCAACACTTAATCCACCTAAACAATAATTTGTATATTATTTTATGACTAAATAATCAATTATTACAATCTCAAGGACACTTTCGAATCTTATTTTCGTTTTAAAAAGTATTTTCGCGATTTTAAATACATCGGCATCCATTGTTTACATCTGAGACACGCAGTGTTGCCATGCCTACAAATTTTACAATATGTACGGTTTTATCAGAGAAATTATTCCCTATTTAGCTGAAAACATTTTTTGTGTTATTTTATCTGTATTTTCAGTAGCTTTTCAAACATCGATCCATTGAATGTCATTGTACTCATTGCGCGTGTACTTTGAGTATGTACCTAAATGTTATTTTGCGACATTTTATGTTAAGCGATTTTATTTACGACTTCGGTTGCACAAGTGACTTTGGTTCTTCTCGAAATATTGACCTCCGGCTGTGATTTACGGATCTATTGACACGAAAGTATATTTTGTTTAAATTTTAGTAGATTATTCTAAATTATTTTTGAAACCTAAAACCATTTATGACGTTTGTGGGTTTATTTTCTGATTAAAGTTGATGCCATAGCTATAACCAGATTAACTAGACAGTAATCATAAAACATTACAAGATCAACCTACTTGTTTAGTTGATTGATTGACTGATTGCAGTTGTAGGTCTTAAGGCGACCCGCATTGCCTAACACACTAATCAAATAAAATAATAACCTTAAAAACGGTACATAAGTATTTCAGTTAGTATGCAACATCAGAAGTGTCCGTGACTTATATTCACTCTTAATTGAATGTGGTATCCTTAACCACATATTTATCATTTTTTGTGGCTGTTGGTTCTTAGGCTAATAATGTATGGCAGCTGAACAATGTCCTTTACATCCTTGTGTAATTAATGATGTTGACAAATATTTACATTACAATATTACAAAAGACAGTACAATAAAATTTATGATAAAAAATTATGCATTTTAAGATCAAAATAGACAATAAAAACTTTGTAAATTGTATAAGTAGTTTTACATAGACATTATCGAAAAACTAAGAATGGCAGTGACTCAAGACAAAACATGTTTATAACCTCTTAGTATATTAGATAGCCAAATAATGAGAACAAGTGAACAGATTTAATTCATAAAAAAATGTAAAGTACCCATTCTTCTTGGTCTTTGGAGGATTGACTTTAATAAAATGTTGCCAGAGTCATTTACGTTCTCAGCATGTTATAAGTCTGTGTATTGTACATAGTTAAATAGACTAATATTTTTGAGCTCATATAGTCTATTGCTACTCTTTCTATTTATATCTGACGCCGTGGCTTCCGTTTTCCAAAGGTTGTCCGATAACAAGATATATTAAAGAGAGAAATATTTCTGCCAAGAAACTACATAATATGACGTAACTTTAATAAGTAACAAAATACAATGTACAGAAATACACTCTCAGTATATGAGTCATTAACCTAAATCAAAACATTGTATGCAGTTTTGCCTTGATATGTATTTTCAGAATATTGTCATATCTAATAATAAATATCATGCGACGAGTTGTAACCCACGTTTTCGATTTTCTTTTGCGAGCGTATTTTTATGAAAATTAACTTTAATGATTACTGATCCACTTCTGTAGCTCGTAGTGTGATGTTATATAGCCTATATTTATTCTAAATAAAGTAGCTTTCCAATGCCGAAACAATTATTGAAATCGGTTGCGTAATTTCAGAGATAATCGATTACAAACAAACAAATACTTTTTCCTCGTTATAATATTAGTTATGGATGTGGCGTATGTTAGTCCTTACGTTATAAGCTGGCTCTATAACAAATCGCATAAAAAACGGTTCAGCGGTTGAGCACTGAATACGCCACAGAAAATGCGGGCATAGAAACTTTATCGCTTTATTACTATATTTATTTTTATTCGTGAAGACCTGTAATTGGCCTTATGTGTCTTATTGTGTTTGTTTTCGAAAGTTGTATGTGCTGTTGGTCTTCCAAAGATAAATAAATAAATAAATAAATAAATAAATTACGTAGATTGGGTTCTAGGATATATCCTGCGAAATATGTCTAAAATACAGCTCTGTATGCATTTGTGGGATGGATGTATTTCTATTTCGTATGTATTTTATTATTACGGCCGTGATATCACAACGCTACAAAAAAAATTGAACTTTGTGGTTTGCCGTTTTCTCACCCCTCTTCATAGGCTAAGAGGGAAAGGATATTTCGGGCTCACCCAACGAAAGATGGAAAGTCCTGGATCCTACCGACTAAACCTATCCCGAAGTGCCAACAACTGCCCTGAATGGTGGGTGGGTCGCTGGAACTGGAACTACTTTAGCGAGAACTGCTCGATTGTCATTTAAGATCAAAGCGATGCTAAAAAATAATTAATCACTCATTTTTTTCCATCTGCTTCTTGTAATGTCCTACTGCTGGGCAAATTACTCTGTTGGTGGATATCCCGTGCCAATCTCTATCAAATGCGTCTAGGTCGGCCCGCCATCTCCGTTTAGGTCTGCCCCGTCGCCGTACATTTGTATAATAGAATTGCCTTATTGGTATTGATTGTATATATCGATTGAATTGAGCTAAATAAACGGAAACAGTAAAGAATGCGTGGCGAATTCAATAGGCACCTTGTTTTTGTTCATTCATACATTGTACTATATTAATTTGCTCAGTATGTTCAATATTAAATTGTTGCACTGTGTCAGTAGGATAGTGAGCTGTTTGGTTTTTACCAGTCTGCTTCAAAAGGAAGGTAGTGTTTTTGTTTGTTTGTGTGATTGTGCGTATGACGATTACTTAAGCATGTTCTGTAGTCTCAACAGTTGGAACAGCTTGCTGGGTTTCAATAAATTAAGTATCGTTAGATTTTACTTAATAGTGCGAGTAACATCAAGTATGTTATGTTTGGCAAAATAAATATGTTTGCCGCCAATAGTATTTTTCTTTATCAGCATTTGATTCATGTGTTTTTGTAGTTAAGTTTAAGTTATTTCTTTGCATGTTCCTTTTTCACATATTTTTGTAAGACTCGATTAATTGATACGTATTAGGAGCAGTTTTGTATGGTCTATACTATTTTCAACATTTTTTTATTCTGGTATATCGTGTACATTATGTGATCTTTTAACTTAGATAGATTCTGTTTTTGTTTTTTGAAAGATGACTACCGCACTAGGACTAATTTCTGTCATCAACAGTGATATGTTGAATCTCGGCAACATACATTGTTATGCAGACGACAGTACCGTGCATGGGCGATATCTTGGACGTCCTGGGGCTAAACAGGCTGAGGTTGAGGGGAAAAGGCAGGATCTTGTCGTTGAACTTGACCAGACCTTGAACCGCATCTCTGAATGGGGTGCCAAGAACTTGGTCCAGTTCAACGCCAAGAAGACCCAGGCATGCGCGTTCTCAACAAAAAAGTCTGCGTTCCTTCCCCTCCCTTCTCTGAAGAACACTCCACTGGTGATACGCGACAGTCTCTCCATCTTAGGTATGGATCTTTGCCGCTCCTTTAATCCCAAAACCTACATCAAGAGCGTCATTAGGCAAGCTTCGCGAAAGCTAGGAGTTCTGAACAGGGTGAGGCGGTTCTTCGCGCCTGGGCAGCTGTGCCTATTGTATAAGGCACAAGTGCGCCCTTGCGTGGAGTACTGTTCTCATCTTTGGGATGGCTCCGCGCAGTACTTGCTAGACGCTCTTGACAGGTTACAGCGGCGGACTGACCGTATCATCGGAGATCCAGAGGTCACGAGTTCACTGGAACCTCTGCAACTCCGTAGGGATATTGCCTCTTTGGCATGTTTCTACAAAATATACCACGGGGAGTGCTCTGAAGAGTTATTCCACCTTACCCCGCCCTCCCCTTTCCTATCCAGAACAACGCGTGCTGGGCTCAGATGCCATCCTTACACGGTGGAGTCGACTAGAGTGCGTACCAACAAGTTTGTGTCCTCATACCTCTGCCGAACGATCAAGGCATGGAATTCTCTGCCAAGGCACGTGTTTCCTTCTTCCTTCAATCCTGGGTTCTTTAAGCGGGGCGTGAAAAAGCACCTTCTCAGGCCGTCAAACTAGAGACCTCAACATCGCCTCGGCTGCTATGAGGACGATGTGGAGGCCACTGCTCTTAGACCACACGACTGCTTACCATCAGGCGTAGTGTGGTCATTTTGACGAGCAAAATAATAAAAAAAAAAAAAAACCTAGACTCAGAACATCTGTTTGTGGATCACTAAATGTTTTGTCCCGTGTGGGAATTTAACCCACTAAGCTTAGTGCAGTGGTGAGGAGACCATTTAAAAAAACTTGGAGCTCATCTAAGTACCAATAAGTCACATGAACTACTTATTAAAAAAAGAAACAAACCGCAACTGAAGACGTGAATGATGTAACAATTAACAATAATATATGAAACAGTACGAAACGTAGCACGTTGTATCGTTCGGTTGACAATGGCGGCGCAGACGGTGCACGAACACCTGTAGCGAATGGAGCGAGCGAGTGTAGTGCTATTGGAAAGTGCACATAATCGTATTATGCAGATATTCATGTCTCTACCGAGTGAAATGTGGAAGACACGGATTCTTCCACGTTCACTATTAATAAGGTAACTGACGCTTTTGTTCCTGTACTTGACACGTGTATGGCTTCAGTGGCTTATATGCAAAGAGAGGCTTATATTCAGCAGTAGATTCACTCTGGCTGTTAATAATGATGATGAGTTTCAGAGGTTACTTCGCCACTACGCTGCGCCGAGTGGTTAGAATGATCACATAACATTTTTGAGCAGCTTCATAAGCTGTTTTTGACTCTGGGTGTGTTCCTTATCTTCGTTGTTGCAATGTTTGTGAAATTCGCCGCGATACAAGAATTATTACTGGTGTGGTAGTTGTTTAACAAAAGTATACTTATCAAAGTAGTCAAATTGGACAGGTGATTGTTTTTAAAATAAAATATCAGGTTTACTATCTGATGACCGAGACTCAATATGTATGGTTTTTCGAAGTAGTCTTTATCCCTTTCTTGTTGCGTCTTCAGACTTAAAGAAAACTTTTGGTCTTTCAAAATAAAGATAGATGAAGTCTTGAAAATATCTTAATGCTTGTGTTTAACTGATAGGTATTTTTAAGTACGGTATTTTCTGTGAAAGAGATTATCGGATAAAAGAATCCTGTAAAGCTATGCAGACATACAATTTGTTAAAGATAAAATAATCTAAACCTGACAACGTGCGTCTTAGATGTTATAAACTCGTTCTACCGCTATTAAACGTTCGTTCATAAATTCATCTCAATCAGTGTAATTTCTATGGCTTACGGTAATATGATGGTCTTTAGCGATGCAATCAGGCAATTTACATACTGCCCTCCTCAACGGCTCACAGCAGATAATATATTTAAAAAATTACTAGTATGCTTTGGTAACTTAGCTTAGCTTGAGGGCTAAGCTTAAATAATAATAATAATAATATTTTATCACATACACACAACATCATCTAGCCCAAACTAAGCAGAGCTTGTACTCTGGGTACTAGACAATGAATAAACATACATATATACTTTTTATTTGTAAATACATACATATTATACATAGAAACACCCAGACCAAGACAAACATCCATGTTCATGCACACAAATGTTTGACTTGTGCGGGAATCGAACCCGCGACCTAAGGCGTGGCAGTCGGTTACACTAACCACTACGCCATCGAGGCCGACAAATGCTTATGTTTGGAACAGTTTCATGTCGGTAGTGCTATAGGTGTGATAGGAATCTACAACCTCTCGATTGTAAGTCCAATATCTTCTCCATTGGGCTACTGCCGCTACTTATATAGTTTTATTATATCTTTCTTCAAGTTAACAGAAAACTATTATTACAGTTTTGTTAGCGTCGTGTTGAAATTTTGCGATTACGATTGTCAAATGTGATGTTCCGTGTTCAATATCGTCGTCGAAAAAATGTTATTGGTAGTTCTGTTAGGATACTATTAAAAGCCACACATATTAACGTTGCCGGGATCCACCAGGCTATAGGATTCCCTTAAAATACATCTAGCGAACTGTAATTTTAATACGTACCTACAATACTGTTTTCACCTCTGGGATGGGTCCGCAAAATATCGGCTGGGAGGCTTTCGAGTCAATTGAGCCAAAGTTCAGGAGACTTCTCGGCGATGATGATCAAAGCACGACTCCAAAGCTTAGAGCATCGTCGTAGGGTTGCCAGTCTTTCGGTGTTCTATCGGATACATTTCGGAGATCGTGCAGAGGAACTGCATAATTTGATTCCTCCTTCCCCATACTACCATCGGACGACCAGACAAACAGAACAGGGCCACAGGTACATTGTGGATATACCACGTTTACGCACGAAGCGCTTTGATTCCATTTTTATAATGCGTACTGCAAAGGAGTGGTTACCTAAGTCTGTGTTGCCAGATGAGTACAATCTGGGTATCTTCAAGTCGCGAGTTAATAAGTATCTTCTAGGCAAGCGTGCTCCGTCGTCGACTGCATCATCAGTCATCACTTAACATCTGGTGAGATCGCGGTCAAACGCAAGCGTATAACAATTAAAAAAAAACCTTTCTCTACTGTTGCACGATTATATTTTTATATTTTATATAGAGTTGTAACTTAATATTATAATTTTTATAATAGAGTTGTAAGTTTATAAATGTACGTGATTCAAACGCTATAGTAGGTATATATGTAAGTACCTACAGAAAATCCCCGCTCGTCAATTTTAATCATGTTGCGATTTCAACACACAAGGTCATCGGAATCTAATACCGCGTTGATTACGAATGAAATACGATTCATTCCAATGAGAATTTATGTTCTCTCTATTTTTTTATGTTTAAATACAGTTCAATTGTAATTATAATTTGTCTAATTTTAATGTCTCCCGAGGAACAGGTTTACCTGGTTTAGTATACAACTGTTATATAACTTGCCTGTTATAATATGTACCTAATTGTAGACCTAAGTTGTAACATATAAACATAATTCGTATAAAATAAATTATTATGTTTATTGAAATCATTTGTTTGAACGCGCTAATATCAGGAACTACTGGTCCGAATTAAAAAAATATTTTAGGTTTGGATAGCTCATTTATCGAGGAAGGCTATAGGCTATATAACATCACGCTACGACCCACGGGGGTAGCTCAGTAATCTTAAACACAGGTGAAACTGCGGGCACATCTAATCTATAATATATCTACTAGATTTTGCTCACCGCTTGCGTTAATGTAGGTTTGTCAATAAATTTATATCCCTCGGTAGCAATACCTTTTTCTGGATGAAAGGTACCCTATGTCCTTACCTGTACCCTTGACGACGTGTATGCGAAATTTTATGGTAATCGGTTGAGTCGTTGTGAAAGCGTAATGAACAAAAATGATGATGAATAATGAAAAAAAAATTTTCATTCGCTTTTAGTATATTAGTTAGGATAAACAGTGTTAAATATTAGCAATGCTATTCAAAGTGGCAACGCTGCCAGTCTTCTAGACACTTTATCAGTCGATAGCGATGCTGAGGAATTTCACAACTCACCCTAAATCAGCCGTGTACAATAATAATGTATGTGCCTTTCTTTTTTGTTTTTAATGTATACATATTATAACTATTATTTTCTACTTAAATAATTTCTTTTTGTATCTAGACCTTTTTGTACTCGAATAGCCTTTTGTTCATCATTTGCATTTATAAAATCCACATTTGCTCGCTATACCATTGTTTTAAATATCGGCTTTTCAAGCAAATTAAGTTGATATTTAAATAATACATTTCAACGCATTGTAACCAGGCTTTGCTTTCAAACAACTCTTTTCTCTTAACTTCATTATTTATTAAGGCATGTTTTCGTACGTTTTTTATGTTGGTTATATTACAATACAATTGAGGTGTAGTACCTACTGAAATATTACCTAGTGCGTAATGTGTAATTACGAGATTTTGGGTTTGGATAATATAACATTGATTTTATACACTATAATAGGTTATGGGTTACCTACGTCGTAGAGATATTATAGACTCACACCAATATATCCTCGAAGACAAAGTCAGAGGTCTTAAACCCAGTTTGCCACCCATGTAACAAAGGCAAGCATATTGCTCTATGCCGGTCACATACCCAGCCATACAACTGCTGAGAATTACCTAATAGAAAATTCCATAAGATTTTGCTTGACCTGGAATTCGGAATCTGCACCCCACGCAAACATAAGTGCATACTTATGACACAAAACTATAAATGAATACGAAAATGTTCTCAAAAAAATATAGTTGGTTAGATTCAGAGTAATGCATAATGTATAGAACAATGTCTTTTTAAACTTAGAAGGAGGAAGATCATCTCCCACCAACCGCTACCAAATCTTATATTAACCAAAAATCTTCCATTTAAACTTACTTTATACTTTAGGTGGCTTTCCAACTCATACTTGCGCATAGTTTTTAAGATTTAAAAGCTTTAGATAACAAAGTCTTTAAGAACATTCTTCACAGATAAAAGGGGTACAGTGCTAGCGGTTTTCACGAGCTTCAGTGATCAATAACCCAATGTTGCGTAAAGAATACTAAGAGATTTCTTTACAAGATATCTGCATAGATTTATTACATAACTGGACATAACGGTTATAGCATGCGCAGGCGCAATAAAAAAATATACAATCTGCGTGCAAAAAGAAACGATTTCCTTATTTATGTACTTATACTATAGAGTATTAAATTGATTTCTTGTAAGAAATTAATTGTTTTAATGGCCTTTATATTTTGTTTGAATTCAAATGAATATTACGGTTTACGCTTGGTGTTTGACGTTTCATTTGACGTCCATTTTGTTAAATACGGAAACGAATAACGCGCCCGGTTGCGTTAAGCGTTACATTAATTAATATAGTTGAAATGTATAGTATAAAAAAATAAATATGCTTGAAGTGTGTAGTGAAAATACTTTGCGGACGTCTGTTGACATAAATAGCAGAATAGAAAGTGATATTTAATAGTGATTCTATATTTAATGCACTCTACGTTATTTTCTTTGTATAAATATGTAAATATATATAAAGCTAACATTTTATTTTTAAAATTTAATATAAGCAGGTTTATTTCAATATTGTTTTGATATGCTGGATCCTTACCACCATTTCTAAGAGCATTATCCTTGCATGCGTCAAACGCGATAAAACTCCTCTGTAACGTATCTTATTATAGCGCATACAACGACAACGTTTTAGGAGATGGTGGTAAGGCCAGCTTGGTAAAAACATTAAAACAAATATTGTATTGCCTGATAGAATTAGAAACCTCTTTTGTTTTTAGCCGCGTTAAAAATAATCAGAGAACGTTCTGGGACTTGTCAATTTACCCTCTAGGTGCAATAAAAATATTTGTGCTAAATCGAGTAAGAGAGGAAAGTGCTGACCGCAATATGATATTCACGACTCATCAAATATAAACAAAAGTCAGACAACAGATTGGCTAAATTTAATTACATTACATAATATTTACTGTGATTTACTGCACATGCCGTCCGTCGCCTGCTTGACTGACGCTTCCAGACCTTGAGTTATTTCGGAGTATTTTGTAATATGTTTTTCTTAGCATCAAATCAACGTCAATGCATATGAATTATACAGTTATACGAGTGTCCGAATTTATTTGCGGTTTTAAGTATATTATAGTTATATTTCTATAGCTATATCTATCGTTAAACTATAATAAAACTGATATCCATGATATTAAAGATACTAATAACAAACTACATGATCAACTAAATAAGGGCTTTTATATCCAAAACTATGTATTTTAACGGTTTATTCGGAATGGGATTCTTTAATTCCTTTTATTTTTTATATAGATCTCTTGCACTAGAAACAGTTTCTGCGTCGCAACAGACTTTTTAAACATTCATACCGCGGACACAGAAACACCCAGACTTGTAAAAACTCTAATTTTTTTTTCCCGTTTTGGGTTCGAACCGACAACACTCAGTACAGTGGCAGTGGCCAAGTGACCACTTAAACCATTACACCATTCGTGCATTCAGTCATAAAAGACTATAAAACTTATGCGTCAAGCTTATAGTAGCAATCATCAGCTATTCACTACCATCCTAATCTAATTGAGAGAAAATTTTCGTAACACGCTTATAATTTTTCAAATTGCTTAAGCTCTATAGCTCGCATGCGAAGTCGGTGCTCGTATCTATCTGTGGGTTCTTACGATCAATATAATATGCGGATTATGTGAAGAGAAACGCCGGCTGCAATAAAACGGTTTTAATGGACACTAAAATATGTCTGGTAGCATTATCGCTAGATGTTTTAACATAAGAAGTGACCTTTGCTCATGTGCCGATGACTCGCATTTACGATTATGTCTTTTTGTGTTTCTCAACGCTTTTTATTTTGTATTAGTTTCTGCCTGCGGATTTGCCTGCATGAATTCTACGGAAACCTATAGTGAAACCTATACTAATATTCTAAAGAGGAAAGATTCTATTTTTATATTTTGTTTGTTTGTAAGTATTTAACTCGATAACTACTTAAACGATTAACATAGGCAACGAATTTAACGACAACGATTAACGGAAAACATAAAGTACTGTTACTGACTTACCTCACCTACCTTTATGAGAGTGAAGCCGCGGTCAAAAGCTAGTGAAAATAGAATCCAGGCTGTGGTCCATATATGTGTCAAGAAATCCAGATCCGTTTAACTGTTTACGCGTGATTAAATAACAAACATCAAACGACAGTTACAGTTAGTCTTAAACTTTTATAATATTAGTAGCATCTTTATTAATTACCTAGTTAATGTTTCTCCAAACTTCGTCTCCGCTTATTAAGAAGTGTCTTGTGCCCTACTACATGTTCCCCAGCTTATACGTACTTACAGGAATTAGATGCAATTATTCGTACAGTTTTAGGTTATACGATAAACTACTAAACTAATGACCGTCTCAAAAGTTGTTGAGTAGTTTTTGTTCAACGCCGGCACAAACGAACAGACGAATATTTTATTAAACTAAGTAAGCAGTCAAGTTTTC
Source organism: Catocala nupta (assembly GCA_963675205.1). Taxonomy (NCBI): domain Eukaryota; kingdom Metazoa; phylum Arthropoda; class Insecta; order Lepidoptera; family Erebidae; genus Catocala; species Catocala nupta. The sequence goes on from OY776098.1 coordinate 14,779,792, forward strand.
TAACATAAAATTGACTTGTCTACGCTATATCTTTGTCTTGCATCTTGCACATTTGTAGTTAGTTAGCAGCTTATGTTATTAAGATTGTATGAAAGTCTTGCCATTCTGTTGCATCTGTTTGTCGTGTAAAAACGTCTGACAAGCTAAGTTTCGCATTCATAGTGGTCATCGCGTTCGTTTGGATTTTATGTGAAAGAGTGGTTTCAGCAGTCCTTGAAGTTGTATTTAGATTAAATTTATATTCTGAACCGGTGCTCAATTTGCCAATCGACAAGTTGCTAGTCGTCCATCAATAAAATATCCTTTAACTAATAATTCTGTGAAGTATTGATATTTATCATTCTTTTGTATGGCAAAACGATTAAAATCTCGCAATGTTAGGTAATCGAGTTATGTCGTTGTCTATACAATGTATCGATAACTGTCTCTCGCGATTCAAATACTTACATAACATACCCTCGCTCGGATATCCCACAGTCATCATTATGTTCTTGAATAATTTATTACAATGAGGAGAGGCAATGAACATTTTTATAGCTTGACCAGACTCTGTTTTCGATTGCGTAAAAACGCGCTGAGCCGCTGTATCTTGGCATTTGCCGGTTATTGACGTAAATAGGAAATAGGATGATAGCATCAGCAATCTCATTACATCCTGTGTTATAAATGATCTTGCGAAATATCGGATGGTTGGATATCCAAATCTTGATGTGTTTTGCAGTGATTAGGTTTTTGCAGGATCCCTGAGTCGCCTACGAAAGCTATATGCTTGTCTGCCAATTAAAGGAACGTGAAAACTACTATAGATTACGGAACTTAAAGGATTATATCGAACAGTACCTTGATGTTGCCAAATTACAACCTTGAAATATTTTTATAAATGAAAAATTCTTGATGATCACAAAACATTTTGTAGTACATGTATACGACTTTACCATGCTCCTGACTTGTTGTTAAGTAAATAATGTACTGACATAAAATGTAGTAGTAAATAAATCGCTGACGCAGTAACATGTGTGGTAATTGCACCGCACAGATTAAGTTGATTTTTATTTACTGCATAAACTAGGACTGCACGAGCATTGATAATAAGGTGTCCTTGCCAAATTTTAATTGTCTGTTGTGGATTTGCTCACTACTAATATTTATCTATGTGATTTATTGATTCGTTTCTGGGTGCATATTGTGATCATTATTTTAGTCGGCATATAATCAGATAGTAATTTGATAGAGTCATCTTGTTATACAGGTAGTATTGTTTAAGGTCTAGACAGGCTATAGACTGCAAGTAATTCTCTTTAAAATACGTACATAGAATCAAACCTATTTTCTGAAGGATCCTGGCTTTTCCCTTTATTCTTTCATTTGCTTTACGTTCAAAATATTTCGATATTCAAGCCTAAACGAGCAACAAAACTATATCTAGAGGTCGGTAATATCAAAGTATCTTCCAATCTAACGTTCTTTGCAAACAGTAACACAAACATCTAATTTAAATTTCCCGTTAAAAACTGTATTGGAGCTAACAATGGTAGGGGTTGGTTGTTAACGAGCGCATTATCTTACCGTTGAGTTGCAAGCCATTGTCTCCGGTTCTCATGTGACGTATCATTTTGCAATTAGCCCGTACCATCGGTACCGAGAATTTATGTAATTCGAACGTTTCGGCGTAGGAAAGTGTTGCTTTTGAATATTTTTCTTGGTAGGTCGTTATGCTTACCGTACTTACGTACCAAGTTGGTAAGTATAACTAAACATGGTCTTACGCCTATATTTTCAGAGAAAACCGGAAGTCAATTGCTCTCACTTTTGACCAGCTTTAGGAATGCTAGCAGTTTTTTACACGTGATTTCGTCAAAAACATTCAAAGATCTTCACAAAGGTTTACATTTTTAATTATAAAAGGATAATAGTGTTAGCATAGTTGTTTCCACAGATGGCGCAGTGATTTAAGAAGTTGCCTCGCCTCTAGCGCTGAGTACTGTGGGTTTGATCTCCACACGTGACAAACATTTGTGTGATGTTCTTTGTCTTTGTATTCTGAGTGTTCGTAAGGTCACCCGCGGTACTGAAATTAATTAAAGGGCTGGAGATATCTTGTAAAAGAAAATTATAACGGAGATTCTGTACTTCGTACTGCGTGATAATTTGTTTCTCTTTCATGGGTATTTCAAAATCAAAATCAAAATAAATTTATTCAAGTTAGGTTACAAGGTAACACTTATGAATGTCAAAGATACACGTAAATTATTTTCTGTGAATTTACATTTACTGCCACGTTCAGCAAAGCAAGGGTGTTGTGGTGTCATGAGAAGAACGGGCAAGAAACTCATAGCCACTCTTTTTAATCGCCAAGTGTACAATAATATTTCATTTACAAATCATAACTGTAAGGTGCTGCAACCATTTCTCCATGAATACTACTCAACATACTCAAGCATTTGATAAAATTTGATGGTAGCCTCTAAAACAGCAGTATGGTAAATAGGAGCATCCACTTACATGTACATAAATAATCAAGACAAGACATGATTGTAGTCCGTAGTTTAATCTAACTGTTTAAATAAAATGTAGTAAGTAATACGTTATTTTTATTATATTGTTATTTATATTTCCCTAATACGTTAGGAAAATACCCGGCCCTTTGGGAGGCTTACACGGTTACATTGGTCCAACATGCAGTGGCCCTTCGAGAGATTTAGTTTAAAGTGAGATGGGACACTTACCGAGACACCGCGGTAGGTGTAGGAGACTATTGCTACATATGGCATTTAATTATTCTGGTCTATGGGATGGGTGTTTAATGGTTTGGTTAAATGCAAACTATAGTTAAAAAAAGGCGTCTGCCTGATATAATGTTTCAGTACAAAGTCGGAATGGTTATTATATTGTTCGATATCAAGGTAGGTACTCTATATATGCTTTCATTAATTTCCTATTCGATCAGATTGTATAAATCGTTGGCCAATCAAGTAGTAACAATGGACAATGCCCGTCTGGTTTCTCTTTGTACGTATAAGTACTGGACGCCATCAATACTTGCTAATTTCTTTGCCCGATAACCGTAAAAGAGGTTATGGTTTTAGCTATGTATAGTATATATAGGCTCATTTTATATTCCCAAAGGGGTTGGGACATGTCGCTAGCGTCGTTTAGGTCTTATGTAAAACTTAAATTAAATTAAACTACTTTATATGGAATTTGTCGAGTTTTTTTATTTTAAGACAGTTTGATTACATAATTTTGAACTGTGTATGTAATAAAAGTGTTTTGAAAATAGACGAGATGGGTGTAAAAATCCAGGATTCAACCTCTTCGTCTTAAATGTAAAAGTAATGAAAAGAAATGATCCCTATATCTCGGGGGTATTTTGATCCACAGGGCCCATATTCAAACTCGACCGAGGTATGACCCCAAGGTGTCTGCAAACCAAGTTACAAGTCAATCGGTCTATGGTTCCGGAGTTATGCCGGTCACTAACAGATAGACACACAGACCCACAAAGTGCTTTCATTAACTTTTTCAAAGAAGACTCAAAGGTTAATAACGCGACAAAATCCATATGAATTAGGTAGTTTAATTTCAATGTATAACATTCGATTAGACGTAAGACAATATTATCAAACTCAAATTACTTATTTTATAATTACAGGTTAAATAATGTCTTACGTCATCCTAACTAATATTATAAATGCGAATGTCAGTTCTTTCGTTACGCTTTCACGCCTTAACTACTCGACCGATCATCATGAAATTTCGAATACACGTTGTAAGGGGTACAGAAAAGGACATGAGGTACCTTTTATTCAGAAAAAGTGAAGTTCCCGAGGTGTAGAAGTTTATTGACAAAATCTACATGAACTTGAGCTAAGCCACGGGCAAAATGTAGTTGGCTATAAACCTTTGCCATCGCGGTGTGAAGTTTGAGAGCGTGATTCAGACTAATTCATTCTAGTTTTGCTTGTTCACTCTGTACCACTAGTAATTCGGACGTGTGTTGTGACGTCAGAAATGCTTGTTACGTTGGTATCCTAACCTATTATCTTTCTAACAATTCATAAGCGCACGTCGACCTTACTAGTGTGAGTAACGTTTGAAGGTTACATTTTTTCATAACGTTGAGAAAATCAACTTGCAGATATTAAGCTAGAAGATTTTAGTATTTATTTTATACTTAGTAGCTTTTGCCCGCGGCTTTGCTCGTGTAAAATTTGGTTAGGTTATGTTAGTAAAAGTAATTCTTTAAAAAAATATAGCACATGTTACTCGGAAATAATATAGGTTTCGAATTTTAAAAATTTGTTGCGTATGTTTTGAATTAAATCATTAGTACACACAGCGACGCATCACAACCTAGACTGTTGGACTTTGAACTATTAGAAGTTGAACGCTGCGAATCGTGCGAGAGAGTGTATTATATTTTTGTTACGCTCTATCCTTACCATTACATCGACACTACTATGCACTGTCCCTTTTCGACAAATGCTGACAAGTTGCTGCCAAGCACTGACACGAACCGAAAGCACCAAATACTTAGGTGTCCAAATTGACAGTGGTCTAAGATGGGACAAGCAGATTCTCTCTGTGATGACCAGGGTGCGACGTCTAATACACACCTTCAAACTTTTAAGAGAATGTGCAGCACCTGACTATCTTAAATTAGTGTACTTAGCCCTGTGCCAATCTGTTATCCAGCACTGCGTCACTGCATGGGTAGGAGCAGCTAAAACGCACCTACTGGCCCTAGAGAGAGAACAGAGAGCTGTCCTAACGGTGATGACCAAAAAACTCTACAGGCATCCAACGGAAAAACTATACACCGGCCACTTGACATTTCAACACCTAACCGTCCAGCAGTTGTTTGTGCTCAAATCTACAATGAGGAAACATCTAGTATACATATCTGACCTATAAAATAAATTTAGTGCTATTTATATGGAAAATGAATTTTAAATCTAATTTTAATTTAATTTAAAGTAAAAAAAATGTATTGATTTATATGTATTTTTATTGTGTTTTAACTATAAGTTTGGTCGTTAAATTTAATTCAATTCTATTTAATTTATTTATCAATAATCAGTATAATCACAAAATATAAAAATTTATAATTATCTCACACTGCAATTAGAGCAATATCATCATAATATATTATGCTAAGTAAAACATGTCTTGTATTAAACTGCATCCTTTCTAGGGCTGAACACTGACCTCCAAAATACAGGCACTCGCCTAGTTTGGGGGACCAGTATCAGTATGTTTTAAATAAAATACAACAACAATGTTCTAGCAGAATCAAAATTAGACAATAAGGATATTATTATTATTATTATAACCTCTGAGGAAAGACAAAGGGGAGACGTAAGAAAAATTGCAGGAAACAAAGAATTCACTAGTTGTCAACCCTGCAATTAATGGCTGGACTACTGACAGCACAACGCCTTCTTACATAGCGGTGAAACGCTGCTCACCTCAAGACACATCACAAGGACACAACACATCATCAAACAACATCACATCTTAAGTCTGCAAGATTTTGTAGCGTGGAGCTACTTTTCCGGTCAGGCTGGTCGTGTTAATATCTCGATCGATCGATAAATCGTTAACCATGCCTACATACAGATTTAAATGTCAATAATCGCTCTCCACACTGACCAAAAATTGTTTTGCAAATGGTCGTTCCGAGTTTAGGAGTTTTGTGTCCGTTGTTTGAATGTTTGAAAAGACTGCCGCGACACACTGTGGGCTGAAAATCGACCTCCATAGACATAGAAATGAAAGTTGCTAGATGTTCGTTTTGTTGACGGATATGGCTTCTATTAGCTATTATACACATAACAATGTCATCTGAGCTAACTCCGCACAAAAATGAATTTATTATAAGGTTTTTTCGAAAAAAATGTATGGAGCTAGCATGAAAAATCTGAATATCTCTGAACTTGCAAGGAAAACCGTAATATCCTCAGAGATGGTTATAGGACTAATTATTTGTGATTTTTTGACATACTTCATATAACGGTAGCTGCTGCAGAATTTTTTTTAAAAATCATCTAATTTTTTATTATTTTTTTAACATTAAACGATTTGTTTTGGTGTATAAGTAAAGAAACAACACGTTATATGCATATAATACTAAATTTTCGCCAGTTATTTGTTAAAATATCAAGAAAATTATTTTTGCCTTACATAGTATATATGTTTTAAAACAGTTAATTGGATACCATTACTGAACTTTGCATACAGGTAAACTACTGAATTATAAATTAGCCTTCTAATGAGTTCTGAATAAGAGATTAAGTGATTTGCAATGTCGCACAATGGTAACTACGGATTACACTAATTAAAATCTTACAGGTAAGTACATAAGTAACTTAAATAGTTAATTAGATATGTTACGAGTTCTAAGAAATATTTTCGACAACTGTCTAATGAGGTCGTTAACTAATGTTGGACTGAAATATAAAATGGTTAACATTTTGCATCATAATTTAGTTTATTCTAAGCTTTGTTACCCCTAACATATCACTGTGAAATTTTATAATGGAAAGTTTAAATACCAATTTAGACCTATTCGTTCTTCTAAAATGTAAGAGTACTTCATTTGATCATGAGGTATTGTTTAGTGAAGTTATATCCCGCCTAGACGTTTGTCTTTCCGTTGAAGATCAAGTGACTCTAAAAGAATTTTGTCGGAGATTTGTACGAGCTGCATCACAAAGGTGGCAAAAATCTCACCGAATTCTTGATACTTTTAGAAAACAATACGAAATTTGGCTGCAAGCAACTATCGATTGGCCAAGTTGTATAAATTTAGTCGCTCAAGAACCAACTGTTGCTGAGGGATCAAGATCAATCTCTCCAGAACCCTCAACATCATACTCTGTTGGTACAATGACAAAGAGGTCACGAAAACCATTCGAAGATCTGGAAAGCAAACAGAAGAAGAGAAGATCTGATGAGCATAAAACTGACAATCCCAGTGAATTGGCATATACAGCAGCAGCGCGTTTTAAGGAAGAAGGTTGTGAGGATATCGCATCTGTAATCGAATATATGCTGAAACATCCTGAAGCAGCCTCTAAAATTAAGGAAACGCTTAAGCAACCGGTGAAAACTATCTTATTTACACCAGAAAAAGCACTTGGATTACTCCTTTCATTAAAATTATCAAAGTGGCAATACATCACTTTACGAGAGTCAGCTATTCGGGAAGGTAGAAAGGATATTTATCCATCCTACTATAAAGTGCAACAAACCAAGCTGGCATGCTATCCTCCGAAGCAATCAGTGTTAGTGACCGATTCATCGGCAAGAATAACCCTTCAAGCTTTACTCGACATTACGGTCAAAAGAATCCTCCTAAGTTTTCCTAACGATGATGTGCAAAATAAGGATTTAAAATTGATATCTAAATGGGGTTTCGATGGTGCGTCAAACCAAAGCCGATACAAGCAGAAAATGGATAGCGATCAAGACGATTCAAGTATTTTCATGACTTCCTTGGTGCCACTAAAACTGACTGATGGAGACAATACTTTGTGGATGAACCCAAAACCATGCTCAGCAATGTATTGTCGTCCAGTTCAATTTACTTTTGTGAAGGAAAGCGAAGCAGTAGTCATCGAACACAAACGACGAATGGATGAAGAAATTAAGGCTCTCATTCCTACAGAGTGCAATAATAGAAACAGGGTGAATCATCACCTAATGATGACAATGATCGATGGTAAAGTCTGCACGTATTTGTCTCAAGCCAGATCAAGTTCATCATGCTATTTGTGTCTGGCAAAACCGACAGAAATGAACCGTTTGAGTGTAGTAACAGCAAAGACCGTATCTTCTGATATATACGAGTTTGGATTGTCATCTCTACACGCCCGTATAAATTGTATGGAATGTTTACTACATATTTCGTATAGACTAGATTTTAAAGAGTGGGCTGCGAGAGGTAACGAGCACAAAGAAATGCTAAGTAAGAGAAAAAAGATTATTCAAGACAAATTTAAAGACGAATTAAATCTATTGATTGACATTGTTAAACAAGGTTCCGGAACTACTAATGACGGCAACACTGCAAGAAAGTTTTTCAAATTTCCCCATAAAACTACAGCCATTACTGGGTTGGACGAAGAACTAATAAGAAGATTTGCTGTGATTTTACAGGCAATAACTTCCGGGGAAAAAGTAGATATAATTAAATTTAAAGATTATGCCTTCAAAACAGCAGAGAGGTACGTGGAATTATATGACTGGTACTATATGTCATCAACCGTCCACAAATTACTTATACACGGGGCAGACATAATCGAGAAGAATGATGTTGTACCCATAGGAAGTCTCTCGGAAGAAGCATCCGAGTCTCGCAATAAAGATTTTAGGAGGTTTCGGGAACATCATTCGCAGAAAAAGAGCAGGCAAGATTCGAATCATGATATCCTTAATATGTTAGTTGTTTCTTCGGATCCTTTTATAAATGTACAAAGGCCCAAGTTAGATGCCAAGAAAAAGGAGGATTTAGTTCCTGAAACCCTCAATTTAATTCAGTTTCAAGAAACTGACTTTGAGTTTCTAGGCAATCTAGATTCTGATTCAGAAATCGACGAGAGTGATAAGGAAAACTAGAAACTTTTTGTGCTTTTAATTATAATTCTATTCAATGTAATTTTTTCATGATCTTTCGTTATTTAGCTTTGGTACGTAACTATGTTTTGCAATTGATTTATTTTTAAATATTTTATATTACTATTCTTGTACCTATTTATATTTTTGCATACTTTTGTACCTATGTTTTGTTTTATATAAATTTTATCAACTATTAAAAAATACCTTTTTAATTTATTTTTCTTTTTATTTAATGCCTATTATTAGCGTTAATAAAATAACTAACTTATCGATTGATCTTTACTTTGACATTAGTAGAATTTAATGATTTAAAAAAATACCTTCATTTAGACATAATAATAAAATAATTAGACAGTTGTCGAAAATATTTCTTAGAACTCGTAACATGTCTAATTAACTAATTAGTTTACTTATGTACTTACCTGTAAGAATTTAATTAGTGTACTCCGTAGTTACCATTGTGCGATATTGCAAATCACTTAATCTCTTATTCAGAACTCATTAGAAGGCTAATTTATTATTCAGTAGTTTACCTGTATGCAAAGTTCAGTAATGGTATCCAATTAACTGTTTTAAAACATATATACTATGTTAGGCAAAAATAATTTTCTTGATATTTTAACAAATAACTGGCGAAGATTTAGTATTATATGCATATAACGTGTTGTTTCTTTACTTTTACAATAAAACAAATCGTTTAATGTTAAAAAAATTTAATTAAAAATTAGATGATTTTTAAAAAAAATTCTGCAGCAGGTACCGTTATATGAAGTATGTCAAAAAATCACAAATAATTAGTCCTATAACCATCTCTGAGGATATTACGGTTTTCCTTGCAAGTTCAGAGATATTCAGATTTTTCATGCTAGCTCCATACATTTTTTTCGAAAAAACCTTATAATAAATTCATTTCTGTGCGGAGTTAGCTCAGACGACATTGTTATGTGTATAATAGCTAATAGAAGCCATATCTGTCAACAAAACGAACATCTAGCAACTTTCATTTCTATGTCTATGGAGGTCGATTTTCAGCCCACAGTGCGACACGGGAGTTACTCTAAGAAAGGGCGCAACCTATTTTATATTATATATTTTTTTAATATTATATTTAAATTAAATAAATTAATTAATTCTCTACTTTGTATGTAGCGTAGTTATGCGTATATAGGATGTCTTACTTGATGTGTAGCCGTGTGTACAAAGAAACAAACACCAAAACAAATCTTTCCCTTTTTATAATATTAGTATTGAATAGGTTCTGTCAGTACTTTTTTCTGGATGAAAGGAATTCTCTGTCCTTTTCTGTACTCTGGAATCGTGTTTGCGAAATTTCATAATGATCGGTCGAGTAGGAAGCGTAATAAATAAACTCACATATGCATTTATAATATTGGTTAAGTTTATCTTTCTGTACTCTTATTTCCATCTTTCATACATTACAATGTAGTTAACTTTGTTGTTTGTTGTTCTAAATATTTAACTATACTACCCAAACAGCACTCTTAGTTTTTATACAAACCTGTGTTCACCGAGAATTGTAAACAAAAATTGATAAATACATAAACCACAGATGCTATTAATACCGCGAAACGTAAACTATTAAAAATGTTTAGTGACGCGCCAGGTAATTTACGTCAAACAAAGCCTGAATGCATCACCGCCTGTGCCTCTGTCGTTATAAAAACTAACCAACGTGTTTACTTTCACGCCACACAACTTCCACAATATTTGTTCAGCTGTTCAGAAAATCCACTATCTCTTCCACACTTCTTTGTTTAAACGTGTGAAATAAAGACGGCTATACAATTTATGATTGTAATAAATGTATTTTTTTAGGCAATGGAATTTTTGTTATGCATTACCGTTTTTTTTGATAAATGCATGTAAAATTATTTAAAATAGTTTTTAGTTCTTAGTTAGTTAGTTTTACAGCAGAATTGGTAGTTGTGGAAACCTAGAGGCTATTATTTTTGCCCAGTTATAGGTATCGCTACAATATATATATATAATCACGGAGTTTTTAATATATATAATATATATTAAAAACTCCGTGATTCCTCGAAAAGATTATAGATTTAATTTTCCTTATAGAGCCACAGTATTAGCATCTAAAGTATTTTAATTGATATTTTATCTATAAAAAATACAATTACTAAGAGGTAGTATATAAGTGATTGTATTTTCTTTTATCGAGTCTAATTACTATAACATAGAGTACTATAATTAGAGACATCTGAACTAAATAATTTGTAACTCGCTTTAGAGTATGTTCTATATCTATATCTCACTTATTCTTAGCCACGCGATTACTGGAACTGGTTTGAGTAGAATATTAATTAAGCAGTTATGTTATAAATATTAAAGTGCTGCACTCAAAAGTGTCGTTGCAATAATCGCCTAGTGCCGAGTATCATCAATCAATCAATATTCAAAAAAGGAATTGTTTAATTATGGATAGTTAATTTTTGACAGATATTTTATGAAAAATAAGTCACAATTGTAGTGTCCGTAGCTATAAGGAGTTGTTTTCTTATAAATAATTCCATCTTAAGGCCTGGTTCCTGTAGGCCTGGTTCTTATACAAAGAAACTCGGTTCTTGTTACGGACAGTCACATTTTTACCGATTGATCATGGTTTGAAATTAAACTACTTTATACGGAATTTCTTGCGTTGTTTATTTTATAACACTTTTATTACATCATGTTGAACTCTGATACTACTATTATTAATCTATATTACAATGTAAGCGATTTAAATCCGAAGTCCGGTTTTGACGCCGATCGGCGTCAACGGGGTTTGAGCGGTTAAAAACGATTTATATTTAAGTTTACACTTTTCCCGAAGTTTCGGTTCCTTATAAAGTAATTTAAATGAAATGTATACCATTCGCGTAACCGTAAGACAATATTGCTTGATTTACCAATTTATGTCTAAAATTAAGTGTTCATAGGTATAACGACTCGTTTCTTAAATTACAGGAACCGGGGTTCAGCGAGTCAGAGAGTATTCTAACGTGTATTGCCAACAATTTATTTGAGATGGCTACACTAGTACTTATAAAGTAACTCAATAGATACAACCTAGCCTGTTATCTAATTAAAATGGTTCCTCTACCGATAGCTTCAACTAAAAACAACTTCCTGCATTAGCATTTAAAACGGACACGGCTCTAATTAGAAATCACCTTAACTACTTGATATGATAGATGATACACATAATTACGGGCATTAGTTTATACGACGTTTCCGAATTCTAAATTGCATAAACATTAAACGTGAGAAATAAATGAAAGGGTACTTTAGGATACTTTCTTTTTGTTAACGAGTTTAAAGAGTATTTGCGTCAATATTCTTGCTCGCTTAAAACGATTTATTTTGATTAAGTATTATAGGTAGTGTAAAGGTCAGAAATGTTGTGTTTAACAGTTAAACACTACACGATTTAATGGCGAAGTCACGCAAAGATAAACGTATGATTCAGCTGTTTTTATATGTAACTAGATGTGGCCGCGGTTTCACCCGCATTTATGATTACTGCGCCAGCCCCGTGGGTCGTAGCGTAATGTTATATAGCCTATAGCCTTTCTCGATAAATGAGCTATTCAACACTAAAAGAATTTTCATAATGAATTCGGATCAGTAGTTCCTGAAATTAGCGCGTTCAAGTAAACAAACAAACTCTTCAGCTTTATTATATTTAGTATAGATGTAATGATAGTGACAGGTTAGTCAGCGACCGATATACTGCTATACAGAGATCTCTAGTTTGCACCTCTGACATTTTATAAGTATTTAATAAAAAGTACGCTTTGATTGAATGCGCACAAAACTACTTAATTAGTTATGTCTCTCCTAACCCAAGCCTAAAACCTCTAGGTCTAAAACCTCTCACTAATAATTCCACAGAATTGTGAAGTCTGCCAACCCGAGCTAGCGTGGTTGACTATCGCCTTACACTTTTCACACTGAGAAGAGACCCGTTCCCACCTGTGAGCCAAATTACGTTACTGATATTATTATTAAATTATAAGTATGTAATAGAATAACGTTCAACAGATATAGCCTATGGTCATCGTTGGAATGACATGTCAGTAAAGTGACTTGTGCGTACTTATGTACAAACTTCCTATATCCAAGTTGTGTTTATGGATACACACACCGCACACGTATTACCAATATGAATACTTACATATTAACCAATACGTTATGGCTGTTTTTTATCTGTATATAAGCTTTATGAGTTAGTCATGTAAGTTATTTACAGACGTGAATGGAGTTGGCCTCCATGCGATGCAAAATCACGAAGTTCACGAAAAACTTGAACACTGATCGAAGTTTGTTTGAAACTTATAAAAGCGAGAGGCGATGGGATGCATTTAAAATGCGCATGTTGAACTAAAATTCAGTAGAATATTTATAGAGATAGGTAGTATAATAAAAATGACTTGGGTGAAGAAAAATAATATTATTGATATGTTAATGCATTTCTTTTGCAATGTTTTCTTCATCAGGCATTCTATGCAAAAATTCAACGTTTCTTATGTTATTTATCATAAGATGTTGCCTGTTTTACATGGCGTTTTGGCAAATCTGCCTAACACCAGTTTAGTGATCATAATATTTCAAATAGAGTTCTGCACCTTATCTGAGTATTTATTATATGGCAAATATAATGGCCGAAATGTGGGTGTTATATGCCGCTATCTAACCTTTCGGTGAGATCAGACACAGACACTAAGCTTCATACATTTAACGCAAATGTCAGTGTTTTGCTCTGTTTTACATCAAAATTCAAAACCTATTAATTTTCACGTAAAGGGCTCAAATATTATTTTAGAAACTTTTGTGTGGGGTAATCATAATGTAATTTTTTTAAAGGATAATCATAAATTTGGGCTCGTAATTAGTAGAACAATAATAAAAAACCAAAAAAAAATAGTTTAACCGTTCAATCATTAAAAGTTTAAAATGATTTTTGGACACATCGTAATAATTCAATAGCAAAACTTTATATTTTGCTATTTAATAATTATTTATTGTAGTAAGTTCTAAAAGGAGAAGCAAGCCATCGTACTTAATATATGTATACTATTCAAAATACCTGTAACAACAAAATTATTTTAAAGGCCTGTTCTACCACCTCCATTTGTCTATTAGATAAAAGTCTCGACATCTCTCTTCTTTAACCTAACAAGAGTGAAACAGCATGCGATTTATCTTTCGGATAACTTTTACTTGATGTTAAGCTGGCCATAAGCTAAGTAGGACGGATTTAAATTTGAAGTATTGCAACTAGTAAACGTTCAACCTTATACAAGATTGCCAAATAATATAATCGTTGTTTCTGTGGTAAACTTTTCAAAGAGCAACCTGCCAGCAGGTAGAAAATTCTTTGTCCAAAACACTGTCACCACAGCTCATTTGTTCGCAAGGTCGACAACGGATATGAGGTTTATAGGTAGATGCTACAGTTATTGTAAGTGGTGCAGGCGAACATAGGCTACGATCCAAACTCCCTACTATAAAAAGTAAAGATAATTCCTTATTTCGGGATATAGATATATGACTTGAAGTAAAAAATTAGCTAATCTTAATTTTTATGCCTTAACCTTTAACATTAATGTATAGGTAAAATACAAAAATAGATCATGTCCAGCTTTATATATTTTAATATTTCAGCAGGATCCTACGCAGTTCTTTTTGTGTTGTCAACCTATTTTTCATCGTAGCGTGCTACATTTTTGCGTTGTAACGTGATTGAATCAAAAGGAATTACTTTTATTTTTCAGGGCGACTTTGTAGTCACCGTTTCTTGTATTCGAATAAAAGAATTGAAAAGTATTGCTTGTACTTCTGTCATTAGACGCCAGGGACAAAGTAGCACTCACTTTTATTGGAACATCTCCCACGAGCTATGATTTATATTGAGTTTTGTTTTGAAAGATTTTGTTTGCCAATACAAAGGAATTTTTTCCAGAAAAGATACCCTTCGTAAGAAGTTTTCATTCCTAGCCGGCGTCCGGCGTTATATAAACTAAGTGAAAAATCATAATATTCTTAATATTATCAAATAGATAGATAGGTATGGGTAGACAAGTATTAAGTTCTAGAAACAAGTCATAGAGTAACTAAAGCCTAACTTATAAACCAATCTTAAACATTAAGAGGAACTAAAGTATTAACTATCAATCAATCAGAAAAGAACATTTATAAACATTACATAAGGTTGACTGTTAATAATAATAGTTAAGTAACAGGAATGGGCTTTTGATCACAGACTAATAATTGAATAGGTAAAGACTTCAGAGCTGGTCGTGGAGTATTCTTAAAGAAAAAGGGCAAAAGGCGAAATAAAGGTGTGACTTTAGTCAAAAGTAGTCTGACATGCCCCTTCGCTCTAAGCGGAGCAAATATTTGATAACATCTTATCCTAAAAATAGGACTACGGTGCTATTCAGTTGAGAGGTAGCTAAGTATAAGTCAACGATATTTTTATAAGTATGGCTGTAAATGCAATACCGTAAATTTGCACGTCACTTTTGGTCGAATTATCCGTGATGGATAATGGCCCAATAGATAAAGTTCATTTGTCACGATAAGTCGTCCGTGACATAATATGTTTTAACTTTAATATCCCGTGCTAGGGCTTCTATATACAACGTCGAACTTTGCATAAATTCTCTTCCATTTATAGAGGCTTTTATCTAATATCGCCATTCCCTTTCAGAGAAGCGAAACCTTGTTAGTCTAGGTAAATCAATTTTATCCGCTTACCGTTATTTGGTAACACGTGTAGAAACTAGAGACAAGGAAAATAAAATACAATGACAGGGGATGTTGTCGAAATAAAAATAAACATTGCTAGTTTATATTGCAGCTGTGCTTGTTTCTCTATAGGTATATGTTTTATTTTTATCGGATTTTGTCTTAGAATATGTTGCTTTGTATTTTTATTTGGTAGAAATACTAGTTTCAGCATGCTACTTCGGTCGTGTGAAAAATGTGCTCAAGTGATAAATTGTTCTAAAACTTCGTATTTATTAGTTACTTTTGCTCGCGGCTCTGCTCGAAAACAATACTTTTTTTGGATGAAAGGCCTATATCGTTTTCCGTATATCTGACAACGTGTATGCAAAATTTCATAATGATCGATCGAGTAGTTAAGGCGTGAACACATAACCAAAACATAAACTCACATTCGCATTTATAATATTAAGTTAGGATACAGAAAGCTGTTGGTAAAATAACTTTGAAGTTAAGCTCTATTTCCACGGGAATGTACTACCAGGATGAAAGTATCCTATGTTAACACATACATAATACATGGATTAACATCCAGGACATACCATTACCTTTGTGCTGAGTTGCGTCCAAATCCGATAAGTGGTTTATGTTCTTGACTTATAAACAACCAACAAACTTTCATGTTTATTATGTTAGTAAATTTGAGCGAAATATTGTGGCCGGTGATAGATAGGCGATGCTATGTATACATAAATAGATTTAGGCCCATCTCTAAAAGGGTAAGCAGAGATGATTACTCCCACATTATCCTTGCTATGTTATTATTATTGTCCATATGAGAATATTTCCAGACTGTGCTGATATCAGAATTTTTAAACCAAAATACCAATGACATTTTACTTTACCTGAGAACAGAATTATTTACGGTCGATCGCATTTTTATGTCACTTGACTGTGCAATATTTATACTTACTTAAAAATATAAAATAAAATATATTTTCCATAGATCCAACCCAGTTTCGTCGACATACGCGAGTGTATCCGAGGTTTGGAGGCCGTCCGTTCACTCGCTCTTTACGACCCCGCGTTCCATATTGCACCACTGAGAATTATCTACAATGGACGCGTAATTTTTTATATTATGCTACTTTATCACTTGCCAATATCGTTATTGTAAGAATTTGCAAAGATATTTCGTGACTATTCTTTAAAGTAAACAAAATGGCGTAATGGATAGAAAGAATGTCTCTATGCTTCTATTTTCCGTGGTCTCGGTTGCCGGTCATATATTCAAATTGAGCCAGACTTTCTCGTAGTTTGTTGCTAGTGTTTATTATGTAAGCTATTGTATGCGCCTGGGTTTTAACCTGGGCTTAATCTGTTATTCGGTTTTACTGGGGAAATTCTCAATAGTAGGATGGAGTTATAGCAATGTGCCTGATAGACGGTAAGGTTCACTGCCTATTGGACTTAAAAACAAGTTGGCGACATTGCGAGTGTACTAAACTTCTGCCTACCCTTTCTGGGATATCCTCAAAGAGGTAGGCTGAGTTTAAAGCCCCACGTAATATAATTGAATTACGTAAATAAATGCTAGCTTAATATTATAAATGCGCGTTAACTACTCGACCGATCATCATGAAATTTTAGTCTTCAGGGGTAGATAAAAGGACATAGGGTACCTTTCATCCAAAAACAAACCTACATTTAAGTGAGCGAAGCCACAGGCAAAATCTAGTAAATAATACTAGAGGGGAGACTGTTGATGTCTACTAAGAGGTAATATAAAAATATAAAATGTAGGTGTATACATTTTAAATAGGTGTTCGTTGACGACACGATCAGTCAGATAACAAATTGATTGTGGGGACTGAAATAGTTATCACATAATAAGATAAAGACGGTTCGTTGGCCAATCTCATTGAGCCAGTCGACTATCTCACGAGTCTGTGTTGAGAGTAGACTGTGAGAGATTAATTAAACAATTGCATTGTCGTCTCAGATAATGCGACCACCGACGTGTCTTATTACCTGAATCGATTTTAAATAAAACAAATTTTTGTCCGAGGCGAAGTCTATGCGTAGAATTTAGTAGAAATACTAGACTTCTAGGTGGAGTATCATGACGAAACATGCACCAAATTTGAAGTTATATCTCTAGCAATACAACTGTGAAAACTGCATTCAATTTCGTTCAGTAGGTTTTGAGTGATGCGCTTACAAACATACAGACAGACAAAATTTCGCAAAATAATTGTTTTGACTTCTTATGAAAACCACACATAATTTTTTCCTTAAATATCTCCTATGTGAAATATAGCAAAATATGAAATTTTGGTAAATGTATATATAGATAGATATAGATAATTAAGGCGGTAAGGCTAAGACCACGGGGACTGATGTTTTGTGCAGACGTAATGTAGGTACGCAATGTTACTAAAGATTACGTCAAGGATAGGACAAATTGTAGGTTGACAGAAATGGGGAGTGATTCTTCCGCCATGTTGGATAAATAGCCAGAACAGAGAGAGAGAAAGGAAAACGCAAATTTCTAAAAAAACAGAGAGGGTATCTCTTACGTTGGCCTAGTGATGGTTGGCAGACTTCTTGTATCTTTAGGCACATTATATAGAACTCTCAGACATGCAGGTTTCACGATGTTTCAATTCACTATTAAAATGGACGATGAATTACTATTTAAGTTCATAACTTCGTAAGCTTAGAAGTGCATGCCGTGGGATTAACCCGACTTATATGTCCCTCAGATTGTTATTGGCTTATTCAGTCTTTTATCACGTTCACACTATTCACACCCCTTTGACGTGCACTTAGACTGCTAATTTGAAGTTTTGTTTATGATCCCATAAACATATTTTCACCTAGTTACTTCCTGGGAAGTATGCCTCCTGTCCATATTACTATGATTTAATTTAACATAATAACGATAATTATTGTATAATGAGATCACACACAATACGAATATCGCACGTAAAACATGCGTAAGCTAATAGGATAAAGATAATTGCCTGACACGCGTAACGAACACATATTTACGTAATCCACGTTAATTTATTATACCCAACAACATTTCATAACCAACCACTGCTTAGTAAATTGTCTTGTGCGCTATTTAATCTTAAAACTACAGACGATTTTAACATCTACTTGACAAGAAATAAGTATTATAGTCGTATATTAAAACACTGTTTGAATTTACCCGTTTTTATACACCGAAAAAAGATCTATTGTGGCCAGTTACATCAGTGCTCTGCGGTTTAAATTTCACCAGATATTTCATGTTACTTGTCTAAGCTAAAGATTTTTTCTTATTTGGTCGTATAACGTTCATTAGTTAGTGTTTTCTCTTATTCTTTCAGATATGATTTCGAATTCAATAAAAGAAAACAAAATATACTTTAGCTTACCGGCTTACAAAGATTAGTTATAAGCGGTCAATGACATACTAAGACGACGTGAAAAGGTGCATTTGCGAGCGCAGAAGTGAAATGCAAATATTTTGTTTTATTGAATTTTACTGATAACTTGTTTTGGCTTGTACCTTTTCAAATTGAATCAAGTCTAATTAAAGACTCAGTTAAGACTGAATATATAACACTAATAATTTTTTTTTTTTTTTTTTTTTTTTTCCAATACATTTACTTAAATTTTACAACATACATTGCCGTACTACGAAAACCTCACAGGGTTTATCTGAGTACTGGCGAGTCGTTTATTGACAATCAATGTTACTTGGATATAATTTGTACCAATGTTGTTTAAAGTTAATAAATTAAATACAACTTATATGTAAAAGTGCTTCATTTTTGACTTGTAACCTTTCGAAGACGTTTTATATAGTATTTGTAATCTTTCAGGCAGCTTATTCACGTAACTTGGAACCAAGTATCGTTCAATTCGCATACCGTATACATTATTTACTTTAGGTAGTACATATTTGTTTTTTAATAAGGTATTGTGTTATGTTTTGATGAAATTATCACATGGTATTTGGGACTGTTTGTTTCACTTGACTTCGAATCTAAAATGTCTAGTAATTCAGCTGATATCCAGTTAACTCTGCACTCTAAAAATTACGTTGTTCAACTGCATAGCGCTGTGCATGTAATATTTAATGCATGGATGGCGCAGTTCTTTAAATAAGCGTTGAAGTGCATTTTTAAAACACTACATACATAATGTTTATTTTAAGTCAGCGTGTTCTTTTTGACCTTTATTTATTCAATAATAAATATAAAATTTGTAACATCATTCGTGATATTTTTACTAAGAGAGTAAGTAGGTAGTCTTTAAATAAGGTTATAACATAGACGACGGCCATGTGTTTTCCGATTTGCAGTCTACATCACGTACTTTAAAATATGGTTTAGTAGAATATCAATGATGTGTAGATGCTAAAGACTGACCTCTAACACGCGGCAATGATTAACGATACTATACGTGTTCTATGATATCAATAAGAGGATGAAACAGTCCCGTTACCCAACAACACAGCAGACTGAAAAGAAATGGTATACTAAAAAGGAACGCGCCACGGTTTACTAGCACTAACTGTTCAGAGTTAGCGATCGCAAAAAACTCGATGCACTTGTATTGAATATTGAAACCTTGGTGCTAATCGGACTCGAACCGAAGACCGGTTGCTTACATAACGTGTGCCGTGATCTTGATAACGTGCAATTACAGTTGTTACGAAGTACGCTTTGTTTTAATTTATGGAATAATCATATTATGTATTGGCGGGCCGATTGTTTTTTTATCGATTCTTAACGGTTACTTCCGATGACATAAGGAAATAATACTTGTTAATTTCGTTGTATGGACATATAACTGCAGCAATTATATTGAGATGAATGAGGAGAAAGTGGATAAATTTATAATTACGCAGAATTTTGAAATAACATTTATAATTCAATAAAAAATTTATTACAGAGATTTTATCTAGAAACTGGGGAAACAGGTAGACTTGAGAAGTACCTTTATCGTATATGACTTGAGTCAAATACTTGTCTTGTGTTCTGTTTCTTCAGTAACAAGAAAATTCAATGGCTTCTGTAGGTGCTATGCCAGAAGACGTCGATTAGTATCTGTTCTTCAATGCAATTTTAACAGACTGAAACTTCTGTATGGACAGCAAAGTTGTAGTGTTCTTGTGGTATAATACATACTCGTATTATCGGTATCCAGGTACGGAGTAATAGTTGCCTATGTTTGACTTTCTACATCATTTTACACACAAGAGCAAATAGCAATCAATAGGTTTTTTTTAGGCAAACTGTGTGGGTGTATATCTGTCTTGGACAGCTGCATTTAAATATCGGTTACGTCACAGTTTGTATGGTGCATTTTTCATGCACATCATCATCAATCACTCCTATAACAAGATTTCAAACGCTTGTATCTTATTTATTTTAAATGGATTTCAAAAATTTCCTGTTTATAGAGTTTGAACGATTTAATTTAATTCTATGTGACTTGAACAATAAAAAAGGTATGTCAACTACTTTATAATCTTAAACAGTCATCCAATAATTGAATAAATAAATTTGATAAAACCGCGCTTTCAGAGTTTGGGTTAGAACCGGTTGGAATTACATCAGCTGCAAATGTTTCACACGAAAAGAGCATCTTGTGTATGCAGAGAACTTTATACAATTCTCTACATTTGCGATTCTTCGTAAACTTTGCTCGCTGCATTTTCTCTTTTATTTGTTATGATGTTACTTTATAGGAATCTAAAAGAAGTCTTTGGATGACTAAAACTTGTCATCGAATATGTCGTGGTGTTGTACGCTATTACATTTTATTTTACACTAGATTTTGCCCGCAGCTTCGCTCGTATAAATGTAAGTTAGGTAAGGTTAGTAGTAATACTTTTTCCCTGGATAAAAGGCAACCTATGTCCTTATTCTGTTCCCCCGACAAAGTCTATGCGAAATTTCATGTTGATCGGTCGAGTAGTTAAGGCGTGAAAGCGTAACGAACATACTCACATTCGCATTTATAATATTAATATGGATAGTTAAGATTTTTGATGAAATATCTGGCAAGTAATCTTTTTCTTAATTTATGGCTGACCGTTGACTTGAGGGTGTACCGGGCTTTTATAGCTTTGAAACACTTCGATATGTTGATCATCGTGTTTTGCCATACCATTTGATTGATTCATGCAAACGGTTTAGCTTTTCTATCAAGAAATGCTTAGTAGCAGCATATAATCTAAAGCTAAGTCCAATAGACGACAATAACCTCGCACTCTTCTCTTCTTTCTCATTCTAATTTTTCACTCTTTTACGTGGGTTATAAAACCATAGCTGATGTACTTGATCGTAATGTAGATGTTATACACAACTGGTTACCCTTTCGAGAATGTAGGTGTGGTTCTAGATTTATTTATGAACTTGGTTAATTGCTTGGATAAGATTGAGTAGGCTGATGTGGTAGATCTTAGGACTTAAGTGGGTAACGACTTTGTGTTAAAGGCACCGTCTTCGCAGTACTGTATACTTGCGAGGTAGTGCAACGATGTGTAACATGTCGATAATCAGCTAAATGAGTGTGATGACCTTACGGTAGCTTCCTAGTGTGTCAATGACTGCGCCCGCGCCGCGCCGGGGCAAAAACATTGCGTTTTTGGATTACAATGGCCTTCCGATGGATTTTTTGTTTAGATTACGTAGGGAAGCTCACTTTTTTGGTGTATCTTTGTTCGCTTTTTTGCGCATTTTGATGACACAGGGTATTTTGTTCTAATATCGGTATTGTGACATCTAATACAAGGAAAATGAGGTGATTTTTTAGGTTATTTTCCTCGTGTTGTTTTCGTCTTAATGGATCATGTTTTTTGCTACATGTCATCAAATACAATGACTGATAGAACTCTTTTAGTTTTAAGTAGATATTTTGAACTGGTTTCAAATCTTGTAATGTGGAAGCATACATATCGCGACATGCGCACAGACGCTGGGCGCAGAAAATTTTGGCGTCAAATGTCGCCCAATGACCGGTTCGATCAAATGACGACACTTGACTTGATTTTTGTTTTTTTAAGGCAATCGCGTGACGGGTTAATATTGGGTAATGGATGTCTATATCAGCTTTTGTTTCAGTGAAATCTGTGTCGCGAGAAACTTAATATTCAAACATCTAAAAGAAAATCTTTTGATAACACGGCATTTTTTAGACATCAAAATTTTTAAAAAATGTGCCGATCTCTACAAATAACATGATTAACTTTTAATTCAGACTGCAATATCGTTGAACATAGACAAGTCCTGGGTAAATATCACCTACCTACAACGATTATAGCCAAACGACTTGCTTACCACTTGCTTAGTTTTACTTGCTTACTTAGCAACCAACTAAGAGCTATATTCTGATAAGCATTTTTTTCATGATATGCAGACTTTAACTCCCTGCCTCTCTTTCTTTTAGAACAGGTGTTTTAGAGCCAGGTGAACCATTGTCCAAGTCTGGTAACCATAAAGTGCTACTACACAGACACCTAAATAATTTTTGTACGAAATAGAACAAGAATCCATTGCGAGATCTTATTAATTTAGCGAAAATATAGGTTTCCTTATGACGGCAACCCAGGACTGAAGGCAATATTGCCGTCTACTAAATCTAGTCCTTGCCTAATAAAAATTGCCCTTATGATTTAGTGGCTATAATAGAGACGTTATTATTTAACACACTAAAGTCTACGTTGGCCTAAATGTAAACAGCTGATATACGCCATGTTTACTTTTAGTCGTAAGTGTAATACATAATAACAGTGTTGTTACTTCGCCCTAGTACAATTAGGCGCGACTTGTAACTAATTGTTCAATTGTAAATTAACGGACATTGACCTTTTTGTATTGTTAGTTGGTACTATTAAACTATATTAGGAAACGCCTTGTTAGAATTGCGATATCGTGTGGTTCTGTGTTCGATTTCCGTATGGATATTGTGAATTTTGTTTTTGTTAAGTTATTATGTCGCAGCGTATATTTTTAATTATGTTTGATGTTCTAAGACTTGGCAGATTAAGAACGATTTCATTGATAAATTTAGGAGTGGGAGGTCTTCAGTAGATGGTAACAGGCTTGTTAGGTACCTATCAGATGCGACTTAAATATTTGTAGGTGGCGTAATGTTAATGTAATATTTCTTTTTGTAATCGTTCGGAGATAGGCATACGTATATCAGCCCTGTATTAAATTGTCCCACTGCTGAGCACGGTCTTCTTTTCAGTGTCAGAAAGGTTAGGCCATAGTCCACCACACTGGCCCACTGCGGGTTGGCAGACTTCACATGTCTTTGAAAACATTATGGAGAACTCTTAGACATGCAGATTTCCTCACGATGTTTATCTTCACCGTTAAAGCGAGGAATAATTTACTATTTAAAACGCACATAACTTCTAAATGTCAGAGATGCCTTGAGATCGAACTAGAGACCTCTGGCGTGGCAGTCCAACGGTTTCCCACTAGGCTATCGCTGCTTACGTATTATATAGATATCTCTAAATTTAAAGTTTGTAAAGCCGTAGCAATATATTTTAAAATATTCCGAACCTAAATACGTCGTACATCATATTTAATTAAAGTCTTACTGAAATGATTTTATCTCTAGATTATTTTTACATTACCTTCATAATATGCGCGATCCAGTGGTTTTGAGATTAGTTAGGAGTATAAAATTACTTCCTTTTTAAATGCACGATATACAGCTCTGCTCGGCGTGTGATGTAATTAAGAATTACCAGAGAGTAACAAGTAGGTACTTAAATATAAAACCTCAGTGCGAAAATGCCAACAAATATTCTGAACCTTATTAAAATTTTAGTTGAAGAGTTGTTTTGCGTTCCTCGTCCCGGCAAAAGTATACTTAGAGTTACTAATTAGGTACTAATTTAATATCAGAGTAGTTTATAAGGTCCAGGGTGAATACCCAGGTTGAACAAAGTTAAATTTGATTTTCTTGATGCTGACAGGGATACAGAAGAGGACATAGGGTACCTTTCATCCAGGAAAAAGAGCTGTTCTCGAGGGATAGAAATTTATTGTCAAAGTCAAGTCTGACGCGAGCGAACTCGTGGGGATAAACTTGTAACAGATACAATACATATCTTGTAAAATTTTATTTCGCAATATGTACGGGCGAGACCGTGACCTGAAGCTAGTATTTCATAAACTTATTAAACAGAACACTTCTGCCATCCTAAATCATAGGAACTCTTGAACAACATCCAGTGTTATCCAAATGTAGAGCAGTTGAGTGTCTGCAGAGGGATTTCCTCTGACCCCGCTAAATGTCAAGGTCGACGCAACCTTGGCGCACACTGCAGCATCCACCCATTCACACCCACCGGGAGGGAGGGAAGGAGGCAAGCGCCTACCCGCATGGCTGTGTTGCCAAAAATAGAGGTTTAGTGGTCGTTTAGTGTGGGATTATTAGTGCATTGATTTATGTTTTGAGGTAAACACCTGCAGAAATTTTCTATAATATATCTATCTATTTTTTGCCGGATTAGATACAGAAATTTCAAGACTCAAACATATTATATTTCATTTCTATCGCTAGAATGGGAAAATAATGTAATATTTTAATCGGTAGTAACTACGGAAGAAAACGTCCACAAATAAAAGCACTGGGCTTCAAGCCCCGTGGGTGTCTTTATAAAATACAATGAAGCCATTACATATACTCGTACATACCATTTTCTTTAAGCAAGTGTCACGCTATTCTAATTTTCGTCCCCAATTAAAACTTACAATACTTGCTCCGTAAAACCTGAAAAAGGACAGAATACTTTCAGTCCCTAAACACGTACATAGGTATACTCATCCAGCTGTGAATTGCACAAATAATTGTGTTGTCACTTGTGAGATTCTAACTCACTACACTCGGAGCAAGACAAACGAAAGCATTTTGTGGTTCTAAAAAACCAAATGTATTGCACCGTTCCGTTTACTTTATAGTATTTGTGGAACGAGTTTAGTAACCCCTGTATCAGCTTAGGTTGGTTAAAACAAGGGCAATGTTAGTTTACTGATAATACGCTTACGCTACGAACCGTGCAGCATGCACAGTGAGTAAAATACTCGTACATAGGGAGGTTGTTATCAAGGTGGCAAATAAGGAAACACTTTGTTAGATATTACACGATTCGTGAGTCTATATATGTAAAAGAAAGCCACACTGTCCCTGAGTAATATTATCTTCTAAACCAATTTTTGGTCACTTCCGCCAATCTCGACGTAGACTAGCCTTTGCGTAGAAGATATTATAGTGCATACGTGTGTATCGTCAACCGCCCATGTCAGAGAGTTGAGAAAAAAGAAAATAATTTTTGCCCCAACCTAGGAATTGAATCTGGTACCTCATGATCCGCAGCCGTATACCCAAGCTCATGTGTAAATATGCCTTGCAGGCAAAACCGTTGTCGGAATGCAGTACTTAAAATGCCAGGTTTCGATGCTCATGAATACAGTCAGGAAGTATTTAGTTTTCGACAAAACGGTAAATTAAAACATTCGTGTGTGTTGAATTATACATTGTTTGTGTGAACGGAACTATATAATGTGTATTGGAAGTTAAGTAAGGAAACAGGTGCTTTAAGGTCGCCTAAGTTGGCAATGGTATATCTAACTACAGATTAATTATTATATGTTCTAGCTCAGTGGGGAAACCAACAGACTGCAATACAGAGGGTCTCGGGTTCGAACCCACGTCGCGCACCTCTGATTTTCGGAAGATATATGACTTTTCGAAATTATGTGCGTATTGATTGACAATTATCGCCTGCTCCGTGCCTCGGAGAGCACGTTAAGCCGTCAGTCCCGGCTGCCATGAACATCTATGGCAGTCGTTATTGGGTAGTCAGTGCCCTATAATATCCTAACACTGGTCTAGCCTTAGGGTATCGTTAGGCTTCGGGTTTCGGAGGTCAGGTGGCAGCCGCTCTGTGTAAAAACTGATATCCAGTCAAATCCGGTTAGACTAGAAAAGCCGGCCCCAAGTGACTTGGGAATAATAAAGGCTAGGGAGAAGAAGTTCTGCACGAGTTGATAGTATATTAATACTGAAAATAACTGAAGTTTCATTAATATTTTAGTATATAACTAGCTGACCCGACAAACGTTGTTCTGTCATAAAAAATATTTCTAGATATATAAATTAATATATAATTTCTTCCTGGATAGGGACATCCTAATCACCTGGCGGTATAAAATACACTTTAAGACTTATTCTCATACCTACAAAATATACATAAAAATGTCATATAAATCGGTCGAGCCGTTTCGGAGGTATGCGATCACAAACACCGTGACACGAGATTTTTATTATATAGATATACTAGCTATCTCTAGGAAACAGTACTTTTCTTGGATAAAAGGTAGCCCATGCCCTTTTTTGTTCCCTGACAACGTGTATGTTCGGTCAGTACTTAACAGATATTAACGCGTTCGTGTATTACCTTTTTCGACCAGGTTGAACGGCTGTAGTCAGAAGCTGACTGGTTCCCGATGTCATGGCTCCATTTGTTAGACACAACAATCGTCATCTTACTTTCCGCATATGTATGTTTACTAGTTCTTGTTTCGTCACGTTGTCGACACACTACACTCACGGTGAGTGTATTGTGTGACAAAGCACGAATAAATCCCTATTATTGTTTTAGCCGTCATCAAAAAGGCCTGGCATAAAATACTTATTACTTATTCTTTGTATAGTATAACGATAATATATTATTATACAATATGTATTTCCCTCATACAAATGACATGAAGTCCAGCATTAAATTCTATGTTCGGTCACTGCTACTGGGTTTTCCTGATAGAAAATTCTTGGTAGCAGCGACGCTAGACCATACGTGGAAATTAACAATATATTTTTATGAATTTAAATCTTTTTCAATAAATGTATGTATAATACTGATATTCATGGAATATTTAATATTATTTGATTGAATATTTACACTACCCCCAACGTTTTCACTGATTTTCTGTAGCTAGCACGGAAAAAGCATCACGAATTGATCTTTTCAAATTAAAAATATAGAATTATTTTAATGTGCGTAACATTCGCGTAAAAGTAAGATAATAACTTAACAACATTGATTGTGAAATGTAGATATAATACCGCTGTCTACCCCTTTGGGGATGCAGAGGCTCAAATCTATGCTTATATATAGCAATATTTTACGTCTTAAGAAACAAGTTCCATACGCTTTCTGCCATACGAGTGTGTAGTCAGAGTCACATAAGTCTGCTGTTCTCCCGAGAATCCACACGAAGAATTTATACGACGGACGTTGGTATATTTTTGTACAATTTATTTCTGTCGCTGGCAACCCCAGCATCACTTCGTCGGAAGCGTAGGGGATGATAAATAGCCCTCCCATCTCAGCCCTTTCACCCTATATTTTCGGATCTTAATATGGAGAGCATTAATATCGAACTTTGTAGACATAATAATCTGAAGTTGTGATGTTTCATAACATAAATATTATCACGCGTGTAGACTTGAACGGGTGAGCAGAGGTTAATGGCTAAGAGGTTATTAAGGATAACTAGCTTGCTTAACTCTCGGCTCTTGTAGGTGAAAAGCCTAATATATTTTTATAATTATTTAAAAAGCGAATTTATCCCTTTGGAATATTTTGGGGTGTCCTGGGATTTCGTTGGCGTCACTATCATACTATGTATCATATCTCCCGTTCTACTGTAGAGAATTAGATGAAATGTAGCTTAGATTTAAAGTCGATGCCATACTACTAATTCGTAAAACAAACAAACATTCAATAATGTTTTGTAATATCGTTTGAAACAGACAAATAAAATGAAATAAAAATTGTATTGGGTTCTTCGAACTAACTTCCAAAAATATATTTACTAGCTTTGGTTCGCGGTTTCGCTCGCTCAAGAACTGCACTTTATCAAGCGTGACCAACAAATTCACAGTCACATTTATAATATTAGTTGAGATTTACAGTCCCGCCCTCGTTGCAGTTTTATAATATTTAGATGAATAATTGAATAAAATAACTAACATCTGTTGAAGTCTCTTTTGAAAACTTTTAAGCTTGCAAACTCTTTTAGAGTCTATATCTATGTAGAATATCTAGTAACTGTTTTTATCATCATTCGACGTTTTGCTTATATATCAGTGCAGATATATACAAATTGACCACTGTCTATCCAATGTGCCCACGAATGGTACATTCATCTTTCTTTTCAAATCAAGGGCATTTATGTACAATCTGATTAATTATAATCTATTGCCTAGCATAACATTTTCAGGATATCAAGCATTATTAAATACTTATCGCAGTTAAACTCCGTGTTGCTTTTAACGATTCGCATATCTTACACGGAGATAGTTTAAAATTATAAAAGGAACGTGTCATTGAAGTTATTATGTTAATATGGATAACTTGCTGCCTCCGATCGAGCGAGACAGGTACCTATAGTTATCTAAATAGCGGCGATCAACACCAAGGACAAATATTCTAAGAAAATTATATTAAGGCTTTATAAATTATCTAACTGGCTCGCCCGACCTTTAGCCCTTTGCTCAGAAAAATGAGGTAGGTTGCCTAGGGTGATCCGAACATAGTAATGTATTTTATACCAAACGGCAACAAATGTATTTTATAAATTAATGAGTAATTTATTGGAACGAAGTTCCTTATCGCGCGTTGTGAAAGGGGGCTAGACGGAAAAAATTCTTACGAAAAGTTGTCACGACACTTTTTGCTATTGTAAGCTGTGCGGCGTGCGTAAGTAGTTACGCTATCTCGCTCGCACGAACAGTGCGAGCGAGATAGCGTTACTATTCATGCGCCAGCAGATTACTTCATTATGGAAAAAACGCGTGACCTTGTGGCCAGCTGCGAGCTAACAGACTTCTTATTATTATGCACGCGCCATGTAGGGTGTGTATCTTTTATGGATTTTTTTAGATTTTCGGTAATTTATAAATTAATTAATTTAAAAAAAATTATTACAATTCCTTCACTAATTAATCGAGTTTTTCAAGTTTTTATAAATTATTGTAACTATTTTTTAAATAAATAATATTAAAAAAAGAAATGTGTGGCGGAGTGGTTGAGGTCGTCGCTTCGCTACAGTCATTACACCGAGTGTTGTGGCTTGGAATCCCACATGAGACAAATATTTTTGTGATGCACAAATAGTTGTTTCGATTCTAAGTGTTCTTTGTTTCCGTTGTTTGAATGTTCGTAAAGTCCCCCACGACAAATAAAAGACACACTGTGCGACAGTTGAATCATTTTAAAAACACGATTTATTATAGTCTCGACGAAGCGCAGGCAGTTTTACAAACGTTGAATAAAGAACACCTAGATTTGGAACTATTTGAACCGTATGGAAGTCGAACTCACAACACACTGTGCTGTGTCATTGTTTACCATTTAGATTTATCCGTCTAGCGACTTACAGCTCTACATTGTCTGCACAATGAACTAAAACGTCAGTATTTTTATAGCTGATCTGGCGAAGCACCCATTTTCTAGTAGCGTTAGCCCGCACGACCTTTGAGCTACAATTACATCGGTGCGAAAGCAATAATAACGGACTCCCGGCCTTGTTAACAAACAAGTGAATGAACAGCTAATCTGATTACTGGCCGGTCACTGCTGACCCAATCTTGTTTTATCGCTACACATAAAAATGATCGTAAAAATATCGTAACAAAATCTTTAACTGTAAGAAATTGGTAAGTAGGTTTTATTTCTATAATTACGAAGAATTGCTTTGAATTCATTTGTTTTAGACTAATAAGTTGTACCCACCTCATGGATTGCATAACATATGGTGTTTGTATCAAAGATTTTAAAAATACCAACGCCGTATTAAAATTACTAAATTGTTCATGCTATGGACTGGACCAGTGCAAGCCTCTTTATGGGCCACTGGAAACCCTGCATAGCATAATAATAATACAAGGTTATTTGTAGAGTTATTTCCATAGTACAAAGTTTAATAGAATACTCCATCGATCTTTTCCTCTCTTAATTGTTGGTTTATCTATAGATACATATAATAAAATTGTTACTGGTCGACATTTGTAAAGAGAAGAAATTTAAAAAAAATCTGTGTCTTTGTAAGTGTATCAATAAAAACTACTACACGAAATTGAATTCGATATTCACAGTTGTATTGCTGCAGGTCTAACTTAAAACCAGTGCATATTTCATCTTGATACGACACCTAGAAGTCGGATATTAATAATAAGAAATATTATTATACGCCAATTATAAGCCGTAACAACAAGAAATAGTTAAAGGATCTGAGAGAGAGACATGAGCTATTTTAACCTTATTTATTTTGAAAATGCAAATAACTTAAATAATATCTCGTCACATCGTACGGAGTTGTGGGCAAACGCTTGAAACAATGTCAAACTCAACAAAAACGTTTCACACAATGTTTACTAGCGGTCGCCTAGTGGTCGAAATTCGACCATAATTGATTTAAATTTTAAGTTTAATTATTATTAAGGTTTTATTGTGTAGAACTATACCCTTATGATCACATTTCATTTAGATTTCGATCTACACAGGTTAATTTACCTATATTTTTCAAACACATTAATTATTATTTACTTAACTATACTCTTTAATTGACGATTTTCCTAAGCTTGCTACTTTGTTTTCTTTTTGGCTTTATTTCATATAAATACGTAAATATATTATAATATAAATAGTTTATACCATTCCAATCCGCCCAAAGGTTGCCTATAAGATAGTGCTGATATATATCATTATATATTGATATATGTAACCATAGTTACGAAGAATAGTACTACATCAGCCGAACAATACCAAAATACTACGAACGCTATTCGAATGCGTGTGTCAAATGCATGGTTGTGTGCGTGTAGTGTTTTTTATTAATTTAATGTATTACGAATGCATATTTTATATAAATATTAGGATTCGCTCCTCTTTCTCCTAAACTTTAACTGTACCAAATTTCATGCTCCTCCGCCTGCGTAATTTTCGTAAAAAGGGGTACAAAGTTTTTGCTTCACGTATTAATATATAGATTACTACGAATCATATATTTTATAAAAGCTTTTCATAAAATCCTTATATAGGTTTTTGAGATGAGACTGAACGAGCAAGTTCCTGTTAAGAATTTTTAACAAAGCACAATCTATTTTTGTACTAAGCTTAAAAGAATAAAGTCATTACGCAATGTTGGAAAACCGGCGAGACAACTAGAAAATAGAACGGAGGCTTTGCCAAAAATAGTAACTAGATAAAAGTTAATGAAACTGAGTATCGTCTGCAAAGTAAAGCCTTTTTTGAATAGAATATTGGTGTAAATAAGAATATTGAACGAACAGAATATAATATATAATAATAGTAGGTATCACTAGGGAACAGTACTGTTTCGGGATGCTAAAGGTAGCCTATGTCCTTTTCTGTACTTCTGACAAAGTGTATACGAAATTTCATGACGATCGGTCGAGTAGATAAGCCGTGAAAGTATACTTTATATACCAACAAACTCACATTTGCATTTATAACATTAAAAGTTCTAGCCTTAATTTTTTTCGTTGTCATCATATTATGATGTCTTTCTTTAATATAATTTCAGGTGTA
This sequence comes from Catocala nupta, assembly GCA_963675205.1. Classification (NCBI taxonomy): domain Eukaryota; kingdom Metazoa; phylum Arthropoda; class Insecta; order Lepidoptera; family Erebidae; genus Catocala; species Catocala nupta. The sequence continues at coordinate 14,811,797 of OY776098.1, forward strand.
GGTAAATCTGTTCCCTGCTTAACCCTGTAAGAAATTCTATTTTATTTTATTTTGTTTTGTTAGGGGAGCTTACAGCTACATACAAGTAGTTATATGTATAAATCAATAAATGCCAATAACAAGTTTTCACAATTAGTTTACAACTTGATTATATGGCAGATTAAGCACATTTAGTTATAAAAGAAAAGAAAATCAAAAAATTGTACTTAATAAATAGATTTACAAGATTGAGCCAGTAGTAGTATCCAAGATTTATAAATTATCAACAAAAATCTTGGTAAAACAGGATCTGGCAGAATATTTACTAGTAGTAAAGAGATCAAAACGACTGTCAACATTTAATTTGTTAAATTGAATAAATACTCTAGGCAGAAAGTTATAGGTATACTCTAAAATTAGTGTGGAGGTCTATATAACAAGAGATTTCCACGTAAATTTCGTACTGGTATTTTAACTTGATTTTCGAAAGAAGTTCAGGACAGTCGATCTTATCCTGAGCAATATTAAGGAGAAAAGTTATGTCTGAAATGTTACGTCTTACATGCAAAGGCAGAATATGCAATTTTACACAGCGCTGCACATAGGTGAGGTCGGCTAGATGGGACAATTTAACTTTGAAACCTAAATATAAAAATTCATTAGGATATTTTCTGATAACTAGAAAGTAACGTGCCTATGCCCTGTAGCTATACTTACTAGTCCCAAGCATAGTATAATTATACTAGAAATGATAATATCGTTAACTTATTTTACGAAGACAATAAAAAACAGGCTTAGCAATACATCTCTACAAGGATATAATAGAATTCGTGGAGAAACAAGGCCTACCGCCGTTTTCTATTGTTGCGTAAACTACATAATGTTTTAATAGATCCTGTCACGACATCAACATCGACAGTAGCAATTATCCCAAGTATTTGTACACAGAAAGCGAACTATGTACGTGGAACTATTACCAAACAATAGCCTGTTAAGTATAATTGTGCGCTCAACAACCATTATATAATTAGGCCACTGTAGTTAGCAATTCGCGTTCGATATCTTCCAAAGGCGACAGGGTTGCCGGCTTGAAACGAAAATGTAACGACGTTGCCAGCTTAAAGAGTGTTTTCTAGGCCCACGTAGATGCATGTTGCCAAAGATAAAATGTTAGCTGGAATAGTGGTTTTTTTGCGCATGTCTCATGTAGATTTGCGAATATTTACTTTTATTAACAGTTGATTTCTCCATTGTCAGATAATCCTTATTTGAAAATTTTGTTGATTTTTTTAAAATAACTCAAAGTTTGGAAACTAAAAAACCCGCTTTATTACACGGGTTATCAAAATATCTTAGAAAGCACCCCACGCTTTTTTACATTAAAATTATTAAATTATTTTCTACTTTTTAGTCCTCTTTTTTATTTTTTTTAATTTGTACCTCCGATAATGTGCAGCTCCTTGCATGGCGTCTGTCAGTCTGCGTGACTGCCTACGTGATTGTCGGCAGGCTTTATCAGCCACGCATTGTGCTGGAATTGATAGCCAATAATTTTTCATAATTCTATACAAAACTAACATTCACCTGCGGTTTCACTCGGCAAAGAGCTTTTGTCTGGATGGAAGGTACATTGACAACGTGTATGCGAAATTTCGTGATGATCCGTTGAGTAGTTAAGGCCTGAAAGCGTAACAAACAAACAATCAACCAAGCAAACTAACATTCGCATTTATAATATTAGTTAGAATACAAACAACATTTTCATAATCCATATACACATTATACACTCTTTATAATTTCTAACATCCTATATTGGCTAACTAATGGTTAATATTTACTATATACATATATTTTTAAAGAAGTGGGCCTGTGTAGGCATCCCTATTTCTAAGCTGCCTAACTATAATTCCTATAAACAACCATATGCCCAAGTACAGCTTTACCGAATATGGAAAGTATAAGTCTGCCAGGCTTAATTTTGATGAGGTGGGCAGTTCTACAGAATGCACCCACATAGGTTAACAGGCAGCGTTGCCGAGTAACATACGCTTATTTTTCTCGGCGGAGTGGGCAGATGTGTTCTCCACTCGCATTGTGCCAGCTCTGTTCGAGACCCACCTGTCCAAGTTATTAAATATAATAGGGAGCGACGTTAATGCCGTCTACCAGGCATATTTCTAGACTCCGTGCCATTAATCAGAATGTCCATATAGAAAAGCCAATTATACTTTCCTAGATGCGAACATCGACATGGGTACTTCACAATCAGCTGCAAGCGTAAACTTATGAAATTGTAAGACTTGTGAAGCAATCTGCTCGCCCTTGCCGAATAAACAGATGGATAAATCTATGATAATTAATTAAGTATTATATGAAGTCCTTGCTTATTAGGTTACAAAAGGACATTTGGCAGGAATATGTTAGACTTCTTAGCAACTATGGTACCTTATTCGCCGTTTTCGCCTTAGAGAATACTCTGTAACGCACCCAGACTCTATAACCTATCTGTAGATCACACAAGTATCTGCGTCGTGCGAGCATGCAATTGATAAAAGCGCTTGAACTATTGCGCCACCCAGCGCTCATGCAATCCAACTGTAATAAATGGTTGAACGAATATACTGACTAATGATAACTTGTTTTTATTCAACAAATAAATAATTGGCGTATAGTACCGGATGATCCTGGGATTCCACAGACTTCCCACGGCTTGTAATCCACTCAATGTACATTGGACATGTGAAATAATAACATTTATACTTTTGAACAACCATTCTCTTTGAATGCATGTACTCATGACATCTCTAAAAGCACGTAGGCATACAAAACGTATACGGTAAGATCAAAATTGCCATTATTGAGAATTAATTTTTGCTTTAAATTGAGCATCACGTCATCCTAACAAATATTATAAATGGCATTGTGAGATTGTTCCTTAGTTTCGCTTTCACGCCTTCACTTCTTGACCGATCATCATAAAATTTCGCGTACACGTTGTCACGGGTACAGAAAAGGGTGTAGGGTATCTGACATCCAGGAAAAAGTTCTATTCTTGAACGAGCGAAGCTGCGGGTCAAAGCAAAGATTACAATGAACAGTCACCGGGCATCTCTAAAACCGTGACTAACAAATAAGTACGAGTAGGTATGTACTTTTAAACGTGTCGAACCAAATTCTATGTATCAATATTAACAGGTTATTTACCTTAGCTAAATCAATTAAGCCTTCTTAGTAAGTCGATTCCTGGTGATTACAGTAAAATTTACGTAATCTCATTGCCGCATATCCCAGCATATTATTACCGTCTTATATAAACCTGATATCGATATGAGAAGCATCAGAATCAATTTCCTCTTCATTATCCGACCTTTTATGTAAGTTATTATAATTTAGATTTCTAAGTTTCTGCCTTAAGAGCCGAGACTCAACCCTGTGGTTATGGTTTGTTATGGATAAGATGACTGCACAATAATAATAAAATTCTACCACATACACACAACACCATCTAGCCCAAACTAAGCAGAGCTTGTATGAGTACTAGACAATGCATAACATATATACTTTTTTTTTGTAAATACATACATATTATACATAGAAACACCCAGACCAAGACAAGCATCCATGTTCATGCACACAAATGTTTGACTTGTGCGGGAATCGAACCCGCGACCTTAGGCGTGGCAGTCGGTTATCAGTATTTTAAAGTAATATCTATCATTAAAAATCGATATATGAGAGAGCAGTGATTACCTAGTGGGAGACCGCTGGTCTGCTACGCAGAGGTTTCGATCCTCAAGGCATGCACCTCTGACTTTTCGAAGTTACGTGCGTATTACTTTGTTCAATATCACTTGCATTAATGGTGAAGGAAAACATCGTAACGAAATCGGCATGTCTGATTCTCTATAATGGTCTCGTTTTCGTCAGTTCGCACTGGGCTTGCATGGTGGATTATGGCTTAAACCTTTTCACATTGAGAAGAGGCCCGTGCCCAGCAGTGGGACAGTTTATATACAGGGATGCTATTATATTTACAGTTTGTATACAGGGATGCTATTATATTTATATATTATTTATTTGCGTTACTCCTTTTGAACCTGTGAACTGTCGATATCGATACATGTCGATGTTTAAAGCATTGTAAATGTTTACGAGTAGGCAGTTTCGTGGTAAGTTGACTGTGTTTTAAACATTTAATTTGAAACTAACTACACAAAAACCTAGCTTTAGTTATTTTTAATTTTAATTTAGTTATTTGAAATACTAGTAGTGAAATATATAATAAAACTTTACAAGTTAAAGAATATTATTGTATATAAAAGTCTATGAACTGGTAAACAAAACATGGTAGTGACTAAAAATATTGTTACTATGTTTTTGTGAAGATAGTTTCATCACCAATAGTTAAAAAAAAGCTCAAAAGTACTACTCTTTCTCCAGGGACGCCGACATATAGATACATATTTGATAAAAAGTCAATGCTTAAACACATTTTGAACTTAATTATCATGTTTTTAAATGACACTTGACATAAAACAAGTTTAAAAATGTTGTCTGTATACTGCCAAAGTGTAGCTACATACATGTAAAATTGCCAATGCCAGCTTAAATAAATCTTGCACAAAATAAACTAAGCTGTTTGCATACCTGATGTTTAGCCTTCACTCGTTGGAAAGGCACGTTATAAGGGACGCAAGATATAATATCCTAGCTAATATTATAAATGCATATGTAAGATTGTTTATTACTCTTTCACGCCTAAACTATTCAACTATTCATCATTAAATTTCGCACACACATAGTCATGAGTACAGAAAAGGACATAGACGAGGACGCGGTTAAAAGCTAGTATATGAATAAAATAACAAACAGATACAATTCCAGTACACTTGTCCTACGTTTGCACCTCGCTCCGAACCTGTTTAGTGTGGTGCCTCCACCGTTACTGTGGCTATACCGTTATATCCATGTAACTAAATACACGTACACACCAAATACAGGTTTTAATTGATATACGACTTGTGGACGACTTTCTCCAGTATCTTATGCGCTTTTGATCAGTTTGACGCCTTCGGTCTAGGAATTTGGGCATTTGTTTGTATTGTTACAGTATTGGATAGCACATTGGATTACCCAGGATTTGATACGAGATTGATACTTTTATGAAATATATGTTGCAAGATATCCAATGCAATTTTAATACTCTAACCAATGGGGCAGACGATTCAAAGACTTCAATGTAATACCATAGAAGTCTTTGAGACGATCGAACAGAATTTCACGATAATTTGTCAGGTCGTCTCAATCGAATTACCGCAAGAGCTACAACATTGAATATAAATACAGATAAAGTCTAATACATTCTACAGTGAGAGAATGAAAAAAGTATTAAGATTATTTAGACGTCTATAGATTAATATTGGCCTGAAGGTCAATTAAAATAGCGTAGGTTAAGCATTATTTAGTATTAGTACTATTCATTCCGCCACTTTAAATGTTCGCGCTATTTCTCCAAATTTTTGGCCTTTGGTTTCCAGCGTCGTGAAATATACACACTTCAGATGCTATAACAGTTCAGTATTAGTCTTTGCAGAGTAATATCAAATTATGAATAATCACTTTAATCAGGTAAATATAGTGGTCGAAACTAATAAATGGCGATAATACATTTGGCATAGTTCTGACATTTCATACTCATAAAATAAAGATTCTAGACTTGTACATAGCCGAGATATCTAGAAATGTGAAGGTCACTCAGTCAGTAGGACATCGGTGGTCGTGTCGGTTGGCATGTGAAAAATCTAGACGATCTAGCTTCATTCCGAGCGATTCAGTTCGTGATTTATTTCTACATTACGTTGAAGGGGACTGTCCACCTCAGTTCAGTGTCGAATGTATAAATGACTAAAACGAATGCCATTTGTGTAATTGTTTGTGACGTGTTGGTAAAAGGTGAATTTGAATTTATGTAATGGATTTACTGCAGGATTTATTGGTTTAAATCCTTCTGTTATAAATGTAGATATTGTTATGAAGTTTGTTACTTAATCAGGCGTAAACCATTGAAGGGATTTGGACGAAACCTAGCACACGTATAGGCAATGTCCTGGACATAGAAATCTTTTTAAACTGGTATGCGTTCTTCTGGAGTTCACACATCCGAGCCGCGGCCAGCTAGTAGCTCTCGAAAAGAAGAATCTCTACTGTTGTACTTGTTGTAGAAACTCTACTCTGTTATTTCCATTAGAAAAATGTTTGAACAAAATATAAGGTTGACAGTCATTACCCAGTAAAACTGATATGCCGACATACCTGGTACATACATATGAATATAAATAATAAAGCTACGAAACGAAGAAAATACTTTGCTCTAGTAGTAAAATATATTCAGAACATTTTCTAAACAGTAAAATGTGCCTTATTATAAAACATTCCATTGCATTTTATTTATAAAATGTATGCTATGAGAAAATTTAATGCAGTTATGAATGCAAGTCTCAATAAGTAATTAAATATCAATATTAACTATACTATAATATTAACAATGTGTAATTATAATCATTATGATGTAGATATGTATATTGTCATATATTTCACAGTATTAAGTAGTACTACCGTGCCTAGTGGTTAGATGGATGTCGATTTCGCTCGGTAGCTTGGAATGTCATAATAACCCCATATTTATCCACCTGCTTGTTCCACCTGCAATGCATTTCCTTGGCCATCAATATTAGTCAGTACTTTCAAATATCCCGAAAGCTATGGATCAGCTACTGTTGCTTATAGCAGTATTATTGTAATATTATTAAAGCAAGAGCACAAGATAGCTTTGCTGTTTATTTATTTTTCTTTAACGCAGTTACATTTTATGGTGCCTGAATCGTAAATTTCACCTGCATGGTGACGTTTTGGTCACCAAAATACACTTAAGAAGAAACACTAAGGACGAGAGAATTGAAAAATAGGTATTTGTAAAATATATTGCTGTCGCGCAGTCCCGCAGAGCGGGATAGAGACAACTGCAGCTTGGACCGAAAATACCTATTGAAAGTACACAAAATCAACGTTCCGTAGTCCCCTGATACCTTCTCCAAAACCTGACCAATTTAACTACTTTTCCATTAAAAATTAAAGAAAGGCTTTGGCCGTGTTCCTATGTTTTTCTTTTTGTATATAATCTAGTCAAATTTGTTTTCTGGATGTTTGAACACAGCGATAAATCTGGCCAATTTTTGAGGTTTTGAACGCTCATGTCTCTTTTAATAATTAATTTATGAAAAAAAGAAAAACATAGCGATATGCCAGTAGAGGCCATACATTTTTTGGAAAAGAATTATTGCTCTACTGGCATTATCCAGGAAGGAAACAGGGGACTACGTTTTGTATGGGAAAACGGCCCTTGTGTTTCCTCTTAAGGCAGAACATGTATCATTTTATTTTAAAGAGTGCCTTAATATATATTATATATATTCTAGTATATTTTAGTACGTTAAAGTCGAGTTTTTGGGCTTATATGACGGTGTCGCCATTGATTACAATAAGACTTGGTGGTTATAGACACTCTGGTCCCACTTTAGAAAATCGTTCCGCACTTGGCTTGTAAAAGTCATATGGCAGGAGGCTTGTGCCAAGGAAAATATGATTCCTAGAAGCAATATGTGAACGATAAGAAGTTATTGCAATTTAATAACTATCCATAAAACATAGCCGCCATTATGCAGGTGTTTTCTCAAAGTCTTCTTTGCATGTACTGAATCCTTGTAAATATTACATTAGCTAACAAAATATTAAGCATTAACGTTCTGAAGGGTTGCGTCGCGACCTAATTGAGTTCACTTGAGTGAATCTTTGCTCTGATGCAATTTACGAACAGAAGCAATATAGAAGTCCATATACGATAAGTATATCTTCTTTCGACGTAGCGAAATTTCCCTACCTACAAAATAAGCATTCGTGCAGACTTACATACATACATTTGATGAAACACATTTTATTGAAATACCAAGGAGCGGGATACACAATATTACTTCCTCTCATCCCTTACGAGAAAACACGTCACACACACGTCGGCAATATATGAATGCAATCTGTTTTATAACTTTTTGGCAGAATATTCTGATGAGAATTGTTGTCGTGATAATTTGACTGTTTTGTTGGTATGGGTATAAGTTAATGCTTGTGTTTATAGCTGCTCGTAAGTTTTGTGGCCGGTCCGTTGCTGGGTTGAGCATTCTTGTTAGGTTCTCTAAGAAAATCCTCAGCAGCATCTGTTGTGTCAAATGGGTAGGGTAGTTTCGTGTAGGGGTCCGTCGTTTCACACGGCGGGGTCGCGATTGCATGTGAAAGTGATTCGCGCGGCCCCGTCGTCTCTGGTTATATTGAGAAACACCGTGTTAGGTTTAGTCGGTATTACCGGGATTTCGCCATCTTTTCCCGGGTGAGTCCGAAATAACTCGTCCGACCGCCCCTGCTGTGAGCGTAAAGTCAATTAACAAAAATGGTCAAGGTAGAGCCGTGGTCGGACCCACTGTATAGCTACTATGATTATGTGGGTGCTAGGAACACCACCATTAAACAGACAGGGTAGGTATACAGTAAGTGCGACTACAGCTCTACCTTGACCATTTTTGTGCCTATACATTTCCATCTGAATCATTATCTTGTTTCGTCCTTTTTTGGACCCCTTTTTTACGTAGTCGTGTTACAGTTTTGTAAATTTTATTTTTTTGGTTTATGTTTTAATAAAGTTATATATAATATATTAAAATAAATTTGGTGTCTCATACATAATTAATTATATTGTGTCTATTATGTGTTTTCTTTCTGTTATTATAGTAAAACCGGTTAATATTTATTGTTTATATTTGTTATTTAATCCTACAACTAGTTCGCCATGAAATCAAGGATTTTATCGGCACGATTGGTTGTTCCATAATTAATAACTTAATGCTACAATGTCACTTGACAGTAAAAGAAAATAATGACAATTACTTTATACATTTAGGTTCCAATGAAGTGTCTAAGGTTAAATACCGAGTTATATTCAACCAAATTGATATACAATATTCAATATACCTATGCCAAATATTAAATATCATTAAATCTATAGTAATACCTAAAATATTACTAGATTTAAGAGAGAGAGGAAATATTACGATTTAGTTCCTTACGAGCGACAAAATATACATATTATGCATCGATCAAATGGTATATTTGATCGATGATATTGTGTAGTTAATTAGGGCTCGCTTGAACGGTAAATGAAAACTGCGTATATGAGAGTACTTTAATAGGATCCTAAGCTTCTTTTAATTAAATAATAATAACATATTGTGTGTCACTGGTCGTCACGGGCTTCCTTGTGCAAACTGGGAGTTACCAATCCGGCTACTATGATAGACTGTAGTTTAATTTTCTCCTACTGAGTGGAGACCCGGGTTCAGCGGTGCTACAGTTCAGAAACAGGTCTGATATTATTAATATTAATTACAATTAATAGAATAAACAACGTTAGCCTACTGAGAGATCGACAGACTGCCCCGAAGAGTTTTGAGTTCGACTCTACAGCACGCACCTCTTAACTTTTCTTTTAGCTTTTAAGGTGAAAGAAAAATATCGTGAGAAAATAAGCATGTTTGTGGGTTAAAAGAGTAAAGATTTGTGAAGTCTGCTAACTCACACTGGGCCAGCGTGGTGGACTATGGACTTATTCTTGAGGAGAGATGAGTCTCAACGTAGGAAGGAAAGGGCAAGCGACTAAAGGGCCTCTGTCCATGCCCGTGCAGAAATGGGTAAATTTATTTATATGGCTGATATTATTATTATAATTCATAGAAACTCAGCCCTTTCAACATCCAATTGAACATGCAAATCCATGATAACGTTAATAATACTTAATCACGTGCAATGGCAGCCATTTTATCAATCTGCATTGAATGGCGGCGCAAATCAATGCAAACTTATCTGTGTGCCAGTTCCCAGCGTGTCTGTCTGTGCGCTCTTGCGTCTGCGTAGGCGCAGATAAACATGGACGTCAATAACGGTACTTTTATTTATATATTGGGTATTGTTTACACTTAATTGTGACGTTTGGTTTAGATTTGGTTTAGAACTTATTTGGTTATTATGAAAGCGCTTTAATGTCACAGAAATATTGTTAATATATTTAGTATTCATTTTATTATATAACTTACTAGCTTTTGCTCGCAGCTTCGCTCGTTCGGGATGGTAATTTATTTCTGGATGATAGGTACACTATCTTCATTTTTGTACCACAGATAACGTGTATGGGAAATTTCATGATGATCGGTCAAATATATATCAGGCGTGAAAACGTAACAAAGAAAATTCACATTCGTATTTATAATAGCTATTAGGATACCGTAGTTAATACTGTGGGACGTAATAGTAAGAAACTAGTCGTTTTAACATGTACACGAGTTCTTCCATACAATATGTATGTTCTGTTACGTTGAAAGTGGCTGCAAGTGTCAATTTTCTGACACCATAATGTCATACAGCAGCAAAACGGGACACTAAAGAATTCAGAACAATAAATCATACGAGTTCTGGCATTCTCGTACAAATGTCCGATCCTATTCCCACAGATATTTTCAGTTGTACGACACTCATTTTGAAATGTCAAAACTATTTTAACTCCGTTCCACGTCTCAATTGATTTGAAGCCATATTTTATCCCGCAATAAAGCTCATTTCAGCCCGTTCTGTCTTTTTAACTCTTCAAAATATATACAAAGGAATAGTCACTTTATTGCTCTATTAATAAAGCTGTTTTTCTTGTTTTTGGTGAACGTTAGGGTAAGGAATATCGCCAGATGATTTTGAGTTTTATTTTAAGGTCGTAAAGGTTGTTTTTTACAAAATGTAGTATGGATAAAGTTGTTAGGGTAGAAATAAAACGGCAAGTATTTGGGACAGACGGCTTGGCGCCTTACCAAATAGATGGCCAGCAGTATCCGAATTAGAAAATAAAATCGATGGAATGTTAAACGAATTTTATTTTAGATGCACTTAATGTTGTGTAAAGTGGGCAATAGGAATTTGTAAAATGCTGTTAATGTGTAAGTTAAGTTAGTATAAATGCAACAAGAAAATACGTATAGAGAACCAGTGTGAAGTGTATTATAGCCACATTTCGATAGCTATTTTCAGACTCATATTAGAGAGCTAGTGAAACGCCGTTTTCCTGGCATGGCTGTAGGTTTCCGAGAATAAGCGTAGTGTTATATCCAAAGGATTTGGTGTAAGTGTATCGGATCCGCATTTCGAAAGCTTTATTCAGATCCATACTAACATATTAGAGAACGAGACAAACACCGTTTGTCAGGTACGTTGGTTGCTGTCTGGTCTCTACGATCGGTAGTTGCTGCATTCATTGGTTCGTACAGTGCATCACATTTGGATAAATTTATGTACTTACTATCTGTAACAGGTAAATAGATTTTTTGTTGTTAAAAATACTAGAAATAATTCCTGGGACATTCAAACAACAGACATAAAGAACACTATTTTATGTCCTGTGTGGGGTTTGAAATCACAACACTCGGCACGTCGGCCGTGTCGAGGCGGCCAGTTAATGCATTGCGCCATCCGTGCAATCCTTCATATGCAATATGCAGTAAGTTCTAAAAAGACATTATTTTATTACGTATTAATGCAAAATAGAATGCTTCTATGAAGGTTTTAATTATGAATAAAGTATTATAATGCCTATAATCAGTGACATACAAAAGTATTAATAAACTGTATTGTTTAAATTGACATAATAAAAGTGAATAGTAACAAAGTATAGGCATTTATTGATTGTTAATATGGACTTTAACATTAGGTATTTTAATTGCGTTTCTGTTTATAAAATGGCAGTTTGTATAACGACTATAATGTCTGAATATAATGTTAAGTTATATAGTTAAAATAAAAAATTATATATGTCTTTTATAACGCAAGGTGGATGGCGTATTGGTTTAAGCGGCGAGGCGACCCTCTTCTCAGAGTATTGTAGGTTGGATTCCACACGGGACAAAAATTTGTGTGATCCACCTACAGTTGTTGCGAGTCTGGGTGTACTTTGTGTCCACTGTTTGAATATGTAAAGTCCCCCACGACACAGGAACTATATCTAGCGCGTAAGTTGTTTTAAACACAGACTTCTACAGGGTATCCGGTAATTAATGGATAGCCTGGAAATGTCTTATAGTGGAACTGATGGCCGTTCAGAAAAAAATATTAAATGAAATCTATCCTAACTACTACCTGAGATATGAGTTTTTTTTTAATTACCACGTATAACTTTCTTGTATACTACGACCATAAATGAATGAAATCCATTGGTTTTTGTTGTTTTATTATTAAACACTAATTATGCTAATAGATAGACAGTCAAAAGTATGCTATGCTAATAGCTTGCACTTTTTAATATATATATATATTTTTTTTGTTTTTCTGATCGGCCTTCTGTTCTACTATAAGATATTTCAAAGTTATCCATTAATTACCGGACACCCTGTAGGTATATAGATATTCTTAAATTAGCCACTGATGAGCCTAATAGGTAGTAATATATGAAAATGCACCTTTTTTGTATTTTTGATATTCCAATTTTAAGGATTCCTCGTTTTGCATATTATTACGTTTATATACTAACTAGTACAGAGCCATTACATCTATAAAAAAATGGGACATACCAATTTATTTCACCAATGTTTTTTAGTGTTATAATATTAATATTGTATAAGATTAATTGGGTAACCAATAATAATTAATATTATATTTACATAGGTATAAATATCTAGCTGGTCTATTAAATAAAAAACGAGTGAGGACAAGCAATATCTCATTAATGAAAAGTGTTAAGCTATAGTCAAAAACTCAGTTCTAGTGCAAGAAGACTTCATATATTCCTTGGAAAATAATCGATAAATGTAAAACATGTCTGATATTAGATGTTATTCTACATGTAAGGAACTCGTAGCTTCGAAAAGTCAGTACTGCGTGCCTACACTCAAACGTGTTTTTGCAGTAAACGCATGGTTTTTACTTCGACTCGGTTCTTAGGTATATCAAGAAACGATTCGTCTAAGCTACGGACAGTTAACCTTTGACATATTTTTATAGAATATGTATACAAAATTAACTGATTGTTATTAAAATTAAAATTACTCATTTCTACATATAGAAGCATGCAGTCTGATAAAAAAATAAAAAGTGATACTTAAATTTATTATGTAGGATATAGGCCCAGTTCCTATATCAAGAAACGAGTCGTTTTAGCTACGGATAGTTAAATTTTGACATATTTTTCATAGAACATGTGTCAAAAATTAACTGTCCGTATGTAAAACGACTCGTATCTTGTTAAAGGAACTGGGCCATAATAAGTTATTGTATTTAACGCTTATTCCTGAGGATAGCGACGGCTATTATAACACGAAAATATTCAATGGTATCTTCATATAGGTATTTTAATATATTAACACTAACCTCAAACGACCTCAACAGCCTTAAACCACAGGAAAACAACACACGAGTAATAACCACACACACTTCGGAACGATGACGTGAAATCGATATCTCAGAATTATTGATTAATCTACCTATGTATGTTAGATCCACACGTTTATGCTATCGGTGTTTAGCCTGCCTTGTTGGTCTCGTAATAAGTTTAGAGCGAAATTCCAAGTTTACATGGTGATTCCGCTATACTGAAATTCGTATGCATCCACAATTCATCACTTAAGTTAATTAGAATAAGAGTATTCTATCGGTTTAATTTGTAAACTGTATACTGCTCCTGAAAATATCCTAACAGAAACACGAACCACAAGAACACAGGAATAGGTAATCGAATCTAAGACCTCAAAATCGCCTCAAAATAGGTAATTTATTCTAAAAGCTGAAGAGTTTGTTTGTTTGCTTGAACGCGCTAATCTCAGGAACTACTGGTGCTATTTGAAAAATTATTTTAATGTTGGATAGCCTATTTACCGAAGCAGGTTATAGGCTACATAACATCACGCTACGACCCACGGGGGCGGCGCAGTAATCATAAACGCGACGCAACGTGAAACCGCGGGCACATCTAGTATTATTATAAATGTGACTCTGTTTGTTTGTTAAGCTGTCACGTCTTAACTACTCGACCGATCATCATGTTTGGCATACACGTTGTCCGGTGTACAGTAAAGGACATAGCTTACAATTAGTTCAGGAAAAAATACTATTCCCGATCGAGCAAAGCCGCAGACAATAGCTAGTATACAATAAAAATAAGTGTTTAATACACCTCTATCAATACATTTAAAGATATGCATTCGTGAGTCTAAGTATGAACGTTACGTGTATTTGTATAGTAATGACCTTCTGACATCCTTGCGGTGCACTCGGTTGGAAAGCGGCCCCAAGGATAACGGGTTTCGTTCCGAAGGTTATTATACTCTGGTAGGGAAAGGTAAATTTATTCAGACGGTATATTGGATTCGATATCTTTCTAATATTTTACGTTTTGTAGTAGTGTATAGATAAGGAACAGAATTAAAACTAACTTTGGTTGGTTTGAGAAAGTGTCCTCTCTGTTATTAAGAGGTTCTTGGTTCGATTTCGGTAAAGACGTTTAAGCACCTTTGGCGTTAGGTTTATACCTATTATACAGGGATTATTCACTGAACGTTGAAATTAACACACAGTACAGACACTAAGTATAACTAGTACCTAGAGTTTGTGTATTACAGTCTTTTGTAATGTTTGGGGATCGAAGACACAACACTTGGCATAGAGGCAGTGGCAAGACCACTGCTTACACCATTGTACCACGGGCGCAGTCATTTTATTAAGTACACACAGCGACACATCAACCTAGACTGTTTAGACTTTGAACTATTAGAAGTTGAACGCTGCGAATCGTGAGAGAGAGTGCATTATATTTTTGTTACGCTCTATCCTTACCATTACATCGACACTAGTATGCACTGTCCCTTGCCAACAATTCTCTATTTTTTATGTAGCGTAGTTATGCGTATATAGGGTGTCTAACTTGATGTGTAGCCGTATGTACTTACGTGAATCTTAACACAAACAGTTGGTTTAAGACCCCAATATGAAAATAATCTGCCGTATGATATATAGATATCTTATGTAATGAAGTCGAAAATATGTTTGAATACTGACTTGTAAATTAACTGTTAGTATGCATTATAGTATTCAATGGCCACACAATACCAGTCCTACTAAGACTATTTGATTTTGCCTGCCTAAATGTAGAATAGGTTAAATTAGTAACAGTACTTTTTGCATGAAGGGTACTATGTCCTTTTCTATTCCCCTGACAACGTGTATGCGAAATTTTATGATGATCGGTCGAGTAGTTAAAGTGTGAAAGAGTAACAAACAAACAACCTCACATTCGCATTTATAATATTATTATAGTGAGGATTATTAATATCCTTAAGCTCTAAATAGATTAACATAACAATCAATATATAATTCAACATATTAAACTAATAAATAATATACGATATTGATCATATTTATCCTCTAATGCATTGAATCCACGCCAATTTAGGAAGGGCATTACTCCCGGAACTAACTGAGCTGCAATTTATTTTAGAGATTCAAAACATATGACTAAGTTTCGACCAGCAGAATTGGTTGCCTATCATTTGCATAAGAACTTAACAAAATAGACTGCCCGCGCAAATTGATTCTCTATAAAAAGAACGGTAGTTCCTTCGTAAAGTTTATATGTGATATCGATTTTGTGCACGGCTAATACCTTCTTAGTCTATATTGATTAACTATATTTAATATCTCATACTAACAGATGTACCTAATAAAAAAAGACAAACATAATTTATTGTATGGTTAAATTACAAACTTCGTTTTTGAAATGAAATGTTATGATATTTATTTCACATATAATGATCACATAAAATGTTGACATGAAATAGAAGAGGATATACTGTAACTTGGTAACTTGTACTACATATCACAAAAACATAGATAAGAAACGTGTGTGTTTTGCATCTATGCATACTCTTTCAAGAATGTGAAAGAGAAGGAAAATCCCTCTGTCTTACTATAAATGAAAATAATAAAGTTAAACAAAAAGATGATTGTATATTTTCTAATGTGACAAAAAAAATGTCACCATTGTACCAATTCTCCTCACGTGGGATGTAAGACGAGTGTCGACTGCCTAAACACGCCATAGCGAGCATTAAAACCCACATCTTACACCTACGAAATAAAAATGGCGTATAAAAACCTAATTGTTTTTAATTAAGGATCTATGGTCCGGTATAGTAGCGAATAAACTTATCTATGGATTGTTTTTATGACTGACCCAAATATAATAAAACCACAGACACCACAAATGGTATCGCTTCTGTTAAAAACAGTTTTAATTAGTTTTGTCATTGCATTTATGAAAATAATCATTATTGTTGTAACGATATTATTAATTTATGAATTAAACAATTAAAGGGTTTGTTTGATTTTGTTGTTCAACATTTATCCGCGGGGATGGCACTGACTAAAATGGTCTCCCCTATGCCGGCCGCGCCGAGTTTTATCCCCAAACGGAACAAGAATGTGGAAATCATTCAGTTTTCTTAGTTCTTTCAATATTTATAAAATAACCCACAAAATTTATAATATAGTTTTATGAACTTTCAATCAAATCTATTATCAAAACTTTACAAGTAATGACGATATCTCATATCTCACACATTTTCTTGCTATATCCATAATCAACTGCCTGCAGTTCAATGATTTTTTTAGTGTCGACAACACGTAAATGATACCCTGACGTTGCAAATGCCTAAATATATCAGCCCTGTATTAAACTGTCCCACTGCTGGGCACGGGCCTCTTCTTAGTGTGAGAAGGGTTAGGCCATAGTCCACCACGCTGGCCTAGTGCGGATTGGCAAACTTCACATATCTTCGAGAACATTATGGAGAACTCTCAGACATGCAGGTTTCCTCACGATGTTTTCCTTCACCGCTAAAGCAAGCGATAATTAACTATTTAATACGCATATAACTTCACTAAGATGGAACTAATATCTAAATATCCTTATCATAGAAATCATTTAAAACAGCAAACAACGTTTCAAAACGCGATATCAAATAATTTCTATTTCTGCGCATACGCAGTAAAAGCTACATGCATCAGTTATCAAATAAATCACCGTTCACAGATCAATTACGAGCGAGTGTTGCGCAACAATAATTTCATAAACCACGGCGGGTTGGCTGCGCGTACGCCACCGGAACGCCTCGAACCACTGAGCGACCATTGTGCAGGCTTTGACCTAGCAAGGTCGGTGATTTATTTCTTAGAAAGGACTGCTTTCGAGGGCGGAGAAAGTGCACAATACATCTAATAAGACGTGAATGAGGCATGTTTATAGTCGATATGCCTCGAGTCAAATCGTTAGGTCAAGTATCGAATAATTTGACTAAAGAAAAACAGTTTAAATAATGTCTGCCGTCGCCTAAAGCATGATTGCAGTTTTTTGTTAAATCTTATATTATATCCCATTACTGGTAATCTCTGTTTTGTATAATGCTTATACTATAAACATAGCAATAACGGATTTAAAAAGCGTCCTGCTATCCGTAATTTCATACGTGCGAACAATCGTGATAATACATAGAAAATTATAAAAAAATAAATTATGTCGTAACTACCTATCCTACCCACTAAAAACCGCATTAAAATTGGTTCAGCTATGGTTAAGCCATTGTGTACCTACGTACATAGATTAGCAAGCCTGCACAAACACCCGGGAAACTTACAACAATCTCTGTACCTACCTATCATATTTTATACATAAATATAATATGCTGATGTTGAAGTATGTATCTACTTTTTTATCCAATGTGCAGACTGAAATTTAATCGTATATTCTCTATGATAATAATGCATGTCAAGAATCGGTACGCAGTCAGTAAAGTTTTTTAGCCGGAAGTATGTTGGCGAAGGTTATTTATAATACTTGTGATTTCCTTTTTAATGTTATTATACCTACACATCTATTGAAGTTTTTATTGTTCGTTGTTGCGAGTAAAAATATGCAGCTTAGGTATTGTATTGTAATCTTTGTTGTATAATGTTTCTATGGCATTGCTAAAACAATATCAGTCAAACATATTAACATATCGCGGTGTGGTCTTGAATAGAATAGACCACCCTGATACTTCCTGCAGATAGGTAGGTAGGTACTTTAGGGGCAACAAGTAATTTATAATATAATGTTTGTATAATACAAACTGAAAATAGCAATGACTATATCAAGTCATTGCTAATTTCAGCAACTGTTGTAATAATTAATCGTTGAATTATTAATCGCAAATCAATTCATTGCACTTATAATGCACCGACATTGCCAGTAAACACTTACACTGCCATCTAGTGGCGATTTATGTAAATTAGTAACACGTTCACTACGCGTCAGCTTCGTGATCATGCGAGCGTCTTAGCTGACTACGTAGTTCCAATCAGTACTGCTAGATGTCGCTGGTGCACAGTAATTTTCAGTATGTGTACTTTTAGAATGTTAGGTTCATTGTTTCATTATTCTGACAGCTAGATAATTTACTGTCCTCATTTTAGTGATAAATTAATTTAAATTGTCTCCATAAAGACGTATAGATCTATTTTAAATAATTAAAATGTACCGGCGATAGGTTATCTTAGTTCAACTATACGGAAATAATTTAAGGAATATTTACTACCAAAACAAACTGGTGTACAGAAAACCTTATATTTTTGTATAAATTATAGCATACCTATTTATTTTTTTGAAAATTATTGGAGGAAATGTAAATCATTTGAACCATTACGGCCACCCAAATAGGTGGCTATCGCCACATCCTCACAGTGGGCATAGCGATCGATTCCCATGTTGCATGGGGGATAAAAGCCATAAATTATATTAACACGTGCCCAAGAGCGGACGTGCACTAATAATAGAGATATTTTGTGAACACAAATAGATTCCCATGATAGATTCATTGGTTCCATTTATTGGTATTTTGATAGAATGAAAAAGGATGGGCGCTGTGTTTAGTGCTATCATTTATGATTTTATATTAGGGTTAGACTAAGACTGATGCGATTCAGTTGCGGATGTGGATGATTTTATGGATACGAAGGACACATAGAGATAGCCTAGCATTCCTTTGGTGAAATAATCTTAAGCATTGGTCCAGTGGTTCTAGAGCTGCAACAAACAACAATTTTACCTGTTTATAAGTTACAAACCTTTGGCTAAGATGACACCGAGGATCTAAAAATTTGACTGGTTTGAGCACCATTTAAAAAAGCTTATGTCCAGCTGTGAACTGCTATAGGCCCTTTAGTTGTGAATTCTATAGGTACCTACACTATCGTTGCTCATATTTACTAACTTGGTAACGACTGATATTAGCAATTTAATTTATTGTACTACAGCATCTAGGTATAAGTAATAGTTATAACAACGCAAAAAAAACATATTTTAAAATAAAGCTTTTATCATTAACTCGATATGATGTCGTAATCTTTGTTTGTAACACACATTGGTCAGTTGGTCACGTAATTGGTTGGTCAATACATACAAAACAACATAAATACACATTATGATGAACCTAAAAGATCAGAGTCGCAAAAATATTCATAGTAATTTTCTGCAACTTTTTTGTACAACAAAGGAGCCTATAGATATATATTCGGCATCCTCTTCGAACAGAACGAGCTATACTAAGTTCACATAATATATACCTACATATTATCGCACTCCGTATAAAAGAGCGACTTAACTCGTTTGAAAGTTAAGCAAGTTGAACTCTAATTGTGTGACTAAAAATTGTAATATTAAGTTTGCCTTAAGAAATTGCAACAGAGTTTAAATTTGTTTAATCCAAGACACTCAGATAAGTCTCTACTCTTTTATTGAGCGTTCGATATTGTTCTAGATTGAGACTTCTTAAACTCTATTAAGTGAGCAATGTCTGTTTTCCAACTTAAATTACAGGTTAAATGACCACTGCATTTTGTACATTACCAGTTGTCTTACATTTACTTATACACACGTCATTGTATGCTAATTTGTAAATTTACATATCGGTAAGTGCTATTAGTTGCACAAGCAAAAAATGTGAAGGTGTCTGGTTCATTAACTGGCTCTTTAATTAGAATAACTACTTCATTAGTATTTAATCAACTTTGCGGAGTTTGTGACGTAATTGTTATCGCCAATCGTTTTGTTAGGTATGGTCTTCTTACTACTTAATAGGCAAAACTTAAGTTTAGTTAACATTAAGTTAAGCAACTAAACCGCGGTCAGGTTCTGGATGGTGTGGTGATAGCCAGTGTTACTTACATATCCAAAGCAATAGTACGGAATCAGTATTAATTTGTACTTATTTGGTTATAAAAAGGGCAAGAGGTATCCTTGCTTTTTTTTACTTGCGTCTTAGTTTTATTATAGGTTTTGTCGATTAAATTAAATTTAAATTTAAAATAATTAAAATTAAATACTTCTTGTATTTAGATTAGTTTTACGATATTCTCGACCCATCTCGTCATTTAATGATGCGCTTTAACATTGTGAATCTAATCGATAATTTAGCCATTTTATCCTTTAAGTATTTAGAGCTACTTTTTTTAAAAACTATACCTGTCTTTTAAAGCCGATAATAATGACATTTTGTTCTTTTTTCAGGTAAGTCAGCAGCTTAACAGAATACCGATACATCCTCTAAAACCGGTAACGTATTAAAAACAATACCTGTTCAGTAGGATGTAGTTTTAAATGCATTTTCTCATTGCCTTTTTTGGAAACAATGCAGTTGATCTCTTTATAATGCCACGTGACTTGTTTGTGGGACTTTGTCAATGATATACCATAGATATTTTAAGTCTATATTAAATGGCGCGCAAAGTACCTTACTGTACATAACCGCTAAAACTATACAATGTTTTTATCTTTTACTAATACTGGAATAAAAAAAATACAAAGAGGACCTACGAAAAAAATAACTACACTATAAACCTAAGGGCTTTTACTATGACATCCAGACAGCATTTATCTATAAGATAAAAGTTTCGCCATCTCTCTTGTTTAGCCTAACATGAGTGAGACAGCATGCGATTATCTTTCGGATAACTTTTACTTGTTAGATAAAAGACTGGCCATAAAAGTGATGGCTATATAAAAACTAGAGCGCTTAAATGCCTTGTTCTTGACTTCTTGTCGCCCTGCTACAATAGGCATGATGACTAAAAAAATGTGTTTAGTCCGTCTTTTAGATTAGTCTAAAAATATTGCACACTTATTTTTCTTTTATCCAACAAACTAATAACAACGAAGGTATTTAAATTTCGTGTTACGTCACTAGTCGGTACAAATTTTATAAGATAGTGACGTCACAAGCCCCCTCTCCCGAACTTTAATGCGTTGTAGTATTAGTAACTTTTTATTGTTTTGTTAAAACACAAAATAGTTCTCCAATATTTTTTGCTTATCTAAAAGATGGACTAATTAGAATCACTTATTTTTAACCCTTTCAACATGCCTCGTGTAACAGATTTAGGTCTTTATAATTATAACTTCCTAACTTTATATATATTATAATTTCGAATATGAGTTTGTTTGTTTGTTACGCTTCCACGCCTTAACTACTCGACCGAACATAATGAAAATTTGCATACGCGTTGTCAGGGTACAGAAAAGTACACAGTGTACCAGAAAAAGTACTCGAGGGATAAAGAATTGACACAACCTACATCGCGAGTGAAACTGCGGTCAAAATCTATACTAATATTATAAGGCTGTAGAGTTTGTTTGTTTGGTTGAACGCGCTAATCTCAGGAACTACTAGACTGAATGGAAAAATTCATTTAGTGTTGGATAGCTAATTTATCGAGGTAGGCTATAGGCTATATAACATCACGCTACGACTCACAGGGGCGGCGCAGTAATCATAAACGCGGGTGAAACCGCGGGCACATCTAGTCTAGTGTATAATATCTATTGTCGTTCTGTGTGACTATGTTTATCGTTCTGTAAATTGTAATTAATTAACAAGCTACCTACTAATTGATAATAATTAGTTTAAAAGTTACCTTAATTTAACATTCTGTGATAAATGGCTTCCATTCAAATGTTCTGCGAAAAATACCACGTATTTTAAACAGTACTTACGGTTTAATGAACGGTCTCTATTTAAGGTGAAAGAAATTAAAATATACATGAGTACCTTACCAATGAATACTCTTTAAATAAAAAAAGGAAATAAAGCGCCTGATCATCTGTCATGTGTGCTATAATCCTCTTTTGGCTTAGTATCCTTTTGGGACTAAGCTTTATAATTGTAACCATAACGAAAATATTTAATCCTAGTACTTACTTACACAATTTATGACCATGTATACCTACTTACTCAACTGTGTTATGGCGCAATGCCTCTTATTGGATTACTAATTACTAGTATTTTAGGTTTACCCGTCCAACTATGGCA
This sequence comes from Catocala nupta, assembly GCA_963675205.1. Lineage (NCBI taxonomy): Eukaryota > Metazoa > Arthropoda > Insecta > Lepidoptera > Erebidae > Catocala > Catocala nupta. The sequence continues at coordinate 14,834,299 of OY776098.1, forward strand.
AAAGCCTATGTTGGGTTTGAATGTCTCTCGGAAGAGCGTATGGCAGCGGATAGAGATCAAACTCACAATCCCCCAATCACTAGTCCGATACCATAACCAATAAGCCACTAGGTCTACAACTGCACTATTATTATCCTAGAAAAAAAAGTGATTAAATATAACTACCACCAAAAATACTAATTACGCAACAAAATATGCTTACTAATATATATCATAACGAGCACCCATACACCTCAAATCACTGCATTCCGTCTTGGATGGGTTAGGTTATGTTAGGTTCCTTCTTAAACTCATCCAAAAATAGAAGCTCCGCGAAGCGGTGCTTCGTCGACTTATTTTGTTCTCTTTAAATATATTGCGGTTTTAATTTTGGTGATCATTTACTATTTTTGACTGTTATATTTCACTATATCTGGTGATAAGTTAAACATAAGCCGAAAAAAACACGGTGTCTGCAGGTTAGTTATTATTTTTTTGCAGAAACGCAGGTTTTATTTATTTATAATTTAAGAATACCAACTGTATAATTACATTTTGCTAGCATAAAGTTTATAAGGTAGAAAAAAACGCTAGCACCCGCGGCTTTACTGGTGTAAAAGTAAGGTTATGGGTACACAACACATGCATACTCGCTAGTATTTAAATTATAATAAAAAATAGTATGCCTTCGCACCCCTCCTACAGTCATTAATAAAAACATTAATATTGACACATGCGGGTGTAATAAAATCATTTAGAAGCGGCTAAAAAGCTCTCCCTTATAATTTAGGTGTTATATTGATAACCCTTTTTGCTGCTTTGAATATCAGATGCGTTTATTAAATTATTGATCGTTAACCGCGGCTTTGTTGTTAAGGAAAGGGATACATAATAGATTAACTAGTTTAAGCAGAACTGTTCGTGCTTTGAACTTGCTTGCTAGGAGAGTTCAGGGTGTTTTTTTGTATATATGTACATAGATACTATTAAATAAGAATAAACTTATATTATTAAATTCTGCCGGCGTCGACTACTGTTCACAAAGATACTTCTTTACTGGAATTAGATGTAAGATGTTTAAAATTTATAGTTGAGCTTAGATGCTAACCTGTAAAATCTGCAACTGTAACTGGAAGTTGGATTTTATAGTTAGTTTCCGATTTGAACATCCTTAATCAGAGCAGGATTATTACAGACGCCGCTTTTTTATAGTTTAATATATAATACAGTTTAATAATGTATAGATGACAAGCAAGGCGTACCTCTAGTATTATAGAAAACTAGCATCACAGAAGCTTTAACCGTACTCTGTGATGTTAAGCATGCAGTTGTATTTCAGACAGAAGTTTTAAATATTGGTAACCAGCTTTTACCCGAGGTGTCGCACGGGAACAGTACTTTATTGAATGAAATATATCCCATGTCCTTTTCTGTACCCCTGACCACGGGCATGCGAAATCTCATTATAATCGGTCGAGTATTTAAGGCGTGAAATCATACCAAACAAGCAAACTCATATTCATTTATAACATTAGGATGGGATATAACATCATCCAGGGTACTTAGCCTCATATGGCGTGTAGCAATCAAACCTCCATCTAACACAGAACTGATTATTACAACGATTATCATACTTTAGTCTATTTACTCCTCGATAAGAAAAAGTAGTTATCATGTGTTCATCAACTCATGTTCAAGTTTCCCGTAATGATGGGGCATGGTCGAGGTAATGTAAATGTGGCAGTCATTTCCTGAAGCACATACATACATATGAATAACTTTACTTATGCGGACGCGGTATTTGCCGTCTTGTTCTGATTTGCACGTATTCATTACTTTCTTGTTGTGTTTCTTTGAATATGTTGATAAATCTCGTTGTTAAAAAGAATAGGTACTTGCGGTTAGGAATAAGTGATGTTTTGCTTTTAGCGAATATACCCTAAGAAAATTTACGAAATATATAAACAATGAAAATTGTTTTAGAAATTACATTTATTATGAAAAAAGCAATACTTAAAAAGTTAGTAATATATGTAATGGGTTTCCCTGGAAATATTTTTCTTTAAGTAAGAAAACACCAAGGTCTTTCAATATACATAGACCTATTGTATTTAATTTTTATTCTGTTGAATTTAAATTGCGTTGGAAAATTTTATATTCATATGATTTATTTACAACTTACTTATCTACTATTTTATTTAAGAAATGTATCGAATGTAATGAGTGAGTCGAAAATCAGGTGTTCTATACTACACATATTCCTATTTTTAAATATTATGTTCAGAATACCTAACAAAAGAACGGCGTATCCCGTGCTGCCGTCTAGGCTTACAGAAGCTTTAAACGCAACACGTTTATGACAGATTATATAAAGTTACAAAGTACAGAATCGATCAACAACTGTAATCCATGTACATAAAATCTATAAAAAGCACTCAGCATTTATGATATTTGTCTATGTTTATGGTCCCGCGCACAGTCAATACCAATAAAATGTTTACGAGCCATGGAATTGATACATTAATGCGAGTATAAAAAGTCCATCGGTTTGTATACAATTTGATTAGATACTTAGTAGATATAGCCCTTATGTTAATAATTATGCCCGTATATTTAGAAGGGTCTGCCACAGAGCTATGTTATACGTTAGGTAAAGTATTAAATATTAAATATCAATAATTCCATTATTTCTACAGCTTGTAGTAAAAAGTAGTACCTAGGTAGTAAGATCTCGTTAAATATATTTTTTTAACATACATGTAAGTGGTTTACAATAGATTATTAAATGGCCTATTGTTGCTGCAAATATTTCGACTCATCAGTCAAAATATTTGCAGCAATATTATATTTATTACTTATGTATTTGCAAACCAGGTATACTCATGTACTCGTATATGCACCATCATACGAGTACATAAGTATACCTGGTTTGCTTCTAGTTCATATCTCGATAATTTACATGAATAATTACTCAATTTACAACTTACTTACTGATGCAAACTAGCGCATAACAGAGAAACGTGGAAAAGCGAGATGGAAGCCTTTGTCCTGCAGTAGGAATACACAATAAATAAATATTAGTGGATTAGCATAGTCTACCAAAACCCACAATAATGACGAAGGGATCTAATTATTTCGACTATTGGGGAATATGTGCGTTTAACTGCCTGGTTATACCGAGTTATATTCTTGGTATCCGTATAAAATTTATATGGCTCGCTTGATAGTAAAGCAGTTTCCGTAGCATCTGAACGCTGGCTATACCAGGAACACTCTTATTTGTCTGGGTGTTTCTATGTATAATATGTTACAAAAAGAAGTATATATTATATATGTTTATCCATTGTCTAGTACCCATAGTATACACAGCGGCACCTCAACCTAGACTGTTTGGACTTTGAACCATTAAAAGGTGAACGATGCGAATCGTGCGAGAAAGTGCGTTATATTTTTGTTACGCTCTCTCATACCATTACATCGACACCACTATGCACTGTCCCTTTCTGACAATTCTCTATTTTGTATGTAGCGTAGTTATGCGTATATAGGGTGTCTACCTTGATGTGTAGCCGTGTGTACAAGCTGTGCTTAGTTTGGGCTAGATGGTGTTGTGTATATGTGATTGAATATTATTGTGTTTTCTCTTTCACGGGTATTTCCCTAATACGTTAGGAAAATACCCGGCCCTTTGGAAGGCTTACACGGAGACATGGATCCAACGTGAAGAGGCCCTTCGAGAGTTTTAATTAAAGGTGGGATAGAACACCTACAGCGACACTACCCGCAGCAGGCATGGCACTATAGCTACGTATGGATTCTAATATATGGGCTATGGGTATGGGTGTTTGATGGACTGGTAGGTATATTGTAAAGTATGGATGATAAAACGGCGTCTGCCCTGAATACTCTATTATTATTATTATTGTTGTTTCTGGAAAATGTCTTTGCACTGCTAGACTTTCTCTCTCTTTCTCTACCTGGCTATTTTTCAACATGATAAGAAGATTTTCCTAGTCTTTCACCTCGCTCTAACCTTGATATCGTCTTCAGATAGCTCGCACTTCCTACTAACTCATTGCACTACAACCCTCCACCTTGTTTTGGATTAGCCTCTAGATGTTGCACTGGCATACCAATAGACAACAATATTTAGCAATCGTACTACCTACAAAATCACAATATACAGAAAATTTTAGGAGCGTGACCTACTCTACTGCAGTTTGTTGTAAGGCTTAAAAATTTCCATTTGCTCAACTTTGACTACCTGAGCTAATAAGCAATGTAATGGCCGGCTACAAAGGATCATCCTTGTTGCCTTTTGAATCAATAAATTTATACTCACAGAAGTACTCTTTTATTTTTATTGGAGAAGGAAACATTAATAACTTTGTTGCAAGGAACGACGCGTTTGTATAGTGGCCATTATAGCGTCGTTCGATGTATGATTATGTTATCATTGATGTAAATACATGCAGGCCGCGGTCAGCGGACTGACCTCGCCGCGTGATCGCCTCTTACAGAAACTATCGTTTTAAAAACAACTTATTTTGCTTGGAATGACGACTGAAAAAGCAACAAAAAGGTTTTAGATTTCTAAGTGTTCTTTTCATAGTTCTAAAGCCTTATTGCTGAACATAGCAACAGGTAAATATAATAAATATAAATTCACATTAATTAATGTAACTTTGACGTTCATAATTATGTTACTTTGTGATCTTTATGAATAAACATACTTTTTATTTATTAAACTTAGCTCTGAAAAATCATTTTCCGGTGATGCAATCTAATAAATTTAGTAAAAGTTATTTGGTAACAATATAGATGCCTGAAAAAATATATCAGCTGCTTTATTTAAATCCTACCTTAGAAGAGGGTTAACTTAGAACTTTCTGACAAATTCCGATTAAACTGTACTTGTATCGGAAATCGATCCCTTACACCTCGATCCTGATCTACGTAAGCATATTACACGACTGGTTTATTTAAGTACTAAGTAATTAATCAAATGAAGATTTATGTAACATACATTGTCTTGTATGGATTACCGTGAATAGAGATTTAGATGCAGTCATAAATAAAAGTGTATAATTCTCAGCTGGCTGATAACCAGTATCTATTAAGTACCAGTATCTAAGTGTCGACCCGACAGCTGTTGGACTTAGTCACCCAGTGCCCAGAGCCACCAATTCAGACAATTTAAACATCTACAATTACTAATTGCACTCAATATAGTCCAATTAGTGGACGTATTTGGAGTCCCACTTACAAAAAATATACAGATATGGACGCATTTTTGTGTTATCGTGTCTCTGACATTTTAACCGTTTTAACCTCACGGTATGTTTATGAATTGCATATGTACGAAGCATGTGCTTCCACTCAAGTTTTGGATGTTAAAATATAGTTTAAGAAGTAGGGATCCAACCATCTGCAAACTGTATTTTAAATGATTTTTAAGGTAGGAGGTAGTGCCCTTTTAAAGTAGATCAGTTCAATGTAGGAATTACCTACTCCTGTCATCTGTAACTACTAAAAAAATAGCAATCTATTTTTTAACCCCCGACGCAAAAACGACGGGGTGTTATAAGTTTGACGTGTCTGTGTGTGTGTGTGTGTGTGTGTGTGTGTGTGTGTGTGTGTGTCTGTCTGTGGCATCGTAGCTCCCGAACGGATGAACCGATTTTAATTTTGTTTTTTTTGTTTGAAAGGTGAATTAGTCGGGAGTGTTCTTAGCTACGTTTGATAAAAATCGGTCCAAGATGGCCGCCACCACAAAATGGCGGATTATATATTTTTTCACAACTCCCTCAATATGGGTATCAAATGAAAGGGCTTGACAAGTAGAATACTATACACTATGATAAATTTCAAATCCAAGATGGCCGCCACCAGAAAATTACAAATTTCCACAAATTAAAATTGTTCAATATGGGTATCAAATGAATATTGTGTCGGGGGTTTTTTAAATTTTAATAATTTATTATATTTTTGCTTCAACATATTAATAGAATTTGAAAAGTCTACGTTTTCCTTAAAACAAATTAATTTGTTAAGTCTTGAATATATATCACACATTATTAAAAATCTATCGTGTCGGACAAAACAGACAACTGAAGTGACCGGCATATCCTAGTATAATATAAAATTATTTATTTGTGATCTTTTGTGGTAGTTGTTATGTTACAATCGAGCTGTTAGCTTGTTGCTGTCCAATCTGAATATGATCTCATTATTTTTGGGTTATTATTTAGGTTAGAGGACAATGGCCGTGACCATGCCGGTCTGTAGACGATACGTACAACAACTTAAACAAACACTGACTAAGTATAGAACTTACCACAATATTTGAAGGGAGCATCACTCGGCAAGGTGTACCTATTCTAAGTTTTGTTAAGGCCAGTGCTAGGCGGTTGCGGCGCGGTGCAATTAGAAAGAAAGAAAGGCAAGCCCAAATAACATAGTTATTAAGTCTGTCAAGTCTTAGAATACCAAAAATAGATTAACAATATTGTGTAAATGAAATTCACCCTTTTTTTTATACAACTGACGTGGCATCCAAGCATACGGCTCACACCAGATACATCACTTGCGCGTTGTTGACGCTTTAGGAAAGGAAGAAGAGAAAAAGGAAGTGGGAAGGATAAGGAGAAGGGAGAAAGAGAGTGATTAGGCCTCCGGCACTCTCACTCACCGAACAAAATACAATAGTAGGAATACTGCTATTTCACGTCGATATTCTGTGGGACTTGGGAGGGTTATCCTTCCCCGGTCGGGCCAACCCATTCATACTGAAACACACAAAACGCTTTGCTTCCATTTTTATAATGCGTACTTCAGGTGATTGTATAGTTACTTTCAAGGCACGCGTGCTCCATCGTCGACCACATAGTCGCTTAACATCAGGTAGATCGTGGTCAAACGCAAGAATAAAAAGAAAGCCTGCTATGTATAAATTACACTGTCAGCATGCTGGCGCTATATTGAATTGTAAAGATAATTACCATCCTAAAACATAAACGTGGTAACGTTCTAAAATGGAACTGCTTTATACGGACTATACCGCGGTTTAGTTTTATAGACTACCTTGTAAACTTTTAAATTTGATTTAAGTGGTCACCTCGGCACTGCTATTCCTGGATTACAATTATGTTACCCACCACAAATAGTGCTGACTCTAGGTATTCTTTTTGTCCATTGTTTAAATGTTTGTAAAGTCCAACGCGTCATAGTCTTTACTAGATATTATTATAAAGAGGAAAGATTTGATTTTATGTTTGTTTGTAAGAGTTTAACTAAAAAATTACTCAACCGATTTAAAAATTCTTTCATCTTCTGAAAGCTGTATTATCAGCGAGTGAGGCTATATTGTATTTAAAAAAATATTCTTACTAACATAACCTGACCTTCTTTTACGCGAGCGAAGCCGAGACGACGGCAAAAGCAAGTTTTAATTAAAATAAATCTTTTAAGCGATATAGTTCAATTTCAATCTGTAATATGCGCATAAACAATTACTTTATTTCTCGGTAACATTGCTTAATCAATTGGATCGTTTGGCTCTAAGACAATGATCTATGCGTATCTACTTATGAATGGACACACACTGTGTGAAGATATTCTTCATTTTGTTTTCAGTTTCACATATTTTCTTATTATTAGAGCGTGGAAATTACTTCAATATCTTAACATTGTGCGATTGTTATGTTTGTTTAGATGTAGGCCCGTAATACCACACATAGTTAAATCACGAAGATACTTTAAAGTTCTATAACCGAAATTATGACTCATAACTGTATAAGAATTAGAAGAAGTAGACAAAAATGTATATATATACTCACATTTTTAGGTCCTAAAGGAGGTAGAACTCACTATTCCGTCTGTCGTCTATTATCTCTACAGGTATATTCATCACGTTGCTTGATTTCATGTTGCTGTTAAGAATTTCCTATTAGATAGATAGTTACAACATAATATTACGCTACCCAGGAAGCAACCTCGCAAACATAAATGCAAATAGATGTCACAGTACTGACTAACATTTTAGATATAAATAGGCCTAGTACTATGATCTATTTTGGTTTTAAAAGGACAATTCTCGCGTTAGGCTATGTAATGCTTGACAAACAGACACAAAATTAGTTTGGTTTTATATCATAGATGATTTTATTAGAATATATGTGACAACACTATCGTATCTTTTAAAAATATTTTGATTATTATTTATAAAACCATTAACCTAATTAATGTAATGATGGGATTCATGGATGAACAGCTGTAATTAATAGACATAGTTTTTAAGCGGCCTCTGAAGATGGTAGAGATATTTTTTTTGGATTAGCTCTGCATCTAGTTTATTAAGTTTCAAGTAATTCATATATGGCCTCTTTTATTCTTGTTCTATCAGCATACGTTGTACTATTTACAAAGTTTTGTTCCCCTCATCAAATCGTGACGCAGGGACTTTACAAATATACGATTAACGGACACAAAGCCCACCAAGACTTACAATATTATTTTATGATTTCACAAATAATTATCCCACGGCACAATTATCACTGCTCTATTCGAACCCCACACACTTAACGCATCAGCAGCGGCGACGTAACCATTTGACCATAGCTCCAATATCACCAATTTATTGTATTGCGATCTGTGAAACCTGGAGAGTTACATATTTTTATTATGTATGCCAACTCCGCCGAAGAATAATGTCAAAATTGTATGTTATCACTAGATATTATAAAAACGCCCTCCGTCGCGTCTGTCTGTTCGAGATAAACTCACTCAACTACAAAACGGATTTTTATGCGGTTTTCACCAATAGACAGTGTGATTCATGAGGAAGGATATATTTGTAAAGGTTTTGTACTCCACGTGCGAAGCCAGGCGGGTCGCTAGTATTAATATAATGTTAAGTTATGTTACTTCGTGACTTATGTTAATATTTTAAGTAAGTACCCATTGATTACGTAGTTATAGCTTTGTAAACTTGTCAAATGATTCGCCTGTCACGATCCTATTAACTTTTATGACGTTAATTAGTTTGTTTGTAAATTTTATGAGCACTTAGTTTAACAATTTGGAGCCCCATTCTTTTGTTGAAATTGAGCTAAGATATTCATACTCATGTCTTTTTATCTTCGTCTCAGAAGAGGTAAGCAAAAGTATATTGCAAAAATTGCAGAGCTAGCTGGTATATTTCAAATACCCCGTAACACGGTGAGTTCCCATTTTCTAGAAACGAGTCGTTTTACTTATTTAGACATGCTACAGCTACGGCTCGTCCTAGGAATCGGTCTCAGGATAAAATGACGTAAACATAACAAAACGTATGCGACAGGATCAGAAGAAGTATTATGAAAGAAAGGCACTGGCACATTTTTACGACCAAAGCACTATTACACCAATTTTCGTGAAATTCGGTACGTACGGTCTTGGTACGAGATATGTAGAAGACTTCTTATTCTCTCGTCTTTGTATTTCAACATATAGCTACACCCAATGGAAATAATCTTTTCTAACCCACTTGTTTTTTATATGCCATTAACTCTTTTTATCTTCTGTTGGTAAAGTTATCCAACCTAATCAGAGATATTCTGGCAAAGAGCCAGTTTGGAAACACCTTAAATCAACGAGCAGATATGAACAAAGCAATTATTGACAAACTTTTCGGAAAAGATAATAGTAAGTGGATATCCTATGTTTCTCTTATATGCCCGTAGTTCCGGACTTGCATGAGGCTAGAGCTTGTATCGGTAGGTGCAGTTATGCATGCCATATGCATAGCGTACATATGCACCTATACTATAGTAATTAGGAGTAAAACAAAAACAAAATCATGCGCACGAGTCTTAAAAATTACGTTTTTAAGACTCGTGCGCATGATTTTGTTTTATACAAAAGAAAGCTACAGTCTATTTATAATGAAAAATAAACTGGCCAGTGAATCTACATCTTAACGCGCATGTGCGAACTCCTGAAACAGTGGCCATTCACATTCATAACTGATTAAAAGAAAGACATTCTTACTCTGATGATATAAGGTTGATATTCGCTTGATAAGGTGTAAAGATTGATATTCCACATGAATGGGCTTTGTAATCTGCAGTTAACTTTGTTCATTCAACAGTAGTGTTACCATATTGCGTCGTTTTTTGGGATACTGCAGGTAGGTTACGGGGTACATGGGTTTGTATACAGCAGGTATCTATGTATTTATAAATAGGCAAAGACGAAATAATTCAGTTATTTTCTGCTTTGTTTTTCAACCGAATTTCCTTTTTTTTTTTGTTTTGTGGCTATTGACGAGATTTAGTGTTATCAATAACTTTTTTGAAAACAGTTTTATATTTTATATTGATAGGTAAACCGTTCAGTACCTTTTACTCCTTTATATGTAAACCGTGTTTTTGTTAAGCACTTATATTATGACCAGTAATACTTTAGAGAGAAAAAGCAAAAGGTTTTTCAAATATTGGAAGAATTAAAATTCATATAAGTAGGTATGTTTGTCTCAAATATGAATACTGATTATGGTCGAATTTCGACCTCTGGGCGAGTTCCAGTGAAACAGTAATTACTAAGTAATATAGTTTTCATATTGCAATTAGAATAAGGTCATTTATGCAAGTACGCAGAGTAAGTAGTGAATGATTTCCAGTGTGACACGACATTGGGTGTAAACTTAATGGCTGAGACTTGAGTCATGCTGTTACGCATTATTAAACACCTCACATACTCTTAGAAGAACGCAACTAGATCTTGTGATAGTGGAGGCCGAATTTGTTTCTAACGGAATCATACAAAAAGGTTTTATTTTATTATCTTGGGATGTTAGGAAACCTCCCTCTTCCATAAGAAAGTTTACACAGATTAATGATGTCGTGGTTTTGAGTAATACCACCCACCTGTTTTGCCCCGACCAAGCCAACTCGTTCGTGCCGTTACAGAATAATTAGAAATTTCAGTCTCTTCAACTAAAAGTTTCGAGTGTATATAACACTGTATTCTACCTTGTAAAATCTCTTATAGGTACTTGTAGTTACGACGACGTACTTAATCATATGCGGATACGCTATTATAATGTTAATATTATCTCGTTGAGGTCATACTCGATGAATACACATCGCAATTATGCATGTACTTGAACCGCTACATGTTTAGCTGGTATGCTCTCTATATGGTGATGGATGTGTGGCATAATTAGAATTTCAAATACAGCCTAATATATACTGTCATACTCAGATCCTGTAAGGGTGAGGGGTAAAATGTGGGTGTAATACAACAATGCCCACCGCATATTAATTTAGACGGCCTCGATGGCGTAGTGGTTAGTGTAACCGACTGCCACGCCTAAGGTCGCGGGTTCGATCCCGTACAAGTCAAATATTTGTGTGCATGAACATGGATGTTTGTCTTGGTTGTTTCTATGTATAATATGTACATACATATTATATATGAAATGTATTGTCAAACAAAAATAATTTGTTGGACCTTCATAAATAAATAATGAGATGTGTTGTACACGCTCGTTTTGCTAACTGACAAAATGTTTTGGTTTTAGGTGCACACCGTTTACCCGGCACAGTTGCATACCCCCGTGCTGCTACTGCAATTTTCTAGACAGTAAAACACAATAATAATTTGCACGACTCGGAAGTTGAACCCTGCATGAACTGCATTCGCAGATACATGTAATTTTAAAACGACATTATTTTCTGTTTCTTATTGAGTAACTGACTGCCTCGGAAGAGCACGTAAAAAAATGGGCAGAGGGGCATAGTATTAAAAGTAGCGCAAAATATGCCCCAAATGTTACTTTTTGTTTTCTTTATTACGTGGGAGGTCCAATGTGGATGTAATATACTTTTGTTTACTCTATCATAGTATACACAGGCGTGACTCTATGTTTGCAGTATAGCTTCCTTTTTAGTTTTTGACAGATACGTAACCTCAAAATTTACCTAATCAAATTCATTACGATCACCATTATACGACGCTTTTATCTCTTTCGCTCGATAATTAAGCGAAATAAACAAAAGCGAGACGGCAATAGGTTTTCATTTTCTCGCTGACCGCATTTCTTTGGCTTCCCAACATTCCTTCCATTCCCACGTATTCCATAGATATTAAATTGCCGACGACAACGGACTGGTTGTGTAATTAGAAATCGTTCGGTAACAGTCGATATTCGCATGTCTCGTAGCAATTGTTTTGATCGTCAGTTTATGTAATCGATTTATTGATGGCAAGAAGATAATTATTACTGTGTAACTGAGAAGTATAATTGTTATGACCGACCTCTTAGTGGCATTTCGAGATATAAAAATCGTTCGAGACGTAGGTGATTGTAATTGATTAAAGAAGTCCGAAGTCCGTGTATTCGCTAATTTTCATATTTTAATTAGTTAATGACTTTAATAATAAGTCCATAATAGCGTTAATCTTCATTATTAGCCCGTCAGTCGAAATTTTGTATCTTATCTTCTTGTGGCACTGGACTGTAATAATAACATCTGGCACTAAATACCTACTATGATAATGGTATTGTATTTGCGTCCGATTTATCGAAGGTATCCACTTAAGTTCAACAATAATGTTGCCTATTTTCTCAAAAGAGTTTAATCTATGTGTATGTATGTATGCAATAAGGCGTTAAGTCCTGTGTAATGAGGTTGGTCTAATTACCAAAGTGATCGATCGACAAAATGTATTCTATCTGACAATGATTAGGTTTTGAGTTGCTCTAGTGTGTTATTTGAAGACAAATAAAAACACTTTATTTTGAATTCGGAATATTATCCTATGTTATGTATACACAAAACTCCCAAAACAAGGAAACAGATTCTTGATTATTCACATAAAACACAAACACGTAGAAATGTTATAAACATTTTAAAGGCACTTAGATCATATAGTAAATAAAAAAAATCACACGAAGATTTTCTCGTAACCATACATGAACAATATTATATGAACTATTTATTAGGTCAATCTTTGAGTCAAGTCTCAGAGTTTACGTTAAATTATAGTCATCGAGTCGGTCGTACGCACGCGCCACCACATAAAGAGAAGATTTTGAGGAAAACTACTGTCGTTAAACTTGTTTGATGTACTGTTCTATTGTGAAACAATGTGTTTCTGTTTATTTTTAAACTCAATACATATAACTGTATAAAACTTTGAAATAATATACAAAATACATGTTATACTAATTTTAATATGGAATTTACTATCATGGAACGGGAAATTACCAAAAACTTATTGTCAAATGCACAAAATGTTGATACATTGTATACACCTTAATTGGATATTCCCATTTGCTTAAAAGGGCTAAAAATAATATCAGAACAAATAAACAAGTACTTAAATTACTCTAAATCACAGGAAAATATTAAATAAATGGCGGGAACACAATGTTGATGTTTACGAAGTGAACAGTCTCACTGTTAGTCGTGAGCGGAAACACACAACTCTATTGCGAGTGTCAATACGACTTGGAGATATAACAATAAAGATGTACATCTTCCTGGCGCCTGATCTGTCTTATCTAATGCACATTGCATTTAGTTTTAGTGTGGTTGCGCCACATGCTCCGGCTGCCACAGAAATAACGTAGAATATCGGTCACACAGACTCGAGCGCAGAATGAACGCATCGAATTAATTGCCGGACGGCGCACCACTATCGGTGTGGACGTGCCGCGAGCGGACGCTTCCGTTACAACATTTAAAAAATAAAAATAAAAAGCGCGCGAACACGAACTGTCAAGTTATTTAAAAATATTTGTAATTTTTTTTGTTCATGTGTAAGTTTTGTTACAACGCGTTAATTAAACGTACAATTTGAAACCGAAAATTTGTGTAAACATGAGCAAAAATAGCCAGCTATCATAAAGGTCAAATATGCGTTCGTCGAATATAATTAGGAAAATAATGATAACCGATCGCGGTCGAGTGCAAATGTCGTCGATATCGTTCGAGCGCTCTGTAATACTGCTATGGAGACGTCAAAGCTTAGTTTCGCGGAATCCCGCGTGTTGATTCATACACCGGTTATCGTGCACCGCTGGCAAAATGTGTGAACTAGCAAGTTGGATTCCGAACGCAGTCGCGGTCACACTGCGCGCCGAGACTGCACAGCCGATTATCGAATGGCTCACGACGATTCGGCAGGCGATCGAGGAGTACGACCCGCTGATCACGGTATCGCCGCCCGAAGACGAGCCAGAAACGCCTGACAGCAAGTTCGACGAGATACTCTCGCAGCTCGGCAAGGAGATCTTCAAACTCGATGAGTACCAGCGTAACTTGGCGCCATCGGAGAAAGAAGTGTCCCTTAGCATTCTTAACATATTCGATGAGTGCTTAGAACTAATGGAAGAGGAAAAGCCAATCAAAAACAGTGAAAGTGAGTGTGAATCTACCCTATCGGACGTGTCTTTCGTAACGAGCACCCCGGCCGGTATAAAAGTGAATCAAGTACAAGTAAACACGATATTCGACAAGGGCGACGGTACCCCAGTGCCGCCGAGACGGACTCGTTTAAAATCGATTTGTGATAATTCAATATCGGATATGGAATCGAATAATCGTGATAGTGACTCTGAAAGTGATTCTGCGAGCACGTGTTGGAGTTACAAGGAGTGTAGTACCGATGACAATGAAATTAACCCTTATGCGGCAGTATGGGCGCATTCGACCGGCTTTCACAACTCGGACAAAATATTGCGACGAGTTTTATCGCAACACCACGCTACGATATCGCGTCTTTCGTACGACACGGCGAGCGATTTTATACCTGATTCGTATTCAGTGTACTCGTTGCACGAGGTGGGAGAATGTAAGGACAGGTGTGTTGACAGTGGCTCAGTAGCTATGACGCCGGACAAGCCGACGGACGACGGCTACGAGCCAGTGCGGGACGCGATCACCGACGAGAATATCTACGAGGAGATCGAGTATGGATACAGTTATACCGACGAGGGATGCTCCTGCGGGGGTAGTGTGGAAGTGGAAAGTTGTTCTATAAGTGCCAGTTCTGAGGGTGTTGGCAGAGAGAGTCCTCTTTACGCGAATTTGAGGGATCACGACGCTTACGCGATACCAGCCGATGTGATATATTGGAAGAACTTGCTTCTGGATCCGTTCTACAATGACGATGAGGATGATGAAGTAAGTGGTTGTTCTATATTGAAACGTTTAGGAACTTATAGGTCTCGAACTTAGTGCTTAGCCTTAGGTAAATAAAGGATAATAAACAAATAATTGTAACGGCGTTCATAATTATTATAACACATAAACACAGTTAGAATTCTGAACTTAGCTTGGCAAAGCCGAAGGAAAACCATGTTTAATCTATTTCTGTAACTTGGCCATAACGATATGAGATGATTGATGATGATGGTAACTTGCTAACTTTCTGGGGTTCGTAATAATTAGGTTTCCTGACAAGAATTAAAATCTGTCAATATTAATTGTTGTAAAAGAGGAATGTGATAAAAGTGAATGAAGTCAGAGAAGTGTGTCAGGATCGTAGCAAATGGGAAAATCGTCTCTGCCTACCCCTCTGGGAAACAGGCGTGAATCTAAGTATGTATCTATTTATTTTAATTGTCAAGATTATGTTTATATAAAGTTTTATACTAACTGATACTCATTTTTTTTATTTTTTATTACTCGCATAACCATCCATAGTTAGACGCAGTACATGTTTACTACGTTGTTATTAATATTTAAAAAAATATATAAGGTATTATTTCAGTTTGTAATGATTTATTAATGTTCCGATGGTCCCGGTGTCCAAGGTATTGCCCACCAAGTTAGTTATGTGGGTATATTTTAGTAAGAACTTTGACAATGTTAATTCGTACTGTACACAGTAAAACGCATAGTACTATTTTTATCATTTCATGTATTTGATCCTAAGACCATAGCAATTGCATTCCGATATAACCTTACTAGTTTAGGCACTGATCACTGCCTAATTTTAAGCACGCACTAGCGACATTTTGAGTAATGTACTATGAATGTCTCTTAAATAATATTTTTTTATTAATTACAGCTAAAGCGAACTATAATAGTTTAATGACAATTTGTAACCACGTAATAATATATATTTTTAAATTGTTTATTTATCTCATTGTACATAATTAGATTAATTATTTGAAACTGCATTATTTTCAAAGGCAAATCCCTATAATAAAATTAAGTAAGCAAAAGACTTAAAATTTTCTAATTCCTATATTCTAGGAATGAGAGAATTTGATATACATCGAATAATAAATAATGAATTAGTAATATAGTTACTAGTAATATTATATACGATGATGTATGTATGTACGTGCTTCCATGTGTACTGTTGATATAACAAAAAGGATAAAATTATATAAACAATGCGTCATTTCTTCCAATTAACGGCCAACATTTTCTGTTTAACCGAATGAGTAATTCGTTACGATAATATTTAATTATTCATTAGAGTAATTACTTTAAATTCATGTTATTGTAATGGAGTTACGGCTAAAGTCTTCGAAGTATTGTTAAATGGCTTATCGTTTATTAAATACTCAGCTTAAGTGCTTAAGCCTAAACTCCAAAAGAGGTTTCTTAAAGGATAATTAAAAACGTGTCAAAATAAAATGTATAAAATAACCATTACTCTCGTATCGAGGTAGGTACTGACTTTTTGCCAGCTATTATTAGCTCAGACACGATTTGAGGCTCTATATTGTTCTTGAAAATAGTCTGTCAGTATATCTAAATCATATTTTGCCGTCTCTCGTGCATTTTTAGATAAACAATATGATGCAAATGACTGCTAACACGTTATTAAATAAAAACAAGTATATTAGCTCCTCATTACCTAAAATGTAAAAATTATATTGATATTTCAACCTGACATTTTGAAGTAGGAAGCGTCTGTGACATTGTATTTAATAATATAGAGAATAATAGTATAACAAGTTTGTACCAAAACACAGACAGACTTTCTGAATATAACTACTGTTTAAAGGTTAGAACAACAATCAAACAAATCTGACACAAATACAGAAAACACACTAAATGTGTCATTACGAAAGCAAGGCTCGGGTTCCGTGTACTCTGTGGTTTTGTTGGTATTTCGATAAGTTATCTGGTATTTGCGTGCACGACGTCACTCACGAAAGCCGTAGGGCTGGCTACCTCAAGAATTTTGAAATTACGTATGAATAGACTCTTGTATACAACTGGTACTGGTAACTTACGTGTAAGTAAGGGTACGCACTAACAGTACCTTTCTCTAATCTCATACATTGATAATTTTCGGTAAATTGCAGTACTTTTACGGTATCACTAGATATATTATATTTTCGTTAAAGTTTTATTTAAAGACGTTGTTTAGAAACGAATACATTCGTAAATCCAATTTAAATGCATCCGAACAAGTAGTCTTTCCAAAACTTAGATAAATTCACCGTGACGAGAAATACGAGTATGTTAGTTTTGCAGTAGAAATAATTCGATTTCATTTCTATCTTCTGTATCCTAGTCTATTGTATGAATGTTGCTATTATCTACCTATCGCCAGCATAGTTAAGAACTCATTAATTGCAAAAATCACGAAGTGCAATTAATACGATAAGCAAATTTATTTTAAGTTCTTTAGATAATAATCACAGAAGTACAAGCTTTTCTAATTAGCAAATCGTCAATGATTCACAAAATTAGTCATCATTGGTTATATTATAAGTTTTAAAAATGTAATGCAATCAAGAGAAATTACATATTAACCATAATATATGTATTTATAATGTTGACTGTGTCTTGTGTATTGTGTATCTACATGACTGCCAGTGTCGTGATGTACACAACAAATTTAAAAGCAATTTTATGTTATTATTATCGCAAACACACTTTCATTAGCGACAACAACATTGACTATGTAGTAGTTAGGAAGTATTTTGATGGAAAAACCATCGGGAAAAACTTATAAAACCATTTCTATTCGCCAATTTTAATCAAATCCGCCGTAGCACTATGATTAATATTTGTATAATAAATATACGTATATTGTATATTTACTTTAAAACTTCTTAGCTTTACAGCTGTGGACATTTCAAACATTATTAGCATTAACATTTGCTGCGATCATGAAAAAATTCACCATATGCAAGTATTTGGATAACGGCGCAATATTTTTCATGTGTGCTTAGATATTAAATTATCTACTAACTAATTTGCGCCATCACTATGTGCACTACGTAAGTTCGGATAACGGCTGAAAAATTTTTACTAGATTTTCCCTGCGGCTTCGCTCGTGTAAATGTAGGTTAGGTTATTAACAGTACTTTTGTCTGGATGTAAGGTACCCTATGTCCTTTTCTGTTCCCCTGACGTCATGTATGCGAAATTTCATAATGGTCGGTCGAGTAGTTAAGGCGTGAAAGCGTAACAAACAAACAAACTCACATTCGCATTTGTAAGAATAGTTGGGAGGTATAGAATATAATGATATTTAAACACGGTCGTATAGAAACTAGCTTAATGATAAGAACAGTTTGCGCCTGAACCTATACAACACACCTTCAAAATTTCGGGGCGCTATTTTCTCAAACAGAAATGCTTACATACACAACCAAGTGTTACAATATACTTGACAAATATTTTGAGTGATTCGATCTCAATATTTGCCATAGCCTCGATGTCATTCGTGTCCTTTGTAACAATGATAGTAAACTTGCCGTAACAGTATTGACTAGGGTCGCACTAGGGTGCGGGAGTTGTCAAAAAATAGGTATACTTTCAATCAGGTATCGGTTTGTTCCGCATTTGCCCCTACATTACGTCCCACATTCCAAAGTGTTCCTCATTCGCCCCACTTTTTAAATTATTCCTTTTTCGCCCTACATTTTTGTACATATGGTTAACAAAACAAAACATGGTTTAAAATTATTTTAAATCGTTCCATGTCAGGCTCGTGATGTCATGCAATCATAAGCCTAAAGTTTTATTAAGAGATCAACGAGGTATTTCAAAATATTTTTCGGCTGAAGGAACAACAGAAATTCCATACGAAAAAAAAACAGGGATAAAAAAGGAACTGAATCTGGGACGAAAGAGGAATTACATTAAGAAATTAATATTTAATTTAATTTAGCACATAAGGAACATTTTTGGGACGAATGCGTATTTCTACGCTTGGGACGAAACATGAGGGACGATTGCGGAACAAACCCACGTATCTCATTGCGCTCAATAAAAAAAACATACAGTCTATAGTTAAAAATGGTTATAAAAATCGACGTTACTAATATTAGATCAATATCTATTTGTTTTCATTCGGTAGGTAGGTATTGCATCTGTCTGAAAGGCAAAAGCATTCTCTATTCATGCCACTGCAAGTGATCTTGAATAGATTAAAATGTACGCGACGGAGAGCCAAGGTCGCGACATATAGTTCTCTAACTGCATAATTAATGTAAGTAGAATAGTTGTTGTTGTAGTCTCTTGTATATTTATTATTGCTGTAACAAAGTATACATTATATATAATCTGTGATCTACACAGATGCTGCAGTGCGTTTAATTCCGTATGGCGCAACGCGTATCGTAAACCGCGTATATTTAGGTATATAAAAATGTTGAGATATCCCAGCATTTTAAAAGACAAAAGTTCCCTAGAGACAAATCATATGAACTTTATTTATTTAAATAAATAAATAATTTTAAGTTAGGGTGCTATGACGTGGGTCAGTAGATATATCTAATATTTTGGTACATAGTAGACTGATTATGGTGATGATCCACATATAAACAAAAATATATAAAATAGAAAATTAATCCCGTCTTTGTCTGCGCGATCATTTAAACTTTATGATGTTGTGTTTGTTTACTGTTTATGCTGATTGCGACATCTGTGCATTGATTTAGATATTACCTTCAATTTATGCAAAAGGAATAGTTTATAAATGATCACAGCTATTACCAATACGCCACGAGTCGGATGCGTTTTACTCAGTAAACTTGAGATATTATCCACAAATATTTGTTCTGTGTTCTAAGTTTAAATTTTGTGTGTAGTTTGTATGTAGATAAAACCTCCACGTGGCCATATGCTAAAAAAAATAATGCATGGAAGTAAATGTTAAAATTAATATTATTTTATTAATATTATAAATGCGAAAGCAACTGAGTCCTTTACAAACGATCTAGTAACACGACTAAACTGTCAAACCGATTTTTACAAAATATTTGATACGATTGTTACTGCGATAGAATTCGAGCGTTAACAGTAAGCTGTTAACGCTCGAATTCTATCGCAGTAACAATCGTAGGATATAAGATCCTTAAGCCGCTGTTTTATTGTATTAAGCTTTCGCTAAATTTATTAATAGAAATGACTTATGTCGTTATTAATTGCGACTTAATATACAACCCCAATTAGTTAAATTTAGCGCGATGCCTTTATGAATTATAAATCATACGAAACGCAAATAGCTGTCAAATTAATTACATCAGATTGAACGCTTCATTGGTCGCGATAGTTGTAATTATAGATGTAGGCATTATACAGTTCGTTAGCTTTAAATTCCACCATTTTGTGGTATGTAAAACAAAATGTGTGCATACAATTTATTTAAGGACGTCGCGCGTCGCTAGTTCTTGAGTTCCGATTTTAACAAATGCATATGCAGTCATTCCTAACACAAGCATACTAAGTAATATGAAAAACAATTTGGTTGCGAGCTTTTACAAAAATCCTAACTAAAATTATAAATGCGGATGTAAGTTTCTTTGTTACGTTTTCACGCCTTTACTTCTCGACCGATCATCATGAAATTTCGTATACACGTTGTTGAGGAAACAAAAAGGACATACATACTTTTTCTGGTTGAAACTCACCTTTTTGTTTTTTTTACGTGGGCGAATGCTTTGACGCTTACCCCTCCGCGCGGGGGCGGGCGAAGGGATAAATAATGTACCTCCCGGAATACCGACTAAACCTACCACGGTGTTCCTCGATAAAACCGCTATCGACGGGGCCGCGCGAATCACTTTCGCATGCGATCGCGACCCCGCCAAGCTTTTGGCCCGCCGTATAACATAACCTAACCTAACTATAACTATGCTTTTGTAATAATGATGTCAGTTGGTTATAGACCTACTAATACGCACAGACCTATAATGCTTAGTATGAGAAGGTTTAGACCGTAATACGTACAACTGTATTATGCCAACAAAAATATAGGCATCAAATTAATATATGTAAGTATATATTCATATTCTGAGTATGACAATATGTTTGTGGTTATTATATAAACAAAAGTCACGCTTAATATGGTCTATATATTCTTATTTATTATTATTTTCATCTCACCATTGAATTAGGTATATTATTATATTATTACTATTTTATTCAAATAAATGACCCATTGTATAAACTTTTGGGTTAACTATAAACTGTGACGCGTATTATAATATTGATCTACCCATTAATTAATTTATATTAGACTGCAATTAGTCCAATATATATACATAGTACATATAGTATATATACATACATAGTATATACATATATATATATATATTAGTATTAATTTTATCGTTATTTATGTACATCCTTCTCAAATGCCTGTTTTGTTCCTTAAATATTAACAAGCTAAATAATAAATAATAATTTTAAAACAGTTTTAGCCTATTTTAAACCTTACATTCGTATACTCGGCCATAAATTAATAAATACATAATATAGCGGTTATTATATATGTATACAAGATTTTATATACCTTATTTTTAGTATGCTTTGGTTTTTCTCAAATCGTGCATTACAACTAATATTAGAAACGTAGAAGTTAATGAAAAAGTCGGTAATCAATCAAATAAATGCCTTGTGTAAAAATGTATAATATATTTAAAAACGTTTTTTGGTAAAATAAATATTATTAATATAATCAAGCATAAGTCATGAGAACAGATATGGATGAAACTCGGCATACAGACAAAACATGTCCTGGAATAATAGTTAGAATAGAAGAACACTTTTATCCTTGTATGCGTTGACGTGGGATTTACGCAGGCGCAGTCGCACGCGGCGCAATTATCAATATACTGCTGATGATAGATACAGTTATCAATTTTAATTTGGATTCAAATTGCTTGTGCTTTTAAGTGTCCATAAGTACCTATACTCCATTTGGTTAGGTACTTAACTAAAGGTAAACAATCTTGATTTTTACACAAACACATATTAAACAAATAAACTACTTAAACTAACGGTTCAATTCAAAATCAAAATCAAAATAAATTTATTCAAATTAGGTTACAAGGTAACACTTAGGAATGTTAAAGTTACACGTAATTTTTTTTCTGTGAATTTACATTTACTGCCACGTTCAGCAAAGCAAGGGTGTAGGGCTCATGAGAAGAACGGGCAAGAAACTCATAGCCACTCTTTTTAATCGCCAAGTGTACAATAATATTTTGTTTACAAATCATAACTGTAAGGTGCTGCAACCATTTCTCCATGAACTACTACTCAACATACTCAAGAATTTGATAAAATTTGACGGTAGCCTCTAAAGCAGTAGTATGGTAAATAGGAGCATCCACTTACATGGACATAAATAATCAAGACAAGACATGATTGTAGTCCGTAGTTTAATCTATTGATTACTGATTTAGTAATCGTTATTGTTGTATTTACATTGATCTTTAGCAGCATTTTATTTTTAAACTAAGTTTTTATATAAAAAGACACATCAAGATTGTTTTAGTTAAGTACCTAACCAAATGGAGTATAAATACTTATATGTATATTGTACCTGAGTACATACTACAAATTGCAGCTTATATACATTTTAAATTAGTTTACATTTATAAGATTGTATGCATTGCTTTTTTGTGTGCGTCTACATAAATCGTTTATGTATGATATCCATGTAATAATATTCTACCACATACACACAGCACCATCTAGCCTAGGGTAGGTACTAGACAATGGATAAACATACATATATACTTTTTTTTTGTAAATACATACATATTTTACGTAGAAACACCCAGACTAAGACAAACATCCATGTTCATGCACACAAATGTTTGACTTGTGCGGGAATCGTACCCGCGAGCTCAGGCGTGGCAGTCGGTTATTAATCCTAACTAATATTATAAAAGCGAATGTGATTTTGTTTGTTTGGTTCGTACCGTGTTTGGTACGTTTCACGCCTTTACTGCTCGACCGATCATCACCGAAAAATACATAAATAACAGTACTTTTTTTTGGTTGAATTACCTTTAATTTAGGGAAAAGTATACCTACTATTCTCGAGGAATAGAAATTTATTGACACGCTCTATATTAAAACGAGCGAAGCTCCGGGCAAAATCTAGTATGGAATAATAGTTATTTTCCTAAAAGACGTCCCTATTGTTTACTCGAGCAATTGTAGTAGAGAACACAGATGTTTTAAGTTTTAATTAATTAAATGGCTACGCGGGCGCAACTCTTTGTAATAGTGATGTCATACCGCAACGCGTCATACATTATCATTGTTGAGTGGAGCGTCGCTATTGTTCCTGGCCCGCCTGTGTGTTACGCATAATTTTGTTTAACTTCATCATCAAAGGGAACCGAAGTGCCTTCTATTGAATTCAATTATGAAATAAATTATTGTTACATAGTCTTCCTGGACCTGCGGTATTATATTGCGAGCTTACGACTCAGGATCGAATTCCGGATCGATAAAATTGTTATTGCACTGATAATCTCAATAGAAGCATGGAGTCTGTTAATGTGCCCAGTAGTCTATACTAACATTATAATGATGAAAGATTTGATTTTTAATTATTTCTTAGTTATTCTTTCTTCTTTCTTCTGTAAGGATTAAACTCAAAATAAACTCAATCGATTTTTAAATTCTTTGACCATGAGAAAGCTGTATTATCACCGAGTAATAAAGGGAATATATTATTTTTTTAAAGTACTGTTTCTGACATGACCTGATCAAACTACTTTTACGCGACCTAAGCCGCAGGCAAAAGCTAGTCGGAAATAAAGCCGCACTAGTTTTACATCTAGCGTAAATATTAATGTTTTACACACAGTTAGACTACACTTTCAGGCTACATATCCTAAGCTTTGTGTGCTTAATATTTATTTCAAATCTGTCTTATTTTAATATACAGGATGTCCGGTAATTAATGGGTAACCTGGAAATGTCTTATAGTGGAACTGATGGCCGTTCAGAAAAAAATATGAAAAAATATCTAGGTATCCTAATTACTACCTGAGATATGTGTTTATTTTTTAATTACCATGTATAACTTTCTTGTATACTACGACCATAAATGGATGAAATCCGTCGGTTTTTTGTTGTTTTATTATTAAACACTAATTATGCTAATAGATAGACAGTCAAAAGTATGCCTTGCTAATATACAGCCACGTGCAAAAGTATTAGGCACCCCTATTGTTTGTCTCTATCTCAACAATGAGCGCTCGGATAAGGGTTTTATGGTCTTACTATTGCATCGGCGGCATTTTGAAACAAAAATAAAACAATAACAAATATTTATGACACCCAGGTGCAGTTTAAAACGATGTTTTTACAAATTTGCAATTTTAAAGTTTACTCTTTTAGTGTGTTATCAGTGCTTGCAGTGAACAGACACATATCGTACGCAATTGTTGTTACCATATTCCTGAAGACTAATATTCATCGAGTTAATAATGCCTAAAAAAGCAGAACTTAGTGCAGAACAGCGCCTAAAAATTAAAATTTTACATGAACGAGGCATGTCTCAAGTGAAAATAGCCCGAGAAGTGAAGTGCTCGCGTTGTGCAGTGCAATATGCACTAAATCGCTTCAAAGAGACCGGTACTCATGAGAATAGGCCAAGAACAGGCAGAAGAAAAATAACTACAGATCGTGAAGACCGATTGTTAATTAGGCAGTCTCTACAGGACCGTAAAAAAACTGCTTTAGAGCTCGCTGCAGCTTTATCTGAAGTAAAAAGCAGATCAGTGAGCGCGTGTACTGTGAGAAGAAGGCTTATTGCAGCTGGATTAAAAGGTTGCAAGGCAAGAAAGAAGCCGTGGCTATCGGAGCACAACAAAATCGGTTGCAGTGGGCCCTCAGACATAGAGATTGGACAGTGGAGGATTGGTCCAACGTACTGTGGTCAGACGAATCTAACTTTGAGGTATTGTTATTTAATTTATGTATTACACCAAAACACATAGCCGTCTTTGAAATCACGTCCTGCGAGGGAAATATGCAATCTTGAATTAAGTTATTTTTTTGCTTGTTCCATAGGTGTTTGGAACGCCCGGTGTTACTTACGTCAGGCGAAGGGTGGGCGAAGAGTACAACCCAGATTGTGTAGTGCCCACTGTTAAACACGGTGGAGGCTCAATAATGATCTGGGGTTGCATGGCTGCCGATGGAGTAGGCGAAATGGTGTTGTGTGAGGGGCAAATGAATAGCACCAAATACACAGAAGTTCTGGAAACAGCTCTAGCACCGTCTGTTACACAGATTTTTGGCGATACAAACACCGACGGCGTAAAATTCCAGCAGGACAACGCCACTTGCCACAAGTCAGCACACACTATGGCATGGATGGCTCAAAACGGCATAGATCTTTTAGACTGGCCGCCACAATCACCGGACCTCAATCCTATTGAACACATTTGGTCTATTTTGAAAAAAAATATCCGTAGACACTCGATAAGCAACAAGGAAACACTACTCGCCGCGTTAAAGCACGAGTGGCAAAAGATATCCCAAGAGGAATGTTTTAAGTTGGTAGAGTCAATGCCAAAAAGAGTGGCTGCTGTCATTAAATCCAAAGGTGGACCGACAAAATATTAATTATTTTATAAAAATAAATCTTATTAATCATATGTGTTGTTTTCTTTACATTCCCTATGCTGAATCACCCTAAAACTGGCATTATTATAGGGTGCCTAATACTTTTGCACGTGGCTGTAGCTTGCACTTTTTAAATTTTATTTTTGCATTTCTTATTTTTTGTTTTTTTGTTTTTGTTCTACTATAAGAAATTTCAAGGTTATCCATTAATTACCGGACACCCTATATACGTATTATGATATAAAAAAAGTAATTGGAGGATACCAACGCAACTCCAGCGGTGCCTTATTCTTTCGCATGAACTCAATTAATGTTTGTATTATTCATTTTTTATTGAAAGCTGTGAATTGTTTATCAATAGTATCTATAGTCTATACTTATTTAAGAGAACCGCTTTATGATAAGCATAGCGTTTTGGTTTAAATACTCACCATCTTCTTACGTCGCGTATTACACCGCCACGCCACTCCTATTTAAAAAAATTGTTACGTAAGACACCCCTTTGAATCCGTAGTATTTAATAGTTCCTTGCAAATCCGACATATTCGATAACACTTAGAGCGGTAGGGGCCTTTTTAAGAAATGTAAATAAAGCAGATACCTTGATTTCGTTTTGGTTTAGTCTACTCCATCTTACTTAAAGTTACCTTTATTTCGTGAAGGCATTGGTTAGGCCAACAATGTCTGCAAGGGATTTACCGGGTAAGCGGTCACCGCTATCCAACCAAGTATGGTTTCGAATCCCATAGTACGTTTTGTATGTGATCCACTAATAATTCTCCTGAGTCTGGTCGGTAATTGTATGTTTGTAAGGTCCGCTGTAACTCAGGCCTTAAATCCTAAGCCTACTATTATATAAAAAAAGTAATAGGAAGTAACACGGGCATTGATATTTACTAAATCGAACACTTTCCAATACACGAAACGAACTCAAACAATTAACAAAAATCGTAATATAGGTCAGAGACCGAACTATTGCCCTCACTGTTTCTGTTTAGTTCAGCTGGTATCAAACATCAATGTAGTTGCACGTGCCTTTAATTAACACAGCTACGTACTCCATATATCGGTGCAGAGTTTGTTTACCTCGAATGATTGTATGCACATGTGTCTAATGTGTGTACGCTTTTGATAGTTCGCGTCCATCGCGCGTTGCGTTGACATGCCAATATCGTGAGTAATTTCGGGAATGCAAGAAGCTCGTCGAATATGCATGCATTTTGTTTTATTGATTGCTCTTTAATGCAGAGTTTCGTCGAATATGCCTGCATTTTTTTTTATTGACTTCTCTGTAAGAGTAACAGTTGAATTCAAGGTTATGAATGTTATATGATTAGTTTATTTCAGCAAGTTTTTTTTTATAAATTTTATAAATACTCTTATCACATACACACAGCACCATCTAGCCCAAACTAAGCAGAGCTTGTATTATGGGTACTAGACAATGGATAGACATACATATATACATTTTTCTTTGTAAATACATTCATATTATACATAGAAACACCCAGACCAAGACAAACATCCATGTTCATGCACACAAATGTTTGACTTGTGCGAGAATCGAACCTCAGGCGTAGCAGTCGGTTACACTAACCACTACGCCATCGAGTTTGAGTCTTGGTGTTCTTTGTGTCCGTTCTTTCAGTGTTTGTATAGTATAGCCCATCGACACAGGAAACACCCTTAGTGCAGATGCGGTTGTAGTCGTTTAAGGCCGTCCGTTGCGCTAAGCGGGTGCACGGAGCCAGCGCCCGCGACTGACCCCGTCTCTCGCAGCGCCGGCAGTAACGAAGCAGCGCTGATTTCCTAGAAACAGCTTCGCTCGCGTGCTCCGTCGTGCGGACACGTTGTCCGCGGGGCAGGCCCCAGCCCCGTTGACGGGAGACCCATGATAATAAAAAACAGCACGCCGCGCGGCCGCCCGCTCCGTGCACACGCTTAACGCAGCAAACGGCCTTACAACTAATTATAAAAGACTTGAACAATATAGCATATCCTTCGAGTTTTTATTTAAAGTTTGTCCTGGAATTATCGGTGCAATACAGATTAGACAAGTTATTTGGTATTGTAGTGCCATTTATTAGTAATTCTGTCAGTCACTCACTTCCCATTGTTGTCAATTCTTGGAAACAGTTCTAAACTTCTCCGGGTCTGAGGCAGGTAATTGGTAGACCGATTATCACTTTGTTGCATTGCAAGATTTGCGGTCGTACGTGTTCTTATAGAAAGCGCATTAAATAATAATTATATAGATTTGTCTTGCACACAATAACAATGTTTTAAGAGGTATTGGGACGGCCGCGCTAGGGCGTTTCATCTTTTAGTAATGTCTCTTACGAATGAAAGATGTATGATCTCTTTCTCACAAAATAACATTACTATAATACTGCTATAACTAGTAGTACGCCCACGGTTGTACGTGTGACCTCTTTACCGATGGGGCAATAGCGAAATATTATTGAAATATATTATTCCGTATTTAGTCACAAGGTCTTCCCCGACTTATTGTTTAGTTTTGTAATCGTAGGTTGCTAATGAGACTACTAATAGAGTTCTCATTACAACCTATTTCTTGAAACACGTCAATATTACTCTTCCACCAGAAGCTAATGACGTTGAGTTTGACTGCACGAACGGCGTAGAGGTTTAAGTCACCTCGCCGTTGCCACTGCGCCGAGAGTTGTGGGCTCGAATCCCACACGGGACAAAAAATTGTGTGATTCACAAATGGTTGTTACGAGTCACCTAGACTCGGGTCAACCATTTGTGGATTGTTGTTTCGCGTCTCGGTGTTTTTGAATCCTTTATACATGATATTTATAGATGACTAGCGTGGTAGCCTTTTTAAGACAAATAACATATGCAATACTTCCCTGCACGGATTACTGCCACTGCGCAGAGTGTTGTGAGTTCGAATCCCATACGGGACGAAATTTGAGTGATCCACAAATGGTTGTTCTTTGTGTCCATTGTTTGTATGTTTGTAAAGTCTCCCGCGACACAGGATTTATTTCTACTGCGGGAGTTGTCTTTTTAAAGAAATATAATAATAATCCAAAAAATCCAAAGAATTAACCAGAAGAAACTATTTTTAAATAAACACATAAGGTATTAGTTCTAATTATAGGAACTAATTTACCTGCCGCTTTTTAAAAACAATGGCTTCCTCATTGTGCCATTTCCTGGAACAATTATGTGCAAGTAGTTTAGTGTATTTAGTCACAGTATTGTTTATTAGGAGCCAGTCAAATTAATTTTACGGCTAAACTGATTATTTACTTAGTTTGAACTCTCGGTAATTAAGATAATCGTAATGTGGGACGATATTGTTAAGTAGGTACGCCTTTTATTAATCGCCTAATGATATTTGCACTTTAATTCGTCTATCGGTACGAAGACGCCCAAGCAGTCCAGACAAAATGCTTGTATCATTAAGTCTCAATATGATTAAGCTGACATGAAAAGAATATTCTGCTATAATATTGAGCGGTGGAAAATTAACTCAATCCTCTGAGAATAATATTCTATAATTGTTAGCATGCCTAGGACAATTTGCGTATTTGAAAAATTCGTGTGTCTTCGATACTTACTGTACTGCCGAATGGTGTATTATAACAGTGACAGCCAGCTATGTTTTTAGATCTACATTATCCACATTTATAGTCCGTTGACGTCTAACAGACATATTTGTAGAACCCTTGCTATGGAAAGCTTAATAGCCATTGGTTCTCGCGATAGGCCCAAGGATTGTCGCAATTTTATGCTGAAAGATAAAGGTGTTAACGTAAAGAATTATTTTTCCTTCTATCCGAGAAGTCTGCAAGTCTGCTATAATAAATTAATTTGTTTGGCCTACATCCTCTCATTCTCAAGGGAGACTAGTCTGGTCATTGGACCAATTTACATACACTAACACTAAAGCTAAATATTTATAACTGAATAGTGAGTACAAAATACTATAATAAATTCCGTAACAAATAAATAATTGAATTATCATAAGCCTTGTTAACTACTAGAGCGATTACATATCGCAATGCACGCGAGCCTTGTTACCTAAGTAATGCAAAAACGACCGAATTTCAATGCCTCAATGAAATTGAAAGATTTTGCCACACATTGGCATGTACAGCGTTTAACCAACCTAGATATGACTGTACACTGTCTGCGCTTTTATCGTTACAACCTTCAACTATAATCATTCTCAATATGTTTTATTAAACTGGTTTTATTGGTGTCGTTTTATATAATGACTGTTTTGTTCTACGGATGTAGCTTTTGAGGGCTAAGACTTCTGATATATCGTTCATAAATTTGTTAAAGATCGTGTCAGTAAGTAATATTATGGTTCAAAATTCAAATGCATCGCTTACTTGTCACAAAGTAACTTATATGATAGTCAAAAATTGTATTTAAATGTGACCTAGGTCACCTTTCGATACAATTTTCGAAGAATAATTATTTTCTCCCTATTCAGGGACCATCAAAAAACTATTCTAATCGAACTGCGCAATCTTAAGGTATCTAATGCATACCAGGTAATTCGCAATTTTGTATTGGGCAAATATGTATTTTACGACCCCAAGATAGCTAGTTAGTTTATTTATATCGATAATTCAAATATTTATAAAACTTTCCCATAGGTCAATAGCAGAGAGCGTGCGTGATCCGTCTTGTGTAAAATAAACAAATATATAATTATTATTATATACGGAAAGTAGCCTTAATAAACAAACAATGCAATATGTTTTCTACTTACCAATTTCAATCGTTTGTCTATCAAAGGGATTAACGTAAAAATATAATATTTCTTAGAAAATTATACAGCTACATTACAGGTAGTTAAATTTTTACATTTTATTTTGTAGACAGCTATTCTGCAATCACGTATAAATTGCTACATTTTTATATCTTGTATCACATTTGTACGAATCAAATCGTGTAGTTTGCATTTATCTGTGTCCTCGAAAGTTTTCGTGATTGAAACATTACTATTGAAATAACTTTAATTGTTTTATTGTTAATTTAATGGCTATAAAATAACAGTTTTATTTTCAACACGCTATTTTGCAAGAATGCATATTTCCCTTATGTTTACGAAACTATCTAAATGAAACCAAACAACCGAAGTGTACCCAGGCTTGAAATAACTATTTAGTTAATGTATTAAATGAACCTGTTATACATGTGTTACCTTCTGAGATACAGTTTCAACTAGTTCAGAAGGTACCGAACTTTATTATTAAAAAACCTAATCTACATACATATCCAAACGCAATTTCTAAAGAAAATAGTTTAGTTTTAAGGATTATAATATATATGCATGCTCTTTATATTTGATTTATAAGGTTCATTCTTGGTGAAATAAAGAATTTGAATTTGAATTTGAATTTGTTATATCTGATTGCACTTGAATCATGGTAATACTGAATCCAAACTAATATTATAAATGCGGATGTGAGTTTATTTGTTTGTTGCGCTTTCAGTCCTTAACTATTCGACTGAGCATCTTGACATTTTGCATACACGTTGTCAGGGGTACAAAAAGGACATAGGATACCTTTTATCCAGGAAAAACGTACTCTTTCCGGGAGATGAACATTAAAAATAAATAAATAAAAATCTACATTATCTCGATCGAATCCGGTAGCAAAAGCTAGTCATGCATAAAACTCTTACTTATTAGTGAGGTTAATGAGCTATTGTGCTTCTATGCATTATATATCAACTTTAAATAATGGATAAGCGATGAACCCGACGATCATCATTACCAAATAACCATCTCTGTTAACCTATATATGTAACAACGGAATTTTACTCAACAGAAATGTTAACTCGCCATGATTAAAATATTATATAGGTACATATACTTTCTTTATATCATACCACTGAGTAAGAAAAAACATTAAATTCTCCTTATCTATTGACATATCAATAAAAAAAACCCATAACAGAAATAATGTGATATACTTTCATTGAAGGCACCAATAAAAATTACCTCTCTGTACTTTATCTTTCAATCCAACGGTTTTATTATGCGGGTATTACCATTAATGTCATTAGGAGTCAACATATAACTCATTATAGGCCTCTGACCACCGATTTGAAGCCATTTACAATGTTGATTAGATAGAAAATGTTCAGCCGAGTGAGTGCGACGCAAGAAACGAAGAAAAACACATAATAAAAAATGAGTACGGCACGGCACATACGCGAGTCGTTGGTCGATAAATAAGCAAGCTGTTGCAATTCCTTGTACATAAACATTAGCATAAATTATCTGTTTGTTTATGTATGCATCGTGTTAGCAAATTGACTTTACTTATAAGAAATTGAATGCGTTTTGCTTTTTCCCTGTTGTTTGAAAGAAAAAACATTTAACAGACTGTAAGACCTAGATAGCTTTGTTTATTTTTTTTTAAACAGATTTGGGAAGGTCATTGTTTATTTTATGACTGAGATCTAAATCATAAGGAAATTTTATTAAAGAGATTTAGTTTATGAATTTCGAATGTAATAAAATTGTGTCCATTCTTTAAGAATGATTTACGTATACATTATTTATGAACACTTTAAATAGTTTTTTAATTTCTGTTCTGTATATTTTGTGGCAATCAGACACAGTGGTGCTAGAATTATATAATTAGTAGAATTATTGATATTATTGGCAATATGACACACACATAGTACAAGCTAACGACAAAACTTAAAAAGTGACAATAACTTATAGTTAGCAAACACAATTAGACCCGTAATATCAATCATAGCTTAAACTTGAAGTAAGTTTACTTTTGTTACGTTAGAGTTTTTTTTTTGTATAGTTTGGCAAACTAGCAGACGGATCGCCTGATGGTTAGCGATTACCGCCGCCCATGGACACCCGCAACCCCAAAGGAGATACAAGTGCGTTGCCAGCCCTTTAAAAAGGAATGAAGGAGGGAAAGGACAAAGGAAAGGATAGGAAAAGGATCGGGGTAACTGGGCCTCCGGCTCTCTCACTCACCAATACGAAACGCAACAGTACGGGTACCGTTACTTCACGCCGGTATTCTGTGAGAGGGTAGTACTACCCCGGTCGATCCGGCTCATTCATGCTGAAACCAGCGAGGATCTACTCCCAATATACCACACCAATATATAACTTTTGTCGTCATACATAAATTTAATTGTAACTAGACAATTTAAACTACCTACCATAGTTTAAACCGCTATTCAATTAACAGCCCTAGTTACAATAGAATCGTCACCAAACTCACGTTACCATTCCAATATGACATATGCTATTGTGAGTATAACCTCTAGCTATAAATCCTTTACCCATACGTAACCATCTAAGTTGCAGTATCATAAATCTGTCAAGCAATAATTGGTTGCCGTATACCGCTTCGTTCCGGCTGATTGGTCATGTGTGCCCAAGGACAGGAAGGTTTCGGACGTACGTTGACTGCTAATGTCTGCATGCACTGTGTTTGTAGCGAAATATTTACATTATTGACGTCAACGATGACTTATTGGTGAAGAGTTTAAAGTGTCATTATATAATGCAACTTTATTATAAGCACTGCTTTAGTATTGCTACTAATTTTAGGTGTTACGGAACATACTGTCACTAAAGCCAGGATGTGCGGTTTCGAGTTTACGTAAAGATTAAGCGCTATTATTGAGATATTATTATATTATAAACTAACTATACTTTAAAAATAGGTATTTTTTCTGGATAAGAACCCTATGTCCTTTTTTGTATTACTGATAAAGTATAGTTTAGTGTGTGTAGTTTCATGATGATCGGTAGAGAAGTTAAGCCGTGAAGATGTAAAAAACAAACTCACTTTCGCATTTATTATATTAGTTAGCATAGGTATCATCGCTAGCTATAGCTTAGAGTCGAAAACCAGCCCGTCTAAATGCAATATTTTAGTTTATTAGTAGTGGTAACACAAGAACGCGCGTCGCATTTTATGGGTCCAATATTGCCATATGAATAAAACTTATTAACGATGCGCTAGTTCCAAATTAATTACCAAATCGACAAATCATTAAATAATTATAAGAGTTCGCTTAATATAGACCTCTCTATGTTTTGCTACTTTAGACTTTCCAGTCTTAATATCATTAAATTACTTCAGGGCTTGAAAAAATGCTGCCTGTCTTACTATCTCTGTTTGGACTACACGTAAAAATGCAAATTAAGGATGTAATTAATCATGCTGGGCGTCAGGTCCGGGTGGGCCTCAACGGCTAGCTAATGTCCAACCGCACATTGAATATTAAACTAAACTCAAAGCAGTTCTCCACATCAAACTATCTATCCATAGTTATAATGACATAGCTGCTCGATAAGGCAATCAATACTCTCATATACTCGACAACTACTTTTCTCTTTTATTATTAGTATGCTTCGATAATATGACGTTTAGATCACCGATAAAGAACTATAACGAATTTAGCTAGGAGGTAGTTACTTATCAAACAGTGTAATTCTAATGATATCGTTTGCAGATTATCCTTATCCTAACTAATATTATAAATATGAATTTTGTTTGTTTGTTACACTTTCACGCCTCAACTGATCATCATGAAATTTTTCATACATGTTGTCAGCGGTACAGAAAAGGACATAGGGTAACGTTTATCCAGAAAAAATACTGATCCCGGAGGATGGAAATTTATTCACAAAATCTACATTAAATCAAACGAAGTTGCGAGCATAATCCAGTCCTTATTAAGGCTAGAAAAACCATCTGTTGAACGAAATTCTTTTTATTTTTTGTACATTGGAACCCAAGGTTATTAAAGCCTTAAATTTGGTCTCTGTGCGTTCTCTTTGTAGATTCTACTGACCCTATTAACGATATTACGATTATATCGAGTTAGTTGCCCTCGCATAGCCGACCTTTAGCGTTCACGTTTTACGCTTAAATGGTAATCTGTGCTCATGGAAGCTTTGAAGTAACTGGTGCACCTTTACGTCTAATTCGCTTAATCAACTAGAAGGCCATTTGAAATTCATCGACCGATAGGTCTTAGTCAAAGAAATAATATCTAGGTTATACATTCCACTTAACATAGTTAAACTTGTTTTCAAAGGATACATTTTCAAGAAGCATATTGTATAAATTTCTCACAAAATTATTTACAATTTTTAGCAGTATTAGTTAGCCAAATCTGCCAGCAGTTTCTACTAGTGATAAACTGGTATTTTTGTTCAATTACCGAACCACATTTTATGCTTACCTTTGCTCAATTCTGGATCCGAATTTTGCATCCACGTTGATCACAACACGATTACGTTTACTTACTAAAATTGTAAGTTACTGTCGATTGCAAAGACAATTACTCTGTGATTCTTACCGACGTTTTAGTTTGCAAATTTGGCAACTGTAGCTTTGACAGTCTCAAATGTTACTGTGTGCCCTAGATGAATTGGCTATTTTAGATTTACAATATTGATAGTAGTTTCAATCTCAAATCAGTCCAATATTCACGTAACCCGGAGTCACAGCTAGTGTTACAATAAACATCATTCGGACCATCGACACCACTTATCTTGCATTTGGGTCGCGGTGGCATCTGGCATGGACGGCCCGGCCCGTTAGTCTGTTGTAATGTGCTATGTTGTTACATTACAATAACAGACTTCGGATGGATTGGTGAGGTAAGAGAGGCTTGTAACCCAGTGACGATCGCGTAGATGGATCGTACTGTGTCTTTTAGCGATGTAATTCCTGATTTCCTTTTTGCAAAAGTCACGGACTTGCGTAATTTAGACAGATCTTGAGGTGGTTGGTTTTGGGTGTCTTCAGTAATAAAGATAGTATAGTCGATGTTGAATGATAAATTCATACCCTCTAATAATCTAATTTGATAACTCTAATGTGATAATATTGTTGTATTTGTTTTTCTTTAGGATTGTTATATTAGTAGTATTGGATTAGACTAGAAGTCGACTCCGTTCGGTTATTTAGCTCGAAAATAATACATCTTGTAAGTAATAGTCATCCGGCAGTGCTATGATTTTAAAATTAGGCACGCAAAGTTACGATCACTAGTCAATATTTATTCTACTAATATTATAAATCTAAGAGCTTGTGACGATGTAAAAGAAAAAGATAAATATGTATAGAGGTTTATAACGCAATCACGCTTCAATCATTGAACGGATTTACATGAAACTTTACTTATAGATAGACTAAGTCCTAGATGAACACAGGACGCTTTCCCGTGGGACTTTCACGCGCACGAAGATACAGGCCTTGAATAAATATTATTGATTTCTTTATTCATAAATGGTGAGGGATGCATTATACGATTCTAAATACGTATGAATATTCTATGACATGCTGTTTGTGACATCATGGTATCTGTATATTAACTGCTGAATCGCGGTCAGTAAACATTGTGGTCGATGGAGGCTGAATGGATGTTGTTTGTGTCTTGTTATCATTCACCACCGCAATAGTTTGTCATCACCATGACACAGGCTCTGAGGAGTGTATAAAATCTTTTTATTAAATAATTATCGTGAGTCATACTTAAGATTGTTAGGGATTTTATTTAGTCGATGCTCATTGTACCGTTCTTTTGTGACTAATTCTTGAAGTACATCTTTGTATTCGCACTCGTGGCTTAAATGAGAATAATTATACAGTACTAGATGTTATCCACGGCTTCGTTGGCGTAAACGAAGGATAGGTTAGGTTAGTAATAGTTCTTTTTTCTGATTGAAAGCTTCGCTATTTCCTTCTCTGTTCCCCTGATAACGAGTATGCGAAATTTCACTATGATCGATCTAGTAGGTAAGGCGTGAAAGCGTAACAAACGAACTGACATTCGCATTTATAATATTAGGTAGGAGTTATATATTTAACTTACATATTTGTAGAAGAGGTGAAGCTAATTCTAATAAAAGGGAAGGTAAAAAATTACCGAGTCAATTATGATTTGAATTGCTTTAATTTTATCCCATTGTTTATACATTTTCGTCAGCTAGTGATGTAATAGACAAATCTTACTCTAGAAAAGCTCTGATGCTGTCAGAAAACGATAAAATATTGAAAATAATTCCTTTCATCTTTGTATTACAACTTTGTAACAGTTAAACCACCATAAGATCCTATCAAGGCCATCAAGTTGAACAGCATTTTGCACAATGCTCCAATTAAGCAAAAATATGCCGCCATGTCGCCATAATGGTTATCTGTCAACGGCGCATCTTTATTTGACATTTGCATTGCACATGCGCACTGCGATCTCCCCGACTGATTACCGATTTCAAGAATAACATTTTATTTGCTCTCGTTGCGCAAGAGTTCTTCGTTTGAGTTCCCTTCTGAGAATGCCGTTTTGTTTTTGTTTATTACATTCGTATTAAACTGAATGCTAATATGTTTAGAGTTATAGGTTAGATGTTGAGATTGTGAAATGCTGAGTAGTATTCAAGCAAATCGTAAGAAATATATAAAGTACCTTCGTACGTACATTTCACATTACGTCAGCAATTCCATGGATGTGGATGATGATTGATAACACACACGGTATTAATAACTTAAAAAGTCGGGGTTGCTTACATGACGAAAACTAGGATATACTTACCTGAAGGGAAACCGGGCTTACTTACCCGAGTCATTGTGTTGCAACTAGCCAGGTAGTAAACAAAATAACCCTCTTACTTTAGGCTATATTATAAGAGAAACTACATACACTTTGTACTGACATGATTGACTAGCCTCGCTCGGAAAATTACCATCCGCTTACTGGATTACAAACGTAATATTAGTAGAACTGTTAGTGTGTTTTTTTGCGTTTGGAAAGACCACAAGGGGCTCATACCTACGTCTCTCGTTCCTTTCTTTTCATTCTATTTTTAGTTATTTTTCTTAGGTGTTAAATTTGATAATATTTTTGTTTGTATTTGTTTGTATCTTTGGATGGTTTAGATTCACAATTGGACCCAATAGATGTCGCTGCGATATGTTCGTTCGGGACAAAGTCGAAGTCAGGATAAAGCCGGTCAGGTCCGCTAATCCTAGATTATGAATGCGAATGTGAGTTTGCTTTTTTGTTAAAGTTACACGCCGTAACTGTTCGACCGATCATTATGCAATTTCGCATACAGGTTGCCAGTGTACCTTTCATCCAGACAAAAGTACTGTACTGTTCCGGAGCAAAACCGCAGGCGAATGTTAGTATTGTATAAAATAATAAAAATTTATTGGCTATCGATTCCAGCACAATGTGTGGCTGTTAAAGCCTGCCGACAATCACGTAGGCAGTCACGCAGACTGACGGACGCCATGCAAGGAGCTGACAACTAATGTATCCGATATGGATAACGTGCAAGTGTGGTGTGCATTTGTATGGTGTGAAGCGAGGTCGTATTGATAGCGATTGTAATAGCGGGCATAAGACTCTTTAGAACGAAAGTAACAAAGTTAGGTATAAAGGTTGGATATATATTTTACTAGACTTTTCCCGCAGCTTCGCTCTCTTTGATGTGCATTTTGTAAATAAATTTCTATATCTCAAGAACAGCTCTTTTTCTTTCTGTGCCCCTGAAAAGGTGTATGCGAAATTTCATGATGATCGGTCGAGTAGTTAAGGCGTGAAAGAGTAACACACAAACAAACTCACATTCGCATTTATAATATTAGTTAGGATTGCGCTTCTAATTTTACTTACTATTTAGCTATTCAGATATAGTAGAAAATTTATTAATTGATTGTCTGCCTTTTCTCGTCTATCAACTTGTACAGCTCATTAGCAGTCATACTTATAAGCCAACTAGCTTTTGCTTACGGCCTCGCTATTCGGGTGCGCTACATGTCCTTTTCTGTTCCCCTGATAACGTGTAAGCGAAATTTCATGATAATCGGTGAAGTAGTTATGGAGTGAAAGCGTAAAAACAAACTCTACTAGCGACTAATAAGTTCTCAATTCAAACCATAAACTCGCTAACCGCTTGCAGTGTTATCAACACTTATAATAGATAGGAACTTGCTTAGTCTTTACAATAGCATTTGAATACTAAGTCTTAGTCTTAAGTAGTATGTAAATGTACCTTTGTGCGTTATAATACAGTGTTAATAATGTACCTTCCTTATATGCCTCGGGTTTTCCTTCCATGTTTCGCTAATGATATATGAGGGGCTGTGTTCGCTTCGATATTAATGTGAATTGTATTCGTACATAGTACCGTATACACTATGTATGGCAAACCCGTCATTATTTAAATTAAATTGAAAACTTTATTGCCAATGCCTTGTATAGATTTTGAAGAAATGAAGGCACTTCTTTTTGTTCAGGATACTACTGGGCTTTTGACAATATTTACTATTGTGGCGATTATTAATAAATAACAGGTACAAAATACACCATGATTAGTACGGCATCGAGCGCTGGCAATACATTGAGTTCGATATATACAGGGTTAAATAAAAATACTAATAATCTTTTACTAGACTTTACATCATCATAATTAACAACGTTTAATATACCTACCACTTTTTACAAAACACATTTTTAAAATATCATAATAAAGCAAGCTTATCTAATATTGCACAACGCCTTCTTCTCGGCATTGTGTTTTTGGATAAGCCGCTGCTTTCGTCGTCGTCTTGCGAGTAAAAAAACCAAATGCAATATTCGTATTTTTGTAAAAAATATATCATATAATAAATTATGAAAAGTGCTATAACAAAAGTTGTTAAGTAAGTTATAAATAAACCACCGGTAAAAGTTAATCAGTATTTCATTTAACTCTATATAAGCGTCATTTATATCGCCCATGTAGCTGTCACTGACACGAGCGGATTGTATAGAATATCAAAAGCTTCTCTAGCAGGAAGCTAGCGTGTTCCTTGGCCTCTGATGCTGATGCACTAAACGTATCATAACAGTCTCACTTTCATACGGTATAACTGGCCACGCTAACAATTAATCTCCCACGATTTACATCACAATAGAAATAATACCATACAAATGGGTATGAAACATCTACTTAGTTACGTTTGATATAGAACAATGAATGAAGAATTAGTTTGAGAAAAAGTTTCTATTTCTTTTATGGACAGCGTTTGCTTTTGAAGTGCCATTAGATTTTTTATTATTTTGAAGTTCAAAGAACACTATTTCGGAGAGACTGGGCATTTTTACCATCTATTGACACATATGGTAAAAAATGTTCAGTCACTAAGTTGTATTAAAATAAAATTATACCAACAGAAAAAGTATCGCTATAGCAAAAAGTACTGCATATTTTATGTTTGCATAGAACCTTAAAACAAGTCATGAATTTAAACATGTACGGTTTAATAGTATAAGAACTGAAGAATACTAGTCAATTATTTACCTTTATAAATATTCAAAGCCTTACGTGATATACATACAAGTACAAACTCTTCAGGGACACATTTATTCCACAAAAGATTTTTCTGAGCGTCCATACTACGATACACAATAGCCCTTGTGTCTGAAATGACTCAAATACATTATTTCCTACTAGCTTCTGTCCGCAAAAGGTGCCCCATGGAAACGCCTACTCAGACAAAAAAAATAGCCTATGTCTTAATCCCAGGAATCCTTTATATGTCGTCGAAGTTTCATCCAAATCTGTTCAACGGTGTACATGTCATTAAATAACAAACATCAGACATCTTCATTAACTTTCACATTTATTTGTATCTAGGAAGCAAGATCAAAGATCAATTTTCTCTACCATACTATTGCTATCCAATTACAAAAGTTTCACACATCTATCCGACCATGCCATACAGTTTTTAAAACATACATAAACAAAGCTTTCCTGTTCTCTAATAGTACAGTATGATTATTTAATTATACCCTTCCTTCTAAACTCAGTGGAGCTTCAAACGCGTTTAAGTCGTCGATTAGCAAGCAAGCAGACAATTAGCGGATGTGTATTAACGTGCTTTACTCACGCTATCTTTATGTTTGCGACTTCTTAGCTATAAGCAGAGCTATTGAAAAGAGTTATATTATATATAATATCGTTTCAATCATGTCAGTAGCCATCTTGGCGCCTAATCACTTTTGTTTCTTTCTTTAATTTCTTTCTGCGCTCAGGTCATATCACCATTACACTATAGTCAAAATTTTAACGAACATTAATTATTTTAATCTGACGTTTTTGAAGACTAATTTAGTCGGTACCTACTATTAAACAAGTAATTGCGGCATATGCATATGCTAATATGCATGAATTGATTTTTTTAAAGGCTACTCCTGCACTATTTATATTTTGTTTGTTGTTGTTAAAGTCCTCCTTTACAAACATTCAAAGGACAAGGGACACAAAGAACACCTAGGTGTTCACCGAGTCTAGACTCGGAACAACTAATTGTGAATCTCACATTTTTGTCTCGTCTGGGTTGGACCCACAACACTCGGCTAATGTCAATCTTTAAAAGAACAACTGAATATTACATACGTGTTGTGTGCATTATCGAAAAAATAGCCAGCAAGACAGCAATATATCTAACAGCCTTTTACCTCAACACGAACAAATGATGCACAATAGCAGGTTTCATTATGTTATGCTAAACTTTGTGAATTTTCCTCAAACATTCTCGCCGCTTTACAAATCTAAAGGCACAACTTAGACGGAACAATGAGCCCTTTCACACTATCCCTGTCACCAGTTCGTCTACCTATTGCGCAGACGCATCTTTAAACAGCGCACGTCACCTCGGTGCCGTCTAGTAACGCCCTAACTTCCTGTATTGTTATAGCAAACAAACAACTCGATGCCTTACCAAGGAAATAAGAATGGGCCAAACGATTTCTTTGTATCGATTTAATATTGCTATGGTTGGTACCTTCCAAATATAAGACTACTGTTATCTATAAATGCACTGTATTTCTTTGTAATAATTAATAAGTAAGTAACTTTGATTTGCAATACACGTATAGGAATGTTTATTTTTTATTTATTGTTCTTTGGGAAACAAACAATGTTATTGTTACGTGCTGGGTTCGAGGGATAAGAATATAAAACAATATTACCGACTATAACGTTTTATTCTAACACACAATTGAATTTAAAACACAAGAAACACTATACTACACTTTCCCAACTATAACTGCCTCTAACTCCGTAGTATTTTCGCTTCCGTTCGCTGCGATGAATATTTTACCGCTTACGATTGTAAACTGACTCGGCGAG
The DNA here is from genome assembly GCA_963675205.1 of Catocala nupta. Taxonomy (NCBI): domain Eukaryota; kingdom Metazoa; phylum Arthropoda; class Insecta; order Lepidoptera; family Erebidae; genus Catocala; species Catocala nupta. The sequence continues at coordinate 14,876,308 of OY776098.1, forward strand.
CGGTGGTCAACTCCTTTTATACACGGTTAAAGCGTTTCTGGAGTTTTCTAGAAACGTCATACACGGTACGTAACAGTACGAAGATTCGAGAATGTGCCAGCGTTCTCTCTACTCTACTCGTACCGGCGAACTACGTAGTTACGTAGGTATTCAATAGATGGCGCTGTAATAAATTATTAGACCGAACTGCCGAGTATTCCACACAATATCGAGAGATAGCACTGGGTGTAACATTATATATCATAAAGACAGTAAGATACAAATAAAACATAATCCAGAAGAGTTTCCACACATTGCTTTTACATTCTGTGACGCATATTAAAATAGTATTCTTTAGAACAAAACAGGATAAGTAACAATTTGGTTTGCGGGAGATAAAATTATAAAATAAATAAAAAAAATTATATCGTTTTAAAATAAGTAGGTTCGATTTTATGTTTGCTTGACTCTTTAAACTACATATTGACTGCGTATATTCATTAAGTTCTTTATAAATATCTGTACATATTGATAGATATATTTTTATACACGTTTATAAGATAGTTAATATACAAAGATATATCATTTCACTCACGCGATAGAGATAAGTATTAAGCCAAGATAATTTGATATACAACTTTGTAGAATAATATAGGCAAGCACGCAACAGCATCAATCTGTAGACGTAAATTGCAGCTAAAACTATTGTAGCAGTGCATTCATGCCAGTATTCATGTAACCACCGTATTTCTTAATTTAATTTAAATTTAGAACTAATAAGACGCCATTTTAAATCTGTTTATTTAAAAATAAAATGTATCAAAAGAATTCTAAATTCAAAAATTCGTTCGAAACTGTTTTTGTCGAGTTATGTTACGCTCTAGTTCACATAATTATTGTCGAGTTAGTGACGAGTTTAACACGTGGTAGTATCTAAGGTCAGTAATGTGGGTTATTGCTCTTTTGGTATAGTGATGTAAACAAGTACATCGTAATATACGTAGGGCCCGTGAATCATTTATATGCTGGTATTATTTACTCGGGTGTACGAGTTAGCACTCGTTAACGAACTCTGATAACTGTATGGTGAATAATGGTGATACATCATAGGTAACTGTTTGAAGTGCGTTTACAGTTTGTTTGTTTAACTTTGAGGATAGTTCATAAATAATATTTAAATAACAGTAATTATTTATTTATGTAAAGGGCCTTAGTTTTACAATTATAGTATCTTAATGGTTACAATTTACTTATTGAGTCGCAGCGCCACCCCAGGTGATATTGAATAGATTTTTAATTAATAATAATAATAATATATAATAATATTCTACCACATACACACAACATCATCTAGCCCAAACTAAGCAGATCTTGTACTATGGGTAGGTACCTAGATAATGGATAAACAGACAATTTTTTTTTTTTTGCAAATATATACATATTATACATAGAAACACCCAGACCAAGACAAACATCCATGTTCATGCGCACAAATGTTTGACTTGTATGGGAATCGAACCCGCGACCTCAGTCGTGGCAGTCGGTTAAACTAACCACTACGCCATCGAGGCTGACAAAATTGTCTTGAGACTTGACAGATTAAAGTACATAATATTGTCTTCTGTTTACGCGAATGTTATTCATTGAAATTAAACTACTATATACGGATTTTATCGCGTTGTTTATTTATCACTGTATTACAAAATTTTGAAAATATTACTCTACTACTACTTTTGATTTTATTTGACTAATTTATAAGCTAATAAAATTATTTAAACTATTAAATCTATTTATTTTTGGTTTACACTTTCCCCGACGTTTCGGGTGCTTTTCAGCAGCCATGGTCACGTGACCATGGCTGAATTTTGTAATACAGTGATAAATAAACAACGCGATAAAATCCGTATATAGTAGTTTAATTTCAAAGATTAAAGTACACTTATAGATATGTGACCGTTCTTGGTTATACCTGTACTTCGAGCGATAAAGTGCTTACATATATATGTATATAGGTACATATTTTTAGTTTAATAAATTTACTTTTTAATCATATTTATGATAAAATATATATGTCTATCTAAACCTTCTTGTATCCTTTTGCCTTGAGGTACGTATTTTTTGAATTTGACTAAGGCAGTTAGCTAACCTACTTGCAGCCTAATTTGTAAACTATGGCTGTAGTCTATGATCCCTTACACCAGCAGTGGGATCACGCGCGTTAGCAATTCTATAGCAAAGGAATTAAACATAGGATGAAATGGTAAGAATGGGAAAGGTAGATATGTGAGCCTAACTACTAACAGAGTAAGAATACCGGGGGCTCACAACATAGTAACTGGATACTAATACACGATATATCCTAAACTACCCGTTACGATTAGATATTCAAAGTCAAAGTCGATATTAAGTGACCAATTAATCAATCATAACTTTAAATAGATTTTTGCCATTGTTCTCACTTCATTTTCTAACGTTCCCTTTTCAAAGTTTATGATGAGCAGGTACGCTTTAGATGTACCTACATAATAACTGATATACTAAAACGAAGCAAGCTATGATCAATAAGCTGATCGCGATAAAGATAGCCAAACCTCGAAGACCTCTCTTTCTAGTCATAATTTTGCTGCCATATTAAAAATATATTCTTGAAGCTTCAAACACTGACCCAGATTTTACATTTTACAAACCATCATATAACAATATACTAAACAATGGATGGTTATGTAACCGAGGTCTACATTCAGATCGTTTTGGCCCATGGGAGATTGTTTATTATCTCACATGGTGTGAAAGATAGCTACCGAACTAGGAAGACGCCACAACATCGCAGAATATAGATCAACATTACACGAGTTCACATGGCTGTGCTGCATATACTAAAATATTTTTTTTAATTAGTACAGCCAACGAGCCATACGGAATTAAATGTTCTTATGGCTAGTACTTATGGCTAAAGTTTAGTGCTACCTTACTTTAAGGTTGCCACGGTATGCATATAACAGTTAGAAACATATTATAAAAAACAGATATTATTATTAAAACTAGCGGTCGCCTAGTGGTCGAAATTCGACCATAATTGATTTAAATTTTAAGTTTGATAGTTTCATATAAATACGTAAATATATTATAATATAAATAGTATAATCATTCCAATCCGCCCAAAGGTTGTCTGTAAGATAGTGCTGATATATGTCATTATATATTGATATAGGTATGTAATCATAGTTACGAAGAATAGTATTACATCAACCGAACAATGCCGAAATACTACGAACAGGATCCGACTGTGTGTGTCAAGTGCATGGTTGTGTGCGTGTAGTGATTTTTTATTAAATTAATGTATTTCTAATACATATTTTATATAAATATTAGGATTCGCCCCTCCTTCTGCATAATTATAAACTTTAACTGTGCCAAATTGCATACTCCTCCGTCCGGGCAATTTTCGTAAAAAAGGGTACAAAGTTTTTGCTTCACGTATTAATATATAGATATAGCGAAACAATAATACTGAATATATAAGTTTAACAGAAATAAATTATAGTTTATTAAATAATAGTTTATTCAGTTTAAGCAGGAACAAATATGAACTACAATAGGTCTGAAAAGTACTTAAATATCGGATGTAATACTTTGGACGCCTGTACTAAGTTATACCTGTATCACAGGCGATATGTGCTATTATAGTGTAATAGGCAGAGCATTATTAACAATATTTAACAAATATAGATTATTCCATAGTAATTTACTATTATAAGGAAAATAATATTACTTACTTATATATAATATATATTATATCACATACACACAACACTATCAAGCCCAAACTAACCAGAGCTTGTACTATGGGTACTAGACAATGGATAAACATACATAAATAAACTTTTTTTATGTAAATACATACATATTATACATAAAAACACCCAGTCCAAGACAAACATCCATGTTCATACACACAAATGTTTGACTTGTGCGGGAATCAAACCCGCGACCTCAGGCGTGGCAGTCAGTTACACTAACCACTACGTCATCGAGTATTAGCTTACATATATAATGTATATGAAATAAACATGGGATATATCTAATAATGGGATTCTATGCTAACTAAGAGCAGCGATAGCTCAGTAGGGAGACCAACAGACTGCAATGCAGAGGGTCTCGGGTTCGAACCCACGTCGCGCACCTCTGACTTTCGGAAGTTATATGACTTTTCGAAATTATGTGCGTATTGATTGACAATTATCGCCTGCTTCGTGCCTCGGAGAGCACGTTAAGCCGTCGGTCCCGATTGCTATGAACATCTATGGCAGTCGTTATTGGGGAAGTCGACACAAAAGATCCCACTGGGTCGAAATGTCGCCGGTCTGTACTGACTGGCCCCCACACAAGATAAGATAAGATGCTTACTAATGTAAGTGATTAAAATATAAATAAACGACGATCTAGTGACCCTCATAGCCTAACGAGTTCTTAAATAATAAATAATTTAAGCAGGTCTTTAAATAATTATCTAAGAGAATACAATTGATTATTCTTTATCATTGCTGTAAGCATAAAATTGTAATAACATAATAGTAAAATGTAAAGTAGTACATGTAAATCACAGTTTACGCTGTGATACTTACGTAATAACTGCAGTCTACAAGTTAGCGGTTTAAGTAACACTTTTCGGTAGTAATGTGACTAAGGGTCGATATTTCAATCGTCAGATATGTTTTATCTGGGGAATATGTTTGACGTTTTGACAGCTTTTGTATAGAAAATATGTCATACCACCATATTTATTCTTCAGATAAAAGTTATCTGACGATTGAAAAACCGGCCCTTAGCTAACCATTTTAATAAAACCTATTTAGTAGTTTTCACTTGATGCTTGTTCAGGCAGATAGGCAATGCCAAAATTGCTAATTTGACCTCTGTATTTTAGTAATATTTACTGCAATATAACTAAACTAAGTGATCCGCGCGCAATTTCGTCTGCTTCATATAAGACAATTCTCCCCGTTTTTACAAACATTTTCATTGATGCTCCGCTCCTATTGGTCTTAACGCGATGTGATATAATAATAATATAATAATATTCTACCACATACACACAACACCATCTAGCCCAAACTAAGCAGAGCTTTTACTATGGGTACTAGACAATGGATAAACATACATACATATATACTTTTTTTTTGTAAATACATACATATTATACATAGGAACACCCAGACCAAGACAAACATCCATGTTCATGCACACAAATGTTTGACTTGTGCGGGAATCGAACCCGCGACCTCAGGCGTGGCAGTCGGTTACACTAACCACTACGCCATCGAGGTCGACAAAATTGTCTTGAGACTTGACAGATTAAAGTACACTTATATAGCCTATAGCCTTCCACGATCAATGGGCTATCCAAAACTAAAAGTATTTTCATTTCGAACCTGTAGTTCCCGAGATTACTGCGTTCAAGCAAAGAAACAAACAAACTCTTCAGCTTTATTATATTAGCATAGATACAAGATAAATGCAATATTAATATATAAAATAATATTTCATATACAAGCTTAAACGTGTTTTGAATTTTATTATACATAGTAATATTTATTATACCAGTATTAATTGTACAAGGGTCGCCCTAATTAGATGCGACCAGAAAGCATGTTGGGCGAAATATGGTTCTCTCCTCTTTCTTTACCTTTGTAGATATCAAGGAGTAAGTATATGTATGTAATAATGTTTTTGTTTATATATGTTTCTTAACTTTGTTTAGATAACAGTTTTCAAAGAATTTCGTGCCTACTTTACAATTAGATTAATAATAGACGAAGGTATTAGCTATGCCTACCCACCGGATTCAATATAGACATGGCGCCACAAAATGATCTAAGAATTCAATGATATCACTTTTTAAACGTAAAATTGATAATATTCGCGTAATGTCGCAGTAACGCTCCTTTATGAGTCATGAGATTCTTGAATTAATCAAAGAAGTGTATTCATAATGATGATTTTGTCGTCAAGTCACCTTTGTGCTCTAGTACCTATTTACATAAGTCTTACTTATAAATACATGTGATTTGGTGCTCTGGGTGCCCAGTGCGAGTTGTTTTTAAGTTAACAAGATCGAAACGTAAACCGTGCTTGGCTCTCTGATTGGTTAAGACTTTGGAGCGGCCCAATCGTAGCACCGAACGTCATAAACGTGTCGATCGCATTAACGTATAACAAACCCGCAATAGTCACACTGATCTATGAACTAATAAATATTTACCTTTGCTATATATGCTATGCTCAAATTGTAACAAATTATCGCTTTCAAGAACAAAGAAACCGCCATCAGAAATCAAACAGCAGAAATCACACTACATTTAAGTAATACAGATATTCATTAATTCTGTAGACTATGCCATAAATTTATAATAGGAGTGTAAAGTATGTAAACCTTTTGTAATTAAACACACTACTGTTCATGAATTTTTGTTTTACAAAAAAGAGTTTACCTTTAGCCTCTTTGTGGAAGTAAGAATGGAGAGAGTTCTCATGGATCGAGTAAACAGGCTGTTATAAGCATTTTTCCAAAACTAGCGTTACAATAACTCACATCTGGAATGAATAAACCACCGACACATTTGCACTCTTAGAAGGCCAATAACTGAAACAAAAATTGATAAAGAACATGAAATACATGAAATAAAGAAACAACGCAGCGAATAATACTATACTTTAATTGTATTTGGTACATATTCGTGCGTGACGTGATCTATCTATCGCTTAAAAGTTAATCAGATTAGGTTATTGTTTTCGACCCTAACGATCAGAGATTTTAAATATATGTATATGTACATATAAGAACTAATAAAATTCTAAAAATGTTGCTTCTTTAAGACTAGGCTAAAATGTAGTATAGTCACATTATTTTATGTTTTATTATTCAAAAGAAGGAAAAAATTATTTGTTGCTAAGTATAAAATTAAATTTTACTTTAATGGCTTTATCTTTTAAGGGAATTTCCCAGTAAATAGTTTATTTATAACAAAGGTCTTAAATAAGGATAATTGAAATATCCAATTAAACAGCAGGTATTTATGTCAATACATAAGCGATTGTTTTAGAAATAAATAAATTATGGCTCTATTTTACAGTAGTTTTGTTGTTCCAAAGATGTTATATCATTGTGATGATAATGCGACGACGAAAGGTTAATAAAGTTGAATCGAAATATCATACTGCAAAAAAAATTAGATTTTATTTATCGTTTTTATATAAAACCATAAAATACCGCATACTGGAATAAAACAACATAACTAATATTATAAAGGGGACATTTTGATATTTTGTTTATTTGTTTGAAAGGATTTAACTCAAAAACTACTTAACCGAAATAAATAATTATTTCACCATAAGAAACCAGAAGAAATGTTACTAACATAATCTAAGCTGACCTACTTTTACGCGAAGCGAAGCCGCGGGTAAAAGCTAGTATGTGATAATAAATAGTATGTGTACGTTTCTATATCAAGCAAGAGATTTGATTTGATGCGAGTTAAATATATTAAAACTGGGACAAATTATTTATATTATTGCCATAACATACTAGTACAAGAATAGTTAATTTTAGTACTATAATATCTGTATAGGTATAATAAACAAATCTTTATATAGTCATCTGAATTAACTCAGAGAACGCTTTGTATCTGCTATACATATTTAGCATTCAGACACAAATTATATACTCACGAAAAACAATACGAAGCGACGTAGTCGTTAATTACAAAATTACACAATTTACATTCAGAGAACAATACCATGGGCAATACAATAACCAAAGTATTTGGTCATAAACAATTCCTTATTGTGAGTCGTCTGGCACAAGGAAGTTATAACCACTTGACTAGGCAATAATGCCGTCATCGGCCCTACATAATATCTAACTACAAAATGGTCTCGATATCCGTATGACACACTGTTTTGACATGCACTGTAATGTTTGTTTGGATACTTCGATTCCTAAGTGCTCTCAAGTCTCATATTGGAGTTCTTAACAGCTGTCTTATAGCTGCTGATGGAAATATAAAGATAATAAACAAGGACAGAATGTGCTAACGTCGTAAGGTTAATGCAAAGCAAGTCCAAATGTATTGATAGATTTATTGACAAGATTTTGTACATTCGATAGTCCGAACACATTTGGAATTAGGAAAAGACTTGAAACCTATAGCTCACCCTACAGAATGATATTTTTCTTCAAAATAAAGTTGGGACCAAACTGAAAGTGTAAAAAAAAGAATTTTTCCTATCACTTCATAAACGTCTGAGTTCTGAGGTAACAAGTATAAAAAATACAAGCGTACTGAGAACCTCCTCATGTTTTGAAGTCAGTTAAAAATAAACGAAACTTACTAAATCTCGTTCATCCTCTGGCGATCTAATTAAACGTAGAGAGTACTGATCAATGATAATATATTTATGATAAATATGCTCACAAAAATATTTCTAGTAAGTATGTTACTCTATTGTTGAGACAGCTCTCCTAAAATGTTACAATAGCTTTGTTAGAAGAGTTGAATGCTAGCTAGCGTCAATATGGAAAATACTGTAAAATTTTCTGGAACCAAAACACACTTACGCAAGCCTAAAACTTTAAGCATACATCAATAACTCATGAATTCATGATGCTTTAAATTTATCCAATAGACGGGAACAGCTATAATAACTTAAAGACATTAAGACGATTAACACCTGCTGGCCTGTGCCCATAAACGCTGAAAGGTATGCCAACCGTAATGGAAATAAAAAACGATAAAATTCTTCAATGATTTAAAGTCAGCAGCAAGATAAATGTGTTCATCCTTTATGTGTTTTATGTTACAAAAACATAGAGTATTCGGTTGGTAAAGCAATAATTAATTTGAATTCTATTTTCGTTTATTACTAGGTCAACTTGAGAGCAAGCGACCGCCACGCAACGGGTGCACTTGTCCAGTTAAATCGAGACCAAGCCAACATAACTATTATTCATTGAGTCGAGTTTTACTCCCACATCCATAATAAATTGCTCTTTAAGTACATACATCAAAAATGGTATCGTACAGCGAATCCAATTAAGTATTATGGTTAATTGACTCTCATTGACATTAGTTGTCTCGTTCCGACGCTGCGCGGGCGCATGTGTGGGAAAGAGAGAGGGAATTCATTGAGTTGCCCATTCGCGTTGACTTGTAAGGTCAATAAGGTGGTTCAACTCTTGATATCGTGCTATTAAGGGGTATTAAAAGTGTGGAAAGGGTACTGAGAGTGAAAGGTAATGAACACAAACAGAATGAAGGTGAGTGACTGAAACAGTAGTTTATTAACAAATTGTTGATAATTAATGGGTGTACGTTGCCTATCTCATTTCAAGTAAAACTCTGTACCTAATAATAGCTAAACATTTAACAAAATGACGTGTTTGAATGGTAAGGGTTTTAAGTTAAGTTTTATTATTTTTTGCCCAATAAGCCAAAATTGGTGGTATTGTAATATAAATTAGTTCTAACAATTCAAATTATGAGTCGAAAATTAATTGTAGTGAAAGACCGACAAAACGAATGACTAAACTGTTATATACATTTTCAACAAAGTAAAAAAAAAAAAAATGCATGTGGCATCTAAATATTTCTTACCTATTCCCCTTATTATTAAAACTTTATAAGATATAAAGACGAATAAACAAGTAATCGAAAACATAAGGAATGTCCTATTTTTGATGACTCTGATTAATATTTTCATTTCTAATAAGATTGATTAATAAATCTATGAAGAACTGAATTTCGTAAAACTATAACTTTTTGCAATGCTTTGAAATGTCAGACATTCAGTTTGTTTACTCAATTTGTATTTATTTATACTTGGGGGAATGCTATGACGCATATCCCTCCGCGGGGGCGGGCGGAGGGATTATGTCGGACTCGCCGGGGTAAAAGAAAGATGTTAAAAGACAATGTACCTCCCGGAATACCGACTAAACCTACCACGGTGTTCCTCGACAAAACCACTATCGACGGGGCCGCGCGAATCGCTTTCGCATGCGGTCGCGACCCCGCCGAGGTTACGGCCCGCCGTATGAAACGGCAGGCCACTACACGAAAGACCTACCCAAAATAGGCACTACGTCAGATAAAACCCTACTGTCTCCCCTAGAGGGGAGACGGACTCGACACAGAGGCGCGCGTGGGAACACGCACGCCGCCTCTCGGACCTGGTGCTGAACGGATGGCGGGCAGGCCCACAAAGCCCGCCACCCCCAGGTCAAACCTCAGGGTGGCTGGAGGTCATCGCGCGCCCTCCGGCGCCCGGCTCTGCGGTTGGGGAGAGGGTTTAAACGCTCCCTCTCCCGCTCCGCCGCCTCCTTGATGGAAATTACTTCCTCTCAGAAGGAGGCGACGGCGTTCCATGACCTCTCACTCCGGACCATAGACTGAACTACGACCGGGAGCGAGAGGGCAACCGATCCGACTGCCGCGATCAAATCACGGCGCTGCGATGCCCAGGCGGGGCAAACCGCCAAAGTGTGCAGCGCCGTGTCCTCAACAACGTCGCGGCAGTCGCCGCAGTGGTGACAACCGGGCGTCTCTTGCCGGCGTATACGACACAGGAACTGGCCAAAACAACCGTGGCCAGTTAGAACCTGTGTCAGCCGGAAGGTGAGAGCGCCATGCCGCCTCTCCAGCCACTCCTCAAAAACGGGACTTACCGCCACGATCGTGGCGTGCCCGATTTATTTATACTAATGCAAGCAGAGATATGTATGTAGTCTGCGTTTTCTCAAACCAACATCATTATTCGGGTCGAATCAATTATTCGAAATTGATTCGACCCGAATAAATGTAATTTCAACGTGTATTTCTTTGACTTGCATTTAATATATCCTGTCAACATCCAAATATCTTCTTTATGTCCTCTACTTTACTATAAGACGATTATATTAAAGCTGTGTCTGTAGATTTAAGTTTATTTTTTTTAATAGTAATGCAGAGCAATTATTTATTCGAATCTAAACTTTTAACAATTGCTTTTAAATTGACTATTGAACGGAGATTAATTTTGGTTTTAGCTTGATTTGGTAGTATGTAGCTTAGGATGTGGCTTAAAAATAAGCTTGTTTTCTCTGATTCCATTCGGTAGCAACGCAGTTATCGTTCATAGTATGAAGATAGCAACAAAATCCTGGACAAATAAATTCACGACCTCTTTTTCGCGGAGAAAAGCTTTTTCACATATGTATATTATATATATATTTCGGTGTAACTTTCCTATCCTGCTAAAATTATAAACTTTCACAGTTTGAGAGGAGGGTTGGATGGATGGATGTTTGTTACTCGTTCACACAAAAACTACTGAACGGATTTTGATGAACTTTACGTTATTATTGTTTATCCTTTATAATAACATATAGGCTACTGAAAAATCTTAACATACGAACATAACGCGAGCGAAGCCGCGGGCACACTCTAGTATTCACTATATGCCAAAAGGCTCTTAAAACATTATAACGATGGACACAAAGAACACAAAAACGTAAAACTACTGTCTACACAATTCATTCAATGGCCCCAAGTGAATAAAAAATCAGACTTCTTGTGAAACCGTTTCAGATATCCGCTCATCAAAGAGAGTGATCGTTATTTTGTTATATAAAATACTACTTCTCCTTAAATCTTTGATTGTATTGCCCGCATGATAACATCCATTCATACTATATGTATAAGAAGGAAAGAGATAACGTTTGTCAATAATAAGTAACAATAACTGCTTGATATGATTTACTTTTTGATAGCAAATAATGAATAAATTTCATATAAATTGATGATTTAACCGAACTCAGTAGTCACTCAAATTTACTAATCGAGAAATTTACTAATCGAGGAAGTAGCCAACCATAAGATGAAGCCTGTTTTCAGTTTATTCTCAGTGTTACTGCATATTTTAAAAATATTAATTTAGAGGGTGTCCGGTAATTAATGGATAACCTTGAAATGTCTTATCTCCTATAAGACATTTCAAGGTTATCCAACTGAAGGCCGTTCAGAAAAAAAGAAAAAAAAAAATATATATATATATTAAAAAGTGCAAGCTATATTAGCATAGCATACTTTAGACTGTCTATCTATTAGCATAATTAGTGTTTAATAATAAAACAACAAAAAACCGATGGATTTCATTCATTTATGGTCGTAGTATACAACAAAGTTATACATGGTAATTACAAAAAAAACACATATCTCAGGTAGTAGTTAGGATAGATTTTTTTCATATTTTTTGCTGTACGGCCATCATTTCCACTATAAGACATTTTCAGGTTATTCATTAATTACCGGACACCCTGTATAACAATAGACTAAGAAACAAGACTCTTAACAAATATTTGTGAATCACACAAATATTTGCCTCGTGTAATGTTCGAATCCATCACACTCGACCCTAGCCCGACACAGCCTAGGCTGAAAACGGTTTAGTGGCCACCTAGGCAGTGTTGGGGAGATAGATCGGTTGATTTTTATTTTTAAGTAAATTTTAAAGAGGATCATGACAGTTACTCTACGGTCAATTTATGCTATACTTAATTTTACCCGCAACTTTGCTCGCGTTCATGTAGGTTAGGTTAGGTAATTAACAGTACTTTTTTCTAGATAAATGGTATCCTATGTCCTTTTCTGTACATCTGACAATGTGTATGCCAAATTTCATGATGATCGGTCGAGCAGTTAAGACGTCAAAGCGTAACAAACTCATTTAAATGCGATTTATAATACCAGTTAAGTTTGCAAACAGAGATTTGTACTACCTAGCTACTATCTTAAAATTATATATAATCATGCAAGTAATAACAATAACATATGCTTCTGATATAGGTAATTAATGTTTTCCTTCGCATTAAATATTTCTCGTGTGACATTGTTAGTTTAACGACTGAGCTCACGATTATTTACTATTTAGTTATCTATTGGAGTCAGGGTCCGCTGGCAAACGGAAATGTCAACTTGTAATATTTCATCTATTACTGCATAGATAGCCTACGAGAATGACCCTTGCATCTCATGCAGTCTGGGCAAACTAGGGTCCTATACTGCCAACAATGTTTGGTATTTTCTTGTTGGTGTATTAGTATCTGACTCAGTGGTGCAGCGGTCGAGTATGCAGTTGCTATGCATGGGATCTTTTCTTCGATTTCTGGGGAAAGTGTAATTAGGATTTTCTGTCAAAGAAATAAGCAACAATATGCTCGCCCCCTGTTACGCCAGACCATACTTAGCTAAATGTATCGAGGTGTCCTTTGCTTACCCATTCGGGAATACAGGCGTGGGACGATGTGCGTCTGATTAGACCAATATAATAATTGACGTTAAGAAGAGAAGAAAGAAAGATTTTTTTTTATTTGGCTCATAAAAGACCACACTCAAAACATGTAGAAAAGTAAATAAAATAAAAAATAAAAAAAAAAACAATAATAAAAGCTAGAAAAAATAGATTGAAGACTGATGGTCAAGGACAGAACGCATACACTTGTGTTGTCACACGCGAATACCAATGTGCACATTACTGAAACCGACACGTCGAAAGCAAAGTATTCTACCAATGGAATCGTATTTTATTATATAGGAACACTAAAAATTGTAATGAAATCTGTTAGTAGTTCTTGCGTTGAGGTGACTAGACGACACTTACACAAAAGGCTAACACATATGGACTGGGGACTCTGCCAACTCTCTGATAACATAATCATGCATATGCAAGAGTATGTTACGATACCTAGATAATTCGCAATCGTTTATTTTCTAAGAAAGTTTCTCTGCAATACAAGTAACATTCGTAATAGCAAACTAAATTATGGCTACCAAGGCGTATAATTTCATATGTTCCACACAAAAACTAAGGTATGTAAAGATTGTAAGTGGCTGCTACGGTATAAGTAGGGGAGTTAATCTCTTAATACGTATTCTAGTCACGCTTAGTTATCGTCTTAAACGTGTATTCATCGAACTAAGAGAAATGTTCACGTGGACTTCAAACAAACAAACGCACACACATAATAATATGTCACGTGATTGACCTCTAAAGTAACGTCAGAAAATTTATAGATACATTGAAAAGTAGTAACAAGACTAGAATAAAGGCTCTAATGTCCTCTTGACCGAATTTCGGTCACGGCGGCCAATCTTAACGGATACTGGCCATCGGCGCAAGAGATATTATAGTGCACAAGTGTGTGCGCAAACACAAGTGCTCTCTCTGTTCTCATGATCCGATGGGACGAATAATCTGACACGACCGGAGAGAGATCAGGCGCAGGACCAACGGCTTTACGTGCTTTCCGAGGCACGGGGGTGTCTAACACCGCCAACTTCCAAACTCCGTGCTCGTATTGAGATTTCTTAACAGAAAAACCCAATAACTTTTTGTTGGCCCGACCCGGGATTCGAACCCGAGACCTCATGCACAGCAGTCGCATTCACTACCGCTGTGCCACGGAGGCTCTATCTGTTTATTATAATATATAATAAAAAAATTATTTACCAATCTATAAAATAAAATTAAAATTTGTTCATATATTTTACCAGCTTTCAAAAAGAATGGAAAAGCAAATAATATTTTGCACTTATAAGTGTTCTTTTGTCCTTTTTATTTTACGTACACACATTATATTACGAGTATTTAAGATTGCATGTCTTCTTATTTGGGAAATCAGGTATATATACGTCATTAAGTCATAACGAAATGTCAATACTACGGATATCCCCAGAATTATCACGAAATTCCCAATGTAATCATTTCATTGAACCTAAAGTTTACCTAAAATCATAAAATATGAAGTTTAGGTTGTCTATTATTCCAAAAATGGCTCTACCACAAAATCTATTTATCGACACCAAATTCGATGGAAACAAAATTTTCTCAGTATCTCACTGTAAATTGCCTACATATCTATTATCATCGTTAGAATAGACTTTCACGAACATCAATCTTGAGGTATCCAAGGTTCTCAAATAGTAAACAAACGCCTCCACGCGTTGGGGTCAAGGAGAGTAACAACCGGTCTGAAGATCGCATCATCTCATTCACGATCATTCATAAACTTATGTGAGTCATTGGCTGTGGGTGCCACCATGATTCTTCCGAGACGTGAGGTTCATAATAATGGGAAAACCCTACGGTTTCATCAGGGTCCGGATGGAAGTAATCAACGTTTTGTTTGGTGAATAATGGGATATATATGCAATGATATGTTTTAGTTTGTTTATCAGAACTGGAATGTTGTTGTATTTGTGATTGATATTTGGGGGTGTTTTGCCTAATATAGTAGCTTTCTAATAATCAAAACGTTAAGCTACTGAGAATATACTTTCGAGATCTTCTCAAATTCAGTAAATAATTCTGACAATAGTATTATCAAAAAAAGTAGACAGTACCGAACTCCTAAATTGTGGGACATGTGGGATGTCAATAAAATTGCAATAGTTGGGAAGGTTATTACAAGGATTATGATTGTTCTGTGCATTGTCACCAACCAATAGATTCCTAATTCTATTCGAGTCAATATAAAATATACCTATTCATTCGGTTTCTCTTACGTCATTATTAGCAAATTATTGTATATCAATGAATCATAGTCACAGTTAGTAGGTCAAAACCACTAAACCAGTATCCGGCTTCCTAGCTAGATCGTAACTTGTTCTAACTTGAAATTATTGCAGCCATTTAAATAGCATAGCATCATCAAATTAGTCATAGGCTTTACTTTTAATAAAGTTCAAGTCCGGCTGGACAAAACGACCTTAGTACGCATTTTATTTATGTAGTAAACAACATCGGCTTTGTCTTGCTAAATATTGTTATATCAACTAGAAAAACCGTATAAATACTTAAGAAAATAAAAACAATTCAAGAATGAAAGAAAAGTTTTTATTTACCACAGATACACACACAGTACAAAAGAGAAAGAGCTTGAAATAAAATAGATATATACAAAAAAAAGAAACAAACTTATACATTCAAACTGTGACAAATTGCACTCAGCTACGAGTATATTGCTGTATTTTGGTTCATAGGGGCTCACAATAGAGCGCTGATTTTCACTGCGGACCTAAACGTAATCTATTTTCAAATGTTTAAAAGAGCGCTCAAAAATTGGGAAGTAATTTAGACTCAAAGAAATATGATGCACAAAGGATTAAAGTTTGCTAAACAGTCGTGTTCTACTTTTACAAGTACCATTAACACGTTAAGAGAAAATCGAAAAAAGATTTGACTGGTAGTTTGTCGAAATTTGTCGTCGATTCAGTGTCATCCTATGTGTCAGCGTTAGCGAAACTATGCCTCGAGAAATTATGATTTCGTGAATATTTCCAGGGTAGGCAAAATGTAATTTTGTTTTCTATCAAGTATCACGTATTAAGGAGATGAAAAAAGTCAAATATCGTTTAGGTATTTTACCCTCATCAAAACCGTCTTTCCCACCTGGCATTAGCACTTGTGATTATCAACAGCTACGAATAAGTATTCTAACAATCTCTCACGCCGTAGATCAATGACACGAGAGTACACGCACGTATAGAACTCTTTGATTACATAAGTAATGTTGTTTGCTCTAAATTCAACAAAAAAGAGCAACAACCATTGGCTACTCATTTACAACTCTTCTGCAACATCATACGTTTCGTGCCGTATATAAACAGTCTCAGAATATACAATCATTTATCACAAAACGAATGCCAAAGATGTGTCTATGTTTTATTGCAACTAATCTCCCAGTTTGCGTGATGTGCAACAACTGCGTTTGTATGCTTACTACAAATTAACATATATTATTTTTTGCGTTCAATAATACAATTAGGCAAATGCGCTTTGCTTTTGCCTAATTGTGTACTGACGTTTGACGTAAATTAAATCAGACCTTCCAAACAAAGTTGATTTTAAAAACTAAAAATTTTAAGATTTATTTAATTCACTTGTCATTTCTACCAGTGCTTTGAATCTTTGACATTTAATTATATAGGTACGTAGTAAATCCACGTATATCAAATATTAGTATCTATATTTTCATAATTAATACGGAACATAATTTTTCATACGAAAGCATTATCTACTTCGACTCTCATCCATTTGCCGTAGTTGTCGACGAATATAAGTTAACTACGCACATGGTACATAATATTCTGTTCGCTAATTTGATACAACGTGTTTTCTACGTTCATTTTCGAAAGTGCGTACTCACCTTACCGATACCGACTTGTCTCTAAATGTGCTTCTTGTAATATGTTTAAAATCGTCTGTAATGGCCTTATTGTGCAACCTGACATTTCCTGATGCTTTTTTGAGTGATACATCTAAATGTCAGGTGATTATTACGTATTTAAACTTGTCCGGTAATGACGGACTTTTTATAATTGTATTGTAGTCTACTTGGAATATTCATGTCATAATGATGGCGAAGTATGAGGTAATACAGCTTCGATAATCGATTTTTGTTGCTTCTGGTTGGTATGTAATGTTATTAAGTTTCTTTTTATCTACCTACTATCATAGTTACAAGCTTACTGCCTACCCAATAGTACTGTAGCCTATTATCTCTTAGAATAACTAGGGTATAAGTCGCGCGTTGCTAATTCTATAGAAAAGGAATTAAAGATGGGATGAAAGGACAAGAATCTCCCCCGGATGATAGATTCCGGATTCTCATTTATCAGGCGAAATATAGTAACACTGCTACCTACTATGCTAATGTCGGTCTCTTGTAGAGGGTCTTTACATCTATATGGCTGAGCTTTTTACACCCACGTTTCACCAGCCATGTTTTTAATTCCCACAAAATATTGAGCAAACATGCACCGCACCATGTGTATTGTCAGACTTCTAATAAATTATTCTCAACTGGAGAATCCAAAAACATTGTGTCCGTTTCGGAACCCGATCCCTAAACCTCTAAGGTCGCAACCTAGTATAAAACGCAGAGCTTAATTAATAATATATAATATACAGCACATCCCTGCACAACTTGGCACGAGCCTCATCTCAAATAACGACACTACCCAACATGCTCTTCTAATAAATATATTATGATAATAATTAATATTATCACGCAAATAACTGGCAATAAAATAACCATATGTCCACATGCTATTACTATGTATTTAGTACGAATCTACCACCATCTGGGTAGCATTAAGTTAATAGTTGCTTTATTAAGCCGTTGCAAACCTAAATATAAACACTATTCCTATTCCTTGTACTATATTTAGTATTTACGCAACAACTGAATGAGAGTTGGTCCAATGGGATGGGTTGTACAGGCGACAAAAAGACAAGGGGACAAATATCGTCGCAGAACTGGCTGCGGATAAATTACTTTAAAAAGATAAAATCTCCAGTTTACGTGTCTCGCAGACTATATGGGCTACTTAGAATTATATTATCTGTGATTTAAGTAAAGCTCTATAGCTTTACTTAAATCACAGATAATATACTGATATTCAGTGCAACAAGACAGCTGGGTTGCCTTAGTGTTGTTTCTGGAACGTTAAGAAAATACAACCATGTCAATGTTTACCGTAAATTATTAAGTAAAGCTCTTTTTTCTGGACGAAAAGTGGGGTAGGGTTACCTTTCGTCCAGAATAAAGTATGTCATTTTCTGTTCCTCTGACAACGTGTATGGGAAAGTGCATGGCTGGTGATCCGATCGATCTAGTAGTTAGGGCGTGAAAGCATAACAAACAAACAAAAAACAAACTCACATTATCATTTATAATATTACTTTGGATATACTTGCTTGTCCTTTGCCCACGTCCAATAGCTAACAAAACCGGCTTAATGCTTTTTCATTGCTAAAAATGGTATGCAAAGATGCATCATATATACCCGCATGTTGTCAGCAATGTTTTTAGATCCTACGTAATAGAGGTCGACCTATTACCGTATGCCAGGCAGATTTATAGACGCCGCACGGCTACTAAGAATTTTCTGACAGAAAAACCTAATATCATTTATTTATATTGAGAATTCACGTTCCTGGAAATCCCGTGAACTCAAAGTTGGCAAAGCTAAGCTACGGGAACTTCGGGCGCTTTAAGGCGCTTCATAGCTCTTGAAGCTCAATGAACTATGCGGGCAAACCCTCAGGCGTCAAGTAAACCGTTCATGAAGATATTTTGCAACACACAGGACTATAAGAGCATGTAACATTCATTTACAAGCTAAGCTTAATGTGTGTCTGACAGGATGTGCAACAAGGAACTCTGTATCATTGAAACCTGATCGTGAAAGGAAATCATTGTGTTTCACCAGCAATTCATGCATAAGATTTATGAGTAGGAACTTAGCTGCTGATTTTATGTGGCATTTAATAAAAGAAAGCCATGTTATACCAATGAAAAGATTTAAATATGATGACCTCTCCTTGACGATTCTTGATTCAATCAGATAATTTTCGCATGGAAATTCGCCTCAAACGTCGAAAACGCTTCCACACATTAGATAGGGAACATATACAACATAATGTACCTACATATTTAATTATGAGTTAGTGTAAAAATACTATATTCTTAATATACAAATGTTATGGTGGCATTGTGCGTCGAATGAGAAATTAACGATCCGGAAAGATGACTATCCTGAATGATGTTTAAACTTAGTAGCGCATTTATGTTTTATATTTTCATATATCGTCAATGTGTAAATGATAATTGGCTCCACGTTCTAAGTAACCATACCAAGAGACTTATCTCAGTATTTTGGATTAAACAGATTTAAACTCTGTAGCAATTACTTAAGACGAATAATATAATAGTACAATTTATAGTCACCCAATTAGAGTTCAAATTGCTCAATTTCGAGTTATGTCGCTGTTTCATTAAGAGTGCAATATGCTATTGCTACAATAGAACTAGTAAATTGGTCATACAATCATGTGTAAGTACAAGTATGTATGTACCTAACAAACATAACATTATCTTGAAGTTAAGGAAAACTTTGTAGGTAAACGATATAGGAGGTAATAGCTTAGTTACGAGTTTGTTAGTGACATCTATCAGCCCTAGTTAGAACTACTATTATAAACAGATCGATTCTGCTTAGTATTATGGTGTAATAAACGTTTATTATATATTATAATTTATAATATAACAAATAAGACTGATTTTATTGATGAAGGACAACACATTTTATGATCAAGTCCTATATAATACCGAATGAGCTAAGTGACATCCATTCATATGCAATAGATGTAAGTTAGCTTTAAGTTTAATTAGTTTCAAGAGTATTACCTTCACTAAGTTACAAACGCCGTTCTGTGTTGAAATCAAACAATAAAAATAATTTACTAATTACGGTTATACATAACATTGTCTTATGTTTACGCGAATGTTATACTTACAACACTTTATACGGATTTTGTCGCGTTGTTGACGGTCGGTTGAAGCAACCGAAACGTCGCGGTGGCAAAGTGTAAACTTAAATATAAATAGTTTTAATTAAATTTAATAGCTTAATAGTAGTAAAGTTCTATAATAGTAGTGTTAGAGTTTTCAAAATTATGTAATAAAAGTGTTTTAAAGTAAAATAAACAACGCGACAAAATCCGAATAAAATGTTTAATTTCAATAGTTAATATAATAACAAATTTATACAGTTTTCTTTGCCAGCTCTAAAAATAATAAGCAAGGCGTCGTAATCGGCTGCAGCCCTTTTTAGTGATTGTATTAATGTACTTTAACCGTGTTAACTTAAATCCTAACTTTATCTAAAGAACAACTATATTATTAGTATTCAATATGTTTATTTTTTGTCCAACAGTGGATCACGCCAGAAGAATGTGCAGTGTACAGCAGAGACCAGAGACCGCCGCTGGTCATCCCTCGCATCACGCAGTACAGGACCCCTCGACCACGGCAGCAGCCCATGGGTCATATGTATCCTGAGGTAAGAACCAATAAAGGTCCCTGATATTTAATAATGACGTTCTGTCTCTGACTGACACGGATGGTGTAGTGGGGTAAGTGGCCTCATTACTGCTACTGCTCCGACTGTTATGTGTGTCGGTCCTCACACGGGACAAAAATTGTGTTATTTACAAACAGTTGAACAGAGTCTGGGTGTTCTATTTCTCCTTTATATGTTCACGCGTCACATGAATAAATAGTAGTGCGGCAGTTATCTTTTAAAAACCTAAGGTTAGCGGCGTTTTTCGCCGAATGATCTACGGATCATTGGATGGTTTTTACTACTAAACCATTGTTGGTCAAAAGGTATTTCCTTGTTGCATTTTACGCCGTTGTTACTCATCCGTCCGTATTAACAATTAAAAACAAAATGATGCTAAAGGATTATTTTCTCTAAAAATAGTTGCCAGAATGATATGAAATTTTGTTTACAAAAATATAGAGACAATGGAATAGAAAAGCAAATTTATTTAGCTAACGTTTCTAAAGATAACAGTGTTGATAAGATATTAACAATACATCGTATGACTTACATTTGTACATAAGATATCAACATTACTAAACAGAACCAGAACATTTTCAATAGAGTAGACTAGACTATGTTCATATTATTTCATTTGTTTATCAACATTAAACTCACAATTTATTTTAGTAAACATGTTGTTACTGAAGTCGCAGAATCACAGACACACTCATTAATTCCGTGAAGAACAGCTAGAGGGCGTTGTACCAACTTTTGTTCTACCAGGATATTAACGTCAAAATTATTAAAATGCATGTTTTCCTTATTGAAGCACAAAATGAAATTGGCAAGCTAAAATCCAGGGTGTGAGTCAGACAGGCGGACGACAGGCCCATAGCGTTGTGTTAATTTGTCCGATTACTGCTTGTCGTGTCGTTAATTTATGCGCTTGCGCACACAATGTGTTGTTCACCCGTTCTAATATGGCGGCCGTAGGAGTTGACAGATGAGAAACAGTAGGACAAGTTTATGCAGACAATTTAATGACTGAGCTTTGAAGTTTAATCAAACATTAACAAGAACTTCTAAAACTTGACTGCTCGAATGACGTAATAGTTTAAGTGGTCGCCTCATCACTGCTACTGCACCGAGTATTTTGGGTTCGTTTGGGGACACGGGACAAAAATTTGTGTGATCCACAAATATCCACATCACATCAAATAGTTCCGAGTCTGGGTGTTCTTTGTGTCCGTTGTTTAAATGTTGTTAAACTCCCCCGCGACACAAGAATTAATCCTAGTAGCCTTTGTAAAGAGCAAAATAAAATAAAAATTTGATAATTGTGATGTTGACTACCTACTTTCAATACACTGAGAAGTATACGAGCATTAAAAAGAAAACGACAATATAATAAATCCATTGTCTGATATTCTGATAACACTGGCTAAAAAAATTTAAATAAAAATTACGAAGTAGTCTAGTTAGAAAACCAAGAAAGTAAATAAGTTTCTAAGTAGTAGCCTTAGTCATTCTCATCACAGGAATCACTTTACCACTTTTCAGCAATCAAGGTATGCATATTAGTCCCTGTAGTTCTTAAGAACGACTATACTGTATATACTACACATACATATATAGTTGTAACAGTGTAAAACGCAAGCGTCTAAGTGTCTATGTACTACGTGTAGTACTCTTTAGGTCACACTTTCCATTCATGGAGTCGTTAAATGACATCTTCAAGCCTAGAATAAACTCATTGCCGTGTGTGTTGCGTTTGCAGATTCACTGGCCTAGAGGAAATGAGTCTGATAGATTTACATCTTTAACACTAGAAAGACCAAGGCCGTCAATTTGACCGCACGGTGATTTCATTCTTAAATATTTTACAAACTATGTTTTTGTTTCTTTTCATATTTTATGACTTTTCCTAATTTGCTATTGTTAGGCTAAATCTAGATATAAAAAAATTCAACTATATGTTGTATATAAGATTCCTTTACAAATACCTACTAAGACCACACACCGTCAATGTGACGGCATATAAAGACAGCGATAAGAATAGTCAACAACGATTTCTTCAAACTAATGAAGGTACTTTTGTTTTTACTTATGTTGAATTTTGAGTAAGTTGTCACTGTCTAGCTTGTTTACATTACACTTAGTAGACATTGGTTTCGTTTAGTGAGCAGTCGTAATTTATTATAAAAAAATGAGTCGCCGTCTCAGTAGTTCTCAAATAGAACAAGAACTGTTGCGATATCGAGATATACAACTAGATGTGTCAGGTGATGAAAGTGGTGACGATTTATCGGACAGTGTTTGTGAAACCCGTGACGCAGAATTTCAGCCGGAACAGGTCACTTCTTCATCAGAAAACTCCGAAGTATTATTGTAAATTCGCGCAGAGGACGCGGGGTATCTCGTAGATGCATTAGCGGCAGGCGAACAGTGCGCGGTGGACGTTCAGCTAGGATATCAGTACCGGAAGTCGGTATGTTACAAGTAGCAAGTGACAGCACAGAATGGACTTGTATTTCTGCAGACGCTAGTGGAGTAGGACGTCGAAGCCAGCAAAATATACTTACATAAATTTCAGGGCCTACACCATACGCCAAACTATACATTGAAAATAACAAGCCAATTTCTGCGTGGAGACTATTTGTTCATGAGTACATTCTAAGACGTATAAAAGAATGTACTGAAAAGGAAGCACATGACAAGAGTCAAGATGACACTTGGAACTTATCCCTAGACGAACTAGATGCATTTATTTTATATACTTTGATTTATGCTCGTGGAGCCTATGCTACGAGAAGTACCGCCGACTTGTAGAGGTATTCGTACTACAAGATATGAAACGTTTATAATGAATACTGAGACCGATACAACCCTTACTGTCTATCAAGGAAAACCAGAAAAAATGTTATTATTATGAGTACTCTGCACCCTAACGTGAGCATAGGTACTGATAAAAAAAAGCTGCCTGAGACAATTGTATTTTATAATGAAAAAATTTGGTGTAGACATCATCGATCTAATGGCACGCAAGTAAAGTTCACGTTTTTTACAATATACTTGATTTAGCAGCTATAAACTCGTGGATTCTATACCGAAAAGTCACAGGAATAACAATTCCTCGGCATGATTTTATCCTTCAACTAGTGAGCAATCTACGTGCAGAGTATGTGAAAAATAAATCTACTTGAACTGCGACTCAAAGACAAGAAAATAATTCTGAAACAAGTGAACGATGTACTACAAACAATAAGAGGAGGCAATGTCAAGTCAATCGTAATTGTAAAAAAAATAAAACGTGTGAAAACTGCATAATCTGTAAAAAAGCTGTTTGTGGAAAATGTATAAAAATTAAAAAAAAACTATTACTTGTTACAAATATTACTTAGTTTAAGTGCTAAAATTGTTTATAATTAATAAAAAAATATATTGATATTATTTTTATCTTATTTTAATGCAATATACGCAATAATTTCATAAGTATTCTGACTGAATCTCTAGTACCGTCAAATTGACCGTTGCGGTCTTTGTAGGTATAGTATGAAGCCCGGCCCTTCTAGTGTTAAAGGTGAATGAAATCTCAATTGATTTCCATGGATTCTGAATATATTTACGGCTCATTTAAATGTGCATTATTTGCTATTTAAATTTGTATAGTGATCAATAATGTATAGCTAACAGTTTCTAGACGGAGTCATTGATTGACTGTCTGTTTACTATATTTAGAAACGAGAGATCTTACAACTTATAAAAGTAAAACAAAATAATTGGAATCTAGTCTTACAATTTCATCTGGCTTAATATATTCATTCATGACACAGTTTATACAGATGTATTAAAGTCATAACTTTCTGTAGTTTGAAGCATATATTAACACATATTTTACCGAGGAAAGGCTACTGTAAGTAAGCACCCTGTCTTATTTTACTGTCTTTTTCTTCTTTGGACTCTGAATCAACGTGCTTTTTCGGTCACTAGTTTACACTACTGCACCTTTGCGTCATTAGACACAGTTTTAATTAAATGTATTTATATTTGCTTATGTAACTACAGTCGAGTATTACTATGGAAATGGATTCAACCTATATTAGATATCTTTCTTATTAAATATTACTACTCTACATATAAATAAATTATTTTGAAAACTGTATTCAAGACGTATTAGACGTATCTCTTTTAAGTTTATTAATCATAATGATTCAATAACGCTATAGATAAATTACATCATTGACTTTCTGTTATTTATCTGTATTGTGTAGTCATCTAATATGGCGTCGTGTTCTTGGTCCAATAGTGTGCATCCGGCGCGCCCTTCAAGTCAATGTATCGATTGAAAACTTAGTTCATTTGAATTTGGCCAGTGAACGATTCACTCACCAAATTCAAATGGGCTAAGTTTTCAATGAAAACGGACGTCAATGTGGATTTATTTTAAATAGAGATGGGAGATACTGGCCTTCTAAATGTAATGCCTGGTTCATTTCAATGTGTAAAGATTTTCTCAGCTGATAGAATGTTAGAAGGAGTATTTGCATGTTTTAATGGGCATAGCCTTTACTAGGAATAAGCACTTAAGTTACAGAGTGTGAACGATCATAGTACCTACCTAGTAACTTGCAGCTTTTTCTAGTTAAAAAACCGTTAGGCTGCCAAGTCGCAGGCCTTGATGTCCAAACCAGGCACGCACATCTAATTATAGTTTACTTTTACGTTGAAGGGATACATCGTGAGGAAACCTACATGTTTGAGACGCTTCCGTGTTTTGAGAGAATTTGTGAAGTCTACCGACCCGCAATTACCCAGCTCTTTATAAATGACTATACAGAATAAGTTTCTAATTATGACAAAAAAACTATTCTAAATAACTGTGAACTTGTTAAGGCCGATAGCAAGTCTATCTCAAGCTATCTTTGTCTTTCTTGGTGAGAAAGACAAAGATAGAAGAAAGAGAAAGAAGACCCACGTGCAATTTAGCCTTCAATACCACTAAAGTGTATTTGAGTACCGATTGCGACATACCCTATTAATCGTTCGCCTACCTGCGGGTAAAATTGATTAGTTAAACATGTCTAATGAAAGTAATGTGTAAGTACCTACTATTGCAGAAGTACGATAGCCAAATTGTTCCAATTTGGACGAATTTGAGGCACCCGGAGTGTCCTAAACTTTCTTATATAACCCATAGTTTGCCCAGTAGCATGTTATCATCCCGGTTAAAACCCTCTGTTTTAAACACGTGATCCTACGTCATCTTAAGTTTAAACTGTGATATGTTCTCTCATTAAAACGTAAGACTTAAAATTCCAAAACAGATGAAATGTGGGTGGCACACCTCTGTCTTACCCTATCAGGAGATATGAAGATGATTTTGAACTTATTTTTATAATAATCAAGACTTATATAAATAAGAATTATCTATGAAAATCAAGTAAATACATAAAAGAAGATAAAAGAGAATTTCAGTTGACAGATGAAAATGGTAATATTTGCAGTTTAACAGAACAGAAACAGGACACAAATTGTTTGTCAGCACATTTCAGTAAGAAATCAATGATTTAAAGCTTCATATTCAAATAGTACGCGACCAAGCAATGTTCCAAGATGGCAGTTCGCAAACCGTCGATAGAGAGCCGCGATTGGACGCGTAATCGTTAATACACAGGAGAACGAAAACAACGTCTTTTATAAAGTAGTATAGTACGATTTGGACTGGTAATGGTTAGGAATAGTGGCTATAATATACCATTTATCCAATGGTCTTTGTTGGACAGAAAATTCACTACATCAATAAATTCACTGCGGCGGACTACTAAATCAGAACTTGTTGACTTCTGATAGATTTATATGACGAAGCGATTAAATTTAGAACCGTTTGTTTACAAAGATAACGCATAAGTAAGTAACATTGATATAGAATAATTTAGATGTTATCGCGGCCACGTTTCCTTCAAGAGGTACTATTATGGCCTGTGCTTACGCAATTTCGTTGCAATAATATGCGTACACTCGTAACCTTACAGTATATTTAAAATCAAATATTCAAAGCGTAATACGTCGTCGTTGTGATTTACATATAATATTTAGTCTTGAAACGGTACTAATGCACGAACATTGTCTTCCACATACTAATGAGTCAAAGTTGATATATATTGTTTGTTTGTAACTAATACCTATAACAATAATCTATGTCTATCTAATGTTTGCGTATGTTGGAGCTTGTTTATCTTAGAAACTACCACAACGATTTGGAAAATTGTATTGAGGAAGATAATTGAATATAGTATTATACTACAAAAACACCAAAGGAGCTGAGCAGCTTAGTTTATTAACGCGGTTGAAACTTAGTACAATCATTTTGAGAGAAGACAGAGAAAGGGGGAGGAAAAGAGAGAACGTGAGAAGGAGAAAGAGAGTTTTTGGATAGACTGGATGGCCGTTCAAGCTATCGTTAGCTTTAGAATGGAGACGGCTATTAAAGACCTGCCTTTTGGCTAGGTGGATTAATTATTGAAAAAGGTGTCTGGATTAGACTGAACGCCAATGTGCTGTGGAGGAAATGTGAGATGTAAATTCGGTGAGGCCTGCTTGCATTACCAAAATGCAATAGGTTGATTGAGACATAGGTTAAACAGGGCAGCAGGGTATTTAAGTGACCAGTATAAGATTGCTACTAATTTAGGTTTTTAATTTAGGTGACCAGTAAAAAATTGATAGTTTGACCTGAAAACCTGCCGCTAGTGGTAGACTAGCGAGCGGTCAACCTGGTAGTGAATGGTATGGTTAATAATGGTTCAAAAATGACAGGGATCAACGCATTCAGGAAAGTATTTTTTTGAACAAAAGCCGAAAAGGAATAGTTTCTTTGGATAAACCAACTACATAGCTAATTTGGTGTATTTTAAATAAGATTTGTTTTTCTTTCGTGAGTATTTTTCAAGCACTTCACGTTAGTAAAATACTCGGCTTACATGAGGACGTGGGTCTAACGAGCAGGGATCCTTCGAGAAATTTAATCTAAAGTGGAATGAATCATGTCCAAGGTAGTAGCCGCGGCGAGTGTAAGAGACTAGTGCTACATATGGAACCTAAACCTCAAAAATATATTTAATAGTACATATAGAACAAGTAACTAACATCTACTATCAAAAGATCAAAGGTCATGTAGCACAATTGCTATCTTATTTAACACCGATATGCGTACTCCGTCCTCTTCTAGCTCATTGCCATATCCTATTCAGTTCTCTACGTCTACAACAATGAATTAAAAGTGTTATATAATATGATTCAAGGTCTACGAGTTCCCCTTGTTTTATAATCTAGATTATATTATGATAAACGATCGACGAACTGATAGTGTTCGTTTAATCTGGAAAAGCCTTTTCTAAACAATTGACACGAATAGAGGAATGATTACAGTTCGAGATACACGGCAGTGTGATCGCCAAGTTTTGTAAGAAGCGGGCGATACACTGCCAGTGTGTATACATATAACATTATATATATATGTATTTTTATTTACATATATAACACGAACCATTACAAGCAATTTTTTATTTCCTTACATACCTGTAATTTTAAATTTTATCACTTGGCAATATCTATGTCAAACGAAATTATTAAAACGAATTCTAAAGTCAATCAATTATGTCACCTATAAAAGAATTTTAAATAATAAGTAAATATTTAATTTCAAAATGTTCAATTAGAAAATGTATATAACGTTTTTATAGCTAATTATTATTTGAGAAAGTACTCTTGAACTTAGCGCCCATTTAGATCTCAACTATTTTATCGGCAGTTACGTCAACCCTTAGCGTCTTTTGTTAGTATCCAACATGGCCCCTTTTTTCCTAAATTATGTTTTTGATGGCAACTCTCTTAATATGTACGTCTTAAACTCCTTAACATAAATAAACGTCATCATATCCTCACAGGGTAGGAGAGGTGTATAACATCCATTTAACGGCACCTCTGTTTTAATATAACGGATTGTGGATAAACCACGTGGATAAAGCACATGACCAGACTACATAATGCTACTGCGAATTGCATAACAGAAAATCTTAATACCCTTCTTTACTAGACCCAGGAATCGAACTTAACGAACGGCGGCAATGTGCCATGATAACGAACGTCATTAGGCCGTTCTTTTAAAATTTGTTTATATTTGTGTATTCCCAGGAATACAGACATTATTCCTAGTATAGATGTTATCTATTTTGTGTGTTTTTTTTGCATGTCATTAACCTAACTGGTGACTAATACGGGTGTTTCGGTGACACTGGAATGTGAATTTGATGATAAACTAAAACCATTTAGAACGGCTATGTATTTAAACCGATAATATATATAATACATAATACATGTTAGTAGGTTCTTATGTCGCGTCTTAAAACGTTTCGTTATAGGATAATGCTAGATTATATATATTACTTCACCTTTATGCGTTCATACATAATGTGGCTAATGTTAAATAATAATTTATATAATTATTAATATTGCGGATTCGGATTCGAGGTGAAGCCAACAGAAAGCTATTGAGCAATAATAATAATAATATTCTATCACATACACACAACACCATCTAGCCCAAACTAAGCAGAGCTTGTATTATGGGTATTAGACAATCGATAAACATACATATATACTTTTTTTTGTAAATACATACATGTTATACATATTTAGAAACACCCAGACCAAGACAAACATCCATGTTCATGCACACAAATGTTTGGCTTGTGCGGGAATCAAACCCGCGACCTCAGGCGTGGCAGAGGTCAAAAGTGATCAAGAGGTTAAAACGAAAGCACAAGATAGAAATATGTGGCGATTACTTCACTAACAAGAGCTATTCTTAAATTGAAGAAGAAGAATTCTCAGTAGCTTTCAGGAGTTAGGCGGTTGGCGTTATTTCATTTCTGTGCCTGAATATTACCTCATTAACTGCACCACCAAGGCAGTCACGGTTTTAAAAACTGCGTTAATATCTGTTCAGCTGTTTGAGAGACAATCATTTTTGGAACAAGTAGCAGTAGTATACAATCGTTCGCAACAACTTTGCCTCAGTTTAACAGATTTATTAATTTAATACCAAGTAGGAAATGCAAGTAGGATGCTTCCTGCATCCACACACATGTGGGATGCACTCGAGTGTCAGGTTTCATCTGTATTACTAGTGCTCGGCCACACAGCGCAGACTACAATTATAATCAGTGTAGTGCAATATAACGAGATAACAATACACTTCCTAACATCGAATCGACGACCGACTGCAGATAAGCGGCTAGTGATGTGAAATTGTTTGTTCCGTTCACCGGATCTCGTGATGTCGTAGTTCATTGTATTTATACATATTGTGTGTGTGTCTGCACTGTGTTATAATTATAAATGATGTTTTACATGGTTGCTTGGGTGGTTTTGGTTGTGATTGCTTATTCGTGGTGTATGCTTGTTGTCAAAGGTAGAATTTTCAGTAATCTTAACGTAAGGAATCAATTACGTGTTCTGACTGGTTTTGTTTTGGTTATCTAATAAATATATTCCTAAAGTAAGCTAACTGACGATTAAAGATGCGCGTTAACTGTGTCTTACAACAATAGCTTGCTAATTATATATAATTTGTGAAAGTATGGGATACTAACTTGTAAGTCAATGACCATTTTCGTTTTCATTGCGTTGTTTTTTAGATATGTTTGTCTCTATTTGCCTCTATTAACATGAGCCTAAGCCTCACTAGCAACATTTAGGCTTTGATTTGACAGAGGCGTGGTGTAACGATGAATTATACAATTAGTAATAGTAAGTATTTGTATTATCCTTACTACAACGTCATACATAAAATAATAAAAATGAGTATAAAAAAATATGCGCAACGTTAATTATGATTTAATAATACGCGAGTAGAATGAGCGGTATAAACCATAGGTACGAGAAGAAATTGTGATTTTTGTAAAGCTTGTATTCCTTCAGATACTTCTTCCTCCATAACAATCCTTAGATTGCATACTACGTGCCGTTATATTAGCTGCCTATGTGTAATATTCATTGTTAGTGACATCTCATTATCATAATGTCACAAACGACGGGAAAATGTAAGTAAAAGGTATTTTATTAGTCTATATCCAATTATCTTAAAAGTTAAACACGTGCAGGTTCGTTTTTATTACAACAGACGTTTGAAAGCCTTGAAAATATTTGTTTGAAACAGCCTATAAACTGCTTAATCTATTTTCGTGCCGACCTACCGATACGACATCAGATCGATATCAGCTAATTACGTGGTATCGTGTATTTCTAAGTAATGACTTATACATACTATAGTAATAGATAGAGCCTCCTTAGTGTGTAACCTTTGTTATGCCAGACATAAACCTTTTTTAAGGGTTTTACAAACATCAAATAGCGGACTCGAAATACTTCCAAATTCAGTACACAATTTCTCTTTCCTACACACTTTCTTCCTGTGGTGGATGGATCGAATCTGTAACAAGGTGCAAACCATTGCTTCATAGGGACACTCATAAATTACTTAGAATTCTTAAGCATTTCATAGAATGCTGTTTTTTATAAGTTTATATTAAATTTGTCGCAATTTTCCTTATTTATTGTATGGGAAACAGTAAATTTACTTTATGGCACAGCATAGAGTATTGAGTAATGACAAATGTGAAAGTTACGTACATCATATGAAAATCGGTACAAAAATTCAAGAAAACCATTCTATTGTAATTAATATTTTATCGATATAAATGTTTCACATAAAATACAACAATAACCTGTAGCAACTAGCTTATACAACTTAAACTTCAACTTATAACTATTTATATAAATTTGTGGTGTAATAAAAAGCCATTTAATTCGTCGTAAACCGAACAGTATCGATACATTCCATCGACATTTGCCCCTCACTAAACTATATCGCTACAAATGTGACACAACTTCAGTCAGTGTGTCACCCGTTATGAACATAAGACGAATTTATACATATTTTCCTTTTAAACATTACCTTATTTAACGTATTTGTACATTATATTAAACATTTATATTACAACAAATATGTAGAACCAAGTGTGAAGTGTTCGGTGTCGTTTAAAAGTTTGTGACAAGTTTAAGTTATGAATAAGTTTAGATTAAAACGAGGGAAGACATGGGTGCGAGAGGTAATAATTTAATTTAATATCTATAACATATTTATTAATAGAAGCCACAGTTATTAGTACATGCCTGTACCTTGGTTAATGTCTTTTAAAGAGGTCATTAGTTGGCAAACCGTGATTCACGTACGATTTAATTAACATTTTATTATCTCATTGGAAACATAGACAATTTGGAATTTATTTGAACTCTTCTTCTTAGCTACGTAGGCATATGTTAAAGCTTAATAAATAATTGCTTTAAGGAATGCTAAAGAGAAAAAAAGTTTGTGGTTTCTATTTAAATGTACATAAAATTTTGCTATATATAAATCAGTTTCAACCGTTTTATAACACAGGAAACTTACGTATATAAAATAATATGCAGTTTTGTGGATATTCCAATAATTTTATTATATTATTTATTCCTTACGACCTACTTGGCATTACTCATCGATGCCGAGCTATGTGGGCATGAGAACCGTGTTACAAATGTAGAATTAAGTGCAATGTAAATTGACAGTACAGAAGATAATTAAAACTTAGCTGTCCAATGCGGTTTCGTACTCGTGATATCTGGAAACATTGGGCGGGGCTGTGTCCGGGCACATGGTTGTTGGGTTAATATAAAACTTCTATAAAAGCGAGTATAATATATTATGTTCTTTTACAATATGAACACGTAGACTCACGCCTATTACATTGGTGTGGCAAGCAGGACTATAGATTTTGCTTAACATGCTTCTTTAACTTCATTCACTCTTATCATCAGCTTTATTGTTATATTAAGTAAAAGACAACTCCGTCACGAAAACTAATTCCTATTCGGGAGATCTTACAAGCATTCAAACAGCGGTCACAAAAAAGACTTAGACTCGGAACTACTATTTTTCGATAATCATTTTTTTTGTCCCGTAACGGGTTCGAACCGAGCATTCGGATTAGTGGCAATGGCAATGCCACTACGCCATCTGTACATTCACACTCGTTGCCATGAAGCGATCCTTAACTAGCCTTCCGTCTATACTTTTCTCTAGCGCTCAAATGATGTGCTTACAATTAATTTGTTCCCTAACAGATTTCTAAAAGAAACACACCTATCCTATATTGTTTTGAGTCGCAAATAAATGAAGCGTTTTTGTGTTCATTCAACGCTGTACGTTCTCTTACGCCCTAGGCATAAGCGAGTTGACTATATATGGTGACAAATGACTCGTCGTAACGCTAACAATAAGGGGCTTGTGAGTGACCTTCTATAAATGGTAGTGTATTACAACTATAGTGTCAAATATCCCAGTGATAAATGAACGCTTGAAGTTATTTTCGCAAGTTACCGGGTTCGATTTTAAGGTCCGAGAAAGTTAAAAATATCTACACATTCAAAATGTTGGCGTCTGTAAATACATGTTCATGAATATCAACGTATTGGTAGTTTGCATTTGTAGGAGATAACTATTTATTTAAACAGCGCTCTTACTTTGCCAAACTAAAAAGATTCTTTTAAGCATATAGCACACCTATCATGGACCATTTTGACACTAACCAAAGGACATGGCCAGTTTCTGCCTAGTTTTAAATTTATATTAATAGACACCTAATTATATATAAATAAAAACCTTTTATCAAGAGTCTATTGGATTATACGAAATAGGTACTTCTTAATCATTCCATTATTGTCCTACTACTATTACAGGGTTTAGATTATACATAATACATCACAACAGACAAGAGAGTTATGACCCGAGTAGGTTCATAACCAAAATATGTTTTTGTTTAATATCTAAGAAGTCTGAAGTTAGTAGTTAAACTTTTACAGTTAATATAAGAGCATGCTAAATTTAAAAAATTCTAAAATGTACATACAATTTTAGATGCTAGACAGAGAGCCCTAAGAAAATTGGCCATCTTCTTTGACTTTAAATGTCATTTCGCAGCAAAAACATTGTAGATATACAACGCATCTTTACTAAATGCAATCATACACTACAGAGCAACAAATATATAAACAGAATTTCATTAGTTCCTTAGCTTTTAAACAGTCTACATTGCATCCATACTACAAAATCTATCAACATATTTATTTTATAGTTTAAGTTTATCTTGCAATTGGCTCAATTCTCCCAGAAAGGTAATTTTTATATTGCCTTTCTAAACTTTAGATCTCTCGGAACCCACTAGAGGGCGTTATTACATGTTAGATTATTTGACATGTGTAAGAAGTCTATGTTCTTCGATTATTTCATACTTGTATTAAAAGGAGTGAGATAACTTACACTTAAGCATAAAACTAAGCAATATAAGTTTAAGTAATATCAATCTAATTAAGAAACATACACGTAGTTACAATGACTCTTTGAGTCTTAAAAATAATTATTTGAAAACTCTTAAGAGTCTTTTCCTGTACTCTTTCGAGTCCGACCAACTGCATCCATATCTCATCTAATTGATCAAATGTTAATGTGTCGAAATCCATAAAATATGTGATGAGAGACAAAATGTCTCCAATTAGTACGATACGTACTAAATGAATGATAAAACTGTTACAGAATGTACACCGGACGTTGTACCGAACTATTTTTCCTTATTTGTTCATAAGTTATGTGCCATGTTGACATCGATGTATACTAGTTAAAATTAATAGCATTATAAATACGATTATCACCGCCATTATTCTTTTTTAAAACGTAGATGAAAGCTATTTCGTATTTTCTTTTTAAATGCAGAATGACAATCTATTACCGAAATAATACCGCAATTAATCTCTCTCTCGCCGTTCAGGCTACTTGGCGTTGCCAATGGGTGTTACGATGATAAATTATCGGCTTGATATATGTCTATTTATTCGTAGACAATATCTCCGTGCCTTATATATAGGCAACATATTAGGCACAATAATAATGACTATATAGCCGATTTCATTGAGTTATAATAATATCACATTTATATTTGACCAGCTACATTTGCACTAGTATACCTAACCTCTAATCTTCTCTTTGAGGGTAGCCTCACCTTTTTCTGTATGGTGCTTTAGTAATTCTCTACTTAATGCTACTAAGAACAGCCTGTCTGAAAATACTGCACTAGCAAGAGGTTGTGATCAATGAAACGTGTAAAGTTACTTAATACAGTTTTAGCAAAATCCTTAAACTAATTCAAAGCGGAGCTAGTTAAGTTTTAGGTAAAATATGTCTGGGAAATCATCTACGTTGATGCATTTCATTTCAATGGCTATGTAGTTATTAGACGACATTACGGGCTTGTATTTTATAAAACATGTACATGACATATTGTATGACAAACACGCGATTTACTTTATATCATATTATTATGGCTAATTTCAATATCCATAAAATGAATCGTTTTACCTACAAGCAGTAAATTTTTGACATATAGTCTATAAAAATATGTCAAAATCGTAACACTATAACGATTCGTTTTGATATAATATATTTTCAATATATCAAAACGAGTCATTTTAGTCTCTATAATGGTAAAGTTTATGAATCTATTAACGAGAACACTAAAGCAAACGGCGTAAGTGTTGCTGTGCTAAGGTAGTCCTAGATTACTGTTTGATTAGTACTCGTTTATGTCCCTTATAAGTCGAAAATAGCCAGTTACCCGAATTAAACAAAACAAACTATGCAAACATCACCAGTCTTTGTTTTAGGCTTGGGTAGCTGCTGTTATTATTATAACCTATGTGAATGATGCACATAGGTTATAATAATAACACCCTATATAGAGTAATTGTCCAAATATTACAGCAGTATTAAACATATTGATTGCCATGACATATAGATGGGATGCTTGTAAGACGCCTTAGTAACAAATTATACGCAGATAACTTTGTCTGGGTGCTATTTATGTTTTCCTTTTAATGATTCCCATACGCTAGAGTTTAGTACATATGTAAGTGATTATACACGCTGAAATATATTATTCAAATATGTCAAGATCTCCTTTTATAAAAGAGACTCATCAATAAACCAACCTTTCAATTTAATATTTACAACAACTGTCATCAACACATTAAATGTCGAACGGTAAAAATAGAAAATCTATTGTTCGAGGACACCGGTGACCGCATCAGTGTTAATAACATAAAATGCTCTACGTAATAGATTACTTTATACTATTTTTGAACACATTATTTAAGTACATGCTCAATAAAATACGTTTCATAATACTGACTAATAGTTTTATTAATTTATTACACATCATCCAAAAATAGGTAAATAAAAGATTTATTTTTCATTTGATAAAATTTTGTGTATTATCTTTATATATGAAATTCTACCGTACGTGTCACTGAGCCGATTTTCATGAAATTTTTTATGTGTGTTCGCGTTAGTCACTAGTTTAGATTCACAATTGAACCCGGACCCTATGCGATTGGACTCTAGGATTGCTTTCGTTCGGGCAGGACAACGTCTTTCGGATTCGCTAGTTTCATATGAAATACAATATAATCCATATTATGTGTATTTCCTCGTCGATACGCTAGAAAATCTATACCTACTAATATTATGGATGTTTGTTACTTTTTCACGTAAAATCT
This sequence comes from Catocala nupta, assembly GCA_963675205.1. Taxonomy (NCBI): domain Eukaryota; kingdom Metazoa; phylum Arthropoda; class Insecta; order Lepidoptera; family Erebidae; genus Catocala; species Catocala nupta. Next base: position 14,912,919 of record OY776098.1, read on the forward strand.
ATTGAACCGATTGCGATGAAACTTGTTATGTAGACAGCTGGAGACCTGGATTCACACATAGGCTTTTTATACCGACATTCCAACGGCAACGGTTCTTACGCGGGTGAAACCGCGGGCAAAATCTAGTAATAAATAAAAAAATAAAACAAGAATTCATTTATATACTTTTAAATAGAACTAAATACAAAAATCATCCTCATAATAATGTGTTCATTAAGAATCAAAAGGGCTGACTTGTGCCTGAAAACTGAACCACATAAGAATTACCACAGACCTACAGCTGAGCAGAGATCATGACTTACTGTAAAAATACAAAGAGAAGCGAAAATCTTTTCATTGATCTAACATTCACCTGCACGTTCTCTTTATAATGTTCAAAGTTAAACTGGTTTTATCATATATTCCCTATTAGGAAACATGGTAGCTAAGTAAGCCATTTTATCTTTTCAGGAGGATATACCAGAACAAGGTTCGTTGAGAGGCCGCGGCTACGAGAAGCTGAACAACTGGAGCCCCACATCAGAGCGATGTCGTGTGGAATTCGATATCGGGTACAACAAGGCCAGTTCCGACAGCCCGCCTTTCGTGAGGATCAACAAACGACTTGGTAAGACAGCAACCTTTTTATATTATGAGGCATTTAGCATAAATTCAACTACGCTGGTGGAAATTGGCTGAGAGGTATTGACTATGAGACTTTTCGAAGATATCACAAATGTACACGCTCCTATTTATCTATGGAGTGGATATAATAATATCAGTCCAGTAAATAAACTCTCCCAAGCTGGGCATGGGCTTCTTCGCATAATGAGAAGCATAAGGCACTGTCTACCGTAGTCAATATAATAATATTAGTATATAAACTGTCGCATTGCTAAGCACAGGCCTCTGAATATGAGAAGGTTTAGGCCATAGTCCACCACGCTGGCCCAGTGCAGCGTGGCAGACATCTTTGAGAATTTTATGGAAAACTCTCAGACATGCAGGTTTCCTCACAATGTATTTCTTGACTTTCAAAGCGAGTAACAATTATTATTAGCTGTTTAAGTCAAAGGTGTGTGCTCTGGATCGGACTCGAGACCTCTGCATGACACTCCAACGGTTGCCCACTAGGCTATCACTGCTGTCAGCTATTCTAGCTGTAGTCAATAATAAAAATGCAAATAGGCAAACAACTACATTATAAATATACTCTAAATTATTATCTATATACCACAGATGAGAATTTTCTTGTGCAGCAAACACGACAATAAAATCGTTGACTAATTAAATAAATACTGGGTTAAATTTCATTGAATCGACTAACATTTCAGGAGGTTCGACAGAAAATCTGCTCGTGAATGCTCGAAGACCAAACCACCTCCAGCTTCCAGCATCCTCATCTGGAGACAGCCTCGACGTGGAAATTCGCGAACGGGAGCCAGGGTACGCCAGAAACAGGAAATCAAGATCTATGGTTGCGCCTAAACACCGGATGAGGTCACCAGTCCCGGCACCAAGATTGACCTTGCAGCAGCCTAGTGAGGTACGACCATATAATTCTGTTTCCTATCTCTTTATCCTGTTTTTTTAGCAGATGGGCCTGCTATAGGGCGTAGCATTATTCTATAAGAAAATATTAAATAATAAAAATAAATAAAAGACTGCTTCGGAGGCGCAGTGATAGGTAGCCCGTGACCTCTTACACAGCAGACGCATACTGATATGTGTGAAGATGTCGGAATCGATTCCCGAGTTTAAATGTTTGTGGGCTTTTCTGTCAAAATATCCTCAATGGAATGTGGAATAAGCTTTCTCCTAGTATGTAGGATCTGAAACCATAGCTGCAGCAATGTGGATGTAATATACCGCTGCCTACCCTTTCGGGGAAAAATATATGAGAGTATGTATTTATGGAATATAAATAAGTTAAATACGTAAATAGGCACTTACATGATTAAAAACAGCTACCTATTCAAAATTATCCTGTTCGAGATTAAATTTAATAATTTAGTTTGTTATAGTTATTTTTCATACCACAAATATATACAAACGTCATTTCTGCAATAATTTTCCCAGCCTGTTACTATTGGTGGTTACCAAGCATGCCGTCAGATCATCACGCAATAAATGCATATTGCACTCACTATAGGTATTGATAATTAGTATTATGGCTGCTACTACAGTCATTAGTTTTGCTTAACCTGTCAATTGTTGAAATACCAGACATGATTGAAAAGCCATTGGGTCTAGCCGACGGTGTACCGCTGCGACTCAATAGCTTAAAAAGCTCCAAAACAAAATTAACTTACGTTATTATTTCAGGTGAATTGGGAAGGTCCTATAAAACGCACGAAGTTTCTGGAAGGCGCTAAGAAGACGAAGAAAAACTGGACTGATTGCTACATGGTCCTCACTCCTACCGCTCTAGTCTTCTATAAGGACCAGAGGACCTATTATGCTCCTGTAAGTAGAACACAGTTATATTTTATGGTTATGATTTAATTTTATAGACCGTTAATATACAGATCGTTAGATCCCATAAACAAAGAGAATCTTTTTGAAAGTCCTATATATCCTGGGTTTGTTTTTAACTGTATAAGTTTAACTTTAAAAAACATAAGATATTGTCAAAGGTTTGTTAAATGTAGATGAGTATTATGCATTATACTTATTAAGTTAATTCGAAACTTCGTTTCTATAGGTGACCTTTCGTATTTTCAGGATAGTCCATGAGTGGCGTTTAACATTTTACTATTGTGGGGTCTGCTTGTTCGTTTGCAAATAGGAAAATTTAAAAAATGAGAAACTCTGTCCACCTTGAGCTGAGCTGTTCAGAAACTTAACACGAGTCTCTCTACGTTTATAAGATATGCAAGCCTGTTTATAGTTTTGTGTGTGTATGTGATTAGTAGTTATGGTAAAGATAACTTTTGCATTAGTTTAATTTCTATTTATGTAGTATACAAATCAAATGGATACATACCAATTGATATAAATTAAAAGATAACTACCTCATCTCCTGTACAACCCACATATTTACTGTTTTTGTCAAATCTCCATTTTGCTGGTTACTATAATATAATGAAATGAAATGAAATGAAAAAGTTTATTTACCAACATAAACATACAGTACACAAACAATTAAATTATTTAAATAGAGGTGGTAAAATAGGCAAACTTCTATTCTATCTAGATCCTTAGTTTTCAAGGTGGTCCAGGTGGGCCCCAGGGGTCCACGGGAGACTCGACGCGGGTCTACGTTGGCGTGATAAAAAAGTGGGGGTTCACAATTCGTAACGACGTCCACGAAAATTTATTTGCTTGCGATAGTGAAGAACTAAAATGTTGGCTTGACTTCTCCTATCAATGTAGGCAGGTAATATTTTAAGAAGCTCAACGACTGTTACTTGCTTAAACGTCGGTCGACGGATATTTTGATGAATACTAATCGCTGAAGACCCGAAAATTTTCTAAAAAGAAAAGAAGTTCAGCCCGTAGACACTAGATTATTTTTTTTAAATTTTAACCCATTTTAACTATTTGTTTCTAATAAACCGATTTCACTTGGCGTATTAAATTTCTAGCTGCAGGGGTCCACAGGAACTAGCTAAATTTTGAAAGTGGTCTATGACAAAAAACGTCTGGGATCTTCTGATCTAGATCTTTGTTATTATTGCAGAAAGTCTCAAGACCTCCTGGCACTCCGCCGTCACCTTCGGCACCGCTTCCGGAGCTAGTGCTACCGCTGCGTAACGCACATGTTGACCATTGCCCACCAAAGTACACGAAGAGGTAAACAAAACAATAGTACATCACCTACTTGCATATCTATAAAAGGAAATAAAAGTATCACTAAGAAAATCTATTAAAGGCAATCACTAAACTCTTTTATTGTAACGTTGATTGAACTAGAGGTCTGAACATAGAAAGCCTAGGTTTGCAAGTCATATTACACATTTCACACTTCGAATTAACGGCATAAATTACGATATCACTGCTTTCTGATCTCGTCTTTTATTTTTTTAATATATCCGATAGACGAACGCTAATGATAAAAACGTGATATTTTATTTATACAGGTACCAACGCTCAATCTTGTTGTTCATGGGCTGCGACCAGTATTTAATACAGGACGAAACGGAGCTCGGCGCCAAGAAGTTGGTCGATGAAATCAAAAGAGTCATTTTTAACCTGGTAAGAAACATAACAATCTATGCAATCCTTAGAATATTTATATTTAAAGAGATTTCTTTCTTCCTGCCGTTTTTGTCACAGGCGCGAGGCGTCCACAAAATTGCTTTCTGATGATGACAACGTTTGAAATTTTATTCTCAAAATATGTGATAATATGGATCACTACCAGAGATCGATCAATTTTCTGGTTTTATTTAACTTATTTCCTAATTTAATATCTCAGAAAATTTGCATGAATATGTTTGTTTTCGTAGACAAGCCTATATCTATAATAATATATTCATAATTATTTTTATAAATAATCCGAATAAGGAACTTGCTAGATCCCTCAGGAGGATTTTCTATTATTTTTCTATAAGTTGATTTGTTACTGGCAACCAGAAGAAAAAGTATATATGATTTTCCCATATAAAGTATATTTCATTTATCTAACGAAATAGTACGAATGTAAGAGAAATATGAATCTGACTCACACAGAGTGAATAAAAGCTATAAGTTAATATCTCTTGGCTATTCTTGTGACATCAACCTTTGATCTCAAGCAGGTGACCTCATTTAGTACGTAGACATCACTTGTATACCTACTAATATGGCACGATAGAGGTAAAATGGAAAATTTACAAATTAGCCTAGCCTATCGAAATAGAGAAAATGCAGCAATTGTACAATACAACTACCATTTATTTTCATGGCAGGACTCAATATATAAATTTTGTCTTCGGTTTCGCTCGCGTGAATGTAAGTTAGTTTAGTAGCAGCACTTTTTTCTGGATGAGATGCCTATGTCCTTTTCTGTTCTCCAGACAACGTGTATGCAAAATTTAATGATGATCGGTCAAGTAGTTAAGGCGTCAAAGTGTAACAAATAAACAAACTCATTTATAATATTAGTTAGGATTCTGTGAACGTGTGCTTGTCTATAATGATTGGTTTGTCTGTTGCATTAGTACCCACGGTCACTGAAAGGTGACTCTCCTCCCCCGGCGTACCAGAGCAGCAACACTGACCTGGAGAGTCTCGGCCGCACTCCGCCCGCGGCGCGACATGCCAACAGGAACAAACAGAAAGGTACTATTACCATCCATTCTATAATAACCATACCTTATCCGTACCAGGTTTTTCTGAAAATGCGACTTGAAAAGGTTTGGAAAATAAAAGATCATATTTATCCCGGTCTCCATATTAAGTGACCAAGTTAAATAGATCACCGTCCGTGTACAGGGACAAAATTGATTAAAATTAACTAACAGAATTTGATTAAAATGACGTTGAATTGTTTTTTTTTTAGTATTATGTTTCGTGGTCACCTGTGTTGTTTTTGCTAATAGGACGCCGAGTCATTCTTGTTACTCGAATGTAAAATGTTGGATATATTACTATATTCACCCGAGTCCTCATTTCTATAGTCCTTAACACTAGTATGAGATTTGATACTTTTCAAAATATACATTTTCTAGCTACAGCAGCGCGGTATATCATTGCACAGCATGAATGGCAAATCGTCCGAACAACATCTTCAAGAATTAACCACCTTTACACAACTTCCAAATACGTTATCAAAACTCATATTAGAGGTTACAGATATGGCTTATATTAGGCTGTATCTGAAATGTGTTTTTTTTAATTATTTTGTGTAAATAGGATCACTTATCGATAAATGCAGCAAAATCGACTTTCGCTTAATCGTCACATAGGAACATGTAGTGCTGACATAGGGTGGTTGACATTATTGAGAGCAAACATGTGAAATACCCGATATGTACTTTGTCATTTTCTCTCGGTAAAATATTGTATTTGAGTAATTTGACTCATACTGGATGAATTTTGCAAGTGTGCGTGGATGCTCAAATTCGAAACTATAATGCTATACTATAATAGCGAAAATAATCAAAGGTTCACAGGATCGATTTTGATAAAAATACAAATTATATTATTTAGGAAATTAAAGAGATCTCAGCCAACATTAATCCATAGAATGTGATCCTTAATAGCAACGCTAGCGAAAGGAGCAATAGCAAAGTTAATTTCTTAAAATAGATATGAAAAAAAAGGCAGGATTTTAAACTGGTTTTATATTTATTTAATATCAAAATCAGCTCGGCGATTCTTTTGAGTAAACGATATTTGAAAGATATAAGAAAGAAAAATTATTTATTTGACACATACCACAAACACATAATAACAAGTTTAAAATAAAAAGAAATAGGTACAAAAATAAACTTAGCGAAACGAAACCAAGACAAAGGAATTCAACAGTAGTGACAAATAGGTTCAGCATATGTCAGGCGAAAGCCTGACGCTGGTTTTCAACTGGGCCCTATTTCTTATAGCTTGAGATTTAGTCATCCACGAACACTTCGAAAATTAGTTTTAAAGGATAGTCAATAACCCTATTGCGGTCTTCTAAGCTTTACAGTTAAGCAGCGTGTACACAGCTTGATTTCATTTGATTTTCTCCAATTTACATTTAACTTGAATGGTTTTACATTTAGTGTTCTAATAGTAAACTGAAAATTATCATAATTAATCGAATGTGTGTAGGTTGTACAAAATCAAGCATCACGCTTAACCTTGAAGGGATAAACAGACATTTATGTCATTCGCATTCCACCCAAATTTTGCCACAACAAGTTTAGACTCATATTATACCCAGAGGGCGAACCTTCTGCCATGAACCGGACACATTTCCACACTTCGTGCCATCACCAACAATTTCTTGACAAAAATCTCCATAACTTCTGGTTGATCCAGCCGGAGAATAATTGTGCAAAAATCTAAAAGGTGACACTACAATCGCATTAATTGAGCAATCGACTTGAAAACCGCGAACCAAATCGCTTGAAACAGTATAGCATTAATATATAATAACAAAATAAAAGCATTTTGAATAAATATAATGGTTTCCCAGATTCGTAGGTTCGATTGGTCATCACACGCTTCCTGCTAAATGTGTTGTTACTGAAGTTAGCTATTCAGATTTTCCTCATTCAAGTCCGAGCTACCATCGCGTTGACTCGTGTTATGCAAATTCTTTTCCGACATTAGTGAGAAATTATTAGCTCCATGTGCTTAAAGTGAGATTATAATATCAGTGTATGTGAGACAGTCAGTTCGTGTATTAAATTATAAAAAGTTAAAATCCTCGCGTGTTTCATATATGTGAACTTATTGTGTATAATGACTATACTATGTTGTATTTCGGACAACTATCGACGATTGAGTTTGTGTAAGATATCTATTTTATATACACTTTTTAGATCAGGAAATTCTCAGTAGCCACACGGAGTCCCATTAGACGTCAATATGCCTGGCCTTCCCCTACGTTAAACCTAAAATCATAGATGGCGAAATGATGGTGTAATGTATTTTTGCTTGGCCCGTAAGAATATGCAGATGTCAGTCTATGTATTTATTACCAATACTTTCTATTAAAGTGGTATTTAGCTACTGATATCCCGAAGCTGGAAACACATTTATTTCCTTTTGTGTCCATGTGCCATTTAGGAATTATGGTTTTGTTTATATAAGAATTAAACACAATTAATTAGACAATTACCGTGTAAATTGTGTATAATTTGCTTATTATTGAGTGGTCGAAATTCGAACATAATAATAATTGAAATTTAGAGTAAACATATATGAATTTACATACACCCAACATTAAAAAAGAACTATTTCCAATTGCTAGTGTTTTATTCATAAGTGTTATGAATATAACACTTTAGCTCGTCGATAAACTAAAACACTATACTTTCTATTATATAACTGAAAGGAGTCCTTTTCTTCACAAAGCTAAAACTTTTTCTTACTCCGTTCGTCTATTTACATATTTTGCTAATACTTTTTTTCAAACGGTCGTTGTTATTTATGTAATGTGTGATGATAATTCACATACATCTAAAATATAACTATACTTAGTTATACGCAATATATAAACGAAGACGAACGTTTAGGATCTCAATTCAATAGACTATTCCGGCATCACGCATAACTTCTAAGCAGATCTTAACGCAGTTCGGAAGCTTAACTTGAAACTTGAAATCTCGTTCGAAATCGTGGATGATACTGCAGTTGGCTTGGGTTAGCGACTCAATTTTTGCCTTGGGCACTGTTGAGTAGGCCATATTATCCCAATTAAAAAAAAAGTTAGCCGCTCAATAGGTTAATAAGCATATAATATATATAGTTAAAAGTAAAAAACTATTTTGATCTGTTTCTCTATTATGAGCGCTTCAGGTATATCATCATCAGAAAAATAACATAGAACTATTATAATAGGCTTCATATATGTATTGAACATATGATGTCATTTCAACTATCTGCGGTTTGTTTACTTACCTCTGTTCTAGCCTGTAACAATACATAAAAATGCATAACATTATGCGTGTAGTTTTCCTTTATTATATGGAAAGTTTATATATACTAATATTTGTATATGAAGTTTATGTAACAGTACATTACAAGGCAAATGATTAGACATTGGATTTGCGATCCAGTAATCCTTGAAGTTTGATCTGATCTAAAAATTGATTTTTGATTCACGGCTTCATATGAGAAAACATACTTGGGACTTTCTTTCACTTTATGCACGTTATAGTTCGATTGAGTATAAAATAGCAACAGGCTATAAAAGTAACTTCACCCTAATCTAAATTTAATTAATATAATTATTAAAACGATGCTATTTAAGTAGTTTCCTAGTAACCTACATATCTGGCCTTTTTAGATAATTATCGATGGTCGCTGATAAAATATGTGAATACTCTGGTAATACTTTTTGAAGTTGAATAAGGGGACGGGTATTTCTCAATATACATACAATAGAACCATGTGTAACCTAATTCAATTATGATATCATTCTTGGTTCTTGCTACAACTAAAGTCTAATTTTAGTTCCATACACTCACGTTTAAATACTGTGAATCTCTAATTATTTTGTCTTATAAACTTCTTTGGATATTAATAGGATTGTTTGGATGATTCGCGGCTATGAATAAAACGTTAACGTGAATTCTGTTTAATGGTTTACGCACTCAATAAACTTTTATCTCCTATTCTTCGAATAAAGTTTGGTTAGCAATAGTTCAAACCCACGTGTTTCGGGTATCTTAATAATAACACTACCGAAATTTAACATAATTATAGTATAGGACTAGTACTATCATTATGTTAAATATTATTATTATAGCTTAGCTTAGCTTATAAGCTATATTATTAAGTGAAATTCTTTTATCGTATTTCATTTTCAAGAATTGCGATAAAATTTATATTATTTAGATATAGAAGATGACACTAGTGAAGATTTAAAATATGTTGCTTGAAACTTGTCATAAAACGTGATAATCTTTGTTAAACAGTGAAACAGATAAGATCACGATGTGATGTCATACAAACTTCATTGATGTCAATAAAATAATACACGCTATATGAATTGTATAGATAGGAGAGGCAGCCAACAATCAATCCCTAAGAATTCATTAATTAGACATTAATCTTAACTAAAATATATCATAATTCTAATTTTGAACCTTCCACGTTCTTAATTATCATTACTAATTCGCTTACGTTCGAATTATCACTTTAAGTATTTATATCAACAAACATTCGCAAATGCTCCACAACTAAGCCATTATCAGATAACATTCAAGACTGATAACCACCAATCATTAATACGCCAATCGTCCATTGTTCAACTATGTAGAAACATTACTAAAAATAAAATATAATAGTTTTGTGATAATCGAAGTAGACCTTAAAGTTAGTTGTGATGTTACGAAAGTGCCTTCAGATAATTACAAAAAGTGATAAACGATTTAAAATATTCAGTGCTGAATAAATATGAGCATCATAGGGATGGAAAGCCAGTTTATAGATGCAGTATCCTATCACTGGATAATGGGTGATTCGGGGATCAAAGCAAAGAAAAGCCCAACCGAGAAAACGCATAAACTACGAAGACAAATATTCGGATCACTTCACGATTTGCGCCATAAAAGTAATGTTGTTTTTATAATTATGGATGGTATTAAAGGATATTATCAAATACTTTTATTTGATCTGATATAAATATGCGCCTCGATTTAACTATATTATTATTTGTAATCTCAACTTCTCTAACAATAATAGGTATAGTGTTTATAATCCGATCGTCTTCTTAAGGATAGACGATTAAAATTGGTGTCATATATCGTCTATAGCATTGTTACCTGGACGATAGACCCATATGACGTCACATAATGATCTATTGTAGATGTCTAATATGAGTTTATTCGATTGAGGTTGATACTGCTAGCCTCAACCTAACAATAGTATGATACTGTCTGTGGGCGTGGTTGAAGTTATTAAAGCTAGTTACTGACTAAAAAATCATTAAGACAATAGGTTGCAGAGTCAGTATACGGTTTACAACAATATCTTTCTTTCTTCATGTGATAATCAGCACTAAAATATTTTTAATTTATTATGAACATTTTTGTATGTGTGAATATATTGGTAACGTATTTATTTATCGTAAGCTATGAACTGATGAATCGTGTTATTGAACTTTAATGAAGTGTGTTTATATTAACCAGAACCAACAGCTTACTCATAACTAACAAACATAGAACTATCTAAGACTGGATAGCGATATATTCTAATCATCAGCGAATTAACAAAGTACAGATATTATCTTATCGTATCTATTCACGTTCGATAGCTTATCGCCTATCTGCGTTCGTATGACGAATTTCAACGTTCAAACCTATGTTATATACTACTAACCTATAAATAAATACAAACTTACATCTTTAAAATCATTTTAAACGCAAGAATTGTTATTGCCTCTTTAACTTGATATAATTAAATAAGTTGTCTTTGTTTTTTGTCGCTGGTCGATTTAGTATAAAGCATGGTGTGATACCAGGATTCAGGCGATAAAGGTAAATAAATGAAATCTAAATTTTATTCGAATCAAAATTGTGTACGTCTAAATTGCCTGTTCCTCTAACTTGATCGTCTGTGTTATTGTTTTAAAGAATGAACTCATTGGTAACACTCATCAACTTTATTTTGAATACAGTATGAACAAATATGCCTTTAATTTATATAATCTTTTGTAAATGGAACTCTATTAATACTTACTTGTTAACGTAATTTATTTAAATACTACCATTTTATATTAGTTGTAATATTTTGTTGGTTGTTATATCAGCCATCAAATATAGTGAAACGTCTAATGTAATATTATACTTTTAAAATATTATTTGTATTAACAAACAATTAGCTTTTTTTTGCAAATACCCGTACAGTCATGTCCATAGGACGTGTATATGTTTATTTAGGTAGGTACATAAACATGAATTTATTTCAAATGTTACGTTTTGTGTCTCACAACTTTATCATGTTATATTAATCCATATCCGAAATACATTTCGCCTGTCTGGTTATGGCTTTGGATAACTATTTTGCTATGGTATGGGATACTATCGAAAATGTACTGTCCTATAAATTAAACATTGGCGGTGAAAAGTGAATGGATAAATCCTCCTATATTTCGGTATCAAATAGTCGATAAACATTTATCCTTTTGGACTAATGAACTACCTTAATTTTCATCCATATTTCACCGTGAATGCTTTTTGATTGATTGCATCTTACAGCCAGTTGGCAGTTATGCAATCGCCCTAAGGCTACTTAACTGTTACGTTAAAAATGGCAATATATAATTCACTAGAGCTTACGACAAATATTTACGATATATTAGATACAGCAATATATTGCCAAATTTGACAGCAAATGTACGGTATACGTCATAGCTAATGTAAATATAAAAAAACTGATATAAGCTTCATTAGCAATATGTACTTCTTGAAAATAGGGAACATAGAAGATATTTCTAACATATAACGAATGCATAATATTAATACAATTACTAATTAACATAGCTATGCGTATACCATGCCGCAAAAGTAGCCTTCTCTTGCCTGCTTTCCCATTTCAATCTCTTTCTGTTATTACTAACTGACTGTTATATTCTATTTGTAATATTATAACTTCCAGCTGGAGGCAGCAGCAATGAAGATCTGAGCGACTCCACTGATGCTATACAGAAATCGCATGTGAGAAGTAGGTTAAGGAAGTTCTTCGCGAAAAGACCAGCGATGGAGCAACTGGTCAGGAAAGGGATTTACAAAGGTTCGGAATTTGATCTTTGATGGTGTGTGTAGCACAACTAGTGGAGTAGAACTGAATATAGATGTAAATTAAGTAGACATAGTTTACCGGGTGAGATTTGGTTTTAAATTAACTGCAAGTTTTTGCAACATAAATTAAGCTTTTGATTTATTAACTCTTCAACTGGTGACTGTGTCTGGATGGATTTTGGATGGAAACTGACCAATATCTGGAAGGACGTAACACAATTATGGTATGCTAGATTGTTTTTAAATGACAGCTAAATTTAGATTGCCATATATTTTTTTGTTTCTTTTTGTCTAATGTTCATCTTGAACATTAGCTAGCTAGCTTTAATTTGTATGCTTAATATTGTTTAAGTAATTTAACTCAAGGTTTTCCAGTGCTATTGACTGTATCAAAAAGGTAAGTGCTTTCTTTTGGAGTGTTGCTTAACATGTATATATTTTTGTAAATTCGTGTTGTCACATATAAGTATTATAATAATTGGCTTTGTAAATCGTATTGGTGTTTTATTTTATACCTACTTACTTATGAGATTTTTTTTATATGTTATGCCTATTTTGCTTGATCTACATATATTTTTTATATAGTTTCGGCAAAATCGGATGTAAATGTGTTTAGGGTGTGTTGGTTATATTTTACGGTCAATAATTATTTACTATTTGCTAGGACAATTTTACTGTAGCTGTTGCCGGTGATTATTTATAATAGAAATAAAAATATTGTTCTACACAATCTTAGTGGCTTACACAATAATTATATAAATTGTGTGCAATTGCCTACAGCCATAAAGAAACCCATCTTGTTATAGACCTCTGTATTTGCTCGATGACGTGAATAATGTGACGTAAAACAACAAATTTGTGCAACTTCTAGGGTAAATAAGTTATACAAAAACATGATTGTTTGTGGTTTGCTTACGTGAACATCAGTCACTCTTAGTCAGTAAAAGTAAGAATATTGTTGTTTAGTATTAGACACAAGTACGCATGATTAGGTTGCTAGTGAATTATTTGCGCATTAGTACACTATTTCGATTGTTTGTTTTTTATTCAAAATAAGAATGACGTGTACAATGAATCTTAAAGTATTCAATTGGAATCTGACAAATAAAACACTTCATGGCATGAAATGTCATTATTGTTGTCCTAATTGCTATTTGTTGTAAAATTATTTATATTTTGAATACGTATATATTGAAATTATAATATACTTATTTTTTCCTTGACGGATCACAAATGTTACGTTTGAAGTTATAGAGTTGGTGATACTCGCTGACCCACACTAATTCAGTATGGGTGAACTAAAGAATGTGATGCGTTAACTATAAATTTATTAACATCTCCGTTTTCCTTATTCGTTTAAGTATTGGATACATTTACTAATTTGAAGCGATTGAATACTGAATTTGTATTTAATAAGGTGTGCGTTACTTTTATTGTTAATTTGGGTTCTAACGTGTTGGAGATTATGCAGTTTAGTGTATCTTCAATAATCGAAATGGTAAAATAAAAACATCTGTTAATGTTTTACACCAGTTACAAATCGAATATTTCTTCAATTTCTAGGATTTGAAGAAATCACCAATGCTTTTGCCCAATATGGATATCAAACCAAGAAAACAAAACTGCATTTATCCTATTTTACAATTGATCTATGTACTTTATTAATACTATACGATATGGAGCCGCGATAAATATATAATACTTAACGGGTATTAACGCGATCATGCATAATGCCGTGTGTCAGTTTGTGACCACAGCCGGTGTAATCTGGTCGAAATGTCATGCAATAAAAGGTAAACATTGAGCATCGCGTTAATACCCGTTACGTATTACACACATATATATGTAATGCAACGGGAAAGTTAAAAAGTTATTATTTAAGTACCTCATGGCACTAAAACTAATCATAATTATAATACATAGCTTTTATTACCACATCTCCCTAACTAGTTACCTATTTCAGATGAGCCAGTATTTGGGCGGAACCTGGAGGAAGTCTGCCCTCCCCCCACGGCCGGTACTCCCCGTGTGCCGGACTTCGTGATGGCGTGCATCAAGGAGATCGAAAGCAGTGAAGAGAACATGTGCACTGATGGACTGTACCGAGCCAGTGGTAACCTCAGCCAAGTGCAGAAGATTAGATTGGAAGTATGTATTATATTTTATTTTCAAGATCAGAAAACTTGCAGCTATTTGAACAATATGACGTCAAATTGGTATTCGCCAATTAAAAGTTTTCACTATTTTATAGAAGAAGTAGTCTGCGGTTAGGTACCTAGACGTCAATAAGACAAACATAAATAAAAACATTTAATAAGTAGAAACAAATAAACACAATTAAATAACAAATTATCTTAAAAAATTTATGCTCAGTTTAATTAAGCATTTAATTAGAATATGTTTTAATACAAATAGGAAGTACTCTTAATTTAATCTAGTCCACCATTTTATCTTTATATGTTATAAGATATTTGGCGCAGTATTAAAGATAAATATGACTATTAAAAAGAGTTTTTATAACCCTTACTATGGCTACTGATATGTAAAGGTTGTCTTTTAATTACGTTACCAATATTTCAAATATAAAGCGGCGTACTCAACACGCTTCTAATAGACCAAACTCTTGAATTACAGGTAGACCAGAACAAGATGTCAGTAATAGAGAACAATGCGGACATCCACGTGTTGACGGGCTCGTTGAAGCTCTTCTTCCGAGAGTTGAAGGAACCGCTCATACCATGCAGCATGTTTGATAGAGTGCTCGCAGCTTGCTGTAAGTATCAACTACATGAAATATCAATAAACATTATATTTACTTAGGCAAACCAAGTGAAAAAATATAAATTCATTTAGGCTTTAAACTAACACTTATGAATGTCAAACTTTGTGAGTTATAACTTATAAGTTAACAAAAAACATCTGGTATTAATAAATGAGTCGAGCATAAAAATACTTCTTTCTTTATCATAGCTAACCTATATAAATTACCAGACAATACATATTTAAAGTGTAAAATATCGATACTGGTTTCAATCTGACACATGCTATTACAATAAATTAATATTGAAGTTTAATTATTGTTGACTGATACTACTATTTTCTTTACTATTGTATTGTACAATCAGTTTTATAAGATCCAGTATTGTACTACGTTAGGGTACTGATTTCAAATTTGCTTATTATTTATTATACAGGCAAATCTTTTCCATATAATTATGCCTACTTTAAGAGCCAAACAAAAGTACAGTAATGAGTTATGAATTAATCGTCGTATCATTGTGAATATCATAAAATTTTTAGAAACGTATTTACGATATTTGTTATGAAAAATTATAAGAAGGTGTGGGGGCGTTCTGATGATGTGAGGTGGAAGAAATGATGGTCACATTGATATATACTTTCTTTACTGGTACCAGAAACTTATAATAGATATACAAAAATAAACCACATAATTACGCGACCTAGCTGAGCGGGCGTGGAGAGACGATTGCTGCGCTGCGCACACATAATAGCGCGCCTTGTATATAAATTTGTAGCGTCAGCAGCCGCTGCAAAAGTATAAATAACTAATCAATGTTTCGTTGTGATTACAGCGATAAAACCAAGAGAAGCAAGGGTCAAGGAATTCCAAAACATCGTACAAGCTCTACCGCAGTGCAACAGGGATACGCTCAAATATTTATTGGAGCATTTGCTCAAGTAAGTAAATAAATGAAACATTTCTTATGTTGAAGTACTTAATGCAATGTGGGCGTTTAGAAGCTTCAAATACGGGTTGACTAAGTTTTCAAATACAAACATGGTAAAATATGTAATTTTCTTCATGTCTTCATTGTATTTCGCCAAGCGCTGACTAAATTAGACAGCACTGGCACGGTTGCCATGCAATCTGGGCGTTTGGGAGCGTAAATGATGAGACGTCTATCTTAGTTGAATGTCGTATATTATCTGTATACAAGTTAATAAAATACTCACTTATAAATAACATTGATTGGACATTTGGTTACATGAATAAGTTAGAGGTGCGCCTACACTACTTTAACATTATTATTATTATTACCCACATGTATTTCTACTTCAATTTTACCGAAATCATCTATGCTATATCCAATAAGGACATGATTTTTTATTATCCTTATCTAATTAGATCATCATAATATCTATACTAATATTATAAAGCTGAAGAATTTGTTTGTTTGGTTAAACGCGCTAATCTCAGGAGCTACTGGTCGGAATTGAAAAATTATTTTAGTGTTGAATAGCTTATTTTTCGAGGAAGGCTATTGGCTATATAATATGTATAACGCTGCGACCCACGGGGGTAGGGCAGTAATTATAAACGCGGATGAAACTGCGGGCACAGCTAGTCTTATTATATTCATACATAACTGGCCCGAACCAGCTATGGCTGTAAATCCAATAAGTAAATCTAAAAGTACTAATAACCTTTTACCTGTGTCTTCTACTCAGCAACTAACAAGTTTAGCCTCTCCGCCAGCACAACAGCTCTCGCATGGTGTCTTGTTTGTTTAAGCCACAGCTTTCTTTTACCTTATTTATTTTTATGAAAAGTAATAGAATAAATGTTATTAGGTAAGGTATAAATAAGTCTACAGGTATAAGGTTATTAAATTATTCAATATTCAGGGTTACTGTGTATTTTAACATACCTATTAATAATAAATGCAATATTTTCAGAGTAACAACGTACAGCGAGAAAAATAGAATGCACACCGCAAACCTGGCAATCGTGTTCGGTCCAACGCTCCTATGGGCTCCGGCGGAGCAAGCGCATAACATCGCAGTCGACTGCATCCAACAGAACAACGTTGTCGACATACTCCTCACAGACTTCAATGACATATTCGCAGATAATGGAAGTAAGGGGAAGAAAAAAGCGTGATTTTAATTGAACTAGCTACAGGTAGTGTTCCAAGCCCCAATATTGGTTATTGTTTTAAAGATGCCAAAATATTCAATTGTATAAGTAACCACTGTTGTGGCCGGCCAGTAAAAATTAATCTTGAGTTGTTGCTGGACTTAGTACCAACATTTGTAAAATAAAAAAATAACAAGTCATAAGATCGGACAATTTGTAACTTTTATGATGTTTCCATAGACTTGTTAAAAGAATATCTTCATTTGGAGTTACATGTTGCAAAATGTAATATATTTACAACTATATAATATACTACAATAACCAATCATTCCAAAGGGTATGTTTCATTATATTAAAGTGCGCTAGTTTATGATAAATGTGCGAAAAGTGTGCTATACTACATATTGTAGAGAATGTTCTATTTTGTATATATAGACGATGCGATGGTGTGATTACGAGTCGAAGCTTAGAGATGTTTAGTATGATCTCTGTTGCTTGCAAAAGTTATTTAATGTGTACCTACGAATAGTCTGACTGCCAGTGAATTAAGCAAAACTGGTGACTAGAACATGTGACGTCTAATTAATTATGTCTTAGATATCAACAAGGCCATATTTCGCGAATATATTGCTGCATTCACCTGAAGTATTATTGATTTGATATTTCAAATGAGTACTGATATCTATAATTACATTTCTTGAAGCTCCAACTTGCTGGCAGTCACACTAAATAAAAACTATGTAAAATTTAATTATTTTTAATTTTATCAAAATTTAACACTGAATGAGAGTTGTGATTGTGAAGCAATATATACGGAAAGACTGTCCGAGGCTAGATATAAATAAATAATATATTCAAATATTATTATTTAGGTAAAAACATAAAATTTAAAAAATATATTCTATTTGTATATATTTGTGGGCACGTCGCACGAAATGTAAAACCGATTTTGGTTAAGTCAAATATATCCGAAATGTATTTAAAGTATCGGTACCTCGTCTATATGTTTGGTTTATTAATTAAGTCGGCTAACTGGACCTATAGATAATATTTGGGTGACCATTACTGAAAACTTCCTAAACCTTGAATTAGTAAGATGTGACATTTCAGTGTAATGTTGAAATTAGGTTTTAATCTTTATCAACAGCATTATTTTCGGGGCCAATTATGTGTATATGAGTCCTAGGGTGACGAAAACAAGCGACAAGGGAAATTTCAAATATATTAAAAGCTCCATCAAACTCCGTAATAAAACTAAACATTTATATGCCACTGAAAATATGGGTGTGATTCACTTTTGCCTAACCTTTCAGAGATATATAGACGTTATGCAATATTATGTTAATATTGTAGATCTATATTTTAATAGCATTGGTAATAAAAGCAAATAATAATTTGTACCGTCCTGCGGACACCGCGTCGCTTGCTGTACATCCATACATTGTAGCGGCTTTAAGCCATTTTATAATTTGTGCCTTAAGCGATGTAAATATTCATCATAGATGATTTTCTTTATAATGTGATAATCATTACGTTGTTGTATCCTAGTTTAATTTTGTTGTATTAACTTTTTAAGTGTAAACAAATGCTTGCAAAACGTGACAGTCTAGTCCTTACAGGTTAATCGTGGACTTTGGGAAAAGCTGTGCTTTCGTCTTGACACCCTCATCGAGTAAACACATGTTTGGATTCATGTATTGTGAAAACTGTTGTCTGTGCGTTGGTACATACATTATATTTTTTGTAACTATATTCCTAAAACTAGCCAATATTACTTTTTTATAATTTTGACACAGCTGTACAGAATAATAAAGATATAAATTGACAAATATATAAAATGATAATTATATCTAAAATTGGCTTTCATAATTCAGCAGGCAAAAGCTAGAAATAAATACTCAAGGTAGAAACACCAATTTTAAATGTAAATTTTCTAATAAGCTAGTAACCAAAGGTTTTGTATTCGGCTGATAGAGTAAAAATATAATTATATTGTTGTGTAGTTATTATATGTATATGTTTACGCCAATAATGCTTGGACATAGTTAATGAAGTTACGTCAAATAAAATCAGATTATTTTATACATATCTTTTATTTACCATAAGACTGCGAATATCGTATACGTAGTTGATCCAATTTCCTTTTAATAGAAAATACATTTTTAAATCTGATATTAGTAGTACTTTTTAATTAAAGGATGTAAAATAAAGCACACTGGTAATTGTGAGGTAATAGCTATTTATTTGCGTTCGAGGAAGATAGCGATTCCTTTTATTATTAATACCAATATTGATTATTGCCCTCTAAATAAAACCATTTGTCAATTTGTCTTAACAATACAATATACTACTTTTTCATGGCGTTCCTCGACGTTACCAGAATCGGGCAGCCGCACGAATCTTTCTCACATGCGAATGGCGACCCCATCGAGGTTTCGTGTGTAATGACGGGCCCCTGCACGAAACTTATCTACCCAAAGTACGAGCTAAATTATGCCATATAGCTCCCTCGTCAAGGGGACGAAGACAACACGACTGAGAGGAACATCAGACCTGTAACTAATCGAGTGATGGGCAGGCCCACGAGGCCCATCATCGCCGGGTACTCGTTATTGTGACTGGAGGTCGTCACGCTCTCTCCGGCTCGCGGTTCTGTGGTTTGGTAAAGGGTTCAAATGATCCCTATTCCGCTTCGCCGCTTCCTTGATAGAAATGACTTGTTCACAAAAGACATATCGCCATGTCACCATGTTAACATTTCTACATTTCAACATTTCGGCATTTCGACATTTCGACTATTCGACATATGGACAAAGTATTCCATAATTGAATGCCTCAACATAAATCCAAAGTACTAGGCGTCCAGAATAAATACAGCCTGGTCAAGCACTTATAAAATTATCGTTTCTGATTCTGTGACAACTGCGGTAGAACGTTCGTCTGCCTGACCAACGAATATCGGGTTCGAATCTCACGTACAACGGACTTCACTTATTCACATTTTATTTTTGTATATTGTTAACCTTCTAAAATGCCTTTAACACACCCCCTGCCTCAAAAAAAAGGTTTATTTCAGAAACATTATACAACTTCTACAGTATATCTTACGTAGGGGTCTCCTTTTAAGTATTGAAAATATCTGTGCTAGGAGGTCCCGCTTCTTAATTAATATAACAATATGAAGGAGTGTGTATGTTAACCAAATACACAAAATAAAATAAAATAATTACAATTTAATACTTATATCTAAAAGAAAATGGATGAACATGAAAAATAATAAAGAAAATATGGAATCAACATTTCGTGTTGTGTGTGTGTGTGTGTGCGTGTGACGTGTGTGTAAAGTCACCGTAATAGTGCCCACAGAGTACATTTGTATATAGGAATATAGAGACGTCACTCAATGAATTGGCGATACTAGCGCCAACTGGCGTTCGGTTCAAGCAACTTTTTCAAATACAAACATATGTGTGGGTATATAATATATCTATTATAATGATGTAGTGATTAATGAATTTTCAGACTAGCGAAGTTTATAGTTAAGAATGTGTATACTTAACTATAAAATTCGCTAGCCTGTACATTCACTTAAAAATGAAAACCAAGATCAGGGCAAGTATGGAATTGTAAAAAATAAAACAAGGTCTTGAGTTTATTATTCAAGAGGGAATAACGGAATGATAAAATGTCAAATTTGACAAAAGCTTTATCTATGTGACAGGTCCGAATCGTTCAAAAATAAATAACATTAATCAAATATGGTAAGCGATAACTTTAGAACTTCCTTTTTAAAACCAAAATTATTGTTTGATAATAGTTTTATGTATTAAAAGCTAAAAATTATTACGATAATTAAAAAATTGGTAATATAGTGAAATTTTCAGAAACTGATTTCCCCGTCATCTATCGGTTGTCACATGCAACTTTCAGAGTATAATACAACTAAATTGAATATCACTTAGTTATCTTATAGAAAGCCAACATGGTAACCTATGTAATTTGATTACGTTATAATTCAACTGTTTTCTTCTAAGTTTTAACACCATGATAGTGCCTGGATACCTTAAGGTCCAATATCCTGTGAAAACTCGAATTAGAATAAATATGAATGAACTAGATGGCGTTGTTATATAAATATTGCAACGCGTACTTATTTGAGCAATTAGATGAAATTTAATAGCAATTATAATCTCAACTGAAATCTCACATCGACACTCGAACACAGAGACAGAATAATGTTTGCATACGTACAGAATAGCGAGTCATCGAAAGTATCTAAAAAATAAACTACCCACTATTTTATAAATTTGTTTGTAATTCTTTATTTCTTGTTTTACCCTGAAATACGTTCTTTTTTAAATAAGCTATTGTGAATAGAGATTAGAAAAATTATAAAGTCAATTTATCAAAATTGAGTTATTAAGAAATCTACTTCTTTTTATTTTATAGTAGTGCACCGCCATCTATTACGATGTAAATAAACTACTTAACAGTTCTTGTATCGATTTCCGTTAGATGGCGTCAATTACCGGCTTATACCATTGTAGTTTGACATGGGTATGCATTTTTGCAGCTCACTGTAAATGTGCATGTGTGTATGAGTATTTGAGTGTGTGTGCGTGTGTGTGAGTGTGTGTGTGTGTGTGTACGTGTGTGTATGCATTACTCATTTATTATGTAATTGTTTGTAAGAGGCTTTCAATATCACCATAAGTCTTGGGTTTTAGCCATCCTGTAACAGTTGCTTTACATTCACGATAATTTAAAGCATAAATATTCAGCAGTTTATTTATTTTATTATACAGACAGGCAGATTGACTATTATACTGCATATGATGTTTTAACAGATACTACTGGAGCCACAAGGTATTTTCTTCTTTTGTTGCGAGGGCTAGGATTATATGGAATGGTTTTGTGTAACCTTACAACAGCATGGAGAACATACAATTTTCTAACCGTGAGTAGATCGCTTAATGAGTAAAGTAGGAAATGTATACGATTTGAATAACATTACCTTTAAAAGTGATCGCTGTGTTAGTTCCAGTTCAAGGGACTTGATTTTTGTCGCACCGCCCCACACAGGAATACAGACAATTAGAACTGACTGGGCCAATAAGACATATATCTGATTTAGAAGTGTCTTTGTGGTGACATGCCTTAAAGTGTTGAAAGTCCAAATTAGTTTTCTAGTTCGAGCCATGACCATATCTATATGTTTATGCCAAGACAGTCGCTGGTCAACCATAATACCTAGGTATTTTTTATCGCTTACATACTGTTGCAATTTCATGACAAGAGCAATTTGTGCTAGAAGAAATATTACAGTTATTGTGGATCTTAAGGCTATGGATGACTCTAGGTTGAGTGCTGTTATAATTATTAAAAGCTATATATTTGGTCTTGGAGGCATTTAAGGTTAGTAAGAGTGAGTTTAACCACTGAGCAATCCTGGCTAGCCCCCTTTCAGCGTATTTATATGCGCCCATGCCCATGTATCTCCTGTGAAAGTTACCGCTGTGTCATCTGCATACGAAAATACACGCCCATTTTCAAGTCTCATTTCACAAAGATTATTTATGTAAACTTAGAAAAGAGTCGGGCCTAATGCACTCCCCTGGGGCACGCCAAAACTCACATTTAACTCCTCACTTTATTGCCCACTCTTACACTTTGCTTTCGATCTTGAAAATAATCTGTTAACAACGCTAAGGGTCGCTAAACCTCTAATACCGATACTCTCTAGACGGCGCACAAGAATGGAAGCAAAGACAGTATCAAAGGCTTTTTTAGATCCAGGAAAACAGTTAGGCACTTTTCTCTGAATCCACTTAAACAACATGAGAAGTTAGTGCTAAAACCGCATCTTCTATAGATAAACCCTGCCTGAAACCGTATTGAGAGTGTGATATTATATTATATTTGTTAAGATAGCTTATTAGTTGGTTGTTAATTAGCTTTTCCATAATTTTTGAGATTGCAGGTTAACCAGAGATGGGTCTATAGTTACTCACATCGTCTCCATCTCCACCCTTGTGCACAGGAGTAATAATGGCTTGTTTTAGAGCTGATGGAAAGAGTCCTTGCCTAAAGCACAAGTTAACTAAATGTGTAATTACAGGCACCACCACCTCATTTTTTAAGAATTTAGTAGATATGTTGTTCCAACCCGGGGCGCTCTAGATTTAAGTCTCATTAATACGTAATACAGGAGTAGTTTCTAGGAGCACAAAAGACGATGCATGTGAGCTTATTAAGTTATAATTATAATTCTCACGCGGTGGATTTGCAGAGATGATGGTGCCAATTCTGTTGCCACAAAATTCTCTTATCTTAGCTAAAAATCTCTAAAATTTAGATTAGTCCTGTCAAACGACATTTTGTATTCTGAAATCGCTAAAAGTGACAGGACTAAACTAAATTTTAGAGATTTTTAACTAAGATAAGAGAATTTTGTGACAACAGAATTGGCACCATTGTCTTCAGCGAGAGTTCGCCCAACGTTAGAAAAATATTGGTTGACGTAGTTTACTGAATCAAGTGGGTTCGATTTTGTATCTAGTAATTCTAAATTTTGGGATATCTTTGGTTTGTGATTTGTAATACTATTTATAGCAGTCCATATTTTTTTAGTATTTTTATTAGCATTATTTAATTGCTCTTTATTATATTTTCTTTTAAGTTTTTAATAAGATTGTTAACGTAGTAACGATACCTTAAGTAATTTTTAGAACATCGTTTTGAGACGCCAAACGTATTTTTTTCTGCATATCATTTCTATTATGAATGCAGCGTAATATACCTAAAGTTATCCATGGTTTGATTATGCGATTGCTTCTCGGGACTAAAGTAGTTATAGTATTATGCAGTAGACAATCCCTCAGTTTATCTATAATGAGTACAGTCAGTATTAGTAGTAGTAGTAGTAGTTTTTGATTTTATTTTACTTTTTTGAGTCAGCTCTATTCTATGTATTTTGCTTATATATTATTATTGTAACAATATTGTATAATTTGTTTTGGGGAAGGACTGTTTCCCAACATACAGCTCACGCTAGTTTGGGAATCAGGGCTGACACTGTAAATGATTAAAACTTTTGTTGCAATAAAAAAAAAGTAAAAAATAAAAAAAGTATAGTAGGATTATCGATTAAGTTTAGTTGTTCAGAAATATTACTTTCTTTTAAAGTAAATATTGCCCTCACATAGTCTACTACTTTTTTGGATTTCGGCGATTTGTACTCGTTTATTACATTAGATAACTGTAGAAAAATCATAAAAGGCATTTTTATTTTTCTCAATTTTTAAAGTGACGTGGTCCAGACAATTTTCACCTCTGGTTGGCAATGTATGTCCTGGTAATAAGGCCTGCATCACCAACATATTTAAGTAACTAAGTCGATTTGAACGTTCGTTACTTTTAGTTAGCTTTAAATATAATATTTATGTTTATATCGCCTGTTATCACAATATTACGAAATTATTTTAAAAAGTTCAGGTGCTCATTTAAAGAGTTTATGAAGCTGTCAGTATTGTTGTTTGAAGGGGAACGATAGACACCATAGGACAATGAGATTTGAGATATTTATTTGTAAGCATGATGCGTGAGATAGCATTATTTCTTTGACAGTTACTTTGTAAGTATTTTAATATATGCCACAATGCCGTCGCATCGGTTAAGGTGGTTAGTAGTAGAGAACGATAGGTAATTATTTATTTCAGGGATACGTTTATTAGCATTCAATCTACATTCGCTTAAATTTATTAGGTCTACGTCGAACTTAAAATGAGTTAGGCTGTCCAGCAATATTTATACCCTTTTGACTTAGCGAGATCTCGTGCTAAGAAGTGTAAACGCGCTCCTTTTGCAGTGAGTTGTTCTGCTACAAAGATGGGTGTGTCCTCGTTACTTTTGAGGCCTAGGTGTTTGGCGCAGATCTTCATTTTGTACTTAGCATTATGGGCCTTACACATCTTAAGGATATCAGCCTTTAACATGGTGGAGGATAGTTCAACTATAATCGGAGTATTTAATGTGTTCTGTTTCTTTCCCTTTATTCTGTAAATATCTTTAATATCCGATTTCATAATTTCATAATTGATAGATCTCGTCAAATGAATCACCATATCGATTAAATCTTGTTTACTTTCTTTCACGTGTTTAGGTACGTCTTTTAATTCAATATTTGATTTCCTACTTCCTTTCTGCAAGTCTTCTATTTTTTCTTCCAGTAAGATTATGTATTCTTTGTCCTTTTTAGCTTGAGTCTCTATCAGTTCTATTTTCTTCTTAAACTTTTCGTTCTGCGCTGTGAAGAAAGCCACAGCATTATCTATGTTGGAGTTAGTCTGTTTAATTTCCATCAGTGTTGGAGTTATTTTGTTGAGCTCATTTTCCTGTGCTAATAACATCGATTTTACCATGGTAATCATATCTTCATTCAGCTCGTCCAGCTCATCCTCTCTACTTTTTTTTATAGCGTAGAGATACATAATTCGGGGGAGTAGGAGTAGTATTCGCTGCATCGAAGCATTGGTCAGCTAAGTTTGATTCGGATAGCGACTTATCCATTTTAAATACAAGGATATACTCTAAACTTATTATTTCACTTTGTCAGTGCTAACTTCACGGAGAATTCATAATTAAGTATGATAATAAAATCCCGTGCGGTCAAATCAGAGGCGGTACTTACATATTGGCTCAAAAGGCTAGCTTCCATGACTAAATTGTTCGTATAAGTCTATGTAGCAGGTTATTGTATTCAATACTGCACGGATGGGGTAGTCGTTTAAGTGGTCGCTTCGCTACTGCCACCGCGTCGAGTGTTGTTGGTTCGACGTGGGACAAAAATTTCTGTGATCCACAGATTGTTGTTGGTGACCACGACGTAAAGCCTAGTCTTGATACTCGTGAATAAACTGTCTTAGTACCTGCCACGAATTTATTATTATTATTATTATTTATTATTATACATTTAAACAGGCAGGCAGTTGAGACAACTGATGATGCCCGTATCTCGCACTTCTACTCGCTTTCACTTGTAGCCAAGTGTTTGTCCAGTCGGTTTTTAAACTTGTTAATGTTGTCAGCTGCGATGACATGCGCTGGAAGTTTATTCCACGATCTGACAACTCGGTTATTTAATCAGAACTATTTAGGAGAAATTGAAATATCAATCTACTTCTTCACCACAACTATTTGAGGATCTCGGAAACCATCTCGTGTGGGGATTAAACCCACAAAACTCGGCACCCTGGCAACGCAACTACTAAAACCACAGACACATAGACACAGACACAGACATACACACTCAAAATGTTATTCTTAAAAACACAACTCCCGCATTAGGAATAAATCCAGTGTCACGGGCGATTTTACAAACATTCAAACAATGGATACAAAGAACACCCAGACTTGGAACAGCCATTTGTGAATCACACAACGTTTTGTCTCGTATGGGTATCGAACCCACATCACTTGGCGCAGTGGCATGGCGACCACTTAAACTATGTACTAGGCCATCCGTGCAGGCATTGTGGCATTTGTGTTATTGTTCCTTACCTATTTTATTTACAGTAATTATCATACATAGTTTGTGATCTTGAATAGTACCAATTTCTTAAGTCTATCTCTTGGGAGATACGTGGGAGAGCCATGCTAAAGCACAAATAGGCCGGCTCAACCGGAGTGATACTACAGCCTCACAGAAAACGGGCGTGAAGTAGCGTTTGCGTTGTGTTTCGTCGAGCGAGTGAGGGTACCGGAGGCCCAACCATCCCTCTTTCCCTTTTAGGAGAGGGCAAATTTACATGGAACGCAACGCACTTGTGACTCCCCTGGTGCTGCGGGTGTCCATGAGCGGCGGTAATCGCTTACCATCAGGCGATCCGTAAGCTCGTTTGCAACTCTATACCATAAAAAAAATACTAGTTTACATCTAGTTCGTGAGGCAGCAGACAAAAATGTCTGTCGTTTCTGCCATTGTGTCAAACTTACTCAGTTTTGTTAATTGTATGGCTGTTCTTAATAAATAATTATTAAGTTATAGTCTTCACTCACTCATATACATAGTGGTAGAGCTCTCGTTTGATGTCGGTACAAATGAGCCGACACGCCTGGGCAAATACTACCCACGCCCTCATTCGATGCACTGACAGTGATAACGCAATTACTAAAACTACTACGCCATCCAAATATTCCAGATATTAATTTATTAGGTTCGGTCCGCATTTGAGCATGAGAGCAGAATAAATGCTGTAGAAATGAGAGCGCTGAGAAATATGTGTGGTGTGACTCTGAAAGATAGGATAAGGAATAGTGTGATTAGAGAGGGATGCGGCATAAAAGTTGATATAGTGACGAGAATAGAAAAGGGTATGTTAAGCTGGTTTGGGCATGTAGAAAGAATGGACGAGAAAAGACTGACTAAGAAAGTTTATAAGGCTAGTGTGAATGGAACAGTCGCAAGGGGAAGACCTAGGTGAACGTTTCTTGATCAGATCGGAGACGTTCTGGATAAAGGCCAGGTTATGAGCACCTTAAACCGGCGAGCGTGTATGAGCAATGTTATGAAAGTGAATGAAGCCAGAAAAGTGTGTCAGGATCGTAGCAAATGGAAATCCGTAGTCTCTGCCTACCCCTCTGGGAAACAGGCGTGAATCTATGTATGTATGTATGTATGTATGTTCCGCATCTGCCACTACATCACGTCCCACGTTTCAAAATGTTCCTCATTCGCCCCTCTTTTTTAATTATTCCATTTTCGTCCAACATGTTTGTGCATAGATAGCAAAAAAAAAATGGTTAAAATTTATTTTAAATAATATCGTTGTTGGGCTCGTCATGTCATGCAATCATAATCCCAAAGACTTTCCGAGAGATCAACGAGGTATTTTAAAATATTTTTCGGCTGACGCTAAAGGAACATAATTTGAGACGAAATAGGAATTACATTAAGGAATTGATATTTATTTAAATTTAAGGGCATAAAAGGAACAATTTTTGGGACAAATGAGTATTTTACCCTTTGGTACGAAACATGACGGACGAATGCGGAACAAACCATTTATTATTCATCAATAAAGTTTTCGTTCACATTCATCATGTCATTTCAAACGACCGATAAGATTTGCGATTCGATAAGATTTGTCAGTGAGCAATTGACGTTGATAATGTGACCGAAGTCGCATAAAAATAATACGATTCATTTTCTTGTTCATAAATCAATTTTATGTCACAATCAAAAGGTTACTGAAGCCTATTGCGAGGGTCTGCCCCGGTAGCGCAGCGGCAGTGATACGTTTCGTTAGGGATTCGTTACTTGGCCAAAGTGTTATTGGGGGTTTCTCTCAAGAAATTCTCATTAACAAGGAGGCTGTAAATGTGTACTATAGAGATTTTAAGCGATACTGCGCTAGTGCTGATAGACTATGCTCAAAGCCGAGTACCATAGAAAATGTTCGTAACTAAAAAATATCTTATATTTACAAAGCGTATATTTCTTATTTGTCCAATTCTATCAACATCCATATTTTTGCTAAATTACAAAAATATGTAGCAATTGTTCTGACGAGCTTAAGAGATTACTTATGTTCGTAATAATTTAAAATCTTTGTCAGACGAATCTCATATAGATGATGTACTTATCATTTCTTTTTTAATTTAATTAAATGTCTATTTAGCTGAACGTGTAGTATGAACATTTCACCGTGTATTTACTGTCATAAGATGTGAGCCTATTTCTGCCTATCAGGTACAGTTTCATACCGTCATACGTCGTACTCCCAAGAATTTATTGACAGACAAACACTATTAACACTTAGCCTGACCCCCGAGTCAGATTTTTCCCGAATCAAACCCGCCACCTCAAGCACAGTAGTCGCGTTCACAAACGCTGAATTATCAAGTCTATCAAATAAAAATTACTTCGATATGTTGAGTAAAATACATCATCTAACTGCAAGAATACAAAGGCGATGTGTAAGCGATCTTGGCCATCCTTGTATGGGTATAGACAGCCAATAGCCAAAATGGACTTAAATAAAAAAATGTGTATTACGAAGAAATAGGAAAAATACTAATTGCACAGCAAAATATGCTTACTAAAATATACCATAACTAGCACCGATACGCCTCAAATCACTGCATTCCATCTCGGAAGGGTTAGGTTATATTAGGTTCCTTCTTAAATCCACCCAAAAATAGGAGCCCCGCGAAGCGAGCTCCGTCGACTTAGTTTGATCTCTTTAAATATATTTTCGTGTGCAATTATTATTTTTGGTAAGCATATTTTGCTGTGTAATTAGTATTTTTGATAGAACAAAAGCAAAAAATTTAGGAACAGTTAAATACTACCCATTTAACTGTTCCTAAATTTTTTTCTATCTATGTATTTAACTGTTCCTAGCTTTTATCCTTTTTTTTTTGGTTCCCAGTAAAAATGCTATATGCACTGTCCGCCGGCTAGGGGACGCCACCGGCGGGATGTGTGGGAACCCAGCATGAAGTGCCGGTATACCCACTAAAAAACCTGGGGTGTTCCCTCTCTCACCCAATGCGGGGGGCCAGTTGGGAGCTCTTAAAAGATTCATCCGTAGCAGGCCCCCCCATGTGGGTGCGGGCCGGGTCAAACGGACCCGACCACCTCTCGTCCCCAGGGGAGCGCCTCACCGCTCTCCCCTTTCGACATTATGAGGCGCGCGGGAACACCGCGCGCGCCCTCTCGGGGGTCTTAATTTACGGGTGGCAGGGTCCCCTGAGGCCCTGCCACCCGGAGCCCCTAGGTGGGGGCAGAAGAGCGACATAAGCGCGTCTTGTGCGCCCCCTCCTCCGGTGGCGGACATCCGGGGCGTAAGGATCTTCCTCACGCCCCCGTACCGCCGCCTGTCATCTCGCAGAAGGACCTCATTGCGCCCCAGCACCTGTCGTCGCAGACTATCTTGGAAATGACGGACGGCATAGACAGGTCGGGGCCAATCACGGCGACCAGGGCACAGCGTTCAGTGGCCCACGCCGGGCACTCCTCCAGCGTATGCTGCGCCGTATCCCGGTCACACCCTTCACAATGGTGACACCTGGTTGTGGGCTCTCTACCAGCTATCTTGCAGAGGTACTCTCCGAAACAGCCGTGTCCGGAGAGCACCTGAGTAAGCCGGTAGGTGAGCTGTCCACGCCGTCTGTCCGTCCACTGTCTTAGCACCGGACGGACAGCCTCGACAGACCTCACCCCGTAGCAGGGCTGGGGCAGTCTCTCTTCCCACTTCGCCTCAAGGACCAGTCGAGCCTGGGACCTTCACATCTCCACCGCCCCGTGCGAGGGTTCCTCACCATGAAGCCGGAGGTCCGCGCGCCAGTAATACACCGACGCTTGGACCTCCAAATCCCAGGGCGACGATGCCGCCAAAACACACGCCGCCTCAAAAGAGACGGTGCGGTACGCCCGCGACACCCTGATCGTCATTGCCCTCTGAGGTCTCCTCAAGAGGGTGACGTTTTAGCGACTGAGAGCGTCGGCCCAAATGGGCGCCCCGTAGAGGGCCATCGACCGCACTACCCCCAAATAGAGGCGGCGGCAGACGACACTCGGCCCCCCGATATTAGGCAACAGAGAGCTAAGCGCTCCCGCCCCCAACATCAGCCGGGGGGCCTGGCGACTAAAATGGACGCGAAAGTTCCAGCGGCCGTTAAGTTGGAGCCCCAAGTATTTCATACTTGACACCACCCCGATGCGGACCCGTCCAACGATGATGTGGGCATCTGGTAGCGGCGCCCGCCGAGGCCCGTGAAATAACAGGGCCTCGGACTTTTCCAGCGCCACCTCCAGTCCCAACATCCTAATCCTACCGACAACCAGGGCCACTCCAGCCGTGGTAAGATGGGCAGCTGCCCTGTAATCCTCTCTACCCTTTTTATCCTACCTTAAGCTACAATGGGCTTAATGATTTAAGATACTACCGATGCCTCGAAAACAGTACTCTTTCTGAATGAAAGAGGGTATTTTGGAAGTGTTTTTCCAGATTTCAGAATGTGTATAGGTATTTGAGTTTTGACACTTTAATTTATAGTACACCAAATATTGCGTTATCCAAAAAAACTAATAAAATATTTACACAGAAATGTACCCAATAGCAAGTCACATTACATTCGACGAATCAGGAATGAGTTCAGTTTACGCTACTTTCCGTGCGCGGCGCAAATGGAAGCCATAAAATCAAGTCGCGCCAGTGGCTTTGTTTCTTTTAACAGGCGGCCGCTATGGTGCAAAGACCATGCAAAGACGTGCGCGCCCTCCGCGCGCTATGAGAAACAAGAGATCGTCTGTTTCTATGTAGAAACAAAAGTTCTTTTCAGATCTAATCTTATTTCTATAAAACAGTCATGGTTTTGTGGTGTCGTGCGTGTGCGGTCCAAGGCTGCATACGTGCGGTGGCTACAGTATCTTTTTATATGCTCTATTCTGTACCCCTGGCAACGTGTATACGAAATATCATGATGACCGGTCGAGTTGTTCAGGCGTGAAAGCGTAACAAACAAACTGACAAACGCTATTGCGCGAGTAGCAATATGAAACATTTATACTAGTTTTTACCTGTATAAACTAGAAAAGCTTTTCTATGTTCTGCGTAGCATTTTTATTTTGCCTAAAATGGATACTGATAAATAAAAGTAATAAAAGAAATCAAAAATAATCGCTAATCGCGGTGCAATCCACCGTCTTCGTCACAAACTCAGCCAAAGATCGTAGTAAAGAATCACAAGAAATAACAATACTCTACAGTCACGTAGAACGAATAACGGCAATAAAAATATTGAAAATCAATGCGACAGATGACAAAGTGTTGGGATTTTTTATAATAATATTGCAATGCTTGTAAAAGGAACTAAGTTTTAAGCACTATACTTTTACTAAACACCTTATGTATCTACACTTAGTTCGCAATAAACACTTTGACTTTGACTATTTTAAGAATTAAACTTGATGATTGATTTGCATATGAAATCATTATTTATATAACTTATTTATATAACTAACCTAAATAAATAAAAGAAAATATATTGTAGTTTCAGAATTTAATTCGCATTTATATTGGTAATAAATACAATTACATTGTAGCGACATCACACAGACCAAAAAGTTTCGACATCTGACAACAGATGGCGCAGAACACAATAGGTGCTTATAATCTCGCCCGCCATACAATCCTGAATCGCGCAAGTGAAGTAAGTCATCGCATCAACAGTCGTTTCTTCAGAACATCATACGGCCAAAAACTAGCAACATTGGTATTTCCTCATAATATGGATGTGCAAGGATAAAAAAATCAAATAAAGTTCACAAAGAACACCCAGACTTGGCACAACAATTTGTGGATCACACAAATTTTTATTCCATGTAGGATTCGAACCCATAATACTCGGCGCAGTGGCAGTGGCGAGGCGATCACTTAAACCACTGCACCATCGGTGCAGTCGATGTGGTACATTTATGTATTAGTTAAATAAATACCAATTTCCCATGTTGTATATACAAAGAAATCAAAATGTCAGACACATATTACAAGTATGTTTTATCCTAACTGCCTCCGTGGCGCAGCGGTAGTGAATGCGACTGCTGTGCATGAGGTCTCGGGTTCGAATCCCGGGTCGGGCCAACAAACCGTTATTGGATTTTCTATTAAAAATCTCAATAACAGCCCGGAGTTAGGAAGTTGGCGGTGTTAGACACCGCAGTGCCTCGGAAAGCACGTAAAGCCGTTGGTCCTTCGCCTGGATTACCGTCCCATCGGATCATGAGAGTTAGGGAACAAAGAGTGCACTTGTTTGCGTACACGCTTGTGCACTATAATATCTCCTGCGTCGATGGCCAGTCTCCGTTAAGATTGGCCGCTGTGACCGAAATCGGTCTGGAGGACATTAATGTTTTATCCCCCATTAGCCAACATTTTCACTTTTCCTATACATTACTTTTACCAATGGGTAATATGCCGTGTCTTTGATTCTCGAAGAGAACAAAAATTGTGTGATTTATTTTAAGTGCTCAATGATCACAATGTAGTTACTTATAAGCCCAGTAGATATTTTCCTAATATACCAGTACTAACTTTTTAAATAAAATACTTACTGTGATACTTACGGATAGGGATGTCTTCAAAATTTATTTCGCATCGTTGCGTGTTCCGGAATTCAGTAAATAATACGGCTTCCAAAATAGAGCTAATATTTTTAAAGCTAATAGTTTACCTACTAGTCTAGTATTCCTAAAACTGGTCTAGGCATCGCCTTTTCTGTTCGTAGGAAAAAATTATTTATTAATGTCCTCACTTATAAATCCTGTGTCAACAGGACTTCAAAAAATCAAATTACAAAGAATATCCAGACTCGGCATTGTAAATCACACAAATTCTTGTCCTACGTGGGATCGAACCCACAACACTGGCTGCAGTTGCAGTGACAAACAGATTGCTGAAACCACTACACCATTCGAGCATTCAATTTAAAGTAACATATTTAAGTCCTTTTCTTTTCAAGTCGGTGGTACATCCTAATAGTCCCAGCCCAATGTGTTACTATGATCACCGCATATCGGTGGCTTTAATAAGGCAAATAACAGTTCCAATGCTTGTACCAAACACCTCGAGTAATGTACCAAAACATAAACAACACTAACATTAATTGTACGGTCAGAAAATAGCAGAATTCTTTAGGCTATATTCCAGAACAGGAATGACGTACCATTATCAAAAATATTATGTTGTGGCTTTTGATGGCACACATCAATGAATCAAAAACCATGATTCGTTTATCAATCAACTTGTACATAGATTCGTCAATTATTGGCTTGCCCGAATTATTTGGTCGCATAGTAGCACTGGCAAGGGATGGCACAATAAATATTATTACATTACATTGACAAATGGAATTAACTATTATGGTAGAACCAATGGTGGTAGTAAAATTATTTTAGTCCTTGTTTTATTATAAAGCCATTATAAGATAAAAACCATGCCTGGATGAAGTTGAATATGGCGTCCTATTAAGGCCGTTTCTATCAATGCCAATGGACATCTCATCATCATCATCATCATCACTTCGTGTCTTTAAGTACGTATGTTGTTCTACTATACGTACCTACCTACCTTTATCACAAACTTTTAATATAGCTAAAACTGTCCAGTTTATAGCCAACTACACTTAGGTAGGAGTGGTACAAAGTTACCCTTGTTTGCTAATTGCTCATACTTACTTAATTGTTTCCACTCAGGGTTAGTGCCATCCGATCCGCCGGGAAATTAAAAAACAATATCTATAATACCAGTACTGTAATTACATAATGAAAAATGTTACAGAAGACAACATAAACAATTATTGGCTAACATTTTTTTTCATAATTTTTACGCAGTCTTATTTATTTACTGTAATCGTAACGGACAGATTATTTTACGTTTTTTTTTTACCTTTTCTACACAAAATTGCATTACGGAATGTAAATCTACATTACAAAATAATATCGAAATTATTTTACGTTTTAAAATTATGATCCATTTTACAAATTAAAATTAAACATTATTAGTTTATTCTACCTAACTTATCTACAATTTTAACAAATAATTCTAACGAAATTATAGATATTACAATTAACCGTAATAATTTATTTGGAAAAATATAATTTAATGTTAAAGGTTGACATCTGATCTAATTGCGAAAACGATTTGATGTTTTTTTCAAGCTCGTTTTTTGCGTGTGATATTACTTATACAATATGAAAAATCATATTATTATAAAAATTAAAGAACAATTCTACACAGTTGTTATGAACATGGACAATGCAAATAATAGTTCTTATTTCAAAATGTAATATAAATTCAAATAAGTACTAAGAAATACAAAAAACATACAAAACCAATCAGAGAAATACAAATTGAATAAGAATGCGTTACAAAATTAACCAAAATTATACTTGCAAATAAAATATGAAAGTAACCTTTTATACAAAGAAGTATAGATCTAAATGAAACCTTGACAGTAGATTATTCCTTAAAAAAACATATAAAGGTTCGTATATACAGCCTCCTTCCCTATCACAGCCCAGAACTGTATCTATGCGTAAATACGACCTGCGCGAACATATAACATTAGCTTAAAACGATACAATACTAAAATTAAACTAACTGTCTAATGTAAAAAAGCTATTTATCGTAATAAATTTACAAAGCTCATGTTTCATGTATTTT
The DNA here is from genome assembly GCA_963675205.1 of Catocala nupta. Lineage (NCBI taxonomy): Eukaryota > Metazoa > Arthropoda > Insecta > Lepidoptera > Erebidae > Catocala > Catocala nupta. Next base: position 14,948,384 of record OY776098.1, read on the forward strand.
ATACGTTTGCAGATGACATTGAGACATTTACATTATTCCATTTGTTGATTTAAAAAAGGACGGTAACACCTTTGTTTTGCAATTTACAATAAACTGAACCAAACATTACGTCTGAATATCCAAGTATGATTATCGACCAAACATAGGCAAGCAGCATATAACGAAATTTTCAATGCCGGTTAACACATTTTAAACTAAGCTATCATATCTCAAACCCAAAATATTCTTTGTAGGTGAGTAAAATAGGTAGGTCCCATTAGTCGTAACTTACATACCTATTTTCAAGAAAAGGTATAACAGTCACGTCATCTACAAATCTTCTTAATCATCTATCGATCTCATAAGTCTGTGAGATACGAGATAAAACCGAACACAAGCGACGAGGGAAACAAAGAGGAAATAACGGAACAAATCCCCACAAGTGTGTGTTCAAACTCAAACTCACAAGGCATTCTGAGGTGGCTTTGAAACCGCTCGTGAAATACCGAAATCCTTTTCATAAGCCTGCACACATTTTCCAATATTGATAAATATCCTCGTTTTTATGGAAAGAATGCTTTGGAAGTAAATGTTGTTATTGACGACAACGTCGAATAGGAATTTAATGACGAAGTGAAGAATGTTTTAATAATAAAATCGAAGTGTCTTTATTAAATTATAAATGTATTTCCGATAGATCAGTACATCGTAAACAGAAGGAAGAAGAGGATTAATTACGTTTGTAAAAAACACTAACTATATTGGTTCTATTCGCAATAAAAAGTTAATTAAATCGTCTCATGCCATCGGTAAACGTATACAATTTTTCATAAATCTTCTACATTTCACAACAACATGTTGTACAAAATTTTATTCGGATGTACAAATATATAAAAAAGTGCATAAAATGTTCCAAAAATGTGTATTCAACAATCCATTGTTCCGCCACTAACTACTACATAGTAATATCACTAACAACCATTGCAACACAAAACATGATCTGAACAATATTACAATATGTATGGATTTTCTACTTTAAGCTCTCTATTCGTTTAGAAGCGTCACTTTTTATTTTAAAGAAATATCTGTTAATGGAATATAATCCAATTCACCCGGATATTGCACTGCATGGATGAATGATGTTTGTATTACTCTCATTTGCATTGTGGGTGAATGCAATCCATCATGTCAGTTTATAGACATTGTTAGACCCGGTCAGCCGCATTAGTGATCTATTAAGGCCGATGCCACTATTATCTGACAATCAAACATTACATTTGAATAATTTTATAGTACACACAGCGACGCATCAACCTAGACTGTTTGGACTTTGAACTATTAGAAGTTGAACGCTGCGAATCGTGCGAGAGAGTGCGTTATATTTTTGTTACGCTCTATCTTTACCATTACATCGACACCACTATGCACTGTCCCTTTCCGACAATTCTTTATTTTGTATATAGCGTAGTTATGCATATATAGGGTGTCTAACTTGATGTGTAGCCGTGTGTACGTCGTTGGGGATTTTGAGCTCTTATCTTTTGTAGAACATTACCCTGCAAAATGTTAAATGTTAATTTCCCTTTTCCGATGTGGTTTCTATTGTATACTTCAGCAATTATAAATATATATCTTATCGTATGTTAATATTATTACAATGCCTGTCCATAACACAAGTATTTCTTTAAAATGTACATTACTTATTTTTATAACATTGTGACCGTGGAATAACATTGCTTTCATCGTTACAATTGAAATAAAGAGTATGCCTTATCTTTATATTTATTGAGATTTGACGATATCGTAAAAATATAATGTAGCTTTGATCGCTATCTTATTGCTGTATGATTTAGGATATATACTTATGTGTACTTTTTAAAATGGGAATGCATTGCAATAAATCTATCAATAGGTATTAAACCTCATCTAAAATATTATAATATTTAAATGGTTTTTGGGTTATTTTATCACGACAAGTCAAAACTTATCCTTTGTTATAGGATAGAGAAATATTGTACTAATAGATTTTATTGAAATATTTAATGAGGTTTGTTTGCATAAACTTTATATATTTTTGGATAACGCATAGATGCTGTTTCTTTTTATATTAACCTGGAGTGAATGCCACATTTATTTGCTAAATAAAATGCAAATGCTGACCAGAATTTCTGTTTAGGCAATTTTCACTCGTCGCCTAGGATGTTAACCTCAACATAGATATGTTGCTATAGTTATTAAACAAGTTAAGTGTAACTACGTGCAAAGTTTTAATCAAATTAGGTTAATCAATCAACCCCAAATTACTTTGCAAACAGAGTAAATCTATTAGAGCCCACAGAAGGTATTTTAATGGCTTCCCATAATAAAATAGTAGTAAATTATAACCAAAAATTAGACCATGACACGGCCATTAGGTTCATTAAAAAGTTTTATAAGCTCTTATCAGTCAGATTAATGGTGTCGTAAAATACATTTGGAACTTCTTACAATAGTCGGGCGGACTTTAACTATTGTATTTTTACGAAAATGGATTTTCATATAATTTACGAGCCTGAAAAAGTCAAGGTGATCCAATGGTGAGTGCCCTTGAACAAGAATCACGCGATATGATAATACCATGTCAACTTGTCAACTATTTATTACCATATTATATGTACCCTGTTACATTCTCAATTTTACTGATTTATTTCAGCATCAAGGCCTTCGACGGATTACGTTCCCTCTAAATACAGGTCCATTTATATGGAAACATGGTAAAATTATTCGTCTCGAGGCTTCCTTGCAGATCATTTGATAAGGTAATGTATTATTCGTGATTTAAAATGTGGTGAATAATGTTTTCTTAAAGATAGATACATATATGTAGATCTCTTGTAATTTAATATAACATGAATAGCGCTGACTTATACAGTAGACATGTGAACAATAGTACATTTTTTGAACACATATTTCAAATAGATGATTGCTTAGTACAAGTAAATGGCAACGCCTCTTTACCACGGTTGTAATCAAAACCGAATATCGTCAACAACGGCAACAAAATGTTAACGCCTGAATTATGTATTACATAATGAAACCAATGTCACTCCTGCCAAACGCGTTTCGAACACGCAATAACAATCATTACATACGTATACTACTGCTTCTCAAAGCGGGGTCAACAAAAACTCAGTCACAACTAATTAGGAACATTTTAATACAAACACAATGTTCTTATAAACTATTTATAACATTTTTCTCTCCTTACAAAGCACAATCAGTCTGTGGCACCATTATTTTTTACTAAAAATACACTTAGACGATCTACGGGTGCTATATCTCGTCGGAGTCCGACCTTATAGAATCATAATTGGATGTTTTGCTCCTCAACATCCTCAGGAACGAGCCTACCGCGAAGATCGTCCTCCTGTGCCTGTGAAAGATACCCTGGTACAACGCCTCCCTCAGCGCTTTCCTGTCATCCGTTATGGAAGGCTGAGTGCTTAAAGTTATGTCAGAATGTGCTCCAACCACAGCTTTCTGATGCCTCAGCCCACCATGCTTCTTCTCTAAAGACTTTTGATTCGGCAAGCTCATTGTGGATTCTATTGATGAGTTTTTTGTTTTTCGCAAATTAATCATCTTTTTACCAGAGGATTGCGTCTCTGATGACGACCTCGTCGGAGCTAGTTTGGACCTATGCAGAGGATTGTTCGAGCCTTCCGGGTGAACCATAATTTCAACGGATTTTTGGCTAACTGCACTTGACCTTGTCAGTGTTCTCTGAGGGTGTGACGTGGTTGCCTCCGGTTTAGGCATACGCTCCTCAGTCGTAATGGATTGTTCTGCTTCTAAAGCGATCATTTTGGTTGATTACTTCTTTGTGTGATTGTTAATAGAATTAAACGAAATCACATCATCGGCGGGCGCGCCTCATCAATGCTGTCATTGGCGGGCACGGCCAAATGTATGGCGACGTCGTTATTGTTCGGCAGGTCACTCCTAGCGTACCCGTCACAACAATTGCTGAATGTTATCGTTGGTACTTTTGCATCACTGTCAATTTTCACAGAATCCAAGTTTTGTGCTAAACAATCCACGGAGTTATCGTTCTGAGGGTGGTGGTCATCGGAGTTTGCGCTCATAATCGGTGCGAGCCATTCCTCCTCGTTCTCTGTGTCGGCCTTGTCTACGTCGGGCGTAAGCCCGAGCTCCTCACGGCACGGAGATAATCCTTCCCCAGATAGATGTAAACCTATCAAATCGGTCAAATTAACATTAAAATTCCTGTTTCTTCGTTTAGCCTGCTCAAGTTCCTGTGCAGACTTAACTTCCTCGGCGATAATACTATCTGTAATAGTATCAACTTCTTTCTTTAACACTTGGTCGTCGTCATAAAATTCGGATAAGTTTCGAAGGTTCTCGTACCAGTTATTTTCCAAGATGCTAGGCTGAGCTTTATTTTCCTCAGTGTTGGCCTGGCGATATTGTTCGATGAGTGGTTCAAGCGATTCCTCGTGCTGTCGGAAAAGGTAGTGGTAAGCCTGGCTTACGGCATAGAGAGAATAGGCAGAGTGAGGCCTCGGCAACACAGATGCTGAACGTTTCTGCGCGGCGACACAGCCATGCCACACGTGCCCGCGCACTCGCTCGCACAGTATTGCATTAGAATTAAGAATCCTTTCAAAGTCAGACACTTGCTCGGCTTCGCTGATCTGCACCAATAGTTTGTTCTGCGTCTCTTTCCCGCAGCCGACGGTGTGACACAGCCTCTTGTTGTCGCTGACCTGTTTAGGAGGATTACAATGCTTAGTCTTGTTAACATCGATCCGTCGATTGTTTTGGTTCGGTGGAGGTTTGGAGGTTGAACGCCTAGGTTTCGGATCATCCGCGTACTTCATAGGTATAGATAAATTTTGTACCGAAACCGCAAATGGAACTTTCTCTACAATTTTTCTATTTTGTTGTTTAACAACTACATTAGCTCCACAGATTTGCCGCCGCTTGATATCGGCTGCAGACGGGGGCCGGCTACGTAAATACTGTTTGTCTGGATAACGTGAGCGGTTATGATCAGCACTGCGAACGGCGCGAACATACTTGGAGTAGGGTCGTTCCGATAGACAGACACTTTTCGCCCGCAAAGGGATATCGCGAGCTTCTCTAGGGACACCTGCCAGTTTTACGAGCGCGGGAAACTATCGCGGATCGATTGAATCGAGAACACGTGTCGGCGTGGCTCGAGACGAGCGGCGGCCGCGTGCTAACACGAGTGACTGCTTGCAAACCATGCACCTCTTTCTTCGAAACTCTAGCAAAAAGTAATTTATCGCGTTGGCGTGCCCGACCGATCGATCCAATTGTTCCGAATCACCGTTTAAATAAAGATGCGCATAAAATTTGGCGAAAGTACGATGCACGATTATCTTTGAACGACGTTTTTATAATGCTTTCGTGATTCTTTTTCATAGAGACGTACGTGCTTGGTATTTATTACGACTGTTTATGTTCTGACCGAGTTGACGTGATATTTCGTTCGCGAGCCGAATAGCTTCTGGTTCGCGTGCTTCATGTATTTGCATGCGTGCTAGTAGGTATATCGCGTGACGTGATGCGTGTCATGCATGCAAAATTTATGTATAGACGTCGATGCATATTATCCGTTTGTATGATTGGACCTATTGATTTACATTGTGAAATGCCATTCGTGGTGGCAAACACGTAATCCGACAATAAAGCGGTCGTAGAACCTATTTCGTATTCATATGTGTGACGTAATGGCGAACCATTTTAGGTAGGCATATAGAAACCTCTTTGATCAGTGACAACCCATTTCTAGTTCGTGGAATCGGCTAATGTGAAATTAATTGATGAGGCTTTTAGCGACACCTCGTTTAAATTAAAAACAATACTGTTATCTATCTAGAACCAATTAAGAGATGCCTATATGTTGTTTAATTTTAGGAATTTTCATTTGAAATAGATATCGCTTTGATAAAGGGCTGGCAAATTCCATATCATAGCAATTAAATGGGTAGTTAACGAGAAACATTATTTTATTGATCGTGAGCATGAGGCACGCATGTTTTGCCTTTACAAGAACTCACGCAGCATGTTTAAGAAGCTAATTAGATGCAAGGTAAGCGACGCTGTTTTACTGCAATGTATATGTTCAACAAGTGGCATAATTTAACGGAGATTGTACATTTTTAGTCATTGCAAAGTAGTAAAGTACAGAAATAAACAAAACTAAATGTAATAAATAAACGCTTATTGAAAAGTTTGTCTTTTAGTTTGTGATCGAGATCGACATGTGTTTTATATAGATAATTTTAAGGGCCTGAGTGTATATAGGCGACGCATAATCACTACATATTATAAAACAAAGTCCTCTACCGCGTCAGTCTGTCTGTTCGTGATAAACTCAAAAACTACCGAACAGATTTTCATGCGGTTTTAACCAATAGGCAGAGTGTTTCAGGGGGGAGGTTTAGGTGTATAATTTGTTAAGGTTTTATACTACCCGTGCAAAGCCGGAGCGGGTGGTTAGTTCTGAATAAATGTGTGATGCCTCTGTTATATCAATTTCTACCTAGAACCAGGAGAGCGAAGCGTGTCAGCTGGTCTTGCATAAGAAGTACTTGTGCTTATATCCATTAGCTGCTCGTTGAAGTTAAGAAAGGAGATCTATTATTTTTATGTTATAAATTTTAACTTCGATATTGCTTTAACAATGGCGGTTACTTAGGTTTCTCAAACTAAGAGAGCACATAAGTTCCTTATCCAGTTATTTTAGTATACTTCGTGTTCTCTTCAAACAATATTAATATCATAATAAGTAAATGTTTACCGGCCTGTTCTGTCTTTCATGTTTAAGTTTTGCTACATGTGGCACTGTTCCAACTTCAAAGAAATGTTCATTAAATGAGATGAATGGAAAATGTACAATATGTAAAAAACAATAAAGATTTTGTTATGCACTTTTTAGGCCATACGACAATATTTTTATTGATACAACTATCACTTTTAATTTGTGTTGTAGTTTTTTATTGTTTAGTTAATTGTTTCACATTAACAAGTCACGTTTTAATGCAGTTGGTGGATGGTTGACGTCTGTTGATCGAAAAGTCAATCAACCCTTAGTCTGCTAATTGACTAGTCACTATTATGAATATAATGAATTCTAAATTGGTTTACCCCATTTGCAGGTTAAATTTTATATTGTATGAATATAATAAACGTATCCTAACTTAATATTATAAGTGCGAATATGAATTTGTATGTTTGTTACGCCATCACGCCTTAACTACTGGACCGAACATTATGAAACTTCGCATACACGATGTCAGTGTAATAGAAAAGGACATGGTGTACCTTTCATCCAGAAAAATATATTGAGATATCCGACCCGAATATCGAATCCAAATACACACAGAAGCCGCCACAAAAAAAATCTTCAATTTATAATCAAAGTCCTTTGGAGCATCGGAAAATCACCGATAAATACACATAATAAACCGATTGGTATTAATGTGAAACATATTTAGGGAATAAATTCTTGTACTAATACTTTCCTAATCTAACCTACATTTACCGGAGCGAAGCCGCGGGCAAGAGCTAGTATTTTATGTGCAAATGATAGCACCTTATGACTTACTCCAAAAACAAAATTTGACTGTCCTTAATATTGTCTTATGTTTACGCGAATGTTATACATTGAAATTAAACAAACTTTATACAGATTTTATCGCGTTATTTATTTTTATAAAACACTATTATTATATAATTTTGAAACTTTCAACTACTATTGTTAAACACTTTTACTAGTTACTGTTAATTTCAATTTAAGCTATTTAAATTATACAACTATTTTAGATTTAATTTTACACTTTCCCCGACGTTTCGGTTGCTTTTCAGCAGCCATGGTCACGGGGAGACTAAGATGGTAGTTGTCTCAATGTTCCAGTGTAGTTATTTCAAAGTACCCGGACATAATTTAATCATTGGTGTTTCTTTTACGCAGATATAATTAATTAAATAATAAAAATATTCTTAATATAAATATTCTTTCACAACTAGCATCAATAAAAAGAGGCCAAATAAAACATCAAAAATGTATTAAAGTACTTGTATCCTTATGTAAAACAGAACATGAATGATAAAGCGGTGTCTTTGTCTGCGTCTCGGCGTCTCAAACATTCAATTATGTATGTTACACCCACGCGGGGGGCAGTAGGACGAAGCCCTATGCTTTATTCAATACAATCGATTATTTTCAAGATACACCGTCTTTGTGGATATCTTAAGACGCATACATAGGTATTCAACCCCATATGAATGATAGCAAACGTATAATTGCTAATTATTCAGTAAGATCGCTATATTGGCTGCATGAATGGTGCTTGATTTTATAATAATTGGTTGGTCACCTTTGTTGAGTGATCTCAACAAAACACAAAAATATAAGTTATTCATAAATTCACAAATAAAATTTTATGATACATGAGTGTTCCAGAGCCCTAATCTAACCTAATCCCAAAAGTTCGTTTTTCCTAACTAAAGTGTTCTATCCAGAATATTTATTAAATAATTTAATTCCATTCCATTCTAGCTTTCAATGTTTTTTGGTAAAACACGAGATTCAAGTGAAATTATAGAATAAAGGGAAAACATGTTAGATTTATTTTTACTGATAGAATAATTAAAGTAGACTTTAAAAAAAATTTTTGATTGTTTATTACATAATCCGTCATGCATAAACCGTCGAATAAATTTAGATGAAATTTTAAACAAATAGATAGACCACATCCTAAGTTAATACATAAGATACTTTATATCCGGGGATGCGCTCGCGTGAAAGTCACGTCGCCGAATTGCAGAAACTAGTAAAACATGTACCTATAGGGATTGATTTAGTCTAAAACTCAAGCATGCTACAGAAGTGTAATTTGTTTCTCTGTTTCAATAATTGTAAAATCAGCAATTACAGTGAAATATAGGAGATCTAGCTTTGATTTTAAAATAAATTGAAGTCATTAGAGATATACTTACGCGTCCAGTCATTGTTTTTTAATATTTGCGTAGTTGTTGTTGAAAGCCAATAGCTATTTATTAATATCAACAATACTTAGATAAAAAAATATTACATCAAAACATAGTTTTTAATCCAAGAATAAGTGGCAGATAATACAAAAGACAGCCCAGTATAATAGAGAAATTGCTATTGTTTTATTTTGTACATAGTTATACGCACAAGAACAAATAGTGATCAATGCAATCTTCTGAAAACAGTATCAAAATTGGTTAAGTAACCAATTTTGGTATAAATTGTAATAAGGTACTCATTAATATTTTAAATTTGAATATAAGAAAAAGAGGGACTGGGGTGAAAGAAGGGAAAGGTGTGGTGGGGATATCTTGTTATCTCTATCGGACAGCTGCATTTATATAATACATATTTACGTCACAGTTTGTGTCGTGCATCCTTTTTCTGTAATTTAATATTTACACGTACTACCAGATTTGTAGTACCCTACCTTACTTATTTTTGTGTAGTATTAAAAATAATTGTATTTTAGAGTTTGAGTAATATAGTAAGAGTTTAACTTAAATGATAAAAAATTGTTAGTCACCTACTCCATTCTGTTTATCATTTAAAGTGAAAAACTATTAAAAATGTATAATATAAAATGATAGCTAGCACTTACCAGGGCGATAAGCAGAATGATAGTTGTTAGTGATACTTTTAATGCTTTTTGCTCCATCATCAACCGATCAAGTGGCTCCGATAACGTTAATGGTGCTTTTGAAGTTTAAACAAGTAGTTTTTTAAATTATATACAATCTACATATGATAGCTTTTGAATAGGCAATGCGTGCACATATTTATTTTATTATTTAACTACATTTTTCCACGACTTCGCTCCCATAAGTGTAGGTTAGCTTACGTGAGATAAGTAACAGTACTTTTTTCTGGATGAGGTACACTCTGTCCTTTTCTGTTGTATGCAAAATTTCATGTTAATCGGTCGAGTAGTTAGGGCGTGCAAGCATAATAAACAAACAAAGAAACTCACATTCCCATTTACAATATTAATTAGGATTTTATTTAGGAACATCTTTAAAACTTTGTTCATGTAAGTCCATTTGTGCACTCTGCACATGCAATATTCTCTACAAAAACCTAATATCAACCAAATGCTTAAGTTAAAACGCTTTTCGCATTTTAATATGATTAAAAACGTCTCAACCAATACATTAATAGTTTGTCTGATGTAAGATAAAGACCAAAGAAGGCTACTTAAATTCATATCTAGACCTTACAAAGTCTGCAATTTTATTTAAGAAGTATTAAATTTAGTCTATAGTGTAGAAGCAATATTCGTACATAGTACGGCGTTATTTTGATATTGTCGTGGCAATTTAGGACTAGCTAGGTCATGAGCTATAACCGAGCAAGTTAATGCGCAGTCGACACTGAACAAAATCTATACTGAGAGACGTCAATACAAATATATGTGTTTTATAAATTTAATATGCCGATGGAAAATTGGTTTTATCGTCCATTTACACCTTATTAACACTATTAGGTTTCATGAATCAGATTCTTGATACGGCTTTTTAAGCCGCATAAAAGAATAGTGCGAGTGTGTTCCTTTATTCCTAGTATTTTATATACTAGCTTTCCCTTGGGTATAGTAATTTTTTTCAGGTTGAAAGGCATATAGCCTTCTGTAATCCTGAGAATGTGTATAAGATCATTTAAAATTTCTTGATTATCGCTCGAATAGGCGTAGCAAGCAAAATCCTATTCTCATTAGACATATTACATTAGTAAGGATTAAGATAAGAGGCGCATTCGGTTTTTTAGTATATGTATGAATACGTGCGCTATTTTTACGCGGCAGTGACAGGTATATTAGGAAACCGATGCATATACTCTTAAATAAAGGTACGTGCGGTATGTTTTCTCTTACCTCAATTTTGCTACAGATTCCATTCAAATAGTGTTCCTTCTGCAACACGCACTAACAGAATTCTTAATATTCACTAGATAAAAAGTCATGCAACTTTATTACTTCCATTACATTATAGGGACAAACCTTTTGTATTTTAAAAGCTTATTTAATTAGGAATAGTCATGTTACGACACAAAGAAAGCAAGTACTATCAATATTCTGCAGCCCGGTACCATTTCTAGCAATCCTTTGTAAATTTGACGGCAAGTGAATGACCAGTAGGAGCGTGTTTCAAATGCACTCCCGTATGTTCAGCCGACACTCAATGCCCCAGGCTTTTTACCCTCGCATGTTTACTAAAAGACATGGCGGCAAAAGGTTAATCCAAAATGTCACCATCTAAAGTGCAGTCTATAAAGGAACGAGTATGCCGGAATACACAAGTAGAAAGCATTGTGGCGTCCAAAATAAACTAATCGAACACAGTTCTTTAGAAAGGAGACAATCTATTACATCCAAGTAACCTTATTATTTCCAATTGAATGAGAGTTGACTATTTAATCTAACCAAATCTGATTAAATATCATAGTGATATTACGCTTTCTACAGAAGCAACTGCGATCGGGCCAACGTAACCCAAAAAGATATTCGAAGATTGGACTTTGTTATCAGACTTGAAGAGTAACGACTCCTCATACCAACAGTCAAAAGACGCTCATGACAGTTAAGATCGCTGGTGTAACGTGGTCTTCGATGTGAGGGTATGACGTTTTACAAATGGTGAGCCATTTACAGAAGATCCTGGTGTAGAATCTAGGGCATGGTGCCATGTACTTTAGAATGTTGAGTCAATAAATCATATTTATTTTATTTTTACTAGCTTTTACCCTCAGCTTCGCTCGCTCGCAAATAGTAGGTAATTTATTTCTGAATACAAGGTACCTCACGTCCTTTTCTGTATCCCTAACAACGATCGGTTGATGATCTGTCTAGTAGTTAAGGTGTGAGGGCATAACAAACAAACTCACATTTATAGTAGAAGTTAGGATATACATATAATTCTAGACTTTAGCTTCGTTAATGTAGATTTTGTCAATAAATCAATTTCTCGGGAACATTTCATTTTTCTGGATGAAAGGTATGTACTTTTATTTACTCCTGACAACGTGTATGCGACATTTCATGATGATCGGTCTAGTAGTTAAGGCTTAAAAGCGTTAAAACAAACTCATATTCGCATTTATTAGATAGAATTTTATTTATGAGTATGACGATTGCAGAGCTGTCTCACCTCGCAGATAGGTAGATCAGTGCTATTGCTTCACAGATCCAAAGGGGATCAGAACAGATTACTTCACAAAGGATTTACCTCGCTCCGTATTCTTTAGTCTGGTAATCTGTTTATGCGCGAACATTCTGAATCACTTTACTACGCAGCAGATATAAAAAGCTCATGTTTACTATCAAATGTTTTTACATCGTAATACACATCTGTATTGAGTCAAATCCGATGACCTTTGTGCATCAATTGAGATGTTGTTTTATATTTATTGGCTTTTATAATAATATCAAGGTTCTTTGTGGCTAAAATTATATTGTATATTAGGCACTGCGGTAGCCATATTTCAAGGTATGATTTTTCTTGTCTTACAAGTTTTTTATTTTTTACATTTTATTTAATACTAGCGGTCGCCTAGTGATCAACATTCAACCATAATTAAAATTATTAGGTATTTACAAAAACTATACTTTTTCATTGAAGATATTCCTAAGCTTGCTACTTTGTTTTCTTTTTTCTTTATTACATATAAATAAGATATAGGTAACCATAGTTACAAAGATTTATACGACGTCAGACGGATAATGCCGAAATACTACGAACGCGATTCGACTGCGTGTGTCAAATGCATGGTTCTGTGCGTGTAGTGTTTTTTCATTAATTTAATGTATTTCTAATGCATATTTCATAAAAATATTAGGATTCGTCACTTCTTCTTCATATAAACTTTAACTGTGCCAAATTCCATACTCCTTCAACCGCGCAATTTTCGTAAAAAGGGGTACAAAGTTTTTGCTTCACGTATTAATATATAGATACTATAACTTTATATAACATCGCTATAAAATCTGTATCAAATAGTTTAATTTCAATGAATAACATTCGCGTAAATGTAATACAATATTATGGATAAGAGTACCTACCGTATGTCCTTTTCTGTACCTACCCCTGATAACGTGAATGCTAATTTGATGATGATCGGTCGAGTAGTTCCGACGTGAAAGCGTAACAAACAAACACGGTTGTCTGTTTGTTGCATCCATAATATTAGTTAGAATAAATTAAGAATTGACCATTAATATAATTATACCAAATAATCACTGTGCTGTCTGCTGATTAAATAAAAAGATCGCCAAATTTTCACCATCTATGTATATATTCAAGATCACAAATATCCTGACACGAATAATATGGTAAAAATCTTGTAAAAAATCGACGTCATACCATTCAAATTTTCAAACCTATCCCTATTTGTGCAAGGACGAAGGATCCTAGGTAAGAGATTATTACTGTTGACATCTTTGTTTAATTTTGTTTGTCTTCACTTCTGGTAACACCAACAAAATTGAAATCCAAAGAAGCTTGATTAAAAGGACAACTTGTGTACTGTAAGCAATGTCTAGATCGTAAAGGATTTTACAAACATTGCAAGTGCAAACATTAGGTATTCATTAACTAATAATTCAATTAATACCCGAAAAAAGTTAATCGACTAACCAAATTCTATAACAGAAAAATAAAACTAAAACGGAAATCATAATTAAATGAAATGTTCGGCCAACACGCATTGTGGCTTTTAGTTTTAACCACAATGACAATTCAAAGTCACGAACTCGACTAACAAATGTCATAAAAGTATGGAAAACCGCAAAGTGAAATAAGTGTGGACATTATAAACCACATCGAGTACGAAACACATAAGTTTCAGTAAAAGATATCCCGCTTCTGTACCCATTATATACGCGCGATAAAAATATGACATTTATTGCCAAACTGACTGTTGCCTGCGCTGAGCGCCATCTGTCACTTAACACGAATATTAGACACTAGATTTGCCTGCGATTTCGCTTGCGTAAATGTAGGTTAGGTTAAATTAGTCACAGTATTTTTTTCTGGATAAAAGTCCTAAATGTCCTTTTCTACTCACTAGACAAGGTATATGCGAAATTTCATGATGATCAGTTGAGTAGTTAAGGCGTGAAAGCTTACGTTTTCGCGGAAACAAACACACCCACATTCGCATTTATAGTATTAGTTAGGATTATTGCTTCCAAATCTAGTATAAAAATAGCCTGCAGTGTTCCATGCTCTATACATATAAGGATACATACATATAGCAATAGAAAACAGCTCTTACGAATTTTCTAAGCCATAGCCGAAGTGGCATGTAGCCAAAGTTTAAATACCTACCAATTGGTTGAACCACAAATTCTACATAACCAATTAGTTAAGTGATTACGTGTTACAGAACACTTATATATTTCTAAAGTAATTGTCGCCGAACGATATAGGTATTACATACTAGATTTTGCTCGCAGCTTCGATCGCCTAAATTTAGGTTAGGTTAGCATCAGTACTATTTTTAGGATGAACGGTACCCTATGTCCTTTTCTGTACCACTGACGACATATCTGAGAAATTTTATGATGATCGGTCGAGTAGTTAAAACGTGAAAGCGTAACAATGAAATAAACAAACACACTCGCATTCGCATTTATAACATTAGTTAGGATTATGTATATCATGGCCTGTCTGTTTTTCCGAAGAGGTAGGCGTTTAAATTAACAATCGCAACGTACGCTGAGCGACGTCCAAATTTTGTCACTGAGGGAACACACACTATCATATTACTTTTAAAATTTAAGTCAAACTTAAATAATTGAATATATTATTGTTTGTATCACTGCTCACTTATAATACTAGTCTTGACTTGATGGGAGGCAATTTCCGTTATGTTATACGGAAGATTTGGTGTTGCTAGTAAGCAGAAATGAAATGAAATTATAGTGTTATAGATGTATTTGTTTAATTTTTCTAGTTTTATTACTAAATGTTCTTTTTATTTCGTACTTTTTTTATTTCTTCACGTTTTGGGTGTGCCCCTTTGTGAGCCATAATATGGTTTTTGGGCTCTCAAAATATCACCGTAATAGCTGTGCCCGCGGTTTCAGTCGCGTTTATGGTTACTGCGCCGCCCCAGTGGATCGTAACGTGTTGTTATATAGCCTATAGCTTTCCTCGGCTACCCAACACTAAAATAACTTTTCAATTCGAACCAGTAGTTCCTGAGATTAGCGCGTTCAACCAAACAAACAAACAAACTCTTCAGCTTTATAATATTAGTATAGATTTGTAAGATAGCATATATTAATGCCCAAAAAATATAAATTGAATAGGCTTTTTATCACGTTTGACTATTTTAGTAACTATATCAACAAATGGTTCTCAATATTACGCAATCTTTGGTGACTGAAAGATGATAATCATAAAAATGATGATAATCTTTGGTGAAAGATCACGTCTTTAGATTCAAGTTTCAAAATATGGTCTGGTGACTAAAAATTATTTAATGAAGATTCATGATTATAGATTATTTATTTAGGTAATCTTATACGCGGAAACGAAACCGTACTGAGTTCGGTTTTGAAGTATCTATATTCGTACTAGCTGTCCTGACAGACGTTGACATGAACAAGCGAAAAAAAAAAAAAATCTAAACCATCCTCGAATCCACTTGAACACACACAAAAAAATTCATTCAAATAGGTCCAGTCGTTTAGGAGGAGTTCACTGTCAACACACGTACAGAAGAATTATATATATAAAGAAGATAAACACTCGCATGATACGCCACTGAAAACCACATTAGCAATTTTCTTTTTTTAACATAACCTCTGTATATGGTAGGACTACTGTGTCGCGAAGGTCTTTACGAACATTTAAACAACGGACACAAACGACACTAACTAGGTACTAACTATTTGTGGTTCACACAAATTTTTCCCTTTTATGTACTATGACACGAGGTTATATAGAATATAAATAACGTGCGTTATAACTTTTTATAAGTTAATTGTAATAACCGAAACAAGTCATTATTGTCAAGCAATTAATCAACCATTGGACTGAGTAAAAAAAATATTCTTAGTCTTTATTATTTAAATAAACTACGCGATGTTTTCACAGTAACAACACTATGTAACATGAAGTAAAAAATCACGAATTCTAGTAGTTTAATTTTAATGAGTAATATTGGCGTAGATGTAAGCCGTTATAATTGATTTGATACTTGATAGCATAAAGCGTATAACTACTTACTACTTAGGTATTACCAGGATGAAACTTGACTGGATATATTTTCCTTTGCTTAATGGTAACTTCACGAAAAACTTCAAACAAAATTGAATATATACGAACTTCTTCGTTTAACAAGTGGAACTGCCAATCAATTGGAACACAATAAAGTATTGGTGCAACATTGTAATAATTTAAGTAGGTGACAGATCGCTGGCTTATCGCCCAATACTAACATTAACCTATTTCTCTTAATTGACTACTGCTTACTCACAGATAAGAGTCTTATACGCTTTTAGTACAATATGGAATATTGGCCACATCATCTCTTTATATTCCTACCAGTGATCTCGCACCTACCGATTTTTCGGTATTTCTACTGATTTGGCGCTTGTCCTACCGAAATACCGAAATGAAACGATTTTTCTACGATTTTGTTAATGTAAGGAATTTCTTCCGATTGTCTAGCGATTTCCAACAATTTCAGTTCGCATTCCTATTTTTGTTTCTTTTACGGGGATTCCGTATTACGTTTAACGTCGATCGACGGATATTTTGAGGAATACCACTCGCTAGACACGAGAACTTTCAAAAAAAAAGTCAACCCGCAGATATTTGATCAAATTTGTTAATTTTAACCTAATTTAACTTTTTGGTCCGACTATACCGATTTTACTTAGCGGATTAAATGCGAAATCGGTATGGCTACCGATTTCGCAATTTTACTTTCGAGACTATTCGAGACTATTCGACTAGACGATTCTACAACCTTTCGCACGCGGCTCCGCCCACGTGGTATCTACATCAATAAAAAGTAAGCGTGTATCCTTCCCTAGGTTTTAAACTATCTCTACCAAATTTCATCTAAATCGATTAAGTAGCTTAACAGTAAAGAGGTAATACACAGACATACACGAGTTACTTTCGAATTTATAGTATTAGTAGGATTTACTCAAACTAAACCTAACCCAGGACAAAGATGGCGCTCCTAAAAAATCTTTTGCATGTATCTTGCGCCAGGTCTCGAGCTATCGCCTCACAAAATTTTAACAAGATCTGTTCAGATTTGAGTGAAGTGCTTGTTCTCAGGATATTTACGAGTAACTTGTCATTTAGACCACTATTTCTTTGACAAAGTCGGGTTTTATTGTGATCAGCAGGTAGGAGTCGTGCTACTAACACTATTCTGTGTAATATGACATCTAGCATAAGGTCCTATGATACTTCCTACTTTACTTATGTAAAACAATGAAAAGACAACTTATACTATAATAAATGCGAATGTGAGTTATTGTTTGTTACGCTTTCACGCCTTAACTACCTACTAGACCGACCATCATGAAATTTCGCATAGACGTTGTCAGGAGAACAGAAAAGTACACAAAGTACCTTTTATCCAGAAAAAAGGACTTTTACCAACCTAAAAAGCGAGCCTAGCTGCGGGCAAAATCTAGTTAGAGAATAAGGCGTGTATTTTCTTTACTATTTTCATGACGAAATGAAAACTCTCGTTCTAGTTATAATGTCTGTGTCGCATAAGAACGGACACAAAAAACACCCAAACACAACGCAACTATTTTTGAATCACACATATTTTTGTCCTGTGTGTGGATTGAACTCGCATCGCTCGGCTCTATCACGCGGACTTGATAAACATACAATTCACGGAGTGTTGTCGATTACAAAAATAATTGTGTATTGAGACTCGAACTCGTAACACTCAATTGTACAGTCAACTAAACTTATATAGTTGAAGCAGAATTTGACGCAGTACCCACAAGATGAAAAAAGACAGTAACAAGTACGTACCTATAGTACTGTCTCCATGGCAGTTCTATAACAATATAGGTATTACATCACTTTTTTGGTAACTTCTTATATTTTCCCTAAAGTTGTGCCATAAAATCTGTCTCCATGCCAACTACCGAGATTCTAGGTCAAGTGGAAGGGCCGTATAGGTTTTATTGACACAGCGCTTATTTTCTTTCAATTGGACTTTACCTGGCAGAAAGCCTGGCTTGAAGTTTTCATTCTACATACAAGGGACTTTGTGAGATTAAAATATACTCATAATTATACGAGTCAATCGTTAACGGCGAAGGAAAACATCGTGAGGAAATTTGCATATCTGAGGGTACTCCAAAAAGGTGCTATCCCGCACTGGGACAGCGTACTCATACTGAGAAAAGGCTCGTGCCCAGCAGTAGGACAATTTAATTCATTTCTACATGATAATTTAAAGTCAGACGTAACGTATAAAAAATATAAAAAATAAAATCTGTGTAACCTGCAAAGAAAACCTTTATGAAAATGTGTATGAAATATCCATAAAATGTGTACACTGCGCGCGTCGCACACAGCTGCTACCGAGGCTAATGACCTTTGATAAGAAAAGGATGGGCGGGGGTGCAAATTCGGGAGAGTGCGGGGTGCGGTAGCGGGGGTCGGGGTCAGAGGTTTTGTTTAGCTTTGGTATATACGCAAGAGTGTCCAGGAAAACAAAGTCGGGTTTTACACTTTAAGTTGGTAGGTCCGCACATTAAGTTTTTATTGGATAACTGGGTCAAATTTTAACTTACCTATTTTTTTAGATACTCTGGTCCAGAATGGAGTACTGAATAGTAAAAGACTAGACATATTGAAGGAGGGTCCTTCAATCAAGTCAATCAGCCTGTATACCAGCCGAGATGAGCTTTGTACTTTTGTTTGTATGAATTGTTTTTTATGTGTATAAAATCAAGAATAAGGTTTTATGCGATTCTAGTTCTTGTGAAATCATATATATTTATATACCCTCACGTCTATATCCAAACATCCGTTCGGAGATATAGACGTTAGCTTGGATAAGTTACACTAACATTTCATAAGGTTTTAAGTCCTATGAAATAAGGACTGACACATGACATGCTGTCTACCGCGCCCAATTCTAGAATTGCTACTGAGAATTATTTGACATTAAATTTTGCCATACGCAGGTATCAAACCTAAAACCAACAGTCACATTCACTACCGTTACTCCTCAAAAGCAAGCCTCAATGTTGACTAATCCAGTAAACTGAATCACATGAGAAATTGCAAACAGGTACACCATGTCCTAGATTACTACAAAGAACACTTTTAAGCACGGTATAAGTTCGAATAGTGAAGCCAAAAGGTAGAAAGTACCTAAATGTATGAAGCCGAAAGCTAAAAAGTACCTAGATATTCATCGCACCTTATTTTTGTTTACCACTTTAGGCGTATAAGTGTAATAAGGCTTGTGAAGGTTAAGCGCTAATAACTGTGTTATTGATCCATCGGCTAATTAGTTGCGACAATGAAGGTGAAGTGTAAGCAAGGATTAACAACACGCAAGCACGTGTCACGATTTACCGTACGCAGGTAAGTAACATGCTCTACTGGGTTCAAATGACTTATATGTATGGCATCTGTTCATCTTATTAACCTATTGATACTAATGTTATACAGAGGAAAGATTTGTATTTTTGTTTGTGTGTTTGTTTGTAAAGATTTAACTCAAAACTAATCAACCGATTAGAAAAATTCGTTTTCACCATTACAAAGCTATATTACCACCGAGTAACAGAGGCTATATTTTATTTAAATAAAAAACACGCTTTTTTAAATAACTAAACTAAAAAGTAGAAAATAATTTAATAATTTTAATGCAAAATAGCATGGGGTGGGGTTTATCAAAATATCTTAGAAAGCACCCACGCTTTTTTATATTTAAATTATTAAATTATTTTCTAATTTTTAGTTTTTTTTTAATAAAGCGTTTATTTATTTTTGTATTTTTTATATTCTTTTATATATTTTTTAAATTATTGTATTGTCGTCGGTCCTCGATAAGTGTGCCAAGTTTCAAATCAATCCGTCGGTTTAAAAAGGGTGAAAATCACGTTCAAAGATTTCATTACATAGATACACTCAAACCAAGCTAATAAAAGCGTGTTAAAAATAAGTACTGTTAAACCTACTTTTACGCGAGTGAAGCCGCAAGCAATAGCTAGTAATGAATTAACTCAGAAACGACTGGACCAATTTTAAAAATAGTTTCTCCATTCGAAAGTTACCTTATCCAAAAGTAACACAGGATATCATCATCATAGGTAACATCACGCTTCATCGTATCGAAGCATTGAAGCGCAGCAGTAATCATATTATACGTAGTTTGAAAATGCGGTAATACATACATATAATGTTAGTATTATAAATGTAAATGTTTGTGAAGATGTACGGAAATTTAGTTGTTGCTACTCGATTACAAGTAAACCGTTGAACCGGATTTGGATGAAATTTGAACAGTTACACCATGTCACCATGTATTATTATGACTATAGTATCAGCCCCGTTTATTAATTGTCCAGTTCTGCAAACGGGTTAAGCCACAGTCCAGCCTGTTAAGCCGTGTAGGTCGGCAGACTCTCAGATGTGTCGCATAGGCCTGCAGGAGACGCCCGGATGTCATCACTGTTGCGACTGCCGCAATGTTGTTATGGACACGGCGCTGCACACTTTGGCGGATTGCCCCGCCTGGGCATCGCAGCGCCGTGAGTTGATCGCGGCAGTCGGTATGGTTGCCCTCTCGGTCCCGGCCGTGGTTCAATCTATGGTCCGGAGCGAGAGGACCTCTATCTATCTGGGTAATTGGGAATAGTATCAATCTACCCATGATACTATTCCCAATTACCCAGTTTTCCAATACAATCCGTGTATTGATCTTAGAACTCGCAACGAATTAATCGTGCGCGATATAAGATAATTTAATTTTCCCAGGACTATATACATACATAAACGTTTACCATGGCCACTACTGCTTACTATGGGTACATAAGAAAGCGTATGGGATTAGGCTCACGCCTGTTTCTCTGAGAGGTAGGCAAAAAAAAAATAATATCGTAAGCCTACATACAGAAATTGTATAAACAATATGAATTACTAAATTTAATCCCGGGCTCAGTAAGCACGTGACGTATGACTTGGTAAGTCGACAGGAAGCCGCAAATATACGGGTTCAGATATTAGTGTGTATGTATATTGTTTATAATTCAACGATACGGCACGCGCGCCGGTGCCGAGCGCTGACGAATTAAATAATAATATTGCGGCTCGTCTTCTGAAAAAGAGGAATGAGGAAGTAAGGATGGTGGATGATACAAGTGTTTATTTTGTTAATTAACGGAAAATGTTGAAAATAATATAGGAAATCTGCCTTGTTGTACCCTCGGCATAAAGCGATCTTAAAATCTTGAGTTTTATTCGTGGGTATTGTCGATAAAAATATTTTTAGTTATGCAACACCAAGTCTGCAAATGTGGTAAGAGGCACTCATTATGTGGGAGCAAAAGATGGTGAATGTTAATGTAATACATCTCTCCCCACTCTTAAGGAGATATACAAGCATCAGTCAATGCAAAAATCATTAAGGAACGCACATTTAAGAAAATGAACTACTTTCCTGTTTACATATTTTTATCATAAGCATACTTTTATTTACATGTACAGAGGCAACAATCATAACATACAACTTAACTAATATTAGCAAACCTAACTACTTATAAGTATAACTGTTCTGTTAATAGTCAATTGTGCCCGTCTCTCGAACATAGTTTTTATTCACGCCTGTTTTTAACGCCCGACGCGAAAACGACGGGGTGTTATAAGTTTGACGTGTCTGTGCGTGCGTGCGTGCGTGTGTGCGTGCGTGCTAGAGTGCGTGCGTGCGTGTGTACGTGCGTGCAGGCGTGCGTGCGTGCGTGCGTGCGAGCGTGCGTGCGTGCGTGCGTGCGTGCGGTCGTGCGTGCGTGCGTGCGTGCATGCGTGCGTGCGTGCGTGTGTGCGTGCGTGCGAGTGTGTGTGTGTGTGTGTATGTGTGACATCTTAGCTTCCGAACGGATGAACCGATTTTAATTTTGTTTTTGTTGTTTAAGAGGTGAATTAGTCGGGAGTGTTCTCAGTTTTGTTTGATGAAAATCGGTCCAAGATGGCCGCCGCCACAAAATGGCGGAGTATATATTTTTTCACAACTCCTTCAATATGGGTATCAAATGAAAATATGATAAATTTCAAATCCAAGATGGCCGCTACCACAAAATAGCGAATTACATTTTGTTTCTCACAACTCTCTCAAAATGGGTATCAAATGAATTTTGTGTCGGAGGTCTTTTAAATTTTTAATTTATGTCCCAAATGCGTTGCCGTTGACTTGATGCGAGCAAAGCAGCGTGCGGAAACGAGTTGGTTCATATTATCAGAAGCAATATTCATATACTATATTTCGCCCGCGGCTTTGCTCGCATAAATGTAGGTTAGGTAAGATTAGTAACAGAACTTTTTTCGTAAGTATTTTTTTCCAAAAGAGGACGTACGATATGCATTTATGTCAACGTGTATGCAAAATTTCTTGATGATCGGTCGAGTAGTTAAGGCGAGAAAGCGTAACTAAAAAACTCATATTTGTATTTATTATATTAGTTAAGACTTGCATGAACAGTTAAAACGCTTTTTACAGCGCTTGTAGCGAACGATGATCTTATATTTTCAACAGATCGATGCTTCGTCCAGAGATTGATAATAAAATCTTTTTCAGGCCACACATTCGTGCGATATATTTTTGTACGTAACGTTTTATTATAGGAATAACTTCATATGTGTTTCAATGTCAAATGTATCAACCGCTATCTCAGTTGGTAGGATGTATGTCGTATTAATAAACATTGTCGAGTATTTGTCTTTGTGTCAGTCACCTGTAAATCTTTAAGGAAACATGTGCACAAACAAAGACTTGTGTGAAGTTGCTATTGTCTTTATGATAATGTACTGTATTTAATATGTAATGAAAACAGATACATTGTCTCTAGTTTATGTACTCGAAGGAAAACGTAGCGGAGTATTAAACCCAGATTTCTCCAGACTTTCGGTCATACGTAATAGGGAGAAGCCAGATGCTGTCTACGGACTACGGACGGACTCAGATGTCTCAGAGTCTGAGTTCTTTGTGTCCGTTGTTTGAATGTTTGTAAAGTCCCCCGTGATACAGGATTCCTAAAGCGAGTGGACTTTATAACAAAAATTACCACTGTATTGCTACGGAAAATTTCACAACAGGAAAACGTTGAATTAAACCCTATACTTTGTGCACAGCAGTCGCAATCATTACAGCTATACACAGAGGCATGCTATTACCCTACTGAGTCACAGCAGCACACCGGCGGCCATTCGATATAGGTTTTCAATTATGTCTAGTATTCTAACATTTGAACAGTGGGGAGACCAACAGACTGCAATGCAGAGGGTCTCGAGTTCGAACCTACGACGCGCACCTCCAACTTTCGGAAGTTATATGACTTTTCGAAATTATGTGCGTACTGATTGTCAATTATCGCCAGCTCCGTGACTTGGAGAAAACGTTAAGCCATCGGTCCCGGCTGCCATGGACATCTATAGCAGTCGTTATTGGGAAGTCAGTGCCCTATAATAGGGTGGCAGCCGCTCCGTGTAAAAACTGATATCCAGTCAAATCCAGTTAGACCAGAAAAGCCGATCCCAAGTGATTTGGGAATAATAAAGGCTAAGGAGAAGATTTTAACATTTGACTAAAAACTGTTATTTGTTCTAGTGCAGTATCTATATTGAACGGAACACGTGAATAAAACTAATTCAATGAATAAT
The DNA here is from genome assembly GCA_963675205.1 of Catocala nupta. Taxonomy (NCBI): domain Eukaryota; kingdom Metazoa; phylum Arthropoda; class Insecta; order Lepidoptera; family Erebidae; genus Catocala; species Catocala nupta. The sequence goes on from OY776098.1 coordinate 14,972,327, forward strand.
AAAAAGATTGTCACGTTGTTATTACAAAAACCTTTTATGTATATCTCTAAATGAATAAAATATATATAAAGATTGCATAATGTAGTGCATGTATAAAAGAAATCCCGATAAAATAAAATAAATACCTATCTATAGATAAGGCATCCAAGGCATGTCAATAAAATTAATGTATCTCCGGGAAGAAACGGATATGAGTTATCTAGTAATAGTGTCGGCCTCGATGGCGTATTGGTTAGTGTAACCGACTGCCACGCCTGAGGTCGCGGGTTCGATTCCCGCACAAGTCAAATATATGTGTGGATGAACATAGATGTTTGTCTTGGTCTGGGTGTTTCTATGTTATAATATGTATGTATTTACAAAAAAAAAAGTATATATCAAAGTCAAAGTCAAAAATCTTTATTTCCATAAAAATGTGCAAACAATTCTTGGACACGTCAATTCACTATTATATTAATAAAAAATAATAATAAAAATAAATAGAAGGAAATAAAAATTTAGCATTGAAAAAAGCCTGTTCGATGAGTAGAGCTTTCATGAGAAGAAGCAGGCAAGAAACTCATGGCCACTCTTTTCAATCGCCAAATGTTTAGATATATAGATATAATACAATTATTTTCCTTAAATGAGCTGCTGTGTGTAGTTGTTAATTATTTATTTCAATAAGATTTAAAAGTAAAAATTCGTTAATCTAAGATATATTTTAATAACACATGAAATAATAGTCACAGCAACTCATATTACAGTTAGCTTAATAATATGATTAGAAATAACCTGTGAGTGGAAGCAACTCAATCCCAAGCATTTTTATCTTCTATATATTCAGTGACTGAGTAATAACCTTTCGAATATAATTTACGTTTTACAACTGTTTTAAATTTATTAAAACTTAAATTTTGAATGTCACTTGGGAGTTTATTGTAAAAGCGCACACATTGACCTATAAACGACTTATTAATTTTTTTAAGCCGGGAGGCCGGCACTATTAATCTATTTTTGTTTCTTGTATTTATATTATGTATATCGCTTATCTTATAATATAAGTCAATGTTCTTAAATACATAAATTAAATTTTCATATATGTATTGGCTGGCTACTGTTAATATATTTATTTCCTTAAATTTATTTCTCAACGTATCCCTTGTTTTCATGTTGTAAATTGCTCGAATAGCCCTTTTCTGCAGTACGAAGATAGTTTGAATGTCGGCAGCATTCCCCCACAATAGAATACCATACGACATTACACTGTGAAAGTAGCTATGATAAACTAGCCTAGCGGTATCTATGTCAGTAAGTTGGCGAATTTTTCTGACTGCGTACGCTGCAGAGCTGAGCCTATTCGACAACTTACTAATTTGTGGGCTCCACTGCAACTTTGAATCTAGTGTAATCACTGGAAATTGGGTGGTTTCAACAAGGTCCAACACGTCGTCCTTAATTTTTATAGATGTCTTCACTTGTTTGACATTTGGGGTTAAAAATCGGATACATTTGGTCTTTCCCCCATTTAAAAGTAGGTTGTTAACATCAAACCAGTGAACTACTTTAGAGATAGCAATGTTCACATCGTCGAGAAACGTTTCTTGGCGTTTTAATTTAAACAATAGTGAGGTATCATCCGCAAACAGTACTATCTCATGTTTATCCCTCACGAGGTGGGGTAAGTCATTAATATAAACTAAAAATAAAAACGGGTCGAGGATTGATCTCTGAGGAACCCCCATTTTAACCACAGACCCCGAAGATCGCTTACCATTAACATCAACTTTCTGAATCCTGTTACTCAAATAGGATGTAAGAAGAGTCAGTGCTGAATTCTTGACTCCTTAGTGATGTAATTTCCTGATTAATGTTTCATGATTTACACAGTCAAAAGCCTTAGACAAATCACAAAAAATACCTAGCGCATCCCGTGAATCCTCCCAGGCGTCAAAAATATGTTTTACAAGCTCAACACCGGCGTCAGTGGTGGAGTGACCCTTTGTAAAACCAAATTGTTTATTGTGAAGTAATTTATTATTATTAAAAAAAGTCTGCAATTGATTCAAAATAATCTTTTCATAAATTTTGTTGAACGTAGGTAACACAGAAATAGGTCTAAAATTGGTTGGGTCTGATGTGTTACCTGCTTTAAAGAGAGGTATTATTTTACTATTCTTCATTAAATCAGGAAATACACCAACATCTACAACAACATTTATTGAAAATTAAAGCTAGTCTGAATGCTGCTAAAGTAATAATAGATTTGGTTACTGTAATGGAGTTACCCCAGAGGTCAGTGGTTTTCTTAACGTTAAGGCTATTAAAAACTTTTATAATATCTGATGGACTAACATAATGAAATTTAAAATCACTGTCACATTTGGTAACATTTTCTTTTAGAAGGGATTCAGCAGCAGTGGGTGATGAGTTTAAAGATTTAGTAGTAATGACTGGAATGTCTGTGAAAAAATTTTCAAATGCTATATGTATGTTTATCCATTGTCTAGTACCCATCGTACAAGCTCTGCTTAGTTTGGGCTAGATAGTGTTGTGTGTATGAGGTAGAATAGAATAGAATAGAATCTAATAAGTAATTAGATAATTTATTCGGAACTACCTGACCCTCGCAACTTTGTCTGCTTCACATAAGAGAATTTATCCTGCTTTTGCAAAATTTTTCATTAATGCTCCGCTCCTATTCGTTGTAGCGTGATGTTATATAGCCTATAGCCTTCCTCGATAAATAGGCTATCCAGCACAACAATATTTTTTTAATTCGTACCAGTAGTTCCTGCGATTAGCGCGTTCAACGAAACAAACAAACAAACTCTTCAGCTTTATAATATTAACACTTACAGATCTGTCAATGTAACATGATAAATATCAAAATTGACATTACTAGGTACCAGTTCTGTATTATAATAAAAACAATGATTATTTTTGATGCCTCGGTGATGCAGCGATACAAATGCGACTGGTGAACATAAGTTCCTGGCTTCGATTCCCGGATCGTATATCTGTTATTAGGTTTTTGGATCGCGAAATAGTAGTAACGGCACGAAGCTATTGTATCCATTATACGGCAATGATAGACTCGATTCCTATATTAGAACTGAAAGCATATCTTGCGAAAAGTGAGTTTATTCTATAAATATTATAAAGAGGCAAGATTTTATATTTTATTTGTTTGTTTGTAAGGGTTTAACTCAAAAACTACTCAACCGAGTTTAAAAAATCTTTCATCATTACAAAACTATATTATCAGCGAATAACATAGGCTATATTTTTTTTTAAAAGTACTTTTACTAACATAGCTCACCTACTTTCATGCAAAAGAAGCCGCAACCAGCAGTCAGAAAAAAAACGTTTTATTACTTTAAAATACTATTTGTGGTGAAATAACTTTTATTTTTTTTTGTTTTCATATAATTTTGTCTTTTCAATATCTTTTATGAATGATTTTCTTTTTCAAAGGGAGTATAGTAGGCACATAGCAACTATGCCACCTCAATGTTTTAGATGTAGGTACCTACTTACGACCTCAATAGTATATTTCAATTGTGCTGAATTATTATTTAACTTATTCAAAATTATTTCTGTTTACATGTGTGTATATGTGTATGAATGCTTAATATTATAATATAAATACTCTCGTTATAATCAAATAAACAAGCATTCTGAACACGCAATCGTAGTTTTCACTAAATCCTGGTTTCAGAGCTATCGTGAACTGTTTCAGAAACCATTTAAACATATAGTTCTACCTTCCGTTTTTAGATATAGATGTACAAATGTAAAGCTCTATAACTTGATTACATCATATTATTTATTACGTAACTTGTGAACGAGAACAAAATATTTATTACAAATGTTGGAACAAAGATATGTGCCCAACAATGCGAGTTCTACCAACAAGGTACGTATACAGGTGCAGTACTTCCATTATATTCTCAAACAACAAGAGTACCTAACGTATACATGTACGAAGTATAGCCGTCTTAGGTATTGCAAGGCTTCCTCAAAGGTCACGCTGGTATTCTCCAACATAATGTTATTACTGGAGCTAATATCGGTAATATCAGGCCATCACGTGTTTATTTAAATTTGGTTATAAACGCCATTATAGATACCAGTGATCGCCTATTGGTCGTCTAAGTGGTCTAAATTCGATCATAATTGATGTAAATTTTAAGTATGATCGTTATTTAGGTTTTATTATATCTAACTATACCCTTATAATCACATTTCATTTAGTCACCTACTCCACATATGTAACCATAGTTACGAAGAATTCTACGACATCAGCCGAACAATGCCGAAATACTACGAACGCGATTCAATTGCTTGTGTCAAATGCATGGTTGTGTGCGTGTAGTGTTTTGTCATTAATATAATGTATTTCTAATGCACATTTTATAGAAATATTAGGATTCGCCACTCCTTCTCCATATAAACTGTAACTGTGCCAAATTTCATACTCCTCCGTCCGCGCAATTTTTCCAGTACAGACAAAAAAAAACAAATCTAAACCACCCTAAAAAATTCATTCAAATCGGTCCAGCCGTTTAGGAGGAGTTCACTGTCAACACACGTACAGAAGAATTATATATATAAAGAAGATACTAGGACATGATTTTGCTTTCGCATCCTCTCGCGTATATTGAGGTTAGGTTTAGTAACAGTACTTTTTTTAGATGATAGGTAGCCTACGTCATTTTCCGTTCCCCTGACAAAGTGTATGTGAAATTTCAACAAACTTACATTCGCATTTATAATGTTCTCCAGACCGAATCTAGGACACGGTGGCCAATCTTAACGGAGACTATGCATCTGCGCAGGAGATATTATAGTGCACAAGTACCTACATATGTGCGCAAACACAAGTGCACTCTCTGTTCCCTAATCCGCATGATCCGATTGGACGGATAATCCGACACAACCGGAGAGAAATCAGGCGCAGGACCAATGGCTTTACGTGCTTTCCGAGGCATGGAGGTGTCTATCACCGTCAACTTCCTAACTCTGGGCTCGTATTAAATATATTGAGATTTCTTAACAGAAAAACTCAATAACTTTTTGTTGGCCCGACCCGGGATTCGAACCCGATACCTCATGCACAGCAGTCGCATTTACTACCACTGCACTACAGAGGCAGCTTCGCATTCGCATTCATAATATTAGTTAGAATATATACTGACAAAGACATATCACACACCCCTTAATATGCGTAATATGCTTAAACTAGAGTACAAAATTGTATCTACACGTATTAATATTTACATGGTACTAGAACTAAGCATAGCTCACAAATCTTCCTAGATTTAGATCTTACCATTGAGTCTCAAAGCTTTGTCCGCCATGCGAAGACTGAGACAGCGCGTTGCAGAATGTATAGCTTTGTCTCAACTCGCTCATGCGATAAGCGCTTAAGGCCCGGTGCCTATATTTAAGAAAGGAGTCGTAGTAACTACGGACAGTTATTTTGACATATTTTTTATTTTTATAGAGTACTAGATTTTCTCACGGGTTCGCTAGCGTAGATGTAGGTTAGGTTAGCTTAGTAACTGTTTTTTTTAAAGATGAAAGGGACTCTATGTTGTTTTCTATTCCCCTCACAACGTGTATGTGACATTTCATCAAGATCGGTCGAGTAGTTACGGCGTGAAAGCGTAACCAACAACCTCAGATACGCATTTATAATATTTGTCAGGATAATTAGGATGTGTCAAAAGTTAAGTGTCCGTAGGTAAACGACTCGTTTCTTCAATATAAGAACCAGGTCTTAGAGATATTGGTAAGGCTGTTCTCTTAATGGCCGTAAGCCGTAGTGCGTATCTCTTTTATTATTTCTTATATTATAAATGCGAAGGTGAATTTGGTAGTTTAACGGTCAGTTACGCAGTACCGGGTTAAATAACTCAACAAAACAAGCTAGATTAGAACAAAGAAAACGAAACTATATATATAAAAACGTTGATAGACTATACTCTATAAGTGAAGCAGGTATTCCCGTTTTTCCAACATAACCAATATACTTCTGGTGAAATTCATAGCAACTTACAAGACAGTTTAATTTGCCACATTTAGGCGTATTATATTGTTACGACTGATAATCCTGGCTGTGCGGTGGAAATGCGGAGTAAAGGTTAATAATAAAGAGAACTCTTTGTTTGGAAATGTTCTGCAAATTCTTGACTATTATTTTGTAAATAATAGATTTTAGACACTTAATAAGTCCAACACGCATACCTTTGAAAACTTTAAACCAAAACATAATTAATAATAATGTAATCACATAGCTTTTATACAACGCAGAATGAAATATGTACAATGCAAATGCAGGTAAATATGTATGTATTAATAGAAGCGTTAAAATGGTAAAATGTGCATTCGTCGAACTCGAGACAATTTTCTCGAGTATCCATTTGCATTGAAACCAAATACTATAAAACCTGTAACAGCATATTCAGCAGAGATTTTACAATAACATTGAATATAAACGAAAGCAAAACTAATACAAAGAACACAAAGAGAGTTATCCTTTTGTATTGTATATATTCTGTGCCCCAGGATAAAACAAACGTAACAAAAGTTCTCAAAACTTTGAATGTTATACTTCAAACCTTTTAGAATATTCGATATATTTATAAAAGATATATCCAAGGTTTGCTTCCTGGTAGAACTTCCTATCAGATAGAAACGTAGAGCTACTAAAGTGAGAGATGTGAAGTTAGAAAACATTTTCAAATAAATAAATTGAATTTAAAAGTGCCGTCTGAGTGCAAATCGGTTTAAAGGTAGAATGCGAGGTGACAGTCTCCGAGTTTATTTTTAATACATTAATGTTCAGAAGACGCTGCCAGTTATTCTGGAAGTAAATATATATATTTCAATACCTTATATGTATGTACAGTCTTACATAAGGATATGCAGAGGTTTATTTCACCTTCATTTCACCAGCTAATCTTTTAGGTCCTACGCAAAATGGGACCGCGGTGTGGCAAACTTTGGGGAAAGTTTGTGTCCAGCAGTGGAAGTCTCTCTGCTGAGTCTGCTGAGCAGTTACTGCAAGTATGTAAATAAAAATTTTGCTGATCCGTCTTAGCGCATCATTATTATTGACCCACTTATTATCGGTACTGCTAGTTGCTTATGCAGGTTATTAAAATGTTATTATTGAATTGTAGTTATGTAAATTTATATTGGTAAAATAGTTTGTAAGCACTTCTTCGTCCGAGCCACAGGTTTAAACTAGTTCGGATAAACAACAACAAATGTATTTTATAAATTTATAAGTCATTTATTATAAATTATTGTACCTATTATTTAAATAAATATTATTATTAGCTCATTTTTCAATAATGATTATATTTTAAATATATAATTATAAAAAAAACACATTTAAAAATATAGAAACTATGAAGATCCACCGGCATCGGGAACTGGATCCAAGCTACCGGTGGTTAGGGCTCCAGCGAGAGGAACCTTCTCACGATGCGATTCGTGTCAAGCAATACGGCCTTCTGCATCAGAGACTTAATCCAGCCGTCTAACGCGAGCCTCTTCAGATGGTGATTGAGACTCTTGGGAATCAGTCCATGGACTGATACGACTATCGGTACAATGATCGCTGAATCCACATCATGTTATTATTATTATTATGAAAAGGGGACGACCTTACTGCGTTCTATCGCACACTGATCCACACTCCGCGCTATTACTGATAATTTCGTGACAGAAATCTCCACCGAGGTAGTATTGTTCTTTATAATGTTATAAAGATAACGTGTTTTTGTTGGTTTATCCAGCTTTAAGGCAGCAATTAATTACGAAGATTCTTGCATGTAGTTTATTTGGCTCAGAGTTTACACTCATAGTTCCTATAGAACCACGGGACTAACATCGAAGGTAGAAGCTAGCATAACATAAAATACTGTTACCCCCCCAAAACAGGTCTCGTCCACAGAATTAAAGTTCTTTTTTTCCAAACAAAACGTTTAATTTTTTTTATTTAATATGTCAACTCCCGCTCTTGGAATAATTCCTGTGTCGCGGGGTACTTTACAAATATTTAAATAACGAACGCAAAGGCGCCCAGATTTGGAACAATTATTTGTCGGGTCAGGTCTACATGGGATAAAAAACGCAAAATTTGTGTGATCCATAAAATTTGCCCTGCGTGGGATTCGAACCTACAACACTCAGCGCAGTAGCAGTGGCGAGGCATCACTTAAATCGCTACCTCATCCGTACAGTCAAATATCGGTTTAGCGATGTAGTTATAAACAAACCTGATTATGAGACAAAGTTACTTTCGCATTTAAATATTAAATAGTACGACTGAATTCATTAATTATCCTGCAACATTTACATAGCAACATATTTGTACATCCCTAAACAGTAGGCAAAGTCATACAACGACCACATTTTCGTGAACTAGGTATATTTAGTAAATACAATATTTATCTCAATATTTTGTCGCTCCTGATCTTTGCTTAAATGTATGTAAAGTGCCGCGCGACAGCAAAATTATTGCTTGCGTGAGCTCTCTTTTAAAACATGAAAAAACAAATTCTTAAAGTTTACAGTGTGTCCTTGACCTAAGTCTGACCTTGTCCAAAAGGACATTATGGTTAATTACAAAACAAAATAAATCACCACAATATTCTACAAGTTGTTTTTTTTGCTTACGTCATTAGCCACTCCATATTGAAGTGCTTTACATAATTCACAAAGAAAGTCCTAAAATAAGTTGTACGTGCGGTCAGCAACGTCAAATTAATTATTAAGTGCAAGTATTTCTGTCTGAAGCTTAAAATAATGATAGAATGTTGTTTGACACCTCGTGGCGTTTCGTCCATTTGCACAGAAGACATTATAGTGCACAGTATGTGCACAAACCCAATTACCTACACTTCTATGTCCCTCGCTCCTCACGTGACAATCCGATACGAACAGAGAAAGATCAGCGTGCCAACGTGTTTCCTTGCTTGTTAAGATACGAGCATTTCATGCCATCTTCGAAAAACAGAAAAATATTATTAACGGTCGTCTCTTCTTAAGGACTTACAAACATGTTCTTCTAGCACTCTTGTTACACAGTGACCTTAAATGCTTTGCTAACTATGCAAGAAGAAGTTGCTAAGTTGCCGGCGCAAGATAATTAAATCACTATTCCTATCCCTTAGGAACACAGAAGCATTGAAATAAAAACAAGATTCTGTCGCCTGTCCATCCCAAAAAGAAAAGAAAATTACATTAGGCACCTAAATTCTACCAGCTATACCTACTATTAGATCCCATCTAAAAGCAGGTGAGCTTATTCCATCTACCAGCATAGCAGCATTGCCAGACTCGGTGCTGCTGCAGACAATTTCCCAAAACAATACTTAACTTTACCTGATTGACGGAGTATAACTTGAAACCTAACGATCGAATGGCATCGTAAATTTATGACACTAAACCAACAAGAAACCGCCGGTAACTGATGCATTAATCAAAATGCATAAAAAAGCATGCTAACGTGAACGTAACTTGGTCGAGCGCTGTGGATATCTGTACCAAGTACGGATATTACATATTTATTATTCTAATACACTGACAAAATGGTAAAATCCCAGCATTTGACAACTTATACGATAAGATATCAAATATTAAATATAAACTTTTTGTTTACTTTAAGCTATAAAGTTGGAGGCCACCTTGCACGATATAAAATTTACGTAATAAATAATTACATAGTAAGCGTTTTTTAAATATATAATTAATATAATTGAGAGAGTATAACCTAATTGTATGTTATGGTTTTCCAAAATGGTAAAAAATCTGCTACAATAATATGTGTGCCTGAAGTGCTAATCAAAGACAACTTCTATTGTTTCATTTCTCTTACGTTTGCCTATCATTAATGTGTATTATTGGGTGGTATTATGTCTCGTACGTGTGTACGAGACATAATACACGCCATATTACCATCACAGGAAGAAGTGTAATATATTTTTTGCTTCTTCCTGTGAATAACGAGATGGCGTCTAAGCCTTCGTTATATGTATACTATACAAAAGCGTTGTAGAAAAATTAAGTTTACCATGCAGCCTAATTTGCCGTTTTCGCTCAGTCTGCAGAGAGTGAGGGGGAAGGGGGGTGTTTCATGAACTACTGACATTGCTATACGAGTAAAGCATAGATATCTCTCAATCATGTTACGCTAGGAAAGTGCGGGCGTCGAATTTTCCAGTAAGTCGGAATGAAATGAAAAAGATGACAGCGGATCACCTGATTGTAGCCGGAAACCACCATTGATGGATATTACACTATATTCCTGTGGCATTACTTCGGCAATGTGAATTTCACTTTAATTTCACAACAAAATTGTTACCGGAAACAGGAATGTGAAATTCTGCCTTCAGATAAAAATCTGTTTGGTGATTGAAATGGACAAATTTTGTTTTCTTCAGAGCCAGTATTAACCTATTGATTCGTAGCGGCACATCGAGGTTTCCAATTACCGAGACACAATAGGTTTTCAATTATGTCTGGTATTCCATCAATTGACAGGTTAAGTGAGGAATTTACATATAATACGTGAACAAAAAACATTGTACCTACACCTTTTAAAGCATACTGCAAAATGATATACATCATTAACAAAAAACCGCCATCTATCAATAAATATAGGATCCTATCATCATTGATAGTGGGAGGGTAGGACGACAATATTGCGGATGGAGCAGAGTGTATGGATCGATGGCTTGAAAACCGAGGTCACTCACCCGAGATACCTATGTTGCAACCGCATAGATTGCAATCAGTATAAACCTGTGACCATAAACTAATGAGTAGGTAATTTAATTGGCTTACTGAACGCTAATCCTAAAAGGACGTACCCGCAACTTAAAGGCAATCAAATTACTATACTAATTACTAATCCATCCGTGTAATCAAATTAGACTATTTAAATTACTATGGATGGTATAGTGCTCAAAGTTGTTGCCTCGCTTTGTGGGTTTGAATCCCAAACGGAACAAAACTTGTGATTCACAAATAGTTGTTTCGAGTCTATGTGCCTTTGTGTCAGTTGAATATTTCCAAGGTACCTACTTTGGAAATATATATGTACGATACAGAATTTACTGAATTGCAGTTGCCTTTTCTACGAAAATAAAGACAGGCCGGCATCATAATATATGGTGTCTGCTGTAAACAGCCGTTTATTTATCTATTTCAGTTAAGCAGATCAGCTTTTAACTGAGGACGGTTAAAAGCTGATCCGCTTAATCTAATTTTGTATAAGTACATATATAAATAAAAACAAGGGAACCGATTAGCGAGTCGCGTTTTCACTGAATAGCATCCTACTAGTACCTATTTGTTATTGGAAGTACTAGTAAAGTATTATATTATCAGTGGTGGAAGTAAGGATATTTGCTATTTAATTATGCTCGAATTGCTGAATGAATTATAATGACATTTTGTATAGAAATACGTAGTTTGAAGCATAGCAAATAGTATTTTTAGAAGCCTAAATAAATAAACCCAATTAGGCGCCTGTGACAGCTAGTCTTATGTTAGCATATGTATCTCTTCTTTAAAGGGAGTTATAACACCAAATCACCCTTACAAAAATCATATTACCGTTCACAAATAAAATATATTTTCAACGATTTTCCTAAAAGTATTGTCGTGTTATCATCAATCACATATTATAGATGTCGTAAATGGCGTCTTAATCATTTATTTAAATTAAATAGAAATACGTCATCATTAGTGACAGTTAGAGGGGATCTGATTTATCTCATTATTGTCACGAGACCATTAGGGTACATTTGTATAGTAGTCTACATCATTAATATTATCATTTATGGTATTACGTGTACACAAATGCTTTACATTGCAATCAATTGCTATATACAGATTCTATAATAATTAATTACAAGAAAAATGGTTTATGTACCTACATTGAAATATTTCAATTTACTCCTTCTTCTACGTTTTAGTCGCTTTTCTGCAACCAGGGTCGAGTAGAAACGTATTAGTATTATCGTTTATTTCTTAACATTCCTCGTACTAGCCACCAATTTGGTTAGCTTGCTATAATGCTTGCTATAAGCGATAAACTATTTAGTCTGTCCTGTTTTAGATTGAGTAGTAATCGGTTACGAATGCGACTGCTATGCATGAGGTAATAGTCAATTATATTCAATCTAACGCATGGCTTTGGTGATCTCATCTGCGACATGCAAGTAAAATATAAGAAGAGGGAACAAGATCATTTTTACTTTATTTACTGTTAATAAATAAAATTCTATGATCACCACTGGATGTGATATAATTTTTAACAAGATAAGTACACACAGCGACACATCAGCCTAGACTGTTTGGACTTTAAACTATTAGAAGTTGAACGCTGCGAATCGTGCAAAAGAGTGCGTTATATTTTTGTTACGCTCTATCCTTACCATTACATCGACATCACTATGCACTGTCCCTTTCCGACAATTCTCTATTTTGTATGTAGCGTAGTTATGCGTATATAGGGTGTCTAACTTGATGTGTAGCCGTGTGTTTAACACTGTACATTTGCTTCATATCACAACTAATATTATAAATGCGAATGTGAATTTGTTTGTTTGTTACGCTTTCACTCCTTAACTACTCAACCCATCATCATGAAATTTCGCATACACGTTGTCAGTGGTACAGAATAGGACATAAGGTTACCTACCTTTAAACCAGAAAAAGTACTATTCTCGAGGGATAGAAATTTATTGATAAAATCTTGAGTAAAACGCAAGCGTGCAATATCTAGTATAATTATAATAGTTTATTTGCGAAATATTTTATTTGGCTGTGCAAGTTAGATTTGATTAAATATATGTATATAGTCAACAATACCATTTTATTTTTATTTAATAATATATTGTGATTAGTTAAACCTGTTAATGAAATTTTAAAAGCATTCATTCTTATTTGAATGGTGAAAACGTGCATCCAAATCTAATTAAAACTTACATCGAAAACATCTCCACATTTAAATTTGGTAGTCAAAATATATTTAGTTATGAGAGCATTCAAAAATGGACATCCTATTTATAAGGATGAAATTCAGTGGTTAATGGTTATTCAAAGGTAAAGTCCGTGAATACGAACCTTATAAATATACCTTTTCAATTTGCTTTTACATAATTTTGTATAAACTTTTATTCTAGAGTTATTTTATTCTCTAAATATGCTATTACTGCAAGTCAGATCTTTGTGTCACGTTTGAGACATCACGATGGAAAAAGCGAAAACAAGAAAAGCAGACCAAACGGCTCTTTGTGAATAATATAATATTCTATCAAATACACACAACAACATATAGCCCAAACTAAGCAGAGCTTGTACACTCGGCTACACATAAAGTTAGACACCCTATCTACGCATAACTACGCTACATACAAAAAAGAGAATTGTCGGATAGGGACAGTGCATAGTGGTGTCGATGTAATGCTAAGGATAGAGCGTAACAAAAATATAACGCACTCTCTCGCACGATTCGCAGCGTTCAACATCTAATAGTTCAAAGTCCAAACAGTTTAGGTTGCGTGTCGCTGTGTGTACTATCGGTACTAGACAATCATAGATAATATTATAAATGCGAATTTGAGTTTATTTTATTGTTTGTTTGTTACACTTTTATGCCTTAACCCCTCGACCGGAAATCATGAAATTTTGCATACACGTTGTCAGGGATATAGAAAAGGACATAAGGTACCTTTCATCCAGGAACAACTACTGCTCCTGAGGAACAGAAAGCCTAAAAATTTACATTAACGCGAGCGAGGCCGCGGGCAAAATCTAGAAACACATATTCTTCACACCTTTGCGAGGATTGAGAATGCTTGCTCTGCCAGTGACTACTTAGATCACTGAGCCATTTATACGAACTATCACTTAGTTATTTGTTTCGAAGTCATGTTTGCCGTCATGAAGACAATCAATCAAACATTTACATTTATATTATTATCTAGAATATATTATGTTTAAGTAAAGTAAAGGTCCATTTAGATAAACCGACTTTCTTGAAGCAAGTATCTATCCCAGATTTTTCCGCCGAATAAAACAAAGATAGCACTAGAATTGCTTCAAGAAACTTTCCTTGTGTAAACGAGTCTTTATTATATTTATACTACTTTTTGCCTGGGGCATTGCTCGCTTAAATGTAGGTTACGCTAGGTTAGGTTTGTAACAGTAATTTTTCTGGATGAAAGTTACCCTATGTCCTATTCTGTACCCCCGACAACGTGTATGCAAAATTTCATGTTGATCGATTGAGTAGTTAAGGCGTGAAAGCGTAACAAAGAAACAAACAAATTTACGTTTATAATATTAGTGTTCATATTGTACGAATATATTAAATGGCAGGTATAAACGTAATAACTTTATGATATCATTCAAGTAAAAGTTTAATTTTATTCACAAAGCTAATGAAATGGGGATAGGTGAAGCATTTAATTATTAATTTCAACGTTATATATAATGAAATACTTATTCAAGTACGTTTATCAAAAGTCGAGTTTAAATAAAATTGAGTAACTGATGTATTATGTAATGGCATTTTAAGGTCTAATGAATCCAGTCGTCAGACTTTCTCCTCTTTGTTTATCTAGAAAGGAGTAACTAAAGGAAGTATAGAGAACTCTGAGTCGCAAAAGACTCTTGAAGAACATTTACAAAGTGAAATAGTTTTCGTAATATTTCAAGTACCCACCTACTAAAAATACTGCCTAAGGCTCTGGTCGGTCACTCGATAAAAGCGGTCATGTTTGCCGCTTATGAATATATAAGCAGAAATCCATATTTCACAAGATTTCCTATAGATCACACAAAATAAGGGACGAGTCCCTTTCTATATTTAGCTATATTTGTAGACACCGTGCTACGATGGAGAATTTTTAAACTGAAAACCTGAAGAAGCCTTTGCCAATCCTGGGACCATGAGCGAACGATGGCATAAGCACAACTTTATGGATGAACAAAGTGGTATTTTATCATGATCTACCTTAAAAATAAATCATTAGAATTATAATAAGTGTAGACATAGTATCGACCAGGATTTAGACCATTTAGCTAATTGAAATCAAACATCCACTGTAAAAAATATAGTTAGTAATGTTATCTACAAATCAATCATTTGCTTTACATAAATGATCGATTATAATCTTGTGAATTATTGTTTTTAATTACCTAATTTTTCAATCGTCAAGTAATTTTTATCTAGTGTGTAGTGGTTTGAGATATTTTATACACAAAGCTACTAAAACGTCAAACAAATTCCCCAGATAAACGATTTCCGATTGAAAAATCGGCCCTCAGCCAATATTTTGAAGAATATTGTGAGCAGCGGCGCCGACTCCGTGACTGCTCGGCACCTGCGAGGCACCAGCACCTACGAAAGGCAAAGAATGACTGCGACCCCATGACTATAGGCACATTGTCAACATTCTTTAGTAATCGACTTTGAGCAATATCTCTACAACTTTATCCGCGGAACTAGACATCAACTTCTTACATATCGCAAAACTGAATGCTCAGACTGATATTGTAGCGTATGGCTGCATAGCAATGTACAATACGATCATGTAAGTATAAACAAGCCATCTAATAGTCATGAACACCCACGGGAATTTCTAACAGCCGGCGTTCAAACGGGCAAATTTTATACTCGGTACAGGAATTTATGACTACAATTATTTTATGTTGTGTAGGTATCGAACACATAATGCGCGGCGCACTGGCAATAGTAATGGGTTTTTCTGTTAGGCAACTCTTACTAACAGATCAGGATCTGAAAATCTGCTTAATTGACAGCCTAAAATTATAACTAGTTTAATACTGGACTGCAGTTCTGCGTACCTTTTAGGT
Source organism: Catocala nupta (assembly GCA_963675205.1). Classification (NCBI taxonomy): domain Eukaryota; kingdom Metazoa; phylum Arthropoda; class Insecta; order Lepidoptera; family Erebidae; genus Catocala; species Catocala nupta. Next base: position 14,988,215 of record OY776098.1, read on the forward strand.
GATATACAGACGCCATTCTATACATATTTTACTAGAACCAGTAAAAATAAGAATTTGAAGTTTCTCATTTAAGTGTATGTACAACTTTTATCACCTCTTTCTATACTTAGATACTGAATTCGCATACTTTCCAGCATTTATAGTCGCGAGGAGACGAATACGCAATAAAATCTTTAAAAGCATTTTAATTTTAGTCGTTACTATCTACTAAAATAAATCTTTCTGCTTGTTATAACTCAAATATATGTATATTACATGTATTGATTGCAAGGGTTACCAGCATCCAAAAAAACCATCACTACATAATTATACCTAAAACAAAATCCCCCGCCGCGCTTGTCTTTCTATTCGCGATAAACTCAAAAATTACTGAACGGATTCATGCGGTTTTTACCAATAGATAGAGTGAATCATGAGGCTCAGGACTTTGTTTAAACAAATTATACACAAATTGTTAAGTCTTCTAAGTACCCGTGCGAAGCCGAAGCGGATTGCTAGTAATTACTAAACTAAGTTCAATATAAAGAATTTTGGGCAGTTGCAAAGGTCTTTATTTGCTTTTTGATCATGCGAACTCATTAAATATATTATAAACACTAGAAAATAGACACAAACAACATCTAGACTCAAAATTATTATCTGTAGATATAACACTGTATTGTTGAGATCAAACTCTACGATATGCATGAAAAATCTGACATCTTTAATCGTTTTTAGTTAGCAACCCGCCTAAGAAGCTTATAGAATCGTACGTAGTGATTTAAGACCCGTTCTTATATTCAAGAAACGAGTCATTTTACATACAAACAGTTTCTGACACTTATTATATCGAAAATATGTCAAAGATTAACTGCCCGTAGCTAAAACGACTCGTTTTTTAATATAGAAAATGGTGCTTAAGTGCGGCCTTACCTGGCATAGACCAGTGAATAGTAATAAACGGGTCTGACATAGCAATGACAGGGTCTTAAATATATTATAATATCATAAATAATACATTATATACTTTACTTTGTCTAAAGAATTGGATATCTGCAGATAACCTTTTGAAGACAAATGTCATTGACTCTAAGGTAAATATCTTTAGTTTAATAAAGAAACTAAGTCTGTATTCGTTTATGTAGTACAATACTTGCCCGCGGTTTCGCTAACTGTAATGTAGATTTTGTCAATAAATTTCTATACCTCGCTAACAGTACTTTTTTCTGAATGGAAGGTACGCTATGTAGAGAGTTGTAGGTATAGATAAAGCATAACAAACAAACAAACTCACAATCGCATTTATAATACGAGTATAAGTTAGGATTTAAAGTAAAATTAATTAATTGCGTTGCTAGACAAAGGATGTAAATGTTTCATTTAATTGATTATTATATATAATATAATAATCAATTAAATGAGGGAATTAAAAACAAACTAAGGGATTGAAAACATATTCAATAAAGTTTCTGCTGCAATTTGATTAGAGTGCATTTTAATAATGGTAATCGTGTTTTTAATATTAATGTGATGTGTTCGTTCTGGCAACTACCAATTATTTTATTTCTTAGATAATCTATCAGTACAGACTTATTATTTATAAATAGTAGTAGGTATAATTAGGGGTCTCGTAGTTAAGCTACTCTAATCTGTTCAACTATTTCTAATTTTTGTAAAAACAAAAATTTATGTATTTTGAATGTTCATGAAACAAAACAGCTATTCATATTATTACATAGTAGCACATTTTTTTAAATTGTTTCTTGACTTTTTGTTAAGCTTTTAAATTTTTTTACTTTCGCTATGTAATATAGACTTATGAAAAGCCATAATCCATACATTTACGAAACCTCAGATAGGTTTCTAAGGATATCAGCCTAAATTAAATATTGACCTTGTATAGGTACAGGAAGTCCCAGAATATGTGAATCAAATATTAACGGGAGATTCCTTAGGTACGGACCTTTCAAATGCGATAAATAAAATAATAAAAATGATGACCATTACGTAAAAATAAAATTGTTCTTTTTTTTTTGATAGGTACGACTTGAGGCTATTTAGTAAAATAGGCAGTTTTAAAAAAAGTCGTTTTTAGCGTCACAAATAACAATATTGGAAAATAAATGAAGATGGCTATGGCTAATAAACGAAGCATCTGTAGTTGAAAGTCTGAAAAATGTCGTAGGTACTTTTGTAAAAACTTAGATATTTTATTTTTACACAAAGGTCATAATTTCTATTATTTTTATTTAGCACATTTGAAAGGTCCTTACTACCTAAGGAATCGCCCGTTACAATTTGATTCACATATTCTGGGACACCCTGTATTTTAAATCCAAAGCGTACCTTTGTTATATATTAAAATCCAAAGTTTCTCTGTCTGTTCTTTGTGCGCTTAGAGCGCAAGATCCCAGTCCGTCTGCATTTATATTTTGTAAGACGGATACGTTTTCTGAACAAATTTTAATATACATTTGTATATAGAAGAAACCTAGAGTATTAGCAGTAATAAAATCAGTGTATCATATAAAAAATGCATACCACGGCAATAACTACATAATATGTACCTACTTTGTCTCTCTAAAAAAGCAAAGCCACGGTCACTGCTTTTATTTTACTTATTTTATATTTACGAAAAATTGCTAGGTAAATCTAAGATTCAATAATAAATTATTTTGTTTTCAATATTCCTGAACGAAAACATCAATGTTATCTTGTTTATTAATTCGCAGTTCCAACGCAAGATCATTATATCAAATGAACTGCGTCAATAATTTAAAAAAACAAACACATTATTCTTGGAACGCATTACGCTTGAAAAGTAAACAATAATTCGCCAGTTGTTATTATTCGTATTATAAGCTTTCCATTTTATTTGCCGCAGCACTAAATCAACCGACAGGCACTGAATTAATGAACTGTACCGATTTATAAACCGTAAATGATTGATGCTACACCTATGACCCGAGCAAAAACCTCGCTTAAAACCGTAAACCACTGTACCAGGCACTGCTTCACAATCAATACAGAAATTCTTCCGTAAACAATAGTTCAAAAAAACCTCCAAAACCTCTTCGAACCGTCATTAACCCTACCAAATGAAAACACAAAAAAATCACACAAAAACATCTCTGATGTACACAATTTAATTCTGTCGAGTAATCGATATTGACCTACTTTACTTACCCGAGTTATATAGCGATTTACGACACTCCCGGAAGGCACTGTGTTTTTCCTAGATCATAAAATCACTGGCACATGTTTATTTTATTTAAATTTTACACTAGAGCGTGGATCGATAAGTGTAACATTCTGTTTAGTCCGCCCGTCTGTGATGCGAGCGTGTCCATTCAATACTGGGAGAGGCATGCGTAGAGGGACGCGCGACGCCACACCGAGCGCGGGAAAAGTGACGTTTCTTTTTTTTTCAGATGAAGACCAGATACATTCATGATTCAGCCTGATAAATGTGACACATACAATGTTAAGAAAATATTTGTAATAAGGATAAATGTTGATTCTTTTATCAATAATTACAATATTAATAGATAGTTGTTAGATTCGTTTATCATGGAAATATAAATCACGTATAGGTATTAAAAGTACTTACTGTATCTCCTTAATAATGGCTGTTTTATGAATTTTATATTTTGTTACAAATACAAATATCATGGTTAGCGGTTAAGATCACCTAAACATATTGATGTTAATACCTAATTATTATTAAGTTAACAATTTCTGACCTCTATTTGTATTCTATCCGTTTGTTTTTTAAACCTTAATGTTAACTCGTTTGTTGATGCTAATTGGAAAGCTTGTTAGCTTTGTCAAATACCTTGACATTTACTTTAAGCCGGTTGTTTTTAAAAACATGTTGAGACACCAAGTGATTTTAAATGTTTACTAAATGTCTTGCATATTCTTATATTTCGAAATTATGTTGATAAAACATAGACTACAAGCGATATTGACTCTTGTGCGTATCTTTATACCTATATTGAAAGCGAAAGTCACGAAATACGCTCCTGTCGTGTTTTCTTTTTGTCAGGAAATATCATGGCAGGTTATCGTTCTATGGGGTCTTGCAGCCAATTAAAGATCGCGCAATTTAGAGAAATATGTACATCACTATACCTACATCTTCTGATATATATGACACACACGTACATATAGGTATAATAGAATAATAACAGGTAAAGGCTAAGGCAAATAATAGAAGAAAAGTTTAGTGCCATCTATTGAGCACGATTCTGAACTTTATGCTACTACAGAGAAATTCATAATAGAATAATTATTTCAATAACAGTTTACACGATGCAGCAACCAAATTTATATCTACCAGGGCCATTGACCTAAGGATTCTGCAGGCAACCTAATAATTTAGAGATTATTTGAAACCTTAAAGATTTTGAAATAAAGCTATATGTAGGCAAAGCGAAACTGCCAGCGAGCTCCTTCTTTGTTCTCCTGCGATTCGAAATTTATCTAAACTTATTTACTCTGTTTCTTTTGGTTTACAAGTTATTTACAAATTATTTTTTATTTTGTTAGGTACTTAAATTGCTTTTGACGTTTAGTGTATGTTACTAGATATTTAATTACATACTTGACTATTATTATACAAGGAAAATGCCAAACTGCTATACAAATCATTAATGATTTACAATTTCTGTCTATAATAATTGTAGAATGTGTGTTTAAGTAATTATATTGGATATCAATAGCATACAATAAACGTTAAAATTAAATTAAGTGACAGTAATTAATAAACATAAAAACAAGAAAGAATAAGGGTGGAGGATAAAATTTAAATAAAAATAACATGATTAGGTAACTTGTTAACTAAGCAAAATGAGATAGGAAAAATATTTTTAGATAGATTTGTCAAGAGTCTCTAGCTCTAAACCTTGCAGTAGTTTAATTCGTTTATTTTCGAAATTAAAGAAGTGCTGAAGGTTGCTTTTCTTATTTAGATCCCGCTTAATATCTAGAACACTCCATTTAAAACAAACTAATAAAAAATAATATAAGCACTAAATTATTGATGTACTTACAAATCAAACTAGACTCTACATGTTTGGCAGTGGCAGATGCGCTGTCGACACCGATCGCTCATTGCTAGATAAAAATTATTTTGACTGCTCGGATGGTAAATGGTTAAACGGGATTGGAACGGGAACTTGGGATTCAGTCTCTAAATAGGATAAAAATCGTGTGCCCACAGAAAATTCTTCCGAATCTTAGTATTATTTACTAGTTTCCCCCGCGGTTTCACCCACGTAAGAATTTCGATTCAATTTACGTGAGAATATCGGTATAAATAGCCTATGTGTGAATCCAGGTCTCTAGCTATCTACATACCAAATTTCATCGCAATCGGTTCAGTAGTTTTTGCGTGAAGTGAAAGAGCAAACAAACATCCATACAACCTTTTGCGTTTATAATATTAAGAAGGATGTTCATTGCTTCAAAGTTTTTGTAACCCAGTCTTTAAAACAAACCAATTCGATGGGAAATCAAATACAGAAAATTGAAGACAATCAATCTTCTTTGATTAATTAATCAATGTTCCTTTATTCGTATTAGAACAAAGCCGCCCTAGATAGTTCACTATTAATCTTGATTAACCCCATAAAATACCAATTACAATGTCATGAAACATACGACAAAATTGATAACATCACATTGACAAACACCTATACTCACTTATTAAAATTAATGTAACTCAATATGACTTGTGTGTATATCCCTTCTATCCTTTCGTTAATTCAATTACAATTTATACGTTTATACTTTATGTAAATCATCTAATTGCTTGAGGTATTACTTACCTAATAATATTAGTTTAATAAAACTTGCCTTGGTAGATAATCAGGTTGCTGTGCATCTCAGCAACTTAGCCCAAAAAACGGCTATAGATTCACTCCCTATTGCGCAGGAGTAACAAAAAGTGGGTATGTAATACACTTCTGGCTACTTCTTTAGGATATATCAGTATGCCTGAGACTAAGTAGATATGTTTTATTTTTAGGTACCAGCAATATGAACTATCATATTTCTGGTACCTAAAAATAAAACATATCTATTTCAAATATTGACTTATGTAGATAAGGATGTGTAGACATCCTAACTAATATTATAAATACGAATATGAGTTTGGTTGTTTGTTACGCTTTCACGCCTTAACTACTCGACTGATATCCTACATTTACGCGAGCAAAACCGCGAGCAAATCTAGTATAGTAATATTTTGTCCGACCTGAATATCGAACACAAATACATACACAGCAGCCGCACAAAAAGATCTTCGATTGATAATCAATATCTATTGGAGCATCGGAAAATCACCGATAAATACACATAATAAGCCGTTTGGTATTAATGTGAAACATATTCAGGAAATGAGAATTCTTGGCACTACTGTAGGTCAGGATGTCTGGCGTCGCCGCACCGGCCGCTCAGTGAAAATAAACACCGTTAGGCTGTTTACAATATCCACGAGGAATTCTTCAGATTATTTACAGGATATGGGCAATGCTGTTACATTTAAATAGCATGTCCTTTAAATGTATCTCTTCCTGGTTCTGTAGCTGCTATTGGCTGTAGATAAGTACAGAGTATAGCTTTTTTGGGTTTATTCCGCATTCGACCCTCATGTTTCGTCCCGAACGTAAAAATACGCATTCGCCCCAAAAACTGTTCCTCATATGCTCCGAAATTTAGATAAATATTAATTTCTTAACGTAATTCCTATTTCGTCTTAAATTATGTTCCTTTTTTGACTCTATTTTTTTGTATAGTAGATTTTGATGTACCGTTAGCCGAAAAATATTTTAAAATACCTCCTTGATCTCTCGGTGAAACTTTGGGCTTATGATTTGCATGACATCACGAGTCCGACATTGGAGAGAATTTAAATAAGTTTTAAACATGTTTTGTTTTGCTAACCATATGCTCAAAATGTAGGACGAAAAAGGAATAATTAAAAAAGTGGGACGAATAAGGAACATTTTGGAATGTGAGACGTAATGTAGGGAACGCCCAAAGTGTTATTGATTTTCCTTTAGGAATAGGTTTAATACTAGTAAGATGTATGGAAATGCATTCGGTACACAGCATTAAGCTTGCTTCCTACTACTAGGGAACTAAATTATCACTTGTGGAATATAGTTGTGGTGCAGTTCGGCTTACTCGTTTGGGAATGTAATGTACAATTAGGTATATGCCAAGTGAAGATTTATGTAATAACCAATATCAGATTTAAATAGCTTTTGGCTTTTTACGCAGTTTCTTAGTAGCTTTGTAATATTCATCAACATTTTTAAAGTATAGTAAATGTTCTATCTGAAAAGAGATCCAATTGACCAAATTTAATGTCCACACTATAAATAATTTTAATAGATGAAAATTTAAAAATTCTGTACTTTCCTAATATAATTAGCATTTGACTGCAAGGATGGCGTATTGATTTAAGTAGTCGCATCGCCATTGCCACTGCGCCTAATGTAGTGGGTTCGATGCCCAAAATTTGTGTGATCCACAAATAATGCCTGGGTGTTCTTTTTGTCTGTTGTTTGGATGTTTCTCAAGTTCCATGAAACACGAATTATTCATATAGCGACAGAACCCTTTAAAAACCAAAAGAAGTATAAATAAATCGTTTTCCTTAATATTTGATGGCCGTTGATGTCCACCTACGGATGATAAACTGATTACGGGGGTAGCCAAAATCTGTAACAAAGGTTTGTTACACGCTGTATAAAACAAATTGACTGCACAAAGAGTACGCTATACGTTTCTACTACACAAAGGTTATACTAATATATGTACTCAGTAACGCAAAGCACAAGAAGCAATAAGTGTAAAATTTGTATAGCTCGTGTAGGTTTTCACTGACACATGTCGATTATATGGAGCGAAACACTGCTCTGGTATATTTTAATTATAAAAATGTGTCTCAAAAGTGTCATTGAAATTTTGAGCAGAATTACAGCTGAATAACACGATACCACGACCAACATGATACGTGGATCTTCTTTACTTCATTTACTATTAGTACAGAACAGATAATTATATTTATTTATCTATAAAATAAAGAAATATGTATGCTGAAATTGCAGTGACTAATAATAACAGTGTAACAATCAAATTATATCTCTAGAATTACAAGCTCCCATAACATACTTATACCATCAAATGGTCTGTATATGTCGTTGCTATTTTACTTGTCATTGTATCAAGCTACCATTATGTATCTTATCTTATCTTAAATACGGGGGCGAGTCAGTGCAGACTAGCAACACTTCGACGCAGTGGGATCTTTTGTGTCAGCCCCAAGATCTATCCTTTAGCTATCTCCTTATGAATGTACTGCATCAGCCGCAGTGTACACTTCAGAGGGAGAAGTCTGAAGTCTTCGGGGTTTAGGTATGCCAATCCCATCAGACCCATTCTCAATCCAGCCAACGCGTCCCATTCACATAGTAGGTGCAATACGGACTCGTCCTGTTCATCACAAGCTCTGTAACTGTTTCTTTACCATTATGTAAATTTTTGAGGATATTTGACAAAACTACTAGCCCACAGCCGCTTTTGCACCAAATTACCAGAAAGGATTCTACAATTCGAATATAAATAAACATTCACTTCATTATTCTATTATCCATAATTCAAATAAAATACCACCATTCCGTGCAGCACAACAAAGCCACCTTAAAACAATTTCGATCCAAAACAGAACATCTTACATAAGAAAGCAGTTATCTTCCATTTGCAAACGGCCTAACACGCCATGGGAAATGTATAGGAGGTTATTATACTGAGCGGCTCTGACCCGGCCGGTCGTCAACCTTTCTAAACGGGTCAGCAGAGGGGTAGGTTTCCTTATTAAACATTCAGACTATTATCCTATATGATGTAAGCAGTTGTAGGTATCGAGTGTTTTAACTGAGCGTTGGTGGGCCAGTTTGGGTCAAGAATTTGGATAAATTGGCTGCAATTGAATTTTAGGCACGACAAACGTTAAGATATATTTGGAGATTTAAGCAGCTTGGTAGCAAAAACTTTGATCTTTTGGCTAAGATCTTAAAGGTTTTAAAGGTATGTATATGTATATTTAATAGTTATGTAATTATCACTCGCTTGAACAGTTAAGTAATCTGCATGTCTAAGAGTTCTCCATAATGTTCTCGATGATATGTTAAGTTAACCAAGCTTCAGTGCCGGCATGATGTACTGTGGCCTAGTTCTTCCCATAGTGATAAAGACTCATGCTCAACAGTGCAACAGTTCATTAATAGACGATTTAATATTAGTACAGAGGGACCTTATATTAAATTGATGATAAACAATTAAACGGCCTGACTGTTACTATGCGGTCATCGTAACTTGTGATCGCTAATTATACCAGGGTTACTCGTAATACCGACTTTAGAGAAAACAAATTAAAGATGGGATGAAAGAAAAGAAATGGGAAAGGTTAACATAACTACGAATTTTTATTTAAACAGACCCTGTTCTATTATTACTCTTACGAGGGTTTCCTGTAGCATCAAATAGCTGACAGTAGGTTCATTTACTTGCAATAATAAATAAAAATGTTACTCAGACTGACAATTATTCGCTTACACAAAGAAAAGCCGTTCATTACATAACCAAATGCGAGCAACCTCGTATCGACTAGACTTATGACCCCATTTTAAAATAGAAAATAGGAGACTGATCGCTTTAGAATTTATGAGCTGTCTAGCAATACGTGTGGTACATCCTTTCTGACACTGAATTGGTACCTCTTCCTGTAGTTGATATTTGAGTTTACTTTTGAAAGTCCAGGAAAGGCACTCGTCTTATGTCAAGTTATTTTAAGTGAAAAGTCATCTTAACCTCTAATATGAATCATAGCTTAAACTACAGTAGAAGGTTTGAATTATTGTGGGTGCTGACATAGCAAAACAGTAGGTCGCTCACGAAAGCGTTCACATAGCAGTCCTTCACAAACACTGTTACTATCACTTGTAATTTGGACAATATTATCTATCATTTCGTTCCCCGACACATCACCATGTTATGACCCAGTACACAAGGCATAAAATCAAAATTCAAAGTATTTTGAATGGGTGATGAAAGGATTCTTAAGTCTGTTCGAGCATAAACTAAGAATTACATCAGTGTCCTAATAGATAAAAAACGACTCTGACTGAGTTGTTGTATAAGAGTTGAAAGATAGAATGGGCATTATATCTTAAACCGAGGCTAATGGCTCGGTGTTGGTAGTTCCTAGACATTCTTTTTGTGTCACTGCTTCCTACGTGACTCTAAGATAGCGGTTTGTGCGAATTTTATGGCAAGAGAAAAACAAGGAATATGGCTCAAAAACGACTTGATCGTTATAAGTAATAACGATTATATTGCAGCTGTTTAATATTCAATAAAATAATTAATACCACTCTTATATAATCTTTAATGGACAGAGGGTTAAAGAGTCAAGGTCGCATCTACGATGTCTTCATCAACAGTTTTAACAAAGTGTAATTTTTATCCGAGATATCTTTATCTCGGATAAAAATTACACTTTGTTAAAACTGTCAAGCTTTGTAAAATTTATATTATTTAGCACAATATTGCATCGTTATTGCTGGTTATAAAAGGAACAGTATTACCACTTACAAAGTAATATAACAGCATACGACCCGCCTGATGATAAGCGGTCACCATAACCTACGATCACTTGCAACACTTAAGTATCACTTGCGCGTGCTGATCCTGGACAAAATAATTAAAATAAGAGGTAAAGTAATTAAAATGAATGGGAAGGTATGAGAGTCGTGTGCCGGTTTTCTATAAGAGAGGCAGATCAGCCAGGTACTGCCTAGTGTGAACCGGCTTATTGGTAAATACGCCAAATGGGCCGGTCACTGTTTCCAATTATTTGGTGACAGCCAAACCATTGGCAATAGTGAGCTCATCCATTCAAAATACTACCAGAGACTTCATTCGCGTGCTGTTTTTTTTGGTCACAGACGTGAAATAGATACGCTGTGAATGAAAACTATTTTGCAAAGGCTGCTGACACCACTTCATCCTCCATTCTCAACTAATATTATAATTTTTTCCTTCACCGTTAAAGCGAGCGATAATTAACTATTTAATACGCACATAACGTCGATAAGCTAGCGCCCCTTGGAAACGAACTCGAGACCTGTGCATGGCAGTCCAACGATCTCCCACTAGGTTATCGCTGCTTTTTCTACCCTACCTAACTCTAGCAGATAAATATGTAAGAAAACACAGACAAACACAAAGACACATAAAATAAAAGAGTTAAAGACATAGACCGCTGCTCAAACAGTTCAGAAGACTGTACGTAAACTTACTTATCTAGTGAATTTGCAGATGCTATGACCGGAATGAAACTTGATACAACTGTACTAGTTAATAGATCCAGTACCCGTAGGATGTAATCAGTTTTATTTATTCTAAGCTGAGGTCATGCTACGGCATTCTTAACAAATAAAATGTGGTTGACAAAGTGGACTAAATTGTAATAGAGCGAATGTGGCTTAGAACACTGTATGAGTATAAACAGCGTTATTAAAATGAGACTTTTACACTGTTTTATCTATAATATTAATACGTGAAGCAAAATCTTTGTACAACTTTTTACGAAAATTGCGTGGATAGAGGAGGAGGATGAAATTTGGCACATTTGAAGTTTACATGGAGAAAGAGTGGTGAATCCTAATATTTTTATAAAATATGCAATAGAAGTACATTAAATTAATGGGAAAACACTACACGCACAACCATACATTTGACACAAGCAGTCGAATAGCGTTCGTAGTATTTCGGCATTGCTCGGCTGATGTCATAGAATTCTTCATAACTATGGTTACATATGTATGTGGTAGGTGACTAAAGGAAATTTGATTATAAGTATATAGTTACAGACAATAAAACCTTAATAACGATCCAACTAAAAATTTAAATCAATTATGATCGAATTTAGACCACTTGGCGACCGCTAGTATTCATTAACTTGTCAGTTGTTAGAATACCAGACTTTATTGAAGCTTTAGTTTATGGCTCTAAGGTAGCAAATACTTGGCGGCACAGATGGCTTAGTGGTATAAGTGGTCGCCTCGCCACTGCCACTGCGCCGAGTGTTGTGGGTTCGAATCCCACACGGGATAAAACTTTGTGTTACAAAAATAGTTGTGCCGAGTCTGGGTGTTCTTGTGACCGTTGTTTAAATGTTTGTAAAGTCCTCGCGACACATGAATTATTCCTACCGCCGAAGTTATCTTTTTAAAATAAAATTTAAAGTATGTTGCAATGTTTGGATATGATAATCTCTTTATATATCTAAGTTTATAATTAAGAGTAAATATCTTGTAGCACTAATTAACACACGTGCTTCGCTTTGTCTCTTAACGAGATGTTTGCGTGAGTTTCACGCGCAAGGATACGTCACTATTAGCTATAGTTGCCTTATAACCTAGCTAAATTGAGGATTATTGGATCAAAGAGAACCGACTGTGACGAAGATAGATCGTTTGTCTATATTATGTATAAAACAATGTTAAGCAAAGCGAGGATGTTTTCATAAATTCTGGATCAGCTTTGCGTTTTCTAAGCGATACTTACGATTTTTTTTATTAATAGGTAGATAAGAAGTACATAAGTTTATCTTTTTAATGTATTTAGTTTTAAGCTATTCCCGCACTAGGAATAAGGCCTGTGTCGCAGGGGACTTTACAAACATTCAAATAACGGACACAAAGAAAACAAAGTCGGAACACTCGTTTACGGATCACACAAATGTTTGTCCCGTGTGAGGACGAACCCACAACATTCGGCGCAGTGAAAGGGACGAGGTGAGCATTTAATCCATACGCCATCTCTGCAGACCTACGCTATTTATATCTATAGATTGATCAAATGGTTGAATTTATTATATCCAGTCCACTAACACAACAAACAAGCCAACAACCTGCCTGATGATAAACGGCAACCGTGACTTTTGGACGCTGACAACTCAAGAAGTTACTAAAGCAAGATCAAACTCGAAAGACCTTTCTATATTCTACAAGGCTGTATATACTTATAAAAAACTTTGGCCAAGGAAGAGAACATTCCGCTAACTCGACATTTGGAAACTTTTCTGAAACTGCTTTATGCAATAGTACTTATGTATAAGTAAAGGAGTATAGCAAAAGTAACAAAGAACCAGCTACAACGACCGTAGTCATGATGATACATACACATTCACGTCTATTCTGCCGTCTGGTAAATAAAACACAGTTAAATAATATGAGGATGCATATCACTTAACCGCTCATTAGTTAGCAGACGATCTATCTACAGAGAGAGATGGCGGAAGATCGTGCGAGGAGCTGTGTCCGCTTTAACCACCGTCGTAGGCAACTCAAAGTGACCACGACCGCTATGCCAAGAGTGAAACGACAGAGAAGAAGAAGTTAGCAGACAGTAGAATTTCTTAGAGAAGTAGGCAAACCGTTACGGATTTTAACGTAGTTTTAGCATATCCTTTTGCTTTATTTACTCTCATCAAATTCATTCTAATCGCTTGTGGGTTTAGGACAATTATAGACTCGCTTGCTACTACCTGCCTACCTTGCTTTTTGCCAGAATGACTAACGTCTGCTAAGAAAATACTTCGCTTTCGTCTGCCTGCTGTTCAATTTAGTTTACAAATTACTAGTATTCTGTATAACCACTCCAGCTAATCTAGAATGCTAGTGATAGAAGTGCGTTCACTTCAGTAGTGCAGTAGGTGACAATCGAACCCACTCTATACTGACAGGATATAAGAAGACTACTCACACATAAAACATTTTCACTATTAAAAGTAACACAGCCTACCAGTTCTATCATCTCCATCTAATTTTATCTCAAGCGAATAAATCAATAAGTGGTGACGTAGGCAGCTCGGTCACAGGTCGTTATCGTAACAACCATACAGATCGAGTCACCTCTGATAATGGTCACAGCTAGTGATTGATAACTTAAATATTTATTAGTTGTGGTGACGTAGATAGTCTTTCTTCCAGGTTCAAGGCAACTCACGCAATAGGCCTAATTACTGTAAAGCGAAGAACTTTACAAACAATAGCATTTAACTTTACAGAACTTAATAACACTCAGATTTGACGCCATACATGTCAATGTTTAAAAACGTCACAATTATTTTTTTTATTAGTGCCTGAGGACTTTACAAACATTAAAACAACGGACACAAAGAACATCCAAAGCTAACATATCAAAAAATAAAATGCAGTATTTTGATACCATGAGCAGCTTAGCGCAGGAGAAAACATTGGTGAAGTTCCAGTTCCAGCGATCCATCTAACATTTCAGGCAGCTACTTGGCACACCTTGGTAGATATAGTGGGTAGGACCCAGGTCTTGTAAATCTTTCCCTGGGTGAGTCCGACATATTCGCCGCTCCCCTTTTCCCACGCAGAGCGTAAATAATATTCAACCATGTAAAACAACATTGTAAACATTTTATAAATCTAATTATAGGCACAAAATTTATTGATTTATTGATTTGAGTCTAAAACACAACGGTCTAAACATGCAATATCCTTCAATATAGAGTATAGAAAAGGTGTTTTAGATGCAACAAATAGCTTTTATTTATTTGCACTCCTAGTCTAGCCTTTCTTTAGTTGCAGTTTGCGAGCGCTCGGTGCAATCATCCGAAACTGATGCACTTATATCAATGTACAGAGATACTATTAAGGTGTTCACGGGTTTGCTTTTAAGGAATAATCACCTACAAGTCACTGCATATACTGCATATATAAATAGATAGATAGTTTCAATATTAAATGATTCAAATTTAAACCTGATTTCTCTTTTATGAAATTTTCGAACCTTGTTTTGAAGGCATTCATTCATTCCCTGCGTCGCCGCGATCTAATAAATAATATCCTTAGGAAGTTGGATAAGATGGTTAAAATCTTGACATTCAAACAATATGATATCGATCTAATGTGAAAGTATGGTTCGCACGGTTGTGCTACGATGTTACGAGTTTGATTCAGGGACAAAAATTAAGCTTTACAGACAGTCTTCTTCATATCCGTAGTTCTGGTTATATTTGTATCTGAAGTGCACCCGACACGAGATTAATATTTGCCTGAGATTTATTAAATATACAATGAATTAACCTTAAATACAGATTCCGAATGGCCTTATGGCTCTTAAATAGTTATTTCAAGGCCAGCTTATATAATACATAGTCCGTCACCCATTACGAAGTTTCAACATAATATTTGTTCACTTGATTGGACGCGGACTTCAACGCACTGTGTGCTCCACAAACAGACAGAGTCAACTAGATAATTACTGTTTGCGTTCATCCAGCAAATAGTGTGTATTAACAGAAAGGGTAGACAGATTTTTATATTGATGAGTACTGCACTAATGCGTCATGGAAACTGTTAAACATATTATAAACACGTTTTTGCCCGCAGCTTCGCTTGTGTAAATGTATAGGTTAGTGCCAGCACTTTTTTTCCGAATGTACTCTGTCCTTTTCTGTACCCCTGACAACGTGTATGTGACATTTTGGCTGATCGATCGAGTAGTCTAAGCGTGAAAGTGTAACAAAGAAACTCACATTCGCATTTATAATATTAGTTAGAATATCTATCTTTCTTTGTATTATGGTTTGATCTCTGATTTCTTTATTCGGTCAAGTAAAGTGTTAGTGGTTGTCTTTGTCTAGAAATCTCAGTAGCAGCACTGAATTTGGATCTATGCTCATGGCAATATGCTTTAGTTAACCTATTAAGCCGCAACGGCACACCGGTCGATAGACACAATAGAATTTGAAGTATGTCTAGTATTCTAAGACTTGTAAGGCTACGAAAGAGTTAAAACCACAGCTGGATCGATAACTTTAGATGTAATACCATCAGTATATAAATATTATACCTTTGATTGCACCGGATGGCGTAGTGGTATAAGTGTTCACCTCGCCACAGACACTACGCCGAGTGTTATGGGTTCGAATCCCAAACGGGACAAAAAGTTGTGTGATTCACAAATGGTTGTTTCGCATCTGGATGTTCTTTGTGTCAGTTGTTAGAACTTTTCTAAAGTCCCCTGCGATACAGGAATCATTCTTAGAGCGGCAATTGTCTTAAAAAATACTAATGATCATTGTACTAAATGTATGAACTATTTCGGTCTCGATGGCGTAGTGGTTAGTGTAACCGACTGCCATGCCTGAGGTCGCGGGTTCGATTCCCGCACAAGTCAAACATTTGTGTGCATGAACATGGATGTTTGCCTTGGTCTGGGTGTTTCTATGTATAATATGTACGTATTTACAAAAAAAAAAAAATATTTGTATGTTTATCCATTGTCTAGTACCCATAGTACAAGCTCTGCTTAGTTTGGGCTAGACGGTGTTGTGTGTATGTGGTAGAATATTATTTATTATTTATTTATTATTTGTCTTTTACAATCTACCAAATTAACTGCGTGGATGGTATACCTAAAGATTTGAGTGGTCGCTCTGCTGATGAGAAAATCCTTGCGGGAAAACCCATTACCATCGAACCAAACCGAAACTGGTATCAACAAGTCTTTCAAGGTATATTTAAATTAGAGAAATCTATATGTATTTCTACATTAAATAAAATGTTTTAATTGAGAAATCTACTAATCTGGGGGTCAATAATAAAAAAATGTTACTGTAACATATGTGCCAATACAGATTAATTATTGAGAAAATAAACTCTCTTATGTCAAAAGCTAACACTTATGAAAGAACGTTTATTAATTAGTGAATTTACAGAAGTTACGTTTATGTTAGATGCTGCCTACTTATTAAGCTCGATTATTTTAGTCGTAACCTTCAGGCAAAAGAAGTTGAGCCTGTGCTTAGATACTTGCAATTTAAAGCCACACTTTAAAATCGCACGATATTTAATAATTATATATAAATTATCCTACTGCTGGGCAAGGGTCTTTTTTAAATGCGAGAAGATTAGTCCACAGACCAGCACGCTGGACCAGTGCAGGTTGGCGACACATAGGTATCTTTTAGAACATTACGGAAAACACTCAGATATGCAAGGTTCCTCATGATGCTTTCCTCTACGGTTAAAGTGAGCGATAATTAACTATTTAATACGCATATAATTAACTTAGAAATGTCAGAGATGCGTTTCTTAGGATCAATTTCTACCTCTACGTCGCAGTTCAACGGTGCCTGACAAGGCTATTGCTGCTTTATCGACAAACAAAATACTTTACATATTAACTAAATCAAAATATATTACTGACTATTATATCGATTAGTAAGGTTGCTAAAAATACCAATATCTAACAGCCTTGCTACCTATTATAACTGGCAAGCTAATAATATAACGTGTTGATACATTCGAATACGTTTAGTTAAGTAAATATTATTAAAGAACACATGTAGCCGGCTGAAATTAGCTGAAACGATTCATTGATTCAACGTGGTCTTCCGGCTCACTCGTCTTAGCTTTGTGACCTAAATAAATACGTCATGTCGACTGAATTTTAATTCACTTGCTCATACATCCTCCTGTTTACCTTAATTATACGAATTACTAGCTGACCTGTGCAACTTCGTCTGCTTTACATAAGAGAGCTTTTGCAACATTTTTCATTTATGCTCTGCTCCTAGTAGTCGTAGTGTGATGTTATAAAGCCTATAGCCTTCCTCAATAAATGGGCTATCCAACACTGAATTTTTCAATTCGAACCAGTATTGCCTGAGATTAGCGGGTCAACCAAACAAAAAAACAAACAAACTCTTAAGCTTTATAATATTAGTATAGATAGCATAAAAAAAATACTATTTTTTTTTCTTTTCAACAAAAATAACAAAGTTTGATGATTATTTAATGTGTTTTATTATATCTCCCAACCACTTCAGTAGCGCAGCGAGAGTGGATACTTTTCCCGGATCGGGCAGTGTTATTGGATATTTCAGCCAATATCTTCTTAGTAGCAGGGCGGAGTCTGGAACTTAGTCCAGTAAACGGTTAGAAGGTCGCCCTCTATTATACATATAATAATAACAATAATATTCTATCACATACACATAACACCATCTAGCCCAAACTAAGCAGAGCTTGTATTATGGGTACTAGATAATGGATAAATATACATATATACTTTTTTTTGTAAATACATACATATTATAATATATAACTAGACCAACCATATCAGTTCTAAAACCATAGCTTGAAAAAAGGCGTTAAAATAATAATTAATATAATCGATTTATCACGTTTTAACACAAAAGGAAAACAAACACGATCATGATAACTGCATAACTACGAACTCGCAGACATGCAATTCACCGCAGCTTCACAGGTCTTTGAGCAAGTTATGGGTATTGCAATGCTACCAACCCATACTCAGCCATAATGGTGGGCTGATCAAACCCTTATCATACTGTGAATAGGGGCCGCGCCCACCAATGGGATTATTTGTCATCATTACTAATATAAATGCGATGCTGAGTTTGTTTATTTGTTACGCTTTCACGCCCTAACTACTTGACCGATCATCATGAAATTTCGCATAAGTACACGTTGTCTGGGGTGCAGAAAATAGCATAAAGTACCTTTCATCCAGAAAAAGTACTGATCCCGGTAGATAGAAAATTATTGACAAAATGTAGATCAATGTGAGTGTAGCCGCGGGAAAATTCTAGAAATTTATAAACAGGGCTGATATAACATCATGCAACAATGCAATAGAACCACAAACTTTTATTCTAAGAAGAAGTAATGATAAGTGTCACAAATCGATTGTATCAATTGAACAAGTGTTTAGACGCGCTAGAAGTTGATTGTCAATGATTACTTATTGACCCCGTCAGATTTTTATTGCAGCTTTATTATACATGGCACGTACGCGTGAATTTTGAGTAGGTATCTAGATAATTTAGCTGCTGGTCAGAAAAACAGACATGTTTTTATTGTTCATTGCATAACATATGTATATGTAGCTTATAGAAACTGGTAAGTAGTCAATAGTAACTAAGTACCTTAGCTAAGCTATTGTTTTAACTGATTGTCGGCTAACTAACCTAAATCTATCTATATATAGGTATATAAATGAATCCCTGTTTCCCTTGGTCACGCCATAACTTGAAAACGACTTCGCCGATTTAATTCATGTTTTTTAAGTTTGCTAATATTTTGTAGAAGGTTCTTACAAAAAGAAAATTGTAGGTATAATTTCAAATATATATTTTTTTATGATTTAATTTACTTTGAATTGAATATTCATATTTTAGGCAGTACGTCTGTCAGCTAGTATATTATAAATATGCGAATTTCGAACCTACGAGAAAACTAATAAATAATTATTTTTTTCTAATCAGTTGTGTACCGTACCTATCTTGTCGACTTTTGTCTGGAATTTTCCTACTTAGATTACCTACTTATTAAATTCTATGGGTCAATTGATGTCAACTCCCTTTTTTAATTCTATTACAGATCAATGCATCTCTTATAACATTGTTATTACATGCGCGAGAATGAGACAAAATTATATCATAAGTTTTATGATAAGTTAAGTTCTAATACAATTGTTATATTCTAATTAATCCTTCATTGTAATAATTTGGTTGTCTAATTATTACTTTGTGTTTTGATTCCTTTTTAAATGTATTATTTATCAGTGAAAACTTAACAGGATAGTATTATTATAATTAACCTATTGAGACGCAGCGACACACCTGTGGCCACAGACAATAGTTTTTTAAATTTTATTTGGTATTTTATGACTAGGCAAATTAATTATTTATTAAAAGAATGAAATATTGTTCGGTATGTTGCCCAAATATATAAAATATATACTTATATTATACACTCCGTAACGCAGTAGGTAACTCGTTCACTCTTAAATAATAATTGGTAATGTAAAACCTTACTTCAATAGAATCGATACACAAAGGCACACTCCCCAACTCGCTAAATCCTGGCTACGTCAAACACAATAACGATTTTGGTTCAAATTAAAGGAGATTTCAAAGACAATATTATCGGTAACCACTCAAGTGACGAAGCTCGCTCAGATGTAGCTAATCTAATATCAATACAAAAACAGAAATTGGGAACTAGATATCGTTATGATTAACGTTCAATGAACGGGAAATTAGGTTTTGAAATACATTTTGTGGTAACAAATTGTTAAGGCCACGCTAATCTTTGATATCGGATTGAGGTATAGGTTACAAGTACATGTTTACTAGTTCGGGTTACGAAGTAGGTAGGTACTGTTTGAACTATAGTACAAGAACTGGTTGTTCATCATCGATCGTGTCTGGTAGAAATAATTACGTAAGTAGGTACTTAAGTAGATTTGCAAGTCAGAACTAGATACCTATTTATTAGGCTTCGTGAAGAGTTTCGACTAAAGGAAAGCTCGTGAATATAAATCATAACTTAGTATAAGTTTTTGATAATGTTTGCGGCCAATCATGCGGTGTTCTGTTAGATATCTTTGTCTTGGTCTGGGTGTTTCTATGTATAATATGTATGTATTTACAAAAAAAGAAGTATATGTTTATCCATTGTCTAGAACCCATAGTAGAAGCTCTGCTTAGTTTGGGCTAGATGGTGTTGTGTGTATGTGGTAGAATATTATTATTATGTTTCTCTTATCACAGGTACTTTCTAACATATTATATTAGAAAATACCTGGCCCTTTGGGAGGCCTACACGGAGACATGGGTCCAACGTGAAGAGGCCCTTCGAGAGTTTTAATCAAAGGTGTGATGGAACATCTACAGCGGCACTAGCCGCAGCAGACGTAGGACTATTGCTACGTATGAATTCTAATATATGGGCTATAGGTATGGGTGTTTGGTGGACCGGTATATTACTAACTATGGATGAAAAACGGCGTCTGCCCTGAATACTCTAATAGCATCAATGCAATGGGCAGACGGTGACTCGCCAACTCACTAGATGGACCCCCTGATAAGCCACTACAGGCATACAAGCCAGCAGCAGAGGGCAACACCGGTGCGAGTGGCTAGGGGTGTCTAGCGGCGCCGGTTTCACCATCACAGGTCTCGTGACAACGGAGACCCGGAGCGGGTTTCCCCGTAGTTATGCCCTTGAAAATGACACTTCCACCCTCAAGCATATAGCTCTAGCGGCCCCCCTCTGACCGGCCGACCAAGGCAAGCCAGAGTTGAGAATTCTACGGGCGCTCTTGAAGTTCCACCCCAGCCAATCAGTAATGGCAAGCCGGGGACGAGGCCCTAACCAACTCTCTGAGGCATTCAGGACCGCAGTGTCGCCACTCACATTCAGCCCGCCACAAGCTGCCCTGCGATTTGTGCGCTTTTATTTAACCTGGTGATACATTTTTTGTTTATATCACAAGGCGAAGGTGATAGTTTTAAAGCTAGTGTACTGTGCCCTCCGATATCGCGTTAGTATCATGATGAGATAACGACTGTCCCAGAGGGGTTTATTATTATTATTATTATATCCGGGTCGGCCAAATTGACATTAAGATTTTCTGTTAGAAAATGTTTCAGAAGCAAGACCTTGTCTTGCGGTGAACCCAGCAAGCGGCAATAGAGACCTTATTATATCTATTTGCTTATTAAGTTCGGCGTAATGAAATATTCGGCCAAATAACAGTAGTTTGGCGAATGCGAGTTTGTGTGTTACGGTTTTTCGCCTTATCAACTTGACTAATCATCATGAAATTTCGCATACACGTTGTCAGGGGTAAAGAAAAGGAATATAAAACATAATGGTGCCTTTTATTCAGAAAAATGACCTGTTCGCGACGGATAGAAATATATTGACATAATCTACATTAACACGAGCTAAACCACAAAATCTAGTATCATTATAAACTTGGAATATTTTCACATAATACCGACGTAGGTATTGTATACTGTATATGTATTGCTCTTTCGTTCGGCGAAGGTGACCGCCAAAGCACGCCTCTGTTCAAACGTTCTTCTACATCCGTGATCTTCTGTAGAGTTTGAGCGAAACCATTGGTGTAACTGGTATACTTCATTTTCATTCCATAGTTTTTAAAGTTTCCCGTGGCATATTGAGTATACCAAAGAGACCACCGAGACGTCTTGTTAAAATATAAATGTCCAATCTAATTTCGAAAAATCAATACGGTACCTACATTCATATGATTCTAACAATACCTACTAACGAAGTATAATGACTTATTATCATTACTTGATATTGTCAGTTCTGTATTTTGTTCGTCTTGTTATCCCAGTCCGGTCTATTTCTGTCACAAAAACAGTTTATCTAATAGGCTCCATTAGTCTATTAGAGGGATGTATGTATATAGTGACCACGTGGAACGATTATCCAATGAATACGGCCGCACGTTGCACCAAGGTTGAGTGAAGTCTGCATTTTTGCACACACACTGAGTAAACATATTTTTCTTCTTAGACATACATCAATAGTGCCAAAATCTATGTCGCGTGGGACCTAACTTACATACAATTAATAGACACAAAAGTACACCCAGGCTTGGAGCAATAATTTATTGATAATACAAATACGTATAATTATTGTCCCGGGTGAGATTGGAACCCTCAAGAGCAGAGGCAGATGCGAGACGTCCCCTTACTCGCTGGACCATCCATGCATTATATTTATATACATACTAGATATTGCTTGCAATTTCGCTCGCATTTATTAAGATTTTGACAATAAATTTATATCCCACAGGAACCTAACATTTTTTCTGGATGAAAGGCCCTACCTACCCTATGTCCTTTTCTGTGACAATGTGTATGCCAAATTGCATGATGATCGGTCGAGTAGGCGTGAAAGCGTAACAAACTCACATTCGCATTTATAATATTAGTTAGGATTATACAGGTTCACGTTATATAAACCCGAGTAACTAAAGGTGTACAATATATTGTTGCACGTTATAACAACCGTTACTTGGTAATATAAATAGCTACAATGTAAACTAATGGAATATGGTGGGCTATAAAATTCGCAATATAACGCATACATCTTACAGTCTCCAGTCCGTAAAATTATAAACCAACATTAGCTATAGACAAATCAGTGCGTAGCTTTACAATGTTACGAATTTCTGGGATGCTTTAACAGGCGGCAAATACCTAAAAATTTCTCCTGATTGGTCATTGTTAATATTACATAATCCGTTACTGTATTTCATCAGTTTACAATCCAACTATTATAGTCTTATTATAACGTATAAACTAACAACTATTTTCAATATTCCTGTGACATACACCCACAGAAAATGTTCTGTGCATACGTCCATTTGTTAGCTATATGTTAGGTACTAGACGCCACGTAATAAACGCGATCCTTTTGATATCTAACAGACTCACTTCCAGTCGATGTTCACCGTGCTTGCTGGTTTGGATTTGGTTACTGAGGATTTCTTATGGAAAATTCAATAAAACTTTACCTGACCGCGAAATCGCGCTGGCAACCTCACTCAACAAAACCCCGTAGGTACTTATGCCACGGTTTAAACGAGACAAAAAGCACTATATTGTATAGTTTAATATTCCATATTTGGTCGAGTAATAGAGCATTAAGTTTATGCGGTCTGGTTATCGAGATATTGACCTCGATTTTAAATAGTAAAAAATGTAATATGCAATACGAGCTGTTGCATTTCCGCATTGCTCAAGCACTCGAAGATATTAAAAAGATAAAAATCAAGCCATGAACTGAATTTATGGTGCTCATTCATCACTGGTATTGTATTGTTTACTTTTTATATTTTTTTATCGTGGCGTGGCGGAATGCATCGACGCATACCCCTGCGCGGGGGCGGGCAAAGGGGTTATGTCGGACTCACCGGGGTATAAGAGAAGGATGTTAAAACGATGAAAATGGGCCTCCCGGAATACCGACTTAACGTACCACGGTGTTCCTCGACAAAACCGCTATCGAGGGGGCCGCGCGAATCACTTGCGCATGCGGTCGCGACCCCACCGAGGTTTCGGCACGCCGTATGAAACGGCAGGCCACTACACGATAAGACCTACCCAATATAGGCACCTCGCATTAAAACCCTACAGTCTCTCGGAAACGGATTCGACACAGAGGCGCGCGTGGGAACACGCACGCCGCCTCTCGGACCTGGTGCTGATCGGATGGTGGGCAGGCCCACGAAGCCTACCACCCCCAGGTCAAACCTCAGGGTGGCTGGAGGTCATCTCGCGCCCTCCGGCACCCGGCTCTGCGGTTGGGAAGAGAGTTTAAGCGCTCCCTCTCCCGCTCCGCCGCATTGTTTTGTTTACTACTCTAACATGAAAGAACCCGGTATAGTTCTTAATAAGTGCTGATGTCGTGAATAGCCAGACAGAATATTAGTACCACGCCGACGGAGCCTCACGCAGAAGCTACGTAAGTAATATGATAAGAATATACGAATCAAAACGAAAAGAGCTTGAAAGCTTATTAGCTACAGTAGAAAATATAATATACCATCTTTATATTTTTAATTGCCCGAACAGCTATATCATACCCATATCATAACGATCAGTTGATCGTCATAAAACTTTGCAAAGGTAAAGGAACGAGCGAAGGGTAAACTATGATCTTTCATAATCATTAAGCCTTTTCTTCTTCTTCATTACAAAAATAGTAGTAACTGGTAAAAATACAAATATACAAAGTAGGTATAAGATTCCATTTTATTTGGCAAGATTATTTCATATTATCTTAAAAATAATACAGACTAGGTTTAAAAATAAATAATTCATAATACTAAGCGTAACTTTAACTTAATCATTGAGACAACTTCTACACATAATGTATAAGTTTACATAAAAATACATAAGTAATTACATATATATGTCAATGTAGATAGTTCAGTAAAATATAGGTAAGTAGGTATAACAGTCTAACATTGAAAGCTGCTTTATTTTATAATAATTAAAGGCACTGTGAGGATGACACTAATTCTGTTCCATAAGACAATTAACGCGTTCTGGATAAGCAAATAAAGTCTAGAACATTATGTATAGTGTTTTCGTTATATTACTATGGTGGAAAGCAATACATCCCGTCTAATGGTAAGTTGATATGTAGGCTATGGACCCTGTACGAGTCTTGTAAGGCCTGTATACAAGAAGCTGCTGAGCTACTAGTACAGATGATTCCTCTGCTAACAGTACAGCATAAAGAGCTATAAGGTGTCTAGTATAAATTTTCTAAGCTCTCGACGCACTTGGACACGTTTTATTATAGGTAGGCGCGTCTTAATACATTTTGAATATTCGATAGACGATGGCGCTTTGAGGAAACCTATAAAAAACACTGACTATATAACTTATGGAGCATGGTCTCTCACCTTCAGGGCAACAAGACAATATTTATGACTGGGTTCTACCGTAAAAGATTCTATCCTATTGATCTGTTAGTCAGTATAATTGTTGTACGTATCTTAGCTTGCTCATCATGTAATATTATTCCAAAGTAAAGACCTAAACATCTAAAATAGTAAACACCAATTATTCGTTATTCGACCATAGTTCTAATTTAAACAGTAGGTATGTATGTAATACAAAAAAACATAACTAGCAAAATCTGAGTAATATGTTGATGAAAATTACTTACAGATTTTATTTTTATGTCCTGAATATAATTTGAACAAAATTCTATTGCTTTGGTGTCAATATTATTAGTAATAATTTGTACTTTATACAAACATTGTTTAAATATGTACTATAATAGCTATTAAGCAATAATTTACTTATTAATTATTATTATCATTAAAAATTTAATACTTGGCCCAAGGTACACTGAGCAGGAACACTCTCATTCCAAAAAAGATAGACAGTTCTACAAAATCTAAATCATAAAAGCGTGACAAAATACATTTAAGTTATGGAACCTTTATACAGCCATCATTTTGTGAACAAGAGGTACAGTAGTCCAACTATTGCTAATCTCTATTATCTATACCTAGTTAATGCTACAAACTATCACCTACAAAAAATAATTATTACTTTGGAATTTATTATGCTTTGGATAGAGTAGTACTAAAAACATAAATTAAGTACACTAAGAACTATCATAAAAATAATAAAAAAGAGAAAGACGTTAAAATCACAAATATAAACAAGTCTAGGAATGTATAAAAAGCCTCACTATGTTACAACTTATTGGATTATTTGTCCAATAATGTTATTGAGCCATTTAGTATATTTATAGGCTTTTCAAACGTATATCATAGGCACAGTTAACGGGAACTGTATAAGGCAAAATTGTGTTTGTATTCTGAGATCAAAATATTATATATCAACCAATTAAAGGAATAACTTTTGTAATTTATTGCATTACTTTTGTGTACGTACCACAATTTCCAGCACCTTAGAAGGCCAATGAGAAGTCCTGGTGTGACAACAGTGTGTACAACATAATTGTAAAATCAACATAATTTATAAGTAACTAATATGCTAACAAAATATACACATAGTGGGTTATAAAATTATATCAACATATATTTTTTGGTTCATCAAAGTGCTAACTGAAATATATAAATACATTTTAACCCATTAACCACTATTCAAATGTCTCCATTTGAAAATTGAGAACTCACATATTCTGCTGCAAAAACTTCCTTTCATTAATGCAGTTTTCTAATTCATCATGATACTTCTCCAGCTTGACATCAAACCCTGGACTTTGTATATCATAGTCGAAGCTGTTCCCTGTAATGACTTTTTCCTGATTCAATGTAGAATCAAACCTCACTTTCTTCCCAGGAGTATTGGTTTTGTTATGTGAATTATCAGAATTATCATTTCTCTCTTTTAATGGTGTTATATTCATATTCAGATGGGTATTTCGTAATGTTTTAACTGTTTCATACTCATGTTCATCTTCTATTTCTTCAATTTCAATTTCATCTGAGTTGTCTAACTTCAATGCTGGGTTTTCTATCCCAGATTCTTTAGGTACAGTCTTCTGCTTAGGTGGTTTCCGTGGCACTTCATAAGGATTTACAGTGACATTATTTTCAGATTTTTCTCCTTTAAATGTCTTTCTTAAAGTCTTAAATACTTTTTTGGACAGTTTGTTACCAACTTTCAAGAATGTGTTTCTATTTTTAGTGTTTTTGCTGTCATTAGAATTATTAGAACAGTCCTGTTGTGAAATTTTGTTGATGTTCATGATGTCTACAGCACTGAAGTGTGAAACATCATGGCCTAAGATTCTACTTTGCTTGTTAAAATCATTAACTTCATCAATATTTTCATATACTGGGCTCTCAGATCTGTAGTTATCAACATTTTCGTACTCATGTTGACCTTCCAGAGATTCATTTACTGTTGATATGGTGCTATTTGTATCTCCAAATAACCTACGGGGCTCTAGAACTTTTTCTAGTGGCACAGGGACGACCGCAGGTCTAGATAAAGCTTCCTCATTGTATTCCAACTCCGGTTTTGTTACGTCTAAGTTTAAAAATGGATTCTGCGCAGACACATTAGTTGGTATATTTAGTGAGTTTGGGTCTAGGAATGGATTAGTATTTTTGTTATTTATCCTTTTCTTCTTTGTAATAATAGTTATTGTCTTGATTTCCATTATGTTACTTTCATTTAAGTCATCGTCATAGAACAATGATTGATCGGACAAATTAGGTGAGTCTAAGGCAAGTCGGTCTATGAAACTGAGATTCAAGTTGCTTGAATTATTCATGTTGTTAATAAATACTTGATTATTTATATTAGTCTGTACATTAGTTATAGGAGACAGTAAATTTATGTTGTCATTAATAGTATTCAGAGATTTCTGTTCTAATACTGATATGCCTGAGTCCATATCCTCATTTGGCATTGAAACCTCAATAGTATCATTATATGGTACAACAGTTGTGAAACTATTTAAATCCTGTGTTATATTGTGTTGTGTAATAGTTTGCGATTTATCTGATGATGTAATATTTGATCGGTTTGATTGCCAAGGTTGTATATCTGTTAAATTAGCATAAATAGGCTCACTGGAAACAGTCATATTTGCATCACTAGTCTCCATACTAGTATGCCTTACATTCATCTTAACATTTTCAAGTTCTCGGACAAGGATTTGATTCTTGATAGCCTTATTTACGCCTAAATCTAATGCAGAGTTCTCAAATACTGCTATGTCACTACAACTTCTTGTGCGTTTTCGTTTCTTATTTGGTACAATTTCCATGGCAGTATTGCACATAGGGTCTTCATTCACAAGGAGGTCCAATGCTGGATTCAGGTAAACGTTTGGGCAAGGTGCAGCAATCTTCCGTTTGTTTTTCAAAGGTTTTATCTCAAATTGGTTGTTATCAACTGATTCCATAGCTATCTGAAAAGAGTTGAATGCATAGTATAAGTATACATAGGTAAAATAATACAAGCCATTATAAACTTTGTTCATTGTTTATATTAAAAGAGTATATACTATATAATATCTAAAGAAGTGTGTGTTAGATAATTCAATATAATGTTCTTCAATATAAAATTTTAAAATAAGTATTACAATTACAAAATATATAATTTACAATATTTTATTTTATTTATCCTTAATATTTAATATATAGGAACATAAAATAATTGTAGAAAAGCCTAGTAAACACGTTTTTTATTATAAACCAATATGCAGCTTAACTATAATACAACAAAATATATTTCACAATCTTACCTTGATTCAACAAAAATACCGCTTCAGGCATCAAGAAAACATATATAATAACACCGAGATATATTAATTCACAGTTAGAAATTTACTTTTTATCACAGGTATATACATTTCATTTATAACTTTCCGTTTCAAACTTGTAAACAAAAAACCCGGCAGGTGTTCAGCAACCGTTATTACTTGACAGTTAGGACGATTTGTCGTAGTATAAATATATTTCTACCATTTTCTACCAAATCAATATTTTAATTTCATATGAATACATGAAGTATTATAAAATTCGTTTTTTATACCATGAAAATTCAGTGCTCTTTAAATGTCTTGATATATATAGCTTTTATTTTATATTGCTCATCAAAATAACCACACTCCGTCTGATTGTAAGCAGTCATGTCGTCTAAGAGCAGTGGCCTTCACACCGTCCTCATAGCAGCTGAGGTGATGTTGAGGTCTCTTCTTTGACGGCCTGAGAAGGTGCTTTTCACGTCCCGCTTAAAGGACCCAGGATTGAAGGAAGAAGGAAACTCGTGCCTTGGCAAAGAATTCCATGGCTTGATCGTTCGGCAGAGGCATGAGGACACAAACTTGTTGGTGCGCACTCTAATCAAGTCTACCATGTCAGGATGGCATCTAATCCCAGCACGCGTTATAAACGCGGATAAGATGGAGTAACTCTTCAGAACACTCCACGTGGTATATTCTGTAGAAACATGCCAATGAGGCAATGTCCCTACGGAGTTCCAGAGGTTCCAGTGACCTCCTATCTCCGCTATAACCTGTCGATAGCATCCAGCAAGTACTGCGCGGAGCCATCCCAAAGATGAGAACAGTACTCCACGCATGGGCGCACTTGCACCTTACACCACAATACAGCTGGCCAGGCGCGAAGAACCGCTTCACCCTATTCCTTACTCCGAGTTATCGCGAAGCTTGCTTACTGACGCTCTTGATGTAGGTTTTGGGATTAAGGGTGCGGCAAAGATCCATACCTAAGATGGAGAGGCTGTCACGTATCACCAATGGAGCGTTCTGCAGGAAACTTGCAACCCAGGTGCATAGTTAAGGGGGCAAGCCATAGGCTGGAAGCTTGGAAAGAAGAGATCGGTGCCAGACTCTATCGAAAGCTTTGTTTATGTCAAGGCTGATAGCCAAAGACTCGCCGTGCTTGTCCATAGCCTGACCCCAAAGATGCGTGACGAACGCTAAAAGATCACCCGTTGATCGTTTAGCTCGAAAGCCGTATTGGCGATCATTGATCAACGAGTAATCCTCCAAGTAGCGGACAATTTGGGTATTTATAATCCGCTCGAACACCTTGGAGAACACCGGGGTGATAGCTATGGATCGATAGTTGCCTGGCTCGGAACGGTCCCCCTTTTTGGGAATCGGTTGAACGTTCGCCTCCTTCCAAGCCTCAGGCACAATGTCTGTGGCGTAAGGTCCGGTATAGGCGCGTAAGTGTGGAAGACAACTCCGCTGCACAACTTTTGAGGACCACAGCTGGAATGCCGTCAGGTCCACTGGTTTTCCGGACATCGAGGGAGTGCAGTATCGCACGAACGTCACGTTGCCTGATACGTATATCAGGCATGGTGTAGCCGCAATTGGCAATGGTAGGCGGCTGTGAACTGCAGTCATCGATTCGGGAGTTGGCCGCCAATGAGATTTGCAAGCAGATCTGTTTTCTCCTGCGACCGATAAGCCAGTCCATTCGGATATCTCAGAGGGGGCAGCGAGGTCTGACAAAAGTTGGACTGCACGGCTTTGGCCAGGCGCCAATAGCTACGGCTGCCCGTAGGATGCGCCATGAGTTCCTGGCCGAACCGTGCGACGCGCTAGGCATCCGCTCTTAAGTATGCCCTCTTGCAGACCTTTGTGGCTTGGTTGAACGCTGCCTTCAGGTCATCCAGGTTAGAGTCGTGGAGAGCGCAAGCCCTGGTCCAAGCGCGGACCCGTTTGCGTTCAACAGCATCAGCGCATTCACGACCGAACCAGGGCCTTTTCCTGCCGCCGCTCGTGACATCACTGTATGGTATATATATTCCATACCCAGGATGATTTCACCAGCGACAGCAGTAGCGCTCTCTGATGAATCCTTGTTCTTAAAGCAGCGTTGAGCCCAAGGGATGGATGCGAAGTCCTCCCGCATTCCATTCCGGTCTGCCGACGAGTAGTGCCACAGTCGTCGTCTTGCCTCCTTGGGTCGTGGACACGCGTTATTGTAACAACAGCAGCTGCGGCACAAACCAGACTGTGGTCCGAGGTGCCCAGAGGAACACGAATTGACACACTGTACCGGTTCAGGTTACTCGTCAGTAGCAGATCGAGCAGAGAGGGAACCTCAACTGCAATGTCTGATATCCGGGTGGGCTGGAGTACCAGTTGACAGGTCATGGCATGGGCACTTCGTTCTGCATGGTCTGTTTTGGGAGAACCCAACCAGGTCTCATGATGGGCATTGAAATCTCCCAAGAACACCAATTCAGCGTTCAGACACCGCACCGTTGTCTGCCGCCTGACTCAAGTAGTCGAAGTGTCGAGTTGTCTCAGCGCCTCCTGTATTGGATCGGTATAGGCACATGTAGATTTGGCTGAAAAAGCCATGATCTACGTGTATCCAAAGGACAGAGAAGGAAGGGTCTTCTAGGCAGTGCTCAGCAGAATACTGCCCTATTAAATGACATAATTATGATTTGCAATGTAATCAAATTGTTCAAGTTCTTCGCAATCGACTGATAGAAGACGAAGCAGTTCATCGTGTCAGATTTTAAAATAGCGTTTTTATACAATTGCAGAAATTATTGTGATAGTTTTAGAGTATAATAATAAAATAATATCAGCCCTGTATTAAACTGTTCCACTGCTGGGCCTCTTCTCAGTGTGAGAAGGGTTAGGCCATAGTCCACCATGCTGCCCCAGAGTGCGGATTGGCAGACTTCACATATCTTGGAGAATATTATGGAGTACACTTAGACATGTGACATTTAACCATAATCGGGGTAGGTATATCCTACGCGGTACATAGGGTGGCATGGTTGAGATGTTGTCATAGCTATTGTTGAGAGCTGAGCATTGTGAGGGTTTTTGACGTAGAACCTGAAGCAATAACATACGCAATGGATAGTAGATTGGCATTGATTCACTTTTATATTATGTGCCACAATTTGTAGTTTATGTCAGTTATTATTACATATTATGCATACCTGTATAGTTCTGGGTTGTCATTTGCAGTGATCGTTTCCCCGAGTTGTTGGCTGTGTACAATATCATTCTATCCGTATTAAAGGACGTGGGCCTTTATTATTATTATTATCTTTATTATCTTTATTATTGCACAATGTTTTGGTCACGCAACCTCCGTGTCGATGCGGCGCAGCTCGGCCAAATGAATTACGCGAGTGAGATACCATTATGTGCGGACGAGAAACAAGATGGGCGGGATAAGACCGGATTGCAAACCTTGTGAATGGCAACCGTTTAATAGGTTTTATTTGAATACATAAGCTATTGCGCCAATTTATTTATTTATTATACATGTTATTTAATTTAAATATCAATTGTGGTTTATATATATATATTACGTATATTCTTGTGTTGGTATAATATTACGGGTGTAACTGATGTGCGTCCGGGCGTCACTTGGGGTTACCAAATAATATCAGGGTTGGTTTGAGGTATAAACCGCAAACCAACAACAAACCTGAGTGGTAACCTCGTTTTTCATTATGTATGTACTTTTTGTTTTTTTTTTTTTTATGTTACAATGTTTGTTATAGTAACGTGTATGTACCTATGTTTTGAAAAATAAAATACTTACTTACTTACTTACATGCAGGTTTCCTCACGATGTTTGTCTTCACCGTTAAAGCAAGCGATAATTAGCTAATACGCACATAACTTCGAATGGTCAGAGATACGCACCTTGGGATCGTACTCGAGACCTCTGCGTGGCAGTCTACGGGTCTCCTACTAGGCTATCGCTGCTTGTTTGGAGTATTTATGAGAAATCGATTTAATTAGTTATATGTTTAATATACAGCGTATCACCTGATGGCAGACTGCAGTACATTACAAAATTTGCTGTTTCATGTGCGGCCACGTATTGTCTATAGGTTTTTGTCGAAGATTTTCGGTGTTACAAGTTCTAAATCCTTGTATTGATTAGCATGCAACAATTCATTAACCTGTTGAGTGGCAGCGGTACACCGGCTGCCAGACATAAAAGGTTTTCAATGATGTCTGGAATTCCAACAATGATTGTTAATGTAGAATAAAACACAGGTATGTTGCATAAAAATATATTTCTAATCTAAATCACAATTGCCGACTCTTTGAATCAATAAAACACATTTTTTCATAACACAACCATATCACGAAACTTTTAAAAGGAATTAAGTGGATTTCGACTCTAGACTACTGTGCACATAAATATAAAACGTTAAGTAAGTACCTAAGTTACCGTCACCGTATATTATTAAAATTCGTGACGTATATTTTACAACATATTAAGTTAATTATTATATAGTTACAAATCAACACATGTGTCTAGAAGGCGGCAGATTTTCCAAGTAATATATTATATTGTAAGAATTTGTCATGGATTTTGAACTGTAAGGAATCTGACACGTAGCCTGTGCAATATAAGCAACCGTTACAACTGTGTGTAGATTTGTAGCTGTAGGTATTATGTTTAAATAGGTCTTGTAATATAATTTACTATGCATAGTAAACTGACAAATTTCGCCAGGATATTTATAGATATAAATGACACGGAAACTTTATAGGGAATTTATTTCCTAGAGCATTTAATAGTGTTTATACTTATTATGATTATTATACCGAAGATAGAATCTGTGGCATATTAGTTTACGGCAATGTAATTGTTTCACTAGATAATTTTTTTATTTAAAAACATGTTTGTTATAATATTATTACGTAATCACTTTGTATAATGACTTACATACAGATACTATGATTTTATAAGATGTTTGTATTGTACATATAAAATAATAATTTTAGCTGGCTGACTGGGATAAATGGTTGTAAAAATTCTAGCTTTCCTGCTTAAATATAAAAGCGGTTTTTGTCATATTTATAACTATTTATACAATTAAAAAAGACCGATCAGTCGCCACGCGTATTCAACGAATGTTTAAGAAACATAGTAGGTACGATATTACTATGTCAAGGAATATAATACGCGAGGGATCTCATCGCTCTTTTTACAATTGTGTCGTGATATTAATTTCATTAGCTACGTCGTAGACATGGACCACATAAATTTACAAATCAGATCCCAAAACATTTTTGTCATAATTATGAGGTCTTCAGGGATTTTATAGCTCTTGCTGCAATTCGACAGATTTGATCGACTGCGTGTCTTTCTAAGTTTCTATATATATTCTAGAAGCGCCCCTAACGGAAACTTCCCTGAACCAATCAAAATGTTTACGAATCGAGCAGAGTATTATTTTTAAATTAAACCTATCGAATTCGGTCAGAATCGATAAACACTCGTGGTGGACCCTAAAGACTCTAAAACAAAAATTTATAAATTAAAGTAATATTTTTTTAAATTCTTTCTTTATACTTTTACTATATGGTAGGATGGTAGGTATATTGCTTGTCCACGGCCATAGTGTATTTAATCAGAATAATTTATTCTGATATTCTCTCTCTACTGATAGTGCGCAGATAACTAATACTTCATTATTCACGAACTTGACTCGTTTAAATTCATTAGGTATGCTAATAGTTTTGTAAATTACACAAGAATAAAGCCAAGTTTAAGTATGAAACTGCCATTTTACTGTACTTTATACATTTTGGATTAAAATCAAATTAAGTAACAAAGAACCTCACGCGATAACGATTTATGTTCATACTGAATTATTTCAAATATGACAATATACCCGCAATTTGATGTGCTCGGTATTATTAATCCCATATTCTACTATTATGCATATCTTTTGAGAACAGACATCAAACATATAAATTTACCGGCACTTTAAAAAAGTTTATGATAATAATATTTAGCATAAAACTCGTGTATTAACTTTGACATCGATGATCGTTCTACACGTCTTAGCGATGGAGTATTTGCTTCTTTTGAATAATATAATAACAATGAATACAATTATTACATTTTTTTCGCACACATATTGTAAAATACAGGTAAGTACAAGTAATAATCACAAGATACTATCTAAAATATCGTACCTATTTTACATCTTAGTTCTTATTTGGAATTTTAAATACATACATACATAGTCTCCTGGTAGTGAGAGAGTACGCCAACTGTTTTTTAGGTCCCATACAATAGGGAGTGAGCTTAATGACCATTTGCCAGGTCCCGGACCTTACAGGTCCAGACTCAGTGCTGCTGCAGAAAATTTCTTGACATAAATATCCAAACGTACTTCATTTGGCAATCGAACCTCATGTACAACTGTCGTATTTACTACAGCTGCGCCGCTGATACAGTCTTTATAATGGGTGCAGTAGAAAAAATTTCGCCGTATGTTTACCTACAGAATGCGTTTAACTTATCATATTTTAACATTCAGAGTACCGGGTGCAATATATTATATATCTGTGCATGAATTATATGTACTATTGTTATATAATATTTATTATTAGAGATCCCTTTACATATATTTAAACCTAGAATGCCGAACCTACTGAAGCAACATGTTTACATAAGAGTTAAAATTACAAATGGTAGTAAATACCTATACCAATCTAGTCAACATATATTATTATTTAAGACGATACATATATAAAAGATTATAATTTATACAGCAAGTGAGCAAGCGTTAATCATCTATTAATTATAATCAACTATTGATAACAATATTCGAGATTTCTTATACCAAGAACCAAATTCTACCCTTTCTAAAATAGCGTAATTTAGTCGTGACATTTCAATTTTAGAGTGAACGCTAAGTAATGTAATTACAAATATTCTGTTCACTTTTTCGGTCAAGACCATACATTTATATCATAGATGCGCCTCACTACTTTTAAATATGTTCACAGATACTTTTCTGGCGACCCTCCAGGCAAGGGTAGCATCAACCTTAATAAATTATAAACCTAAAACTTCCTCATGAATCACTCTGTCTATTGGTGAAAACCGCATGAAAATCCGTTCAGTAGTTTTTGAGTTTATCGCGAACAGACAGACGTGGTGGGGGACTTTGTTTTTTTAAATGTAGTTATGTAGTTAGATGTTTACCTTTCTCGATCATTAGGTTGTCATCCGACACAATGCTAAAATGACAACTGAATTATAAATATAGTATTATTACGCTCATATTGAAAAATTTACACCGTTCTCTAACGTGTTGATGTGTGAGCTCACTCTACTTAGTATTGATTATTTTTCGTTCGAGCTAAAGACGATGAGAGCACATCTGTGATTTAAATTTCTGGTCAAGACAGATTTTATCAATTCTAAATGTATGCTAAGCCACAGCTAAAGTAATCAGATTTAATCCTTTCAATCATATTCATATACTTCTATGGTAGGTACTATTTAAGGCTGTTTTGTCTATTACTTATAAATGACCGGACGTTTTGAACAATTTGAAAAATACTATACTATCACAAACAATTACATAACAAAATACGTTTTTTTTACTTTTAGAATTTCTATGCAAAATTTGTACAGTCATGGTTTTACTATACTTTAGCAATTTTAATTAGCAATAATTGCTTTTATTTAAAGTAACATGTAGCATTTACTACACAAGAATATAATTGTTATATGAATATATATACATCTACATATCCATTCGGAAACATCATGTTTATAAACGTTAAAGCAAATAAAAATAATTCTTCTAAAAATAAATGTAATATTATTTATTCTTCTCAAGTATTCCTTTTTCTACTTTCTTTTATTTTACTTTATTTATATATTTTTATTGGAATATAAGTTTATAATTGACCTTATTTTCTTTTCCTTCCAGCGAATCAAAGACCTCAATGTTTAGCTTCAACTAAATATCAAGAAAATTCAGATATTTTCATATCCGTAATTTAAATTTTAATAAATAAAACAATATTCACCGTATTTAGAAAACTAACTTCGCCAAGCAAAATCAATCAAAATGCATAAATTGTACTAATAATTAGTAGAAAGTGTACTTTAAGTACCAAAACTACAATATTGACCTGACCTTGCAATCTAATGAAAACTCATCATGTTGATATCCATAACAACACATATACAAAATACGAATGTATAGACAGAACAGAACATTAGCTAAATCTTTATAAGCAAGCTCACTACCCATTAATAACAAATAACAATTATTTAAAATACACATGTTTCATATTAATATCAGAGATTTTAACTACTATACAACGTGGAACATACTAGTCTATATCCAGATTTTTAAAGGCTCTCTCCATGGCCTTCTCTCGCTTCTTGTCTGGTAAAGCCGCGATTCTCTGTTCTTCCTCAGCCTTGAAGTAAGGTTCCAAGAGCTGGAGTTGCTGCATGCATTTCTTGTGGAGTGTTTGACTGTCTGGAAGACTACCGCCGTAGTCTGGGGGTAGGGCTGACCGCGGTACGACTGTGTCATAGAACTTCTCTAGATCTTCGTTTTTGTTGTGGAATTTGAGCTGGAAAAAGAATTGATAAAGTCAGAAATATATCAAGCTTGTATTAAACATATAAAGTACATTAACATAATTATTTAAGATCTTGCACGATATTAATAATACGGCATGCTAACCTCGGTTAGGGCCAAAGCAACCTTCTCCTTAATCGGCCGCTTAATAGACAAAGTTATCTCATAAAACTTATTTTGGATTATTTGATCAAATCATATAGCAATTATGTCGCAACTTTACACCATTGACATAGGCCCTGAGCAAGACATTGCAGCCAATCCGTAGGCATTATTATACAATAGACAAGTTTCCACAAGCGAATAATAATGTGGCTAGGTCAAAAAAAATTCAATAGTATGGGTGACATGAAAAATTCCTGACCAAAACAAGCATTTTGACGTCAAAACTCACGTGGAAATAATTAGAAATCTAAATATTTGGCCTAAACAGGTTGAGTATAACTAAAATAAATCTAGTTACCTATATAAGTAAATATATTCTCTGATTTAGCACAACGATTTAATTAATTATTATCTGGAAATTTTTAAAGCGATTCGGTATGGTTCAGTCATACTCGGTAGCTACCGGTCGTAAAAAAAACAATTGTTACAATGTTACCGGTGCAGAACTGCAACTGTAAGCAAATCTTAAAGTAATCTCGTCACATACCGTAATAAGATCTTAGTATCAAAATTATAAAAAACTAGCATTTCCCCGCAATTTGGCTCAGAAACATTATTTTTTCTAGATGAAAGGTACCCTGTGTCTTTTTCTGTACCTCTGGCATCGTGTATGCAAAATTTCATGATGATCGGTTGAGTAGTAGTTAAGGCGTAAACCTATATTTGCATTTAAAATATTGGTAAGAATTGGAGGTACTCCAATAAGAAACTATTATAGTTTTTTGTATTGGAACTATGTCGCATTAAAGTTATTGCAAATCTATGGATTTCAATGTAACTTTACACATGTATAAAAACATCAAGGAAAAACAAAAAGAACTGGCCACAGGCGATGTTTCTTCGCATTTTCTGTTCTTGTCTCACGACTCTATTTATTATGTGTCAATTCTTCTCGACACTTACGGTCTCCTAATATGTGAGAAATGCCAATGAATTATTATTGGTTAGGTATGAAATATTCATTACTATTGAAAGGCCTGTGTTCATATACAGTCATTGGGGTACAAAAACAGAAATAAAAAAGATGGCAGCATTATTAACCCAGTTATTAGTCGCTATAATTACTTCTCGAAAGGACGTTAATGGACTCATACTTCGTGTCGTCAGACATATTCCAAGAGATATCTGCAAAGTTACTTAATTTACTGTCTCTTTCAAAAAGATGTATACAGAAGAAAAATACATTAGAATGTCTACATCCAATATGTAAAACTATTGGATTTATCTATAATATAATTTACTTCGTTTTTAATAATAGGTATAAGCGTCCTGGTTTATTAGAGACAGACAAACCTATGAAACAACCAGGTTTACAAATTTTTGGAACAGATATTTATTTAGTATTGACAAGTTATTATGTTTTACAATATTTTGGCGTAAACGTAAGGCAATACCTAGTTGATACTAACAATTATGTAAACAAAGCAAAGACGCATCATCTTTAAGAGTTATAAGAATCAAACGAGGCTAGAAACTATGCCAAGGTCTAAGGTCCAACGAGATTCAAATTCGTCAGTGTAAAATAAACAGACGTATTATGAGAGCAAACAATATAAGATACTAAGATCATAGCTCAACAGTCATATATAGATATTTTAACATAGATATTCACAAACACATTTAAAACTGCATGACCAGATATAAAACAGGTTTACTTAGTATACAGTGACACTGACAATAATATTACAAATGCGAAAGTAACGTAGTTCATTTGTAATATTTTTACGAACAAATCTTAATGAAATTTGGCAAAAAGATCACGAATAGTGACAGAAACTAGCTATACAGGGTGATTTTGAAATCGTGTAATTCCTTTTAACCACGCATTCTACTGGTGATATAGAATAACCCTGATCATATTTTTTCTTAATTAGAATAATGGTTTCGGCAAAATTAGAGTACAGATTTTTTTCATGAAATGATTTCAAATAGTCATATTTTAACCACCTGACACAATCTTAAGATTTTGCTAATTTAAAAATAATAACATAACAATAACTGATGTCGTAAATAATAGGGGGCAATAAAAAGGACCGCCCGTTATTATTTACGACATTAATTATTAATATGTTTTTTTATTTTAATTAGTAAAAAATTAAAATTGCCTCGGTTGGTTAACATATGACTATCTGACACCATTTCACGAAAAAAACGGAACATAAATTTTCAAAAAAAATAATTCTAATTAAATAAAAATATGGTCAGGGTTATTCTATATCACCAGTAGAATGCGTGGTTAAAAGGAATTACACGATTTCAAAATCACCCTGTATATTGTTGCTGTTTTAATGATTTCTAGGTAAATGTGTATTTTAACTGCAAATATTGCACATAAAAGTTTTGCTTTAATTATAATTAACGCATTAAATGCTGCTCCAGTCCAGTAACCAAAATGCATATACTAACCAAAAATCACATTTAACGATACTGAATGCTATCGATGTCATTATGTTGATCGATTGTAGTGACTATATAACAAGCGAAATATTTCATATCTCTGTCCTTACCTCCTAAACTACTCTATAGTCCATCGCCTTTGTTACGAGTGCTTTACACTCTAAACCAAGAGAACTTTCTGGCAAAGGGAACAGATATAAATTTTGTTCGAGAAATTTACGATAATATAATTCCTAATACATTGCATTGCGTTCTACTACTTTAACAGGTACAGTATTATTTTAACAGGAACGCAATGCACATTGCAAAAATAGTTTTAAGTGATGATATATAAATAAATTGCTTATAAATACAAAAATCTAATTATGAAGAACTCACCATATCAAAGAACTTCTTGTCCATGAACGGCCTGATGAGTAACATTAATTTGTCTAATACTGGTTCCGTATTCAGAACATGGATCGCTCTCATGCGCACTGGCATCGCCTCTTGTACATATTGGAAGAATTTACGAAGCGTCCTGAAACACGACAATGTTAATTTCAATACATAATAAATTTCTAGCCATCAACAATCTGACATTGACTACGTTCTATGATGATATGTTAATGTATCAATAATTTTATAGTTCAACATTTCTGAAATGCATCTGCGGCCTTCAAACTAGAAGTCATTAAATTTTCACGGTAGTATTGCTACCTTGAACATCTAATGATAAGCCACGGAATTATGTATTATTCTGTGTAAGGCTATTGAAATGCATTATTTTATTTTTTTTACATCGTCTACTTTTTACTATATAATTTTTTTTTTTGTGGCAATTAATTATGGAATGATTAGCTATTATAACAAAATGAGCATTTGATTGACGATTAAGACTAAGGGTTCCAATAAAATTGTTATAGTTAATAAAGTTTGAATTTTAATAATATTTTGAAGTAGAAATTCTTCCTGATTTGCAAAATTACTTAACATAGTTTAAATTTAAAAAATACTGGACATGATATATCGATATAAACATTCAAAATTAATGGGACACTCATATACGTCTATTACCTTTGTCTATCCTTTTGAAAGCTATGGAAATATAAATATTTGTACTTTATTTCTAGAATGTCTATGTAGAGTAATGCATCTATTGGACTTAATTAGATTGGCATACATAATTTATAAACAAACAAATAATGTAATATAATTTCATAATTTCAATAAAATTATACGTTTATTTATACAAGATAATAGCTTAGTTCTAATAATAATAGTTTTGATTTCAATAATGTAATATATTATGTAAGTCAAAATGTGTGACTTATGCAGTACTTACGATAAACTAACTCGCGTAAGATGTCCAAACTTGACGCCGCGCATATCGAACAGGAACATGTAACCGGGTTGAGGGCCTCGCTTTGTTAAACATAAATCTGTGAACAATAAAAAATAATAAGAAATAGAACTACTAAATTATAAAAACACCAGATCTCCTGCGGTGTTCCACAAGGTTCCGTCTTTAGCCACTGCTGTGACTCGTCTATGATGCGTTCCTGCGGATTAGTCTCCTTCGTAGGGTCGGTGACGTCTGTTACGCCTACGACATTCTGATAATGGCCATAAAAACAGTCATCGCTGAACATATACCACAAAAATACCAAATTGGTAGCTTTCTGATTACCACCTCTAGATACCGGCACTTGCTGAACTGTTTTGTAAGCTTGTAAGTTTAATAAAAGCGATGTTAGCCCAATAGACATAGTATTGGTATTTAATATACCTACCTATTCTATTACCGACGCACTGTGGTTCGTCTAGAACATGCTAGCTGGACAAAATTATTTATTGAGGTTTTTTAGTTCGTACGGCTTTATTATGATATTCTAATGGGGTATTAGCGCATATAACACCAAAATACAGGAGGTAGGGTCACGTGTGCCAACATAAAAAAATATAATAGCGATTAATCTTTTATTGTCAGACAGGTAAAAAATAACAATGAAAAAAAATAACAATAGTCATAAAATATTGTGCTACTAAGGACTTGGCTTCTAATTACATAATAGGGCATTATTACTACCTACTCAATAACAATACTTTTCACTTAAAAAATATGCAGTTAAAAACAATATGTTGACAACTAATAATAAAGTTAGATAAGGTACACAGCTTAAAAAAACATTAGTAAAATATTATTTACATCTTCTATTTATTCTGCATCACTAAATTCTTCTTCTGAAGAATCATCTACCATATAATCTGACATATTTTGATGAGAACTACAATGACTTACACTAGACCTTACATTTACAGGAGGGGATATAATGAATTCTAAAACCTCAGAAGGAAGTTTACTCGTCGGTTTTTTCGGCACTTCCCTAAGGCCATTTATTACAGGATCAGATGTAATTAGCAACATATTAAGTAAATCCCTATTTGTGGCAATACGTGAATATTTTCGAGTATTGTGCTCCCGGAACCTCCTATAATCCTTATTACGCGCTTCCTGAGCTTCTTCAGAAAGCTGCCCAATAGGTAAAAGAGCCGATCTCACAATTTCTACACTGTGCACAAGAATTTTGTGCACAGTAACAGGCATTTTATACCACGAATAGAGACTAAGATACAATTTTTTTGTGTCCTGTGTAAAAGAATTAAATTTAACAACATCAATATCGTAACCCGAAAGTTATATGGATAGTGCCAAAGTTCTTAATTAGTGTCACATCTACACCTGTAATATCTGAAGCCTGTTCAGGATTCTCAAAAAACCGACGAGCAGTATTCCCATCATTCGTATTACCAAATCCTGGTTTTGGTTTATCTACAATTAAACCCATTTCAACCTTAAACCTTTCTTGGATACGAGCCGAACGTTGCTTCACATTTTCTTTGTCACTTTGACCTCGAAGTTGCCATTTCTTAACTTCAAGACGATAGCTTATGTGAAGCAAACATTCAAAAGACCGGATCCAAGCGTGAAGGGGAAATATACCAAAACCAAGAGTTTCCTTATTTACAACAAATTCCCTAGACTCATCATTCATAAATTTAGGAGTAGCTCCACAAATGTAACATTTAAGTGCTGACGAAGTTTCAGTCATAGCGTTGCACACTTTACCATCAATCATCGTGAACAGTAATTCGTGTTTGACCGATATCTCTTTACCATCTATATTACCTATTGTTGGCACCAATTGGTTTATTTCCTCCAAAATCTTATTGGTTTCTATTACAGTAAAATCTGTTGTTTCTTTGAAGAAAATAAACTTACAATACATGGTAGAAGATGGTCGAGGATTCTGCCAAGCAACTCTACCACTATTGTCACGTAACTGAAGTGGCACGAATGAGAACATAAACAAAAACTCATCTGTGTCTTCACTGTTTGAGAATTTTTGTTTGTAAGTGCT
This sequence comes from Catocala nupta, assembly GCA_963675205.1. Classification (NCBI taxonomy): domain Eukaryota; kingdom Metazoa; phylum Arthropoda; class Insecta; order Lepidoptera; family Erebidae; genus Catocala; species Catocala nupta. Next base: position 15,031,508 of record OY776098.1, read on the forward strand.
ATGACCGGAACTTCCATCACACCCCCACTTGCTAACAAGGGAGAGTGATGAGCCAGAAACTACAGATTTTAAAACTTCACGCTGTGCACAAATTAGACGTTCAGCTATTTTATTTAAAACCGCCTGAAGTTTAATTTCTGCACGCGTTTCGCTTATAAAAATCTGTTCCTCGGGAGGGTAGCATTCAATTTTTGCCTGCCTAACACTATAAAATGATGGGAATACCTGGTGTCCTGCCTTGATGCTCCATTTCCTCGTTTGTTTATAAGAGTGGCTCGTGGATTTGGCATCCACATAATATGCCAAAGCCTCCTCTTTGGACAAACATCTTGGTTGTTCGCGTACCTTTTCACCCACATATCTTTTCATTTCTTGGCACTTTTCCGGACTATGGCTTGCTTCTTTAATCACAGTAGCCAAATTCCGATGTCCGGATAATCGTGCCAATATTTCAGCAGCGGCTACTAGCTGGTTTACATCTCGCGTGTGTAGTAGGTCCTCCACGCGTCTCCTTTTCGTTTTTTCACTTGCTTCAGGAAAATCTATTGATGGACGTCCACGAATCGAACTCTTACTTGATGATGATGGTGTTGAGAGGTGGACAGATGCTTTGAATGTAAAATCCCCAGACAACCACTCAGAATTCTTAGTCAGGAAGCGATTACGGCATTTCCCACATTTTTCCCATTTTTCTGTGTATTTGGATGACAATCTTCCAATTGTCATTTTAATTTCCCGCTCAGATGCTTCTGTGATATTAACAAAATCATGTTTCATCACTATAAACTCATACAGTCTACTGTTGCGGTTCTCTTTAGCATGTTTCTGCCATTCATCAAAAAACTCCATTTTCGAGACTGAGAATTCGTATTCTAGAAAACAGACAAAATGACAAAGTTGTACTCAAGTGTGCAGGCTAAGATGACTAAAATTTAAAAGCTAACAGATATGGCTATGCTATATATAAAATCTAGCCCGGGTACAAGAGGGTACAAGTAGTTTCTAGTCCAATGAATTCAGAAAATCATCAAAATTTGACAAACTTCTTTAAACTCGAGCTATTTAAAAAAAATGGGGAAATATAAACCTATTTTCTTATTAGAAATAAAAAGTACATACCTTTAACTTGAAGATCCATCACTAACACTTTTGAAAAAACTTAAACTCACTGACATAGGATGTTACTTCCGTACACGCAAAAATGCAATTAATAAGTGGTTTTCTTACCCTTTCCTTATATACTAACCTCATTACCTTATCAGTAGTTGACACGTGTCCAAAACAATTCTCAGAATTGGGGCACCTGGGTATCTGGTAAAAGGCTCAGGTAATAAATTTCAGGTAATTAGACAATGACTTTTGTCCAGCTAGCATGTTCTAGACGAAACACAGTGCGACGTGCGATCACTTCTAATATTAGCTTAGCTTAAGGGGTGACTACCTACTAATAATGGTAACCCAAATTAATAGAAAACTTTTTGGGCATCCTTATATTTAAAAATTGACATAAATAACTAAATATGTTTAGTAGGACTTAGTGCAATACTAAAAGCTAATTAGTTGACAATTATTTTTAACTATATGCTATCAGTTAACATTGGTAAGTTTATTAAATTAAATCTTTACAAATAATAATTACTGTAAATATCCAACTTATCCTTAAATAGTAAAAATAAACCACAAATGCTTTTACGAAATTGAATTACTGTTTAAAGTACGAAATTGAATTACTGTTTAAAGTTATTTATCTCAATTAACATTAAACGCCATTGAGAATATTTTAAGTGACAATTAATTACTGAGTTAAAATAACGCTAATGATTATTTTTAAATGTCACTTTATACTTTTTTTACTGCCAAGGTGACAAACTAGTTAAGGCCCGCCGGATGCTTAGCTGTTTACGAAACCTTTAGTCGCTTACAAAACCAGTGTATTACGTGCTAGTAGCAAATACTTTAAAGCTCTGACCGCATAGGCCTTCCAAAATGCGAATCTTATGATTCGCTTTTACATACCATCCATGCCATTTGATTAAATAAGAAAGTAGGTACACCAATAAATTATTTTTCAGAAAAGTATTTATGGGAAGAAAATGTTCATGTTGGTACCCCATTTGGCAACCATACTTTCTATCTATCGTATTTTATTTAATTAAGGGCCGTTTTTTCAATCGTCAGATAACTTTTATCTGAAGTATAAATATGGCGGTATGACATATTTTCTATACAAAAGCTGTCAAAACGTCAAACATATTCCCCAGATAAAAGTTATCTGACGATTGAAAAATCGACGCTTAGTAATGCAATCTGTTAGTAATCAATGTTTCCAATAGGATATAGAACAAATGTTTAATTATTTTCTATCGAGTGGAATATGATTAATCATGTCTTGGCTCGCGCAAAATAAAACGTCAATTTCAATAAACTATAATTTCAAAATTATAGTATGTCTTGTAAGAATGAATATAAGAAGGAAAACAAATATTCTGAAAATGGCGCTTTAAAAATTTAAACAATATGGCGCCAGCGCTAGAAGTCAACATTACTCTGTCCGCTGGTAACAATATGTACATCGTCCCTTCAAGGAGCCATAGTACTCTCAGCGCAGGAACACAAGACAAAGCTAGCACGGTGTTACTAAATTAGGCTATAGGACGATAGTAACTGATTATCCTAAAAACGTAGCAGTGATCTTGCTAGCTATAATCTACACGTGGAAAAGTTTTAATCACAAACCAATAAAAGCACTTTAACGTCAATAAACCAGTATGCAGAATTGTAGATACATGACATATTAAATACTGAATGACGCAGACTTTCTTAGAAACGCATTTACGTCAAAATCTTCTACTAGGTGCATGCATTAAATATTTATTGTTCATTGGTCCTGTACAGACTAAGTACTACTTTATTATCCTCTTTACTCCAGAATGCCGTGTACCATAACCTTGCCTTTGCCCCTACTGCTCCTCTTCCACATAGGGACAGGGCTATTTCCGTCTACCTAGCGTGTTTCAAATCACCAAGCTAATAAAATATTTCCTACTAGGAAAACTCAATAAACCTGTCTGGGGCTTTATCATCATGTCTCGAAAGTCTTTTTTCTTGTCCCCTTACGTGGCATCTAAAAGCATAACTAGCGATATGCGTAGTTAATACACCCTTCTCTGCTTACCCCTTTGAGGATACACAAACGTGAACCTATGTATGTCATGTCTATGTATCACTAAAATACTAAAAATCTAATAGGCAACAATGTAAATACTACACTAATAAGCCCTATAATCCATACGAGTTCTAAGAAATGCACGTACGTCAATAAAATTCTAGGTTATGCATTAAATAATCAATGTTCATTGATATATTGAATAATAGTTAATTTGTACAATATGTTTACTTTATTTTTATATGATATGTGTGCTGCGCGGTATTAGGTCTCAGTACTTGCAACCAGTTGACAACCTTGGCGGTTATTCCGTCAAATCGTGAGAAGGGAACGTTAAGCACAATACATTTACAACTTGTTATCATGTTAAGTTAGCGTCCTCTATTAAATATTAAAGTTCGGAAATTATACTTTAAATATAGCGTGGAGGTGTGTTAACTATATATAGAGAACAGATATTTACAGATTTATAAAATAAACAATGTAAACTTGGCGATTAAAAGGAGTGAGTTTCTTGTCTTCCAGTATTTCTCATTAGTGACACGACGGGTGTAATTAATGAGAATTACTTTTTACTAAACATGGCAATAGGTTTTGAACTTTGGCGTTCATAAGTGTTACTTTTTTATCTATATGAGAGAATAAGAAACGTTTTAAGACAAACCAATTTTGATTGGAATATTAAGAAGCAGTATTAACGTACGATGCGGAGCGCTACACAAGTATCGGGATAGGCGCTTGAGAGCAGATAATATACATATTGTTACGGCTAGTGCCATCTGACGAGAAGAGTCGGCAGTCCCCTCTAATAATTTATTACAGCACCATCTATTGACATCTTACGGAACTACGTATTTGTCGGTAAGAGTTGAGTGGAGAGAGCGCTGGCACATTCTCGAATCATCGCGCTGTTCCGTGCCGTGTATGACGTTTTCTGGAAAATTCCAGAAGCGCTTTTCCCGCGTATAAATAGAGCGCACGCGCACCGCCGAGTCAGTTTACTATCGTAAGCGGTCAAGTGTTCACCGAAGCGAACGGAAGCGAAAATACTACGAAGTTTGAAGCAGTTACAGTGGAAAAGTGTAGTATAGTGTTTGTTGTGTATTAGAGTTATTTGTGTGCTAGAATAAAACGTGTTTTAGTCGGTAATATTGTTTTGTATCCTTATCCGTCGAACCCAGCACGTAACAATATCTTTAGTCTTGTTAAAAGTATGAACTCTATTTATAAATTGTTCAACTTACATTAAAATTTACTGCGTAAATACTTATTTGAGAAAACTAAGACGCGTTATTACAATCAGTAAGTAACACTTCGTAATTCTAATAACGTAAAAATCATCATACTTATACGAGTACGTTATGTAAACCGTCACTGTCTATAGCATCATTTTTAGTCAAGATACTATTTTAATAAACAATACTTTAAGAAAATTTAGCTTTAGTATCTTTCTGTCCGCAAACTCCAACAGTAATCGATGGATTAATTTAAAAATTCTACTTTTCATTTTTATATAGAGTATTTACATATACTTTTCACTCCGAAGTTCCCCCCTGCTTCTTACAAGTTTTATTAATATAACAATTACAGTATAATAATCGCGTAAACGTAAGACTATTTCCTCAAGTCAAATACAATCAAGCTGTCATAACCATAAGACACTAATTGAGAACCGCCATTTTAAATTTTCTTGGGACATTTTAGCTGGCACGTGTTTCAGTTTTAAAAGGGCTTAAATGGGGTTGTTCGCATTAAATTTTCCATTATCCTTTCTGACGATGCAAAGGTCAGGCGTTCCGTTTATAAATACTCTTGTTTCGAAGAGACGATCGATTTTATAAGAGTAATATTATGTGACAGTAGACAGTAGTTTAATTATACATCCTTTAGTTTATTAATTAGTAATGTAAGTATTATATTAACTTGGTTTTTGAGGAATATCATCGCAGCCATAATTTATTCCTCATTGTAAGAAAATCAGTAGATAACTGAGCGCGGTTATGTCGTTTTTCAGTGGTTTTCAAATCGGTTTAAACACGTTTTGTTAAAAGTTTAAAATTATTCAATAACGTTTAAACAAAGTCGAAATCTAGATGGGTTCTCTAGTGATTTCTATAAACTGACCAAAAGATTATACTAGTGCACACCAACAGCATTATTGGTTAGGTTATTGGTTAAAATATACCAGAGATCCACTAGAATTATAGCCATTAGACACCTCCTTGGAAGTAACGAGTCGTGATTATCAAGTAAAGCTACTCAAGAAACACGCAAAATCTTCTTATTAATAACCATTGAGCAGTTTCATTAATTATCTAGGAAGGCCATCATTACCAAATTTATATAGCATAACACTAAGTAAGTGCTATCAAATAAAAAAGAACAAGTATCATAAATATAGTGACAAGAAAGTTTATAAACAAAGAAAATCCATATATATTATATTTACAGACGAACAGCGAACCACTCCCTTTTTACAACAAAATGCCATAATCTTTTCGGAGCTTCATTCTGATAGGAACACAAAATTGTTACAAATACCTACTAGAAATTACTAGAATTTTCGATTAGGTAGATACATATACACTTATCTATATTCATTGACGAAACTCATTGTGGTGTGACCTATGACTTTTTACGCAAACAATTTATTTACCGTAATAAATGTAATTATTCAATCCCACCGTATGAAAATAAAATAACAATACAATTACTATATGTACCTATATTAATTAAATGCCTAATTAAATATTTAAGGGTACTTTAAATACAATCACATCAATCTCGGAGCCAATCTGCCTGCCAACCGTGTCGAATATGAACATAAGCTCGTTTACGAAGGATCCTGTGGCTATATACAGGTTGTCCGGTAATTAATGGATAACCTGGAAATGTCTTATAGTGGAAATGATGGCCGTTCAGAAAAATATGACAAAAATCTATCCTAACTACTACCTGAGATAAGTGTTTTTTTTTAATTACCATGTATAACTTTCTTGTATACTACGACCATAAATGAATGAAATCCATCGGTTTTTTGTTGTTTTATTATTAAACACTAATTATGCTAATAGATAGACAGTCAAACGTATGCTAGGCTAACTATGCTAGCTTGCAATATTTTTTTTTATTTTTTTTCGTTTTTCTGAACGTCCTTCAGTTCTATTATAAGACATTTCAAGGTTATCCATTAATTACCGGACAGCCTGTATATATACATATAACTTATTTGTTATATTATTAAAAACAGTAGGCCTTTGAACTCGAAAGTGTTTGCAACGCTGAAGACGAATGTTATTAGTGAACAAGTAGGTATATGGCCCGTCTGATGTTAAATTTATATATGTTATGGATAAACACAACACTAAGACTATATAATAAGAATATACTACAGGCAATTAATTATACTTTGTTTAGTCTAAAACAGCATTCAGCATCCAGATTTAAAGGATTGAAAGAAAAGTATTTATTCTCTGACTAGCACGGACTTGACGCATAACAGAATAGAAAAAATAAAATACAAAAATTATGAATGGATTGGGGCTTCAGCGCATTTTGCAAGAGTCACATGAACGCCACGGGACTGTTATTCTGCGACAAACCCAAAACAATTATTCAACTTGCTTTTAAAGCGTTCACACGACGCAAGTACTTGGCACAGGCTACATGCGTGGGCTACTTGCACGCTTTAATCATGAAAATCATTTGCCGATGACCAGCGCAAGTGAATTACTTGTCAATATTTACGTCATCGAAAAATGCTTTGCCGGTGATCATGAAAAATTACCAGATATGTGGAAAAATGAAATTAAATAAGAAAATTTTAAGGTTACTATAAAATAAAATAAATCCATAAATAATTTAGATCAATCTCTGTTGAAGTCAATTTCAAATTAATTTATATTCCACATAGGTACAGTTCTAAGTCCAAAGTCAACAAACAAAGCAGGCGATCGCGGATCAAGAATAACATCAAAACCTATGTAATTTAATTAAAAACTCGTTTATTGTATAAAATATTAATTACTTCAAATCGTTTTCATATTATTCACCGTTCAGTTTTTATGTTACTCTTTGAACTGTTTTCATAAATCTTAACGTAACGGGTTTTTATTTGACGTAAATTAATGTCACGTTTTCAAAGGCCAGTTTTTGTTCAAGTTTCACCCCGTTTGTCAAGGAAAGGTGCGTAGATAATTATTAAAGATTTAAAAGACAGTACAAAAGCTTAGTTGACAATGCCGCCGTGCGTATTTTTCTACTGCGTATATCCAATATATACCTATTTTGTTAAATACATAATAAAGGTGATAAACATATCGAAGATGGCGGCAATGTTTGTATTAATCTTGATATAGCTTATATTTTCAACGGATATAGAACGCAATATTAAGAATTAATGTGCAATAAACATAGAACGCGGGCATTAAAACAACTACTCATACTGGAAACAAAAACTGTACACTTACTAAAGTGTCAGGTTTAGTGAATTTAGGATACTTGTGGAAACACATCATTAAACCACTGTAGGCTAGTGCTTTAAAAAGATATTTCGCGTGCATTGCATTAGCTTAAAGCACTACCCGGCACACATTACAAAATTCTCTTTCAATTTAATTTTTCTATAATGTTTGCCTTGCGCACAGCAATACACCAAAGTTTCACCGCAACTGGATAAATGGCATAGGAACGTATTTGTTTTAAGTATACAGATATTTAACAAACGGACATACATTTTTGTTTTATATTTATACTATACATAAACAAACAGATTTACGATAATAAAATCCCTAAGCTAGTTCTCTGTGTTGTTACAATGGTAAAATTTTCCATTTACATTTTACAAAGAGACCTTAATTCTTTTAAAGATTGCTTAAGACTAAAACTATGGCTGGTATTATCTATCCTAACTAATATTATAAATGCGAATGTGAGTTTGTTTGTTTGTTACGCTATCACGCCTTAACTACTCGACCGAGCAACATGCAATTTCGCATACCTACGAGCTGTCAACAGGGATCAGAAAAGGACATACGGTACCTTTAATCTAAAAATAAACTACTATTCCTTATGGGTAAAAATTAATTATTTTATATAAGTTTTTGCGCCGGCTTCGACCGCATCTTTAAATAAATAAGTACCCAATGTCCTTTTCATGGATCAAGCTATCTTTATACCTATAGGAATTTTCCTCAAAACCAGTTGAGTGGATATCGTTAAATAATATACCGTTTTATATAAAGAAAAACAATATCAGCCGTGTATATAAACTGTTTAACTGCAGGGCTCGAGGCTTTGCTTAGTGTGAGAATGTTAGGCCATAGTCCACCACGCAGGCCCAGTGCGGGTTGGCAGACTTTAAAAGCGTGTGAAGTCTGCCAACCATAACGAAGTGGCGAGAAGCTTCAGGGCCAGGCCCTGGTACTTCATGACTATAGCTATATATATATATATATATATATATATATATATATATATATATATATATATATATATATACTTCATATATATTCATGATAATAGCACACAGGCTTCGACGGGAACAAGCGCCGAGCCCACCATTATCAACGCTTGTGAAGACTTACTTTCGTTTTATTTTATGCTATTAGTATGCAACTTTAAGTGTAGATAACATCTATGTCAACGCATCTCTAGTAACAGAAAAACCTCCAAGGCTACAAAACACTCGCTTTTGAGTACAAGAAATGTGACCTACCTTTATTACTATTTTACAAATTATTGAAAGCAGGAACAATTTTACAAATTAGTCATGTATAGGTATCGTATCTTTCCATACATTCCGTGAGGGTTTTAGAAATCTATGATAAGCATTTATCAGACAAGATAACCCGAATAGGTGGTATCAGACCCATTACTTTAGAGACACATAACCTGCATAACTTTTAAAAAGACAGACTAAACAATCTGTGACATACGTAAACTACATAGATGTGTACATAGACTGTTGTAGATGAGTGTTGAAAGCTATGAAAGAAATTTAGCATAGTAGCAATTTTTGTATTGCCGCGCATTTTAAAAGCTCTTAATCTGAGTTTTAGAATACCAGACATAATTAAAAATCTATTGTGTCTGGCCGCCGGTGTGCAGTTGCGACTCAAAAGGTTTAAAAACAGCCCCAAATACGTTGACTACTTGTTTATCACTTATTTGTGTTCCGTGTGGGGATCGAATCCTCAAAAAATAATAATGATTACGACCTAAAAACGTTATTTACTGACGTAGCAGTACGCCTGATAGTACTACAGTGCCGCCAATCGCGCGCAAGGATAAGCACATAAACGTTGCTCACGCATAGCTTTGTCCCTGTCCCGCTCGATAAGCTTTGCCTTAGCGACATGACCACTTAAAGTATTGTGGCAATCGAACAATCAAAATATACGAACAATATTAAATGCAGAACACCGTACTAATACCGAGAGATAATTTAATGATGTCTAATTCTTTTATTGAAATAATAATAGTCATGTTGCCTCACTTATTTCTGTGATCCTTTTTCGTTTGAGTTCAAGTTAATTATTGTTTCCACAAGATAATTAACAGCCGCACAATAAAATTAACATTCGTCAGCTACTTTCAAATTTAAGATAGATTATTATTTTACACTTAACAAAATTAATGGAGCGTTCAGTAGAAATACATTTGAAAACAATTACTTTAAAGATACTAAAATAATCCTGGTGTCGTGGACATTTTTAGGGTTCCGTACCAAAAGGGTGCAAACGGGGCTTTATTACTAGGCCTCCGCTCTCTGTCTGACTGTCAACGGATTGTATCTCATAAATCGTAATAGTCTGAAAGTTGAAATTGACACACGTTTGTATTATATTTAGAAAGAAAGAAAAAAGAAAGAATTAATATTTATTTGACACATACCACAAACACATAATAACAAGTATAAAATAAAAAGAAGTAGGTACAAAAATAAACTTAGCGAAACGAGATCAAATAAAAAAAAACAAATCAAAGTACATATTAAAGTAAGTGTCTAACAGTAGTGTCAAATAGGACCCAGTTCAGCATGTGTCAGACGAAAGCCTGACGCTGGTTTTCAACTAGGTCTTTTAGTAACTCACGAATATAAAACCATCTATAATATAAACAAAGAAAATAAAAGTAATATGTATATATATAGTATATATAAAAACAGAATAATATCGACTTTACACACAGACACAATTAATATAATACACAGATCACACAACACAAAATTATATAAAAATAATAAATACTTAATAATAATGATACGACTGAGTTAAATTAATTTTAATTTATTATAATATCACGCTGTAACCACAAATAATAAAAACCAAAATGGCGAATTTCAAATTATGGAACCCTGCGCGTGCGAGTCTGACCGCCACTTTATTATTTTTCTTTTATAAGGATCCCTCTCTAAGCACAAACTATAGCCGTCTGTCTGCGACAATACCTACTTCGTGGTTATAAAAATATATACAGTAAATCAGAGCCAAAGAAACTTATATTGCGTTACTCCGACTACGTGAGGTATGCGGTATGCGGAGGTCCAAGTATTGTACCCCATTCAGCACAGCGTCTCCATTATTACATGGTTGGCACCGCGAGAGTTTCATTCTTGGTTTTACATGTATCCATAGGCTACCTGATTACCATTGCTGTGTCCGTATGATTGCTCGCTAAGCCGTGCCGGATTAAAGATATTGTAATAAGGCACCTCTTGTGTCCCAATATCATAAAATATTTTCTTTTACTAAACGCTATGTAATACTACGTACCTAATAGATTTTACCCTCAAATACCTACTAAGACATCTATTTTCATAGACCAGTTTAAGACTACAATTTTCTAGTTTACCCCATAAAGGTGAGCAATCTCATATCCGGTGACGACAAATACTTCTTTAATAAATATTTGGTCTTGGTCTTTCGCCATATTTAAACTTTTAAGTTTTTTATAACACTTCTCCCGCGCCTATTCCTTTCTCGCTGGATACTTTACTAACATTTAAACAACGGACACAAGGACCATCCACTTATGAAAAAACTATTTGTGGATTAGGTAATAAGGTTTTGTCCTGTCTGGGCTCGAACGGATCCCACAACACTCATTGCAGCAGCACTCACGAGACCACCATTTAAACCACTATGCCATCCTTGAAATGGGTATACTATTTGGACTAGATATTTTCAAATATTAGTTTTAGGTATTGGGTATACAGTCAAATATAGGCAGATAATAATTGGGAATTAAATGCATTAAATATTTGCGCCATTAGCTCAGTGTAGTTAACCTGATTGATCTATGTAAATATATAAATATTAACTGCATACCTAGGACGTAATATCAATAACTGAGTGATTACGACCGGTCATAATAAATATACGCTTGTGAAGAACTATAATAACTAGTTCACCCTGTAATCCGACTTGAGGAAAACGCACGCAAAGGTATCAAAATAGAAACGAGCATGTTCTAAGCTAGTTTTTAAAGCCTACCTTCATATTCCGCAAGGGGTAGGGTAGGACAGCCATAGGATAGGTACAGGTATTTATACACATATTTAACCAGCAGAGAATGAAGTCTTGCGGAATAGAAGACGCGCGTTTTGACGTCCACCAAGTACACTTTTAAAATTCGTACTGCTAAGTATAGAGTTATACATAAGTATATGTTTATATACAAAGAGTGCCCTGCCGTTTCGGTTTCTCCTAAGGGTCGAACCGTGACGTTAGATAACTCATAAACTTTGTCATTGATTAGGCTATGTCAGCTGTCGGCAACCCGCGACCTGCGTGTCTCCTCTTTGCAGCCTGCAACTGTTTTGTAAATAAGGTTTTATCATTTGGAATTATTTTAATATCACGCCAAAACTGAAATCAACTCCATTCGCGAAAGCCGACACTGGCCCACAAAATACTTCTCGACAAATTGTGGTTGTTTTTTTTTGTATTTCGAACATAATCGATAACGGTATACAAAGTTATGAACATACGCAGCCTATGTGGCCCGTGCTGGCTAAAAGGCTATGCTTATTTCAAAATTTGGTCGCTCCCTATTACGTGTGACCTAATATCATACTGGCGAAATGTTGTATACTACGTCTCTTCCTATCCGTTTGCGGATATAGACATAAGACTATGTATGTATAATGGCAAAAATGACAAAAAGCATAAAATGTAAAAAATTTGTTAAGTTTTATTTTATTTTCTAATGATTATTAGTAATTTAGGTTTCAAATGACTAGTATTATTGTCATATACATATGTTCCTCCAGCTACGCCAAAAAGTTTGTATGAGGAGTAGTCACGTCGGTAATGCATTTGCATTATTGTTGTTGGTTCAGCCAGCAACCTTTCTATCGCAAGTTCAACGCCTTATACATTGTACCTTGTTAAAGCATCATCAACTATCACTTTATAAATATGTATATGTAATATCAATTATCTTCTAGTCTTAACTTAGAATCGTTATCCCTCGGGATACGGCGGTCTAATGGCTGTGGCTTTGAGACAAACCTGATAGCTGAATCCGGTTAGACTAGATAGCTAAGCCACCATTAGGAGGCATTATGAGGCTGGGATGGCGTTGTATAGTATTGGATTTTATGTAACTCTAGCGGACCGCCCCGGCTTCGCATGGGTAGTACAAAACCTTATCAAATTATAAACCTAAACCTTTTTCATTAATCACTTTGTCTATTAGTGAAAACAGTATGAAAATCCATTCAGTAGTTTTTGAGCTTATCGAAAGCAGCCAGACAGACGCATCGGGGGACTTTGTTTTATAATACGTAGTGATTCAAGACAGCGATAGACTATGATATTTTTTATGTATACTGTATTATAGAGGAGACCGTAGGCGGTAAATAAAGTAAAAACAATTAGGGACGAAACACTTCTTTTTTAGAAATAAAAGTATTTTCACTAGCAACCGACCCTAGTATCGGTAATAAGAGTGAATGAAGGGTGAGCTTCATTTACACTTATTACATTCAAAATAGTCAAGACAAATATTTAAAAAATAAACTCATACTAGTTACTGTCCATGACCAAGCCCGTGTAAATCTATGGGAACGCCTCCGTGAGTTAAAACTTATAATGCAATATTATTTATTGATTTAGAAAAGACAACTACCAACATCCTGTGTCACTGGCATCTTTACGAACATTCAAACAACTGACACAAAGAACATCCAGACTCGGCAGACAACACTCGGTAATATCGGTATAGTGACAGCGGCGACTATGAAATTCATGCAGTCAAATTATTGGTTACCTTAAAAATATTTTACTACATTCATATACCTGATTTAAAAACATTTTCACAAAACTCAATTTACCAACCTATTATTCGTTTACCAAGTTACTTCGATTTCATTCTATGTAAATCTTTATATGAATATACATTATCCATTATTTAATTTATATTTATTACATTTAACGTATATTGTTTGAAATGGCAATTGAATAAAGTTTTACCACCTCTGCTCATTATAAACATGAACTCATTTGAACCAAATCACCACGACTGCAATTATAGGTGCGTTTATTGTAACAAGAGATCTAAAAACTAGTTAACACATAGACTGTAATTTACGAAGATGAGTTCACAGATAGATAAAAAAGAAACAAAGATAACATAACTATTCAAAATACTTTAATAAATAGAATCGTCTCAACATTGGAATACATACAAAATGTTTCTTCATTAATAAACCAAGGAAGAAAGACTAGAAAGATAGCAGACAAGTGTAATAGCCCGTCTGTCATCAGAGGATTTATTAGGTCGTTACCAATTATGCAGAAACCTTTACATGGCCTTCTTGAAGAGCTTTATGCTATAGACTCTAGGGAAAACCATGGTCGAAAGGCTGTTCTGATAAAGTTGGGTAAAGTGACAGTTCTAAACCTGAGTTTCCTGGCATTAATTTTATGCTACTAAAGTGGTATTACATATTATGTTCTGTGTGATGGTAAGCTTGGCTTCCACTCAAGACTTTCCTAACCTGTTCGTCCGGAGATAGTGTAGCAAGATGTTTTAGAATCGATTCAGAAATTTAAGAGCTCCTTACTTACTAGTAAGAAAATATTAACTTATTTGAATATTTGTAAGTATTAAAAGACGAAAAATGAATGTAGTCGTTATAGAAACTATATAGCGTCTGAGTATTTGTTTTTAAATAACTATCTACTGAAGGAATATTGTTATCTATAAGCCAAATTTTACCAGAAACGATTTACTGGTTTTGTTGCAAAACGGCAACAAATGGATAGATATACATATTTAGTATCATATTACTAAACACGATCTTTATTATATTTCTTGCTAACGCGTTTTTTATACCTGAAAACTTAAATATCTTGCAAGTAAAGTTTATTTATTAAAGTTTATATGGTCATGTTTTTATTTGCACTGAGATTTTAACGTAAAAACCGATTAAATTTTAATCACTCAGCAAAATGCGAATTGCACTCATCAAACAAAATCTGTCGATACTACCATTAATCAAGGCCTAGTATCGACCAACAACCGCAAAAAATCAATCAAATATAATTAGCACGAATCGATTTGTTTGCATCGCCGAATCGGTGGCGTAAGTTGCCCAACCGCTACCGGTACCTAATGTCTTCATTTCCAAGTCTGAGCCGAATGTTCTGTTAGGAAATCGTGGTATTAGCAGAGCGTGTGAAGTAGAGCAGTAAAACATGTGGAGGAATGGGTTGTGATGTCCTTCCAACACAAAGACAGGGTCTTTTGACCAAACAATTGAAGTCAGAAAATATTTCTCTCAACCAACGCTTGGAAGCTGATATCCGAGCGCGCCCAAACTATAATAAATGTAAATATTGTTGATAGAGTCTAAACAACTTTTATGACAATTACTGTTTTCGAGAATGTCTGGTACTACAAACTTAACTTGCGCGATTCAGGTTTGTATGGAGTTGTGTGTAATTGATAACAACGCCATCTCTAGTCATTAATCGTAACTTCTTCGTTAATGTTAATGACAATCATGTTACCAAACAACTTCATTAGAGTACGTGTCTTAACTGTGTTTAAATAATCCTTAGAACTGTTATCGAATAGTTTACTGTATCTGTATTTACTGTGTTTAGATAATACTTAGAACTGTGGATGCCAATTTAAACTCTGATAATCCTATTGTAAAACCTTCCACGAGACAGGCCTAGCCTAGTGTGTGCGGTTTTTGTCTATTACACATACGAATTTGTTTTTGGCAATAATGGAGTCGCTATATACAATTAAACATGATTAGCGAGATATCAATGTAGTTTAAATCTGCCTACTTATTCTATATACCGACGTAGGTGGTATGTACGTATGCATGTAAAGTCAATATATCGAACTCGGTCATTTGAACTATGACCCGGCAGGCAGACACTCAAGGTCTTTTGATATATTGTCGACGAATTAAGACGACTTGCAGTTCATTATATTAGTTTTTCTAGAAAATTAATATCTGCTAAGAAAATTTATATCTGTGCATCCATGCAACAAGGTTGTTCAGTCAACATCAAGTATTTCATATAATATGCATTATTTTACAATAGTACCTAATTATCATGATTAAGTAGAAGGTTCACATATCTATTTTACAACACATATCTATTTTATATATAATTCTTATATGCTTATATTACTGACAAAATATACTCCACAGATAAAACAATGAAGTAAGCGATCAGGTTAAAAGCTCGAATATGCAGGAAGCTGTAGATTCGATCTGCATTAAAAAGAATACTGTCTCTCCCTAGGGTAGGTCACATTTTTTATATTTGTATAAGTAACTTCGACATTACTAGTTTCTGGCCGCGGCTTCGCCCCTGCGAAAACCACGACTACACTTATCGAGATAAATAGTGGCATATGTCTTATGTTCTTTCAAATGATTTCCTCACCAAATTTCATCATAATTAGTATAGTAGTTTAGCCGTAAAAGCGTTAATCTAATGCCGCTAATTAGGATTAAGGTACAGTACTGCAATGTATCTCATGTTACTGTAGTATGGATATAAGATTTCTAGTGGCTCCCTCGATCCGTTAATAAAGATAGTGCTAAATCCTTACGCATATTATTAATGCGAAAGTGAGTTTGATTGTTTGTTACGGTTTCACGCCTTGACTACTCGACCAATCATCGTGATATGAGCAGAAAAGGACATAGGGTACCTTTCACCCAGAAAGTTTTTTTTTTTTTTTAACCATGCTGAATGCTTTGACGCATACCTCTCCGCGGGGCGACAGAGAGGTTATGTCGGACTCACCGGGGAAAGATGGTGAGTGACATCCCGGTAATACCGACTAAACCTACCACGGTGTTCCTCGACATAACCGCAATCGGCGGGGCCGCGCGAATCGCTTTCACATGCAATCGCGACCCCGCCGAGGTTTCGGCCCGCCCGCGCCGTATGAAACGGCAGGCCACTACACAAATTTACAACCACTAATTTTACTGTCCCCCTGAGGGCGGAACGGACACACGATACAGAGGCGCGCGTGGAAACACGCACGCCGCCTCTCGGACCTGGTGCTGATCGGGTGGCGGGCAGGCCCACGAAGCCCACCACCCCCAGGTCAATCCTCAGGGTGGCTGGAGGTCGTCTCGCGCTCTCCGGCGCCCGGCTCTGCGGTTGGGGAGAGGGTTTAAGCGTTCCCTCTCCCGGTCCGCCGCCTTCTAGATGGAAATCACTTCCTCACAGAAGATCCAGAAAGAAAAAGTAGCAGTACTAACCTAACCTACATTAACGCAAGCAAAGCCGTTGGTAAAATCCGCTAATAACTCGAAGTAAGTACTCGAATTATGATGATATGAAACTGTCGCGCAAGTTCGTCGCCGATCCAACCAGCCTCCGTCAAACGTAAATGCTGAAGTTTCAGGCCAACTGTTCCTACCGTAAACCTAATTTATTCCGAAATTGGTTCTGAATTTCCGAATAAAGTAGTCCGAATAAAAGAGCAGGGCCATTTTCAAAAATAAATCTGAGGTAAGTTCACTGTCTTTTAAGATTCGGATAGGCATTTTGAAGGGTAACCCAACTGTTCGAAAATTTGCTCGTACCCGCCTAGACTTACACGTCTGTCATGGCTGCGAACTCATTTATCTTCTTTTGTTGGTAAAAATTTTACTAAAACGTGAAAGTTTCTGAAGATGTCGGTTACTCAATAACGCGTAAAACGTTGAATGGATTCGAATAAAAGTTGGCAAAAAAATAAAAGCAGACAGTCCACATGCCGGATTAATTCATAGATTACTTTTATCTGGCCAAGCTTTCGTGTGGGATTCACAAAATCTAACCCACGCGCAGAAGCAATTATAATATAATAGTATCAGCCCTGTACAAAATCTGCTGCACTGCTAGGCACGGGTCACTTCTCAGTCTGAAAATGTTTAGGCCATAGTCCACCACGCTTGCCCAGTGCGGGTTGGTAGACTTCAGAAATCTTCGAGAACGTTACGGAAGACTCAGACATGCAGGTTTCAACACAATGTTTTCATTCACCGTTGAAGCGAACTATAATTCAGTAATTAGTGGCCGTGAGTTTCCTGCAGGTATCTTCTCATAGGCTTAATATTTTGATTAAACCTAGCAACTAACCTAAATGTAGCTTCAGTAAATTAGTAAACTTACTAACCAATAAATTTTGACGTTCATCAGTGTACTTAGTAACTTAAATGAATAAATTACAATTGACTTTGACTTTGATCATAATCAATATCTGAGGCAGTTACATCAGAAAATTTACTTCCAATTTTGAAAGAGTCCAGATTTCAGAAATTTTGGTCTTTATTATCTTGTCAACTCTTAGTATGCCAGACATAATTAAAAATCTGTTGTGTCTGGCCACTGATTTGCCGCTGCGACTCAATAGGTTAAGAAGTTCCAAAGATTATAAAATGTCCTACTCAAGTTGTATGTATAGGTATGGTGACTTACCAACAGTCATGAAGAGCAGTTTGCAGCCATGTTCTAGGCTGTACTTGGAGGGTTCGGTGTCATGAAGCCGGTGGTAGATGATGTCGTAGCCCTCGCACGACTTGCCCGGCAGAACGGAGAACTCTCTGCGAACAAAGAACATAATGTGAAAACTTACTTTATGACATTAATTTAGATATTTTTCTTGATTCCTCTTTATTTCTTAATTACGCTTGCTTGTCTTATGAGAAAAGTGTTAGAGTTTAGTATACATCCAGTGGCGGCCCGCTCCGGGCGGCACTTTTAGGGGGCATTAAAATTGCACAATAAATAATAATATTATCTTGTAAATATTTAAACCACTGCATGACGAACTGACACTGCATGAAGAGGAATGGGCAAATGTACATACACAATAATGACGACTGTTCTTGCCGAAAAGTTGTTTAAAATTTCTGTATATTGCAGTACCTATTTTAAATTGAAATACCTAATTAAGAGGGCGGCAAAATTTTCTTCCTGGCTGTCACCCACGCTAAGCCACTGTATACATCATAAAATATAATATATAATTCTGGATCAACTGGTTTGAATCTTAATAAAGCAAGCTGAGGCTTTCAACTTATATGAAGTTCTGCATGTCTAACTTGGACTCGGCGATTCCATCGCGTGGTTTATTATTTAAATAAAGCCTATTTTATTCAGAATTAGTGTAACCTTGTATTAGCAAAAGATTTTTTGAATAAGTTTAGTAATCACAGAGATTATTCTCTACTGGTTTATATATTTCTAGCTGTCTCCCACGGTTTCACTTACGTTTATGATAACTGCTGGCTCTCCGTGGCTCGTGGTGTGATGCTGTATAGCCTATCTTTTATTTAAAATCGGTCCTATAGTTTTTTTAATCATGAATTACAAACAAAAAGACAAATTCTCCTCTTTATAATATTAATATAGACCGTATAAACAAACTCATTTCTATAATGTCAGCATACATTATTATTTATGGCCAATAAATAAAACAATGATAACACTAAAAATAGCAGGTAGCAACTTTGAACTTTAACCTTTTGAAAGTCATTAAGGCTTTGCTTATGTAATTTTCTTTTGTTTTATTGTCTGAGGTAGCAACTAAGAAAGCAGTGCACTTCATGGTAAACGGCAACCGCCGGTTATAGGCATAGATTTGTGACAAAACAATTCCATAGAAATAAACCTGAACCCCTGGTTATAATGCAAAATTGGAGATTGCCACACTGCTGTCACTGTATCGAGTATCATTCGATCATCACATGTGACATAAAATTGTGTGATTCGCGAAAAGTTGTATCGACTCTGTGTGTTGTGTTGTTGTGTTTGAATGTTTGCTAAGTCATGAAATATTCCTAGTGCGAGATTGGCACCGACGCAAGATTTTTGGCGACTGAAATAGAAAGAATGTGACACCACTCTTTCTACGCTTTCACGCTTGACACCTGCATTCAGTGAGATATCCATGTATTAGTAATAATACAGAACTCTGTCACCTGTGATAACAATTATCGATGTCGGGCGGATATTCGAGCAGCTAATACTATAAACGTGCAGATTACATTTATCTAGAAACTAGTAATACAGCGTCTTCTTCGTCTTTAGTCGGAGACTTTAACTTAAGTAAAATTAATTGGGATCTAAATGCCGTAAATGATAATCTGCCTAAAACTTGCCAAAGCTTTTTAGATTTTATGAACGTAAGTCAGTTGGCACAGCATAATTATGTAAAGAACTTTTCTGGACGCATTTTGGATTTGGTCCTGTCTACAATCCCATCTTGTTCTGTAAACGAAACTAGCTATCCGCTAACTGTTATTGATAAATATCATCCACCCCTCGAAATAACCCTCAAATTGGTAAAATCCCCTACTCTTCCATATAATTCTGGCAGGAGACCCAACTTTTATAAGGCAAAATACTCGGATATTACTCAGTATCTTAATAGCTTTAATTGGCATAAACTTTTTAGTAATGCGAGTGATGTAAATGAAATGACATCAATATTTTATAATCATCTAAACGATGCTATTAAGAAATTTGTACCGTATCGGAAACAAAGAAATAGTCATTATCCACAATGGTTCAATAAATCTTTGATTACATTATTAAAAGAGAAATACAAGCTCAGGTTGCGCTTAAGAAAATATAAAAATCCCTTAGATAATATTGAACTTAATTTGATTTCAAAACGATGTGAAACGCTAGCCAAGTTTTTATATGGTAATTATATTAAAAACATTGAAAGGGATATAAAAAATAATCCAAAAGTTTTCTGGAGTTATCTAAAAACTAAACGTGGTGGATCTAGTGCCTATCCACTGACTATGACTGATGGTCAGGTGACGACGTCTAAAGGTTCTGAAATCTGCGACCTTTTTGCTCAGCATTTCTCAGCTGCATACACATCTGATACTGGCTCAAACAATAATGGTTGTCCCCCTTTTTTTGAAAATTTGGAAAACCAGAGCCAGTGCTTGACAAGCCCAACGTTAAACCGTGACACCTTACTCTATAAATTAAAATCTGTCAATATCAGCAAAGGTCCAGGCCCTGATGGTATTCCGCCTCTTTTAGTTTATTCCTGTGCATCTGCTCTGGTGTCTCCCTTGCTTATAATATTCCATAGTTCGCTAGCCTCAGGGACTTTCCCATTAGAATGGAAAAAGGCCAAGGTAGTTCCAGTTTATAAGGCTGACAAAAAAGACCTTGTCTCAAACTATAGGCCAATTTCAATACTTTCCATTTTTGGAAAGATTTTCGAGTCCCTTATATGTCAATATATTCAACAATATTTTAAAATGTACATCAGTGTTGGGCAACATGGTTTTGTAGTGTCACGATCAACATCTACTAACTTAGTAACATTTACAGAGTCCCTTATTCACGCTATTGACGCGGGTAAACAATATGACGTCATATATACTGACTTCAGTAAGGCTTTCGACAAAATGCCCCATTCTATACTTTTGTACAAACTGGCAGCGTACGGCATAACAGGGCCTTTTCTAGAATGGTTCAAATGTTACCTAAGCAAACGTGAGTTTTACGTGGTTGTGAATGGTTTCCGCTCTGGGTCACACAGAATTATGTCGGGTGCCCCCCAAGGTTCTCATCTAGCCCCAATTTTGTTTAATATCTTGATCTGAAACGTATCTGTATGCTGATGATCTGAAGTTTGCCCGAACAATTGAATCATCTACGGATAGTAATCTTTTACAAAATGATCTTAACCAGCTGATCAAGTGGTGTAATTCTAATAAAATGCAACTTAATTACCAAAAATGTTACCATGTTAAATTCACCAGGAAAAATAATTATGTTCACACTGAGTATTTTATAAATCAGAATAAGATACAAGAAAAGGAAACAATTAGAGATTTAGGAGTGCTATTTGATAAAAAGATTAGCTTTGTGCCTCATATAGATCACGTCATTAAAAAGGCCTCAAAAATGTTGGGTTTCGTACTTAGAAACACTAAAGGATTTCGAAATAGCAGCACAAAAGTGATGTTATACAACAGTCTGGTACGAAGTGTGTTAGAGTATTGCAGCGTTGTATGGAGGCCCCACTACGCTACTCACATGCTACGTTTAGAACGGGTACAAAAACGTTTCATGTGGCATTTGGCATTTTCAGAAGGGAAAAGTAAAAAACTACCATCCTATAAAGTTCGGCTGCACCATTACAAATTATGCTCATTATCCACTCGTAGACACCTCGCAGATGGTATATTTCTGATCAAACTGCTTCAAAATAAATTAGACTGTCCTACCCTATTGGAACATATTAGATTTAGAGTGCCATCTAGATATCCCAGGAATGCTATCACACCTTTATGCCTACCACTACGCAGATCTGTGCTTGGCACAAACTCGCCAGTGCCAAGGTTTTGCCGTATAGCCAATAAATACAGTGACTTAATAGATATACACCATGACAGTACCCGTAAATTTATAAAAGCTCTCCTAAGCAACACTATTTTGATATGTGAATGACTGCAAAATTTAATTATAAATTTCAAATTAATTAATTGTTATACTAAACTTAATTTTTCCATACAAGACATTCTATTATATACATTCGATTTCTTTTTTTAAAGCTATTTTAATCAATGTTAATTTATATATTTTAATCATTATTTTATTATTATATTTTTATTTAATACACTATCTCTTGTACTGTACAACAACATAATTACAAATACGTTTTTTTTATTTTTTTTATTTAATACCTATGAATTTATTGTGTATTTTAATCTGTTTTATTGTGTTTAACTGTTAATTGTATATAATATTTATGATTAATATTAATCTCATTATCTAATGTCAATATGTAAATCTGTTTCAATAATTTTAATTTTAATCTTAATTTTAATTTAAAATTGTAATCCATAACCGTTTTTATGTGCATGCGGTGTTAGCCTGTAAGTGGTTGTTACACATGTAAATGTTTTCTAGCATGTAAGCAGATTTGTATAGTGTAAACAATCGTTGGTTAACCTAATAAATAAATAAATAAATTCTCAAAATACAGTCAAATTACTGCCATGTTTATTTAACGTATTTACTTTAGATCCTAACTAATATTATAAATTTTAAATATTAGCCTTAGACCTTTTAAATGTAATTTACATTTCATATTATAAATGCTAATCTGAGTTTGTTTTTTACGCTTCTACGCGTTAACTACTTGACTGATCATCATTAAACTTCGCATACACGTCATCAGGGGCACAGAAATGGACGTACGGTACCATTTATCCAGACAAAAAGTACTGTTACCGAGGTATAGCTAGTATACAATAAACTCGACTCGATATCAATGTTGTCTTAATAGGACAAATATGATGTGTTCTTCGCCATGTTTTACGTCTGTCACCGAAGAGATAGGCAGCGTTTATTACACCCACATTTCACCAGCTACATTTAAGATACCACGTAATATATGGCCAGCCTATTGCCGTACAAAGAGCTTCTAAACTCCGTACAATGATTGAGTATTACCCCCGAGGAACACCTAATTACACAACTTCCCATGTGATCTAACACAAAAACCCATAATCAGCCCCAAGCACAAAGACACGGGCGCTCTGATGCAATCGGATGCTTACTGCATTAAAATTTCTCAATTGAAGCAATGTAGTTATTTGACGTGAAATAATTTAGGTATTATCGCTTAAACATTTGCTATCTATTCAAATAAATAAAATGTAAGTGTCTGTAATGTCAAAATAACAGCTTTTTAGTAAATGCATTTGAAAGTATATACGGTAGGTACTAATATAAAAAAAAAAAAAACTTTCTTTCTGTCTGCTTGTTCCGGCTAATTTCTGAAACGGCTGGACCAGTTTTGACGGGACTTTCACTGGCAGATAACTGATATTATAAGGAGTAACTGAGGCTTTTCATTTATTTTAAGAAAATATAAGGGCACCGCGAAAAAACTGTAATACCTTTTTTGTTAAATTCCACGCGGGCGAAGTCGCGGGTAACAGCTAGTTTATAATATAAACTGTAAATTTATCTAATGTAATCCACGATTAACTGTCATTAAAAAACCTTGGTGACGTCAAATTCATACTTAACAAACAAGGATAATACATTATTATGCTTGCCAAAACTTCATCCAAAATACTCATGCAAATTTCTTGTTATTGTTTTTGTTCTAATTATTTAGTCTATATTTGTATTAGACTAGAACATTCTAATCGTGATTATATTTATACGCACTTGTTATACATTAACATTTTTACATTTTTGGGTTTTACTTAAGCAGCGGTAGCCTGGTAGGGAGATCATTAGATTGCCAAACAGATGCCTCGAGATCGATTTTCACTTTTAACATACGAAAAAATGTCGATCAGTTCGCACTCCATTGCGACGGTGACTTACGTCTGCGTTGTGCGATTTCCAAATAAGACTGGCAGAAGGTTCCGCCGTGGGCATCGCTTCATCGAGAATTACCGTTCCGTGCGCCGCCGCGAAAAACGCCGCGTAAGATGCGTCGGTGCCATAAGATGTCCTCCATCCGCTTCAAAAAACGCTTCATTTCAAGCAAACGCGTGTAAAATCGCTTCTCCGTAAACGCACTCATACAACGCCATAATGTTTAAATTCAGTGCGGGCCGCGCCGACCATCGCAACGCGCGAAGCCCCGCGTCTCCGTAAATAAGCCCTAAGTTTATAAAAGAAGTATCACAATCGGTAGATCGAATTTCTTTTATTTAGCGATAGCGGCTATAGAATTTATAGCCGCGATGAATAAATAATATAAAAGCAATTATTCGCGATTTTAAACTTTTACATGCGTAATCGGGTAAAACTAATTGGGAACCTATGATCTAAACATAAATTTTAAAAATGCCTTCTCGCATGATGCGGTTTCTTTAGGTGGGTAGTAGATCCTCGCTGTTTTCAGCATGAACGGGCCGGATTGACCGGGGTAGTACTACCCTCTCACAGAATACCGGCGTGAAATAACGGTACTCGTACTGTTGCGTTTCGTTTCGGTGAGTGAGAGAGCCGGAGGCCCAGTTACCTCGATCCTTTTCCTATCCTTTCCTTTGTCCTTTCCCTCCTTCATTCCTTTTTAAAGGGCTAAGTCAAGTTATTGGTTCCATAATGAGCTGCTTTTAAAGTAATCTCTACCGGTATGCGTGAAAGACTCTACAAAAGCTTGGATACTTCGCGACCAAGTAACCAGCACCCACTATCTTAGCCGAAAGGTGCTGGTTAAACGTTTATAAACACTAACTCACTTAATCTGTGTCCGGGTGCTTACTGCAACGACACATTTGAGTTCAAAATTAATCAAGCTGTACCACAACATGCAGGCAACAAACTATAAATTTGCAATTTTAGAAATGTAATATGGTATTTTTGCGATTACGAAAATTGGTTAAACTAGTACCGGACCGAATCTTCAGATTAAATATTTCCAAACCTAAACAATTCTGTACTTGTTTACGCATAGCGCATTGAGCGTGTAAAGCTTATGAATAAATTATTATTTACCGTAAATGATTTATAATCTGTTTTTTCGTTGAGTAAAACTGGAAATAGATACGATTAAAATCTGCTTTTATGTAAAAACTTAATTAATGTATGAAATAATTAAGCTTATGTAATAGGTACAACTAATAACTCAGTTTTTGTCAGATGAGTTCGAATATTGAGCCAACTTAATTATTGCAATAACCTTCAATGTAGATTTATTTTTTACGTAGACAAATGCGTTTACGCTTACCTCTCCGCGGAGAGTCGGAGAGGTTACGTCGGACTTGCCCGGGCACGTCCCAGTCTTACCGACTAAACCTACCAGTGTTCCTCGACGTTACCAGAGCCAGCTGGGCCGCGCGAATCGTTGTTACATTCGAATCGCGACGCCTAGATATGCTTCAACTTAGATACCATTTATTGTTTGGCAGTTAATAACAAACAACAAACAATAAGTGTATTTCTTAAATTATATGATATCTAAATTATAAACGGTCTTTAAAATGGTGTTTAGCAATATTATGTAATTTAAAGTTAATTTGCATCACGAAACATTCTACAATTAGGTATTTTTTTAAAAGTGTTGGTTGCACTTTGCACTCATTCTTTTTTCACGTCAATAAAATAAAAACTTGTTTTGATTTATACGAGTATATAATAAATATAAAATATTTCATTAATCATCATTAATTTCGTTTTTCTACGATTGATGATATATGATTATGCAAATCTTTTTTTAACGCACTTTGAGACTTAAAGCTTAGAGGTGGTGGTGCTACTATTAAAAATAGCGTTTGCTGACGTCGGTAAAAATATTTAGCGATCAGAGAGAAAAATTCTGCCTTTTGCACAAAAAAGCACCAATATTATTGATTTCTCAACAACATTAAAATCCATAGTACAATTACATCTTTTACAAGAAGGTCGAGGTATAGTTTCAAGGACAGTTGCACGCAAAGGCTAGTTTGAATATAAAATTATAGACATGCATTATGCAGTCTTTCAATCTTCAACTTTATATCATCCCATGTTGTCAATGAAATCTTATATCGTTTAATTGATATTCCATTAGTATAACCATTTATATACCTAACAGTAATATTACCTATATTTTAAAATGAATAGTATAATAAATCAATATAATTTTTTATTACTTTAGCATTTAATTTGACTGCTTTAAGATCTTTATTTTGATTTGTTTTGTAATACGCTGTATGCATAATAACCGGTCTTAATTTATGCACTTTTTTGGCTGTAATTAAATGTACCTACATACTTACCTCTGCCACAAAATCTTGCTTGGACAGACGCAATATGAATATGTCAGGCCAAAACTATATTTTCATTATATTAAGAAAAAGGAATTGGTAAGAATATCAAATAGTGATTGCTGTTTATCATGGTATTTTATATTATGTATAGTATTTTAACAGTAGAATATCTTTCGAAAACCTGAAGCAATCAATTTGAGACGATTTGTACACATAACACAATATTAAACAACGGGTTATAATCGTTATAATAATTTAACGGTTAGTGGTCGCCCAGTAATCCAAATTAGACTTATTAAATAGAAAGATTTTTTATATACTTATGTAATTCTTATGTATATGTGCCATTAAATTCCTAAACGGTTGACCGACTTTGATATTTTTTTAGTGGATCACTGGATGATTTTAATTCACAATTGGACCCGGTAGGTGGTGACAAGCTAACGTTCTGGGAGAGCAAAATCTGTCGAGTCCCCTAGTACCTACTATATAATTTTTCGCTAATTTATAGATATAGATTCCAACTTCAAACTAAGCAGGGCAGCCCTATAGGAAGGTACGTTACAAAATGCACAGCCACAGTTTCTAAATGAAATCTCTATGTTAATTTACAAGACTGGGCCAAATGTTTAAAAAGAAATGTGTCACCTACGTCATAAGTGTTTTAGACTGACATACATACGTGGTGTCATGCTTTTATAATCGAAAAGATAAATGAAGATGTCTGATAGCCACATTTCACCAGCTATGGTTTTCAGTTCCACGTAATAGAGAGCGAGCTTATTTCCTAACAGTTCTTGATGGCGAGATGCTACATAGAATTACTTGTTGAGTTAATTTCTTGGTTAGGCACAGCAGTCGCATACACTGCCGCAGCGCCATTAATAAACTGACAAAAGACTTTATTTAAGAAGTTCTTTATTTATACGTGATGTCTGCAGTCCATAGATCTTTGTTTCACACTGAGATGCTATAATTCTATTGGTTTATAAACCAATCCCCGATGTATACACTAAACCTTAAGAGTACGGTGTCTTTGTATAAAAATATGAAGACAAATATTGCTTTGTTTGAGAACGATAGACGTTCAAGGTTGGCGCTCTCACAATTTCCAAAGTGGACTATCAGCGGGGTGTGCTTCGTCGCCAAAGTGACAAGGGAAGCGACGCCGGATATAATCCATAACTATACATTAATAGCTAAATTAGGGCACGTTTCGATGTGGCTCAGTGTAATATTTGCTGTGTTGACAACATAAAACCGATGGTCTGTTCAGAGCAATAAGGATCTCGGTGACGAATCTGTCAGATCGTCTAATTTTATGGTAGTTATGTAACGTAGACAACAGTACATCGGTGGCGCTGCAGTAGCAAGTGAGACTGCTGCGACTGCTCTCAAATTCGATACCTGGTTCGAAATGTTAGTTTTTCTGTCAAGAAATATTCAGTAGTAGCCCGAAGCTTGGAATTGTTACCGGTAAACAGTAAATACGTTGGTCTCCTACTACGTTGATTCCAAATCTATAGCGCGCAAAATTTGGGTGTGTTAAACACTTCTGGCTATTCCTCTTGAGATAGACTGAGCGTGAGTCTATATGTGTATGTGTATTTAAGAAACGGACCCAGAGGGTTAAAGTTAAATTTTAGTCGGCATGTATTTTCATAGATTGTCTGAAAGTGCGTCTAGTAGAAACTTCTGTGCACTAGAAGAAATGTTTAGAAACATGCTCACTAACAAACACATTGAGCTGTGTCAAGAGTTATGAAGACTCATGGTTGATAAGTAGGAGTATAACTCTCGATTAGGATTATGGCTCCTGCAAAGTCGATTTTAAAGTATAATAAACAGAGGCAATAAACTACCGCGATTACCCAAGCGTGTGACGCAGTGCTATTTACCTGAGAAAGCTTTAATGTCGACTATGTTAAAAGAAAATGTTGACAACAACCTATTTCCAACTTTACGTCAAACACATTAAGTGACTAGATAATTAACTACATTACTTTTTTAAATTACGTGGTGCACTGCATTTTTGTTAAGTCTGTTTGAATACAAGTATACAACATATAATTAGTATCATTAATTTAATTTTATAATGTGCGATTACATAAACAATTTAATATAACAAAACAGCAAATTCATTTATTTTAGTACTTATATAGTGCATTTTATAGCATTCTTATTGGTCGTCTCCTGCGACATTTTTCGAGAGCTTTTATGCAACGTATGATTGTTGTCTTAGGAAGGTTAAGTTTACATCAATAATATTTCAGCTATTAAGCCGTGAAACAGACAAATTTACAATCGCAAATATATAAGCTTAGTATAGTTTGTCGCGTGTTTCAGCTTAGAGACTGCAACGATTATGTAATGCGATCGAAAACAAAAGGCGGCTTCTTCATAACGCTCTAGCCATGAGAGAATGTCACCAAAAAAAAAAACTTTCGAATTTACTTGATAACGTATTTGAGTGTTAATTTTCGTGTGGTCATGAATTCTTGTTCGAATATCTATGCAATATTCGAATAAGAATATCATATAAAATAAACGTTATTGTAAATAATATCCATACAAAGATATCTCTAAAACAACTGATCCTTGACTTGCCGTATACGCTTGCAATTAGCAAACCACAATCTTCTCTTTGTGCCAAAACAAATATGTGTTTATTAAGTTCAATGCATAACATCAAGGTGACATTCATATATTATCTCCAATAAAATAGCGCTTGTAGATTTATTAAAGATCTGTTCTTCATATTACGAGTCGAGAATCACGGCCAAGAATAAGGTAGTTGCCATTGCTTGATTTTGACACACAAAAGTAAATAGCAATCATAAGATCTTTTTGTGCAAACAGCATCAAAATTTGTTCAAAGGTAAGGTAACAATAAATATTTAAAATAAAGATAAGATATCCCGCTATCTCCCTCGAACAGCTGCATTTAAATAGCAATTACGTCACAGTCTGTATCGTGCATACATTTTGACAAATACCTCTTCTTGGTAGACGATTTAAAACGCTTGTATTTTATTTATTTTTGAGTAGATTTCGTTGTATTTATTAGGTTTAGTAATTTTCCATTTGTCTTAAACTACCTTATTCTAGCCGAGCAATGAAAACCGTAGTTTGGTTTCGGTTCTCAGCGGGCATTACAGCCGAAAGCGAGATTTCTTCCGATTTTCGATCCGATTGGAGTCATTTTCCATAACGGTCTCCTAGCTATTTTATTACTCGTACACTAGATTAATGACTGAATACGCTACGATACTATAACTATTGTTCATAAATGAAGTCATAAGAAGAGTTATGAGATACTGTGGATACGTAATACGTACAGTATACAATGGATACACAATATCAATATTGATGTAAGCTGGCAATTGCTCCCTTGCGTCATAGCTCTATTCAAACAAATACACTTGTGGGGATGGCAAATGCATAGAATGCAGCAGTACTTATCTTGCCAAGAAGACTTAGGTGCGCCCAGAAGGGCAACAGGAAACAGTCAAAATTCATCATTATGTAAACCTAAGTTTTATTATTATTGTTTTGTTTTTGCCGTAAGGGCAAATGTACTATTGAAATTAAACCATGTACTTCAAACGGATTTTGTTTATATTAATAAGCAAGGGGATAAAAAATATAAAGTAGTTTAAATTCAATGTATAATATTCGTGTAAACGTAAGACAATATTATTCAAACATATAATGAAAAATGTATATATTTTGTGTCAGATTATTTATTAATCTAGACTTTAAATCTGTCTTACTAATCTTTATTGAAAAGCTATGTAAATCATCACTATACAAACATTGCACTAATTCTTGTAATTTCTACATAAACAAAAAATTCAAGTCTTACGCTTATACTACGAAAATTAGGGTACAGAAAAGAAGATAGGGTAGGATACTTCCTACCCTATCTTCTTTTCTGTATCCCTGAAAACGTGTATGCGAAAGTTCATTATGATCGGTCGAGTAGTTACGGTGTGAAAGCGTAACAAACAATCTGACTTTCGCATATATTATACCAGATTTTGCCTGTGGCTTCGCTCGCGTATATGTAGGTTAGGTTAAGTTAGTAACAGTACTTTTTCTGGATGAGAGGTACCCTAGGTCCTTTTCAAACCCCCTGAAAACGTGTATGCAAAATATCATAATGATCGGTCGAGTAGTTAAAGCGTGATGATATCGTAACTAACGAACAAACAAACTCTCATTGGTGTATATAATATTAAATAGGATATAACTATGATGTTGTGAAGACATAGAAGTTATGTAAAGGCGACTACTGGCATTAAGCAAGATTATATCGCTTCTTGTTATATACGCAGAAATATAGTGTGTCAATAGAAATTGTTATGAAATATACATTATGCGAATTGTAAACGTATGTCTGATGGCGACCAGTAACCTAGCTGCTTCGCAAGAGGTCAAGGCCTCGATCAGGTCAACAAAAAGTTATTAGGTTATTATGGCAAGAAATTTTGAATAACATCCTACCGTTAGGAAATTGATGGTAATACAAATAATAAAATGATTGGGAAGAGAGGAACCCGCCACGCACCCTCAGATTAGCCACCCAACTTGCTATAGAAAAGAGTTGATAATACCCAACTCCCCGGTTAGGGACAGCTACGACGTCGGACTCGGGCATACAATGCCCGTGCCTCGACTAGCACGTAAAACCGTTGGTCCTGCGCATATCTATCCGATCATGTTAGATTGCCGTCGCATAAAGCTATGTCAATGGGTAAATAGGGAGTGCATTTGTGTTTGCGTACACACTTGTGCACTATAATATATACTAAGATTAGCCGTCGTGACCGAAATATGGTCTTGAGGCCATTATTGTTTGTTTATTTTACACCTGCGGCATTAATTACATGTTACCGACCTTGGTAAACAGGAGTTGTTGTTATGCCAGCTTTACAGACTATGCCACCTATTGATAATACAACTTCAATAAACAGCTCTTCAAATTATCTATATATAACTAGCTGTTCCGACAGACGTTGTCCAGAATAGGCGAAAAAAAAAAACAAATCTAAACCATCCTCGAATCCACTTAAACACACACAAAAAAATTCATTCAAATCGGTCCAGCCGTTTAAGAGGAGTTCACTGTCAACACACGTACAGAAGAATTATATATATAAAGATAAAGATATAATATCAGCCCTGTATAAAACTGTTCCAGTGCTGGGCACGGGCCTCTTCTCAGTGTGAGAAGGATTAGGCCATAGTCCACCACGCTGGCCTAATGCGGGTTGGCAGACTTCACATATATTCGAGAACATTATGGAGAACTCTAAGACATGCAAGTTTCCTCACGATCTTTTTTCACTCACCGGAAATTAGCTACTAAATATCACAAAGGTTTTTATACTGCCAATAGTGTTGTACAACTGCGGTATATTCGTAAAATTAAAGTAACTACTTGTATTTGCCGTGTGAGCCTGTAGGGAGATCGTTGGACTGCCACGCAAAGGTCTCCAGTTCGAATTAAAGGCATGCAGCATCTTTGACCTTTTGGAGTAATATGCGTATGTAATAGTTAATTATCGCTCGCTATAAAATTGAAGGTAAAAATCGTGAGGAAACACCTATCAGAAGTTTACTATATGCATAATGTTCAAAGACGTGTGAAGTCTGCTTACCCGCACTGGGCCAGGACTGGACTATAGACTAACCCTTCTCACAGTAAGAGAGATAGTTCAGAACCATGATTATCATTAGGCCAGTATTGTGGTTTA
Source organism: Catocala nupta (assembly GCA_963675205.1). Taxonomy (NCBI): domain Eukaryota; kingdom Metazoa; phylum Arthropoda; class Insecta; order Lepidoptera; family Erebidae; genus Catocala; species Catocala nupta. Next base: position 15,063,669 of record OY776098.1, read on the forward strand.
TAGTTTAACCCTTCTCATACTGGGAGGCCTGTGCCCAGCAGTGGGACAGTTCAAAAACAGGGCTATTATTATTATAAGCATGTATAAGCAGTGCACTGTTACGTTAATATTGCACTTTAGTCCGAGTGCTTTCATTACTGTAAGTTCATTAAAGCTTTAGATAGAACTCTGTGATGTATTAACCTAGTTAATTTCCAGCGTTTTAGACAAAGGCTTATACCTAATATGCACTAATAGGGAAAGATATCTATATCTATACTCTTTGTTTGTAAGGGTGTAACTCAAAAAAGGAAACCGATTTTAAAAATTATTTTATCATTATATATTATCACCTAGTAACATAGATTACAATATTTAAAAACTAAGGATGTTACTAAAGTAACCTACTTTAAAGTGAACGTAGCCGCGAGCAAAAGCCAGTCTATACTAATATTATAAAGAAGAAAGATTTGATTTTTGTTTGTTTGCCATGAGTTTCTTGCAGGTTTCTTCTCATAGGCTTAACCCTTTGCCTGAGTCTAGCAACTAACCTAAATGTAGCTTCAGTAACTTAATAAGTTTATATTTTGACGTTCATAAGTGTGACCTAAATGAATAAATGATTCTGACTTTTGTTTGTTTGTTTGTAAGGATCTAACACAAAAGCGATTCAACCGTTTTAAAATATTATTTAACCTTCGAAAGCTATATTATATATATGATCGACTGTAAACGATTAGCGAGAATAAGCAACGTTGGGTGCGGTCAGTCTATAGACGGGTGAACGCTTAGTGGTATTTAATCTGAGCGTCTCCGTGCTTCGGAGGGCACGTAAAAAATCAGTCCCGGTTGTTGCCAAAATTGACAGTAGTCGTTAAGCCATGTCAGAGCCCTACGGGCGGCTTGAACAACTCTTGAAAAAGGTTGGCCACTAACAAAAGAAAAAGAAAAAAAGAAGAAGACCAAGTAACGTAGGCTACATTATACAACCCATGTTACTACGTCGATAATATTTAATTTAAAAAATAATAAACGGTGACAAATTTTACTTTATTACATATTATTTATACCAAGAAATCTATTATCTGCTCTCTGAGAAAACACGTTTTTTTGGATACTATCAATTTTGGTTTTAACATGCAATTATAATAACATCTTTCTCTACACGGTGGACAAATAGGGGTGCGTCAACCGTCAATGTTAGAATCATAACTAATTATAAATGCGAATATGAGTTCGTTTGTTACACTTTCACGCCATAACTACTCGACCGATCATTATGAAATTTCGTATACACGTTGTCAGGGTAACATAAAAGGACATAGGGTTCTTACAACCAGAAAAAATACTAATACTAACCCTTTTTTTTAACCTGACGTAATGCATTGACGCTTACCTCTTCGCGGATTAACTAAACCTTGCCTACATTTAGGCGAGTGAAGCCGTTTGCAAATTCTAGTATAACTATATATATATAACAACAGATCATAAATAACAAAGGGAGAATACATGAAGCGTAATATACTTAACAGACATTCACAAACGTCGGCTGTTTAAAAGAAAATGGCGACAATGCGATATTCATCGTGATTGTTCTCACACAATGTATAATTATTGACGACCGATTATATACAACAATAAGTGAAGAATACAATACTATATTGTGTAATCATCGATATTAAATGTCAGCACGTTTTTATGTATTATACTGACTTAACTGCGCAGATGGCGTAGTTGTTTAAATACCGAGTGCAGGTTCGATCTTCACACGTGGCAAAACATATGTGATCTGCATAAAGTTGTTATGAGCGTGAGCGTTCTTTGTGTCCGTTGTTTGAACGTTGTAACTCCCCAGCGACACGGGAATTATTCCTAGTGAGGATTAATAAATTAAAAATAAAAATCTGTCGGTATTGGCTGCCCGAATTAATAATGAACAGCCAATCAAATCAATTCATATACCAGCTCCATATATATATTACTTTATTATTTTTAAAGATTACTAGCAATTAGAGTTTCACATTACTAGTATTTTTGTTAACCCCTCCAGCTAAGCTAGAATGCTTGTATTAGAAGCGGGTTCACATCAATAGTACAATGGATGGGATCCGAATCCGTAACCGCTCGATCGCAAGTCCAATGCCTTATCCATTGGGCTACCGCCGCGCCGCTTCATATTGTCTTATGTTTACGCGAATGTTATAGATACTTTATACATATTTTATCGCGTTTTTATTTATTAATACTCTATTATTATATAATTTTGAAACATGAAGCTACTATTGTTAAACACTGTTAATAGTTATTATTTATTTATATTTAAGCTATAAAAATTATAAATTTCCCGACGTTTCAGTTGGTTTTAGCAGCCATGTTCACGGGGACACTTCATATGAGTTTAATTTTGACGCACCGCATCGATTTTTTACAAAAAATTCCTTAACCGTCAAGATCACTTCTTCACCACTTTGAGTTTAGTAGTTAGTTTTTTACCGAAGGATATAACTAAAGACCTCGGCATGTCAATACAATAGTTGTGTTCGTTGTTTGAATGTTTGTAAAGTCCCCCGCGACACAGGAATAATTCCTAGAGCGAGAGTTGTCTTTTATATTAACTGTTTCTCCAAGGCACTACTAGAAACATACATTATATAGATAGACATTTATATCAATATAATACCGTAACGACTTTTATTGCCTTCAATTCCGAAAAAAGGTATTTACATATTTTATTAAATATTCAATAAGGTAGTTGCTATATTTGATTTAATACGCAATAGCAAGAAGCTTTCAATAGAACTTTTTTAGTTCAAACAAAAGTATCAAACTTTTAGGAAAATAAAAGAACAATTAATATTTTTTTGGCGAGTGAAAATGTCACCCTCGCGTGCCTGCACTCAAAAACCAATTACGTCACAACGTAGTACGTGCGTCGTTTTTGTTATTTTACAATAACCTCTTGACTCTTCTACCAGTTTTTAAAGCTTTTTTTTTACTTATCTGTGTAACGATTTAAAAGAATTCTGTTTATTTTAAGTTCTTGGATAAGGTAACTTGTCGGATATCTAAGATAATTAGAATAATGAGTCAAATACCGCATTGAATGCATCGTTGGTGCTGTAGCATAAGTTTGTATATAGGTACGCTTACGAACAAAGTTGTGCTGCTAGGTTCGATTCCTGAGTAAAAAACACTTTAATTAAAATTTGTGGCAAGGTGCCGTTTTGACCACAACAGAATCACCTATTACGTGGAACTTAAATAATCTGGCATTTATATAGGTGTAATAACTTTAAGAATATCATATATGTGCCTGAGTGATATAATACATATATGCAAATGTGTCGCTGAGAAGAGATGTAAAGAACTACAAAAAACAAATGTGTCGAGAAACGCCCGTGTAAATGCCGCTTTCTGTACCTATCCAATTGTCATAAAAACCCTTATACCGATAAAAGTTAATCATGCTTTTTACTGTCTATCATCGAGAATACCTATTCTCGATACTCTTTATCTATAAACATTCTCATCGATTGCTTAAATATGATAAATGGGATCTCGAATTAGGAAGGAGACTCAATGCTCGATACAAGTGGCTAGGGCGGAGACTAAAGCCAGGTTCATAGAAATATTTTTATTAGTAAACAGCCTATCGGCAAGGACTGAATAAGTAAAAATAGTAGGTAATGAATTCGATTCAATGGAACTAGTTTTTTCCTAACCATAATTACTCGGTAAGTTATATCCTAACTAATATTATAGATGCGAATGTGAGTTTGTTAATAACGATTTCACGCCTTAATTACTCGATCGACTATCATGAAATTTTTCGCATACGACTTTTCAGGGTAACAGAAAAGGATACAAAGGGTACCTTTCATCCAGGAAAAATTACGGGGTCCGGATCCGGAATTTATTGACATAATCTACATTAACGCGAATATAGCAGCGGACAAAATCTAGCAAATTGTAAGGTAAATTATAAATATCCTCTTCCTTAGTGGAATGTAACCTATATTTTAGCTAGTTGGAGTCCGTTCTGCTTAGTTATTACCGTTGTGCTGTGAAAAACCGGTTAAAAAATTGCTTAATGATTCAAGAAGCTGGCGTGGGCTACATGCGCAAACTAGTCTCGTTGGCTTTAAGCACTGTTTACTTGCGGTGGTGGCTCGCATTGATCGTTTGCAAATGCATATTATTCGCGCAAGTGCTTCAAAATGGTAGACTATTAAGATCGCGTGGACAAATGACCGCGAATGAGGAGGAAAATGCCGAAACTAACTTTTAAATGGAATGGTGGCATCTGTTTTCTTTATTTCTTTAGAATACAACTGTACACAGAAGCACAAATTAGAAGAATTTAAAAATATTTCTATCTTAGCGCAATGCTACATTAGTGCTATAAATAAAATATGCTAATAAAATAATCATTAAATAATCACAATTAAAAAAAAAACATCGTGTCTACCGGTGAACGAGGATTTTTTGGCCAAGAAAAACATTAAATTGTAAAAAAAAAATCACATGTTCGATTTCATCGCACTCGAATATAGTATAAACTGTGACAGACAATGGCTCCGCCCGATTATACGTACATAGGTATCCTAATCATGACAACAGACGTACACACAAGACCCGTGTGAAAACCTTCGATCAAATCGGCGTAAACTAAAGTGGCTTTCTACGATGGCTTCCTATATTTTCAAGATTACTAGCCACTTAGATAACAAATGATTTTTCTTACCTATCCAGCTAAGCTAGAAGCTAAGCTAGAAGCTAAGTTTGTGGATTTCTGTTAAGTGTAGTCCAGTGCCTAATACCAAAATAAAATTGGGCTACCAACACTTCGTATTTGAACAGTACCTACCTCTGTGGCGCAGCGGTAGTGAATGCGACTGCTGTGCATGAGGTCTCGGGTTCAAATCCCGGGTCGGGCTAACAAAAAGTTATTGGGTCTTTCTTTTAAGAAATTTTAATTACAGTCCGAAGTTAGGAAGTTGGCGGTGTTAGATCTTGATCCTGCGTCTGATCTCTCTCCGATCGTGTCGGATTATCAGTCCCATCGGACCATGAGGGTAAGGCAATAGAGAGTGCACTTGTGTTTACGCACATATTTGTGCATTATAATATCTTCTACGCAAATGGCCAGTCTCCGTTAAGGTTGGCCGCCGCCGCGCCGTGACCGAAATTCGGTCTGATATTCCACCGATTTGAATCAAAATCGATGTACTTACGCATGCATTTGTTAGCAAGTGCGCATGTTAGAACTGTTCCAACAACATTAACCATAAATAACTCTAAAATACGGTTGCACGGATAATTGAAATGGCCTCTAACTACACGTTCAGTGTTGGGGGTGCAATCTGATGCCGCATGCGACTAAAATTTATGCGTTTCACAGATAATTGTTTCGCATCTAGTTGTCCTTTATATCATACATACATAAACTGCCTCATGCCTCTATTTCCCAAAGGGGTAGGCAGATTGGTATTACACATATGAATTTACACACACGTCTATAGCCGTCAACCGGGCACAATACCAGATATAATAATAATCTATCACATACACACAACACTACCTAGCCCAAAATAAGCAGAGCTTGTACTACGGGTACTAGAGAATGGATAAACATACATATATTACACATAGAAACACCCAGACCAAGACAATAATCCATGTCCATGCACACAAATATTTGACTTGCGGGAATCGAACCCGTGACCTCAGACATGGCAGTCGGTTACACTAACTACTACGCCATCGAGGCCACCAAAGATTCCGTGCTGCTACTAAGATCTCCTGACAGAAACCCTATAAAACTTTAACTAGCCTGGGAATGCTACCCAAGACCTAAAGCATAACAGACGCACTCAGTATTTGTAGTGATTTAGGTGGTCGCCGCGCCACTACCACTGCGCCGAGTGTTGTGGGTTCGAATCCCACACGGGACAAAAATTTGTGTGATCCATAAATGGTTGTTCCGAGTCTGGATGTTTGTTGTCTCCCGGCGATACAAGAATAATCCCTAGAGCGGGAGTAGTCTTCCTTAAAAAACAAAAAGTAATGTTGGTAAATTTTCTCGAACTTGTTACCTACCCAGCTAGTTCGAAATCTATCCTTTTATTACAAGCTTTTATTTATAACCACCTTCACACGTGTGAGTATAGGTGATTCACTTTCACATGTGTGTGTTATCATATCTTATATGTTAATTTCAACCTACTTCCAGATGATGAATTGAGCTCAAAATTTTACATAATTACATGACAATGCAATAAAATATATTATATAACATGCCTCTCAAGTTGGTATTTTGAATAAAATGGTTTTTAATAACCATATTTGCAATCTATACTAATAATAAAGCTGAAGAGTTTGTTTGTTTGGTTGAACGCGCTAATCACAGGAACTACTGGTTCGAATTGAAACATTATTTTAGTGTTGGTTAGCCTATTTATCGAGGAAGGCTATAGGCTATATAACATCACGCTACGACCCACGGGGGCGGCGCAGTAGCGATAAATGCGAGTGAAACCGTGGGCACATCTAGTTCTAAATAAAAAGACAACAGTACAAAATGAATCCTTATTTAATATTATAAATGAAAAAGTGTGTTGGTGGTTTTTTTGCTTACACAGCAACAGCCTATGTGTGTCTATGTGATTTGTCTAACCGATCGACGTGATTTGTTGTGTACAAGTATGGTCTATAAGACGGCAACTGACTAATACCAGTGGGTGAGGCCTCGCAAAGGAACGAAACCATGGGAAATAGGTGGTAAATAAATAATAGTTCGACCTTACAGACCGCACTGAAACATTCCTTTTATTATCCCACTTGAGTATGCCCGCGTCTTCGCTCACGTTGATCTATCCCTCGGGAACAGAACTTTTTCCTAGATGACAGGTACCGGTATGGCCGTTTCTGTACCTCTGACAATGTGTATGCGAAATTTTATGATGATAGAGTAGTTAGATTAGAGCGTAAAAGCGAAAAAAATAAACAAACTCACTAGGGATTAAATAAAATGATCATCAAAAATACTAATTGCACAGCAAAATATGTGGGTCGGGACCCGTTGGTCCCCTAATATTCGTCCCCCAGAATAAAAGTTGTAGAATCGGCACCTATATAGGTGCCCATTGGTCCCCTGGTAGGAGACCAATCAATATTAATGTATTTTAAGGTACCCACTCGTCCCCTGGAATAAAAGTTATAGACTCTGGGACCTCGGTCCGTTGGATAGAAAACAAGCCATAGCAGAGTGAATAGAAAATATAAAAGATTTTCAAATAAATAATATAATATCAGGGGACGAGTGGGCACCTCAAATATTTGAGGGCACGAATGGGCACAGGGTGCGAATTTCAGGGGACCAATGGGTACCGACCCAAATATGCTCACTAAAATATATCATAACGGGCACCTATATGCCTCAAATCACTGCATTCCATTTCGGAAGGGTTAGATTATGTTTGGTTCCTTCTTAAACCCACCCAAAAATAGGAGCCCCGCGTAGCGGGGTTCCGTCGACTTAGTTTGATCTCTTTAAATATACATATTTTGCTGTGCAATTAGTATTTTCGGTTGAACAAAGGCAAAAAATTGAGGAACAGTTAAATACTACCCTTGATAATATTATAATAAAGATAATTGTCACAATAGAAAACGGTTATCTTATCATGTATCATTTATATACATAGAAAATGGAACCCGCTAAACCGATTGTGAATCCAATTCAATGTCACTAATGAAAATAGTAATTTTGACGTGACAGCTACGTGAATAGTGTTGAGAAGCGGCCACAGCGGGATTACCAGATAAACTTGGAATTATTGTATCAAACTTAATTATAACCGAAGTGCGGTTGCGGCTATAACTGACCAACGATGTTGTATTATTTCTGCGATGAGTAGTGTTTCAAGGACGTTTAAGTAGTGTTTAGCATGGGATTAATAACCGTTATAACATATGCTGGCAGCACAGCGATACATTTTATAAGAGTTGGTAACCCGCGAAATTTACTTCTGTTGTTGCAAATCTATACTTGTAAAACGCTTTAGTAAACGTTTAACGTGGGAAGGGCTTACTACATCAGCCTAATAAAAATACCGTTAATAAATGTAACACGGGAGAAGTAAGATTTTTAAGAATTGGCTTTGCAGTCAAGTAGACCAGGTAAGTATTATTTGATAATTAATTTATTGGTGTTATGGTTTTAAATACTCAATTGTTGAAATGCCAGACATAATAGTAAACCTATCTTGTCTGGCCACCGGAGTTCCACTGCGACTCAATAGGTTAATGTTTTGTGCTCTTGTCCATGTCTTATCTCCAAGTTAAGTGTTCTTTTTTATTTACTTAAGCTAACCCAGATTGCGACATTAAGCTGCAGTTTAGCTGTACAACCTGGGATTGCATAAGTCAACGTATATGGAAGCAAATGATGCGGAAGCTTATTGTGTAAACAAGAAAAAGCAGTCAAGATAAGATGTCTATCTGAAATTAATTCAAAGCGAAATGTTTATTTAGATCAAACTATGCATAAAGTCACGAATAAATATAGCGATTAATCCAAACAATCGTGATATACCAGTGCCGATCACTACAGTTGCATCCTATTAGCGATTGATCACCTTTTGCGTATCTAAAACAATATATTTTGGACGCCATCGGGTTTTGACGCATCAACTAATCGCTAAATCATAGTCTTTACACAGAATTTATAAAAAAACCACTTGAAAGTGTCCGCGAAATAATACCGCTGCCAGCATTAGCCATATTAATTTTAACCAAAAACAATATACCTACCTTATGACACACATTTAAAATTAATATAACGACACCTCATTGTTAAAATCCATTAAGCTGCCATTTAGACTACAGGTAATAAGAGAAAAGAGGCTGACAATGAAACAGACGTAGGTACAAAATATAACCCAAAAACCATTACCCTATTTTACACGCAATCTAGTAAAAAATTAAACCATCATTGATATCTCTCCATTGCTACTTCAAGGTGAACATCAGACCAAAGCCTAAAACTAACTCCTCAAAGTAAGTTATGTCACGTCATCAAAATCATGATAATTATAAAAAGATTCGTCGTTCGAATCCGGTTTTGGTAATTACCACATTACCAAAACCGGATTCGATTAAAAAATCTACATATTTTTGGTTCTCGGAATAGTACATTTTATACATTAATAGATAACCTGTTTTAATATACATATATTAAAAGAACATAAAATCCTAAACAGTCTATGCGTTTGTGCATTCTAATCTCCATAATGGTTGAGAAACTTGAATGACCGCGAGACAACAAAGCTAGCCTATTGATTAATGGTAACCGTAGGGTATGAAGGCTTATATTTCTAAAATAATAAGTTATATTGCTGATCAAGAGACGAAGATAAATGGTTTTCCTGCTCCACGATGATTTTCCGACGAGCTTGGAAGCAGGCAACTCCACTCAGTGCAGGAATAAAACACAAGATTGATTAGCTGTGGTCTTTAGTAGGAAGAGGATACTTCCACAACCGACTTGCTACAGTTTACGAAATCCCATGCTTGTGAAAGGCTGTCAGTATACTTCTCCAAATTAATAAATTCCTCTCTTTCTTTTTACGTGTAATGTGATATAGCTAAGTAGCTAAACAATCAAGATTCAATCTATTTAATTTCATAATATTAGTATAGATGAAGTCATCTATACTAATATTATGAAATTAAAGAGATTGTTTCTTGATTGTTTGAACACTCTTATCTCTAGAACTACCGGTCAAATTCGTCAATTTATTTTTGGAATAGTTCGTTTTATGTGGGCAGATGTAGGATGTACACAATAAATGTAGTATTAATACCACGCTACGAACGCAGCAGTCATACACGTAGGTGAAACCGATGGTGACAGTATTTATATTATTGAAAGCCTCACCTATAATTAAAATAGCACACAACACACATAATGTGCATATATTGAAGATTTTAATCAAGGAATAAAGCTCTGGGCTCACAATCACTAATTGCGAACTAGCTTTGACGCCGTGAAAGCAACAAGAAAGTGTGTTTATTTTATACAGCAAACTGTATTTGTGTTACGAAAGTTTAAGCATATAAAATAAACCTTTATTTTACATTTACCTACTGTTTTGTAACATAAATACTCAAAACTCGAAGTAGAAACAAATATCTGTAAGTCAAACATATTGTATAACGTATCCTAGTCGCGAACAAAACTGTCTGGGCGGTACGTTGCGGGCGTATTTGTTATTACTAAGTATTAAACAAACGGTAATAAGCGTGTAACTTAAAGATGTGGTCATATTTAGAGGTCATTACGTGCACAATGTACCGACATACGATTGAAAAGCCTGCCTTTTAAAATTGTTCACTGACGGTATGTATGAGCCAGCTCGTTCTCGACCTAGGACGTGCAACTATCTAACAGGACACCGGCTTAAACTGTCAATGCTTAGAATTCCAGATATAATTGAAATCCTATTGTGTCTGGCTGCTGGTGTGTCGCTGAGACTCAATAGGTAAGAGTAGCGACTTTGTTTCTCCTGGTAAGTAAGAACTCCGAAAGCTCACATACACTTGCCCATAGGTAATTTGCGTTTCATCTAATATTATAGGATGCAAAGCTTCGAAAAGAGAGGCTGCGCGTTGTAAGAACATAATATTTTTGGCAGCATACCTACTCAATTTCTGAAGAGTCCGTAACACTCGGCTGCCTCTGGTGTCGTAAGCCATGGTCATGTCTTAGTACGACGTTCGAGTTGTTCAAATATTCACTCGATTCGTATTCGAATGTATATTATTATATGTTACATGGTTATTCGAATACATTACTCATTGATTCTGTATTTTAACCGTATATCGAATGACAAGTACAAAATGTTCCTATGGGGCTACATAAGATAAAAGATTCAATCGATGACCAAATGGCAATCCACACGACCAACTCAACAAATGAAAAATGTGTCGCGCTTCTACAAGTATATCATCAAACCACCATTTAAATATTCAAATACGATTCGAATCAAAGACAATAAATATAGAGTAAGATTCGAATATAGAATAGTACTATTTTCGAATCGTTCGATACTTTTTCATAACAATTCCGCATCGTTAACCAGAACCCGCCACACTCAGCGCATATATACTGCTAGGTGGATACGTATCTGCGCCGCGCAGTCTATCACCAAATCGATACGTCCCTGGCAGCAATGAATGAAAGGCCAACAGCTCCCAACCTGATTTGTTGCGTTGGCAGCTATTTCTCAACATATCTACAATGTCAACTTTTGTTTATACATAACTAGCTTTATGCCCGTATCTTCGCTCGGTTAGTTTAGAGTATGTTAGTAACAGAACTTATTTTCTTTTAATATATAGCATAAATTACAAGGTGATTATAGAGTTGTTTAGATTAAAGAATTTTCAATATTAGTCGAGTAGTTTTTGAGTTAAATCCATACAAACAAACAAACAACAAATCTAACCTATCCTCTTTTAAATGTAAGTATAGATTTATTACGTAGTAAATATCTGTTATGTATTACATAGTTGCAATGAATAGATAATAGTACTACATAGTTTCAAAGACAGTGATTTGCGTAAGCAACATTATAAACATTGTAACTTTGTTTATTTACGATGGCCAACAACTATTGGTATTTTATACTGCAATGTTGATAAACAAATCAATTGTCTGTCCATGCCGTCATCGATACATTAGTATCCTAATCCTAACTAATATTATAAATGCGAATGTGAGTTTGTATGTTTGTTACGCGTCCACGACTCAATTACTTAGCTAATCATCATAAAATTTCGCATACACGTTGTCAGGGATACAGAAAAGGACATAGGTACTTATCATCCAGAAAAAAATACTATTTCCGAGGGATAGAAAATTAACATAATCTACATATAACCCACATTTACGCGACCGAAGCCGAGGGCAATTTCTAGTAACTTATAGATTCTAAAGTACGTTAGTATGCTATGCAAGCTTGGTACCCCTTTTTAAACATATTACGAGCAGGAGCGATTGTGAGTTTTGGCATAATTAAAGGTTAGATAGCCAAACCAAAAATTATAAAACAACAAATATTAATTAAATTAATTATCAATTACATATTTTAATTGTATTAATTATCTCTGTGTAAGAAGTGTTAGGACATAGTCTACCCCAGTGCGGCTTAGCAGACTTCGCACATCGTGCATCGTCGAGAACTTTTGCAGGCTTCCTCACGATGTTTTAAACCGAGAGGAATAAATTAAACATTTGAGAAACACATTTTTTTTTAAAAATGACTTCCTTTCTTTAGTATCGAAAAATATGGTGGATGATACGTAGGTAACTTTGTGAAAATTTCAGGTCTCTAGACTCAGGGGTTTTGACTCTGCATTGCTAGATCAGTCAATGAAACATTTAGTTTAAATCTATTATTTTCTTTTGTGTTTATTACGGGACAAAATGATTAATTAATATCATTGGTCACCCTAAACCTCAGCCCACGGTGGTATTAACGAATATGGCTCAATCGTTGCCGAACGGTCTTGAAGATGCCTCGTGCTGATTCAAAACACGTAACGATGCATATTTTATGTTCGAAACATTGTAAACTTGCATACCTACTGCAACTTGGATTACGCTCGGATCCCACGACGCGGCTGTCTCTATCCAGAGAAGTTCAGTATAGTCAACCTTTTTCTATTGCAATATGGGTGGGATGGGCAATCCGAGCGTGCATGGCGGATTCCTCCCTTCCCAATTGTTTTATTACAATAGATTTCCGCCAAGTAACGCCTAATTAGATTCAAGATATCCGTAGTGCTACAAGCAACCGTTCTAAGGTCACCCCGCCTACCATCAAGTAGGGCACAATTTACTTTACTTTTTTTACACTAGTTTTAAATCCAGTGTCGCGGGCTACTTTACAAACATTCAGACAACAGACACAAAGAACACCCAGATTCGGAACAACCATTTGTGGATCACACAAAGTTTTGTCCCGTGTGGGATTCGAACCTACAACACACGGCAGTGGGGACCACCTAAACCTCTAAGCCATCCGTGTAGTTAAATTATTTACTAACTACGTGGAAAAAGACATGTTTTTCACAAGTATTTGCAATTATAATTGCAATTATCGATATTCCAGATAAACAAAGCAATTATTGGAGAATTGTTTACAGTTTAATTATTGTTGCTCGGTGCATGGACGCGTCGTGCACGTTGATTAATTTCCAATTAACTGACACTGCCCGCGCCTCTGCGGTTCTTTTGTTTCTGATGAATAGGGGATGTTGTTAAAGGACAATAATATATAATAGTTATGTCAATAAATATTCTATCTCTCGGGGAAACTACTTTTTACCAGGATGAAAGAGAAACGTGCCCTATGTCATCTGGCGACAACCGTGACAACGTGTATGCAAAGTTTTATGACAATCGGTTAAGTAATTAAGGCGGGAAAGCGTAACAAACAAACTCATATTCACATTTATAATATTAGGATTTTGTTAACGATTTCACTAGTATAACACCGAAGGGTTATGTTTTAATATTTGTAAACTGCGATTAAATAATTAGATCCGACGCACGGCTGCAAACCTTTTTATACATACATAGACGCATAGTCAATAAACAATGAAGATAAAAAACTATAAACATTTAGTATGTGCTAATGAGCTATTCGTACATTTTATACTCCATTTGACCTTGTACTTATCTACTATTTTAATTACTTTACCGACACATACAGCCTCTTTCGGTCTAAAATAAACCATATCAAAATATTTACATATGTAGCGACATGTGATACCCCTCACGATGCATATGTGTGTATAGGTAGTTATTGGATTAAGTATGTGTGTCTAGCATGTAAGTTTAGTGTTGGCGCGCCTAAGCAAAATCACATAGCAGCAATCCATTTAATTGATTATTGTTTGTTTTTAATTTGTAACGTGTTTTACGTACCGACCGTTCTATGTCGGTCACTTGCTGTGCTGAACTCGTGTAGTTAACACCGAATTAAAAGTTATCTTTTATACTGAGCATTCCCGCAGTTATTCTTTCAGCAAACCCCTTAGCTCCCATACATTGGTCCATAACGAGCTGGATAAAGCTATATTTGAAGATAATCGTGGAATCCAGGATAATACTTACTCAAGGTTGCTTGAAGGTTATTCGCCGGAGGATTCAACTGAGCTCAAGAAAATTTAGCGGTGTATAGCATTTTATTTAATAACTAATATCGTCACCCAACACTCAGGTAATATAAGCAAATAATCTTATTATAAAAGGTCAGTATTTGCATTGTATTGTATTAGATTTATATCATTAGGTACTTGTTGCAGTGTGATTAGTATTTTATCCAACAGTTTACGTTTAGTTTAAATCATACTTGTTATAGTATAGTTAGCTTGTCCATTGCTGCATTATTTAAACTTAATTTATATAAAGCTGTAACTAATCTACGTATTAACAGTGGTTATTTAATTGTTAGCAGGTATCTTAACATACATATTATGTACCGTTATATTTGAGTGTTTGATATTAGTGCAAGTCATTGTTAAGAATCAGTAACGTTATTAATGCATATTTAGAATCTTTCTGCTTTTAAGATTAGTGTTAATTTGTTGTGTAATAAATTAGTTAATTAGCGATAAAGCTTACAACATACATAGATTGTAGGTAATTGAACAATAGTCTGTACTTGTGTTTTAAATTTAGGCATTTAATTAGATTACGTTGTGTATTGCTTTGCAAATTGTAATAAATCAGGGCATGATATAAATATAAAAATCAGTTATACATATATAAGTAATATTGTTCTCTTTTAAATTGTATTCCTGTATCGATTTCAGGTGGACTACACTCGTATCCCAGTATGTCCGACGAAAGGGAATTAGTTAAAAAACGTGGCAGCTTCAAGGGCCGTCTGACTTCTTTCGTTAACTACCTGGACTCACTCAAGGATAAACAGCTGACTAGTTGTGACGTTTCTGAATTGCAGTTACGCATGGGAAAAATCGAGTCGTTGTACGAACAGTATGATGAGGTACAGTTACGTCTTGAATGCATTGTGGATGATCTCAAATTACAATACAGTGAGCGTTCTGATTTTGAGTCTCTTTATTATAAATCCTTGTCGACAGCCCAAAATATTCTGTCTGATTTTAATAGGGATAATAGATCGATAGACAGTTCTAAAAGTACTGTTGCTAGCATGCACAAGCCAGTTAAATTGCCTACGATACAGCTACCAAAGTTTAGCGGATTATATTGTAATTGGTTAGAGTTTCGCGACACCTTTGCCAGCCTAATTCATGCTAACAATGATATTGACGAAATCAACAAGTTTCATTACTTGAGGGCATCACTTGAGGGGACTGCGGCCTTAGTAATTAAATCAGTTGAGTTTTCTTCGAGTAATTATTCTGTAGCATGGAAGCTATTACTTGATCGATTTGACAACAAAAGATTACTAGTAAACAATCATATTTCTTCGTTGTTTAACATTGAGTCTATCTCAAAGGAATCTTCGGTTGCATTAAAGAGTTTAATCGATCAATTAAATAAAGACTTGCGAGCATTAGAGTCGTTAGGGGAGCATGTTAAATATTGGGATACACTTTTGATTTATATTGTTACGCGTAGGCTTGATCAAAAGACCTATCGTGAGTGGGAAGAGTACAAAGGTAAGATTGACAAGGACAGTGTGATTACGTTTGACGCATTCATGACATTCCTACGTCATCGAGCCGATCTAATCGAGACGTTAGAACTAGCTCGAAATAATAATAATTCCCAAATGGCAGGAAAATCAGTCCCTAAGATCAAGGCTATGGTAGCTACACAATCTCCTAGTACTAGCTCTGAATTAGCTTCTAAGATATGTCCTAAATGTAACAGCAATGATCACGCATTATATAATTGTCCACAGTTTCTTGCATTAAGCAATGACGCTCGTCTCAAGTTACTGCCCACTTATAAGATTTGTTTTAACTGTTTTCGTTCGGGTCATTACGCTAACAAATGTAAGAAACCAGGTTGTAAACTATGTAAACGTAGGCATAACACACTAATTCACACAGATTCTAAAGTCGCCGTTGCGAATACACTGAATAATAATTCAACTTCTATGTCGACTAATAATAATCAGTCTGCATCGTTTTCTTTGCCGTCTGCCACCACTGACACAAATAACGTTGCGTTGTCCGCGAACATAGCACCGTGCTGTAGTCATAAGCAGCGAGATGTTTTACTATCGACCGCTCTCATCAAAGTGCGGGACCATAATGGTTATGTGCATCTCATTCGCGCGGTCCTTGATAGTGGTAGCACTTCGTCATTCATAACGGACGAGTTGTGTAGACGACTAAATTTGTTAACGAGTCAGGTAAATAAATCTATACTTGGCATAAACAACGTCACTTCGCACGTAGGTAAAAGATGTAATGTTAAAATAGCATCATTAGATGATAGTTTTGTTTTCGAACTTCATTGTTTTGTTTTACCATATATTACGAGTAACGTGCCGTGCAATGAAATAAATATTTCGGATTTCAACATTCCAACGAATATTGTTTTAGCTGATCCTACTTTTTATAAGCCCGCTGATATCGATATATTAATCGGTGCTGATCTGTTTTGGGAGTTACTAGGATCACAAACGCTAAAGTTAGGTACTGGAAAGCCAGTGTTATGTGAAACCCGTTTAGGCTGGATAGTTTCCGGTCCAATTATTAATAGTAATATTGCACTATTTTCACATGATTTAAAATGTAATTTATGTAACATTGATTCCGATAATGGTAGTGACTGGACAAAACTTAGAACTGATTTGACAAAGTTTTGGCAATTAGAGGAGATAAATGCAAAATATTCTAGTTCTTACATGCCCGAAGAAAAATTATGTGAAGATCATTTCGTTAAAAATACGATACGATTGTCTGATGGTCGTTTTTGTGTTCGCGTTCCCTTTAAGAAAGATCCCGCGATTCTTGGTGATTCTTTTAAAAGGGCTTCACACTGCTTACATTCTTTGGAACGTAGATTAAAGGTTAAACCGGAATTTAGTAGGATGTATCATGATTTTATGTTAGAATATGAATCGCTTGGTCATATGACTAAAATAAATAAATCAAATTTGCGTTCTGGTTATTTTATTCCTCATCACGGAATATTACGTGAGTCAAGTAGCACGACTAAACTTCGCGTTGTCTTTAATGCTAGTTGTCCTTCTTCGACGGGAGTGTCCTCTAATGACTTACAGATGGTCGGGCCAATTGTGCAAGACGACCTATTGTCTATACTTATTAGGTTCAGATTCTACAAGTATGTTTTATCTGCGGACGTGGAAAAAATGTATAGGCAAATAGTTGTCCATCCGTCGGATAGGTATTTACAACAAGTTATTTGGCGTGATAATGTATGCGAGCCAATCAATGTTTACGAATTAAACACCGTAACATACGGTACGGCTAGTGCGCCGTTCCTCGCGACTCGCTGCCTTAAACAAATAGGAGACGATTGCAAAAACTCTAAAATAGCTGACATCATCAGACACGATTTTTATGTCGACGATCTACTTACAGGCGGTGATGACTTAAACGAAATTAACTTTATTCGTTCTGAAGTCACTAAGGAACTTGCATCAGCATGTATGCCATTGCGTAAATGGAAATCAAATGTGCCTCAACTGGTGTCGAATGCTGTTCCTACTTTAGGCAGCTTGGCTGCGTCATTTGATTTAAATATTGCGTCAAATGAACCTGATAGGTTACTCGGTCTCAACTGGTACATCACCACTGATGAGCTAGGTTTTTATATAGGTCTAACTGAACCTTCGACTGAGCCCACCAAGCGTGATTTGTTGTCCGTGATTGCGCGAATGTTCGATCCCCTAGGTCTCTTAGGTCCAATAGTTATCACCATGAAAGTAATATTACAGAAAATGTGGTTAGATAATTTGTCGTGGGATCAGCCATTACCGTGTGATATTAGAGAACATTGGAATAATATAATAAAATCATTACCACTTTTAAATTATTTACGCATTCCGCGAATTGTAGTCTGCAATTCATATAGGGAGTTAGAGCTTCACATTTTCACAGATGCGTCTGAATCTGCATATGGCGCTTGCGTGTACATACGCAGTATTAACGATAAGAGGGAGTATTTGGTTTGTTTATTAATGGCCAAAAGTCGAGTGGCACCCATAAAACCTACAACAATTCCTCGGCTGGAATTGTGTGGTGCAGTAGTTGGTTCTCGTCTTTATGAGAAGGTAAAGAGCTCACTTCGAGTGGCGATTAGTCGGGTCTATTGCTGGACTGATTCAACCATCGTGTTGGGATGGTTACAGATGATGCCTAACAAACTTCAGCCGTTTGTACGCAACCGCGTTGCTGAAGTTTTGGATAAGGCGGGTGACTGCACCTGGAGACACGTCCCAACCGACAAAAACCCAGCAGACCTAATATCTCGGGGTGTGGATATTAGTGTTCTGCAGGGTTCTGATCTTTGGTGGTCTGGACCAGAATTTTTGAGACAGGATCCGTCTGAATGGCCCTCGCAAGTCAAGTATTCAGAAGCAGAGACGTTACCGGAAACTCGACCTAATGTAGTGTTAAACACTATTGTAAGCGATTGCAAAGATAAGGCCTTGATTGAGATAAGTCGTTTTTCTAATTATTCACGACTTATGCGTTCTGTAGCTTACATGTTGAGATTTATTAAGTCATGTAGGAAACATTATCCAAAAACTATTTATTTGTCACAAGATGAGTTACAAGACGCACTAAATGTTGTCATAATTCAAAGTCAGTCTGAATCATTCCCCGAGTATAAATTACTTTTAAATAAAAAGAGTATACCTAAAACGAGCGTCCTTCTAAAATTTAATGCTTACTTGGACGACAAAAATTTAATGCGAGTAGGCGGACGGCTCGAAAATTCTAATTTTCAGTTTTCTAAAAAACACCCTGTCATATTACAGTCCACTCATCAATTCACAAAGTTATTGTTTAATTACGAGCATAGGAGGCTGATGCATGCTGGTCCACAATTACTGTTGGCTTCAATAAGGGAGTCTTACTGGCCGATTGGAGGTCGTAATTTGGCAAAGGCTTGTTATCACAAGTGTGTTCTATGCCGCCGTATAAAGGGAAAGGTTATAGCTCCTATAATGGGTAATTTACCAAAAGAACGTCTTCGTCCAAGTTATCCCTTTGAGAGCACGGGTGTTGATTATGCTGGCCCTATTATGTGCGCCAGTCGTCAAGGACGTGGATGCAGGTTGGTAAAGGTGTACGTCGCAATTTTTATTTGTTTTACTACCAAGGCCATCCATTTGGAGACCGTAGGCGATTTAACTAGCAATAGTTACTTACTGGCTTTATATCGTTTTATTTCTCGACGAGGTAAACCCAATGATATTTTTTCCGATAACGGTGCCTCATTTGTCGGTGCGTATAATGACTTATCAAAATTTTTAAAATTGAACAGTTCATCCTTGGGTGAAAGTGCAGCTAACGACGGGATAAGGTTTCATTTTATACCCGCGTATAGCCCTCATTTCGGTGGCCTCTGGGAGGCGGGTGTCAAGTCCACCAAGTACCACCTACAACGAGTGTTGGGAAATTGTAACTTGACTTTTGAGGAGCTTTACACCGCACTAACTAAAATTGAAGCCATTCTGAATTCTCGTCCACTTACGCCGTTGTCTTCAGACCCTGACGATTATACGCCGCTTACACCGGGACATTTTCTCATTGGACGGCCCCTTGTTTCCTTGCCGCAACCTGACTACAAGGACTACTCTGTCAACCATCTGTCTCGCTTTCAAAGGATCGAGCAACTACGCCAACATTTCTGGAGCAGATGGAGCAAGGAGTATGTCGCAGAATTACAGCTGCGGACCAAATGGCGTTGCAGTAAGGATGGTTTGAAGCTGAACTCCTTAGTAGTCATTAAGGAGGACAACCTTCCTCCTCTGAAGTGGAGTCTGGGACGCATTGTGGCTGTTCATCCTGGAACAGATGGCATCGCTCGTGTGGCAGATATTCGAACATCCACTGGAGTCATCCGAAGAGCGTTCAACAGGATCTGTCCTTTACCAGTGTCTTCGGAGTCTGGTTGAAACCGTTGCTTTCAACGCCCGGGGGCATGTTGGCGCGCCTAAGCAAAATCACATAGCAGCAATCCATTTAATTGATTATTGTTTGTTTTTAATTTGTAACGTGTTTTACGTACCGACCGTTCTATGTCGGTCACTTGCTGTGCTGAACTCGTGTAGTTAACACCGAATTAAAAGTTATCTTTTATACTGAGCATTCCCGCAGTTATTCTTTCAGCAAACCCCTTAGCTCCCATACATTTAGTCTAATTCGAACCACGAATGTGTTAGGACTATTGTACACAATACAAATCAGATTGGTTCTAAAAAACTATTTTATTTATTTTACTCCCAAAACCGCAACCACCAAACATATATTAAAATAATTTTGGCAAAATTATTTATAAAGCACTACATTTTGCCCGCGTTAGTTCAGATTTTGTCAATAAATTTGTATCCCTCGGGAACAGTACTTTTTTCTGGATCTAGAAAGTCTATGTCCTTTTCTGTATCTCTCACAACGTGTAGCTATGCGAAATTGCATAATAATTGATTGAGAAGTTAAGGCGTGAAAGCGTAACATACAATCAAACTCACATTCGCACATCTACATATATACTAAAATTATAAAGCTCAAGAGTTTGTTTGTTTGGTTAAACGCGCTAATCTCAGGAACTACTGGTTTGATAAGAAAATTCTTTTAGTGTTGGTTAGTCTATAGGTTATAGGCTACATAACGTCACGCTACGACCCACGGGGGCGGCAGAGTAATCATAAACGCAGGTGAAACCGCGGGCATATATATATATACATATGCATAAGTATAGAAAGAATTTCTAGTAGCTGAGGTCAGCAACTGTGACACTGAAAAGAATAAAAGTCGCATTAGGTTAAGTTATACCTACAGTTATTAACATTTAATACGGCACCCTAAAGAAACGAGTACTCAAGATATACATAAACGCTTAAAACAATCTGTTTGGATTTCATTAGCAATACGGAGAAAGCCTAATTTTAAAAAAATATACGAAATCTGCGATAATATTTAACATACACAGCGCGGCCCTAAAACATGAACTTACTTTCTCTCAAGCTTAATAATAATTGTACCACGCGGGGAAACCAAGCCGGTTTTCTTTTTAAATAAGTTTTTAATTTATTACTCTGTATATGTATATACCTATATAATAAGACCCTATAGGAATTCGCACTTTCAGACATGACTCACTTCTTTACCCGAATTAAAACTAATAAATTGATGTTTACCGAACTGGTATAAGTTTACGGTTATGTTTGTTTGTGATCTAGTTATATTTAAGATGGATTAGCCCTGGCTAACAGACTTTATAAACATAAAATTAACGGACATAAAGTTCACCCAGAGTCAGACCAATAATTTGTGGACAACACAAATATTTACGCGCGGCGGCCGCGGATTGCCCGTTGCCATTATTTCAGTAAAAATCAAAGATTTATTTCGCTAAGTGTTATTGAGTTCATTTTCTTTTTACTGTATATAACAGTCCAGTAACCTGGTTATGACTAACCTAATATATAAAGAGGAAATATTTGATATTTTGTTTGTTTGTAAGGATTTAACACAAAAACTATACATACATACATACATAGATTCACGCCTGTTTCCCAGAGGGGTAGGCAGAGACTACGGATTTCCATTTGCTATGATCCTGACACACTTTTCTGGCTTTATTCACTTTAATAACATTCCTCATACACGGTCGCCGGTTTAAGGTGCTCTTAACCTGTCCTTTATCCAGAACGTCTCCGATCTGATCAAGAAACGTTCGCCTAGGTCTTCCTCTTGGGACTGTTCTATTACTATTTGTTCCACACTAGCCTTATAAACTTTCTTAGTTAGTCTTTTCTCGTCCATTCTCACACATGCCCAAACCAGCTTAATATACCCTTTTCTATTCTCGTCACTATATCCACATTTATGTCGCATCTCTAATCACACTATTCCTTATTCTATCTTGCAGAGTCACACCACATATATTTCTCAGCGAATATATAACTATACAACCGATTTTTAACATTATTTTATCTTTAGAAAGCTATAATTATTACGGAGTAACATAGGCTACATTTTATTTGAAAACAAGTACTGATACTAACATAACCTAACTTACTTTTACACAAGCGAAGCCGCGGGCAAAAGCTAGTTGTATAATAAAATACAAGTGGCCATAAGGTTTCAATGCTTTCATCGCACCTTGACACAGTGACCGTCTAGAATATACTTGTATTATATTCAATCTAGTACGACTTCGGTAAGCTTCTGCATTCAACCACGACATCCGAGTGAAATTGAAAAACAAAGTCGGAACAAGACAGGTTTAACCTCATTTATTCTAAGAAGCTGAACGTCGTGCTTGTTCTAGTCACGCGTCCCTTAACACAAGTTGACACGAAACGACTTTTCTCTTATAGTGTGCCAGTGTGAGTTTACTTGGTAATCCGAAAAATCGCACACTATGAGAAGGCATCTTTATACATCTTTATAAGACTTCCTGCCACAGTCAAAATCGGCCATGCACTTTCAAAAGATCAAGGATTGATGCATAAGACGGTCATGCTTTCACTGCGTTCAATAAAATGCTATGTTTAATTGATGACATTATACAGATTAACATTTATACCAGGACATATGATACAAGAAAATATTGGATTTGGAATCTTTAGTGTTCAAGGTTCAAAAGAAAATAAATACACATCTGTGTATTATGATTGATTTTATTTTTGTAGTCTCAAAAAAGGTCTCTATGCCAATGCATAGAGACCTATGCATAAAGACAATTCTTTAACTATAATTTTTTACTTAATAAGGCAAGGACGGACAACATTTGCTTAAAGGGACTCCTACGTTGCTGGTATGGCATAAGTAACAGTAAGTTACGCTTATGGATATGGCCGATTATGAGGTTCCTACGAGGGTGCGTTTTTAAGTTCGCGGAATGGAGGGTATGGAAGGTGGTGGGGGTGCTTGTTTAGTCACTAACGTGTTTAGCAACTAATAATTAGTATATATACCGAGTATTATCATAATGAGGTCATTAGTCTTTGAACTATCGTCCCTCAAGCAACTCAATCTGGAAGAAATTGTGAAGTATGGAGAAAATCGAGTTCCGCGCCGTTATAAAGTTCCTTACCAAGCAAGGAAAAAATGTTCAAACCATTTTGGAAGAGATGTCATCTGTATACGGGGACTCTTGTCCAGGAAAAACCATGGTATACAAGTGGCACAACCTCTTTAAGCAAGGCAGGGAATCAATTGAAGACGATTCCCGGCCTGGGCGGTCTGTTGAGGTCACCACTCCAGATCTTATCGAAAAAATCGAAAAACTAATATTAGAGGATGCACGTTTGAAGAAAAACAAATCGCAGAGATGGTTGGAGTATCTGAAACGACCATTTTCAAGGTTCTCCATGATCATCTCGGCATGACAAAAGTCAGTGCAAGATGGGTGCCTAGAATGCTCACACCGCCTCAAAAACAGAAGCGCGTCGAGTGTTCGCGTGCGTTTTTGAGCCAGTGTAATGAAGACAAGGATGGTTTTTTGGAGCGAATTGTTACTGGGGATGAAACTTGGGTTCATCACTATGAACCTGAGTCTAAACAAGATTCCATGCAGTGGCATAAAAAGGGTACACCACCGCCTAAGAAATTCAAGGTGTCGTAATCGGCGGGAAAGCTCATGGCGACAGTTTTTTGGGACACAGAAGGAATTTTGTTGGTTGATTACAAAGAAAAAGGTGTTTCCATAACCGGAGAACACTACGCTTCAATTTTAGAGCAGTTAAAAGAGGCAATCAGAGAAAAAAGAAGAGGAAAATTGACCAAAGGTGTCCTGCTCTTGCACGACAATGCTCCTGTTCACAAGAGTCGAGTTGCGTTGGCTGCTTTGCACAAGGTGGGCTTCGATATCATTGATCACCCACCTTATAGCCCAGACTTGGCTCCCAGCGACTATTATCTCTTTCCAAATCTGAAAAAAGAGCTTCGAGGAAAGAAATTTTCAACCGATGAAGAAGTGAAGGATGCAGTTTCGGCGTATTTTTCAGAGAAAGACAAAACATTTTTTTATGAAGGTATTCATAAGTTAATTCATAGATCTGAGAAATGTATTAGGGTTTCAGGTGAATATATTGAAAAGGAAAAATAATTTTGTAATATTATTTCATCCCCTTCTATTCCATTCCGCGAACTTAAAAACGCACCCTCGTATCTCCATTACAGAATCGACCAAGATGATAGACTAGCTAGCTCCTAGACGTGGAACTTAAGAGATAGCTGCCAAAATGTCAAAGGTTAACAAGTGCCGGAATCGTTCGGAAGTGTAACATAACATTAATATGCTGCGGTCAAATAACTTATTAAATATATTATGTATTGTTCATATATTCTTTATTACTTACTATTTTTTATTTATGTTCTTGATTTTGAAATATACATTTAAATCTTTAAATATGTATACATATAAGTATTATATAAATACCAATATTATTATTTGGTATAAAATTATTTTTGCCATCTATGACCACCTTTTGCCTTATTTATATAAATTGTTGTTTTTTTTAATTTAGTTATGAAAGTATGTATATTATTACCTACACGAAAACATGCAGCCTCTGTGAGAATACCAGCGTTGTGGTTATTGCTGACGCAGGACCTTATTTCTTCTTTTTATATTGATTGTGTTTCCTGTTACCTTATAAGAATGCAGAACAAATAAAATTATTTTTCTTTCTTTGCTTCAAATGTGGCTATCATATACTTCTGTTTACACCTTTTATGTGAAAGCTTGTGTATGATTAGTATCAGATTCGGTACCATTCGTCCTTGACGCACACATTTAAAGCCTTCGTGTTGCTTCCGAGAATAGCCTTAAAGAAATGCCCCATAGCACTTATCCCAACGACAAAGAGTAAGTCTCTTTGTCGTTGGAACGTCTAATCAGAAAATGTCAAAGGCTTACTAAATCTTCTAAAAGTTACTTTGTTAACTTAGACTCATAAGGATTAAAGGAGTACTATATATACCTACAAAAGAGGATTAATATATCAAAATGGAACACGAAACTTCGTAATTTATGTATTAGTAACGTAAAGTTACGAATAGAATAAAGTTCAGTCTGTGGTTTACAATACAGGTTTGTTTGAATGTTTATGGCCTACGTTGCTTACTAATTTAGGGAAAAACAAATCCGGCGCCAACAGTAAGAGATTACGGTAAAGTATAAGATTTATAATTCAGAACTTCCAACACCCGTATTTGTTCAAGTCCATTCTATTTGGCGTTGTGCTTGCTTATTTTTACAGATACTATTTCTCACAGTCGAATGTTTTATTAGCTTGGTGAAGCATAACAAAAATAGTGATTTTCTTTTTAGTATCACTTAATACAAAGCTGCAAGCACACGGTTACCTACTGTAGTTAATGGACGTTAAATTTCATTACCCTTTCAAAACCCATATTCTAAATTTGAATTAAATTTCAAACTTTTACTTTCAAACTTTTCAAATTTTAACATCATAGATTAGATGGTTATAGAGTTGAATACTTGCCGTGTTGGACCGCCGAAATATACAGTATATGTTAGGCTCAAATACCATTAAACATTTACTAGCCATCCTTATGAATAGATAACTGCACGGATGACGAAGTGGTTGGACGTAATGTTTGCCCCGCCACTGCGTCTGCGTCGAGTGTTGTAAGTTCGATCATCACATGGGACAAAAATTTGTGTATCCTGAAGTTGTTCTAAGATTAAGTGTTATTTCTGTCCGCTATTTGAAAATATGTAAAATCCTCCGTGACGCGAATTTATTGCTAGTAGGAGAGTTGTTTCGTATTTTTTATTGATTTTGTCTTGAAAAGAGGGGAATTTGCATAATGCGTATAGCAGATACAAAAAGCTGTTAATATTTCAAAGTTATATTGCACCGTTTTATGTTTCTCAAAGGTCTCCAATAATTTGCTTTGCAAACTACTATTTGCTGAACCCTCCAGCTAAGTGCTTGGGTTTTAACGCAAATAACACGCCTCTTAGGTACAAACGTATTATAAGATTTCTGTCTGAGAATTTTGCCCGAAGGGTTGAACAAAGGTAAGCATTTGCACAAACATAACAACGCAAATGAGGGTAGACGTATCTTTGTAGAACACATAATATATTTCGTCAGTTATGCTTAGGTTACTCATAAAAGCCACAGACCTATTGATGTTTACCAGCGCTTTTGGAATCTGTATTGTTACTGATAATTTTCTAAATAGAAAATCCAATAATCTAATAAAGCTTAAGTCTTCATTAATTCATAAATTTATTATCTACTACGTTTTGCCTGCAGCTTCGCTCGCATAAAAGTAGGTTAGGTAAGGTTAGTAACAGATCTTTTTTCTGGATTAAACTATCCTATGTCCTTTTCTGTTCCCCTGACAACGTGTATGCGAAATATCATGATGATCGGTCGAGTAGTTAAGGCGTGAAAGCGTAGGTAACAAACAAACTCACAATTGCATTTATAATATTAGTTAAGAGAAAATCGGCTTTACTATAAAAGCTAAGTCTTCATAATGAGCTACTAGTTCTTCTTTATAAAATTAGCTAGGATGCAACAATAGCCAGTTACACAGTTATTAAGACAACCTACTAATACTAACATTCAAAGATTAAACTTCGCTTCAAAGTAGACCTTACAAGTTATAAGAAAGTTTTAACACTTAATACTGTTACTTGTTTCGCCGTAAAAGGATATACATAACATTACAAGAAAGGCAGACAAAATATCACTTGAGTGTCCAAGTCGACCCCAGCTCAAAGGAAGTGAAAGTTTTTATCGATTCGACGACAGTTACCTTTTACATTTCTTATCCTTCTTCATGCGTAGCTGTTTTATACTAAATATCTGATGTGTTATACGATGTGAGGAGAAATCCTGTAGTTTGATATTCAGGTCAGTTCAATAGGTCTCGTTTATTTTGAAGCATGGAACAGCAGCCACGGATGACCATTCCTAAGGTTAAAATCGCATAGCAGGCCAACATGGCACGTGACACGCCCCTTTTTTTTGTTTGAGTTTTTTTACACTACTTTTGTTTACTGATTCTAAGGCGATACAAACTCAACTGGTCAGCTACGACCTTTTTGTTTGAGTTTTTTTACACCTTACATTTGTATTATATGTATTATGTATATATTTGTGTACCGCCAGGATTGATTATTTATACTTAGTATAAACATTCTCAAATAGAAATCAGCAATTTAACATTGGTTATGTTCTGAAGCCGCTATGATCAAACGAATCAAAACGACTGGAAGGTATCAAATATATTTTATTACCTATTTATTTATACAACAATGTTAATATTTGAATAGGCCGTAGGTCGGCTACATAATAGTTTATTTAGTTTTATTGATGTGCTCGTATAATGGACTTCTTTGATGCAGATACGTTTTTAAATATTTCAGACTTCATTAATATAATAATTATAAATGTTAAATGAATAAAGCTACCTTGAAATAAATAAATAAAACAACAATATACTTACTATCTCAGTAAAATTGTAATTTAAAAGTTACCTAGGTAGCTACGTTCCATCAAACTAAACAAAAGAAAAATAAAGTAACAAATAAAACCTATTTAAATGATTAAGTATAATAATGCTTAAATTTATATTTACATTCCATACCGTTATTTTTAATCCTAAGACACAATATTTTTTATTTATTTTGTATAAAGCAAAAACAAAAGTTAATACAAAAAGCTATAATTAAATTTACTATTAGAAGAGTAGAGTATTAAAGTTCCTGTGGGAGCTCCTGGTTAGAAGTTCGGTATTGTGTCAACGCAACAACTGTCCAAATATGATACCATCTGGCAAAAGTAAGAAAAGTCATAAAAACAAACGGTTGGTACACGTTTTTGTTCGAAGATTCCTTTTTGATTGGTTAACAAAATTAAGGGGTCACTTAAAGTCAACATGCGTAAGCGAAATTTTTCTTAAATGGTCATCCGTCGCTGCTGTCGATAGTACATAGAAAGACAGCTATTGGACAGCTGTCGGTTACTGCAGAACCGGCAGCTGTCTTAAACAGACGCCGTACTACTGCTAGGGACTTTCTGCTAGAAATGCTTTATGTTACGTACTTTGCACGTGTGGGAAAGTACCGAGCCGTCGCCGGCGAGCCGAGCGGCGCGGCGCAGGCGCGCATGCCACCATAATGAAGGCCGCGGGCGGGAGAACGGGGATCTCTTGTCCGCCAGCCATTGAGATTTGAGTCGGTCCGACGCCCTCTGTAGTGCCGGGGCGTCGCCCAAGAGTTGTAGTCTGCTGGGTGGGTCGCTGAGGTAGTCTCTTTTCCAGCAGCTCATCCACTACACAAGGCAACGAGTAGGCACACCGTGGGATTTTGGTCCGTAGGCCCGAAGTATAGGAGAGCCGGACATAACCCACTCGCCTCCCCTTGTGGCGAGAGGGCAAGCATCAGGCGCATTTCCCCAAGTAAAAAAAAAGGGTCATAGTAGTTGGGGTCGCGTCCCCAACTGTGCTGCGTGTTGTAGATTTAATAAAACCACGAAAAAAGAAGGTGTAAGTAATCCATAAATACTTGGTCCGAGACCGGGTGTTTATTGTTTCACTTGCTTAATATTTGTAAAAGCCCCTTTGTTACGCAGGAATTATGACTACATCTAAGGTGACCATTACATATTTATCTCAATTACATATACTGAATGTAACACCCGCTGTAAAAGATAAACGCGGCTCCGTAATCGAAAATCATTTGAATGCAATCGCGCGAATTAATAATATATTTAGATTTTCTTGTTCCTAATTCTATAAGACGCAACATTTTGAAACCGACTCAACTTTTATTTTGGATAAAAGCTTTGTATCACTTCACGTTAATTTATATTTGTTGAGCCGCAGGTGGCACGTAGAACGTAGTGATAAATAAATTGGGCTTATTTCGCTTATTACTTTCTCGACAATACAGCCTCCGAAGCGAAGGGAATACAGGATAATATTGTTGAAAACTGATGAAATGACGGTAAATATTATATTAACGTTAGCCTCAATAAAAGATGGCAAAATAGTTTATTAATAAGAAGTACCCATGTGAAATAGTGTAAGATCGTATATTGATGTTATAAATATGAAACTAGCTCCTTACCTGTGTGTTACGCAGAATATGCTGAATGTTTTCTGCCGTCCACTAACTAAAAAATGATAAGTCATAATAAATGCATATACGCTTAACACCTTTTTAGTTAGCGGGTGGCAATATTAGGTACAAATATTAAAGAAAACCTGTAGAGCCACAAGTTCTAGTGTATAAACTAACCCTAACTAACCATTAAATGCACAATTAAATTTTCTAATATTGTTATTGGTGTGGCGACGATAGTGAATGCTATGCATAAAGGCCTCGGGTTCAATTTCTCACTAATATTCAAGAATCATTCCTGATATACGGATAATCTCGCCCTATTTTACGTAGGGCTTAAAACCATAACCAGCAGGTACACAAAAATACATCCCTGCCTACCCCTTCGGGAATATTTCAGAATATGTATGTTCAGGTTGCTGAATGCGAGGATATACACAGATTGTTCGGGAACATTGTTAAGCCGCCATTCCTTTGCGGTATGTGCCCGCTTCAAAACAATTTGTTTGGCGACCGAAATGCTAATGCAGCCAAGCTAGAAAGCTTTAGATCAGACAAGCGCACATTCTAGTACTTTCAAGCATACTTGAGCGCTTTTGAAAAATATATTATACCTATTGGATTTCTAGAATCGCGACTGCTGCTAAATGTGAACATGAAGAATGCTTACTATACATTAACAAGACACTACGCCATCTGTTAGTGGTATCTTTGTCTATAAACGGTTGTAGTTTCGATACCTACGCGATATAACGCGTTAGCGAATGGTTTATGCTTAAATTCGATCATTAGTCTCAGAAGCATCGGTGACGCAGCGATAGTGCATGAGGTTTCAGGTCTGATTACCGGCTCAGGCAAAGTGTTATTAGATTTCTGTGAGGTAATTCTCAGTAGCGGTTATGACCCTGGAACTGTGCCCGATAAACAGCAATAGGCTTAACCTCCATTGCGTGGAACCTTAAACTAAACTGCTGGCGAAATGTGAGTTTAATACAATATTTTGGCAATATACCTCAACATATTATTTTGTATGAATGTACATCTAGAATACTAATAAAACAATCAAAATAATTTAAGGTCGCAAAAAATATTACTTGTTAGGTAATATTTTTGATTTGCGCGTGTGTAAAGCTCTTCATAACACAGGTAGGTAGGTATGTAGGTATCTTTTATGCCATAAAGTAGTTAAGTCTACCCAACCCAAAATCTAAGGTACAAACATCATTTAAAGTCACGCAAAACTAATAAGATGCCACGAATGGTGACGTAATCACTATTTCAGTGCAGGCGCGCGAGTGAGATAGCGAGATGTTTTAATGCGGCCCCATTTTTCTCATACTCTTTGAGATATTAATTGCTCTCTCGTGTTACAATCAATTTATGTGCTATTTTTAAAAACGATTTCTCTTGACTTGTTTTCGCTGTCGCGTAAAAAATAATTAACATAATCAAACCTCGGCAAGGACCTTTTTGCGAGTGTAGACTATAATTCAAAAAGGCTTCATGCTATGTTAATGAGATACGGGCTTGTCTTTAAGTCTATTATTATCAAACCTTTTGAATAGCAGTTGCTAAATGAGCGACAGTCATTCGTGACAGACACAAAATTATCACAGTTCAGAACAAACGCCGACGTTTACCCGATAATCAATTTATATTCTGTCTCATAGTAATAGGATACGTGGTAATAAAATACGTGGATTCACGCCTGTATTATTCACAACAGGATAGGCAGAGGTGTTAGTTTTAGGATAGATTACTCTCATAGGTAAATGGTACAATGATCCTTGCAGACATATATTAGTAAAATAAGCAGCATTGTACATTGGCGAATAAAAAAAGTGGCCGTGATTTTCTCGCCCGTTCCTCTCATTGATTCTACGCCCTTGCTTTGCTGAACGTGTAACCTTGACGTTCATAAGCGTTATTATGCGACCAAATTAAAAAAATATATGTAAAATTAAAGAATAAACAGTATCAGCTCGCCATTTAAGGTACCAAAAATTTTGGACCTCTGCGAACCTTAGAGAGAACTTAATACCTCACACTTGATACGAGAATAATACAAACACAAACGTATACTGTAGTATACCACGGTTAACATAATACAATATACTAGTAACTATAATAAACTAACAAGTTAGTCAAAAAGATCAATAGTTCCCATAAAACATTTATTACAGTCCCTTTTCCTAAATAATTCTGTTTAGTTACAGTCAGGTTGATACTACTAGAATCTTTGTTTCCCAAAGGAGGGTAGATACAAACTAAGTAAACCAGGTAGGGACATGCAACCTTGGCACAATTCCAGGCTTTAGTAAATGTCGGGCACTGGGACCAGGGAATGCTAATGAAATATGAGCTTTATGAAAGCCAGTGAGAATAAAATGTCGCTCTAAGGTTATGATTTATATGACTCTTGTTTTAGGAATACTAATATATTGGCTTTAGGTAGCTATTTATACTAATATTTTAAATAAAGAGTGCGAGTTTTAGAATTTGTGTGCGTATGGAGGGCCTACAGAAGTACTATTGCACTTATTTGAAAAATCTTTCATTTTTTGCTGCAGAGACGTACACCATCAGAGTGCTATGCAGAGGTTTCGAGTTCGATCTTAAGGCACGCACGCACCTTTGACTTTTCGACGTTACGCACGGATTAAATAATGAATTATATCTCGATTTAACGGTGAAGGTAAACATCGGGCACCTGCATGTTTGAGAGTGCTAAATAATGTTCGCAAAGATATGTGAGGTCTGCCAAACCGCACTTAGCCAGCGTGATGGACTATTAAGCTTGTTATATACTGCGCCAGTTATTGATTTGCCTAGGGTAGAACCAGTATGTGTACTTAAGTTTTAATGCTGGTCTGATTGTGCTCAGTTCGTCTAGCGTAGACCCAGTTTCAATTAATAAGTTTGATGCAAAGAATACTTAGTAACATCAGTCCATATACCTATACCCGAAATAAGCGTGAAGTAAAAAGCAAACAACAAAAAATATATAATAAATAAATTCCTCATACATTCCTAAACAATAAACCGTCCCTAGGGACATGTCGGGCATACGAAATATTCTAACGTACAATAATATAGAGCCTCTCTTACATACAACGGTTATGATCAAATTGAATTTGAGTGTCAGGCTTATCCCCTGTAAGTACGGTTATGCTTGGTGCCCATTGTGAAGTGCTGAGTTCGTTCTTGGGTCGAGCTACAACACAGCTTTTAGAAATATATAAAGCAGATGGCTATGTAATCGACCCTCATTAAGTAAATATAATATAGCTTGATGATTATGAGTGTTAGACACCTTTAGCTATCCTAGGACAGGTTACGGGGTACTTTATTTAAAGCTTTTGAGAATTTCCTGGCCAAAAAACTCAATAATAATTAGATCAACCAGTCAAACTCAAGCCCTCACCTCAGCATTTACGCTTACTCTGCAATCTGTATGTAGTATGCATGTATTAGATATACATGCATACTTTTAATAATCTTATTTCTGATTCAATAAGTACGTTAAGCTGAAATAATGTAATATCCGTATCAGCGATATCAATAAATAACTCGAGATGTGTGTCGATATTTATCGATACGTATCCATAGCCAGCATCGGCGCGAATCAGCAATAACCACGCTTATAATACTTCACTTTTCTATAAAACGTTTAGACCAGGAGGTATTATTTTCCAATTCCTATTGGAAAATATTACATTGGATTTGCGCCTGTATATTTCTGAAGGATTAAGCAAAAGTGTATTACACGTATATTTGCCTGCTATATGTTTACAGATTCCGTTTTGCTATTATGAATGTTAAACAAGTAAACGCAATAACAACAACGCATTACTCGACACGGGGGTCGAGCAATGTTTTCCTGAATCGATGCCGATATCTGACCATCACACGCAAATATAATAACATTTAGTTGAAACCAAAACAAAATATTTGTGTAAGCCAATGATAAAACACCTATCTTATCTTATCTTATGTGGGGGCCAGTCAGTACAGACCAGCGACACTTCGACCCAGTGGGATCTTTTGTGTCGACTTCCCCAATAACGACTGCCATAGATGTTCATGGCAGTCGGGACCGACGGCTTTACGTGCTCTCCGAGGCACGGAGCAGGCGATAATTGTCAATCAATACGCACATAATTTCGAAAAGTCATATAACTTCCGAAAGTCAGAGGTGCGCGACGTGGGCTCGAACCCGAGACCCTCTGCATTGCAGTCTGTTGGTCTCCCCACTGAGCTATCGCTGCTCTATAATACACCTAACATATTAACGAATTAAACATACTACAAACTAAAACACCTAATACTGTATCTCTGAACTCATAATAAATGTTAGAAATTACATCTTTTCAAACACAGACTGCTATTTTCTATCATTGGTTCATAAAAATCTCTGTGTTCTTGAATAAATCAATTGATTATTCAATAAATCAAGCTATGTTTAACAACAAAATTCTAACTAATATTATAAATGAGAGTTTGTTTGTTTGTTTTTAATGCTTTTACGCCTTGACTTCTCGACCGATCATCATAAAATTTCGCATACACTTTGTCAGGGATAAACAAAAGGGCGTAGCGTGCTATAAAAGTAATGTTCCCAAAGAGTAGAAATTTATTGCCAACATTCTATTTATATATAGAAATTTTCTCGCTTGATTTTAGGTCTTCCAGTAACAGATTACAATTAGGGCCCAGGAGAACCTAATAACGCCAGCGGTGTGGGGGATGTGTGATCTTGGAGCAAGACGGCACCCTGAATTATGATAATTTAATTGTTTGAATAAGTACCCCTTTATATGTAAGAAAACCCTTGCGTCGCTGGTGTGGAACAAACCGTGCAACATGCCTAATTTAGGTAAGAACTCAAAGTATGATATTCGAATCATTTGTTATTATTTTATTCAAAATCTATCAACGCAAGCGAAGTTGCGTGCAAAATCTAGATGGTTTCTAAAAATATTTATGTGTCTATAAAATTAAGCTATGTTCAACAGAATACGCTAACAATTTACAATATTAGTAAAGATTTCTGTTGTAAACTAGAAATTTCGAACGCTGCGCATATTTAACTACAGACGAGCGTAGATAAATAAAGTGTACAATGTGTATCATGAACTTAATATGGATTCGAAAACAAACACATTTTAAACTGGTTTTCGTTACAGGTTATTGATCAAATTTTATTTTAGACAAGTTAAATTGTGACATCTTGTGTTTTCAAATTAAATGACGTTGTTTAACTTTAGATTTTTTAAGAAGATTTCTATCGAATAAAATAGAATAATCTAGAATCGGGGTTTCAAATTACTAGTATTCTTGTTAACCCCTCCAGCTAAGCTAGAATGCTTGTATTAGGAGTGGGTTCACGTCAGTAGTGCAATGGGTGGGATTCGAACCCGCGATCTCTTGGTCACAAATCTAATGCCTCCATCCATTGAGCTACCGATAACACGTGCGGATTGTATAGAATAGGCGTAACAAGTGGGGCGACGCTAGTTTGAAGCTGGCTTGTTCAGAGCTCTGTAGTTTACTAAAACATCACTGTCAAATTTACTGTAAAGGACCAGAGTGACAAGTGACAATCCCAATAAGTCACACGTCACAAAAATTGTGACACGTTTCGGTCATTATACTTTAACAATACTTAGCTAAGACAAAATATACGATCACGTGTTGATGAAACTAGTAACTGAAACTTAAAATCACGTTTCGTTAAAATATGTTTTGTAAACTCAAAACAATTATACAGAAAAATATTTGCTTTGAATAATTTAGTTCAAAACTGTATATTTTAAAATGACGATAATAATAATTTATTTATGGCTATACTTATTAATAATACGAGGAGGGAAACTTTCCGCCGGTCTCTAAATAGGCATGATGAGATGGAGCATTAAGCTCAAAAAAACAGCTTTACGACCAAAAATATTTCAACTAAGACCAAGAAACGATTCATTAAAACCTATATCTGAAGTATAGCACTGTATGTCTCAGAGACATAGACATTGACACAAAGGGACAGAGAGAGATTAGAAGCGTTTGAAATGTGTTGTTGGCGCAGAATGAAAAGAATAAGTTGGACTGAAACAAAAACAAATGAGGCAGTTCTAAATATGGTAAAGGAAATGAGACATATTCTAAAAACAATTGAGAACAGAAGAGGGATCATGTTGGGCCACTTGATACGATATGACACTTTTATAAGAACATCTTGGAAGGAAAAATAGAAGGCAGAAGGGGAAGAGGAAGGCCAAGGACGACGATCATAGATCAAGTGAAAGAAAAGGTAAAACTTAGGTACGTCGTATCAAGAAGTCAAAGCGCTGGCTGAAGATAGGACATTATGGAAGAGATTCCACCGACAAGAGCTTCGCTCTTAAATTGAAGATTTTTGTTTTAACAAAACAATAAAAAATTACTAAGATATAACGCAGTAAAGTTCGGGAGTGGGGGCTTGTGACGTCACAATTTAGTAAAATTTGTTCCGACAAGTGACGTTACACGAAATTTAAACGCGTTGTATCTTCTATGTTATTAATTGTAGGACAAAAGGAAAAATACGTGTCCAATAATTTTTGCTAATCTAAAATATAGAGTAATATTTTTTTTTTAGTCTGCTTGCCTATTGGGACCTACATGTCGAGAACGACTGAAAACCTACTTAAGTATTCCTGAACATTTATATTTCTGTATCAAGTTTCCTTAAACTGTAATAATATTTGAATAGGTATTTTATAATAATATCAGTATATTAAACTATCCCACTGCTAGGTATGGGTCCTCTTCTCAACGTGAGAAAGATTGCACTAGGCCAGCGTGGTGGACTATGGCATACCATAGTCCACCACGCTGGCTCAGTGCGGGTTGGCAGACTTCACATGTTTTCGAGAACATTACGGAGAACTCTTAGACATGCAGGTTTCCTCGCGATGTTTTCCTTCACCGTTACAGCAAGCGAAAATCACATAGGTACACTTAAATCATATACATCATCTACTAATGTAAATGCTCAGTTAATATCTGTTTGATGAAATTCGATTCTGTATATTTAAGAACAACCAGACGAGATTTTCTACTTTTTTCAATTCAGAAACCGGAAGTTTGTTTCACTTTTTAAGCAAATTACACAAACGGCGGTGTATGAGATGTAAGAGTGCAATATCACGTATCGATAAAACTAGTGATCGCCCAAAAGTCGAAATTCAGCCACATTTCGTTAACTTTTTATTATATTTATATAAATACTATCATAAGTATGTAGTCTAAAGACGTTTAACCAACCCAAAACAGATAAATAAACATTTCACCTAATTCATGGCCTTAAGACACTATAATTATACAGCTTGCGATAATTTACATATTTTTAATGGAACTACACGATCGTCTAACGGTTAATTCCCTAGAGTAAGAAACGTGCTAAGCGAGCATTTCGCTGATATTACTTTTAGATAACAGTGTGGCGTTACCAGGAACAAATGGCCTGAACCAATAGACGTTTTAGTATCAGACTTACCTGACCTACTTTCATACTAATATTAGCAGAATCCAGTCGGCAAAAATGTTTCTGCGTGTACTGGCATTCGTAGAAATTACGTCTAGGGATCGTATCAATATACATATATTTCTTTTAGCTGTGGCTACTATTATAATATTTCTTTAGGAGAGAACGAGGCACAGGTATAAACCAATAACCCAGTATTATTCTATTGTAATATAACACTAAAGAGAAAGTGTTTTTTTTTTAATAACCGGCAATTTAGTTTACAATTATTCAACCTAAATTGCAATTTAGATTTTTCTTATTAACTCTTCCTATTAAGCGTGTTAGCTTTAAGCTCGGTGTGGGCAGTAAGTTCACCTCGGCAGAGAAAAGTGAAGTGCGTAGGGTTAGAATCCAAGACCTTGCGATCGCAAGTTCGAAACATTAACTTTTGGCCTATCGCCGCTTCAAGTCTGTTCGCTCATTTGCTAATGAATAATTACCGTTTTCTATTTATACCACCGCCTTTCATTAAAACCATTTATTTTGTCCCACACATACAAATATAAATAAAACATAACCAATATGTCCGACAAGGAATCCAGCTCAATATACGCTGTGTACAACGACACAGCATTGATTTTCAACACCAATAGAATAGAACAACAAATATAGTTGACGCCCTTATACCCTACGCTCTATAGAGGATATCTATTGTGTAAAGATATCACAGCCTGTTTTACCCTAACATAAAAACTATTCCGTCACGAACCGGATCGACCTTACACAAAACAAGTCGTTACGTCACGAACCAAACAGTATGGCGCCTCCTATCTTTATTCTGCAGGCAAATCGTGGAACACATTATGAACACTTTTGTTTTTTTCTTCTTTTAATACAGGATTATCTAAGCAAAGTACTTACAAATATACTAAGTGATCACAGATAGCGCCTT
This sequence comes from Catocala nupta, assembly GCA_963675205.1. Classification (NCBI taxonomy): domain Eukaryota; kingdom Metazoa; phylum Arthropoda; class Insecta; order Lepidoptera; family Erebidae; genus Catocala; species Catocala nupta. The sequence continues at coordinate 15,101,433 of OY776098.1, forward strand.
TAAGATTTATGATTTTATATCTGGCTGCTTCATCATGAAGTCTCGGTTCCAAATTCCTTGTCGAGCTACCTAACGGTTGATTGTTTCTGTGGCCAACAATGTACTATCGACTTGAGCGACGGTTACCACTCCTAAGGTTAAAATCGCATAGCATGGCCAACACGCCCCTTTTTATTGTTTTAGGTTTTTTACACTTTACATTTGTTTACTGATTCTAAGGCGAAGTTAAGGGCGGAGTCACTTAAAGTCAACATGAGTAAGCGAAATTTTTTCTGAAATGGTCAACCGTCGCTCAAGTCGATAGTACACCTACATGCCAACTTAGCAGTATGTTTCTACTAGCTGTGCACGCGGTTTCACCCGCGTTTATGGTTAAGGCGCCTCCCCCGTGGGTCATAGCGTGATGTTATATAGCAAAAGCCCTCCTCTATAAAAAGGCTATCCAACACAAAAATAATTTTCAATTCGAACCAGTAGTTCTTGAGATTAGCGCGTTCAACCAAACAAATATTAGTATAGATTAAGTATCCATTGATATGTAAAGTCATCATTACTGGCAAAAATGAAGATTGATATTTAGCGACTGCCCCTGACGTGTGTTTGAGGGATATTGGGTTTTTTCTGCGTGTACAAGCATACATAAAAATCACGCCCAGACGCCGTGCCACCGTTTTTAGCATTAATATTAATATCTGACTTTGCAAGACAACGAGATACATTCGATTGAAATCATGCTAGGCAGATTGCTAGAGCAGCATGGAATTTGGAAATTCTCTCGATAGATGGCCCCATTTCATGAGACCTAAGAACATAACTGGTGAAATGTAGGTGTGGTACACGACTGCAACCTAACTTATATTATAAATTAATGCAAATGTGAGTTTATTTTACGCTTTCACGCCTTAACTATTTGCCCGATCATCATTAAATTTTGCATACACGTTATCAGGGTAACAAAAAGATATAGGGTACCTTACATCCAAAAAAAATACCGTTACTAATCAAATCTTTTTTGTTTTCGTGGTTGAATGCTTTGGCGCATACCTCGGTTATGTCGGGCTCACCGGGGAAAAGATACCCCGGTAATACCGACTAAACCTACCACGGTGTTCCTTAACATAACCATAGACGGCGACGCCGCGCGAATCGCTTTCACATGCAATCGCGACCCCGCCGTGATTTCGCTTCGCGCCGTGTGAAACGGCAGGACACTACACAAAAATACTTTCTCCACCGTCCCCTGGGAGGGACAAAGACACGACACAGAGGCGCACGTGGGAACACGCAGACCGTCTCTCGGACCTGGGTGGCGAGCAGGCCCACGCAGCCCACCACCCTCAGGTCAAATCTCAGAGTGGCTGGAGGTCATCTCGCGCCCTCCGGTGCCCGGTTCTGCGGTTAGGGAGACAAAAAAAAGCTCCCTCTCCCGCTCCGCCGCCTCCTTGATGGATATGACTTTGTCACAGAAAGAAGGAGGCGACGGCGTTCCACGACCTCTCGCTCCAGACCATAGATTGAACCACGGCCGGGAGCGAGGTTACTAATCTAATCTAACCTAACATAACGCGAGCGAAGCCGCGGGAAAAATTTTGTACCTCATAAATATCTTTCGATATTTATGAGGTACTTTTCGGTTCGATTCCCGCACAAGTCAAACATTTGTGTGCATGAACATAGATGTTTGTCTTGGTCTGGGTGTTTCTATGTATAATATGTATGTATTTACAAAAAAAAAAAGTATATATGTATGTTTATCCATTGTCTAGTACCCATAGTACAAGCTCTGCTTAGTTTGGGCTAGATGGTGTTGTGTGTATGTGGTAAAATATTTATTTATTTATTTATCTTATTTCGAAATAGTGATACGCATAATGATGTACATTTAAATGATATTCTAATGTACTTACCTATTGTACTTTGTACGGTCAAGGAAGCAACGTATGTATAATATAAATAATAAAGTAAGTAAAATCTGTCCTTCAACAGCTTTCACGAAAAAAACATCGTGAATCGTGAAACAAGCAAGACGCAGATACATAACTCGAAGAACAATCTTCCGTAAAAGCAAGACAACAGTCAATTGATAACGCATATGAAGTTATACCTATAGCCATTAATTCTTATGACATTATCGCAAACAGAAGGCCATCAAAATAATTGGTCTCTTCATAAGTAGTTATTTTATTGCATATTGTTACCTCTAAAGTGTTCGAGTTAAATGGATGACGCACGACTATAAAGAAAGTTTTACGCATGTACTTTTGATATCATAGATACATAAGTACATAGTTTCACGCCTGTATTCCTAAGGGGAGGCAGAGGTGTTTTACATACACACGTCTTTACTAATAATATAAAGCTGAAGAGTTTGTTTGTTTGAACGCGCTAATCTCAGGAACTACTGGCCCGACTTGAAAATTATTTTATTGTTGGATAGCTTATTTATCGAGAAAGGAGGAAGGCTACATAACATCACGCTACGACCCATGGGGGCGGCGCAGTCATCACACCTAGTACTTTAGAACTGTGCTTTGTAGACATCAGGCATAGTTCTAAACTCCGTACTGCCACAGAAAAATTCATAGTAGAAAAACTGAATTTGCTATCAACAAATTTTTTGCAGGTAAATGCAATAAGACTGCCCGTCCCGAAAATCGAACCCGTAACCTCACACGCAGTATTTACTACCGTTAAGCCAGCAAGGCCGTCTTATAGTCTATATCTATAATGTTCTTTGTGTCCATTGTTTGTTAAGTCCCCCGCGATAAAGGAATTATTCCCACTCTTTTTAAAAAGAAAATGTAAGATTTCTATACCAGCCCTGTTTATATCTCAGCACAGGTTTCTTCTCAGTATGAGAAATTATACGTCATTTTATGGCCTATCTCTTATCAGGCTAAGACGAGGATGTCATACTTTGTTTTAATGTACGACTTGATGTATGCTGTAACATTGTACATTTGTTGTAATCTTAACTAATATTACAAATGCGAATGAGCGTTTGTTTCTTGCGCTTTCACGGCTTAACTGCTCGACTGATCATCATAAAAATTCGCATACACGTTGTCAGGGGAACAGAAAAGGATATAGGGTACCTTTAATCTAGAAAAAAAGTACTGTACTCGGGAGGAACTTATTGACAAAATCTAGTACTGTTGGTTGTCGGCCTCGATGGCGTAGTGGTTAATGTAACCGACTGACACGCCTGAGATCGCGGGTTCGATTCCCGCACAAGTCAAACATTTGTGTGCATGAACACGGGTGTTTGTCTTGGTCTGGGTGTTTCTATGTATAATATGTATGTATTTACAAAAAATAAAAAAGTATATATGTATGTTTATCCATTATCTAGTAACCATAGTACAAGCTTTGCTTAGTTTGGGCTAGATTGTGTTGTGTGTACATGTGATAGAATATTACTAAATTAACCTTCATTTACACGAGCGGGCATAATGTAGTATAAATAAATGATTAATTCATGATGGTCCATTGCAGGTTAATACATAACACATATTAAATCACTGAGTACTCTCAGGCATGCAGGTTTCCCGCCATGTTTTCCTTCACCTTTAACGCGATAATCTATACTAATATTATAAAGCTGAAGAATTTGTTTATTTGTTTGCTTAAACGCGCTAATCTCAGGAACTTCTGGTTCGAATCGAAAAATTATTTTAGTGTTGGATAGCCTATTTATCGAGGAAAGCTATAGGCTTTATAACATAACGCTACGACCCACGGGGGCGGCGCAGTAACGATAAACATGGGTGAAACCGCGGGAACATCTAGTTAACTAATAAATACGCACGTATAACTACGAAACATAAAGTTGCGCGTCGTGGGATCGAACTCATGGGCTCGAGGCTATTGCTTCATAATTGGTCTTTATCATAACAACCTTTGCACATTGTTCATGTATTACGAGTATATCAAAATTGTCTGTTATAAGTGCTGGTAAGTTATCATTCACTATTGACTGCATGATGGTGTAGTGGTTTAAGTGGACGCCTTGCCACTGCTACTACGCCGAGTGTTGTGGGTTCGAATCGCAATGGACAAAAATTTGTATGATCCATAAATGGTTGTTCCATGTCTGGATGTTCTTTGTGTCCGTTGTTTGAATGTTTGTAAAACCCCCGCGATACAGGATTTATTCCAAATGCGGGAAAAGGATTTCAAAAACAAAATTATGATCTCACACCTATATCCTCCAAGGCAGTGGTCGGCAGCCCGCGGCTCGCGTGCCGCATGCGGCTCTTTGACTCCTCGGCTGCGGCTCTTCCACAAAATGTTTAGTGCAGGCACGGGATATTATTTATTATCTTGCGTTATTATTATGATTCCAAATTTAATTTAAATTACTGTCAGTCAAACTAAGACTTATTTGACAAAGGCAAGCTCGAGAGTATACTTTTAATCCTAATTATTTCCGTAATTATGTGTTCTGTTAAAGCACAGCTTAAGTTAAAAAAATGTCTCCATGAATAGAAAATTAATTGCGTATTATCTATATTGACCATTGCTCTAAGGGGTAAGCCAGAAGTGTACCTATAACACTTATATTTTGTTCTATAGTATTTAGGTCTCACCCAAGCTGGTTGCTGTTTACCGACGACACCGTTCTTAGCTCCGTGCTGCTACCGGGATTATTTTGGTACAAAACACAATAAGAAACGTTTGCCTTTTTTTAGAATCGCATGTTTTATTCCCTGGTTGGGGGGATCGAAGACGTAACACTCGGCGCAATGGCAATGACAAGGCGATCATTTAAATCACAACGCCATCCGTGCGGACTGAATATAATAGGTAATATATAGTCTAGTACATAAACTAAACACTATATCAATTTATTAAATCGTAATAAATTGAGTAAATGATAATAATAATTCTGGTTACTCAAATGCGTCCGTTATTTAAATACAAACGATACGAATACGTATTATAATTTTAAAACAATAAAAGAAATAGGTAGTATTTAACTGATCCTCAATTTTTTGCCTTTGTTCCACCAAAAATACTAGGCATTGCACAACAAAATATGCTTACCAAAAATACTAATTGCACAACAAAATAAATTTAAATAAATCAAACTAAGTCGACGGAAGCCCGCTTCGCAGAGCTACTATTTTTGGATGGGTTTAAGAAGGAACCTAACATAACCTAACCCTTCCGAGACGGAATGCACTGATTTGAGGCGTGTATGTTCTCGTTATCATATATTTTAGTAGGCATATTTTGCTGTGCAATTAGTATTTTTGATGGTCATTATATTTAATCCCAAAAGAAATCAACTATCCTACCTACCTAATATTATAAATGCGAATGTGAGGTTGTTTGTTTGTTACGCTTTCACGTCTTAACTATTGCACCGAACGTCGTAATATTTCGTAAATACATTGTCAGGGGTACAGAAAAGGACATAGGATACCTTTCATCCAGAAAAATAGTACTGTTTTCAAGCGAGCAAAGCCGGTGGTAAAATCTAGTTTAACCTGTCAATTGTTGGAAGGCCCGACATCATTAAAATCTATTCTGTTTGTCCGCCGGTGTGATACTACGACTCAATATCTATACTAATATAATAAAGCTGAAGAGTTTGTTTGCTTGAACGCGCTAATCTCAGGCACTACTGATCCGAATTGAAAAATTATTTTGGTGTTGGATAGCTTATTTATCGAGGAAGGCTATAGGCTATAATAGTAGTAGTAATTATAAATGCGGGTGAAACCGCGGCCACATCTAGTGATAAATAAAACAAGTGTCAACTTTACCAATCTATTACTAAACTAAGTAGGTACCTAACATACTAATTTAACCACTATTACACAATAAAATGTCCAACAAATAATCAAACTCGCAACCGTATGTTAATTTTCGATCCATTTGGCGGGTTTTTGCCAGTCTAGGCATTGTACCATGTAATATTTTATAAGTATATTCATATAAAGTTAAGTCTGACATTGAAATTTTACTTAAAGGTTATTACAGGGTAATAAATGATGATTGTTTAATTTTACTCTTTTTGCTTGCATATCTTTGAGGCCATTCAAAATAACAATGTGTTTATTGACTGTGAAATATAAATATGTTATTTAGTACGAACTTCATATAAACATTGGGAAGGCAGCTATAAAGATAAAAAAAATTAGGCAACAATACTTTTCCTTGGAATTGTAAAGTGAGACCAACCAATATTGTATTGCCCATGTTTCATACAGTTAGTTATTGCCTAGCATCACAGGAGAAATTATTGGCATGGTCTCATCGTCAGGAAATAGTATAAACATCAGTTGGAAAAGTATCAATTGACTTGGTATAGTGATCTCAGTCAATTGCTAAATACCAGGACATAATTGACTAAATGCAGACAGAATACACCGCTTTGTCCTCCTACCAAATACACAGACATTAAAACATGTTCTTTAAATAGCATATAGGTAATTAACATATTACAATGCCTTTTGTCACCATGCTTATTAGATGAATCATACGGTAATGCATTTATGTTGTACTAGCTTTTTTATTGCAGCTTCAGTTGGGGAAATTATCTTTTTCTGGATAAAATACCTTTCATCCAAAGAACGGGTACTGTTCCCAAACCCTATGTCCTTTTCAATGTATGTATGTAAAATATCATGATGATGTTAAGTAGTTAAGGTATGAAGGCATAACAAACAAATTCATTTTTACATTTTTAATATTAGTTAGGATCAAGTTCTATCATTTTATTTAAAATACTTATCTATTGTAAACTGTTTAAGTAACTGAAAGTAAAATTTTTAATGCACCTTTTTTATTTTTTTTGCAGAATGTGAGAGTACAGATTTTTTTAAATTTCTGTTAATGATTTTTGTGATTAAAATATCAATACCAAATTGTTACAATGTATTATAGATGAAAGATTAAAGGAAGAAGAATGTATCAGAGATTACAAAACAAAATTAATCTATATTATCAGTTCAATATATTTTTATATAAATTCACAAATAACTTATTGTCATAATAATGCAGGCAACCACTTTTCAAATAATTATATATTAGAAGAAATAAATAGCAAGAAAAAGCCTATGTAATTTTACTACCATTTTTATTGATATATTTAAGTATATTTCTTTACAATCAATATGAATGTAAGATGGAATGGGTTATATTATTTATTTACTGTATTTAATTGATGTAATTTATATCATAGCTTATTCTGTAATTTCTACTAAGCAGAAAATACTAAGCAGAATTATTATTTAGTGTTTAAAAAATGCTGGCCTACACTTGGCTATGATTAATATTTTATTCTTTAGGATTTATTACATCATTGTATGAAACTAGAAATTATTATACACATTATATACACATTAGTGTATCCCCTGACAAACAAGTAAGTATAGAATTGACCAATGCTCATATATTTTGAGCAATATTTTTTTTATGTTTGTGTTTAAATTCTATGTAATTAGAAGTTTAAACAATAAATTTTCTCATATGTTTTCTGACCAATATAATAATATTACCAATCATTCAAAAATGGTTTTCAGATACTTTTACTGTAGACTAAATTTGAATTACCAACAAAATTAGAGATTCAATAAATTCCGCTAGATAGTTAATTCAATTAATTATAAGTAAATCAAAGGCTAGCTATAGTAATAGAACTTCGTACTTACAGGACCTCAGCTGCAGCTCTTAAATCTTCGGATTTCAAAACGCGGTGATCGAACAACTCCGGCCCATTTTTTCTGCAGTTGTAGTATTTTTCTATACACGCTTTAGTCTTCTCCATATCGCCATAACATGCATTATAAAATAACACTAATTGTTTATCCGTTAAGTCCTTAGGTACGTATTTTGATTTATCCAATTTATGTGTCCAATAACGCAATTCATTGATATCATCTTGAGAAAATTTATCCATTCTCGCCGTCGCCTCGGCATAATCAAATTCTAATTCCACGGACATGTTTTATGCTAAATATTTTTATCGTAATCGTATACGAATTTGTCTAAATGTTCAACACAACCAAACTCGAACGCTATAATTTGACAACTAAACTAACCAAAATAATTAAGAACAATAAAATTGATAGGTCAATACCAATGTTGCCACTACAAAACATAAATTCTACTATGATTTTGGTAGAAATAAATACTATTCTGTTTATTATTTTTTTGCTATAGTCACTAGGTAGTCACATATTATTATGTTAATCGTTGCAAGAAAACAGGGAAAGCCATCGAGACTATAATATATGTGTCTTAACTAATACGTCTACAGACATTTCATTTGTTAACTAAAGATAATTCAGTTATAAGATATAATTATTATGGATTCTGAATCGTCGTAAGTTCTCGTAGCACGTTATTCTCTATATAAATTTATCTTTATTATTTACCGATCTTTTTGCCAAGCCAACTTAATATTTTATTTCGCAGTGAGACCAATCTTGTCATAATAACAAGGAGGGATCGATTCAAATTATTTTACAAGTTGTATTGGAGAACTTTAATTATCCTTATTGCTCCAATTATATTATTGCCTGTTATTTTTATCAAGGATAACAACGTAAGTATTAGGAGCTTTTGGACGTTTTCAGTCCTTGGTATGGCTTTTTTATGAATAAGACTGTAATAATGTAGCAATACAGATTACTAAACGCAGCATCAACACGATAATATATACACTGTCTCGTAGATGTAAGTGTGTGAATCACGATCTACGTTTCCACGAGAACCATCGAGCATAACTATGCCAATTATAGTGTCTTATCCAAAGGTATTATCTATGATGCCAATGCTAGCCATAGATAAGACACTATATTATTTTACTGATGCTAGCTCACCACTGGAATAGTGTAAGATGATGATGACGTAGAACATAACACCACAGTGACACAGATATTTGATCCTGCTCTGTAACGTTTAGTTACTATCATAACATCCCGGCTGCCATGAACATCTATGGCAGTCGTTATTAGGGAAGTCGAAACAAAAGATCCCACTGGGTCGAAGTGTCGCCGGTCTGTACTGACTGGCCCCCACACAAGATAAGATACTATCATAACATCACTACGTTTATTATTCAATAGTTTTCTCACCAAAGAGCCATATTTAAAACAATAAAACAGAAGAACTTTACTCAAAAGCAGTACCTCTGAATTTTATCATAGTATCAATAGCAACAACTATGACTAGCACAGAATAAGAAAGTGGTATTAGCCGATCTAAAACTCCTTAGAATAGGTATTCAAAGTCAGAAAGGCCTGTCTTTATAAATCTTCGGTGTAGTAGGGTCTTACTAAGTAGTTAATAAATACTTTTGGTAATAATTAATCATGTCGAACTACTACGACTATGTACCTATTATATATGTTATATGAAACCGCACTGAAAAACTGAACAATGAAACCAACACCAGGCATTTGAATATCATCCGTAGGGCGTAAGTGGCGTAACACATAGTGCCTCTGGTTTCACAACGATTGTTATTTTCAGGCCTATAAAAGTTTCTACGTATTCTTACTGATGGTTGTGTACTGGTTAGCAGATGTTTTGCACCCCGCGGTTACAGCCATAGTGCCTATCGCTATATCGTCCATCATGGGCGGTGTAAACCAAAGTTTTATGTATGAGGTAAGTTAACTCAACATTAGCACTCTCCAAATTCTCTAGGATCATGTGTTATCACGTTATTTTTTATTCTTTTTAGTATTTTTGTGGTTGTAGCGCACTAGCTCCATCACCGACACTATACCTATGATGACATATGTAGCTAGTTATCTGAAAATCAGTACGCTAACATCACGGGCTCGGTCGTCTAAAATTGTCATAATGGACCACTATTTCAAAAGCGAAATAAATTATCGTCCTATTTCTTATTTATTAATGACTTGTGGATCTGTGATAATTGTCTCACGTTTGGGTAGTAGGAAACGCTTTGGATATACGAAAGTGGACGATGGTGAAATAGTTTGATCAAATAATTTCACTAAATACTATCTGCGTGCAGTGGCTAAAAATGAAATTTAAATTTAACAACAGAAAAACATTTGCAGATTTGCTTAAGAAACGATCTCATAGACTGTATCGGAGTGATGATGCTGACAATAGCTATAGAACACAGCAACGTCCACAGGAGGATCGCTCTGAAGGTTTTACTTGTATTTGGATGTTCTCATTATAGGTGGTTTCATTTTCTTTGTCTTTCGTCAATAGATTTATTATACACTTCTCATCAGAAAAATCGAAACACTTCCGTTTTTATGGTTTCTGTCCTAATTTAACACAAAAGAGTTTTCATTCCATGACAAAAATCAAATGTTTGTATAGCTGGCAGTTTAGCCATTACAGTGATAAGCGAAAATTCTAAATTAAAAATTAGAATTTCATTTGTTTATCCTATAAATGAAATTATTCACTGTTTTGAGACAAATGTGTGTTTAGAGTTCGAGTACATTTCACGTTTTAAAAATAAAAATTAGCGCTTATCTTAAAACTTTTTGTTCTGTGTTCTATATACTGTGTGTGTACTGTGACTTTGGGACGTCTGAAACATTTTTTTCTAAAACATATGGATACTTCGCCCGCAGAAGCCGCCAAAGTGGTGGCATTTCTGGATTCTGGACTTAGTCAGCGTGTTGTGGCTAAAAGATTGCATCTAAGCCTGTCGTCTGTTTATAGAGTCTACAAATGCTATCGGGAGACTGGTTTGTTCACGCGCCGTTCAGGATCTGGCAGGAATCGGGTCATTTCTGAGCGAGATGATCGATTTGTTGCAATAACTTCTTTACGAAATCGACGCCTTAATATTTTTCAACTGCAGCTGCAGCTTCATGTTGTACGTAGGGTGGCTGTAAGTGACTCTACAATTAGAAGAAGGTTGAAGGAACATGGACTGGTATCGCAAAAGCCAGCAAATGGGCCAAAATTAACTACAAACCATCGAAGAGCGCGCCTTAACTTTGCACGTGAGCACCTAAATTAGTCATACCTCCAGTGGAACAAAGTCCACTTTTCTGATAAGTGTAAAATTATGCTGTATGGTAACGACGGAAAGAACAAGTCTACAGAAGAGATGGAGAATGCTTTGTACAATGCTGCATTGAAGAAAAGCTCAGCTATGGTGGCGGTTCGTGGACGGTTTGGGGAGGAATTAGCGCCGACGGTAAGACAGAGCTTGTCTTTGTGTCTGGGCCACGTCTGCCTGCACTAAACAGTCATCGGTACATCGAACAGTGTCATGAGCCTTACGTGATGCCCTATGCACATTTTATTGGCAACGGTTTCATATTCATTCACGACAATGCTAGGGCTCACACCGCGAGCGTCGCGCGTCGTACGAGTCGAGATTATGTTACCAAAGTCGGTATCTCCATTATGGAATGGACAGCAAGAAGCCCGGACATGAATCCGATTGAACATCTATGGGATGAATTAAAGAGACGAATTCGTGCAAGAGATCCTGCCCAGAAACACTTAGCCAGCTGCAAAATGCAATCCAAGAGGAATGGAATAGAATGCCACAACATTTGATCGTGACTCTCATCCGATCGATGAAGAACCGTATGGAAGCAGTAATAAGAGCTCGGGGAGGGAATACAAGTTATTAAATAAACATTTCTTAGCTTTTTTTTCATTTACGTGTGTTGTTTTATCAATTTCCTTCATATTCCATACAGGGTAAAAATGACTTGTTAAACAAAATACGAAACCTATGAGTATATATCATATTATATATACTCATATTATTCACTATTAAATGACATTTGACATATATTCCTAAATATACACATTTTTCTGATAATCCTTACAAAACATAAACTTACAAGGTGTTTCGATTTTTCTGATGAGAAGTGTATTTTGCTATTAACGAACCCTGGTGTCTACACACAATGTTTTGAGACACCATATTCCGAAAATTAGCCAAGTAAATAAGAAACGCTCGAGCCCTAGGGCCTACACAAAATGCTTTTAAAACCCGTAGTTCGGGCTCTAGCCAAGAGATAAAAGAACGCTTAAACCGACCACACCATACTTTTAGATCCCGACGTCCAAGCATTGACTAAGTGTTTTAAGACTAACCCATAAATATTACGTCGACCAAAAAAAATGTCGACTGTATATCGAATAATACATACCTACCTATAAATTGATTATGTTTCGCCATTGTATTAAACGCACCTCCCCATCTGTTATCAGAGTTCGGCGATTAATGCTTTGCTATCGATTCAAATAATACAAATGCGATAGTACCAGTTAGCTGTTAAAGAAGTAACAGGACTGCTATGAAGATCAGACCCGATACAATGCTGTATAGTTATTTACGAACAACGGGGATGTTACTTACTTACGTAACGAGATATTAGATACTTTAAAAGGCAAACAAAGGAGTAATAGTAGCTTTTAATATACTGTGTATATAACACCAATGCGGCGACCTTTGCTTGTTTGCAGACATAATTAGACTTCCTTTTTTTGGACCTTTAGCAAAGTTATTTGTCGTAGGGATACAATAGATACGGGGTATGTAAATCAGACTTTTTTTAAAAAGTGAAAGGTGATTGAGAAATGGAATGGCTTTTGCCTCTACACTCTACTCCTCTCACTCACCTACCATCTTTCTCTATGCAAAAGCTGCGTTTTTTATTGCTGGACATATTTTTTATTTCTTTAGCTTGGAGAGTGCTCTTATTATGTCATTCAACGCAGACTTTGCAGTCTAATGGAATAGGTACATAAACTACGCTTATTATGTGGTATGCTTTCAGATTAAGTTTTTTATTGTTCTTCACCACCATGTTTCTTTCGATGTGGATCTCCAGCGTGCTGGCGTGTGGTCTCATGATGCCTCTAGTTAAAGCTATTCTTACCGAATTAGAAAAGGTATATTTCGTTACACAAGTATCTTAATAATAAAATAATATTTTTACATTTGATTGGCCGTTGCTAATTCAGTCAACCAATTAAAGCAGTTGACATGCGTTTGACCATCTTTAACGAATTTGTATGTTGATCTGTTGATATTTTCAGAAACCGGGATTATTGCTAACTATGTAGCATTAAATGCGCTATTATACGCTATTCTATCTTATTAGGTATCTCCAGTGTTGCTTCGTTATAGTGAAGCCAATATTAATGGTAAATAGCCTAAATAAAATAATATTTGATATAACTACACAATATTCTAAAGGTCCAGCTTGGAACTACAGGAAGCGTAGGATTGTCAGATTCTAAACTTACAATCATGTCATGATACATTATGAAATGTAAAATAAGTCGCGAAACAGACAGCCATTCTTAGTCATAATTCTAAAAAACTGAATATTGGCGTAAAGCAAATGTATCTCTATTATTTCAGATGGGTATATTAGAAATCTATCAAATTATTGGCAAAGCTCGGCAGAAATCTCAACGACATGAGCAAAGGTGAAAACATTACTAAGTGAATATACAAAAAAAGTAAAAAATCAAAAGAGAAGTATCTAAGTAGGTACCGTAGCTGGAAAAGTATCATTCGTGCGTTATCTGGGATTGGGTAGTAGAAAAGTGTGAAGAAGGAAGGGGGATGGACACAGCTGGCTTCGGCCTTTGATTAAGAACCTAGGCCTGACACTCACTCATGAAATTAAAAAACAACAGTATAAAAAAGCAACAGTACGTGTACAGCTTCTTTATGTTAATATTCTGTTATGCTTTCCTCATCAAGTCGGCCTATACAAGCTAAAACTAGCAAATTCTCAGTATATAGTTGTCTTATCTAGCTAGCAAAGCTCTGTAATTTTACTTCTAGAAGCCTAGCCAATATATCTTGATAGCTTTTGTTTTGAACTGTCTATAAAAGTGTGGCAAATTCAAAATAGAAAGAAGTAACAGCTTACAACGTAACTTTGCACTGTCTGGGCGGAGGAACAGCACACCTCAATCCCCAAAAATGATGTCTAAAAGATTAAAGTTTAAGTAATTGTTACAGCTCGATGCGGCCGTCGGAAATCACCGTGTTTTATTTTCTGGGCATTGCCTTTTCATCGTCGATTGGTAATTAATATTTTGTATATAAATTATCTAATATTAGACAGTAGTTAGCGGTAGCGATGCCATGGGCACCTACAACGAAATATAAAATTATGTGTTTCACATAATTATTATTGTTTCTTATTTTAAACGTCCGTTAAATCCTCTAAGTCGATACAGAAATTAATGTCCATTTACAAAGAACAAAAATAGCAACACTCTTAGGCACTATTGCTAAGTACTTTTTTAGACCCCTAAAATTTCAAATGTATTTTAAACTCACTGCTGGCGAAATGCCAACTATGTTTTAGCTCCCACGTGATGGAAAGCAAGTGTTGCTAATGAGAGTTTCCTAACAGGAAAACCTAAAGCACTTTGCCCACCCGATCTCAGCAAGTCGTAAAACATAATGTCTCATGAGACCTAAAACAATATAAGTCCCCCGCGATACAGGATTTATTCATAGTGCGGGAGATTTTGTTAAATAATATAAAATATAAGGTGCATACCTAACAGAATGTAGTTTCACCAGCTAGCCTGCACTAGTCAAGTAGGTACTAATAGGAAGGTACGAAATATACTTTTGTGTGATCCACAACAATTTGTTGTTCTATATCTTTACATTATCATATACATCTAACTATGTTTCATACTAATTCAGTGCCACAATAAATTGTTATTATTAGATTGGACTATATTAGCACTCACTTAATTGTCGATGAAATATCGACAATTAAGTGAGTGGTCCTTTCAAAACATGCCTGGAAAGTCACGTCCAAGTGACTCGGGGACTGTAAAGACTTACTTACTGTACGCAGGACGCTCAGATCAATTTTAAATGGATTTTTAACCATAGCCGAATTAGGAGATAGGTTTAATACGTATTGTAATCTGTATGCGTGTGAATCGTATTATCGCCAGATATTAATATTGCAGGCAATATGGCCACAATGATGGGCAGTCAAACAAATCAAATATTCAAGATTTATTGTGAAACGTGAGTAAATTTTTAAACGTGTATTTTAAGACACCATACAAAGGAGGATTTCTCTTTGTGGCAAGCAAGTTAACGACCTTATACCGAGTTATAAATATTATCGGTAGGTATGACTAATCTGATAAAGGTACGAACAAATATGAATAATCGTAAGTATATATTGTAAACGCACTTCCATGAATAATGAGAGAAGGTTGTAACCGAATAATTAATACCAGCCGTAACTGTTATAATTGTTAATTATGGTCACTCAGACGGCCATCTGACTAAAATTCAGATCGAAGCACATCTTATTAGCTAATAAAATTGGTGTGAACTGCTTTGCCCGAATTTTATTTGCCCTAATATCATTTGCCATAATAGTCAACAGCCATAATATTGTATGACGTAATATTCATTTGCCCTACTCTTATTTGCTATATAAGTCACGTGCTAGAAGCTTTGTTTCCCATAAAGTTACTTACCATAACATCATTCTTCATCATCATTGTAAGCCCTAATTATCGCATGCCCTAATTATCACATGCCCTAATTATCATATGCCCTAATTATCACATGCCATAACATCATTTGCCATCGACATTGGGTGTGTAACGGTTGTTATATCAGGAGAAACTGGATGCAATCGGGACTTTAGGGCACACCGGCTCGGATAGGTTAGGTTAGAAGGGGATCCCATCGCCATCCCCTTCGTGGTTATTTTTTTATAAACCATCAAGAAGTATTGAAATTTAACTACTATATACGGATCTTATCGCGTTGTTTATTTATCACTGTATTACAAAATTTTGAAAATATTACACTACTACTACTATTGATTTTATTTTTCTAATTTATAAGCTAATAAAATTATTTAAACTATTAAATCTATTTATTTTTGGTTTACACTTTCCCCGACGTTTCGGTTGCTTTTCAGCAGCCATGGTCACGGAGAGACTAAGATGGTAGTTGTCTCAATGTTCCAGTGTAGTTATTTCAAAGTACCTGAACATAATTTAATTATTGGTGTTTCTATTTACGCAGAATGAGCTCAAAGTATCATGAAGTCTCGTACTCATCGTACTGGATCCCAAGCTGGTGGTACATTACATAGCCAATCTTGTCACTACATCTTGAAGCGAGCTTCAATCAACACATACTTCAAGCCGCCAACGCAGATAAGTCAATTTTTACCATCCGTCAAGTGCCAATTACCTTTACAAGATGCAGGGGTCTATAAAATAGATTGTGACTGCGGACTCTCATACATTGGTCAAACCAAGAGAAGCATAGGCACCCGCATAAAAGAACACATAGCTGACGTAAAACACAAACGCTCATTGAAGTCTGCTGTGTGTGAACACGTACAACAGGGGACCAACCACTACCTGAGATTTGACAAACCACAGATTCTCGCTAAAGAACACCGATTCCTGCCAAGGATGCTTCGCGAGGCTATTGAAATCAAAAAACATCCCAATTTCAATAGAGAAGATGGTTGGAATGTACCACCAGCTTGGGATCCAGTACTTCAAATAGTCAAACCCAAGAAGAAACAAACCACAGCTAGACTTCATGATACTTTGAGCTCATTCTGCGTAAATAGAAACACCAATAATTAAATTATGTTCAGGTACTTTGAAATAACTACACTGGAACATTGAGACAACTACCATCTTAGTCTCCCCGTGACCATGGCTGCTGAAAAGCAACCGAAACGTCGGGGAAAGTGTAAACCAAAAATAAATTTACATTCGCGTAAACAGAAGACAATACCAACAAGAAGTAGTTTGGCTAGGTTAAAAAAAAAAAGGTTAGTTTAGGTTAGAATTGTGACCATATTATGTCTAATAATCATTATGGCGTTAAAATATTAAGTCTAATAATTATTATGGCAATTAAAAATATGAAAAACAATACGTATGGAACTCGTATCTTATGATATCTAAGTTTCGAGCAATTAATAGCATGTCATATGTCTTTTAGGGCAAACAAAACATTCGAGCAAATGAAATTCGGGTAAATGAAATTCGGGAATATGATGGTTATGGTATATAATTGTCGGGTAAACAATAGACAACCAATAAAATTATTGTTGTCTATCTTTCACCATATCCAACAAAAAATAAACAAAATAAAAAAATAATTGACATCTGACTACTGTTAATGAGACGAGTGTAATTAGTTTGATTCGTATACGGAATAAAAAAGAACATAAACCACAAACCATTGTCCGGGATAAGAATGCATTCTTTGTTTCAATGTCTTTTAAATATCCCAGAACGTGGTCATAATTTAAGAGATAATAAAGGATGAACTATTGCTTGTCAAATAAAATGTCTTACGTTTACGCGAATGTTATTTAAATTGAAATGAAGCTACAATACACATAGGTACCTATTATATTAGCCCCGTCACAATGGTTGCAAAGCAAAAATCATGACTACTAAAAAGCAACCGAATCGGTTAGAAAAATGTATTTAATAGTTTTAAAATTGGTGTTTCTCTAATATAATCCGTACATTATACCTAATAGTTTAATTTCAATTAATGAATGACTTCGTTGCTACAGTCGTGGTATGGTCACGCCTGTGTATCCCTACGGACAGATTGTGATTTATCACTATGACATATTGGTTAAGTAGGTATATTTAGACTAGCACATACAGCTCCTAAGAATAGACTTTAGAAAATCCTAACTAATATTATAAATGCGAATGTGATTTTGTTTGTATGTTACACTTTCACGCCATAACTACTATACCGATCATTGTGAAATTTTGCATGCACGTTATCAGGGGTACAGAAAAGATATCGGGTACCTTTCATCCAGGAAGAAGTATTGTTCCCTAGGGATAGAAAATTGACGTAACCTACATTTACGCGAGCGGAGTCGCGGGCAAAATCTAATACACAATAGTCTCAGGAATCAAATCCGTGATATTATTATTGGCAGTTACAGCACACGCTAGCAATCACCAAATGGCCAGCCATAATCGAGTCGTGTATATAACGGCATAAAATAATAAATGAAATAACCACAGCGCACACAGATCGCTATCACTGTCACAAATAAAGAATGGCTCAATAAAAAGAAAATATTGAACCGTTGGGACACAATTGGACACCGGGCTGTTTCACTAAACTTGTGGCGTTATATGGGATTGTAATCTACAATCCAGGAACATGCCTTGCATTTATACTTTTTATAAAATGTAGGTATTGGCACTTTTACCAAAGTTTTACCAAAGTGTCACAGTGGCAATGGCAAGGCGTCACCTAAACCAGTATTGTAACACTTTATCTTTCTAACACCATTTTATATACATGGCACTAAAAAGTTCATTCTGTTACTGTTATTCCTATTCCGTATAAGCCCACATGATATGAAATTTGCGTGACTAAGAAAAGGTTTGTTTTTGTATGTAGGCCTTCCCGCTGTATATATAATTGTTAAAAGTGTGGCTTGTTAAAAATTGTTTCACTAATTTAATAATAGTTACTTACATATTTCTAATAGCTTAATAGCGAATAAATTAAAGTTAATTGATATATTATTCCTAGAATATTCCCTGTCGGTCCTAAGATAGAATTCCCACACTTCATGCTGCTGAACTTGCCAGGAGTGCTGATGATGGAGGCGCTGCTGTACGTCTGGATGAACTTCTACTTTCTAGGGATGTTCAGGTAAATTGAGAGCATCTATTGGTGACATACAATTGTATCGAAAATTTGTAAATTTTGGAGCTTCGTTCCTTTAATAAAATATATTTCAAATAAATTTGCAATGTAGGCTAATAAACGTGCAACATAAACTGAAATGCAATCTATAATAACGTTTAACACACATTTTACCTGTTATGGTTTTATGAACCATGTAATAAGAGGCGAGTCTTTTGGCTATTTTTTAAGAGGAACATAGCTATTTTTGGCCAATGAAACTTCTTTTATTTAACCTCCTCACTTCCTATTGCAAAATTGATGAGAACATGTAGGTGTAACATGCATCTTACCGGTAAATAGCAAGTTCTAAACTGCCTAGTAGTATAAAATAAGACTCGAAAAATGTATTTGCCTGGTTCTAACTTTTCTGTAAACATCTATATACAGAAAAGTTACAACCTATCTAGGTTGGCACCTGGACTTTAACTTTCAAAGAGTTTTGTTTTAGGCATCATAGCGCCATAGCAATAGGACTGGGCATGACTGAAGAAGAAGCTCAGTATATAGACACACTATTGGCAACGCAGTATCAGCAGCTGGGAAAAATTCAAAGTCATGAATTCGTGAGTACTCTGAGTTTAATAAGTACTCGGTATTCTACGTGAATTTATTCACGTGGTTTATCGTTTGCACGTGATCTCATTTATATGGATTGCTCTATTTATCATATTTCCAAACAGCGTTAGGTAAAACGTGGCTTAGATTTTAAGTTAAACCCTAAACTACCTAGCACTGAAAACGTTACGTTAATTATTATAGACTATTTACGTTTATATATATATATATATATATATATATATATATATATATATATATATATATATATATATATATATATATATATATATATATATATATATATATATATCTTTATATATATAATTCTTCTGTACGTGTGTTGACAGTGAACTTCTCCTAAACGGCTGAACCGATTTGAATGAATTTTTTTGTGTGTGTTCAAGTGGATTTGAGGACGGTTTAGATTTGTTTTTTTTTTTCGCCTGTACTGGACAACGTCTGTCAGGACAGCTAGTATATATATATATATATGAATATACTTATTGTTATATTTATTATTTTATTCCATTTTTTGTATGTTTTATTTTCGTATGTATTGGTTTATAATAAATTATTGTTTAGTAGGCCTGCGAGAATACCAGCTTTGTAGTCTAACTGCAACAATCAACTATTGTTGCAGTGCCTAATTTGATCTCCATGTACCGCCTTCTGTTAAATTGTACTTATTATTGTTTATTTTTTAGTTAAGTATGTATGGAGTTTCAAATAAAACATTTTCTTTCTTTCTTTCTTTGATGCCGGAAAACAAAGAAAGGAATAGTCAATTATTAAAAAAAATGGTAGTGCTGCCTCTCTTGATATCCATAAATAAGCGATAGTCGATCTAATTAGGTTATGGAAAATATCTATAAAGGGGGCGTCCATAAATTACGTGAGGTGTTTTTTTTAATTTTCTGCCCCTCCCTCCCCCCTTGTGACATGTCGTGAGATTTTATTCAACCCCCTCCCCCATCTCCCAATCTCACGTGAGATTTTTCAAAATGTGAGTTTCTTACGTAAACGCGTTGGATTGTTATTGTAAAAAGAAAAAAACAAATTTGCTTCGTGCTTTTATTTACGACTAGTTATGACTAGTAATCAATGTTGCTGAGAGTTTAATTATAAGTGTAATAAAAATTTTACAATAGAATACTTAAATCGTAACTACTTAGATTAAAAAAGAGTATCTACTCTAATTCAGTCCATGGAGAATCATGCACGGTCTCAAGAGAGACTATTGGAACCAACATGTCCAAAGCTATTTGGTATAAAACAAATATGGTGGTTTGACAGTAAGTAGGTAAATGTATAACGTCGAAGTATGAATGAAATTATTTTCTTTTGAACGAATTCGTGAATGATCTTTATCGTATTACGATTACGCTTAAGATTAAATCTTATGCATGTACAATCTGGATTAAATGGACCAAAATAGTATAATTTTTTTTTTTGTTTCAATCAGAAAAAAAAAATTGCGTGATATTTGCCGACACCCCCCCTCTCTCCAACGTAAGATTAGATGAGATTTGACTCGACCCCCTCCCCCCCTTAAACACCTCACGTAATTTATGGACGCCCCCAAAGCCAAGTTACTGTTTTATGATAGTTACTTGGTTTATAATAGGATAATCCACGACTTGTCAAAACCAACATTGAATTGACTGTTACTAAATCAGTTAGTTAATCAAAGCACTTGATATACGTTTGGCCATCTGTTAACTAATTTTGATGTTGATTTGTCCCTTAGAAACTGGGTGATTCACCATTTCTTGACGATATTCATTCTAAATATACAATAAAATTCTAACTTTAACTACACGAGTTATGTATGACAGTAAAGTTGTTTGTGACAGACTGTAGCGGCGATAATATTGCTGGCAGGACTATTGCAAGCGACCATCAGCTCTACACACATCAGCCAGATTAAGATTATGCAGTTTCATGAGTATGTCTTACAATTTTTGTATTCCACATTTAACATGGGATTTATAACATTTAATTATATAATAAAATCAGGCCTGTTTATAATCTGACTAACTGTTTGGCATGGGACTTTCCTCAGTTAAAGAAGTGTGGGGTCATAGGAGACCACATAGAACCAGTGCGGGTTGGCAGACTCTCATGTGTTAGAGAACATAGTGAAGCACTCAAATTATGGCTCTCTAGCGATTTTTCCGAATTATTTAATATGCACATTACTTCGAAAGGGCCGAGGTTACTGCCGTGGCAAAGAATACCAGCCCATTCTATGGCTCGCTCTCCACATTAGGATATCCTTAAGTATCGTATGTTCTTATTGACTAGAACCGTATTGTTGCAGTCACATTCGTATGTCATCGCCATCTGCAATATGCGTCATTCTGCTGTTTATATTGCCAGTCAATATGGACTTTGTGAAGTTCTTCAAGCCGCGTTCTGGTAATCATCTTTAATCAAATAGCACTTATATATAATTCTTCTATACACAATTTTTATGATACAATAACATGTTATGACTTTACTAAGATATCAGGCGTCAGTCTGATATGTTATTATTACCAAAAGCAGATACTGACCTTATTGTATTTTAGGTGGCTAATATGACTGCAACCCATGCCTGCAGCCAATATGGAGGCATATGAATAGATACTGCCGATAAGTCTTGCTAGTTGCCTATTTATCAAAAATCCCTTCGACAGAACTTGGCATTTTTGCTTACAGTAGGCACACATCACAAGTTTATTTAGCTACGATTTTCTGTGGCTTGTAGGATATTGCAACCCAGGACCAGGTTTAAAAAGAGATCTCGATGTACCTATTCTAACTAAATTTCGCTACAAGAAAACTCAAGGAAAGATATTCGATACAGTTAATGATAAAGTAAGGGCAGGTAGGTTCCGACTAAACCTGGGATTTCGATCTGGAGCAGCAGAGGTTGGAGAATTACTTCTACCCTACAGAAGATCGTAGCCAGATAACCTTGTGTTGTATGTCTGCTGTAAGTCGCGATTCCAGGCTCCAGGATGCATTCTGCCGTCAATAGGGTACAAATATTGGCCCCAATGCTGCCAGCACCTTGACCCCATTTTAAAGATACTCTGATATTGTAAGCGTTCATATGCTTCGGTAATACGGTACACATCTAATATGTTAGGCATATTACGATTGTTGGCCAATTTAGTTGTAAAAGGCCATAATAGGCTGAGAAAGTGCCATGAACATAACAATATTACATTGCTATTATAATACCTAGTTCTTGTGACATCACCGGCATACATTGCGACAGTATGAGAATATGCAAGCCTCTTGCAAGATGCACGATAAATGCAACAAGTTATTATATGTCAGTATCTTACCTACAAGTAAGGAATCGAGAAAATATAATGACTGAGTACAAATCGTTTCTATTTTGTAAAAATATTAGCTTTTAGAATGATTTTATGCTATTTAGTTGACTATCAAGCTTACAAAAAGCCTGATAGAAAGCCCGTTTCGATAGTCCTTATCGCGTATGACCGCTTAGAAAGGTAAATTATATTTGGATATAAGTTATGGAAGGCTCGTGCTTAAAAAATGTAAAGTATTACAGTGACAGGATAGTACTTGGCCAAGCGAACCACAAATCAATTAAGCACTGAGATACAAAGAAGCAAACAAGACAAAACCGTTTTGCAAGCTTTCATTTAATTTTCCTTATTAGCTAAAGACATTACTTTAATAATTGTCCTGATTACCAACTAGGTAAATGAAAGAGAAAATATTTCGCTTTCGCATATCCTAAAGCGATTTACATATTATTCGATTGGATTATTATTATTTATTACATATTATTATTTATTATATATTTAAATATACATATATCTTTAATTCAAATCGTAAAGGAAAAAGACCTTCGAAGGATGACTACGTAGACGGGCTTTTTTATCCTCACGAGGTCACCCACCTATACACTATATGGACAAAATTAATAAACATCAATAATATATTTTTAGAAGGTAGCGATCCCTTGCCGAGCTCGCAAAGCAAATCATGTCTGAGCTGGGACGTAGTGAACAGAGAAATTAATTGGAGCGTGCCATTTATATTAGGTAATATTAGATATATTTCATTTTCATTTATTAATAATGTAGTGACTGCTTCGTTGCTCACGTGACAATATTAATATTGTGATAATATTAGCGGTCATTAGTGTGGCTTCGATTCCCAGGTTGGACAAGATTTAGGTTGCTAAGGTCGACGGGACTTGATGATCGCTTATCATATTGTTCTGGGTTTGATTGCTGGGTTGGGCAATGTGTGTCATCCTCTATTAAATAAGGTCCGACAGCAAACCTTGCTATAATTCTCTTTTAGGCAAAAAGAAAATTCCCCCATTAGGAATAATTCCTGTATTGCGGGGACTTTACAAACATTCGAATAACGGACACAAATAGCAGCCATACCCGGGACAACCATTTTTGGATCACACAAATTTTGTCCCGTGTGGGATTCGTACCCACAACACTCGTTGCACGCAATCCGTGCAGTCAGAATATAATAAATATATGTATGTGGTACCCCTCTGTCTACTGTTTCAGGAATATAGCCTTGAGTATGTAATGTACTTATCCTTAATTTCAGGAGGCAGCAGCTGTTTATTCGAATCACTACGAGAATCTGAGATGACGGCCGATTTCGAGAAGTTTCTGACATACTTTTCTGATTGGCCAACCTCAGCCTTCGTGTTCATCGTGGTAGTATTCTGTAATATACTCTCACAGTTCGCTCCCAACTCCTGCGTGGTATATACATTGCTGCCCAGCATGGCTAAAATGGTAACTAACATACTTTTTACTTAATGGCAATATAAGAATTTACAGTTGTATGTAAGTAATGTATATAAGGTCACCTGGGGCATTTGCGTCTTTGGAGCAATGGCGTTTATTTGAAATAATATAAATCCTACCCGAAATATAACAACTACTACCATCTGGTTCTATGATTTTCTACTAAATTTAATTTACAAAGTGGCAACATAGGTTACTGGATGAAAGGAATTTGAAATATCGGTCAATTTGTGAATTACGTGTTCGGTGTCAACTTGTGCTGCGTGAGGTAAGGTTCCGAAATCGTAATTAATCCATGATTACCCTTGATCTTGCGTTTTTATTTCAATTTCATGTGTAGGGAAACCTGTAGTACCTTGAACCCACCATTTTTCAAAACTTTATGGGAAGAAAACGATAACAGCCATTGTAATTAAATACATCGTATCGTAAATTGTTATTATTAAGGTTCACTATATAAATAACTCCATAACAAACACAAATCTAGTAAAAACAAAGATTTAAAAAAAGTAGGTGGCTCAAGTTAGAATAGGGGTGATGTACCTGGAACCCACCCATGTTGTACCTTGGTCACCCCTGAGGAATCTAAAAATAAACATACTTATTAGCAATTAATAAAATTTTACTTAATTAAGGTGCTTAAAAATAATTTTAATACCCTGTTCAGCTTACGAAACTAATAATGAACACGATTTCAATTAAATATAAATTCGCAACATAAACTTTTTAATCTGTCATATTTGCATCTGTTTTGACTAATCATATTTTATACTTATTTTTGGCATTATTATTATTATAGTTATTTATTTATTTACGTAATTATTTAACATAATGAAAGAGTATTTTAACAATAATCAGTCTTATATAATATGTAATTTTAACTAATAATTTAGGAACTTTTGGCTTGTATTATTCAGTCGGTTTTATTATAAATAGTTTAATTAATTAATTAAGTTAATTAATTAACAAATTCTCAATATTTCTCCATTTCAGGAACATTAAAAACTAACCTTTTGGAATTGATTTGTTTGGGATTTTTATTTTTTGTTTATAATGCCTCTTTAAAGTGGATCTTGCTATATTAAATTGTTTAGCAGCACTCCTCAATGAAATCTTTTTCTTTGATTTGTTATAAAGCACTAGAAAGTTTTCTTTATCAATAGCGCCTCGTTTAACTTTGTTTTTACTCCAAGGCATTTTACCTGGAACAAAATATTAACGTATAAATATTACAATAACAACGCATGTGAGTAAGTGGTACCTTGGCCATGACCAAAGTACAACGGGTTTTCATGGCCCAGGGTACAACACCTTACCTATCGATGCATAATCATAAATCACTCATAATAATATTTAGGTTACGTTTGCCACACATTGGTTTACTACGTTGTAAACGTCACAAAACAACTTTCAACATTACTTGAATTTAAATGATAATGTTGCATGTAAATCAAGTAGTTTAAGAAAAGAAAACAATAATGGTATAATAAAATAAGATAATATTGGTGATATTGAAATATATCAATATTAACAAATTTTTGACCATAAATGATTTCCAAAATTACATAGAACAAAACTTACCTGGCATGGCATGACAATTATTTTGTTTGGTCAAACAAATGTTATGGATGTGAATTAAGCAGTTTTAGAAATAAAAACTGGCAGTTTAAATTCATTCGTATGGAATACCGTGAACAACTTTAGTGGACAGAGCTAATTTGAGGCGAGATACTGTAAAAGACACGAGGTAGGCCTATCGAAATAGACGCTGAAAATGAAAGAATATTAACTTCAGGTCTTCACACCAAGGAAAAATATGGCTTTGGTCTCTCCTTGAATTTTTAATGTACTTAATGTTAAAAACTCCTTGTTATTATTAGTAAAGGTATGTACATATATTGGTACAAAGAAAATGAATTATGTGATTTTGAATAGAAAATGTTGATTCTGAACCTTGTTTTTTTAGACTTTGATGTTTTCATAATTATTACCTTAACCGCCCGAGAAATGTTCAGAACATCTGGATTTTCAAAGGGTAAATGCGTCTACGCAAAATTAGTCACGTTTGCCCAGGTGTTAAGAAATGGACTGTGACTCGTTGCGTAATTATATTTTTTTAATTTACTGACTTTTTTACAAGTTGCGACCAGGTTGAGATAAATTATGTATAATTCATCCTAGAAAAGTAGCACATAATAATTTTATTTTATAAAGATGCTTTTGCTCCAATATGGGCGAATGCGTCAAAAATTCCCCTTTTTAAAAAACATATTAAATACTATTTTCCTTGAAGCTTGCGTAGGAGACTATTAATTGAAGTTTGCATTCTAACAATAAATAAATATATTTATAATGAATAATTTTCTAATAAGTCTATGATTTATGTGGAATAAGACTTTGGAAATGTGCTTGTCAAAAATATAACGCAATTGCCCCGGTTGACCTTAATATTATAATAATATCAGTCCTGTAAATAAGCTGTCCTACGGGTCTCTTCTCACTAGGAGACGGGTTAGGCCCTAGTCCACCACCCTGGCTCAATACGAATTGACAGTCTTTACATATTTATAGGAACTTTATGAAGAACTTTCAGAGGTGCAGGTACCACACGACGCTTTCCTTTCGGTTAAAGCAAGTAATGATTAACTATTTAATACACACATAACTTCCAAAAGTCAAAGGCCTTAGAATCGAACTCAAGACCTGGTCCAACGGTCTCCTGCTAGGCTCGCTGCTGTTGTATTTCAATAGGTAAAATTATTAATTGTACAGCCTCGTTGGAAATGGCATTAGTTTGCGTTTACCCTTACTATAATAGGTTCCATTCCGAATTTGAAGTCCTCAATAGTAGCATAGAGTCTAGACCTGAAGCAAATGGCTTTTCCACACTACCCCTGTAGTTAAAGCTAACCGCGGCGACAAGTTTGTTAGTTACGCTTTCACGCCTAACTGCTCTACTGATCATCATGAAATTTTCCGAGTGAAGCCGCGGACAAAGCCTGGTAATTATATACCTAAATGTGGTACAAGCTCTGTTTGTTGGAGATAGCTTCACCGGGGAGAATAGAAACACATGTGCTAGTTAAAATATTTTCTTGTGACTATTTTCTTTTTCTTATGACGCAGTATATGATAATAATAGTAGGTATGTATTATAGAATGGCTATAGAACATACCTACATCTACCTAGAGTGGCTAGTTAGAATGGCTTGCTTTCCATTTCATTCAGAGTATTATTTGCGACATGAACCCTCACTATTTAATGTTGGCTGCAACCCTCGGCAGTTCGCTGTCATTTCACCTGATGAACGGTTCTGCAGTCAATACTATGGTGTGTGAATACGTGCATATTCCACCTTGGAAAATGGCAAGTATACATTACATAATACATAGTAGAGTTTAGGTCAGTTCGAATATAAAGACTGGACTAGAATCCTTCAGTACATTCCAGTCAAAGAAACTTTTACCGAGGAGCGCTATAGACACGCTACGATCTAAAGGAGTAGAGTTGTAACCACCAACTTCATTATACGCAGCTGAAACAATAGAGCATTTTACAATATTTTAAATTCATGGCTGCCTCGATGACGATATCTAGTGAATGCTTCTACCGTGCACAAGTACCTATCAATACCCGCATCGGTCAAAGTGGAATACTCTGTTAACCCATTCATTGCCTTGGACCCACGTCGTGGGTTCACTATTACCGCATTTGAGAGCACAGGAACCCACGTCTAGGGCTCATGTTATAAATACATTTCCTTTGCAAAATTAAAATAAAATATTACAGTATATTTATTTAACAGATCTTCTTAGTGGTGGTGTTAGTTTTTATATTTAAACATATTTGTTTTATTTTTTTACTTCCTAGATGCCAAGGAACCTCCGCGTGGGTTGTATGACAGGACTGGTAAACAATAATATTATGCAAACAACTTCAATGTTATTCACAAAATCAACTTAATTTAAGGTCATTTTAATCAATTATTAAATAAATTCATTTAAATGTAATATCGATGATTTGAAGTTATACGAATAATTTTTATTCAAACTGCTTAACCGATTCCGTGCGGATGGCGCCGCAGAGCCGCCATGGATATCTTTTGTGTATGGCGTGTTGACACCCTTGTTTTCTTTGGCAAAGTTTCATATTCTTTACACATATACTGAGATTCGGAATTAACATTTTGCGTTTCGCTAATTAAGTGACTACCTACCACGTTTGGTAATCTTGTGCTGATCTGAAAAAAAGATAAATATAAAGAAAATTAGTAAATAGAAGGGTGTGAAAAATGTAGGTTCAGAAATACATTGAAAAATAAACAATTTTAAATGATCTTTCTAAAAAGGTTGACGACTTATGTCTCATGATGACAGCGAATATAAAAAAATTGTTTACTTACACATATCTTAGTGTATGTACGTTCTAACTGGAACACGACACTAGAAAACTTCCAGGAATCTTATATCTAGAAGAACTATGACCATATTCCTTATAACAAGAGTGTTCTGTGTTATGAGTAATTGCTGTATACCACAGACCCACGTCGTGGGCTTACCCCAGCGCATCTGTATTACCGAAGACACCGCTAGCGGGTTCATTAGTAAAACGTATGGCGGTATGGCGTATGAAGCGTGTAAAAGATAATAGGATGCGAATGTGGAAATTGCCAGTAGCAGCACGAAGTCTAGTCTTATGCCCTGGCAATAAGCTCGCCTCTACTAAGTGGGACCTCTGCCTACCTCTCCGAGGATATAGACCTCAGACTATGTAGATATGTACTTCATTAATCTCTTGAAATATGTGTAGCAATGGTTTGTAACGGGCTAATATAGTGAAACAACTGTTTGTATAATTACAGATGTCCGCGGGTGTCGGACCCTCACTGTTCGCCAGCGTGGTGATCTGGTTCACAGTCACCGTGTGGTCTACTGCCATCTGGACTGATATCAACCTCGCCCCCGACTGGGCAGACATTAACGTGTTTAATATTCTTAATAAAAGTACTTAATTTGTAGTTATATGTATATTGATATTAAACAAATTTATACGGATTGTACCGCGTTGCTTATTTTTTTATAAATCACTGTTATCATAATTTAATTTTGAAACTTTTAACAACTGTTGTTAAACACTACTAGTTACTGTTTACTTCTATTTAAGCTATTAAAATTATAAAATTATTTAGATTTAATTTCACACAATTTACACTTTCGCGACGTTTCGGTTGCTTTTCAGCAGCCATGTTCACGGAGAGACTAACATGGTGGTTGTCACTATGTTCTAAATGCAATTATTTTCAAATTACCTGAACATAATTGATTAATTGATGTTTCTATTTACGCAGAATGAGCTCAAAGTATCATGAAGTCTGGCTATGTTTTGCTTCTTCTTGGGTTTGACTATTTAAATTACTGGATCCCCAGCTGGTGGTACATTCCAACCATCTTCTCTATTGAAATTAGGATGTGTTTAATTTCAATAGCCTCACGCAGCATTCTTGGTTCCCATAATCGGTGTTCTTTTGCGAGTAGGTATCTGTGGTTTGTCAAATCGCAGATAATGGTTGGTCCCTTGGTGCACACGTAAGACAATATTTGGAAGTTATAACATGATTTATTTACTGTGCATATTCGCCGCACCTAAGACTTCAAGTAACTTTATAGTTTCATGGCACAGCTTAAATTTTGAAACGTTAAAACACGCCCTTGGAAATCTTTTAATTTGCTTACTGCGCAAAAACATTTTTTTCTATCCCGAAATCTACGAGTTTTTTATTTACGTAGCAAATTTTCGTGATCCCTTGTTCACTTAAAGTTGTTCAATAAATTGTAGTAACTGCACTACTCCGGATCTTTTAGTAACAAAAGAATTACGTGACTCAACGCCCGCCCTTACCAAGTCGTATTCGATTAGAGCGTCTGTATTGAGTTATGACTCATGGGTTAAAGGGGCACTGATTTTATTGACAGGGAATCGGTGGTCTTTCAATCTTAGGTCTCTTAGGCTGATAGCACAGCGACATTTCTTTCGTGTATAGCATACTCAATAGCATTATATCTACGCATTGTTAGCTTGTGTATTCTATTAATGGTGTGGATCTCAATATCCGCTTCGTAGTAAAATATAATAATATCAAGATAAAGTGACCACAGCTGGGTATCGCTGTTACCGCGGCATGAGTTTGCCACGGTTTCGATTACCACAAGTTCAAGCCTATGCCTCTATCGGGTTTGATAGAAAAGTAAAAGTATCAACTCGGAGCAGACAACAATTTGCTCACCCTCTAATAAGGTACCTTAGAAATATATATAAGTACAGAATTAAAACAAGTATACAATTTGCAATATGTTTAATTAACAACTAACAACATGATTCATTCTTCCACTATTTACAAAATGAGCATATTACGTACAGTCCATGTTTAGTTTGGGTTCTACATTACTCAGTACGAGTGTATAACCGACATTTTTTATTAATTTAGGAACAGTGCCTCTAGCGAGAGTTTCGACGGACTAATCATAGTATCGACACCGTCGCATAAAGTTCTCGAGAACTATTGGTTCTACCACGAGGTATGCATTCTGTTATTGAATATAAATATAATGTATTATGTAATATAAATATATTGTCTATATTTTAGCATATGGATAGGTCTACAAAGAAAGTATCACAGGATTCTGAATGACGATGAACTAATTGAATTGTAAGAAGACAGCGGCACACCGGCAGCCAGATACAATAGGTTTGTAATTATGTCTGGTATTCCAAGATACCAAGGCGATCATGCGCTTCTGCATCTCCTAACTAGTATCTTACTATTAATTTTCAACGTAAATTGGATGTTCATGTTAACGGAGACTGCGACGTATCGTCATGTAAAGTTTAACACTTAAAGATAAATAGATGTTTCAGACTTCTAACTGAGAATTATATAACTGTTATGTACTGCGTGTACACTGAATATTAAGTGAACAATAATTTTTAATAGGGCTACTTTGTGCTATTTACGTTTCATGTGGACACCATTTTTGATAAACAAAGCTATTTAAATAGTCATCGGTAGACCTGTCGGTAGTTTGTAGTATTTTACTATAATTGCTGCCGCATTTTACTTGAAAAATTACATTTAAATGCCATACATTACAATGGCCGGAGCGTTGAATTTATTAATGATGTTTTATTAGTTTGGGACTTAGTCTATATATTATATTCAAGCAGATTTTTTGGTTACTGATTTTGAATAATCTGTCTATCTATAAATTGTGATGAAACATGCACATTTTAGGTTTGATTTAAATTCACAGTTGTGGTATCTAACTCATTTTAATGTACGCAACCATTCACATAATACCTATACAGTTATAATAATAATTACGACTAATTTGCACTTCAACTCACACATATAAAATGCATCGCATATCCTTCTTACACGACAAGCATTTTGTTCTTAATTTTGCATTAAGGCACACATTCTCTAAGCGAGTCCTAATATAACTATTTTTGGTAATCACACTGGAATATTTTATAAAAATAAAATCCAAAGATAAATATTTAAAAAGACTCTCTTAGTCAGCAATAAATACCCATCCGTCGTGGAAAATTTGAACATTTTAGTTGTTTTTTTTTTGTAAAGAATGGCGACTCATGCTTTTAAAAACCGCTTATACATAATTCACACACCATATATTACACAGCATTAAAACTAGGAACTTCCCGTTAAGGGAATAATATTAAATATTTAAAATACACCTTTACATAAACATTTTTATACAAAATATATTATGGTGCCTTCACACTTGAAAATCCTAAATTACTTTATTAGGCTAGGTAATTCTTCGTGGGTTTTATTACATGTTACGAAGGTCAAACTCATCCCTAATCAAAGACATTACCGGCAGTAAAGAAAAAATCAAAATCAATGAAATGGACAACATTTAAATATAGAACACACACCTGTCAAACGTGTTAACGTTAGTATTTCAGTGCAACAAAATAATGATTATTTCCTTTTTTATATATTACTTTGGCCTCCATTTATTATTGTGTCTTCAATATCGAGATTCCCAATTTCCTAGTAAACATAACATGATATTGAGATTCTGACCAAATAAATTTGTTAAACCTTTTGGCAGAACGGGTTTCGTCAAATTATAAGCTTATTGCCAAGCGTGAAAGCACAATTTGATACAAATCCTCACCCGCTTTATTCCGCTAAAGTCTGACCACAAAATAAAAACCTGATTTAAATATCCAGTTGTAATTTCTTATGGCAACACTGTCTTTAGACAATTTAAAACTGATTTCTACAGAGGTTTTATATTTTGCTGGTCAGACTACAATTATATAAATTAGACTTAATAATTTACGTACTAAAATAAAGCATATTATTGTCCTAGTACGGCTGGATTGTATATAGGCACTATTATTGGCGACATTTGCATTTTCCAAAAAATACTGTTGGATATAGTTCAGATGCGCTTTTACCTCATCAACTTTCTAATCAGAAGTTAAAAAGCTATATATTAATAGCACCGCCGCCGTGTCGTTCTCTTACGTTAAGAGAGCTAAAACAGGACCAGCCATGTAATATAAAAAAAATATATTCAGAGCTATGTCCAACAGTACAAAATACATATATAAATTTATATTATGTATATATTTTGGCAATGTGTTTAGTAGCCGGTGGGTCGACTATCATACATACTCCACATACATGCATACATAAATGCTGATTTTTAATATTCATGATACAAAATGCTACAGTATAATATTTATATCATATTAGTTTGCTTGGTGAGAACATGTTCACCCTGTTTAATATACAAATCACATATATTCAAGAATTATATCAATTGAAATATTTATAAATAATTTACAGTATATACTTCTAAATACGACAATATTAAGAAATACGCAATCAACAACTACTTGACCAAATATACAGATTGGTAGATTTTTAGTCATGTTGGCAACATTGATTTTAAATATGTAAAATATCAAATAAATAATTCCAAAATAAACTTTGCACTGAGTTTGCACCATAGAGATTTTATGTTTATAATATATTACACAAAGATATTGGCGATACATTTATTTCAACTGCCTAATGTTTATACACGAATAAACGGCTTCCATACGAAGACAAGAAAGTAAGACAATGCCAATCCATTTCCAAGTCTAGTAGACTATCTATATCTATAATAGACCAATCGCGAATCTGACTGGCAATATCCCAACTACATAATTATATAGTGCGCTGTTAAAATGCAGTCAACCAATATAACCTCACATTTTCAAATACCCACATTTCTGCTAAAAAAATATTAAGCATATGGCCTATCAATCCCTTGATCACCTTTGAAAGTTTAATCACCTATATTAATTTACGTTTAGCTCTTAAGTGGTAGGTAGTTACAAGAAAAGGTGCCTAGAGCGCTAGTCATATTGCTGGTATCTGTACAATTGATAGTTCTTAATGACGATAAGGCGTTGTATGTGGCGTTGCAAGCGAGTGTGATGTTGTTGTTGGCAAGTGCTGTTGAGTTGTGTATTTGTGTTGGCACAGCCATTGGAGGGAAGATGACTGAACCCCATGTGGGGTACGCGCCCCATATGATGAGGGTAGTGATGATTTTCGGGCCGATGCCGCCGACAGCCTGTAAAAATATTATATAGTTTTAAGAATTTCTTCACTGAGTAATATAATGCATAGACAGTTAATAAAAAGATACCAGTTTCTGTCCACTGTTTTGATTAAAAGTAACCTTATCCTGGACATGGACATCTATGTGCCAATTCATGCACATTCAAACATCCAAACATCTTCAAAAGTTTTCCGTCTCATAATATTTGAAGATACCGTGAATACAGATAATTTTTACCTATATTTAATATCTTGGCCAACCTCGGTACTCAGAGCCCAGGCTCGATATGTTTTCCTTTATGACTCGTTTGTTCAACTTCATCAATTACCTTGATGAGGTTGAACAATCCGTTATCTCTACTTAACCAAATGTATTCATGCAAACTAGAAGCAGCCGGCTTGGAAATAGTACATCTACGTAAAACAAGACAATAGCCAAAAAATATATTATGATCCTGTAGTGGTTACAGTTCCTACGCGTCTTAAGCTGAGGGTACGTAACACTTGACTGGATGGCGTAGTTGCGTATACGCCGACTGTTGGTTTGGTGGGTTCAAATCCTAAACGAACAAAGACATGTATGACCAATAAATGGATTGGAAGTTCATTGTGTCCTTTGTTTGTATCTTTCTCCCACGGGGCACAGGCATTATTTCAAAGGCAAGCGACGTCAAGTTTAAAAAAAAAATTAAAAAAAGTACAATGTTCTCCCTTGATTTGGCAACGTAGTGACTTCTCTTTAAGTATTAGCAATGCGTGATACTGAATCCTACTGAACTACTGTTCATAGTAGGTACCCTAGCAGTTCACAACACTAGAGGGTCCGTCTTTTCTACCTTGACTGCAAGTGCGTTAAATTATGGTAGTAAGTAATTGTACTTACCATCTTAGAAGTGGGTATGTGCGCAACGCCAGCTACGATAGCATTCGGTGGAGTACCCACGGGCATGTGGAACGCCATGGAACAGGTCAGCGTGGCAGGAATCATCAGATACCGAGGGTCCATGTTTAGCACGCGAGCCTGAACGTAACAAAAAGTATTATTAAAAACGAAAGATATAATATGGTATATTAGACGGTAGACATCAAGTAGCAGGCCTACCTATAATAGGCTTTCGAATTTTTGCTTGTGGGTTTTACCCCTAGTGGTTTGTTCCCAGTGGCGCACACAGGTGTCATATTTTAAGATCTTTAAATGTAATTACTTTATTTGGGCGTATTTTTATGTTTTTAATACACTCTATAGACTAAATTAAAAGTATAACATAGATGGAATATAACTATATTCGTAGGTAGTCATTTTGTTATGTAAATAATGGACCGAAAATTTTAGGTGTGAAATATTCATGGTAGGGTTGCAAATATAATTATATAAAGATATATTTCATCTATGAAACACTTTTACGTAGACTAAGGGTTTTCTTAGACTAATAAATTACTTTAAGGTTTTACAACATAAAATACATTTAATTTGTTAGCCTTTGTCCCAGAATTCATTCTCGTGAACTTAGGTTCGTGTGTGAATATTGTCTGTATCTACGCCGGTTCTACAGCGAAATTACACAAAATATAGATGTAATAGCCGCACCAAATCTATCCAGTGGTCTGCATAATGCCAAAACGAACCAACAGGTAGATAGATAGACAGATAGCTAATGACTACAGTTTACCAACCAGCATTTGGACAAGGTGAACGAATACCTCAACCAGCAAGGCTTAAAATGACCTCAGTTTGAACGTAAACAGTACTCAACCAATGAGCTTCTAGTATCTTTACTCTTGCTTGTTGGAGACGCATCTGGCATTTATGCATAAATTTCATTTCATTTTCAGCAAATAAAATTTATGCATAAATGCCAGAGAGACGCATCTGACATTTATGCATAAATTTCATTTAATTTTCAGTTTAATTGTGGACGTAATGCATAAACTCCTAGGCCTGACACTCACGTATAAAATTGCAAATACAAAACAATCATTCCAAGAAAAGGACTAGCAATGAAGTAATATATTATACCTACATAATATATGTCAAAACGCATCTTTCTATACTCAATCGAAACCCATCCTTATTCTTTACAAAATACGTACCATATTAGCAAGCACGGGCAGGATAAGGTTGGCGATGGCCACGTTGGAAGTGAACTCTGTTATGAACTGCGTCACCAAGACCACGACTAATAGTACTATCAAGTGGTTGAGACCGTTCAGGCCTTCGAGGGAGGAGCCTATCATGGCGGACAGGCCTGTGGCCTTGCTGCCTTCGGCGAGGGCGAAGCCGCCACCTGTAGGATAGAAATAAATTTAGTTCATTGACTATGATCACAACTAAATTAAATAATTTTAAACCGCGGTAGCGCTAAGTGGATAAGATATTCCAACTGTTGCTAATTATTTTTGGCAACACATCTGGTTTAAGACATTTATTTCTCATAAGAATATACATTAATTTGTTTGAGTAACAATTGACTGACATAATTAATTAAAAGGCTTACAGCTAGCCACTATCCATATTGTTTCAATTGCTTTTCAGCAGCTCTAGCCAGGTGATTTGCTTTTCAAACACTATATATACTTGTTTGTTTCTCGCGTAAATCTGTGTGTTTATACATGAAGGATTAAAGTGATTTTCTTCTCAAGAGTCTTGAAATAATTTCAAGTACTCTAACAAAGTATTGACTCCCTCATTGGCACCATAGATAACACACTGAGTCAGTACCGCAGCATAAGTTATACCGATCATGAGTTCCTAGGTTTGATGATCGGGTCGAGTAAATGTTATTAGGATTTCCTTTAAAATTATTAGTAGCAATACAAGGTATGGCAATGTGTCCAGCGAATGGTAACGGAATCGCCTTGTATTAGGTGGAACCCACAACATAACTGAAATAAGACGGAAGCATCCATGACTACCCTCTTGGGGTATTCTGCATATCCACCGGTAATCTATGATGTACATACCAAGCAGGAACAGCAGACCCCATGGAATCTTCTCCTTCAAGATACCCCAGGTAACGATGCTAGGAGAAGGCTTAGATGCGGCCAATTCTTCATCTATAAGAAAAAACATATTGATTTAATAATAATTAGAAATACAAATATTCCAATTGTGAATTATTCCAATGACGTAAACATTAGTCTACCCACAGCTGTAATTTATAAAGTCTTAAGATCAATTACCATGTAAGTATAGTGTCTAGTGACAATGGCTTTAGACGTCAGTTGAAACATATCTGTCATTCATGTCGGTCCTGGGATCGTTTGCCGAGTAGGTACCGGGATGACTTTATAAGTCTGGAAATTTTCAGTACCACCATTGAGGCGGATGATTGGCCTGGTACGATCAGATAACAACTAAACAGAACCGTCATAAGTAAAAGACTAGCTTATACCCGCACAAGTTTAATAACATTGCACGCGAACTAAACGCTTTGTAATATTGTCTTCTTTAATATTGTTTTCTTTACGCGAATGTTATTCTAAATTATGTTCGGGTACTTTGAAATAACCACACTGGAACATTGAGACAACTACCATTTTAGTCTCCCCGTGACCATGGCTGCTGTAAATCAACCGAAACAGTGTAAACCTAAATATAAATAGATTTAATAGTTTAAATAATTTTATTAGCTTATAAATTAGTAAAATTCAATAGTAGTAGTAGTAGTGTAATAGTTTCAAAATTATGTAATACAGTGATAAATAAACAACGCGATAAAACCCGTATATAGTAGTCTAATTTCAATAAACGCTTTGTTATTAAACATATTCTGAGTTACTTAAGTACGCCTTGACGTCCTCGGCGGGGTCGCGACCGCATGCGAAAGCGATTCGTGCGGCCCCGTCGATAGTGGTTTTGTCGAGGAACACCGTGGTAGGTTTAGTCGGTATTCCGGGAGGTACATTATCTTTTAACATCTTTCTTTTACCCTGGCGAGTCCGGCATAATCCCTCCGCCCGCCCCCGCGGAGGGGCATGCGTCATTGCATTCGCACACGTAAAAAAAAAAAAAAAAAGTACGCCTTGACGCTAAAGATTTCTATTTGTAAAATAAATTATAGATTCGGTTTTGTAGTTCTAAAGATTACATACCAAACACATTTTATCTCCATTTAATAATAGTATAGAATGTGCGCACAAAATATCTTTGCCTACGAGGATTTTGAGGATAATTAAAAGGATATGATCATGTATAACAAAAACATTCTCTAAACGTAACAGACATTGCAACAAATACAGATATTTGTAACAACTATTTTTGAATCACACAATATTTAGTATCCTGTGAGGATCGAACTCGCTACAACGGCGTGTTTGAACTACTACTTACTTCTTAAGCCAATGTACCATCTGACCAGCCAAAGCATTGTTTTCTTTTTTAATGTCGTATGAAATAAAGAGATAATAATATAACTTACACGATGATTCGCTGGAGAAGAACTTAATGAAGTCGCAGCCCATCGGCAGAATGAACATGAGTACTACGATGAACATTGACGTCACACCGTCCTTCACTTTCCTATTAACAAACAAGAATACCATTGAGTTATACAGTCATACGTTATATTTCAGTTACATTGTAGAGACGAGTATCGATAGTTACTTTTGCAGAAGAGGATTAGATCCTGAAAAACGATGACCTTTATAGCGCCCTTGAGCTTTGAGTTAAAACCTTATGTTATGGCCTCGACATCAGATAATTCCGCCTGACCTGCCTCTTATATACGCCAATGCTAATAGGATATGTAGGATACGCTATATATGCTAAACAAAAGTACACTCATGAGCACCACATTCATGAGCATCATTCATGGTTAAATCTAAAAGAACCAAGCGATTGATCATCAAAACTATAAATTTTGATAAGAAAGTATAATTTTGGCTCTGTCATTCAGACAAAAGCTCCTATTTTGACGATACAATTAGACATTCCTCTTTAGTATTTTTTATTTTCTCTCATTGTGGTCTGTTTTGAAAGTAAATGCGAGTGCTATGTTGGTCTCGCTACGATTCTCGGTTTAAGCTTATTAGACTTTTCTGATTGCTTTTAATATGTACACCATTTGCGGTGAGATCTCGATGTATATTGGACCAATAAAATAATTTTCTATCTAAATAATATGTATGAACGAGACACCGCTATTAATTTAACGTACATTAAATCGTTTTTTAACGTAATAGATCCTCGCTAGATTCACTTTACAAATAATAAGAAATTAAACGTAAACTTACATAGTAGTGAGTACGTCAGCCCAGCCAGGCATGAAGCCGGGATGACGGAAGATGTACAGGAACACAGCCAGGATGAACAGGAGACCGGACGCCTGTACAACAAAATATGATAATATTGTTACAAAGACTTGTGCAAAACTTAAATGAAACACAAAACATAGTAAAAGCGCTAATTTCAGCAGCGTGCCAATGGTTTCAAAATAAAGCACGAACAATATGTTAAATTTTTCTTGGCTATTTTAAGATTTATTTTTTTATTGTATATGTTAATTTGTTTGTGTAATATGCTACGTTGTACATTAAACAAGAGGAGCAAGCAAGTAACCTTATGGTACCCCAGAAAGGATACTAGAAGACAAGTGCGTCCGAAAACAAGATGGGAAGTCGATATCCGCCTAACATTGGGACCATACTGGACCAGAGTAACAGAGGACAGAGTCCAGTGGAGAGAGCTGGAGGAGGCCTATGCCAGAAGGCACGCCGTGTTGCGAGACATACTTTAATGGATGAATTGTCGGCCTCGATGGCGTAGTGGTTAGTGTAACCGACTGCTACGCCTGAGGTCGCGGGTTCGATTCCCGCACAAGTCAAACATTTCTGTGCATGAACTTGGATGTTTGTCTTGGTCTGGGTGTTTCTATGTATAATACGTATGTATTTACAAAAAAAAAAAGTATATATGTATGTTTATCCATTGTCTAGTACCCATAGTACAAGCTCTGCTTAGTTTGGGCTAGATGGTGTTGTGTGTATGTAATAGAATATTATTATATATTATATAATTTAAAAACATGTATTGTAGCGATTCGGCATAAAAGGGCTTTATTATTATTATTATAATTTGTGCCCACACAAAATTAGGAAAATCGGCACAACATTTAGCCAGAAATTATGTGATCCGTAAATAGTTGTTCCGTGAATGTTTGTACAGTTTCTTGCTACACAGGAATTATTCTAGTCCTAGTGAGGTAATTGTATTTTTATATAAGAAAGAAATAAAAGGAATATGATTCATATTGGACAAAGCATTTTTGTAAGGTGAGCCTGGCTTTTGAGGGTATAATATCAAGGTACCACCAGTGGCTTATAAGAAATTTTATATGAGTAACTTACCCATTCATGGAAGGTGACGGGTCCCAGGTTCCTGTACTGTTCGTTGATGACTTTCATTGTGGTCTTAGAGCCAGAAGACGCCTGGTTAACCTTCTTAGCTGATTCGCTGTTTGGTCTGGGGTGAAAGTTATAATAATAAATGTATTAAAAAGATTACAAATTATTTCAGAAGTCG
The DNA here is from genome assembly GCA_963675205.1 of Catocala nupta. Classification (NCBI taxonomy): domain Eukaryota; kingdom Metazoa; phylum Arthropoda; class Insecta; order Lepidoptera; family Erebidae; genus Catocala; species Catocala nupta. Next base: position 15,141,663 of record OY776098.1, read on the forward strand.
TATTTCTCTAGTTTCTTTTATTAGGATAAATGTGTTATTTCTTTTTAAAACGTGTCATTATACTAAATATTGTGTATACAACAAAGAATAAGAACAACATAATAAGAAACATTGTGCAAAACTTTTTATCACAGCTCATTATTTCAGATAATGAGCTGTGATAAAAAGTTTTGCTAAAATGTTATCATATAACTAGCTGACCCCGCAAAAGATGTTCTGCCATTTCAATTACATCTTTGATATGATCTGTTATATATACATACCTACATTTAAAAAAATCACAAGTATCGGTCGAGCCGTTTCGAAGGAGTGCGACCATAAACACCGTGACACGAGTTTTTTTATATACAGGCTGGATTAAACAGTGAGGCTTTATTTCTAACTGCATATAGTATGTACCACATACAATCTCTACACCAAATTTCAGTTCAATAGTAGCAGTAGTTTAGCCACAGGATAGACGTGTTTGTGTTTAGCTTTTTTAACTTTGTGACACACTGTTTGTTTTTTGTTTTTATTGTGATTACTTGATTAGACACGCTGATTGCAATAAAATGCCTCGCGTCACGTACACGTCGTCCGAATACACTGACATGATAATGATATACGATGAATATCACGGAAATGCCGCCCTAGCGCTGCGAACATACAGAGAAAGGTATGGAGACAGCCGTACATGTCCTAGCAATGCCCGCACTATAGTAAAGGCAGTACAAAGGACACGGGAAAATAAACCCATAGTGCCGCATCAAGAGGGAGTAGCTGCACAGCGGATAACCGCTGCACGAGCTGCAAGAACAAATCTTGGAGCATTTCGCCCGTAACCCTACAAGCCTTCATAGAGCCGCGCAACAATTCAGAGTAAGTCGTGGCACCGTGCATACGGTTTTAAAACGTAATAGGCGCAAACCTTACAAATTTAGAAAAGTCCAAGCCTTATTGAGCCGAGACATGCCGGTTAGGAATAGTTATTGTCAGTGGCTGTTAAATTACGTTAGTATCGACGATAACTTCTTATCCAATATTGTGTGGACCGATGAGAGTACATTTACGCGCAACGGCATTTAGAACAGACAGAATCGTAGATATTGGAGTGAAGAAAACCCACACATGTTTCGGGAGTCCGAACATCAATACCGCTTTTGACTGAACGTGTGGGCGGGCATGCATAAAAATCATGTCATCGACCCTATTTTTACTGACGGCACCCTTAACGCGACAAAGTTTTTGGACATATTAAATGGTCCCGTTAGTGAGTACGTAGATGAACTGTCCGTAGCCGAATATCGGCGGTTGTGGTACCAGCTAGACGGCGCGCCTCCACATTCAGTGGTGTCTTCCAGGGCGCGACTCACAGAAATGTTTGGGCAGATTCGGCCCCGTACGATGGCCTCCCCGATCTGCGGACCTAACGCCTATGGACTTCTTTTTGTGGGGGTACGTGAAAGGTGAAGTGTACGCCACGGATGTAAATACAATAGACGAACTTAGAAATAGAATAATTGTAGCATTCAATAAATTAAAAAGCTTGGTAGCGGACAATAACTTCATTGTAAGACTACAAAATAATATCTCACGTCGATATCAGTTGTGTGTAAATGAAAATGGTGGACATATTGAAAATTTAAAGATTTGAGGTGATTTGTGTAGTTAGTAATAATTATGTAGGTACTAAATATTGTGTTCTCTTTGACTAAAAATTGTGTTGTGCCCGTAAAACTGTATTAGCTACGTACACACTTGAAACATCTGTGGCTCCGCCGCCCGCCATCGGCAAAATGAAAGACAACAGAATGCGACGTTGCCGTTTTGTTATGCAAGTGACCGCAGGTTAGTGTAAATGTTTATAAATGGTGTTTGCGTATTAAATTGTTTTAATTTGTTTGAAAAAAGTGATTTTCTATTTTTATCTTTATCGAGTTTTTAACCGTTTTGAATTAACACTGAGCCCATATGGAATACTCTGTCCATTTTAATGCCCATCGGTCATAGCCACCTTGTATATTGATATTATTCAGGGAAACGATATTTGAAGACATTAGTGTCACTGTATTTTATTAAGTAATTTGTAGAAATTCTGGATTTATATAAAGTAAGTACTAGACAAACTTTTTTTTATTAAATATATATATTTTTTTGACATATAAGTATTCCCGTATAGTGCCCAGCGCGTATTGCTGTGATAACTAGTGGACAAAATGGCTAAAATAACTGTGTATATATTTCCATAAATATATTTACCTAAATAGTCCCATGAAGGTGATCTGCAGAGCTACCCACACGAGGAACTGCATGATGAGCATGGGCGGCGTGCTGTACGCCATGAACCAGAAGAAGTTCACTGAACTCGCGTACTCGGGGAATTCACTGCAAACAACCAGTTCAACAATAATGAATAACAACAATCAATCAACAAATATTTATTTAAAAAAAACCACTCTTGCTCTAGGAGTAATTCTTGTATCGCGAAGTTTACAAACATTCAAACAACGGACACAAAGAACATCCAGACTTGCAACAACCATTTTTTTTATTGCCATTGGCAGCATACGAGCAAGCGGTCCACCTGATGGGAAGCGGTAACCGCTGCTCATGGATTTCAGCAATGTCAGGATATAACAAAGCCGCCTACCGTGAAAAAAGAACTCTCAAAGAAGAATTTGTGGACCACACAAATTTTTGTCCCGTGTGAGATTCGAACCCACACCAAACAAAACTCGGCGCAGTGACGGTGGGGAGGCGACCACTTAAAGCACTACGCCATTCGTACAGTCATGACAACATGATCCATATAATGAATCATCTAAATTATACCTACTGGTGCCTCAGGTACGGGTTCTACCTAGTTCGGATGCCATCGTTACACGCACTACTACTATTGTTCATTATGTAATGCCTTGTGTCTTGTGAATCATGAAGCAATAAATAAATTATTTGCTTGACTGGCCATCTGCGCAGGTGATGTGATAGTGCACAAGTATGTACGCAAACACAAGTGCACTCTCTGTTCCCTAAGCCTCATGATCCGATGGGACAAATAATCCGACACGACCGGAGAGAGATCAGGCGCAGGACCAAAGGCTTTACGTGCTTTCCGAGGCACGGGGGTGTCTTACACCGCCAACATTCGAACTCCGGGCTCATATTAAGATTTCTTAACAGAAAAACCCAATAACTTTTTATTGGCCCGACCCGGGATTCGAACCCGGCACCTCATGCACAGCAGTTGCATTCACTACCGCTGCGCCACAGAGTCACTAAGAATATAATGGTGTTATACTTACGAATCGAATATTCCTTTAAAAGCGGAATTGGTGGCGGTACCGACGAGCGTTCCACAGCCACCCAACGTCGAGGCGTAAGCGATGCTGAGGTAGTAACAGACGGTGATGTCGCTGGGCATTAGTGGCCTGGAAATAAAACAATAAATTATAGATAAGTTTCTTGCATGTCAAAATCGAGATCTGGTCGAATCTCCAGATTCATACAGGCAACTCGCTTTGCCTTATACATTTCCTTTCATTTATTCCTTGTTTAAAAAGAAATTATAATTTCCATGTCACAGTGGACTTTACCAAAAATTAAAATAAAGAAATTGTTCTAAGACTCGGAACAATTAATTATTTGTGGGTCACGCCATTTTTGTCACGTATGGGGATCGAACGCACAGCTCTCGGTACAGTAGCAGTGGGAGGTGACCCTTCAACCGGCGGTTGCGGCGGTACCTACATCAATTACTCTACAACTCTACTACTCTACTCTACTTACGAAACAACGGATCAGTTAAGACGAACTAAGCGAATGTTATGTTTATCTACGAAACTAAGTCGTTCACTTGCACTCGCTGTCTTAGTCTGAGCTCGTTTTAATTCGCTTCACTTGAACTCGTTAGTTCTTAAATTTTTTTTTAATTTGTCACAAGTTTATGATATCGCGATCCTTTTAAGATCCTTTTTTTTAACATAACTAAAGGTAAATAATCTTGATGTGTCTTTTTATCTAAAAAATAAGTTTAGAAATAAAATATTGCTAAAGATCAATGTAAATACAATAATAACGATTAATAAATCAATTGAACCGTTAGTTTAAACAGTAGTTTATTTGTTTAATATGTGTTTGTGTAAAAAGTCACATCCAGATTGTTTACCTTTAGTTAAGTACCTAACCGAATGAAGTATAGCTAATACCCAATATCAATCAACAATCTAATCAACACAGAAAAATATACATATCTCCACTCAATGGAACTTCACCCATCAGTCAAAAATTCTCTGTTTATTCAATGAATCCATCTAACAATGAATTAACAAAACTACTTAAGATATCACTGTTTGAATGTGTATCACGGCTAGCAAAGGTAAACAATACATTGTTTTCGAGTTGACACATCACACAACTGTCTAATTCTTAAGGTGACAACGAATCTCAAGGTTTGTGTCCATCAAAAGTGTTACACAAAGATACGTGATGGTCATATATAGAAACTCGACAAAATATTACTGACAAGCTTACTATATAAACTCAAAAACCTAAATTATACTCAATAGAAACAGGTTTTAGTGTAGAAAACATATAGATATTAAATTATGCAGATTAAAGAATATATTTTGAACATTTCGACATAATCTATACTAATATTATTATGTGCGAAAGTAGCTTTGCCTGCTTGGTATTAAAGGGACACTGCTGACGTTTTAATTTTGTATACTCAGCCGCAGTTCGGTCGGGAGTTAGGTCGTACTTTAAATATGTATTTTCTTGTAACTAGTATCAGTCAATATATATCTACATTTACATACAGTATTTCGATATGTCATCTACAAGAACATCCATGATTACCCCCTTAGTATGTTAACACAGCTAAATAGCTTAACTGACTTTGGTGAAATCAAATATTGAGGCAGCTTCGACATTAGATAAGAGCATCGGAAGTGAGGTAGCGAGCAATAATTAATATTTTATAATAATTAAAGTACTACTACTACTAATTTCAGTTTAGTTACCACCTATGTATGTATAGTTCATCGTGCTGTAAATTTATAAAAGTAATACTCACTCTTCTTCCACGGCCTTGGCGACTGCTTTCTGATCTTTGCCATTCTCCGCTGCAGAATTCTTCTTTCTATTTATAAAAACGTCTCCTAAGCCTTGCTGTAAAACAAACGTTGCATTTCATTATTATTTACTGTCTGCACTTATGTGCCATCGCGCCAGCCAGTCTTCTCTAACTGAAATAGGAATAGCACATAAAGCCGTTCTACACCTAATCTTCTTCTCTGGTATTGTTTGAATGCTATGCTCACACACTTGTGCATTAGGTATAATATGCGCAGCACAGATGGCTAGTGTTCATTAAGATCGACTGACATGACCGATATTACAATCTTTATACCAGAGAATTGAAACATTGAGATATAACATTGACTTAAATATTATAAGATTTAAATGATAAATAAATTTTTACCTGTTCAAGCACTTCCAATATGGCTTCCACAATAGGTACCATCATAGTGGTAGCCGCAGCATTCGACACCCACATGGAAATGAACATCGTGACGAATGTAAGGCCAAAATTCAGTCTGAAAAAGAAGATAGTAATTAAATACGTAATAAAACTAACTAAACTGTATCTGTACCTTGAAGATTATTAAAAACTACAACATAGTACGTAAATACATACCAACTTTTAATTGATTTGATATAATTTTCAATATTTGAAATTTAATTGTACGATTAATAAAACAGCTTATTTGAAGAATTATTCCTTTTTCGATTTTAGTCGAATTAACAGTAGATTTGTACCTCAAAAATCGTTCAAAATGTTAGTCTAATTTTTTTTTTATGAAATCTCCCACGCTTGACATAAATAATCTGACGAGGGTGACTTTACAACATTCAAATAACAGATATGAGGAACACCCAGACTCGGAACAACCATTTTATGGATCACACAAAGTTTTGTCCCATGTGGGATTCAAACCCACAACACTCGGCGCACTGACAGTGGCGAGGCGACCACTTAAACCTCTGCGCTATCTATGCAGTCAGTGTTTGTTGTGATTTCACGTAAAAACTACGGCAATACGACATTGAATCGAACTAAACTATCAAACATCAGCTCTATTTAATATAGGCAAGATGGTATACTACACTATATACAACTAAAAATGAAGCTTACCTTCTGTGTGAACAGCCAACAACTTGCACAGTCCAAAGTGCAACTCTCTTTGGCAACCTCGAATGCTGTACCCCAGCAGCTATCATCAGACCACCCATGAACATCATGTTAGTCTCCTTCATGTATGCTGCGCACGTCTTGTCGGAGTCCAGGATGCCCATGGTTGGGAACAGGACGATAGGCAACATGGACGTGACAGGCAAGGGTAGCAGTTCCAATACCCAATATATTGCCATAATCAGCACTACATACATGCATCTATATGCCTGAAAATACAAAAAGCTATATAATATAGATTAATCGCAATTTCCGTAAAAACTAATTATTACATATACATTTCGCCATTCTATTATTGATTAAGTATAGAATTGAAAACATCATTTTAATAATGTCATCAAAGTGTTCTTAAAATCTTTTGACGTCATGAATGTAAGAATTTCGAGGGCAGGCTTTTGCCGCTTACTAAGAATATTACCACAATATGTCCGAAAGACGGCAATAGATAGTCAGTCAGATAAAAATTGGTATTGGTTGTCGCCAATAAACTTGTCCCTTATTTAGAGACTTAAACATAGTTGTTGTACTGTATTTGGTACACCTCTAGTAAATCTTCGATAACCAATAGTTCTTCTGATGCAATGTTACTGTTATTGTCTCTCGAAAAAAATGCGATGAAAATATGCTTTGTCCGCATGTAGCATGTAGATAATCTTTAGATCGCAGGCGACATTATAAATAAGGGTCTTTAAAGTAATTTTTAAAGAAATATGTTCAATGGGTAGCACTGATTTTTGTGTAGTGTGTGTATCTAACCACATAATCTTAGCACAGTGACGTCGGAGGAGTTACGGTTCACACCATCTGCATCAACTCTTCTTATTGTTTATATCACGTATTAAAATGTAAAGGTAAAGAAATAATCAAAAAACATTGGTGTAAAGCCAAGGACCTCTCGGCCATGTGTCTCGCCTCTCTGCCTTTTAATGAAAAAGTTTCGAAAGTGTGGTCAACCTTGGCCAACATAAGGATGTCTAAAAATTGCATCTGTATAATTCCAAAAGATTGTGTTATTAATTTTATAATTAATAACACGTACATTTCGTATTTTGTAGCCTTTCTGAATCAATGCAGTAGCTAATTGTTATCTATTTACAATCTCACGCGCAACAAGGGCTTCTAAAGTTTCAAGGCCTGGAGCAAAACCTGGAGGACCCAGCAATCTTTTGAACCAAATAAAAACAAGCAAATCGAGCTGTCGAAGCAAAATTTCCTGTCGTAGATATTTGTGGTGACTACCTTAGAGGTAGCCCCTTTTTGTGGTGGTGGCCCCTAGTTATATGCAAGCTAGCCTGGCCACCATGCAAATCCCTAGGGATTGTAGCTCTTGCTTGCTGTCCGCTACTAAATTCGGCCCTACACAAGTCTTTAAATTGCAATAAAACTGCATGTTTTTCTATTTATCAGAGTGGCTGCATGGTCGAATTGGTTAAACAACTGATGCGGGTTTAACCCTCAAATTTTTCAATATTTTGTAAAACATATCCATAACTTCCAATAATGCAGTTGACTCGCATTACAGCTATTTCAACACAAGAAATGCTCAAGGTTGGCATAACCATCTGTTTTTTAAGACACCTGCTCTAGGTAAAACTTTTGGATAAACTCAAGAGTCATAATAACTTTCTTGTGACTGCATACATGGTGCATTGGTGGAGGTGGTCACCAGTGACTTATAACTTTTTTGTTTTATATAAACTATCTTTCACTTTACTCCTATATGGAATTGGCATCAAAGACTGCACTTTGCTAGTGGTGAGATGACCACATCTGTGTATCCAGTAAGTGCTAAATATTGTTTATCAAAAGATACTTACTCGTTCATGGTTAAGAATTGGGATTGGCAGTAGCAATAATGGTGTCAGCACTACAATAAGTGCTTTCCAGTATATAGACACAAACAACCTTATCCTTTGTCCTATTGTTGCACTAGATCCACTCTTCGGGAAATAATATGTTGTACCCCTGTAAAAATTAAATATTAAGTAAGATTATCCAACTAAAGATATCATAAGGAACATCTGTCTATGGGCGGAGGCATGGGCATCACTAGAGTAGGGCAGAGCAGCTACCCTCCTCTAACTATATACCAAATAACATATATATTTTATAACAAAGGCAGCTATGTCAAGTGCTCTTAGAAAGGGATGGCTGTGGCAGTTTTTGAGCCAGTAGTGAGTAATTCTGAGTGCCTCATGTTGGTCATAGCGCTGACCTGATGGGTAAGTTAATAAAAAAAAGGATGTTATTCTTTATTTCTCCACTGCCAAGACTAAAAAAAGGTAATTTATTTATTACCATTCTCATAGTGTTGCAATAGGCAAAATAACTAAACAATGAAAGATAAATAAAAAAATATTAATACAGTTAGGCACTGTTTGCCAGGAACAGTTACAAAATTATACTTTTCTAAATTTCAATGATAATAAACAAGAACTGAATATTAAGTAAACATTTAAAAAATTGGCATCTTATTGAATTGATTTTGAAGAAGGCATCTTCACAATCAATTCAATAAGATGGCAATTTTTTATTATTAAGGTTAAAATGATTTTATTTTCGAGGATTTTTTGATAACTTTTGGTTAGTCTTACAGCTGTACAATAGTAAAGGTTCGCATGCTACGCCAAATACTGGAGGGTCACGAAACGTACGCTCTAAGCAAATACATTCGCCACACATGACGTGATATAGCATCTTACTTGAATAGGTATCACACGGCGCGGTAAGCTTGAGTCTTACCGTTTGAGTGTATACGCTTGGAGCGTATTTTTCGTGAGTGGTTGCATTATAAATTCATGAACACGACCACATTATGGTGTCTATAATATCAGAATAATAAGATAACATTTCTATAAAAAGACGATTCTTACCGGTCTTCATTAACGCCGTTCTCGACAACTGCGTTCGACATCTTAAATTATTTTATATTGTTGAAAATTTTGCTAAATAATACTTTCTTGATTTATTTTAGTATCTCCACATTATTGACACCATCTGAAACAGAAATCGAACGTTTTATTTTACACATATAGAATAAGCGACAAAGAGTACCTAATGGATATAAAAATTACCCGCTAAAAACTGTTCAAATTTTCAAACAAAACGTAAAGATTGTAATATGTAACTAATATCTTCAATCAAATTCAAATGACATTGTTGTATACATACAAGCCAAGCGCGTTCACCTGGTTGAATATTTGACAACTTTGACAAGAGTTGACGCTAGTATAAGCGTTGATTATACTGCACTAACTAGTCGTCATTGAAATCTTGCATTTATTTCTACGAATAGGTAATAATAATTTTGTACTCTAAATCATAGATTTTTTATGTTAATCTTAATTTATTTAGTTATTATATTGCTGATTTCACTCAACAATACATCTAGTAACTAGCAGTAGAATTGCCAACATCTGGCGCACAGAGTACCTTTTTATATACGGGCACGTATTGTCAATTGTCATTAATGTCAGTCTTTATCAAAACAGCCGCTAAGAAATAATTGTGGAAATTAATATTGGATTTAACTAAATGAACCGTATTTAGTTATAATTTAAAAGTTTTTGTTGAGACTTTAATTTATATTGGTGATACAAATGGCGCAATCCAACGGGAAAAGTGAAGTTGATGGTGAGTCAAAATAAATTTTACCGGATGTTTATTAACATCATTTGCGATATTTCTACATGTAAACTTAATGAATAGAAAGCAATTGTGTGTCTGAACTTCATGCTCCTAGCGCAGAAACGGCTTATCGGTAGTAAAAATCCACTGTGTACAATTTCCATTGACAATTTGAGTCTTTAAGAGGTTATGTTTTTATTATAGCTATCTTAAATTTACTGACATGAAAATACACATTTTTAATTCAGTATTCTAGTATATATGTATTTATTTATTCGAAACAAAGAATATATTTTGATCATATGACCAAGGCATCAATGATAGCATTCTCCTTTTCAATGGCCTTTCTTGTAAGTTAGAGACTGATTTCTGTTTTACAAGAAAGGCTATTGTAATTGACTACTAATATTAAATTATAATCTCTTAGCAATATATATACCTAGGTATAAGAATTATCACATTGAAATATACATAGTACAGTTTTAAAAAAATCATGTTTTGAGTGTCTATTTCATTATGTTTATATTCAATTTCTGTATATGCCTAGAAACAAACTAACTAGCAAATAATATATAAATCACATATATTTAGTCAAAAATGCAGATGGGTTTACCTATGGAAATTCCAGCTCTGAATATGTCACAACAAATAGTTACATTCTTCAATACTAACATTTAATTGTTTAATAAAAATAACAATGATGTTGTGCTACAAAATGAAGACTAGAAGGAAAATCTATTATGATAATTATTTACCTGTGAATAATTAAAACATTTAAAACCTATTAATGCTATGTGTTTGGCTTGAAACCATAATGGAAGAGCATGTTAAGTATTTACATTTTGCATCTAATTATGAATCAATACTATACAGTGTTTCTGACTATTTCTTAGCAGAAGTGTATATTAATGCTGAACATGACATCCTGGGAACTATATTTTTCAGTTGATTGCAAATTGGGTTATTCGGTCAAGATATTCATAATAACCTGTCAAGTCTTTTAATGCTAGACATTATTAATACTCTATTGTGTCTGGCTGCCAGTGTGCAGCTGCAACTCAAATAGTTACTTAGGATCTAAGACCTGGGCTGATTAAAAGCGGGTTTAATATACCAATTCCTACCACTTTCAGGATATGTTTGAGGAGGTGTGGTGTTTATGTACATATTGTAGGCAAAGCATTTAGTTTATGGTGATTGAAATAGTTTGTATATGTTCAGTTATGATTCTGTTTGGAACTTCATACAGTGTTTAGTTTGATGCAAGAAATTGCAATAATATTGTCCTAGGTAGTTTAATTTTAAGAAGTTTCAAATTGTAAATGCATTTTATTTTTGTGTATATTCGAGTACAATGGCTGTCTGTCTGGATTTTGTTACTTATTATTGCAGTCATATTCAATAGGAGAAAATAAAAGTTCACATAGAGATAATGAACTGAGAATACTAAAAGTCACACATAAAGTAAAACCAGTTAAAATAAGCAATAATTTATTACTTTGCCTTGTTTGCATATAATTACTAACAGATATAGGTACTACATAATAATCAGTGATCGGAGTAGGTAGATTGATTTTTGGTACTTGTATCATAAATGCACACAGAAAGAATAACATGGATAAGCCATTTTCCCGGAAAGTAATTCCGGTATTTCCGGATTCAATTAAATATTGTTAATGTTGGTAGTGATATTATTCCTACTCAATTCAAAATTTAAAGGAAGGTATCAAAACTAAATTAATTCATTATTTATCTGTTGAATAATAAAAACGAATTCCGATCGAAGCTTTAATTTTTATTTTTAGCCTTTTATGGCTAGAACTTTTATAGATAGACATAAATTGTTGCACTTAAATTTAAATATTTTCATAGGGGTCATGGTAATTTGCATTAAGGGTAGAATAAATGACGGGGCCCCATAGAGGGCCAATGCCTGCTGGGGTCGTGAGACTGTTCTAAGGATGCACCACGACTCTGAAACGTAAAGGGCATACGAAGGAACAGGTTGATTTTAGTCAGATTTTAGGACCAAAAAAAAGGGGTAGAATAAAGAAAAAAGATAAAAATCAAGATTGTTTATTGTTAAATATGTACATTTTACATTTATTCACATTTTTAATCTTCATCGATTACAATGTCAGCATCCTGGTAATCCTGATCTTTACAATTAAAATATATAACTATGAGTTTCTCTATATTTTCTATTTTCAACCTATTTCTTTTAACATCTAAAGTCCATTTATAAATGGAAAAAGACCGTTCTACATCTGACGATGTCAAAGGAGCAAATTTTAAAAAAGGTATTAAATTATGTGCTTCATTTTTTTCAATGGCCTCACTATATTCTCTAAGTGTGTCTAAATCTGGGTTTCGTTCCATAACACGTTCTATTTTATTTTTTATATTTTCTGAATTGCACTGATTTATAGCATCTCTGACGTTGTCAAATGCTAAAAGTGAATCTGTCAACGATAAATTATGCTTTTGCAATTCTTTTAAAGACAAATGAATTATAAAATAATTGTCTTTAATGTAATTTAAATCTTCTTTTAAATTTTCTTTTTCTATAATATTTTTTGCCTCTCGAATAGATACCGCATCAGAGCTGCTTAAACAAGATAATACTTCTTTTATTTTTTCAAAGTTTTGAGCGTAATAAAATGCTGCCTCTAACCAAGTGCCCCATCTTGTAACAACTGGTTGGGGAGGTAGCGGCAAATCTGGATATTTTCTTTTAAAATTTTGACTCTACTTGGGGCTTTCAAAAATACCTTTTTAACATTTGCTATTAAAATGTTAACATCGTGATATTCTAACCTAATTTGCTCAGATACGCGATGAAGAGAGTGCGCCAAACATGTTACGTGCTTCATTTCAGGTAAGTATTGTTTTAAATTTCGTCCTGCAGACAGCATATATGCAACGCTATCAGTGCAGAGGACAAGAATGTTACCTATCTTCGATTCAAAAGAATCTTCCCAAAAGTTTTCCAAACATTCTAACACAAATTGCGTGATTGTTTGTCCATTAACTACAGTTAGCATTTTACATGCTACCAAATAAGGTCTAGTCAAATTGCTAGGATGTAATGGTTTTATTAAAAAATGGACTATATAGCGACCTAAAAAGTCTGACGTTTCATCTAATGATATCCATAGTTTCTCATTTTTATAATTTTGCCGAATCGAATTGATTTTATTCTTAAAAAACTTGTCTAAGTAAACTTTCCGTAACTGTGATTCATCTGGCAGAGTACGATTAGTACACGTACAACAACAGGTACTACACATATATCTTTTAAAGAAATCTTGAAAAGTAGTATTTTTCATCTGAGACCACGGAATATTGCACAAAATGAGAAATTTTATAAGATCGAAATAAAATTCCTCTTCGGGCCGCTTAAACTTTCCCTGGTGTACTGCTCCTTCGATATGTCTTTTAACGTTTCCTTTATTTATGGTTTTCAAATGGCTTTCACATTTTGAACAGTATATTGTACCACTAGCGTGATCGTAAAGTAGTTCGGGATGACCGGATATCCATTTTTCTACAGTTTCAGCCTTGACGTTTGCCATATCTGAACTTTGTTTTAGAGATGGAACCTCGTATATATCACCTAAAACAAAGACATGAAAAAATTACATTTTATTTAGTTTATTTAGCTTACTCCGTTTGTTTTATTTTTCGTGGATCAAATTTAGTCATTGAAATTTCACCCTCTTCCTGTCAATCCAAAATGGCTGCCGCTACAAGATGGCGGACATTTTTTTTTTTTTTTACAATTCCATCAATATATATATATATATCAAATGAAAGGGCTTGTTACGTAGAATATTTTGTAGAGAAGTAGATAAGGCCTATAGTAATTTATTTTACCAATACATTGCAAGAGGACACAGGGCATTCAAATTATATACGGATTCCAGTAAAATGTCGGTTAATAGTGGAGTTAGCTGAATTGCGACTACATTACTAGAATATCATAATTTTGTTTCGCACTAAGCTCACTGGTTCATACTCTATTAAAGATTTAACAATATTAAGACTCATGGTATGTTCAGCAGGTTAAGCGAACAAACACAATACTAAAAATATTCTTATAGTACATCCAAACATGCTTTATACTCCTTGTAACTAGTAAAATATTACTTACCAAAGCTTGGTTTAAATATGTAGATCCAATTCAATAGTGAAAAATCTGAGTCCGTATATTCGAGCCAAATCGTGGTTTAGAGCAGATTCCAGAAGTCAGTATGTACACAAGCCAGGGTCAAGTAACGTTTTCACAACACAGTAACAAACAAAGATGCGCACTCTACGAACCGAAGTAAACGAGTGAGCTACCTGGCATGTCGTCGGCGGGCGTACGCATTGTTCTGATAACCGGTTATTGTACCACCCATGATCCTTTGTTCTGATTGGTCGTTGGGTTTTGTCAAATCGTGACTGTGTGCCGTTAAAAAAAATATGAAGAATAATAAAGAATAATATTGCTCATTTTATTACAACTCCTACCTTTTTTTGAGGATGGCAAATCATCAAATGACTCCTTCCACTCTGGCAGAATAAAATTCCTACATAAGTTCCGGTTTTTTTTTAATAATCCACCAATTCCGGAGGAATGTCCATATTAATATATACGTTTCGGATCAATGACCCCATTTCAATCTACCTACTCCGATCACTGATAATAATACAGTTGAGAAGCAAAATAATAATTATTTTGCTTCTCAACCATATTATAACCCCAATATGGGTTTGAAAACATTACTGAATACAAATGCCTGGATACAAAGCTTTTTAGTGTGTTCCTGTGCAGTATCATGTTTCTTGTTCTATTCTGTCAGGACAGGACCACTAATCTTTACCCCACTGGCACTGCTGGCAGCACAGAGAATCCTTTTGTCAACTAGTATTGCCAACCACTTATTATCTCTCTCACACTTATATACTCGGAAGGTACTTACCTTCCGAATATAAGCTCTGAGTAAAGATGTTCTATGCCAATTATTAGACAGGTTGTATAGAAACAAAAACACGTATTTATTTACCGGAAGACGCAGCAGGGGTAGGCTCCAGGGGTGGACCGACCACCTGGTAAGGGTCGCGGGAAGCGGTTAATTGCGGGTGGTCCAAGACCGGTCTGTGGAAAACCTTGGGGGAGGCCTATGTCCAGCAGTGGACGTCTTTCGACTGAGATGATGATGATGCATTTATTGTAGTAAATATTGCACGGCCATTTTAGATGAATGTTCAAGTTATATAGAATCTTTATAGAAATTAAGTTGTCTGTATACACGGTCGCCATTAAATCGTTCCCTACCATAATATTTACATAATCGCTTAGGTTACATACATGTTGTTGTATGCGTCTTGACGTAGGCAAGCACGCGGCGTTCGAGACTATACAATGACACGTGATATGTGAACATACTTAAGTATTCCAGACCTTGTTAGAACGTACTTTACTGGTACATATTATGATTTTATAGCTCGTTAACTTATAATGTAGGGAGAATTTCCGAAATGGTCGACTTATCGAATATTTGATGGCGAATGTATACTTGGGTAGGTGGGTCTTAAATACCGATAATAAAATACCGAATAGGTGCTTTGGTCATCGTAAAATATGGTAATAATGGATTTCTAAAAACATACCAAGTAGAATTTCTGGTCATATTAATTCAGTACCTAACAACCAGTGTATCAGCAGCTGAATATGCGCTTGCTCAAATGAGCCATTGCCACAGGACATCGAAACAGCAATTGTTAGGTTACTAGTGATAATTATTATCTCTCGCTTTAACGGTGAAGGAAAGCGTGAGGCGGCTTACATATCTAGGAATGCTCCATAATGTTCTCGAAGTTATTTGAAGTCTACCAACACGCGTTGTGTCAGCGTTGTAGATTGTAGTGTTAAAAGTCCGTGGATGGCCGGCAGTGAGACAGGCTATAAACAGTTGATATTAGATTTATATATAATAGTCTTGCCTTGAAAAGATGCGTAAAAATAAATTTAGATTGACGCGAGCGCAAAGTCCAAAACATAATAATACTTATTATTTTTGTCGTGTTTGTATCTACGTAAGAGCAAATTTATTATACATATATACAATTAATACCTATTAATACTTAATACGAGTATTAATAACTAAATCACGTCTAACCGGTAATTTTGGTGTTATTTGGTAGGGTGGATACTGGGCAAAGATTTGAAGCATTTTAAATTAATGTAGACGAATAAATAAATAAATTTATTAATGTAGACGAAGTCGTGGGCTACAGCTGCTAGTCTATACTAATATTACAAAGAGGAAAGATTAGATTTTTCGTTTATTTGTTATTTTGTAAGATTTCAAATCAAAAACTTCACAACTGATTTAAAACATTATTTCGCTTGAAATGATTATATTATCAGCGAGTAACATAGGCTATATTATATTTTTAAAATGTACTGTTGCTAACACAACCTAACCTGCCTTTATGCGAGCGAAGCCGGGAGCAAAAGCTAGTATTAAATAAAGCGCGTAACTTAGACCCATAGGGCTAAGTCGATTATCATGCAATCAAACAATTACCCGAATGATTAAAAAATATACCAACTAAACTCAAACTGATTTGTTAAAGTATTATCTATGCATTACCTACTTAGATATTTGCATACCTTTAAAATGTATGCATGCACATATAAATCAAGTGTCTTATACATATTTATCATAGATAAGTATTGTAAATTTATATAAAACTAGCGGTTTTACCTACGTTTATGATTACTGATCCGCTCCCGTGGTTCATAACCCGATGATGATGTTATATAGCCTGTTATTTCTAAATAAAGTAGCTTTTTAAATTGTAATAGTAAGGGAATTATTAAAATATGAACACTAGATTCAGAGATTGTTAAAAAAATCCCTCTTTATAATATGAGTAAGTATAGATTAAATAATTACTTGTATTCAACTTAACAAGTTACAAATATTTCGCAAAGGGAAACGGAAATGGCCGCATTATGGCAAAATAATGTTTTAAATACCTAATCTGCAATAGTTATGTATATTCTAGTTACGTTTTCAAACATCGAAATTAAACTAGTTACTTGAAACTGATTTTAACGCGGTATATTTTGCTTTAATAATTGTATACACTTCTCCCAATTGCTTTTTAGCTGGTGTTCAAACAAGTATCCAATATTATTTTATTATTGGTAATACCTACCTACTATTTACCTTCCCAGTGCTAGGACAAAGTATCTTAAAGTATGGCTGTGTATTGCGTCTCGGGTTTTATGTGCCATCTAATAATAAATTATAATGACAATACATAAAAGGACCACCTTTATGGAATATAAATAATAATAACATATTGAGTATTGAGTTTAATATGCCTCGCGGAGTATTCTGATCTGAAATGGCTGATCTTTTCCAAATATCTTTACTAAATCTCAAGTAATGGTAGCCCTCCTGTTGCACGTGTTCACATACATACATTAAAGTTGTTCAAACCATACCCATTTGATTCATAACCATAAATGTCATTCATTCGCTTAAATACGTGAACGGTTTGAAGTCACGACCAGAAATGAGTATCGTTGGTTACCAATAATTCAATCGCCCGAGTTAAAATTTATGACTTTTACCCTGATCGTGCGACTGTATTACAAACTTTTATTAGCGTTCTATAATAAACATTAGCCTTTGCCTCATACGCTCAATGCGTTATCATCGGGAGTAAGGGACAACCCGGGTCGTCCGATTACCGAATTCGAAGTGTTAATCGGTTTTATTCCAAGAAACATCCATTTGACTTAAGTCATATCTCCTTGTTAATGTATGTGGGCGAGCTGAAGACACTAAACTTAAGAAAATTTGAATATATCGAGTGAAAGAGGACATGGATTGACAATGAGTTAATCCTGAATAGGCAGCTAATACAGTTGGCAGAAAAGATATTTACTGCGAAAGCTCCTAATTTGGGATAAAGGTAGGAGAATGATAAATCACTCAAACAGACTCTAATGTTAATAATATATAAATAACCTTTAAAATAAAATAACCCTTAACGATAGGGGATTATTTTATTCATCAAAATAGACCCATTAAAACAAGACAAAGAGTTTGCGTATAGTCAATGAAATGTATATAATACCCTCCCGTATTTATTTATGCTGCCTAATCCTATGAGGAATAGCAATCGGTACTTGGCAACGACAGACAGACAGTTCTTCCGAGTGAAAGAAGCCGCTGTTGCCAATTATTCGGTGACGGTATGCATGTGCTGAGAGATCACCACTGTCTCACATGCAACTTGCTTGAGAAAATTAGAAACCACGGTAAAGTTAATATATTTGCTCCTCCAAATTATCAAACACTCACGGAGCATAAAACACCTAATATCTTTTTGTACTGAACGTCCAAAACTGTATGAGTTACCAAAAATATACAAAGTGAACGCTTGCCTTCGTCCCATTGTGAGTCAGAACCATATATCAACATACCGACAAACCCAAGATTCAGAGAACATACAGTCACCGATCGGAAGAAACTCGAGGCTACTTGCAAAGGATTCGTACCTTCTTTTTGCAGACAAATAATAATTCGCAAGTCATCCGTTTGTCCAGTGAACTCAAGTGGCCTTAAGTACAGAAGGCTGATTTATATTAGCATTAATTTTAGTACGACAAATATGGCTTTGTATGACAGCCAACGTTGATACTGCTCCTTTCACATAACTAATGATAAAACATTAATACTTTAGTACATCCTCACCAATATACATAATGGAATTTTTATTTTCTATTTAATTCTTCTGCTCCAGATTTAATTCCTGTATCGCGGGGACTTTATAAGTATAGAACGGACGGATACTAAGGCCGCCTAGTTTCGGACAAATGTCCTAATATTAGAAGATAATAGATACAATATTTTTCTGAATGTAAAGTGGATAAACCAATAACACATACGAAAATCAGAAACGTGATCTCGAGTTTTTCAGTTGCGCTGAGTTTCTGCGCAATTAATGATAGTAGTATAGTTTGCTCTTACATAGTTCGATAAAATGTCGAAATATTTTATCGAATTACAAATAATTATATTGACAGTATGTAAGTAATGGGTAGCTATAATTATGTGCATAATTTGTCATAAAAGCAATAAAGTTTGAATTCGGTTTTAAATGTATAATTTTCTTTGTTTCTGTGGTTTTGTGTTGTTTGTGTATTCAACACAAATGTTCTGTCAGTGATGAATGTTAGCAGATGGTACTCGACTTTAACCCTACATTATATTGAGAATTTGTTTATACGTGGCGCTAAGAAAGTAAAACAGCAATATTGTAGGATAATCAGTACGACATTTTAAGTTTTATGTAATATCCTTTTAATAATTATATTATTCCTGTACCTACGGGAAGAATAAATACAAAAAAGTCTAAATAATATTCTTATTTGTTTTGGGCAGTTATTAGGATATCGATAGAGGTACTAATTGATAATACTCTCTTTTCACTATCTTATTCTTTTATTCTCTCTCTTTTCTTATTTTTTGTAGATGCTTTTTCTTTATAAAATATATTGTAGCCAATTCAAAGTTAATACATGGGGTGCAATAATTTGCTATAACTTTCTATTCTTCGTTGCATAGACAGTTTCAGTTCGACATACCTACACTAATATATCCTAATGTAACAACACACCCTACAAACATATTTATATTTCATACCTGTATCGAGGGATAAAATTGGTTTGTAGGGCGTAATTCCGGGAATTCTAATAATATCAACGTGCAGAAAGCTACTCTATCCTTGAGTAACATACGCTGTTTTAATGACTACGCGAAAGAAGCCGCAGGCGGAACAGGCGGCAGTGTTGTATATTTAAAACTTCAAATATGTTAGTCACACTTATTATGACGATACTGGATACTATAGTCATTAGACATGTTGCGTGGGCGTCGGGAATCAGGCCAGATTAGATTAGAAAATTACATGAATTTGATTAAAAAGAATCAATGCCATCTATGTAAGTCCATCTATTGCGACAACTAATATATGGCCTCGTAATAAAGGTTAATACGAAAACATCATGTTACTACTACCACTGTACCGAGTGCTGTGGGTGTGGGATTGATAAACAATATGGCGTGTTAGGTTAGGTAGATAGCGCGTAACTTTATGTAGTTCTCGTTATAACAATGCTTAAAATGTCAGTGCAGCTTCCAGATCTTAATATATAAAAATAGGTATAAACCCGAAGCTTCAACTTTTGGGCGATTGCATACTAGCATTTATACTTTACTATTCTTTAAAAAATATTTGGCAATATACGAAAAATGTCTTTACGAAGGGTTCTCAATGCCACATGTACAACAATTTGAAGTTGCGGCATGCTACAATCAGGCACAGTCTTGCGTTAACTAATTGTACCTACCAATTTCCATATTTCACATACGTAGCTATTGTCATGTTAAGTTGTTCGTCACGAAACGACGACACACAAGTAAAGAAACCTTTTACATCTCAACGATTTGAGCTAATATAGGGATAAATTAAAAAAGAATCACCCGTACACTTATTACCTGCATTCAAAATTTCTGTCAATGTCCGTAACTATTTTGTGTTCATGAAATCAATTCAGTATCAAAGATAGTTTTCTTCAGCTCGCAGGTTGTCTGTTGTCCAAAATCTGTATTATTTATTGGATGATACCGACATAATATAAAATGCCTTGGAAATAAATCTATGGAGAAATCCTTTATTCATTAGGGCGCGATAATCAGGTAGACAGCACTTTAGTACAGACAGACCTAATTTATTTTTTTAATCTTTTAGATGTTTGTTGCATGATGTATCTTCATTGAAACTGTATTACGTAATCAGTAACTCAGTAAATAGATTACGTTTGAAAATAAAAGACAAAGGTTGTAATTTATTTGTTTACAGAGGAAATTTTCCGGGATTTCGTAATCTCAACATTATTCCGAATAAAAGTCTTTCACGTGAGTTCAAATGACGTGTTTTTATTGCACTGAAAACGATTTGTTACACTGGTATAGTTGTGATTTATTATTTAAGATTATAAATTTCTTGAATTGTTACTTGTGTAGGCAAGAAAAGTATGCCTACTGTGAATTCTGTACCTTAAGCATGAGCAAAATATAGATGATTATAATATGACAGTAGGATTATGCGTCCTTTAACTATTCTAGAGGATTGAATATACCAGATTCCGAAAATGCAACAATTACTGTCGCCATAATTGGGGTGACTGCTTCTATTTCACGATAACTTGTAAAAACTATAAGGATTATTGGAAGTTTCGACGATCCGTTTGCGGCTGTAGGAGTATATGAGAGTGTGAGTCCAACAATGGATAAAATAAGAAAACTGAATAGGTCAACAACTTTGTTACACAAATAGTCGTTGAGCAATATTTCATCAGAATCACCTCAAAAAGACTGACCATCCCTCAATAGATTTGAATACAAACCAACATCTCAAAATAACACCTCACAATTTGTCTGAAACATCAATCCAAACTCCAAGGTCAACACTGGCTGGCTACTGAAGATTCGCATGACGTAAATCCTTCGAGATTTCAATAATAAAACGGGAGGCGTGCCTTTACGTCAAACCGGCTGTTTTTCTTATATCAAAGGTCGAGGATAGAAATAGCTGGTTATCGACATGATGTGTATGTTAACCTGTCAATTGTTGAAATGCCAGATTTAACTAAAACATATTCTGTCCAGCCGCCAGAGTACCGCTGCGACTGAATACGTTTAAAATTTGCAAATACGCTCTATAGTTTGCATATTGCGACGCTATTGCCTCTTCAGAACACGAGACTCTCGATATACGCAAAACATTAGAAGCATTAACAAACATGACATAAGATACCTGTTATGTATGTTTCTGTTCCTAGAACGACGTACGTTAAACTTGACCAAAATATATTTGACACTTATCGTCAGGTGATCTTTGACAATTATATTATTAGTGCTAAACAATCGCCTTATATTGAACGTATGTAGTGCGATCGTAACTAAAAGAAATGTCCATGTCCTCATATTATGTTTAGCCGGATTATAGATCGCAACCGTCACATGGCTGATCAAAATTTTTTAATTATTAATGCTTGGATTGGGGAAAACAAGGTAATTGAAATGCTATGGTGTTTTCCGTCGTGCAATGTGCTGTAATAGCCGGAAGTATTGAACTGAGATGTCTTCATAAAAATAATTGCATAACATACCTACAATCTAAGAAAAAAGTATCTGATTATATTTACTGCAATGAATCTAAGGATTCGAGAATATGACGTTATCATGTATGCTTTAGCAATAAGTAACGTCCACAAAGCACTACATGATCAAACAAACTCGTAACAAAATATTGGAATCCGGTAAAATTATACTTGCAAAACTACCATCACCTATGCCAAATAATTCTAATTACTTGACATTTGTACTCGTTGAATTTTTCATATATCATACAACTATAGTACCTATTAATCAAGTCATCATTCAAGAACTACTTACACGTTTAATATAAAAGACAGCTATGATATACCACATGTGCAATGCGAGACAATAAAACCACAGTACATAAATATAGTATTACCGTGATAAAACGCAAATAACGAATCTGTTTCATATTTCGATCATCTAATGTTTTCCTAGAGGTTATTTGAGACTCGTGCGCAATAAGATCGCGGTCAAATTAGTTTGTTTATCGATCGGTTGCACTTGTCCCTGTTATACGTAACGAGATAAATTGTACCGAACTTTATACACAATTGCAGGTTAATGTAGGAAGTCGTGGAGGACAAGTTTTTATGAGACTCGTTGTCAGATAATGAAAGAAAATTACGATGGTAAAAGACAGTCGTTTTGTCATTGATCTACTTGTCTACTTGACGATGTAAACATTGCTAATTATTACTGCGATCATCGCATGAAGGTAACTTGTCTTTGACTGTTCTTATCTGATGCAGTAAACTTCACGATACCAGTTATATATTTTTTGTTGTTGGTTTTAATTTCTGGACTTTGATCTAAGAGGCAACAGTTCTCCCATGTCCACTGGCCTGGCGTATATACAGGATGTCCGGTAATTAATGGATAACCTTGAAATGTCTTATTCAGTAAAAATGAAAAAAGAAAAAAAATATATATATATATTAAAAAATGCAAGCTATATAGCATAGCATACTTTTGACTGTCTACCTATTAGCATAATTAGTGTTTATTAATAAAACAACAAAAAACCGATGGATTTCATTCATTTATGGTCGTAGTATACAAGAAAGTTATACATAATAATTAAAAAAAAACACATGTCTCAGGTAGTAGTTAGGATACATGTATTTTCATATTTTTTCTGAACGGCCGTCAGTTCCACTATAAGACATTTCCAGGTTATCCAGTAATTACCGGACATGTATATAAAATAAAGCATTTCGATGGATATCAAAGTTCAAGTTTTGCATTACTCGATACCTATTATTTTGGTCAAGGACACAGTGCATGCACTTGTGTAGCTATAGTATGGTCAAAACATTCGAATGCAAACAATGCACATAGCTTGCTTTTCAAGTTATAATATCTCCAAAACCCGTCTATATGCTCTTTTTCTACCAATAGTTGTTTTGCTGTTTCTTGTATATTCTATTCTATGATTTTCATCGCCTTTTGTGACGTCACAACATTTATTTCCAGTCATTTTGATTTAGTGTTTTCACAATTACTCCCACAAGGCATCATTTAAAAATCAACATCCAGTTTCCTAAATTTTTTTATATTGCTCGTTATATAATTGTTATGTAACTAAGTATCGCTTATAACTAATAGATTTACTCGCCGACATAATAGACCTTCGCAAGGTCAAGAACTATGACAAGGTTGTGGCCGACTTGTGACTCTATACTTGCCCAGATTACAACGTAATCTCTGTGGTAGCACATAACTATTTATGGTCTGCATGATGATTACCTATTTTACTTCTCCACGACTTGACTTTAATATCCTTGAAATATAAGAAAACGTTTATTAGAAACAAAGTCGTAGCTCATATTTTTAACAATGGTATGAAAATCGCAGTATTTTTGCCTAATCATAAGCTTCCCGATGACAGCTTTGACAGCTCGTCTGTCATTCGGTGAAACGATTAGCTACCTATCACAAGAAAGACTAATGTGTAATTATTTTAGGCATAAAGATCTTTGTAAATGTATAAATATGTATGTAGCAATTTGTCACTCATTTATCATTTCAAACAATGAAAACCTTTAACGCCTTGTTAGTTAAGTTGTAAGGATCATTAAATTTGTCAAAGATATATAGGACTAAAGGAAGGCTGATGGTACTAAATCTATCGCAAAGACGCAATAATTCATTTTACGATGATTGAAGGAAGTAGTCGTGAGATAACACAATCATTGTAGGAATAAACAATAGAATTGTTACCTTTAGTGCCTATTAATTGCAAGAATGTTGTACTTTTCTCTTGTGAAACAACTTACATTAGGAAAAATCATTAATCATTTTAGGGTCAAAGCTAATGGGAAAATAGCCAACTTTCGTTTGCTCGGTTAACTCGGGGAACAGTACTGTTGTTCTGGATGAAAGCTGTAGCGTTAGCTGTAGCGTTGTCAGGGGTAAGTCTGTACCCCTGACAACGTGTACGCGAAATTTCTTGATGATCAGTGGAATAGTTGAATAGTCAGATGAAAAAGCGAAACAAACTCACATTCGCATTTATAATATTAAGTTAGGATATCGAAAGAACACGTATGTCTGTTTTAAAGCCATACAAAGTATCTTAATATTAATCTGTCCTTCAGGTAAACTTTCCGTGTTGACCGATATGGTTATTAAATTCACACATAAGTATTACGCAATATAAAAAATATTTATTCGATTCCGATGCCTATGCAGAAGTGCTAATTTAATTGGCCTTTTTACTTAGTGATACATGATATGTTGTACCAAATATAATAAAAATATGACAACGTTATTTCCTTTCTCTTTAACTTATTGAGTTGCAGCGGCACACCGGCGGCCAGATACAATAGGTTTTTAATTAGGTCTGGCATTCCAACAATTGACAGGTTACTGTTCTAGAACTTCTTTTCCCATACAGCGCGAAAATTAATAAGTAAAAACGAGATGTTACGGTCTTTTTATCTATAAATAATGTTTATATATTTGCCAACTTAAATATATAGATGTTACTTATTGTCAGTTATGGGTAATCAAAAGATGTTAGGTGTGATAATGCTATTAATTTAAATTGTCCATCGGCGATGCTATGCTTTTAACTTTGCCTATTCTCAGTTCAGACGAAGAAAAGAGCTTAGAGCATATCTTATTCCCTTCGCAAAAAGTTGCAAACGTAATTTAAAAAAAATCGTAATTTAAAAATCATTTAGCCGAAAACTAGACACATTGAAAAAAACATTGAGGTCCGAGCAAGAGATTAAATCGGTTTCGGATATTACTTGTGCTTCACTGACACGGAAAAATATTTTTTATTTATAACACAAAACTAGAGATTAGATATTATTCGCTGCAACTATTTTTGTCAGTTTCTGTAAATAGCTGAACTGCGATGCACTTTCAGTATTTCGTTTCTCAATGTTTGAAATATTGTTATACAGCGTGTAAGAGTAAGATGTAGTAATATTGTAGGGGCGTAAATTATTGATGATAATTACTATCGTCAGTAAAACCATTGTTTATTGCAATGTTAATCCAAACATTTTTATTTCAAAATATTCTTTTTCATTTGAAGATACATTTTGAACACAGTTTATTTATGTTCACTTATTGTGTCCCAGCGGTCAGACACTATAGGTTTTCAGGTACATTACATTACAGGTTGAAAGGTTAAAATTTAACTTCTTAATTTTACATTACAGTTAATTTAAAGCAGCTTTTCAAGCAACAATTCTCATTTCCAAATATTTTAATTGCCTAATGAATAACAAATAATGTTGAGCGTTTACTGTTAACTACAGGACCTGACCTTTTTATATGGCCACAACTAACTACTTTACTTCGGAGTAATTCAATCGTCGCAACGAAATGAATTACTGTACTGTCTGCTTAGAAATATGCTCCAGTCGATATATATATTCGCGGTCAATGTTCACTGTGATCTTGAAAACCTACGTTATATTTTTGTTTTGGAAACATCACACATTTCCGCAAAGACGTGAATTACAGTAAATACATTTTGGCTGAATGAACATGTCATTGCCTGTCGTGATTCACGTTTTTTGACGGCGCTAACTTTTTTCTTAAGACACTGCCATGTAATTGTACATCTAAATGTCTGTTTTGTTTTTCATAGTAACGAATTGTTTTGTAACGGTGCCAGCTCTATATATGCATGGCTATATTAGCTCAATTACGTATTTTGTTTATAGTAAAACGATTTATTGATTACATTTTAGAATGAAAGATAAGTGTGAGTTGCTGAACGATTGCAAAAGTACGGTTTAAAAATATTCTCATGTCATATAAGGCATTTATGTTACGTCACTTGGTAAAGTTAAAGTTGTTGAAGAAGCAGAAGTAGAACGCAATATTAAATTTAAAGCATAATTACGATTATAATAATTGAATTAAAGAGATAATTCATAATGTTTGAAGATTGTAGCTGCTACAATGAAACTGCTATATCAGATACTAGATTTTGACCGCGGTTTTGCTCGCGTTAATGTAGGATAGGTTAGACTAGTAACAACACATTTTTCTGGATGAAAAGTACCCTATGTCCTTTTCTGTTTACCGGACAACGTGATGCGAAATTGCATGATGATCGGTCAAGTAGTTAAAGCGTGAAAGCATAAAAAACAAACAAACAAACTTTCGCATTTATAATATTAAAATAATAAGTTAGGATTCTGCTATAATGAAGCTAGGTTAGTCTAAGTAGTACATATAGCGGATGCAATAGTTGTAAAAGTACTTTAATCGACTATATAACGTAAATATTATGTATTCAAACGTTATGTCGTAACGTTACCATTGGAACGATAAGATAACACGTGTTCGGAACAATTATTCATATTGACTGTTAGCTGCGACTGTATGCGGCCCACATATCGGTAAAGGAAGGACCACTAGTCACAGTCCATAGGTACCCACTGATGACATAAATTAAATTGCAGTAAAACTTGTCCGGTTGATAAATATTTTGCACTTTATCCTCTATGGAAAATAAAAAAGGTTCGCACGTCAGCTTATTATTCCGCATCTGCCGTCAATCATCTGCCAGCAATAATCAGGTTATTGCATTTTTAATCGACTTGAATTGATTATCAGAATGACAGTCTATATAAAAGGTAAATATTTGGTAATATAACAATTTCGTCATTGTCGTCCTTTGAGGATCACTTTTAGAGTCGTCATCCTTAGCCACATCTTGAGTCTCACCCCTTTTTTAGCTCTAAGCATAGCTATTTTCTGGCAGATATCAATCTACAATTGTACTACCATTTAGCTTATACATAATATATAATTAATACGTGAAGCAAAAACTTTGTACACCTTTTTACGAAAATTGCGCGGACGGAGGAGTATGAAATTTGGCACAGATAAAGTTTATATGGAGAAGGAGTGACGAATCCTAATATTTATTAAAAATATGCATTAGATATACATTAAATTAAATGAAAAAACACTACACGCACACAACCATGCATTTGACACACGCAGTCGAAGCGCGTAACTATGGTTACATATATCAATTATAATGACATATATCAACAATATCTTACAGGCAAACTTTGGTCGAATTTCGAGCACTAGGCGACCGCTAGTACATATAGAATGCTAAAAGAAGTGACTGATATTTACAAGTATAGTAAATGTTTGCAATATATCTTGAACAATTTCTGTTTGAGAGTTATCTTAAATATCAGAGACAAGGAAATACTAAAAGCTCAATAAATATGCTTAAGTGAAGTCGATTGCTTTCAATGAACGGTTCGCGTGAAATAACAGTGCGATAAAAAATATTTACGACATGACAATGTCAATGCCAACGTGTTGGCAATCGCTCCGTGAATTATTATGTTCAATTAATTCCAATACTTGTATGTACAGGTGTTTTACAAGGCTCAAATGCTGTACTATACAAACCTAAACCTACTATTCTGTAGAAAATATCATCTGAAACTATAGTAAATTCGACAGTAGCCATCGTAACCATCTGTTATTAGTGTTATTACCGTAGATATTGTAGAAAATCTCTAATTTTCACTGCCGAAGTTAAATCTTCGGAAGTCAATCTCAATGTCGAGTAATAAGTAGTTACAAAATTGCACGGCAGATAAGAAGCAAGTTATTGAAAAGAGTGATGCTGTTTTAAAATAGAGACGAGATTCCTATTGTTGCGGAACGACTTTAATGACCTTTGATGACCTAGCAAAATAATTCTTCAGTGAAGAGGAGGCATAGAAAAATAAGCACTAGAGTTAAAGCTGATGACTAAAGAATGAAACTAAACAACACCTAACCGAATTTTACTGTGGATCCATGTGAATCCATTGTAATTCCATAATTCAGCTAAGATCGAACATTTAGTCAGATTTCTTTTATGCGAGAATGCGGCAAACCCCACCAATCGCTTTATAAAATTATAAATACAACTGGCAGAGTTTTGGTACTAAATCTGTTGCTATTTGGGAATGAGGCCCGAAATAACCCGGCAAAATCAAGGTTTCCACGTGAGGAAGAACGTATAGGTTAGATGCATCACGTTTCAATTTAGTAGATAGTTTCAAGTATATCTTAGTCCATTGATCAACAGTCTAAATATAAACTTGCATGTGCTTTTGTTTTACGCTTTTTATGACCATCTACTATTGAAATCTACTATAGTACAATTAAAAGCTACATAAAAATGAGTTGTCTTAACTAGTCGAATGCCGTATGACATCATAAAAGGTTTCTCCATATTGTCGTTTAGTTCTGAAGATTGGTTTATTGCCACAAACTGGATCAACTGAAGGTCAGCATTTTAATTAAAAACAAAAGTGTATAGGATGAAACTGAATCTTGTCTGCTGTTTTATTATTAGTTGAAGCCGTGCCTATATCTATAATAGCTAGTATATGAACACCGAATGCCAAGCGTTTGCTCTGATATAATCATCGGTCTGGTATATTCGGTGTGCTTTGTTAATAAGTATCAATAAAACTAGCTCTGGCTGGTTTGGATGTGTTCAAATCCGGTTTAATCACGTTTATTTTGTATACAAATAATTGCCAGGCACAATAAAAAAAAGCAAATTAATTATATTTGTTTTTGATGATAAACTTTCTAGCACGTATTCGCTATAAATTCTTTCTACCCTTCATTTTGTTTTCATTATGATATACTATAACTATAACTTTGACATTGGGTAAATTACATACTGATTCGGTTACTGGTTACAATTTTTCAATTATAATTTATATTATAGACGATAATCAAGACAAAAAGGATATAGTAGGAATAAATAAAACATACTTCTTTCATTGTCATTGCCTCAATAGCGAAACAAATATGGATATAAACGTTACACATATATGATTACCCTATTTAAATAAGTTTAAAAATAGCACTATTATCACTTGCACGGCCTTGATATCGCAAAAGTGCATGAGTGGATATTACTAGTAACCTTTAAGAAGGCTACTGTCATCGATGGTAATAAAAAGTCTACTTTTGAACAAGATGTGATATCTCGTAGTCTTCCGTACTTAATCAAATATTTAGTTTACTTTTCAGACATTAATTAATTCTGACATTGTGGTCAATTGTGTATTTAGGTAACTTACTCTAGCCAGGATACTCTGTTGGCCTTTCTTTGTTGTAGCGACCACAGATTTTCATATTTACCTCAAGGTCAAAACTGGAATAAAATGTCTGTTTTGTCCAATTTACGATATTGTTTTAATTTGACTTGAATTTATGCACGTATCAGCTGTAGATTTAATTGTTTCACTGAGACACATCCATAAATAGAATACCACCTGATATGCCGACAATATCGTAAAACGTCTAAAATAATTATATTGGCGCCAAAATTTGTTTACATGAAGCGTAATTGTGTCATATCATCTTACGATGTATCGTGAATCAGAGCTGTATACAGGATTATGTGAGGAACCTCTCCTGCTATAAATATTATGATAACTAACTTACGCTAGATACTATAATACCTAAAAAGCACCAATTACTACTACTTCTTACCCGATGGATCTGGTCATATGATACCCGAAAGTAGTGTTTACCATGAATGCAGACAACCAACAACGATTGTAAGTTCTTATTAAAATCTTAACAGGTGTTTTAAAGACTGGCTCACCGTCCTCGTATCATGACCTCTGGACTTTTGAACTTACCTGCAACAAAGAAAACACGAATATATTAGAATCACATTTTACAAACAAGATAACATCACCGCACCATATCCAGAAATATCAAGCAAATGTGTAAAGCAACCAAATTTCGTCGCAAAATTTTGTTTATCACGGATTGTGAGATTTGGTACCATAAAAAGATAAGAAAGATTAGTTTGAAAGTCAGTAAGCAGAAATGAAAATCAGTAAGCAGGAAATCATACTTTAAAACTTAACCAATCTTAAAGTTTGTGGTAATTTGTGACAAAATATCGCAATTGATAAATCACAGGCCTATGATTTATCAATTGCGTTTGATATTGTCACATTGAACAAATGACCGCAATATTTAATTCGATGTATATGAACAACCACAACACTGGATTTTCCGGCGCAATTATTTGTGGACTGTACTTCCCTATTTGAACTACTACAGGTTTAGGTAAAGGATGCCCTACGTTGTGCATCACCGCAAGTACATGTCACGATAGCAGTGATAGTCAAGTTGGAAACCGTTGGACTGGCGCAGATCTCAGAGTGCCTCAGAGTCTCGATTTCGATCCCAAAACACACTCTGACTTTTCGAAGATTTATGCGTATTAAATAGTTAATTATCACTCGTTGTAACGGTGAAGGAAAACATCGTGTGAAAACCTCCATGTCTGAGCGTTCTCCAAAATGTTCTCGAAGATATGTGAACTCTGCCAACCAGCACAGGGCCAGCATGGCGTACTATGACCTAACACTTCTCACACCGAGAAGAGGCCTGTATCCAACAGTCGGACAGTTTAAAACAGGGCTGATATTATACAGGGTGTCCGGTA
Organism: Catocala nupta; assembly: GCA_963675205.1. Taxonomy (NCBI): domain Eukaryota; kingdom Metazoa; phylum Arthropoda; class Insecta; order Lepidoptera; family Erebidae; genus Catocala; species Catocala nupta. The sequence continues at coordinate 15,172,738 of OY776098.1, forward strand.
ATTAATGGATAACCTTGAAATGTCTTATAGTAGAACTGAAAACCGTTCAGAAAAAAAAAAATATAAAAAATTAAAAAAAAAATATATTCAGGAGTGCAAGCTATATTAGCATAGCATACTTTTGACTGTCTATCTATTAGCATAATTAGTGCTTAATAATAAAACAACAAAAATCCGATGGATTTCATTTATTTATGGTCGTAGTATACAAGACATTATACATGGTAATTAAAAAATAACACATATCACAGGTAGTAGTTAGGATAAAAAAAAACATATTTTGTCTGAACGGCCATCAGTTCCACTATAAGACATTTCCAGGTTATCCATTAATTACCGCACACCCTGTATATATCTCATGATAGGTGATAACAACAATAAAGAAGCGTTTATTTGTAAGCCCGTAAAGTCCTACTGCAGGGCAAAGACGTCTCTCTTTCCATCTCCGTCTATCTGCAGAAAAGGATGGATCAGTCATTATTAAATGAATCCAGCTAGCTCATTCCTCCATCTCAGTCTGGCCAGCCGCGATGCGCATTAATTTTAGTAGCTCTTCATTTGTGTAGTATTTAGCGCCCATGCCGAATCCGAAAACGCATTATACCGAATAGTATTTTATGTACTTAGCATAATGTATACACAGTTTATCGCTAACATATCCGTTGTATGCGTGTCATGTACATAATATACCGTGGTTATCATTAACTATGAATGCAGTGGAATGTTCTAACATTTAATTTCATAGTGCGAAGATTCCTGGCCATATATTCAGAAAATTGCTAAGCATTATGTGATTTCTTTTTAATTGGATATTAAACAACAGTATTTTCCGTCTGAGGCCGGCCTAGCTTCCTTTTGTCTGGTTGCGTGGGGATTTACAAACTTCCGAACATAAAACTATTAGGTAAATATGGATCGCGTAATTAAAACTTAAGTTATAATATAACTAATGACATAACTTAATGACTCGCGTAACCACCAATCTTTTTGTTAGTTAGACCTCGCAGGACGGTGTCATATACTACATTATATTTGAAATTGACCTGTTAAAGCAACTTGACTTTGATGCAAATATGACACCTATACACCTGATCGCGGTCGGCGCCGGCCGTCACTCGACCCAAATTATTATTAAAATAATTTCTATTAGAAGTGAGCTATGGCTTGCTCATTGCAAAAAAGTGAGATTGATCAGAATTATCATTACAAACTAGCTCTAAAGATAGCTTCATGGCTTAACAAATAAAATATAATTTATGTGTTTTATTAGTTTTCAACGCGCATTAGCAGTCGTATAAAAACGTTGAACCTTGAAACTCATCTTTGCAGAGGAAAACTGCGTAACATGTAAATGGTTAATTGACATGGATTACTTTTTACAGCCCGATAAGGCGGAAACATTTTCAAAACACTTAGTACCTACCAGCTATGCCGATACGCTTTCTTATCTCAAGTTATATTAGAAATAGTAGCTGGCCTATTTGTTGTTCTCGATGTAGAAATCACTGCTGCGCCTATGATGGTTATAGGAACATCGCATTCAACAATTTTATTTCTAATACTAACGATCCGCCCGGCTTCGCACGGGTAATACATAACCTCAACAAATACCTAAACCATCCCCATGAATCACTGTCTATGGGTGAAAACCGCTCAAAAGTCCGTCGAGTTGAGTCCATTGAGTTTATCTTTTATATATGTATGTAGTGATATTGATACTATGGTATCTAGGAATAAAATTTATACTCGTATATTCACGAAAGGTTAGGTTCTTTCCTCGATGGTTTCAGCATGAATGGGCTGGATCGATCAGGGTAGTACTACCCTCTCACAGAATACCGGCGTGAAGTAACGGTACCCGTACTGTTGCGTTTCGTATTGGTGAGTGAGAGAGCCGGAGGCCCAGTTACCCCGATCCTTTTCCTATTCTTTCCTTTGTCCTTTCCCTCCTTCATTCCTTTTTAAAGGGCTGGCAACCCACTTGTAACTCTTTTGGGGTTGCGGGTGTCCATGGGGTTAGTCCTATTCGCCATCCCCAGCATTGTCCCCTCCGGTGGCGAATGGGACATTTCCAAAAAAAATATCTCATTCGCCACCGGGGGTGGCAACTGGGATGAGTTTAATCTCAGTCGCCACCCCCAGCATTCCTTCCTCTGGTGGCGAAAGGGCTATTTTCCATAGAAAGAATCCCATTCGCCACCCCGGGTGGCAAATGGGATGTTGCTTACGAAAAATTTCAGTTGCCACCCTTAAACATAATAACTTGTATTTGGAATGATATTTATAGTTTTTGAAGTAGGTATGGCTAAGAATTTTAGTATGAACTCTAAATAGAATAGGATGAATTATCAGGTTTAATTAATGTATATAATTAAAATTAAAAAGTTGACTCCCAGCAGTGATTAGACATTTCTACATAACAATGTCCCAATTGAAACCGGTTCGCCACTCCCAGTGGCGACTGGGACTTTTTCTAAAACAAAAATCCCATTCACCACCGGAGGAGGCAACGCTGCGTCACCCCCGGTGGCGAATGGTATATTTTTTTGGAAAATGTCCTATTCGCCTCCGGAGGAGGCAATGCTAGGGGTGGCGATTGGGACTAACCCCGAGGAAGTACCATACACCTACAGAAATAAACTAAACCGGGTACCTAATTTCCTCCGATTAACAGTGACGTACTCGAAATAGGCTTAAAAAATACAGCATCGCTTAGGAACTTTTGAAAATTTTTGTAACGGCGATTTCCCGAAGCAACACTTTCCTTCTAGGCATAACCATTTCAGTTTCCGTCCTCAATGAATGAGACAGCAAGTTACACAGTCTATAGCTTTGTCTCGTTCTCGAGCGTGCAATGAAAATGGATTAAGATATGGTGGTAAGGCCCTCGTTGCCTAATTCCGCAACTCTTTAAGCAACAGATAAACGGTGTTTACCATGATTACAATCAAACAACCATTTTAGTAAACATCCTATCACTTTAGATCTAATGTTAAAATGCCATTTTTATGAAAACGGATGGGGCACAAACGACGCAGTTTCATCACTGTGTCAAGGTCGACCCACTTCCATAATATGGTGATAAGGGTTGGCATCCCATAACAATATTTATATGTTTTTATTTGAATATTTTCTGTGGTCTGTGTTCTTAGTATTAAAAATGACTGTTTTTAGTAGGTAAACTGACGACTAAAATGAAATCTATGCGTTTTCCGCATTAATTCAAAAAAGGCAATTATTGAATCAAAACATTCAATAGCTTTGAATATATTTATGAAAAGATATATATAATTAAAATAAATAGGTGCAATTGTTACTGAGTTTACAGTGCCACTCTAATTTTCCGTCGTATATTTTTTATACACGACTGACGTGACACACCCTCTAACGTCACATTAGGTCGGCTACACGCTTGCAACACAATGCGCTGCGATTGGGCGAACAAAAGTCTGGCCATATGACGCGATAGCAGCGTCTGGCGATGAGGTGACGTCACAATGTAGCTAGAGCGAACTCTTTATGAATACCAATGAGGTCCTAGCATAGCATACTTCGTTCATATCGTATAGGAACTATATTTATAATAATAAAACCAGGATTTTGACCGCGGCGTCGCTTGCGTATATGTAGGTTAGGTTAGAAACAGATCTTTTTTCTGGATAAAAGATATTCTATGTTCTTTTCCGTATCTGTGTAGTAGTTAAGATGTGAAAGCGTTATAAACAAAGATACTCACTTTCGCATAATATAATATAAGTTACGATGCATATCATATTTTTTTTGTAACCTTTATTTTTACCACTTATTTTTATAAATATATAGCATAATATAAATGAATCTAGCTTCTCAAGTTTATTATATAAACGATAGTAACAACCTGTTTGTAGTCTTTTTGGTCTGACACGTGCAATTGGTATGCGATTTTATTTTTTTAAACAAAACCCTTTGTACTGACATATGTGTGTATTATTTTATTAAACATTTATAAATGCAGGCAAGGGGTATTAGGTGGCCTTACATTAAAAATGAGATAACGTGAGAGTTTATAAAGAATACAGGGGTATCCTAACATAGGTATCATTTTATACTTAAAATGATAGGTAGCTCCATCCCATCCTAAGTACTTATGTATGTGATATTGAAATAACTAATTTCAATTTAATAAAGAATATTAAAGTAACACACAGAGGTTGTTACGTATCTTTTCTTCACATCTTTTAACATAAAACAAACGTAGAAGGCGTCATAGGCATCAAGCTAGCGTAACAAATACACCTGGCCCGTCTCAAGACTGGATTGGTTTTCATATACAGTTACTAACAGCAATTAACCTCCATACCAATTCAAGCTATTAAAAAACTAGGCAGCTATATTATGTAATTCAAACTAAACCGTATTAGTAGAGCTAGTTTTTGTTACATAGTCGGTCATAAGCGGTCAGTCAACTAACAACAATATTCTTGTATCCTTAACATTATTGGAGCATTTATAAAAGACAAGGGCAATGCTTTTTTTTTAATACATTTTACTCAAATATTGTTACGTGGCAACGTTATATTACTATGTACTTGTCCCTATCTTTCTAGCTAAGTATATTTTACAACATCCACGTCGCTGTGTCTTCTTTGGATAGCTAGAACCCCCATAAAGAACTTATTATAAAATCATCGTTGTAGGCCATCGCTATTCAAACGGACATATATGTGATATCATGAGACATACGCGATCTGGAAAACTGGTAATCATAATTTGTAGGTAAATGGACATAGACCATCGCTACAATGCATAGTCAGGCAGAATTCAGTTAGCCACAATAGTGGTTATACAAAAAGCTATTGATATGGTACAAGATGTGGAAGACTAGAGAATGATGTATGGTCATTATTGATCATGTCTGTTAATCACGCAGATAGGACCTAGGACAATGTTATATTACGTACTTTGGTTTATATATGCGGTTGCCGTAATATTTTCATTTCCTACAAGGCCATGGTGATGGCATGTGTTAGTCATTATGCAAAGAAGTCGGCAGTAATATGTTGTAAGCACGATTCCATGATATAGACTTCATTATAACTATACTAGCTTGGTACCCACATTGCTTATTTTAATCTGCCAGGTTCGAGAATACCATGCATAATTAAAAATCTATTGTGTCTGGCCAACGCAGTGCCGCCGCGGTTTGAAAGATTAATAATTATGTAGTCTATACCTTCCCTCAGCTAAACTGTATAAGGATTAATATCACGTTTGTCAGGTAAATCTATGTCGGACAACTCTATCTGAAAAGTAATGAACGTATTTTTGTATCATTACGAAAGTCCGTACTTAACCGTTTGACCGCCACGGACGTCTATTCACGTCAAATTAAACCGTGCTCATTACGCCTCCGACGGCATGGCACGTCGAAAATACGACTTTTTAGAGTCTAAAATAAACATACAAAAATATTTGTGCTGTGTTCCTTTTTCCTATTATTTTCTTAGATATATTTATTATATTATTACACAAAGATTATAACAATTAACCACACTATAATGGGAAAAGACCATAACCTAAGAACATCATGCAAAATGTATAATTTGGCGTCAAAATCCACGCCACGGACGTGAAGAGTCGTCAGCTAGTGATGGGTTAGGAAAACAATTACCAATAAAAGCTTTATGAAAAAAATTACCAAAACAAATTAAAATACTTCACTACTATATTACGAAAATTATTTATCGTTTCCTTTTAATAATATTTCTTAACAAGCTCGGTGAAGAGGGTCGGCAGTTATCTTGGGGAGACGGCATAATAGCAGTATCAAAAATGATATCTAAACGCTACGCTATAATGATATTCATAACTTCTTGTGGGATTTAGAAAATCATAGAGATATTTTGGTGCTTTTACAATATTACCACATAAAAATCTAAATATTTTAAAGACATAAATATTAATAAAAAATTTAGTTGCACATTTATTAAAATTGTACGAGATACTTGTGCAAAATCGTGAAGGTATTTCTTTTTAAATATAACTCAATTCAGATGAACTATTAAAGGCAACGAACACAATTGATTCTAGGTAATAAAAAAATATTCATATATTTAACACTTAATTATATTATTTTAGTAATATAATAATAACGTGATTATAAATTACATACCATGCAATAATATCGTTAAGCATGTCACATCTCTAACTCAGAAGCGGCAATGTTTGTAAGCGTAGTGCTGGTCACGCCACTGACGTCTTTTCACGTCAGTAGAAGTCGTCACAAACATTTATGATTAGTGCTGTAACTTAATTTAAAATATTTCAATTTTTACTTTTTAACATAAAATCTGCTCTTATCTAACGTTGTAACTTCTGGGTGATGATTATTAAGTTGGGAAAGAAGGTGAAACACGGGTGAAGTTTAATACAATTCAATGGTAATTTGTATTTGTTTTTATTCGTAAATTAGTAAAATGTATCGATGTTTTATCGATATATATTTTTGACGTGACTATTACTTTGTAGGTATAAAAGAAGGGATTTGTCGATTGGCGTGGAGAACACAGATTTTCGTTATTGACGTAGCGGTTAAAAGGTTAAGCGCCAAGATTCTTCATAAAGCTCATTATCGATAGTTATAGTAAGCTTTACTATGAGTATTTGGACTAGAATTTTCTTAAGGCAATTATATCAATACTAAAAAGAGCTTATTTTTATTGTTTCACTATTTGTATATCGAGTCTAAATGCACCATAACCTATAGAAACTTCTACCTAAACAGGGTTTATCCTTTCTTTACCTGTTCTCAATCATTTGTTTGGGACGATAATAATAATTAACAACGTCATAACAGTCCAGTGACCTCACATTGGACGTCCAAAAGCTTTATCTTACAAAAGTAATATGTTTATATACACGGGGAATAAAACTGATAAAAGGTACATACATGCGACTTTACGCCCATATATCTGTCAGAGTTGCGAAACAATTAAACGTTGACGATATTCACGGCTATGTTGCATCAGCTGCGTCCCAATTACTCGAGTGACGTCGTCAAATAAAACAAATATGTACTTATCTTTTAATCTCGAATTGTTAAGATAACCATCAGTCTGCTAACCATTTGTATAATAATTGTTATAAGTTGGATTATCAATCCAGTGGTATTTGATGCCTTTTAATTTTGCTCTCTCCAGTGGGACCAATCGTGGGAACGCCTATGGATTTTACAAATACAAATTATCCGCATGGCGGCGACGCGGTTCGCCACCCGTCACGTCTCGTTTCTCGCGAGGGCGAACAGTGGCCTACGGAAAGCCGTTTTGCTACATTGAATGTCGGAGGAGGGACGGATGGAAAATTGAATGAAGTATGTCAGATGATGAATGAGAGAAAGATTGATGTCCTGTGCGTGAATAAGACGAAAAGGAAAGGTTGTAACACCACTAGGCATGGACCCTACACGGCGTATTGGTCCGGCGTGCCTACCAATACCAGAGCCTGTCAGGGAGTTCTTGTTATTTTGTCTGCTAGAATGAATGAGTGCGTAAAAGAATTTGAATATGTGAATGATAGGTTATTATGGATGAGAACGAAAGTGGGGATTACTCGTGTGTTCATGGTAGGGGTCTATACACCCGTAAACATGGCAACGGGTATGTCTCAGAGTGCACGGGAAGAAAGAGAAGATTTTTGGGAGAGTTTAAGAGATGTCCTGAGGAAATGCAAGGAACACGAGAGATTGATAATGTTAGGGGATTTCAATGGTTGGGTGGGAGTAAAGCGTGAAGAATACGAAACGGTTTTAGGCAAGTATGGAGACGAAAGTGTGAATGAGAATGGGAAAAGGTTGCTTGAGCTGTGTTTGGAGTGGAGTCTTTGTGTGACAAACACTATGTTTGCCCACAAAAGAATCCACCAGTATACAAGGGAAGCAAAGAATGTGAGAAGTAGTATGATTGACTTTGTTATAGTGGATGAAAGATTGAGAAAGAATGTCTTGGACACTCGAAGATTATCTGAAGATTTCCGGACTAACGCAAAGTTTTTCTTGAAATCCATTCGCTCGGTTCGAGGTAAATCCCTAACCACAGAGCTGAAATCGATCAGAGATAAGAATGGAAGTTTACTGAATGAAGAAAAGAGCGTACTGAATCGATGGAAGAAATATTTTGAAAGTTTATTTGAAAGAGAGAAATGGCAAGGGCAAAGTTTCGAAATGAATGATAATGATAGGAATGATGAAAGCCCTATTAGTATAGATGAAATAATGAAAGCATTGAAAAGCATGAAATTAGGAAAGGCTGGTGGTTATGATAGGATTACAGTCGAAATGCTAACATTATGCGAAAATGTTAATTGAAAGGATTGAGAAAGTAACCGACGAGAAAATATGGGATGCACAAACGGGATTTCGAAAGGGTATGGGATGTACAGATCAAGTCTTTTCCTTACGGAGCATAGCCGAGAAAGTTTTGGCCAAGGTCAAAAGGTCTATTGCGCATTCGTGGATCTGGAAACGGCTTATGATAAAGTGGTGAGGAATGAACTTTGGTCGGTTTTGTCCATGTATGGAGTGAATAGCAACCTCACACGAGCTCTGAAATCTCTTTATGAGGATTCCAGAGCTTGTGTTAGGATAAATGAGACTTACACAGAATGGTTTAACATCGAAAAAGGTGTTAGACAAGGATGTGTAGCGTCACCCTGGCTGTTTAACCTATACATGGACAATTGTTTGAAAGATTTAAAAGATTGTGAATGGGGATTAAGAATGAATGAGTTACTTGTCAAATGTCTACTTTATGCCGACGACCAAGTAATACTTGCGTCATCGGCAGTTGCAGGCGATGGTAACTATTATGCATGATGCTTGTGAGAGTAAAGGAATGAAAATGAATGTAAGCAAGACGAAAGTAATGGTATTTGAAAGGGAGGAGTGCATGACGATGTGCAATATTATGATTGATGGAGAACAAGTGGAGCAAGTGAAAGACTTTGTATATCTGGGTACTTTGTTTACAAGGGATGGTACACATGAGGGAGATATTGAAAGAAGAACGATTGCTGGCAATAAAGTGAATGGCGCTCTACGCGCTTTTATGAACAGTCGAAATGTATCCGAAAAGGCACGTTTGGCTGTTCATAGAGGACTATTAGTGCCTACACTTATGCATGGAAGTGAAAGTTGGGTATGGCAAAAGAAGCATGAGAGCAAAATAAATGCTGTAGAAGTGAGAGCGCTGAGAAATATATGTGGTGTGACACTGAAAGATAAAATAAGTAATAGTGTGATTAGAGAGAGATGCGGCATAAAAGTGGATATAGTGACGAGAATAGAAAAGGGTATGTTAAGTTGGTTTGGGCATGTAGAAAGAATGGACGAGAACACACTGACTAAGAAAGTTTATAAGGCTAGTGTGAATGGAACAGTCGCAAGGGGAAGACCTAGGCAAACGTTTCCTGATCAGATCGGAGACGTTCTGGATAAAGGCCAGGTTAAGAGCACCTTAAACCGGCGAGCGTGTATGAGGAATGTTATGAAAGTGAATGAAGCCAGAGAAGTGTGTCAGGATCGTGGCAAATGGAAATCCGTAGTCTCTGCCTACCCCTCTGGGAAACAGGCGTGAATTTATGTATATATGTATCTCTCCAGTGATGTAATTATTTTGGATGGCTTTTCAGTTTTGGTTTACCCCAGTTCCCCTTCGGTTGAGTGATTAGGGCGTTGCAAGTGCGCTTTCTACACGAATATCCTTTAAAATTCTTTATAGTGTTGTAGTGATCAATTCGTTTTATTCCCGGGTGTCCTTCCAGAATATATTTTAATACTGTCTAGACACATTAAACGGTCTTTGATACCGTATAATCGACCGATCCCAAACTGCAAAGCAATATTCGATTCAGTTCTATTAAAACAATGCAGTTATAACAAGATATACAAAATAAAACAGCCGCGTACTTCTGCGTCTGGTTTATAAAGTTGCCATAGCAAGTTCATTCTTTTAAAAGTACAGAATATTACGAAAAATTAGCCATATTCACTTACCAGTATCGTAAATGGAAAAGGTCCCACCGATTCGGATTAAATATGGAGAAGACCATATTTATATTATATGCATTTTCTTTTAACAGTATGCATGCATTTGTGTTGTAACACTCGACACAACTGGTAAACAACATTATTAGCCAGATCTCAATCAATCTAGACATGATTAATTATGATATGAAAACTATTTTCACCTTCACTAGTGTGTAGGCTAACCGTTTGGGCTAGATCAACTTCCTCGTGAATGCCTCAATTAAGTTTAGCAACTTTCAAAACGGGTTTTGTATGTCCTTGCCGCGTTTTGCAACCTTTTCCTGGTATCCGAGATTAACTTTTACCTAGTTATTTCATGACAGGGTCATTACTATACTGTCCTGACAGTTGCACAGACTTCCGTCAATGTCCTTTAATGTTATAGATCTAACTGCCTATTACTGTCTGATTTAGTTACTGATAAATAAATAAATATGGAAGCTAGATCGGTAAATTCGGAAGTAACTGAACTTCATACATATATTAGTTTATTATTTCTCAAATGAGGCATAGCTAATCATTTCCGTTTCTGAACTTATTAAAATATTTGCAATAAAAAAAGAACAGTAATTTATGAATTAAAAATCTTAAGGCTACATTAATATGTTTATGTTATTATTCTTAAAGAATCTTTCATTGACTTTTTAAGTATGCCTCTTTGTCTAAGTAACTTATAAAACCGCCAAAGTAAATAAACTGACAAATACTTATCAAAAGTAAGTAACGGTACTACCCTCTTATCATTGTTTACCTCAATAGGGACTGTTCCAATATCTCATAGTTTTAAACAAATTGTAGGGACGTAAACGCATGATCGGTGACAACTACCAAAACATATTTTCGTATATCTAATTGTAGATATGAAAGAAAGTAAGTATCATTTGTTTACGAGCACATTGTCGCCCATAATTTTAATACTTTAATGAAAAATTCTATCGCCAGATACATAGATATAAAATATTTTGTCGGATAACATTTTTGTTTGCTTGATTTTGTTAATAGACACTTAATGTAATAAAATAAATGAAGCTATTGCTATTGCAAGCCTAGGTATAAGTGCGGCAAATTGAGTTTTTATATATCAGAGAATTTCCAATAGCAGTATGAAAGTAAGATCTCCTAGTAGTCGATAATATAGTCGTTCTCTATTACGTAGGACTTCAATATAGCTAGAAAATATGTGTGTCATATGCCTGCTTTGGCTAAGCTTTTGAAAATATAAGGGCTCAAAATGCGTTGAATAGTCTCCATCGAGGTCTAGACTTTATTATAACTCGATTTTAAGATACGTTTATAAATTACACAACACATACCACCTTGCCCTACATGGTTTTACATATTGACATCACGTTGCTTAATCAAGCGAATTCGTGTATTCTTATCAGACCCATTAAATGACCTACATAAATGGCATGTTATTATCATGCGACTCAATTTACATAAACATATCGCGTGCCTCACACCTGACTCTTGAACTTAAGCATTATAAAATCACGTGTTATTATAACCCAAGAATGATACCTTGCAGCATACCATAATTGCTTATGTATAAATGTAACATTTTGTTTTAAAAGCTAGTTTTAATGACTCAATACGTATTTTAAAAATCACACATCCTTGTTTTTATAGTAGTTATAGCCGGTGACAGCTGGCATCATAAATGTTATTACTCTATGTTTAAATAAGCAGCCTTTCAATCAATCCAAAGTGTAAATGTTTCATTCATGAGTTTCAGTTTTTGCTTCACTCCGTAATGATAGTTTTTGCTGTTCTGATGAATTTTTCCGTCTACGACAAATCGTTTTGTCGTATTCATAAATTATAGCGTAACACTTAGCTCACTAAATTAAATTACCTAAAAATACTGTAATCACGTGACGTAATTTTTTTTTTATGTTATATGTTTAGAAGCATGTAATTGGCGTGAATTCTATCTCTGTTTCGTGTTAACCAACATTATCTTACAATTTGTTACAGTCTTAACAGTAATAACAATTTACTACTACTTATCACGATCGCAGAAAATCAGTGCTATAAACGTATTTTTATGTAAAGAAATCATGTCCACTAACATCACGTTTGTTATGCTTGTTAGTTGTATAAAATATTGTATTTTATCACTAAGACTTCGAGTGACTGAACAATCGTATAGTAAGCCCAACTAAACTGTAGCATTAATGTATACTAATAAAATCATCTAGAATTGTACGAAACGTTGTTTTCTGCCTCCCCAAACACTCTTATAGATCTGTCAATGACCTAACTATTCACAAATGAAATACCACCTACACTCTAATTGGACCTATCAAATGGAGACAACAATATACCTAAACAAGTAACGATGTCTTGTTCCTTTAATTGTTTAGCGATGTCGTCACCCTCCTCTTCACACTGCTTAAGTAAGTTTATCTGTCTGTTTATTTTACTTTTTAGTATATATTATTAGCTTTTAGTGTTGGCAGATCTGACATAATATCTATTAGCTTTTTATTTAATTCATTTGTGCGGCCGTCTCATTTTTAAGTAGCCTTCAATAGAAATTCTGCGGCGCGATGTCGATTTAAATCAAGGGTCGCTACTCAATTTGATATTTGATAGCCTAACACAAGATAACCCAAGACTGTTGAAGGATGAAGTCAAAGTTTAAGACTTCGACCCCAATGTGAGCATATCTGACTTTTCAGTAACATGTGCGTATTTAAAACGGTAAAGAAAAATATTACTTGTAAGTTTTCCCATAATCTAGGCAGGTGCATGTAGTCGGCTTATACGTGGCCTTAGTCTGCGTGGGAAGAAAGAAGATTATTCTTTAGAAAGAACCGGGGAACGTCGCAGGAAAATTACAGTTTTATATAATGTCGTCAACTTTGGGTCGTGCGTTTGGAGACTTGATTGCTTCATATCAATGGCTATTGTCTTCAATCATAGCAATAGCAAGGTCGACGTGCACAATTATATACGAAACTAGAATATAACTATTTGTTCATTTGTAAATCGTTATTGATGTCCAGGCAGTGAGTTGATTCGTATTGATTATTTGTAATGAGAGTTTTAGCAAAGAAAAAGTTATGGTAATTTACCAATGAATTTTGTTTTAATTCTTTAGACGCACAGTGCTTCTTAAGTATAGTATTTCCTTCAGAGATTTTTAATGATTGCTTACTTTACAATAATTAAGACTGAGTGGTTTTCTTGCTCTATTTACCATAGACGGGCAATAAAATTTCGTTGTCATGATATTTTTCGGACTAAGTTTTTAAGTTACACAAGGCGAAAACATTTGTCCATCTAAAGACGGCCGATGCCAAATATTGCTTAAGACTGCGCCGAGCGTAAGACGTGGTTGGACTGAATGACAGAGCTCGAAGTGTAAAATAAAAGGTAAAAAGTGCTGGTCCTTATCTGAGAAAGAAACTTAATATCTGAACGAAAATAACAAACATCCCAGAAATAACTTTTAATATAGTGCTCTTTATTATACCGGACCGGTTTATGTCGATACTTTAAAGAATTTGACTTGATTCTGGTACTTATACTTGAATGTACATTTATATGAGCATTGTATTTACACAAGAGAAAATGTTGAGAGCGAGACAAAGAAGAAAAATGTCTCTCTTTATTACGTATACGACTGTTTGCTTTGGGGGCTTTCAAAATATTTATACAATAGATACAAAGAAGACTTTGACTTGAACTACAACTTGGAAGTCGCAAAACCTTTTGTCCATTACATAAACTAAAAGTGCAACAATTGATGCATTAACGTTATTATTATAGCAGAATCCTTCCAGTCGATTTTGGGGTACTTGAAAAATTTTCAAAGTTACTAAATATGTCTTATAGCTTCTCAATGGCGGCAATACGCTACAGAGCATTGCTTTTCTTCCTACCATGTTAGAAAAAGATGTTATAAAATGAAGACTAGTTTAGTGGAATTTGCAATAGAATTCGTTCCATTGAAATGGATTGATACCGCAATTTTCACAGAAACGAACAGTGCTTGCCCGCACAACAAGCTGCAGACAATAATGGGTATTACACAATATAACACAACACACACCATGAAATCTTATCAATATATATAGATTTGGACACTCATAATTAGTTAGTATTTGTTATTTTGGAATATGAACGAATATTCTGTACCCTGTGTTTTAATTCAGGACATGGCCTATCCATATGTCAAGTTTTCCCAGATTTTATGCGTGATTTCGTTATTAATATTTAACATCTTCTCAACCTTTCACATTCGTAATATTTGTAAGATCACATCATAATGTATGCTTTCTCATATTTTGTTTACATGTTATTTGCTGTACTTTGTAAGCAATAAAATATTATTATTATTATTAAGATTGTTTCAAGTTTCAAGCACAGATGAACTTAGTCTTTAAAATGCACAATATAATTGTATGTATCTCAATTAACGCGTTCATTGATCATCGAAACACGTTCGTGTCATGCATTCAGCTGAACCTTGATATTGCAAATGGCTGATATATTATCGATCACGAACGAAGTATCTTCTTTCTCTCCTTCTTTCTCAGTTAAAGGAAGGACTCCTATCACAGTTTAGTGAATATAAATAAAAAGATTTTCAAATATCCGTACATACATATTTAACTAAAGTCAACCAACCAACTAAATATCGTTTGGCATTGTCGTGTCTATAATAACATGGTCACAAATTAAGCTGAACTTTAATTATGATATCTATATCCAGATCGCATTTTAATTGCAGTTGTTCTACAATATATCATATCAACATTGTTTATTCTAGACTATATTAGTTGGTCGTCACTTTATACCAAGAATATAAAAACCAAAAATGAAAATTTGCGTTTTAGATTAAACCTGTCAAGTTACCAGAAATAACCTTAACTATTACATGAAAATACGAGTACGAATATTATCAAGATGTCTTCCTGATGTTAAACATGTTTACTAAAGCAGTGGTTAAGTCTTTAAAGTAACAACGCAATTTAATCACGTTGTAACTAGTAAACATCTGTGAGGTATTCAACGCGTCACCAATTGCAACACCATCTGTAGGTACCGAGATCATTCTGCAGCGTATTTACCTACCTACCTAGTACCTACCGACTGTGGTTAAAGTGTTTATGCGCTAGATGAATTTAAAAAGATTGACTGTTGATCATCTTTATCGCATACTTTGCTTGTTAAACTAATAATTGTAATAATATAGACAAGTTGTTTTAACATGGTGTATTTATTGACGCATACCCATACCCCCAGGCAAAGATGGAACGTCCCGAGTACTACCGACTAAACCTACCACGGTGTGCCAACTCGCTGCTTTGTATGGTGCCACCTACAGCAACTATCAAATGCTTGTAAACTTAATAAATAACGGTCTGAATGACTGTAATAGTAAATCCTTATACTATGTATAGCTACATTTTGTACTGATATTGTCTAAACTAATAAAATTGCTAAACCTTTATCTACATAACTTATGTATAACCTGCTTCGTAATTAAGTGTATGTATGTGAGTTATATCTTTATTACTCGTATTACTGCAAGAGGGAGTAATTTACACTACAGTACTTTAATCCATGGTATCTCGCTTACGATATATTGTGCAATCTGACTGTTTACATCCATGTTATATAAAATATCTATTCCATAATAATTATGAATCAGATCTACCATCTTTTATTTTGGTAGTAAATGGACATCTCTTCTACAGTTCGACTTCCTTTAAATATTCATTCACATACAAGCTTATCAATTGGCAACTGTTTGATTACGTAAGTGCCATTCCCGCCCACCAGTGTTACATTTATCTTAATTGAAATTGTAGCCGTAACGCATCAATTCATAGCCATCAATGACAAAACATCGATATTTCAGTATGACACAACGATCAATTTTATTTCTTGATGAGTCTTAATGTTTCAAAGATCCTTCACTTCATGACGTGGTCGGTATTTTTGCGTATGTGGAACAAAAATTATATCTGCATCAGTAGCGAGGTTTTGAAGAACCGATTCTCTATTTTCACTTTAAGTTTACTACTGTATTTGTTCAAATGTTTTAAGCAAATCTAATACAGACTTCGTTATTAATGTTCGCAAATTTTGACTACTTGGGTACAATGATACAAAGCAACAGCAGCAGTAGAAAGAAAATTGACACATAGAAAAGTACTACAGTATATTATAAATGCTGATTTCATACTATGGATGTCAGAACCTACTTTAACAAAATAATGCTTCTGTGTCTTCTATAGCACAGTGTTGGCCTAAGGCCAATGCGCTAGATGAGATTTCCATGAGATGATATAAAACACCTGCTCAGACGCAGAGAAAGCTTAGGAGAATCTAATTATTGTTATTTATACCAATTTTACCTCTAACGGTTTCTAAGTCTAATCGATGTGAATTTTCACCTGTACAGTTGATGAAGATAAACAATTATTCGATTTTTTTAACCGTAAGTCATATTATATTTAACATTTCATTTCATTTCATTCTTCTAAAATATCAAAAGATATGTAAAACTCTTTTCTAAAATTTAAAATACCGCTTTTTTCTATGTGGCCTAATATAATCTAGCAAGCTTTAATGTTGTCTTTGGAAAGTTTGGATCAATGTCTTTGTGTACGTGAATCAACATTATATATTTAACCTTATATGTTTGAGTCAGTAAACACTTTAATTAACTCGAGACCTGTTCTGATCTAAGACGTTTATACATTTTCTCAAAGAGAAAATGGTTGTAATTTTTATAGGCTTACTGGTTTAAATCGACATTTTCATATTAATTAGAAATGATTGTATTAAAGTAATTTTATAGATTGCCGTCGCTTTTGTGTCATCTCTGGTAAATTTTAGTAATTTCTGTGCCTGGTTTTCTTTTCTGTTAAAGATAAACGCAATTGATTGTTTTAATAGAAAGTGGATACTACATCCTGCGTAGAAAGTTTATAGGTCCACAAGCTATTCATAGGGACTTTCTATATACTGCAACTGACCATTATCATGTTGTATGGTTTGTCGTCGAATGAATCACTATTTGAAACGACAAAGGGCAATGATCCATATTATTTCAAATTCATACGTATGTTTGTTAAGTTACTTGTGGAACTCAAGTACCTACAAATGAGTCAGTTTTTGATATTCGATCAAACTTTCCTTGTTTATTATAACCCTTTTGCATCTGTGAACTTTCAGCATCGATGATTCAATAAATGGATGGAAGATTTATGTATGACCTAAGAGAGGCAACCTACTTTATATTCATTCAATATTCCTTATGAAAGATATACAAGAGCTATTAAATAAATGTGGATTTATTTATCACTTTACCAGCTGATATCTATTCCCTTCGTTTGGTGTGATAATAATATTGTAATCGGTAAGCATAAGCAAACATTCCCATAACTAACATCAACTTTGGAATAAATAGTATACTCTCATGATATACCTATATACATACTTTAAATTAAATTTGCTGGTTGCCCTGACCCGCTTACGAACATCTGTTCTGTCATAGGTATATTCTGAGAAGAGCTGAATTTATCGTGAATTTTGATGATGGGTCCAGCTATTCCTGTAAAATATCTAATCTTGCAACAAGAGTGCCTGTCATGTCCCATTGAAATCGCTTTTAGCGATAGGACAGTCCATTGTACTAACCGATTGTTTATTATTTAAGCCTGAATGTGTCTGAATCACTATAACGTAATAATGCGTATTCCAGGCAACAAATCTAACTATTTAATTGTCAAAGTTATTTACGCCCCCTAAATATATGCTAATGCACTAAAAGTAGCATATAAAGTTGTATTTGTAAAATGGGAGCAATGTATTGCAATGACCTTCCCCTACCTTCGCTCTTCGTATTAACGAACGAATACAGAGTTGACTCTTGATACCTCACCTGAACCGACGTATGTTGATCAAACATTAATAACTTTGATATTTTGTATGAAGCGATAGATAGAGCATATATGTCATGATTGCAATGACTTATCTATTTTCTTTAAACTCACATGACTTTTTGGGACTTTATAGAGTCAAAAACCTTTTTGATCAGATCTACTATCACTGTCAAATAGTTTGTTATCTTGATTTTTCACATTGTCAATGACTATATTCCATCCATGATAAATAAAATTAGTGCCGTTATCGACAGCTAATTCTGATTGATAATGATCTTTTCTTTTAACCACAACAAAGCGCTCGAGATTTCTTTATCAAAGCATCTGATCTAATACTACGCCTAGTGTTTGTATAATGTGCCTAAATTTATGACACTATACAAAGATCTGGCAACTAGGTTGTCTCGCCAAGTCAAGTGAATTTTTCGTCTTCATTCTTTTCTGATGATTGAGTATAAAAAGCTGTTTGTAAAGCTTTAATCGATCAACACGGCTTGTGGTGCAAACTGTTTAAGTTTACCAAAGAATTTAGTATTTAAACTTTATCTTGCAAAATTATTTGCTTTGTATTTTTGTTTATGTACAGAGAAACTTTCTTTATAATTTTAGTGACATTACATTTTTAGCATAACAAATCACAAATGGTTTTGATTGCTTTCAATAAATATATGTTATTTGTACAGATGATATCGACTTCGAAGGTAAAACAGGGCATTCAGTCATTGTCTGCTTGTTGGGTCAGTATAAGTCAGACTACGAGTATGTTGTTGGCTGCTTTGTTCCAATCACTTAGTATAAATAAAACTTAACTACGCGCACAGCGTTAACTTATCGTAAAACCTTGAATGTGATGTAAAGTCCTCAAAAATATTGCACACATGAATAATAAAACTATTAAATGGATAAACACGTTAGTATAGCTTCAATCACAAATTTTCTGTTGAACGATCTGTCAACAATTAGTACCACAGGTTGTAAAACTTGTTTTAAGAGTTTTATAGCCCTTCTAACAGTACCTATACGATAACGTTCGATTTCTTTATGAAACAGATACCTACCGATTTTCACTCATTATCGATGTCTTCTAAAATGTTTTTGTATAGCATCCACGTCGATAATTAGATATAAATACTTCACCAGAACCACTGCACAGTTTTCTCAACTATTTTTTTGCTTGTTTACGTTCCGCTTACCGGGACGAGTCCTAACCTACATTTTATTTTGTTTATTAGTCTCGATAACATTTATTCCAGATCTAGAAAACTTCTCGGTAGATTTCCGTGTTACTTTTACCACTAAGAAGATAAATAATGTAAGTTTCTTAATTAGCGAGAAGATTAATTAAAAAAATAGAAACGTGTTCAAGGTTGACTTGTATTTAATTTTCCACATCAGTCTAAGTTTAAAATGAATTAGTTAATTTTCATGTTATCTTGCCAGTGAAAACCTAAATATAAATGTGAATAAATACATTTATATTTAGGTTTTCACTTCATTAACATTTTTATTATTAACATATATCTTTATTTATTATTAAGATCTTGACACCAGTGATCAAAACAGAAAATTTCAAACTGCTTTTGCTATTGCAACATTATGGATGTTTTTATGACAGCTTTATAGATGTAGTATTATTGTTGATAAACCTAGTTTGCGCATTATTAATTACATCATTAAGACCGCCATTTTATAATAACTACGTATAACCAATAGCAATGTCAGGGTCACTGGTACTTTATAATGTGAGATAATACATAAGAACGTATTATCTCACATTATAAAGTACCAGTTTTCCTTAATTTAGTATATAGTGTCACAGAATAAACATGATTATGCGTAATGTTACGAAAATGTACGTTAAGTATATTTCCTTAATTTAGTATTCGAATAGCCGCGTTTTCGTTGTACTGTAAAGTAAAAGTAAACTATATGGTTTCTAAATCAGTGAAGCCTTTACTGGCAGTTTCTTTGCGAGTCTCATAATAATATATATACTCCGTTTATTTTAATACATATCTAATATATTTGTTTTATATTTTTCTATTATTTGAGAACCTTTTAATATTTAAAGTAGTTTTTACTTCTTGCTTACTGAATATTAAACATGTGACGCTTTAAATTTAAACAAAAGCCGATGTCATTATTGACTGTATGCAAATTCTTTTGTTTTACCTCAAATTGTATTTATTTGTTAAGTGGTCTGTAAATTTATAATTTTATGCGTACGTTGCTTTTTGTAGGTAACATATTCTATTGCTATTTTCTGAAGCATATGTACTAATAGGCAACATTCATTTTCTGTTTTTTTTCACTCTTGATATTTGTTTTGAACTGCACATTTTTATTCAATTGTCGGCCTCGATGGCGTAGTGGTTAGTGTAACCGACTGCCACGCCTGAGGTCGCGGGTTCGATTCCCGCACAAGACAAATATTTGTGTGCATGAACATGGATGTTTGTCTTGGTCTGGGTGTTTCTATGTATAATATGTATGTATTTACGAAAAAAAAAAAAAAGTATATATGTATGTTTATCCATTGTCTAGTACCCATAGTACAAGCTCTGCTTAGTTTGGGCTAGATAGTGTTGTGTGTTTGTGGTAGAATATTATTATTATTATTATTCAATGTCTCGCTCTAAATTCCTAATACGTTTGTTCTCTTCCTTTTATTGTTCACTTATAATATTAGTTCTTCAAATATTTGCAGTATTATTTTATAACACGTGTATTTTATTTATGAATACACTTACCTAGTTGAATCGAATAATCCTTTGTATCCTTGCGGAATACAGCCACCGGGCGCCGCAAGCAAAAATAACACCACACGAATATAGTTTTATTATTAAAATTGGTCACAGTGCGAAAATGTTTATTTAAGCGCGTTAGTACGAAGAGCAGCCGTGCATCCCCTACGACACGCGGTCACACACTGACCTGCTGGACTGACGAACGCCGAACGCTCCCGCGCTTTTTTCCTCAACAGTGTTTGAGCGTCGAGCAAAGCGAATGCGTCGCATTCAGCCTATTTATTTTTAATTCCTAACCAATGTGTGTGAATCTGTGATACACGTGACAATGTCAGGTCAGTAATTTGGTAGACACATGCAAATATTGATATTGGTCTTGTTTTTATTAGTTATCAGTGATAATTTCAAAGTTGATGCCTTGAGTTAGTTGGTGGCACGTTTGCCCATAAAGTTCTGTTCATACATAATTCTGATTTGACTTGACTAGTATATTACTTACAAACTGAGACCAGACTATGTTTCTTTGTAACTTGTAAATGCTTCGTTAATAACTAGAACATGTAATTACGGAACTAGTCCTGACGTTAATGCTAGGACTAACTTTCATAAAATATATACAACATTTTAGTCGGTCGTCGACACATTTCTCGGGAACATAAATTACAGTCATTCGCGAACTGCTATATGAAACGTGACGCTATTTTTGATTATATGATGCCCTATGGTACCCTTTATTTAGCCTCATTGTTCCTAATATTACTCTTCGCCACACATCATTCGTCGTATCGTTGTCTGTTCATATGTCCATAGTTAAAACAGTTTCTATATGAATAGCACCACTATTAATAGCAGTGCTATTTAATTTAAACTGTTTATTTGCTGTTTGCTTCCTTGATCTGGCAAGCGATGTTAGTACAATATAACGAAAAAAGTATCACTGTCTTAACAATATGCCATCAAATACTGATTGGAATATTCAAATGTTATTATTATTATTGGAATAGTAAGTAGTGACGATTTGACACTTATTATTTGCAAGTTTAGTATCATAAGGGTTTTACAAACATACCAATAAACACCAATAAACGGACATAAAGTACACCCATGCTAAGAACAATAATAATTTGCGGATTTCACATTTTCTTTTTCAATTTATAATATTCTACCACATACCTACACTAAGCAGAGCTTGTACTATGTGTACTATACAATAAATATACCGTAAAATGCTACAACTTTGCCCGTATTTTCAAGGTTTTACTCGATAAATCCTCAAGCTTAAAGAAAGTCATATATTATTTCCATTGCAATTCTATATTGGATTGCTTTTAGTAATACCATAGATAATAAAAACCTTTCACAACGGCAATAATTTAACATTTTTGAATTTAAGCAATGTTGAGCAGGGACGGCAATGTTGCAGCATTTTACGGTACATATATACATACTTTTTTGTATATACGAGTACATACATATTATACATAGAAACAACCAGACCAAGACAAACATCCATGTTCATGCACACAAATGTTTTACTTGTGCGGGAATCGAACCCGCGACCTTGGGCGTGGCAGTTGGTTACACTAACCACTACGCCATCGAGGTCGACGATTGTTGTGAGTGGGATTAAATCACAACCCACAGCAACACCAGAGTACATAAATATACAGTAACCTATCTTCATACAAACGGTCGGAACTCGAGTCATACCTACGCGCCTCGGCGTCGGCATGCGCTCGGCACCCAACCAGTCGCGAATGCGCCGCAGTGATGAACGGACGGTGTGTTATTTTTTAAACAGTAACCGTGCGATTTTTTTACCCAAAATAAGTACAAGTATAGCCTATTTAATATGACAAGTAGAATATATTGTGCTGTTTTTGGTTGCATGAATTCCTCAATAACGCACCCAGAGATAACTTTTTTAGATTACCTGGAAACTCCGAAAGGTAACACTATAAAATGATTATACTTACTAGTATGTAGGTACGTAATTTAAGTCCTTTTAAAGGATTTTGCCCTCCCGAAAGGTACCGGGACTACAGTAAGATTAATTCGCAAACTTTTTTAATTGTACCCAGCGATGATTTCGTGGATTATATAAAAAAAAAAAATATTCCGAACTTCTTTTAAAACTAAACATATAAATTGTAAAGTAGCTGCAGGTATATATAACCATGTTAAAGATATTCCTTTTTCTCCTCCTTGTCCATGTTTCCCAAAACAATTTTTAATTAATCTTTATATTCGAATGCGGATTTTTTATACTTTAAAATATAATAATAAAGCATTCCGTACGTCTCAGTCGAGGCGCAAATATTTTTCAGTCGCAAATTTATAAGACCGATTTGTTATTAAGTATTAAATCTAACATAAACATGTTTTTTTAAAATTAAATCTAGCAATCAAAAACAACATGCATATTTATTGAATACTTCCATTCACAAAGTATTTTATTTGTTTAAATAAAATAAAAAATATTTACAATCACAAAAATAGATCGAAACTCAAAGTAGGCCGATTTAATTAAAATGCTAGGTGGGCAGCCTATCGCATATTTACGTACCGCGCGGCTGTAGGCATTTATTTCAAAGATACGGCCGAGTTACAATACTGTATATTTATGTACTGTGGCAACACTCAGCACATTGGCAGGCGTCGGGCTGCTAACCCACACTCCATCCATCGTAGATCGTTATAGCTCCGCTGGTTGAGTAAGAGTTTTGGGGTACATGACAGCTCTTAAGAGTTCGTAAGGTCCTAGAATTATCCCGGATCAACCAAGTACTCTTGTACTTTATCCGAAAACAAACCATATCTCAGTACAACTTCGGATTTTAGAAAAAGTGCATAAAAGCTTTGTATCACGAAGATCACATTACACTGTCGCCTTTGGTTGACATAAAATATGATTTGATCGTGAACATTATTTAATTTATAATACGACAAAGTGCCCTGTTTTAGACAATAACATCGACGTTATAGAATTATAAATAATTCAGAGCCAGATCGCGAATCCAAGCGAAACATTGTCGCCGAGTGGGTCCAGAATTCTGATATTAGTTTAGACTTTTTAACTACAAGAATCATTATATGTCACTTACGTTGGAACTTTACCTAAGTTCCGTGCTTTTTACTGGGTGAAAGTAATTGTCATGTAAGTATGTAATAATATTCATGTTGTAATGTATACTATGTATACTTAACTCTGTTTTTCTAGTTTTATATATTTATACGAATGTCGTGAAACTCTATAATTGGCTTAAAATTTTAATGTCATTGCTATAATTCCATGTACACTGTAAAAAAGTCTGTTGAGTTTACTACTAATAAATAAATAAATAAGTTAAAGTATGAAATTGCCGATATGTATTAACAAATAAAAAAAAATTAAAATATATATCAGTAGTGACAGCCTGGATGGAGTAGATAATCTGTCTGCCTTTTAAACTTTACAATGATCATGTGGCAATAATAAAATTCTATAATAATAATATTATAAAACTAGCCGGCGCCCGGTATTTCGTCCATGTAGTAGGAGTAAAGTAATTCTATCCCGCGTGTTATCTCGTGGATACTCGTTCACGGAACAAAAAGTAACCTAAGTTACTCCTCATAAAATTAGCTATCTGCCGTATTCCCGTCAAAATCGGTCAAGCCGTTTTGGAGATTATACGAAACAAACAGAGTGAAAAAGAGCAAGCCAAATTTTAAAAATTGGTGTTCTGTTTTCAGTATCCTGTAAAGATTCATATTCATTTAGTAAAAGGCTGTTATTTTGATATTACAAACGGACATGTCAACTTGATTTACTTGTATTGATGAATTGTTAAAAACCTATGGCTTAAAAATAATACAACTAGTTTTAAATTGTAATGGTAGCCGTTTTTCTATTTCTAGCTGAGCTTGCCTTACTGTCGCCCAAAACTGGTAATAATATATCATTAAATGATATCTACGCATTATCAAAATAAATACACACATAATCATAGATGATGGTTGGTCTCTCGCTTTATGTGTTTTTTACATAATTTATCACATTAAACTGGTTTTGTGAAGTCTTTTATCAACGTAAATATATTTGACGGTATCTGTTTAAACATTTAATTAAGGCTGTTCATAGACAATATCTTTAGATACATAATTTACTTAATGGACATCATAAGATGTAGATAATGTACTGAAATTCATATGAGACTAGCTTTTACCGCGGTTTCGGATACTATATATTAATCCAGGACGCACTCTATCTATATATCAATTTCCAATAAACTCCTTTTAACTTTTTACGTGTTACCAGTATCCAAATATTTTAACAAACTTTCATTGTTATATTATTTTTACATGTCCTTACGACACGCTATAGCATGGCCAGTAACTTAGGTTGTAGAATTTATTTCATATAATAGTTGTTTCTATTATTAACGTCGATTTACTGTGTGATGGCTTTATAACGTGGAACTACCATCGAGATGATACACAGTGCATTGAATGTATAGGAATGTGGGTCAAAACTCATATCTCTATTTATATGTGGTAAAAATAAATATTTATTATTAAAAAACAATCTATAATCTAATAAAAAACATAAAAAACGATTTGAAGTTAGTCTGAATCTGAAGATTCTTGACCAAAAGGTAAATTGACATCCAAGTTGTAGGAAGTGGAGTGGACATATTTTAGAATCTCTGTATCATTTATGGCCTGTCTTTTTGTAATGATTTTCCTTTTGCTTGATATAAGAGGTTCAGAAGTCATAAGCAATATCCTCAGAAGGTTTTTATTCAAGTCTACTCTCGAGCATTTTCGAGTGTGAGATAAGCGGTGTTTCCTTACCACCTTGTGTCTCGCTTCAAGTGCATCTTCAGATAAATGGCTGATTGGCAATGTAAACGCACAATTATGTCACAACCGTGAACCAGCACCTTGTGAACAGTGCTTGGCATATAATACCATTCATACAGACTTAAGTATAATTGCCTAGTCTCGTCTAAAAGTGTTCTAAGTTTATCTATGTCGATGTTATATCCACTTGCTAGCACTCTTTATATGATAGAAATTTTGATAATCAGCTCTTTATTAATTCCGGTGATCTCAGAAGATGTATCAGGATTTATAAAGAAACGTCTAGCTGTGTTACCATCGTTTGTGGATCCATATCCTGGCTTCGGTTTATCAACTAATAGACCC
Source organism: Catocala nupta (assembly GCA_963675205.1). NCBI lineage: Eukaryota > Metazoa > Arthropoda > Insecta > Lepidoptera > Erebidae > Catocala > Catocala nupta. The sequence goes on from OY776098.1 coordinate 15,198,645, forward strand.
ATTTTAGATTTCCGACTGAATTTTCTTTTTTGTATTTTCGACTATCTCTTTATGCCCGTTTCCTCTAACTTGCAAAGTTTTTATGGGCAGTCGGTAGGCTAGGTGCAAAAGACATTAAAAATCGAATCTAACAGTGTAATGTAGACAAACCGAAGTTAAAGTGCTCTACATTAGGCGACCGATTTAACACAGATTGAGTGTTCATTTGTTTTAAAAGATGCTTCTCCAAAAGGCTTGAGTGGCCGACCACGTGGACGACTAAGGCCAGGCTGTTTATAGTACACTGTGTATCAGCTATTAGACAATGTGGCAACCATATCTTCTGCTGCAACCAAGTCTTGTATCGTTGTAAAAGTCTATGGCGATTTCGACAAACTTCTTTCCATTTTTTGCTCATTTGCACACAAAAAAGTCTGCTTGCGGCCATTATTTCGTCTCGGATTTGTTCTGAATACCGTTGCGCTTATAGTAGGGAACAAATTTTATTAAAAACGGCAATCTCTTTTTTAGTTTTCTATCCATATTTCAACAAGATCAGAGTTTTTAATAGAACTGTCACAGCCTGAAAAAAATAATATAAAATAATTATTAGCAAATAGACGCAGACAAATGAATGTAAATATGAAACTACATTTAAGGTAGAACTAATTAGAAGCAAAATCTTAAACACGTTTTTTGACGTTTTTGTTTAAAACCTTCATCAAAGTTTGATAATACATAAATGATAAATGAATTATACACAGCAAGATAAAGGACATGTAGAAATATATTTATAATCCATTCAAGCCTTTCAAATATTAATATTTGAAAGTACATACCTTGGCCTGTGATCTCCATAATTGGTTATCAAATAATGTAGAACTTTCTCTATGATGTGCGACTCGTTGGATTTACAAGTGTAAATTCACAGAATTTGGATATAATCTCGGTTAATTTAACGTTTCTTATAATTATTGATTCTAATGGGAGAATTTAAAGGATGTCGCAAATTGTTCAATTACTTATTATACTATACTAGCCGTTTCACCCCTTTAGTTCTAAAGATCTAGATATCCTTCTGAAACCATACATATTTCCGAAATAAAGAGATGCCTGTAAATATATTTCTCACCGGCCTATAAACTAGGTAGGTACCTATATCAATGCAAAAATGATGTTGTAAAGAAAAGGCAAACCAACAAACACAAGACCAGCGCGTTATGTACCAGCTAGCCGCTTGATTAGTGCCTATTTCACTTGTCAACTATCGTTAGCAAGCTGTATGAACTACATCAAGTTAGACTGTGCAACACCTCTTTAATAATAAATAGGTTTCCTTTCCTTCAATAACGACTAAGGCTCAATTTACATCGCCGCGGGATGGAATGGAACCGACATTTTTGCAACGAAATTGTAGGTATATAGCATAATGAACAATATTATATCAATTGTATAAAGTATAAACTCGAGAATTCCTCTAGCTACTGGGGGAATTCTCAAGAATGCGCGAGGTTTTCCCGGAAGACAGGCGACCTATTTTTGCTTTGTATTTAGTTTGTACTTTATACAATTGACATAAATTTCATTATGCTATATACAAATTTGTTGCAAAAAGTCGCTTTCATTCAATGGAACACCGCCACGGAATGCTATGGTGGTGTAAATTGAACTTTAATAGATAGACTCACACCAATTTCTCGGAGGGGTATAAATAATAATAACAGCTCTATGTTAAACTGTCCCACTGCTGACCCATGACTGGCTTCTTCTCAGTGTGAGAAGGGTTAAGCCATAGTCCACCACGCTGGCCTAGTACGGGATGGCAAACTTCTCAAATCAAACGTTCCCAACATTATGGAGAACCCTCAGACATGCAGATTTCCTCACTTTATTTTTCCATCACCGTCAAAGCGAGCTATAATTAAGTATTTAAACGCACATAACTTCGAAAAGTCGGAGATGCGCGCCTTGGGATCGAACTCGAGACCTCTGCATAGCAGTCTAACGGTCTTCCACTAGACCAGAGGGTCCCAGACTTTTTTGTCATAGACCACTTTCAAAATTTTGCTGGTTCTGGTGGACCCACTGCAGCTAGATATTTAATTCGCCAAGTAAAATCAGTATGTTCGAACCAAAAAGTTAAATTGGGTTAAAATTTTAAAATTTGATCAAGTCTCTACGGGCTGACCTTTTTTTAACACGCTTTTATAAGCTTCATACGTATATTAATATGTATGTAACAGAAACTTTGAACATGATTTTGACCCCCTTCAAAACGTCTGATTAACTCGAAATTTGGCATACTTATCAAGGACCGATGATAATACTCTATATAATACTTTTAGAAATTCTCGGGTCTTCAGCGCTTGGTAGTCTTCAAAGTTACAGTCGCTGAGTGAGAAAGAGAGAGTCCTTAAAATATTATCTGCCTACATTGATAAGTGAAGTCAAGCCAACATTTTAGTTCCTCACTATTGAAAATTATTATTAAATTTTCGTTTACGAATTGTGAACCCCCATTTTTTTGTCACGCCAACAAAGACCCTCGTCGAGTCTCCCGTGGACCACTTTGGGAACTAAGGCACTAGACTATCGCTGTTAATGGAGAGGTAGGCAGTTCAGTTGCTACCATGATTGCTACGATCCTGACATCGGCACCTATATCTTTTGTTTCATTCGCTCTTATTACATCTTGCATTCTCGTCGGCGATTTAGGTTACCCCTAAACTCTAGCATAATTCCTATTAGGTCAAAGAACGATCACCTCGGTTTTAATTCCTTAAACAACAATTATTGTAATTACTAATTTAAAAGTCTCCTATTCTCTATTTTGTTTTCCAATTTACTGTACTTTAGGATCAAAGGTTTCAACATTTGTTAAACAAATTAATTCTGTTCAGTATTATTTAGCTATTGTTAAAGTGTCACTAATTTATTTAGATATAGTTATTTTATTCAATTCGTAGTGAGTTTCTGACGTCAATAGAACACCTATTAACTGGTACTTAAAACAAAGGTTATAAAATGTGGGCGTGATACCGGGTTTTCTTGCTGAACTGTTTGATCCAGTAAACGTTATACTCAATCTTTGTATATTTCTAACTTTTACCCGCGGCGTCGCACGCTCGGGAAGAATATTTTTTTCTGGATGAGAGGTATCCTGTAGGTAGTCTTTTCTGTATAATTGACAATATGTAGGTATGCGAAATTTCATAATGATATTAAGGCGTGAAAGCATAACAAACAAACTCACATTCGCATTTATAATATAGTTAGTTAGGATACTCGATCTAGCATTAGTATGTACGACGTGATAGTGAAATTGAGAAATACGAAAAGACAAGATAGATTTAAAAAAAAAATTGTTATTATTTATTATTATTAGATATTGAAGTAAAGAGATGTTTATCATTAGCATATATTTATAAATAGTTTGATGCCTGTTTATATATGTAAGTAGATCAGAGGCGTATTAGCATCCCACTAGCTATATTTTTAGGTGTCATGTTGAACGAAGACAATCTATTACCGTCTACCGGGCTTTTCTCCAAACTTCGTGCTGCTACAGAGATCTTCCTAAAAGTTACACCCAAAAAGGCGTTGCCTGATTGAAGGATAAAATCCGAGACGTTACATCCCACCTAAATTTAGGCTTAATCTTAAAAAGAGGCGGTCGGTTTATTTTAGTCTATCAGCATTATTGGTTAATAAATGAATAATGTATTTTTCTACACTTATCTTAGTAAAAACAAACGTGATACCATAAAATAGTTTCGTGTTCAACACGTGAATCAAATAATAAGACGTTTAACCAAAATAAGTATGAACTTTTGAACCGTATTTTATTACTGTAACTCGTTATATCACTGACTTATCACTTAGTTTTGGAAACATTGTTATATAATCCATGGTATTTTGCGTAACGAGCGTACTTACTGGAGAAGAAAAACATTTATTCTGACAAAACAACTGAAATGTGCGTATATATCAGTTAAACTATTTAGAAAACATGTGCTTTGCAGTACCGGTACATGAGTTAAGTATAATAATGTCATAATATTAGCCCCTTGTATAGACTTACCTACTGCAGAGAATTAGTTACGGCTCAGTATAATAGTGTAGAGAACGATCAAACCATAATCCACTGCGCTATCCCATTATGGCCATCCATAATAAAGACTTCAAAGTAGCATATTAAATAGTTCATCACCTCTGACTTTAATAGTGCTAAAATATCGTGCAAAAACTTGCATTATAGATTCGCCATAATGTTCTCGAAGATGTCTTAGTTCTGGCATTAGAATTAGATAATTATGCAGGTTTTCGTTCAATGTTTTAGCATTATTAAAGCCAGACGTTATTAACTATTTAATATGGCAATTCGAAGTCTTTCTTCTCTAGATCTCTGGGAGCCCTCCAACTATCGCCCCACTAAGCTGTATATTTACAAGTTTTCTTTTTCTAATAAATATGCCTTCGTTTAACACTAACTTTTCTTGCCAGCTTTATTTTTGTGGATGTCGACAATGACGTCTTTAAAAGAACACACAATATCTAAAAGATAAGAGAATAAGAAAAATGTATAACACCAATATTTCGTCTGCGAGGCTGTATCTATGTTTAGATCCCACGTAATAGGACAAGCATATTACCGTCCATTGGGCATGCCTTCAGAAAACATGCTTAACCTAAGCATTTTCTAAAAAAAGACCCAAATATTAACGAAACTGGCACCTAAACCTAGTAGTTCTCATGGTATAAGCTTGCGCTACCAACGAGGCCGTACAATATTTTAATCTGGTTTCTTTTTATATACATAAAGCGTTACACATGGAGCCTTCTTCAACTTGTTATACCAATTACAGCAGAATGCAATTTGGTCTCACATCACCTGCCTTCGTTAACTCTTAGGCGTTCTCATACGTCAACGATACACTGTATTATTTGATAGGCGTGACTACAGTACACAACAAAATGACACAAGACTATTCTTATTCTATTATTAGCCGTTAAGCGCGTTTATTTGATATAGCATAACAAACATTTTCAAGGTTACCTGTTCAAGGCCAAGTTGAAAGACAAATCGGACTTAATTGCGTATGATAATCCTTAGAAATTGCAGTAAGGCTGCTAAGTATAAGCTTACTACGTCTGTCCAATACGTAATTGTGTCTTTTGCTTTGTTGATGTACTAAACATTGAGGTTTACGTAACGTGGAAACCTTTTATTGTTCTTGTGTACGTACCTCAAATTACAGTTTACTAGTTTTTGCCTGCGACATCGTCTGCGTGGAATAGTTACTTTGGACAGCATTTAAATTTTTTAGGTTACTTATTTTGCAAATACAAACTACTGACGTCATTTTTACTAATCATACACATGTTTCCGATAAATATTCTATGTTTATACGTATAGTAAACATAGACAGAATTGTTTGAACTTCCATACGAACTTTCATCTCCTATTTCATCCCCATGAGGGTCGAATTACCAAAAACGCTGGAACAAATATTTATTTACTTCTTATCAAGTGTCAAATACATAGTTTCATGGTTTTATCTTCGATAATGACGAAGTCCCATACAAAGTTTCCTTTTTATTTTAACCCCGTTATGTCCTTTTTGGCTACAAAACGTAACTTATGTCCTTTCCTAAGGTCTAATCTACCTATAAACCAAATTTAACCAAAATCGGTTTAGTGGTTTAGGCGTGAAAGCATAACAGACACAGAGTTACTTTTGCATTTATAATATTAGTAGGGAAGTAGGCATTTGCCTTCCATTCTTCGTAGGGCATGGGTGCTTATATAATATACACTTGTATTACATAAGATACGATCACCACTTATTCATCCATCAGAAGCTAGTCTATACGAACAAACTATAAGTTTCGAATAAGTCGTTCCACATACACACTTAAGGAGACAGACGTGTATTAATTCTACATATCGCCAGCTAGGATTTTAGCTCCCGTGTAAAAAGCTTAACAGCACTAAATGTCCATCCTGCCAATAAAAAATCTTCACTGAAAGACCTAATAACACTTTACCCGATGCAGTTGCATTCTCAACCGTGTAAGTCAAGTTGGTATCAAGACTTTTAAAACAACTTATTGATAAATTCTCTGTTTCGTCTTCCAAATTAATAGTTTTGTTAGTTAACCGTTTTTATACATCAACTGTGGCATATAGCCCGCTTGCGTTGATAGCGCCAGATATTGCCCAGCTCTCTGTTTACAACATAGTTTAAGAAGTTATTTTCTAGCAAATCTATTCACCGCTGAAACAAAATTCTAGTTTATTCTGCTACAATTTTCTTGGCTGGTGATACTTCCATTTTATGACCAGATCTATCGTGCTCCTATCTTCCAGTTTACATCCGGAATGCCGCTATATCTCTGGGAAAACCTGTAATTCTGCCGTGTGTATAGTTGTGCCGAGTCTTTACTGTAATTGTGGTAAAATTGCAAATGAAATACTGTTATAGAAATTTCGAGAATTTTATCTCTAATTCCACGTACGTTTCAGCCTGTCATTATCCATCCATCGATGTTACTGCCAATTTCAGTTCAAATTACACCATTACAGAATTGGAAAAGTGGTCTCGTGGGCAATTACAATTTCAGCAGGGATCAGAGACAATAAATACATAGCGATCCACAGACAAAAGACATATCAATCATAGCTAAGATCGTGGAGAGTTTATTTAGTCTAGACGTCAAGAATTTGCGATGATAGAAGTCTTTGTACATACATACATGGATCTACGTCTGTATATCACCAAAAGGGCAGACAATGGTGTATGTCCTATGCTATATTGGCCGAATCTATTGTCGTCTGCCAGATATATTTCCAGATTTTGTATTGCTATTCATAATTGTCTAAAATTAGTTAATAACAAGTCTCCTGTCGATAATCCAGCCCAAGTCGTCACGATTTTATATGAGACTAGATTTTCTCGCGGCTGCGCTCACGTAAAGTTAGGTAAGGTTAGGTTAGTTACCACCCTGAGGTTTGACCTGGGGGTGGCGGGCTTTGTGGGCCTGCCCGCCATCCGTTCAGCACCAGGTCCGAGAGGCGGCGTGTGTGTTCCCACGCGCGTAATAAAATATTTTATTTAACTACATTATTTTTATCTATGTATGTATATATTTATAAGTCAATAATAAAACTAAAATAAAAGAACCCATTAATTCATTTATATGTATTTATTAAAATCATATGCATAAGGTTATATTTGTTTTATATAGTATATGTATATTTTCACTATCATATCACACTTACATATATGTATACATAAACACTATGTATGTTTATATATACATTTATTCATATACTAAGCATAGACAATGTTAGGCTATCAAATCATTTATAGAAAACCCAATCTTAATTCATATTTATAGGGTAATGAAAAGTATAATTCAATTCATATTTGATTCTTAAAGTTTATAATGTCGTATATAATACATAGGCACAAAATAGAAATATCAAACGAGAATGGTTCAATTTAATATTTTATTTAATTTAATCATTTTGATTTTAATAGTTAAATAAATAGTAATAACAATTGAATAGTTACTCAGCTTTTATTTCGTAGCGCAAACTCGGAGCTCCGTTCGGTTCGGCGGCCAATCAACAAGTGACGTGATCCGTCTGACACGTGTCCTTTTATACTAGTGAACAAACAAGTCGGGCGGCCACGTGATTTTTAGAAATGGTTATATTTGAGCTACTTAGCTTTTGCTAATAATGTTGTTAAATCATAATTTATTTTTCTTTATGTTTAAACATGTAAATAACTCTAAAATTGATCTTATTATTGTAACTTAACCTAAAATCTAACCTATAAATAACAATGACAAAATCTAGCCGGATTCATTACACAGTTTGTTATCGGCACTATTGCCGGGATAAATAGGTACTTACAAATGAGACACACACATATTTAAGCGTACTTATTTTCATATTTCTTTGAATATTTAGACAAAATATTTCGAATAATCTATCACGGCCAGACTGACCAGTACTTCGCTCTCGAAGTACCCTTTGTATTAGTCTGTATATATAATATATAATTATTCCCTTTTTGTTTAGCACCTGCTGCATTAACGTTTAGTTAACCAGCAGTATTGTTTTTTGATCTTTGGCCTTGGCATACAAGCACCTATCACCCGCTGCAGTGTGAATTTCAGTGAAGTATCAGGGCAAAGATCGACCAGCGGTATTTTTGTGACTTCTAACCATGACATATCAACCCTATCACCCGCCGCAGTATGATATTCAGGTTAATATCTGATCAGAAGCCGACCAGCGGTAAAACCATTAAATATGTGTATGTCTTACGTAGAAAAGTAAAATGTAGATATCTTTATAACATGCTTTATTTTAGCCTTTTACACAAATCATAATCAAAAAATATTTGTATACAATATAAATATTTATAATAACTATTATTACAATTATTATTTACAATCATAATATCTTATAATAATAATCTATCACGGATCAGATTTACAAAGATTCTTCAAAACAAATATTTTGTTCTAACCATTCGCCTGGCCAGGCTCGTAATTTCTCCTTAGCTACTGTAATAGCCCTAATATTATTTTGACCCCGTAGCCTAAATCTGTCATTTTCTAGCACTTCTTTTATTTCATATGGACCTTTAAATTTAGGGGCAAGTTTGTCATGACGTCTATGGTCTTGACTAACGTAAACTGTATCGCCAGTAGAATAAGTTTTATTATTTCGTCTAGTATAGTCAAATCGGTCTTTAAATTTAGTAGCGCTTTCATCAAGTCTTTGTCGTGCTAAGTCACGGTCAGTATTTACATTAATATGGGGTTGATTAGATACATCTGTCACGTCATCTAAGCGAGCTTGTATGGGAAGTATGTTTCCTTCTCTGCCTATTAACAGTCTAACAGGCGAAAATCCTGTAGTTTTCTGAATGGTGGTATTGAGGGATTGCTGTACATTCCAAAGAGCGTTTGGCCATTCTGCAGTATCATTAATTGTTGTAGTTAGCATGTTTATAACTGTCGCTACATAACGTTCAACTTGGCCGTTACTGCGAGGTGTACCGGTAGATATCATATGGTGTCGAATTTGCAATACTCTAAATAGTGATTGTACTATGTTTGAGGAAAAGTTTGTTCCTCTGTCTGTAATTATCAGGGAAGGGGTGCCAAATAATGTTATAGTCTCCCGTAAAACAAATACTAATTCCTGTCCTCCTAAATTCTTAAGTGGTTTAAGAATACAAAACTTTGTGAAACCATCGACAACTAACAAAATGTGCTTATAACCATCCTCGGACTGTCTAAAAGCTCCGGTACAATCGAGATGCAATGTATGAAAAGGAATAGTTTTCGCTAAAGCATAGAGCAGACCTTGTTTAGGTCCCGAATGACCTTTCCGAGAAGTACAAATCAGACAATGAGAGATATATTTTTTTGTAAAAGCCGCAATGCTAGGAAACCAAAAATGTTCTTTAAGTTTATAAAGTGTTTTATCGTAACCTACGTGGCAATTCTCGTCATGATAGAGTCGTAGCATACTCAGCCTATATCCCTTAGGAACAAATAATTTCGGTACATCGTCAGAGTCAGTTTTATAATGTAATAGGTCGTTAATAATAACATATTGGTTGGCGTCAATGTCACCAATTTGAACTTTGTTTAATAAGTCTTGAGTTTCTTGGTCATTTTGCTGAGCAACTCTTAACCACGATGGTGGATCAGCATTTAAGTTTTCAATAATATTAACCGAAGGTTTTACAGTTACTGGGTTGCGACTTAAGTAATCAACATGTTGAACAAATGTACCCTTTTTATATGAAATTTGAAACTGGAAGTCTTGCATAAAGGTCCACCATCTAGCTACACGAGGGGAAAAGTCCTTTTTTGTCATCGTAGATTTGATAGAGTTGCAGTCTGTCACTATAGTAAAATTTACTCCCAACAAATATACTCTAAAATGTCTAAGGGCATTATAAATGGCTAATGTTTCTAAATCGTATGAACAATATTTGGATTCAATAGGGGTAGTACGTTTGCTAAAATATGCTACAACTCGATTTTGATTATTTATTTTTTGTAGTAAAATGGCTCCGTACCCTATGGAACTGGCGTCTGTATGTAATTCAGTCGGTAATTTTGGATCAAATACAGTTAAAAGGGGTTTTGATATTAAATGTCTTATCACGTATTCTTTAGCTTTCTCTTGGTCGTCGCCCCATTCCCATTTTTGGTCTTTCTTTGTTAATTTAGTGATACTAGCGGTTTTTGAAGCAAACTCTGGTATAAACCTACGAAAATAACTGGCTAATCCCATAAATTGTCGTACTTCCTTGATAGATGTAGGAGTTGGAGAGTTAGTTAAAGCAGTAATTTTGTTTTGACTTGGTCTTATTCCTTCTTCAGAGACATTTCGACCCAAATACTCTATCTCATTTACAAATAATTTGCATTTTTTTAAATTTATAGTAAATCCAGCTACACTAAGAGCATCTAAAGTGAGTTCTAAATATTGTAAACCTTCCGTTTCAGTCTTAAAGGGAATCAACAGATCATCAATATATACTAATAAAAATTTTAAGTGCTGGACTGCTTTGCTAATCGCTTTTTGGAAGACAGACGGGCCATTACATATACCAAAAGGCATTTTTATAAACTCATAATGGTTATCTGATAGAGTCTTCAGACACCGGAATTTGGTGAAATCCACTTTTCATATCTATCGAGATGTAATATTTAGAGTTACCCAATCTATCAAGTTGGTCCTCAATCAAAGAGAGAGGATATCTTTCCTTTTCAATAATTTTATTGAGGGCTCTAAAATCAACGCACATACGGTCAGTTCCATCTTTCTTTTTTACAAGTAAAACAGGGCTAGCGGAATCACTTTCTCTGATTATATTTTTATTTAAAAGATCTTTGCAGATTTCATTGACTTTTTCTCTCTCAACGGGTGCTAGTCGGTAAGGTCTATAATGTATAACTTCGTCTCGTTTTAGACGTAGATGCAATGTACCAGTTTTGACAGTCCCAATATTGTGTTCAGAGGGTAAAACATATGGAAATTTTTCAAATACTGTTTTTATTCTAGTCTGAAGGCCAATATCTAAATGATTAACCAAGTTATCCAGTAATCCTAACTCATCAGTACTAGTCTCCGTACAGTTAACAACGTCAGTCGATAATGGAGTTAATCTACGAGTCACCCTACAACCCGTGGAATCCATAATAACAGAAATATCTGAATATTGTATAATATTACGACCTATCAAGCAATCATAATGGAATTCACTATCCCGAGCTACGTTAAATTCTATTTCGATACAGATTTCATTAAATTTTACAGGTACAGTGATTTTACCAAAAATGTGTAAGATACCATTCCCAATACCACAAAGTGTGGTGTAATGAGGATCTAGTTTACAGTCCAGTCGTTTGGCTATGGAGTTTTTAATGATACTACACGTAGCACCAGTGTCGATAAGAGCGTCCAAAGTCACGTCTTTAATGTCAATCTTTGTTAATTTGAGGTTGTCAACCGTAGCAAAACAGTTTACATCATTTTTATTATCTGTTGTTGCATTATTTTTAGAATTATTAGCTCGTTGCTTAAAGAAACATACATTTTCAGCATGGCCCATCTTTTTACAATATGTACATTGAATGGGGTGATAGGTTGACGATGAGGTAGAAGCTTTGGACTGATTGGTTTCGCGATTTGGGTTATGAAAACATTGAGCACGAGTATGACCAGGTTTATTACAAAGAAAGCAACGTTTGTCTTCTATTCTAGATCGTTTATGACTACTAGTAATGGATAAGGAGCCATTTTTATCAGTTTTGTTGTCTAGTGGTCGCTTTTTGGGAACTTTGGCGTATGTCGTAAATAATGATATTAATTCGGCCGTGGTGTTAACACGACTGTTGTGTGCTGCCATTTTAACCGTGGTATCATGTATGCCCCCACAGATAAGTTCTACTAACTGTACTTCAGTAAACGCTATTTTTGTCTGCTTAAATAGTCTTAGTTTTTCCCTGGCGTATTCACAGTAAGAGTCAGTGTTTTCGGTTGTCAATAATACTGCTCTGAATAGTTTTTCAGAAAGATTACGTTTTTCTGGGTATAAGTCAGTCAAAGTCGTTTTAAAAACTTCCCATGTTCTACCCTCTTCAGGATCCCAAGTCTCATACCATAATAATGCAGAACCTTTTAAGGCTTTACCTGCCTTAGCAACTGTTGTTATTTCGCTCCATCCCATGTCCACAGCAATAGAGTTGATGGAACGACACCAGCTATCAGCACCATTTTCGTTTTTTCTCTGGATCAAAAGGCGGTAGCACGACATCGTCGCCTCGGCGTTTATCCGTTAATGCAGCTTGAATTGTCTTCAGTAGACTTTCAATAATGGTGGAATCCATTATGAAACCACGTTCAATTTCTGAAAACATATAACACATTAGTCTTTTGTTCGAATCCCACTTCTGATAATAAAATATTTTAGTTAACTACATTATTTTTATCTATGTATGTATATATTTATAAGTCAATAATAAAAGTAAAATAAAAGAACCCATTAATTCATTTATATGTATTTATTAAAATCATGTGCATAAGGTTATATTTGTTTTATATAGTATATGTATATATTCACTATCATATCACACTTACATATATGTATACATAAACACTATGTATGTTTATATATACATTTATTCATATACTAAGCATAGACAATGTTAGGCTATCAAATCATTTATAGAAAACCCAATCTTAATTCATATTTATAGGGTAATGAAAAGAAGTATAATTCAATTCATATTTGATTCTTAAAGTTTATAATGTCGTATATAATACATAGGCACAAAATAGAAATATCAAACGAGAATGGTTCAATTTAATATTTTATTTAATTTAATCATTTTGATTTTAATAGTTAAATAAATAGTAATAACAATTGAATAGTTACTCAGCTTTTATTTCGTAGCGCAAACTCGGAGCTCCGTTCGGTTCGGCGGCCAATCAACAAGTGACGTGATCCGTCTGACACGTATCCTTTTATACTAGTGAACAAACAAGTCGGGCGGCCACGTGATTTTTAGAAATGGTTATATTTGAGCTACTTAGCTTTTGCTAATAATGTTGTTAAATCATAATTTATTTTTCTTTATGTTTAAACATGTAAATAACTCTAAAATTGATCTTATTATTGTAACTTAACCTAAAATCTAACCTATAAATAACAATGACAAATCTAGCCGGATTCATTACACAGTTTGTTATCGGCACTATTGCCGGGATAAATAGGTACTTACAAATGAGACACACACATATTTAAGCGTACTTATTTTCATATTTCTTTGAATATTTAGACAAAATATTTCGAATAATCTATCACGCGCCTCTGTGTCGGGTCCGTCTCCCCTCTAGGGGGGAGACAGTAGGGAATTTTTCGAGTGAGTCCTTTGGGTAGGTCTCTTGTGTAGTGACCTGCCGTTTCACACGGCGGGCCGTAACCTCGGCGGGGTCGCGACCGCATGCGAAAGCGATTTGCGCGGCGCCGTCGATAGTGGTTTTGTCGAGGAACACCGTGGTAGGTTTAGTCGGTATTCCGGGAGGTACATTATCTTTTCAACATCGTTCTTTTACCCCGGCGAGTCCGACATAATCCCTCCGCCCGCCCCCGCGGAGGGATATGCGTCATTGCATTCCCCCACGTAAAAAAAAAGGTTCGTTACTTACTTTTTTCGACATGAAAGGTATGATTATTGGTCGAGTAGTTATGGTGTGGAAGCGTAACAAACAAACATACAAAAAAACTCACTTTCGCAATTACATATAATATAAGTTAGGATTACCTATAGATATTAATATGATACTAAAATATTTATAACCGAAATGGTCAATGTAAAGGACCGTTATGTTCTCAGCACACGGGCATAGGCTCGCCTCTATCACCTAATGGACGCAAAAACATAACAAGCCATATGTATAGGTACAAAGCCAATAAAGAGAACATGGAACCTATTCACATAATAAATTTATCCGAAACACATGTAATATTAGTCACTGTACCTACAATTGATTTTGTATAACAATTTTCCTTGTTATGTCCAAAATTTGTCATACCTAGAATTCCAGTGGTTGGGCATTATCAGTTTTATTGGCGCAGAAATAACTGGGATTGCCCTTAAATACATATATATACTCTTCCGCAATAAGAGTTACTTTGATGTGACACCACATTTAAAAGATTTGGCGTTCAAACCGATGACTTCGTGTTGACTTCCTATATATGTATGTATATAGTATAGAGTAGTCCACTAAGTAGTTTCTAGTAGTGTGGCGTAGTCTTTTTAGGATAATACAAGATAAAGTAACTTATCTTTTGAACTCGAATGCCATCAGTGTGTGCACTGCATTGTGTGACTACGCCACACTACTAGAAACTACTTACTGGACTACGCTATACTATCAAGACCTGTGTCACGGGCGATTTTACAAACATACAGTTAACGTACACAATGTGCGCCGTGTTATTGTTCAGTATGAGGCTTTAGACACATAAGTGTGTATGTTTCACAGAATAATGGAAATTGTTTTACACAATTTAAAAAAAGACGGAAATTAAACTAATATGAATATCCATCTTAATCATATTAAGATACTTTAAATAAAATTTAGTCTTGCTATCATTTTCAAATCCTCAACATCTTTTCGGGTAGACATTTGAATGTTAGTATTTCGAATGAGGCAATAAAATTTATAAACATGACCATCATTATGTCACGAGCATGACACATGACGCGCATCACAAGAATTGAGATAATACGTTGATGCTTTACAGTATCACACGTCAGAAGATAGCTTGAAATTTGCCTCTAGTTATCATTTCACTCGGGCAGAACTGAATGGAATGTTTTGCGTTAAGGTAGCTACTTTTCCGGGAACTGAGTTTTCCACCTCTGACCGTCTTTCGACATACTCAACGCGCACTTCTTAGGGCGCGTTCATTTGACATTAACTCGTTACGTCGCGCGCCGATCCAACGCAGTTGCGCGATCATTTTCGCACCATATAACTACAGCCTTAGTTATTACTATGATAGTGCGTTTGAAGAAAACATAATTGAATACAAACTTGTTAAGAATCAAGCACTGAAATTCTCAGACATCAGATTTCTAAATCAATTATATTGCAAAAAAGTTACACCACTATAAATTTTATTGCCGAAAAAGGCATAACGTATTTCAATAACTTTCTGTTGACTACGTGATACATGCAAGTGCTGAGTAAGGTCATGCGTTGACGTAACACGGGCGGGTCTGCCACACCCACGACGGCGCGGTGCGCCAGCGAATGAGCGGTGACCGGCTTTTGCAACACATCGTAGTATTATCCACGCATGCGGTACACTTCCATCTGTTTGAGGAAAATAGCAGCAATGTGCGTGGCAAGATTAGTACATATGATTATACAATCGCGCATGTGTTTTTATTTGCTTCTAGCTTTTGCCCGCGACTTTCCTAGCTGAGGAATAGTACTTTGTTTCTGGATGAAAGTTGGCCTAAGTCCTTTCCTTTTCCCCTGACAAAGTATTTCAGAAGTTTTATGATGATCGGTCCAATAGTAAGGGCGTGAAAGCGTAACAAATAAGACATTCACATTTATAATATACAAATTATGCGCACATAACATCAAGAAGTCAGAAGTGCGAGGCTTGTGCGTGTTATAAAATTAACTATGTATGTATTTATTCGCATATAAATAGTTAATTATTACCGCTTGCTTACCGGTGAAGGAAAACACCGTGACGAAATCTGCATGTCTAAGAGTTCTCCATAATTCTCTTGAAGATTTGAGAAGAATGCCAACTGGCACTGGGTTTGCGTAGTAGACTTTAGTCTAGCCTAACCTTTCTCACACTGAGAAGACGCCGGTGTCCCGTAGTGGGACAGTTTATTTACAAAACTGATATTATTATAGGTATATTGATTTACATAAAAAGCGTGAACTGTTCACGTAGTATAGCCATATTCATTGATTTTTACAATAATTATCATAGTTTCATTGACTTGAACTACATACCCATTAAATGTAAGTAGGTATGCCAAAAGACGATGACGAGGGTAACATATTATTATTCGTACACTATAGCTTACAATACCACGTATACCATGTGTTGTAAAAAACGAGTGATCATGTACATGATCACTCGTTTTTTTTGGGCATAAAGTAACCTATGTCCTTTTCTGTAAACCTGACAACGTGTTTGCGAAATTTTATGGTGATTGGTCGAGTAGTTAAAGCGTGAAAGCGTAACAAACATCTTCACATTAGCATTTATAATATTAGTTAGGATAAGCAAACTTTGAACTGCACCCGCTATATCACGTGCGTATCAAGTATCGAACCTTGTTGACACGCTTCATAAAATGGCTCCTGTTTATCAATATATGCATGGTCGAGCAGTTGTGAAACAAAACTATCCATTGTTGTCTCAATTATAATAAACAATCACTGAAAAGTTTGATGTTTACAAATTGAATTTTACGTTACGTTCATTTTGTATCAGTGAATTTGTAATTTCGAAAGGGGTATGCCTTTTATACAATTTATGGGTACTTAATTAAGGCGATTTGCCCTTGACAGGGGTTGTCGCCTCTCTCTTTTTTTTTTGGCCTTTCGCACATTGAAATATTATTGTTGCATTATCAATTATTTTTCGTGTTCCTAGCAGTTTTAAGCGGTGTATCTATAAGATGCAGCCTCTTAGTAAGGCAACATAACGGCCTTAAATCGAAGTGAACAGAACTAATTCGAAAATATACAACAGTCTCTATCGAATCTATAAGAGTCTTGGAAACCTGAACAATCGAATTACAAAACTGGCATTTATATAACTCAGAGCGAAAAATAAAACAATTCATAAAATTGGGTTCAAAATTTATGGTTTAAAAATGATTAGAGATACTTATTATTATCATTATACCAAAAGGTATAACGATAATAATAAAATGTGTCCTTAAAATAATATTTGCCCATGATGGTTACAATTCCTTACCAAGCAACACTAAAATGCATAATTTAGGCAGCTCTTCCCCGTGACTGTTAATAGTACACATGTGCCTCATGGTCAATGCATACGTTAATATATTACAATATACATATCTGATATTTATAAGAATAAATAAATATTTATCATATTAGAATACCAAAATAGCTGACGAATCATAATTTGTCACAAAAACAAGCTATAATATAAACATTGCACTATTTCTCGCAATATTAAGTTCAAGATTAAGTTTCGACCTAGTCTAATAAACTTTAAAAATGAACTGAATTGCAATTTATGTTCACATTTGAAGTTTATTTTAATGTAGGAGAATGCTGTAGAATTTTTATTAAAAAAACTTTTTTTTATGCATATTATTATATTGGTACGTGCTGGGTTTGAGGGATAAGAATGTAAAACAATATTACCGACCAAAACGTTTTATTCTAGCACACAATTAAATTTAAAACACAACAAACACTATACTACTCTTTTCTATTGTAACTGCTTCAAATTCCGTATTATTTTCGCTTCCGTTCGTTTCGATGAATACTTGACCGTTTACGATTGTAAACTGATTCGGCAGTGCGCGTGCGCTCTATTTATACGCGGGTAAAGCGTTTCTGGTGTTTTCTAGAAAAGTCATACCCAGTATGTTACAGTACGATGATTCGAGAATGTGCCAGCGTTCTCTCACTTTACTCGTACCGACAACTACGTAGTTCAATAAGATGTCAATAGATGGTGCTGTAATAAATAATTAGAAGGGACTGCCGAGTCTTCCCCACAGTGCCGTCAGATGACACAAGCCGTAACAATATACAAGAAATATCACTATGTTAATATTTATATCTAATAAAAGAAATAAATAATATATCGGAATACTAAAAATGTAGTCGAAATGTAAATGTCACAAAAATAAATATATATTTATGAAAATGAAAAATTCGTGAAACAAAAACTTTGTACCCCTTTTTACGAAAATTGCGCGGGCGGAGGAATATGAAATATGGCACAGTTAAAGTTTATATGAAGAAGGGAGTGGCGAATCCTAATATTTTAATAAAATATGCATGATAAATACATTAAATTAATGAAAAAACACTACACGCACACAACCGTTCATTTGACATAAGCAGTCGAATCGCGTTTGTAGTATTTCGGGATGGTTCGGCCGATGTCGTAGAATTCTTCGTAACTATGGTTACATATGTGGAGAACGTGGCTAAATGATATGTGATTTTAAGGGTACAGTTCTATACAATAAAAACTTAATAAAATCAAACTTAAAATTTAAATCAATTATGGTCAAATTTCGTACGTTTAAAAATTAATGGTCATACACACTATTTATATAACCACTTTATGCCAACTCTGCTATTTATTCCAATTTATACTGTGTGTTTATGTGTTTCATATTATTAAGAATTAGTCCGAACCTTCACCCACATCAATTTTATTCTTTCCAACGTACGATGCTATATGTAGTACCTACACCACGACAATAATTAATGTTGCGTCACGTACAATGAAGAACTTTAGTGATTGGATATATCACTTTAATTCCAAGCTTTCTAGACTCAAGATTATTACAATTTTCTTGATCGTGTTTGCAGCCTAATTTACGCGTTCGGTATATGCTTCTCTTTGACCAGTTTGCAATAAAGTAGGGTGTGAATAAATTAATAGCTCGCATTCTTCTATTATTCCAGTAAAATAAAACAAGCATTGTAGTTACAACTTCGAATATTTAGGAATAATTTATGCATAAACTTTAGCTTTCCAATTTGTTAGCGTTTGCCTGACAAATTGGAAAATTGGCCAATTGCAAAATATCAAGAGAAACATGTTCAAACTGATCGAAGGAGATTTTCTCTAAAGTGTGATAGTTAAATAAATAGTGTTTTGGAGCACAACGAGTACTTTGTCTCTATCTTAACATATTGTTTATTCACCACAATTATATAGACCAAACCACAATGACTATGCAGTTAGTCAGTTAATATTTCTTTATTTGTAAACAAACATATTCTCATAAATTCTGATACAACATCTAGAAAAAGTTGAACCATGTTGTGCAATTATATTCCGACCAACAAATAATATATTTCTTGTGTTACATGCTCTTCGTAGAGCTGATCTAATGCGACGCGTTAAGTGTTTATTAACTGGTGATAACATTTTGCTCTACTTTTTTGGACACCACAACTGCTACAAAAACATTAAACGCCATTTCCGAAACCAATAGAGTAGCTAGCGACAATTTAAATTCATTATCACTTATTTGTCCAATCAACACGTCATTTGACATTGAGCACAGCGCCCCTAGCGGTTTAAATAGGCGAATTATTCATTACGCTACAAGTATACTTCCTGAATGGTATATTACGTTGTGGTCGCATAATAGCCAGGCCTTGACCGTCCGGTAATCAACCAAATGTCCGTAAACGTGCATTTTTATCGCAACTTTTAAGTTCTCATCGGGTCATTGGTTGCTAGAATTATTATCACAAATATTAAGGCAGAAAGCGATAACCCAGTTATTTTAGTTTTGTTTTTTAAACTAAAATAACTGGGTTGTGATGTGATGCCAATAAAGAACTATGTACATTTCAGAAGAAGTATTCGGCTACTCTTTCAGTGTTTTGGTTTGATTGCTGCCAATAATAAAAGGCGTGATATGATCACAGTATGACACAAAAACTTGTTTGTTTCTCAGACAGTTGGCTTCTGTTTGTGATACTAGTCCGTGATTATGTTTTTATGTAGTTATGATTGCACTTGACCATCGCCGATCGTATAAAAAAGAGTAGCGCCACAATCAGCGCAAAAGACAATGATCAGTGGTCCCACCTCTTGTCGTCTCTAGCGCGTGTATACAACTCCTCCATAAAAGACTTGACATCTGGCAATTCTGCTGACCCCAAGCACATAACACTGGGTTATTCAATTACAGTCTCTTGCCAGTTATAAATGTACGTCCCCAATTGGGTTGACCTAAAAAAGAGTGGATATTATTTTAATAGATTGACCTATGTTTGAGGAATGATCAAGGGCTTTACCATCATCTCTTCATGTACAAGAAGGCGACAGAACTATATTTTAAATAACGCTGTCTCAATCTCCTGCTTCGATATCTAACAAGGGTTTAATGTTTAGGTGTGACGGTAGAGAGACTCCAGGTGTGCGCTGATTCTGTAATCATACAAAAACTATTCATTGTGCAGCCTACATTGTAATAATTAAAAGTACAGCAAAACTTATATACCCAATATCAAATTGTACGTTTGCAAAGTAAAATTCAGAACCAAATAAATTAAAGCACATCGAATTCTCCGTAACTAACTAACTTCTATGTAATTTTTGCTTGAGATTTTTCTATCTGGATATTATCAGTAGCATGTTAGAGTGAAAGTAATGTGACCACGTCTACTCAATGCGACGACGTGCCAATAAAGCGGCTGCATCAATTCAATCCGTGCTCAAACAAAACGCTTGTCGCAGAGGCCTACGCCATACATACAAGCTATATTGCCTCAGAAGAAATAGTGAATGGATCTTAAGCCTCAGGTCGTTGACCCTAAACCGATACATTGTTATATACAAAACTGTTACTGAATAAAAGAAATACTTACGAATTACTTAATTAGCCAGACTCGCGTCTTATGACTCAGTCACGCAGTCTTATACACCTTAAATAACCGGTATTGATTACCGAATAATATCAGTTGTAGGAGGATGAGCAGGTAAAAAAGATTTTGTTATTAGGTATCCGCATTTGAGAAATAAACCAAATTTCTTAAATTCTGAAGTTCCTGCCAAGTTGATTTCTAAATAATGCTATTTAAATACCGTAAACTCCACGCTCTATCTTTAAAAGTTTAACAAAAACAGGCAAATCACAGAAACCTAGAATGTTTTCTCTCGAAACAATAAATCAACCTAGACATTCTTTCAAATTTACCTAGGAAGCTGTTTTAGCAGGCGACATTTCAAACCTACAGTGTTGAATTCGTGTGAGTGTTATTGTTTATTCTTGATAGATTCATAAACCAATTATAACCTAAGAATGTTTTTGAAAACTTGGCATACCCAAATATTAATCCTTTATTATTGCACACTGTAGACAAATGCTATCTCACCCACATACCATATTGCTGCGTATGCACATGTTCTGGAAAAACTTATGAGATATAAATGGACGAGTGAAAGAATTTATAACCATTCCCACAATGTATAGATATTAATAATAATAATAATAACCCCTCTGGGATGGCCGTTATCTCATTATGAGACTAACGCGATATCGGAGGGCACAGTACACTAGCTTTTAAACTATGACCTTCGCCTTGTGATATAAACAAAAAATGTATCACCAGGTTAAATAAAAGCGCACAAACCGCAGGTCAGCTTGTGGCGGGCTGAATGTGAGTGGCGACACTGCGGTCCTGAATGCCTCAGAGACTTGGTTAGGGCCTCGTCCCCTGCTTGCCGTTACTGGTTGGCTGGGGTGGAACTTCAAGAGCGCCCGTTGGACTCTCAACTCTGGCTTGCCTTGGTCGGCCGGTCAGAGGGGGGCCGGGGGTCGGTTGCTTTTCAGCAGCCATGGTCACGGGGACCATGGCTGCTGAAAAGCAAGCGAAACGTCGGGGAAAGTGTAAACCTAAATATAAATAGATATCATAGTTTAAATAATTTTATTAGCTTATAAATTAGTAAAATTCAATAGTAGTAATAGTAGTGTAATAGTTTCAAAATTATGTAATACAGTGATAAATAAACAACGCGATAAAATCCGTATATAGTAGTTTAATTTCAATGAATAACATTCGCGTAAACAAAAGACAATATTTGTAACATTATCTATGTGTTTATTATATTAACAAAATTTGTTATTTTTGATTGTATACCTAACCTTAGGAAGGTTTGAATGAGTCTGTTACCATACCCTCAAGCTCTGAGGTGAGCTGATGTCGACGACTTAATCGGTTTAAGTCAGATCAATTGAGCTTTGAATATTGCCTCGCGAAATTCGATATCATGGATCGATTTAATGTATTAGAAACTATCGATTGACGTCGATTGATGTCATTACTACATCAATTATCTCCAAGACTTTGGATGTAGTGAATACACTAGTAATAATTTGGCTCACATGGACAATTAAACTCGCCCGTATATTTTCTACCTTTGTCACAAGTAAACAATTGGTTATACAAAGTCTGTCTATAAAGAGCATATACGCAATTTGTTCCTATTTACAACACAACCTATTTAATTTATTAAACGTTATATAATCCATTGCTGACGCAAGTTGTACGCAAGCTCCCCTTGAACAAACAACTATGAACAAGGTGAATTCAATCACAAGCTCTGTCTGTCTGCATATTTTTAGTCCATCCGTGGTATCGACGAAAGCTATGCCTTGCAGATGTTATTCGCACAAGAACGCTGCTGGAATGCTCTTGTTGAATTTTATTGAAAGTCGTAGTTCTTTTGGATATTGACTTTATTTTGTTATATTGGGCTTTTTTAGTTTTAACTGGTAAGTATTAGTGCCACTTCCAACTCGTCAATTACACTTAGTTTCCAATCGCGTATAAGTCGAACCTATTTTCGTGTACGGTAGTAGGTTTTGTGTTATGTGAGAATATTTTCCAGATACAAATCCGATGTCTACCACTTTTCCGACCTGTATTTAATGGTTAGATGGAGAATTTGCGTCACTGGGATAAAGAGCACCCTCCTTGGCCTAGCAACGCAGTCCTAACTATGATTTTACAAGCTCGATATCAATCTTACTACAACACTTGGTTATTATGATGAAGACATAAAATTCTGTTAAATAAGTCTGATTTCAACTGTGTATCAAGAATTACACGAGTAAACACTTCGACAAAATGTTCCTTAACTATTGGAAATACAACAAAAAAAAACTAAACTCTGTAATTATTAAAAAGAACTACATGATGGTAACTGGCGACCACATAAAAAAATTGCAATCATAGTGCGATAAATATGCTTTGAAACCACTTCCATTTATATAGTTCCAGATACTCACATATCTACATTTACCTTACCTTCCGATCCTTTCCTCGCATGCCATCTTTTATTATTTTGACCTCGTATTTACAGCAGGTAATTGATATTCCTGCTATTGCGAATGGCATTTAGCATATTCGACAGTTCACAGCCCTTTACACAACAACAACCAATTTTAATTCTTACTAAAATTGAATGGCTGACAAAAGTCACGTTGCACATTCGCAAGAGTTACAAATGTGTCACTGCATTATTATTCATACTCACAGTGCGTAGTAGCGTATCTGGTACAAAATTAAACATAGTGCAAGTGCAGTGTGTTAAATGTCATACAACCGACTTCTCTTTTCGCCCAATATAACTCTTCGACCTCAGTTTGTGCAAAATTATAGTGTACGGCATTGATATACAATAATTCAAGAATGCACAGTTATTCTTTTTTGTAAATATATGCATATTATACATAGAAACACCCAGACCAAGACAATCATCCATTTTCATGCACACAAATGTTTGACTTGTGCGGGCATCCCGCGACTTTAGGCGTGGCAGTCGGTTATACTAACTACTACGCCATCGAGTCATATGTTACATTAAAATAAGAATGCATGTTTGGTCCTGCGGCATCATTATACGCTTATGTTTGTGAGCGATCGACTAGCTGCCAGTTGAGCAAACTGTTATTGGGTTTATCTGTTAGCGTTCAGAATCCCGGTGACTAGGTAGACTGCAAAAGGTTCACTTCTTATTACATTCTATTGAAAAATATAGCTAATCAAAATATGTCTTATTACTGCAGATGTAATTATATAAAAAAACTTGAAATTGTGCAGTTCTTATTAACACTTCCTACAATACATCTATAAAAAGCCGATGGACTCCAAAGTCACGTCGAAGGGTTGCCGGACGCTTTCACAAAGCTTAGAATCAAATGACACTTTTAGCCATCTTTAAAACTTCAGTGCATCCAGGTGATACTTTGAGGAACCATTACAAACCTAAGAATAGTATTTTGCTCAAGATCAATACTTTCCCGACGTAAAATGCTGCCTCACTTTACTAGCCATAAAGCTATTACATCCCTGTTCAGGCATGATGCTATTTAATGCTTATTGCGTCAGAAGTGCATTCTATCAAATCCATAAATTCCTAACCTTTATGAGATGTATGAAAATATCAATTATTCAGCCATTTCCTCGTTATATCAATTGAAGCTATATTACTGTGATAATTTGATATGTTACCCCAAGATCTTCAAGTCACCTTCATATCATTAAATTTAATGACGTCATCCAGTTGACCTAAATGTCTGAGGACAGGGGTAGGATAACATGCCAGATAATGTGATATTGTCTCTTGAAATATCAGCTAGAGATTATTTTTTGTTAATACATAGTTTTGTGGCATAAGGATATTTTACTTGGATTAATTTTATTAAAATGATTTGATTATTATCGCCCTAGACTCTGTCCGGTGGGATGAACAAGAAGTACCACCAGTATTCACAGCTTCGAATCGAGCTAATATTATAATAGATTACGGTATAACATAATATTTATAGAATATCTAAAAATAACAGCCATTTGCCGATGTAAAGTTAGTAATCCTATATTCAAAAACCGTAAAATTATAGATGACTGGTGCTGCATAAAGCATAATGCTTTAGCAAGTAGTTTTAAACACAAAATTGGATGATTCATAATTACTACGCAGCAAAACACGAAATAGTTCGGCCTGAATTTAGAAGATGTAGGTACAAATTATCATACAGAAAGTTTGACAATGTAACATCTCTCTTTCCAAACTGTAATAATTAAATTAACAGCAAAAACACAATTATAATTCCTAAGTGAGTACTAAAACTAGTTAGCCTAATTAAGTGCTGGGTGTAGCCATAACTCTATAGCAGACGCCTAAAGTCTAGACATCTCACAGGCTAGGTAATTAATAATTATGTTCATTACATCGTCCCAGCAGGCATTAATTTTTAAAGTTGGATCAGTAAATAATGTTAAAAACATATAAATTAAAGACTAATGTTTGTTTGCCTCAACGCACGTTTGTGTGCGTGCACTCGGACAATAAAATACTTTGACAAGAAAGTATGAGGGTAACTAAAAACAAATGTTTGATAAATATGCGTCATATCCGCGCTAAAACGCCAGATGTCGCTCCGCATGTAGCTATTAATTTGCATTGATAACGAATAAAGAAAATATTTTGTTAATAATTGAATAAAATATAAAATTGCATCTCAATATTCTTAGTCTGATCAAAAAATAAATATTTTTGTGATTTAAGAATGGAGTGGGGTGATAAAGAGAACCGAATTGCTGTGATAGCAAATAAGGTAAAAATTGCATTTGTCTCCTACAAATGCAATTTTTGAAACTCTTCATCCGCTTGGTATTAGTCGAATGTTTGTGTACCAGGCTGTTGATAGGTACAATAAAACCTTCTTTGATTGTGACAAAAAAGATCTGGCCGTCCACGTAGTATGCGTACGAAAAAGGCAAACAAAACAGTAAAGAAAATAATTCAAAGAAATCCTGTCCGAAAGCAAAAGATTTTATCTCGGGAAATGAATGTAGCACGTAGAACCATGTCACGTATTTTAAGATGACTTAGTACTTGCAGCCTATAAGAGACACACTGGTTATTATAATTTAAAAATGAATAGTGTGGGAAAATCAAAACAACTTCTTAAATAAAATTATCTGTAACCTCCCTTTGCCTACAAAGGGAGGTCACAGATAATTTTATATACTGACGAGAATTTTTTACTACTGAGCAATATTTTAACAAAGCAGAATGACCGAGTTTATGCTCAAAGCTCTATAGAAGCCACCCAATTAGTCAGCAGAGTACAACGTGGACAATATTCGACTTAAGTGATGGTTTAATAGGATGTAAGCTATCAAAGAGTGACTGGCCCATTTTCGTGAAAAAGGTGTGAAAACATCGGTACAAGTGTAACAAGATAAGATTCTTGAGAAGGTGGTTATGCCTCTTAACAACGCCATGTTCCATAACCAAGAATAGTGCTTTCAGCAAAACTCAGCACCGGCTCATAAAGCTAACGTTTCGGACTTCATCAGAGCTGAAGACTGGCCGTCATCTAGTCCCGATCTTAATCCGCTGGATAATGATTTATGGTCAGTTTTAGAGAGGATGGCATGCTCTAAACGCCATGATAATTTGGAGTCCCTAAAACAATGCATAAGATTGGCAGTGAAGAATTTTCCCATGGAGAGAGTGCGTATTTCTATTGATAACTGGCCTCAACGTTTAAAGGACTGTATTAAAGCGAATGGAGATCATTTTGAATGAGCTTCATATATTTTTAATGTTATTATATTAATGTATAAACTAACACACATTACATTAATAAATGTTTTATGCTATAGAAAAAAAAAGATTTCTCCTTGTAACAATATTTATGGCAAGACTAGGTATTTTAAATAAATAATTAATTTTAACAGTTACATCAAATAACAAAGTAGTACGTAAACGTGGTACGATAGATTCATTACCAATTTATGTACTAATATGGATCAAACAGATAATACATTAACCGCAACAAGCAAACAGCATCAAAAGCACTGTTTATGTCCTTAAAAAAATAATTCTACTTCCCTACTAATATTATAAATGCGAAAGTAAATCTGTCTGTCTGTTACGCTTTTACGCCTAAACCACTGAACCGATTTTGATGAAATTTGTTACTGAGATAGACTAGACCTTGGGAAAGAACGTAGGCTATCTTTTGTTGTAAAAACGGGCATGAAGCGGTTGAAATAAGGGGTTAAAGTTTGTTTGGGAATTCGTCATTATCGAAGATAACACCATGAGACTATGCATTTAGGCATTTGATAAAGAAGTAGGTAAATAAATATTATACGCAGCGATTTTAAAATTTTTACCTTCATGAGGATGATATAGGAGATGAAGGTTCGTATGGAAGTCCAAACAAATCTGTCTATGGTTACTGTACGTAAATTTATCTGAAACATGAGTATGATTAGTAAAAATGCGTTCAGCAGTTTGTTTGTGTATTATTTGCAAAATAAGTATCCTAAAACATTTCAAATGCTGCCAATTGTAACTATTCCACGCGGACGAAGTCGAGGGCAAAAACTAGTTTTCTTATAGTTTAATAATCTTAGGACGACATTTATCATCGCTGATATTCTCAACGTCACAATGAGTAAAGTACTTTTTACAGTATTTTCTTGAAATCTAACCTTTCAAGTCTAACTATATGAAATGCTGGCGGCATTTCACAAAGTTGTGAGATTGTAAATGAATAATATGATTACAGTAAATAATATGTCAATTTACATATCTCGATGTTTATTATTATGTAAATATGTTGTGAAATACTTTGCAACCTAACATTGGACGCAAATAGAGCTAAAAACGTAGAAATCGTTTTCTTGACGTCAATGGGCGCCTATATCCGAATGCGTTACGTAAGTCCTGAAATAAATGTCGTAAACGGTTCAATTTAGGTAAGACAATTTTCCATGATCAATAACAACCTTTTCCTCTATGATCTGCAGTGTCCATGATACCTTTGTTTTTTTATATTTAATTATTGTCACGCCGCCCCTCAATTGCCTTTAATTTCTAGTAAGTTGTGTTATCATTCATCAGCTTAAAAAAAAATTATAAAATTATAGCCGGTGCCTAAACTCCGGTTTGCCGTATTCGGTTCAGTTATACTATTAATGTTCGCTTGATGGTAAGCGGCAACTGTAGCTATACACTCATTTGCTACACTGGTTTCCAGAAATGATTGTCAGCATAAGAGTAGCATTTTACTTACAAATGAATAAGGTTTTCTTTTCTTATAGAGCACTGACACTAACCTTACCCAACGCGGGATATGATCTTACAATGTGCAGTGAATTGAGAATCTTTATCGTCGGGCCCGCTGGAGAGTAGTAGTGGCGTAGTGGTTTATGTGGTCACCACATCACTGCCACCGCGCCAAGTGTTGTGGGTTCGATCCCCACACAGGACAAAAAATGTGTGACTCACAAATAGTTCTTCCGAGTCTGAGCATTCTTAGTGTCCATTTTTTAAATGTTTGTAAAATTCACCGCGGCTCAGGAATTATTCCTAATGCGGGAGTTATCTTTTTTAAAGAAGAAGATGACGAGTTGTGCGAAACACAAACTTTGAACCACGGTGTGATTGAGGATTATATCTTGTGCAATATATAATCTTATACTTTCGACCCTGAACTGATGATTAGATGAATTGTCTAAAATGTATTTTGTCAATACCAGACACGTGAGGTCAGACAATACATCACGATTCGTGACGTTTTTGTAAATATTGACTTAATTTTGGTAGAGCTGTTAATCTGATAGCCCCGACGCTTAGCGGAGATTTACTTGGGTTTAATTTAATTTATCTAGTTCTTTTTCAACTATAAATCAAAGTATTTAGGACTCGCTTATGGTTACGCCCACATGTGTGCTTAAACAACCTTTTTGTAGTTGTGGAATGTCCTAGCTATAATGGTTTTTGGAACTACAGATATAGTTTCCAAAAGACCAAATATCACTGCTGAGCTTCATCTCCAAAAACTCTAGAAACAATATCTTCTAAATTATATACAAACTGCAAGAAAAATACTTGGCTATTTTTAGCTTTAAAACTCTAATTCTGTTGCGCTGTGCTAAACTTGGATTCCACTGCACCAAATCTCTCTTTGACTATAATGACTCATAGTCATAACACGTTACTGCAATATCTGTTTTTATTACTAAATAACCAAACGAAGTAAAGCATAATTTTAAATGCGATACTGCACTATCTGATAACGAAAGTACGCGGACGATGCCCCAAATTCTATGTTATCCTAAAACAAATTAATTTAATTCTAGACAAATACGTATTGGGCTCAGTTTGCTAAGATATATGTATAGATAAAAAGTAATACTCTATCAAATAATGTGTGATATTTCATTTTGTATTACACGGTTATTCATTTTTCTGTAAACATGACAAACTAAAATGATTCACAATCATAAGATTTGGTAACATTGATAAGGTACATATCCCAAACCAATACCGATTGCGTAGTGGTGTCACTGGTCGCTTCGCCACTAACACTGCGCCAGCGCCGATCCGTTGTAAGTTCGATCCCTACACGGAACGAACATTTGTGAGATCCACAAATAATGCTTCCAAGTCTCGGTTTTATTTGTGTCCGTTGTTTAAATGTTTGTTAAAGTCCCCGGCGATTCAGGACATAGTCCTAGTGGAAAGGTAGTTTATTAAAAAAGCAAACAAAAAGGGAAATATATCATTACTATACTTTACTAATTAATTGAATGGAAGCATTCCGAGTGGTTGCTTCCATTCGATTCAATTGGCAATTATTTGGTTAATCTACAACCCCGACTTGCTGTCAGTAGTACCTCCGTCTAACAGATAATCAGCGTAAGAGCAAAATCATTATTAGGTACCGATCAGTACCGTAAGGACCATACCATCCGCCTACCTTTCTCGTTTTTTTCTTTACATTATATCTCTCAATTGTTTTTCAAAGGCCGGCAACGCGCTTGTAGTACAGCTATCTACCATTATGCGTATGCATCTTTACCAAATTTATTGTATAACAAACCTGTCTTTTGTTTAGAGCACGACGTGCTACTATCATTGTAAATAGTTTTATACTCGTATTGATTTGAATGTGTTAATCGCGGAAATATTTATATTTCTACGCTGGTACAGTTAACCTTGTACAATTTACATTTAAACGTTACAAACCAGCCCTCTTCGTCAAATTATTATTATTATAATAATACTCGTTAGCTTCCACTTAAACCTTAGAAAAGGGGAAAAGTAAGGCCGACAGCGTATATTCTCTCAAACATATCGCCTTTAACATTTTTAAAGAGTATACCTTTATAAGTATCTTCAAACATTTTAAGCGTGGAGAAAACAAAGTTTGATCTATTTTATACTTTAAGCTTTAATTTTCCGAAGATAAAACGTAAACTATTTGTTTATATCAATCTAATACAGTCTTCAAACAAGTACACTCAATCACAATAATCTGGTGATTGAATGACCTGCGGTCATAACGTAAATTACCTACCACTTGCGGTTGGTTAGTCTTCCTATCATCAATAATCCTATCTTTACTCCAAAAATCCGGCATGCTTTCTGCTTCTTTTTAGGCAACTGCCGCACTAGGAGAAATTTCCGTGTCGCGGTTGACTTTACAAACATTCAGACATTCACCCGGAATCGGAACGACTGTTTGTGGACAACATGATATTTTGTCTCGTGTGGAACGAATCAACCTCATCAAACCTACAACACTCGGCCCAAATGGCAGTGGCAAGGCGACCACTTAAATCACTACTATATTTGTGTAGTCGCAGCAATTTAATAAATATAATGAAAATAAGATGCATTTTATATTAAGTATCGGGCATGACTTGTGCTGATACCACAGGCACGACACAGAGAGGTAAGCATGTGAGCTTTAGTATCTCCTACTTAACGAGCAATGCAGCATTAGTGCAAATACGAGTTTCCTATAAGACAGGTAATTAAAAGCTAGTAGAATATTATTTTAAAAGGATTATTGATGTTAGGAAGACTAAGAAACCGCAAATAGTAATCTACGTTACGAGGGTGCGTTTTTAAGTTCGCGGAATGGAGGGTATGGAAGGTGGTGGGGGTGCTTGTTTAGTCACTAACGTATTTAGCAACTAATAATTAGTATATATACCGAGTATTATCATAATGAGGTCATTAGTCTTTGAACTATCGTCCCTCAAGCAACTCAATCTGGAAGAAATTGTGAAGTATGGAGAAAATCGAGTTCCGCGCCGTTATAAAGTTCCTTACCAAGCAAGGAAAAAATGTTCAAACCATTTTGGAAGAGATGTCATCTGTATACGGGGACTCTTGTCCAGGAAAAACCATGGTATACAAGTGGCACAACCTCTTTAAGCAAGGCAGGGAATCAATTGAAGACGATTCCCGGCCTGGGCGGTCTGTTGAGGTCACCACTCCAGATCTTATCGAAAAAATCGAAAAATTAATATTGGAGGATGCACGTTTGAAGAAAAACAAATCGCAGAGATGGTTGGAGTATCTGAAACGACCATTTTCAAGGTTCTCCATGATCATCTCGGCATGACAAAAGTCAGTGCAAGATGGGTGCCTAGAATGCTCACACCGCCTCAAAAACAGAAGCGCGTCGAGTGTTCGCGTGCGTTTTTGAGCCAGTGTAATGAAGACAAGGATGGTTTTTTGGAGCGAATTGTTACTGGGGATGAAACTTGGGTTCATCACTATGAACCTGAGTCTAAACAAGATTCCATGCAGTGGCATAAAAAGGGTACACCACCGCCTAAGAAATTCAAGGTGTCGCAATCGGCGGGAAAGCTCATGGCGACAGTTTTTTGGGACACAGAAGGAATTTTGTTGGTTGATTACAAAGAAAAAGGTGTTTCCATAACCGGAGAACACTACGCTTCAATTTTAGAGCAGTTAAAAGAGGCAATCAGAGAAAAAAGAAGAGGAAAATTGACCAAAGGTGTCCTGCTCTTGCACGACAATGCTCCTGTTCACAAGAGTCGAGTTGCGTTGGCTGCTTTGCACAAGGTGGGCTTCGATATCATTGATCACCCACCTTATAGCCCAGACTTGGCTCCCAGCAACTATTATCTCTTTCCAAATCTGAAAAAAGAGCTTCGAGGAAAGAAATTTTCAACCGATGAAGAAGTGAAGGATGCAGTTTCGGCGTATTTTTCAGAGAAAGACAAAACATTTTTTTATGAAGGTATTCATAAGTTAATTCATAGATCTGAGAAATGTATTAGGGTTTCAGGTGAATATATTGAAAAGGAAAAATAATTTTGTAACATTATTTCATCCCCTTCTATTCCATTCCGCGAACTTAAAAACGCACCCTCGTATGACCGCAGGTAATTCAAGCACCAGATTATTGTGACTGTATGTACTTGTTTGAACAATGTATTAGATTATTATAAACAAAAATGTTGTCTCTAGTCTACGCAAAAACTATGCCTGGAGTATAAAATAGAACAAGCTTTGTTTTCTCCACGCTTAAAATGTTAAAAGATGCGTAAAAAGGTATCTTTAAAAATGTTAAAGGCGATATATTTAAGATTATATTCGCTGCTATCCATCCATTTTCCTTTTTCTAAGGATTAAGTGAATGCTAACGATTATTATAATAATAAGTTAACGAATATTTCGAAGAGGCGGGTTTGTAATGCTCACATTGTATGACGCTAACTGTAACAGCATAGAAATATAAATATAATATAATATAATAATACATAGATTCACGCCTGTTTCCCAGAGGGTTAGACTAAGATTACGGATTTCCAGTTGCTACGATCCTAAACACTTTTCTGGCTTCATTTACTTTCATCACATTCGTCATACACGCTCGCCGGTTTAAGGTGCTCTTAACCTGGCCTTTGTCCAGAACGTCTCCGATCTGATCGAGAAACTTTCGCCTAGGTCTTCTCCTTGCGACTTTTCCATTCACACTAGCCTTATAAACTTTCTTAGTCAGTCTTTTCTTGTCCATTCTTTATATTTACATGCCCAACATATAAATATACATATCTGCGTTTAACACATTCAAATCAATACGAGTATAAAACTATTTACAATAATAGTCGCACGCCGCACTCTAAACATAAGACAGGTTTGTTAGATAAGAAATTTTGTAAAGAGATACCTATGATGGTAGATTGCTACCGCAGTCTATCTTCGATTGCATTCATTGATTCAATATTACCTATTATAATGTTTATACGCGAGTTGCCGGCCCTAGAAAAAAACACATGAGATGAAAGGAAAGGATTAAGAAAGGTAGGCATGGAATTCTCTGGTTCTCACTGAACGTAACGTCGTAACAATGGTGTTACTTTTACGCTGATCAATTATCTGTAAGCCGAAATAGTTTTTTTTACGTGGGGCTTTTTTTATGCTTTGACCCCTACCTCTCCGCGGGCGACGGAGAGGTTTTGTCGGACTCACCGCTAATACAGACTAAATCCACCACGGTGTTCCTCGACATAACCGCAATCGGCGACACAGCGCTAATCAGTTTCATATGCAATCGCGACCCCGCCGAGGTTTCGGCCCGCCGCACTGTGTGCTGAAAATCGACCTCCATAGACATAGAAATGAAAGTTGCTAGATGTTCGTTTTGTTGACGGATATGGCTTTTATTAGCTATTATACACATAACAATGTCATCTGAGCTAACTCCGCACAAAAATGAATTTATTATAAGGTTTTTTCGAAAAAAATGTATGGAGCTAGCATGAAAAATCTGAATATCTCTGAACTTGCAAGGAAAACCGTAATATCCTCAGAGATGGTTATAGGACTAATTATTTGTGATTTTTTGACATACTTCATATAACGGTACCTGCTGCAGAATTTTTTTTAAAAATCATCTTATTTTTAATTAAATTTTTTTAACATTAAACGATTTGTTTTGGTGTATAAGTAAAGAAACAACACGTTATATGCATATAATACTAAATCTTCGCCAGTTATTTGTTAAAATATCAAGAAAATTATTTTTGCCTTACATAGTATATATGTTTTAAAACAGTTAATTGGATACCATTACTGAACTTTGCATACAGGTAAACTACTGAATAATAAATTAGCCTTCTAATGAGTTCTGAATAAGAGATTAAGTGATTTGCAATGTCGCACAATGATAACTACGGATTACACTAATTAAAATCTTACAGGTAAGTACATAAGTAACTTAAATAGTTAATTAGATATGTTACGAGTTCTAAGAAATATTTTCGACAACTGTCTAATGAGGTCGTTAACTAATGTTGGACTGAAATATAAAATGGTTAACATTTTGCATCATAATTTAGTTTATTCTAAGCTTTGTTACCCCTAACATATCACTGTGAAATTTTATAATGGAAAGTTTAAATACCAATTTAGACCCATTCGTTCTTCTAAAATGTAAGAGTACTTCATTTGATCATGAGGTATTGTTTAGTGAAGTTATATCCCGCCTAGACGTTTGTCTTTCCGTTGAAGATCAAGTGACTCTAAAAGAATTTTGTCGGAGATTTGTACGAGCTGCATCACAAAGGTGGCAAAAATCTCACCGAATTCTTGATACTTTTAGAAAACAATACGAAATTTGGCTGCAAGCAACTATCGATTGGCCAAGTTGTATAAATTTAGTCGCTCAAGAACCAACTGTTGCTGAGGGATCAAGATCAATCTCTCCAGAACCCTCAACATCATACTCTGTTGGTACAATGACAAAGAGGTCACGAAAACCATTCGAAGATCTGGAAAGCAAACAGAAGAAGAGAAGATCTGATGAGCATAAAACTGACAATCCCAGTGAATTGGCATATACAGCAGCAGCGCGTTTTAAGGAAGAAGGTTGTGAGGATATCGCATCTGTAATCGAATATATGCTGAAACATCCTGAAGCAGCCTCTAAAATTAAGGAAACGCTTAAGCAACCGGTGAAAACTATCTTATTTACACCAGAAAAAGCACTTGGATTACTCCTTTCATTAAAATTATCAAAGTGGCAATACGTCACTTTACGAGAGTCAGCTATTCGGGAAGGTAGAAAGGATATTTATCCATCCTACTATAAAGTGCAACAAACCAAGCTGGCATGCTATCCTCCGAAGCAATCAGTGTTAGTGACCGATTCATCGGCAAGAATAACCCTTCAAGCTTTACTCGACATTATGGTCAAAAGAATCCTCCAAAGTTTTCCTAACGATGATGTGCAAAATAAGGATTTAAAATTGATATCTAAATGGGGTTTTGATGGTGCGTCAAACCAAAGCCGATTGATACAAGCAGAAAATGGATAGCGATCAAGACGATTCAAGTATTTTCATGACTTCCTTGGTGCCACTAAAACTGACTGATGGAGACAATACTTTGTGGATGAACCCAAAACGATGCTCAGCAATGTATTGTCGTCCAGTTCAATTTACTTTTGTGAAGGAAAGCGAAGCAGTAGTCATCGAACACAAACGACGAATGGATGAAGAAATTAAGGCTCTCATTCCTACAGAGTGCAATAATAGAAACAGGGTGAATCATCACCTAATGATGACAATGATCGATGGTAAAGTCTGCACGTATTTGTCTCAAGCCAGATCAAGTTCATCATGCTATTTGTGTCTGGCAAAACCGACAGAAATGAACCGTTTGAGTGTAGTAACAGCAAAGACCGTATCTTCTGATATATACGAGTTTGGATTGTCATCTCTACACGCCCGTATAAATTGTATGGAATGTTTACTACATATTTCGTATAGACTAGATTTTAAAGAGTGGGCTGCGAGAGGTAACGAGCACAAAGAAATGCTAAGTAAGAGATAAAAGATTATTCAAGACAAATTTAAAGACGAATTAAATCTATTGATTGACATTGTTAAACAAGGTTCCGGAACTACTAATGACGGCAACACTGCAAGAAAGTTTTTCAAATTTCCCCATAAAACTGCAGCCATTACTGGGTTGGACGAAGAACTAATAAGAAGATTTGCTGTGATTTTACAGGCAATAACTTCCGGGGAAAAAGTAGATATAATTAAATTTAAAGATTATGCCTTCAAAACAGCAGAGAGGTACGTGGAATTATATGACTGGTACTATATGTCATCAACCGTCCACAAATTACTTATACACGGGGCAGACATAATCGAGAAGAATGATGTTGTACCCATAGGAAGTCTCTCGGAAGAAGCATCCGAGTCTCGCAATAAAGATTTTAGGAGGTTTCGGGAACATCATTCGCAGAAAAAGAGCAGGCAAGATTCGAATCATGATATCCTTAATATGTTAGTTGTTTCTTCGGATCCTTTTATAAATGTACAAAGGCCCAAGTTAGATGCCAAGAAAAAGGAGGATTTATTTCCTGAAACCCTCAATTTAATTCAGTTTCAAGAAACTGACTTTGAGTTTCTAGGCAATCTAGATTCTGATTCAGAAATCGACGAGAGTGATAAGGAAAACTAGAAACTTTTTGTGCTTTTAATTATAATTCTATTCAATGTAATTTTTTCATGATCTTCGTTATTTAGCTTTGGTACGTAACTATGTTTTGCAATTGATTTATTTTTAAATATTTTATATTACTATTCTTGTACCTATTTATATTTTTGCATACTTTTGTACCTATGTTTTGTTTTATATAAATTTTATCAACTATTAAAAAATACCTTTTTAATTTATTTTTCTTTTTATTTAATGCCTATTATTAGCGTTAATAAAATAACTAACTTATCGATTGATCTTTACTTTGACATTAGTAGAATTTAATGATTTAAAAAAATACCTTCATTTAGACACAATAATAAAATAATTAGACAGTTGTCGAAAATATTTCTTAGAACTCGTAACATGTCTAATTAACTAATTAGTTTACTTATGTACTTACCTGTAAGAATTTAATTAGTGTACTCCGTAGTTACTATTGTGCGATATTGCAAATCACTTAATCTCTTATTCAGAACTCATTAGAAGGCTAATTTAATATTCAGTGGTTTACCTGTATGCAAAGTTTAGTAATGGTATCCAATTACCTGTTTTAAAACATATATACTATGTAAGGCAAAAATAATTTTCTTGATATTTTAACAAATAACTGGCGAAGATTTAGTATTATATGCATATAACGTGTTGTTTCTTTACTTTTACAATAAAACAAATCGTTTAATGTTAAAAAAAATTAATTAAAAATTAGATGATTTTTAAAAAAAATTCTGCAGCAGGTACCGTTATATGAAGTATGTCAAAAAATCACAAATAATTAGTCCTATAACCATCTCTGAGGATATTACGGTTTTCCTTGCAAGTTCAGAGATATTCAGATTTTTCATGCTAGCTCCATACATTTTTTTCGAGAAAACCTTATAATAAATTTATTTCTGTGCGGAGTTAGCTCAGACGACATTGTTATGTGTATAATAGCTAATAGAAGCCATATCTGTCAACAAAACGAACATCTAGCAACTTTCATTTCTATGTCTATGGAGGTCGATTTTCAGCCCACAGTGCGCCGTATGAAACGGTAGGCCACTACACGAAAAGACGTAGGTCTTTTCGTGTAGTCTTTGGAAGTCAAAGTCGTACCCTAACCAAATAATTGGCAATTGAATCGAGTGAAAGCAATCACTCGAAATGCTTCTATTCTGTTTTTGTTAATTCGGCCGTTTCTTTAGCAAACATGATTTTAATACATGGTGGATGACGGACGTGGACCTGAAACAACCTTATTGGAATGAACGAAAACACAAAAAGGAACCCATCAGTGTCTTCAGCATTTTCAAATTTCTGTTTATAATTACTGTGCCCAGAACTCCCGTCACAACCCCATTTACAGATAAGGGTCAATGATGAACTCGGTTGCACACGCTCTATCATTTCTTTTTGTGCTTGTAATAAACGATTGACTGTAATATCCAATAAAGCTGGTAAATTTATTTCAGCTCGCGTTTCTGTTACCACGATATGTTCTTCGGGTGGGTAACAAGCTTTTTTGGATTTTGCCAGGCAATGGTAGGACGGATATTCATAATGTCCTTTCTTCATAGATGCCTTCCTAATTTGTTTTCTAGGCATTTGTTGTAAGGCCCAGTGGCCAATATATAAGGCTAATGCCTCATCACCACTAAATTTATCGGCAACTTGCTGTATTGTTGAGCTAGTTGGAGCATGTTCGCTTAAGCTTCTAATGGCTTTGGCAACGTGTCTTTGTCCAGTAGACCGCATGGCTACTTCGGCAGCAGTCATGAGCTCTTCAGCACTGCGAGATTGTATTAAATCTTCCACCCTACGTTTCTTTGTTTTAAAAGATGAATCCTCGAAGTCTTGCCTAAGTCTGCCGACTTTCGTTGACTCTTGTGATGTTGACGGTTTTGGCTGCTGGCAAATCACTTGGAACTCACTCTTTATTTTTGGCTATAAATCGTTCCTTTGATATTCCAGCAGCAGTCCAATTTGAGGCGATTGTTGATGAAAGTTTCGCTAATTTCATCTTTATTTCCCGTTCAGATTCCTCGGTAATATTTAGAATATTGAAATTTGCCATCATAAAGTTAAAAAGACGGACATTCCTATTACTATTATCATGTTTCAACCATTCTTCAAAAATTACGATATTTGAAATAGAATGAATGCATTCTGAAAAAAATAAGAAAAAAGTATTTGTACTCATTTGTGCTGATTTAAAATACATTTATATTTTAGTTTAACAAATGAACTAGAGATGTAATCACAAATTGGCCCGTCTACAAAAGTCTACAAGTTGTTCCCAGTCTATCAAAGTTCAAAAACATTGAAAATACGCGATAAATTTTAATGTTTTTTCAGATATATCTAAGATATACAAATTCGTTAACAATACAGTCAAATTTAGTTAAAATGTGTACATTTAGTAATAAAATCCATCACTAAACACTTGACCAAACTAATAACTGCCACAATGAGATGTTGTTGAAAGTGTCACACAGAAGCAACTGTAACAGTAATTTAATTACACTTAACTCATTACCTCGCATTGCAACCCTATGACTCATCATTCTGGAATGTTACACATAAATAATTCTCAGAATTAGAGGTTTGGGGTGTTGTTTACCTGAATTAACTACCTGTTTCCGGGAATTAGAGAGTGACTTTTGTCCACCTAGCTTGTTCTAGACGAAATACTGTGCGTCTGTTCGTCACTGCGGCGCATTCGCGACTGGTTATGTGCCGAGTGTATACCGACTTCGAGGCGCGTAGGTATAACTCGCGTTCCGACCGTTTGTATGAAGATAGAATACTGTTAGATAACATTACCGTGCCCAGACTCAAAACATTTATTTGTACTGATCATAATATAGGCTACGATAATCGCTTACGATCAGGCGATACGCTATATTTGTTTGTTTCTAGTGGAAAACATTTTTCTAGAAATTTCACCAGATTATATCAGTTTTCGTAACTATCTATGGTTATAAGATTGAAATTTACGTTTTATCTACACCTATGATTAAATAATAACAGTACAATGATAAGCATCAAACAGTTGTACGTTTCATTCATGTCATACTGTGTCTAAAGTCATTTACATGACTGTGGAGATATTGATAGCGATCTCTGATTACGATCAAGTTATCATCGATGACTGCAGCTGCGTCACTGCGTCGATATATCAAGAACGTCATTATCCCAGAATAGCAAAACAAAATGTTTACTTTTTGACTTTATTACAATCGGTTATATTCGTTTAATACGGTTATTGCACTTGCAAGTTAGGAGTCACGAGTGTTTTTACCAAATTAAAAAATGTTTGCACGTTTTTCCTAGAATAGAATCGTCTCTTTATTATTGAAGACTTCTTTATGTAACAAAACGTCCTTTTCCCACGAAAATACATTTTTACTAAAGGTGGGTTCACGCTATGCAAGTCCAAACCGAACCGAGCCAAGACCAAACGCAGTCGGATCTATTCGCAAAATCAAGTGTGGACGTACAACAAAATACAAAACACCAACGCCTTAGCGTTCGTTAAAAAATTGAGAATAGGCGGAGTGTGATGATCACGCGCTAAATGCTCAAAGTATGCTCGTTCGAGGCTTCTAAAGATGTCTACTCTACGCAAATGTAGTGCGTTAAGGTGCTGATAGACTAGAGCATTCACATGTAACAGAATATCGAACATTCGCCGTTTTTAAATTGTCAAACTGAACAACGAACAGAGCTAAGCATAAAACCAAACATCGCTATAAACATTTTTACAATCATTCTGGCGAACGTTCTAGTCAATGCTCGTCAAAAAAATATTCTTTATGAAGATGTCAAACTTGACGGTTGCGGAACAATGACAGTATGGCTATTGCGGCTCGGCACAAAGCTTGAAGCAAATTTTCTTTTCGCTAGAACGCTCGCTAAAACGCTCTCTTTTATTTTTCTGTAATGCAACATTCGCTAAAATGCTCATTATAAGTGAGGTCTTTTATCACCTTTACATGCTCTGTTCGCGTAGCAAAAATACACCTTTACAGTTATATAGGTCAACATGTTTTTGTGACTGTCGCCATGAAGACTTAGGTGGTAAACAGATAAATTACATGTGTAGCATTTATCTTTTGTTTACAAGTTAACTGGCTTTACTAACTAACTTTAACAGTTACACCACAGCATCTTAACAATAATCGATTAAAAGGTCGTCCGACCTTTTAAATTGATTATTGTTAAGACTCAAGTGTTAAGATCAATAATTTATTTTCAATCTAAGAATTTGAATTACTTTGGAAGGCACAATAAAGAAACATGTGTCTGAACCCTGGATGTGAGCGTGAATGCGGCCAAGAGATAACTCTAATAACATCATACAATCTAAGATAACTTACAGTGCATCGAACATAAGTTTCTAGCACAGGGTTATTACATTAAAACTGAGTATTACTCAGCTAACTGACGTCACATTTAATAGGCAATTCATTATAATACAGCCTTTATAGGTCAAGCTAGATAGAATTGTAGATCACATTGAGTATCAATATAGTGTCAAGTCGACTGTATTGCATGCCTACAAGTTATACACAATCTCAATTACTGCTTCATGGCCAGAGAGGTTATTTTTGCTTTAAACATATTATAAACTTGTCTTAAACCTTACATACACATTTCAATTGGATGTTCTTATATCCTGTGGACAGATTTAAAGAGATTGTCTTCCAGACCGAACTTTGGCAGTCCATTTCAAAGGAGGCAAATGACTACTTCTGCAGACCAGATGATGGTGTTTAAATATGTGCGGCAATACAAATTCAATTCTATTGCCTCTTTTTAATAAACCTTTGGAATGATAATGCGACTAGAACGGAGCGAGATTAGACGCAGTGTCAATAGCTTTACGTGCGTATCGAGGTACAGTGATCGATATCCGTCTCATAACTTATAGGTCCTTGCAACACCACAAGAATATTTCACACCGGCGTCTTATAAGAACTTCCGATGGTCTTTTACGACTGATTTATTGCATGTTTACAAGCATACAGATTGTCTCGTTGATACAGTCAAGTATAAGTAGCTAAACACTGAATTAATTTGAAACAATGGTGCCAATTCTGTTGTCACAAAATTCTCTTATCTTAGCTAAAATCTCTAAAATTTAGTTTAGTCCTGTCAAACGATATTTCGTATTCTGAAATCGCTACAAGTGACAGGACTAAATTAAATTTTAGAGATTTTTAGCTAAGATAAGAGAATTTTGTGACAACAGAATTGGCACCAATAGTTTATGAATTAAAACTATCAAATGAACTATCGTTTAAC
Source organism: Catocala nupta (assembly GCA_963675205.1). Taxonomy (NCBI): domain Eukaryota; kingdom Metazoa; phylum Arthropoda; class Insecta; order Lepidoptera; family Erebidae; genus Catocala; species Catocala nupta. The sequence goes on from OY776098.1 coordinate 15,240,098, forward strand.
TATTAATTTTGTAGAAACATGAGAACAATGGTTACTTAAAATGATTTAAGAATTCAAAATCTAAATATATTCAGCATCTGCCGTGATCATCACAATCGCGACAGTTTGCTTACGCTTACTTCCTTACAACGTGACATGGTACGTTGGTTTCTGTGACGCGTCGGGCAAAGTACCAATACAATTTTCTGTTAGGTAATTTTTAGTTTAACCAGCGGCACAATGCCTGTAAGATGCCAGTCCGTGCCCACTTTTACTTGGAACCTAAATTGCATTAAGACCTAAAAGCTTTGTCTATCTCTTCCTATGACTTCTGCTGCAATTTTAAGTTTCTTTTTGTCCTTGCATACGTGCATACTACTCGATTCGACACTGAACCAGAATAAAAGTTACACTTGAAAGTAGAAGCGTTCCAAAACAAAAACACTAACCTTACATTTATATTTAAAAGAAATTTATATCCATTCGATTTGAAGGCGTGGCGCATATCATTCGACCAGTATACGTAAACCCAGCTCTACATACAATTACACCTAGTTCAGGGGTGTGATGTCCTGGTGAATTGCGCTGCGTAGTGAAGTGATACTACCAATGGACCGGGTCAGGTGTTAAATAACGCAATGAGCACTAATTGAGAACAATTTACACTACGTTTTACTAGATGGATGACACGCGTCATAGCTGCGTATTTTGATGATTTACATAGAGAAATTGTGGTGTAATCTGTATACTAGTTCTTATATTTAGTATTGAGGGCGTACGTTTTCGATATTAAAGTGATATATCAGGTGAGATGAAGTTATTTACAGCTTACATTTAACTTTTAATGAATGCCTATTAATAGCAACGTTGTTTTTGCTCTTAGTTTATTAAAATAATAAACATCACAAGCTAACACTGGCGACGCAGTTTAATTCACTATTCTGTATTCGTAATTGCAATGCCACAATATTTAAGAGGCGGTACATACTTAAAATATGTACGTTATGGACCCTGTATGGGCCCAGCAAATTTTAACATGTATCACTACTAACTATAAGTCTATGATTCGACCGCTGTTGATTTCAGTGCGCATCTGAAGGCCATATAGCCAAGTGTTTGAGATTATCTATCTAAGACATTCTTAATAGCAGCACAAGTGTTTGGATATGTGCTCGGTTTAAGACAATAGGCTCGCTCCTTACTACTACATTACTCTGGAATCCTATTACGTGGAACTTAGAGACAGCTGGCGAAGTTTGGCTGTTAAAGACTTCTGCCTATCCCTACCGATACTTGATAGTATTATTATTAAGATATAAGTGCTCTATCTTACTTACATCAAATATATGCGATTTTTTATATAGTTATAGGTTTTTTTTTGTTGTTTTAGAGTCTAACCGAATGTGGGCGAGCGCCTCTTTCGTGGGTGTCCTGATCATTATCGGCCTGCCGCTCTGGTGGAAGACTACAGAAGTTTACCGGTAAGTTAATTTTTATCCTAATCCTAACTTTCTAACATTTTTTTATTGCCATTTGTGGCAGACGGGTAAGTGGCCCACCTGATGGAAAGTGGTAACAGCTGCTCATGGACTTCAGCAAAATCAGGACACAGCAAAGACGGTGCCTACCGTGAAAGAAGAACTCGAATGAAGATGCGAACACTTTTTGTCTTTTATACATGTCCTACCATCATAAAATGTCGCATATACGTTGTCAGGGGTACAGAAAAGGACATAAAGTACTATTCATCTAGAAAAAGTACAGTTTGCGATGTATAATCATTTATTGACAAAATGTAGATTAACGCGAATAAAGCCGCGAGCAATACATAATAAAATATCAACGTCATATTTCTGCATGAAATATATTATGTGTTATATAAATACATAAAACCTGCATTTGCGAAGGAACAAGCAGAAATGTCAGTAGCAACACGGAACTACATAAATAGTTGAACAATGAATCAAACTACAAGAACGTTTTATTAATATAGACATTCTAATTACTCTTCTGTATTTACACATTGTCATTAAATTAACCTCTAACTGGTATTTCTTTCAAAATTGGTAATACTTATTAATACAAATGATCTTTTAAAACCTCACGAATGCTTAGTGTCACGTACCCAGGTCAAAAAAAATATTTGCGATACCGTAGAATGGGGTTACTTTGAATCGCGGGGTGACTTTGATAAAAACTTCGCTTTAGTTTTAAACTTAAATTGTGCGAATTCTCAACGCATCCTTTCAGTTTTTACTTACGGCTGGCAGCATTGTATATCATTGTCATTGTGTGTTCAATCGTTGTGGATGGATCTATGCCAATTCGCGAAAAAATACATAAAACATGTAAGTACTAGTTTTGTGTAATTTTTGTTCCTGTTTGGGGATACTTTCGATCACCGTATAAAAAAAGGGGGTATCAAAGTAACCCCGACCATAGTTTAAAGTTGATCACTGACATTTTATTATTTTTCTCAAGAAATAATCAAAATATAAATATTTTTATTAAAAAAATCAACAGTACATACAAAACCGATATTTTTATATTTACATATATTTTTTCGCTCGCATATTTTAAGAAAAATGTAGTTTTAATCCCGATTCTACCTTTTGATTATCAAAGTCACCCCCTTCTACCGGTACTTCTAGAACATATTACGCTAATAGGAAATAAGTCGTTAATCAGTACGGTGTTCCGTTATTGTATGAGGATAATGAGATTTGTTTAAAAATAATGGCCTCTGTCAATGTTGGAGCAGACTGTTATATGATCTTAAAATACTGCGCGGACGCAGCCATCGATCACAAATATGGTGTAGGTACTTATCTTTCTTCTCCTTATTTACTGTCAAATTCCTATTTGATATTAGTACGAGATATTCACATGAAACAGACAATAAGTTTGCACAAAGGTTTTATTTTTGCAATTTTGTGTGTGTCTCGATATTTAATCGAGACAATATGATGAAAACATTGTATCTAAAAGCCGGTGTCCGATCGATTACTAATGACTTTAAACGACAAATGCTGCACTAGGTATATCCATATTGAGCGGTGATCTTACAAACATACATTTGGCAAACACAAAGTACATCTACACTCGGAACAAAGTGCATCACACAAAATAAATATCCCGTGGGGGATTCGAAACCACAACACTTAGCCTGGCGAAATTCACTACGTCATCCGTGCACTTATCATACTTATCTCTGATTTTCTTTGTTTCAAACTTGGATAGGCTTACAGTTATAAAAGGCATAACGTACTTTTATTCTGCATCATTATGCCAAAAATAATTCGCGGCATTGACTCGGTAAGGCATGAAAACCATTGATATATGTACATATGTATGTTACTGGTGAAAACAGATCGAAAAGTACACTTTCCTAGAAGTCTATCACCTTAGTGAAGTAATTCACGCAAAACCCATGCCAAGCCAAGCCACATACCATGATCATGACCACAATACCTATTGAGTGAATTAAATAAACGACATTTAATTAACCTCCGAAGTACCGCCTACTCGCTGATAACAGTGATTGATACTACGAATTTGATTGACATTCTCGCGCCGGCCCAATTAACCCATCAACCCTGGGTGATAACACTGATAACCTTTAGCTCATAATTTTGGTACATGTTTATATCCTGATAATGCAGTTTCATGGCTATAGATAATACGCATTAATTGTTGTTAAGAAAGTTAATGAATATAATCGTATAGCAAGCAGCCTTCAATTTTGGCTGCATCAAAAAGTTTGTATGTATTATTTGAAAGACTGGAAATACCTGCAGTTTTTAAATATTTGATGACGATTGGAAACCGGCCCATCCACTATACAAGGTAGCGAGCGTGCACACCGTGGGGTTTTGGTCCGTAGGCCCGAAGTACGGCAGAGCCGGACATAACCCTCTCGCCTCCCCTTGTGGTGAGAGGGCATGCATCAGGTGATTTCACCAAGTAAAAAAAAAAGTCTTTCACTGACACACTGCTAGCACACTCTAGCTCACATACTTCCTTTTATTTCGGCCTCTTCTTTGTTCCTTTTATTTCGGCAATGCGCGTGATACTGACCATTGGTTTTGCTCGCGACCCCAGACTATAGTCGTCCAGATTCTTAGCCACCTTTGTGTGCAAAATATAAAATAAATATTTGCCATTTAACACAACACTATCAATATATATTGTAGTGCTATTTATACGAGTTTAACCAAAGCAAAACGTGGAGATGAGGATTTTCTGCACCTTGTGCACATAGCAATATCCCGCTGGCAGTACCACAAATATGTTAACAATGGGAACAAAAATCACAGAAATCCGGAACAATCCAAGAATCACGCAATGTTTTCTCACGTATAGGATTACGCCCTACATCACTCTCAATAATAAAATTTAAAAACTATAACCCGACTACGTAAAAAGGAGTCTAAAAGAATTTTAAATTTATATAGCCCATGTCACCCGAGCTATTATTACCAATCTATTGACACCTCATTCATTAAAATCGGTTCAGTAGTTTAGGTGCTACGGTGGAACATACAAACATACATATACAGACTGCCAAAATCACTTCGTCATAGTCGGCTAAAAAGGCTACTTTTTTCGCATATACAACCAAGCTCTGCATTTATAAACTTATTATTTATTTAAATCCTTTCAACACTACTAAATCTACTTTCTTTAGGTATATTTTAAGAATGAAGGGTTTGTATGTTTGTTCGCGATAAATAAAAAAATACTACTCCGATTTGAAAATATGCATTAAGTAGTCCGTTTATAAAAGAAAGCTCTATTACGAAAAAGGCGGTCAATGAACACAATCGTTATTTGATGAGGGTGGAGTGCAGGCCTGGTACTTAAAATGACTAGTCATTTACAATGTAATTAATGACTGAGAATAGACCCCACGACTAATCGATCGCAATTAATAGTTTACCTTAACCGTTGGGTTATCACCGGAGTCACGTTGTCGTTGGCTACCCTCCGACCTCTTTGGTTATCATAGGTATTCATATACATTATAATAGTATGAATTACTATAAATAAAATAGATACTAATTGTTACCAATCAAGTAACCAAAGTAGATTGTATGAAATTTTTTAATGTTATGATAGAAATCAGTGTTTCTACATTGATCTCTGGTACATTGGGGTCGTCATTCTCACCTAACCATAAAATGTCAGCCTTGTTTAAATATTTATTTACTTATTTATTACATAAATTGCAACTACAGGTAATATGGGATGTTGTATTAGTATGTATACAATTAGGTAACACTGTACTTAGCCTTGCGGCATCTAATTATTAATAATAATAATAATAATGTGATTTGTATTAGTATTACATTATAACTAGTAAAAAATCTTCAACAGTGTAATAGCATTTGCAACAAGATTTACTTTAAGCTTTTCTTCACAGTTTTACATTTTAATACTAATCCATTGCTGATCACAGACCTTCTCTGAATAGGACAGACTACGCTATCCTAGTTCTGATTGGGAGGATTCAGGCATTTCCGCGAATAATGTAGATAATTCTCAGAAATAATAATAATAATAATTTTTGTTATTCATTAAAATATAAACGTCTTTGCAAAACACATAACAGGCTACTTATTGTATTAAATTCACATTAAAACTACATATAATATTGTCTTATGTTTACGCGAATGTTATACATTGAAATTAAACACTTTATACGGATTTTATCGCGTTGTTTATTTTACTTTAAACACTGTTATTACATAATTTTGAAAACTCTAACACTACTATTATTGAATTTTACTACTATTTAAGCTATATATTTTTTCTAATTAAAACTATTTGTATTTAAGTTTACACTTTGCCCCGACGTTTCGGTTGCTTTACAGCAGCCATGTTCACGGGGAGACTAAGATGGTAGTTGTCCCAACTACCATCTTAGTCTCCCCGTGAACATGGCTGCTGTAAAGCAACCGAAACGTCGGGGCAAAGTGTAAACTTAAATACAAATAGTTTTAATTAGAAAAAATATATAGCTTAAATAGTAGTAAAATTCAATAATAGTAGTGTTAGAGTTTTCAAAATTATGTAATAACAGTGTTTAAAGTAAAATAAACAACGCGATAAAATCCGTATAAAGTGTTTAATTTCAAAACTACATATATTTAATCTAAAACAAAACATTTACATTTTACATATTGGACACAAAAAAATATTTATGAAGTCTTTTTTGACATAGTATTGCCTGGACCTGTGTTTTCGGTCGTTTCTGATATTACATTCTTATTCTACTGTTGATAAAGTAAGGGAGAAATGTAAGATCTCTCAGAATGCTTTTTTCACCATTAAAGCAAGCGTCAGCTTCCAAAAGTCAGGGGTGCGTGTCATGTACTTCATGTAGTCGTGATCGAGACCACTGCGCGGCATTGGAACAATGCATCCACTATCTGGATGGCTGGCGTAGTGGGCATCTCGCCACTTCCCGCGCGCTTATCGAACCCAAACTTGTTTGAATGTTTGTAAAGTCCAACGCGATACAGGATTATATCCTAATACGGAATTGCTTAAAACTATTAAAAAATAACATAGATAATCTTATACAAAATTATACAAAATATTTTGCCATATATAGTTAAACGTCAGTTTAACCATATATGGAAAAATATCAGCTTTTGCACGAAATATCTAAACAGCGCCATTTTTGGTTTTTCGAGGTCGCAAGTTCAAATCCTGTTTCATAAATTGTCTTCTTCCTCGTTTATTATTTACATTCTTGCTTAACATACGAAAAGCTTTAAAAGTAATAGTTCTAAATAATACGTATACTTATATGTACTATAGAGTTGCGGCAGCACATCGCGCGGCCGGCGGCCAAACAATTTCAATAATTATATTTGGCATTCCAATAATTGACAGGTCAATATTATTTCTAACCTATCTAAAGAATATTATACACTGAAGATAAGAAAATTTTTTGTTAGAAAAGGCTAACTACCAGTAAAATTTGAAAATATTTTTTGCATTTTCTAGCCTATTTATTGAGAAACGTTATAAGTCATAGTGTTGAGGGTTCGATCCCTACAAGGGACAAAATATTATGTCACCTACAAATAGTTGTTCCGAGTCTGGGTATTCTTTATATTCGTTGTTTGAATGTTTGTAAAAACCCCGCGAGGCCGCGACACGGGAATAGTCAATAGTGCCGGCGTAGCTTATAAAAAAGACGTACCGTAACAACTAAAACCGCAGAGCATAGCTGGTACTATATGTATATTACGTCAATATATCCACTATTATATTTAAATATTCCCATACTCAAGTATGATAGATTCTCACACACTGCTAATGGATCTAAAGTATAAGCAAATAAAGAAACTATAAGGTATCAAGTCGCCGTCTACAGTAATTCAAACGTGTTGATTTTCTCAAGGTCTTATACAAAGTCCAATAAATACAATACAATTAATAAAGGTATTATTTTCTGAAATTTTTCTCACGCACGTTTTTATATCATAAGCATAAGACATTCTTCTAGATTTAAGAAAGGAATAAAAATAGAGATGCGTTTTAGAATGTAGCTACTATAAATGCTAACGTGAGTTATTTTGTTTGTTATGCTTTCGCGCCCTAACTGGCCAATCATTACTGTTAAGGTTACAAAATAGGATATATAGCACCTTTCACGTAGAAAAAATACTGTTCCCAAGCGAGTGATGTCGCTGGCAAAAGTTAGTAGGCAATAAAGGAGAAAGTAACTCTATTTGTATGTTACAATTTCACGATTACACCGTTGAATCGATTTTGATGTTTGGTATGGTCGCAGTTGCGTATAATTCTGTTATACAAAGTTAATTTTATATAAATTTAAATACTATTGTCACTACATTTATAATACCAATAAAAGTAGTAGAAAGCAATAAACAAGCTAATTTGTGACGATTTTAAAAATATAATTTCAACATTTATAGGTATTGTATGAAGGAGACTGATCGGGGTCAAGCCCAAGTGTTGCCCAGAAATGGGAATACTTTAATGTTTTACCTTAAAGTAATAGAGACAACATTTTTTTTTTTAATAATTCCCTTTCTTGTTTTCGAAAACTTACAAGTCTTAATTTTAAGTTTTATTACTTTATTTTCTGTTTTTTGAAACATTTTGTACAAAAACAATTGTCAACAATTTGTGTATATGTCTGTCTCTATCGTGCACGTGGTGCTTATCTATACCTACATTGCGCACGCGCCGCTGTTTTGCATCGCACTTCGCGCAGTTCAACATCACGCGTAACGTGAACCGTTGTGTACTGTGCGCTTTTCTCTTTCATATTTCTTAACCACTCGGCATTTCTTCTGGCAAGTCTGTAATTATGCGATAAACCACTTTTTTACAGACTTCAGAATCGCTGCAGCTCTCACAAATGCCTTCCACGTTGATATTATAGATAGCCTTTATGTCCTCGAATTCATAAATATAGCCAGGTAGCGGCTGAATGTTGCCAATCACTTGGTAGATTATATAGACCATAGAAGGCTTTAGACATTTTCGAAGTTGGCTCTACTTCTGTTTACTGAACTTCGAAAATGTTTCAGTAGTGGAGGATAATGTTCCTGCATTTCCTGTGTTAACACCGAAGGAGTTGACTCTAATCGCTGTAGGAACCTACCAAATCAAACTAGCGCCAAGCTATTACAGCGAACATGTACGCATCACTGTGGCATTCATTCATTATACAAAAATATAACAGCCAGCTTAATGATCTATCAGATTTTTCGATGCCTTCCAATAACGTCCAACTTGTACGAGCGCACATAAAGATTAAACACACTTCCCTTAAAATCTACCATAGCTATATTTTAATTGACGAGGATAATCATGGACTAGATTGCATCAAACACTTTTGCTGTTCTTCTTTTAATGGACAAAGAACGACTGGCAGACAGCTGCCTACCCTAAATACCAAACTACGCACATAACGTGAGCACAGGTCCACGTCATATGCGTAGTTTGGTATTTAGGGTAGGCTAGGCACCAAGAAGTTGTTAGGCGCCCTGCTTTATTTCTCGACAGAATTATTCTCGACGACGATGATGACGAATAATCAATAGCTAGCGCAGGCTTCGAAGCAGTTAAGTAGTGGGTCCTGCGACTCACCTCTCCCCGATCGTGTCTGTTCGCCGTCCCAGAAGCAGTCAATTATGATTTTTGCTTAATTAAAAATTCGTACAAAAAGACATTTTTTATAAATACTCCTCGGATAGATTTTGATGTGCTTTGGGTTACAGGGTAGTATTAATCTAAGGAACATGATGCACTATGTGTCAGTATTGGTCAGCACTTGGACCAACTTCCATATATAAATGGTCAATGTCCTTTGTTTTTTGAAGTTTAGACACAAACTAATTTTACTGTCTCTGCGTTTAAAGTCTAGGCTTACCTTTTCTAACGCTAAGAAAGTAGATTTTGAACACATTAAACATTCACTGGACACTGACACGGCCTACGGATTGCACGTGTGTATCACCAAACGGGCAGTTAAAGGTATATCTACACCATTGTGGATAAAACATTAATATGTATGTATATATAAAACTAGCTGACCCGGGCAACTCCGTCTGCTTTATATTAGAGATTTTCCCATTGCAACATTTTTCATTGCTGCTCCGCTCATATTGGTCGTGGCGTGATGTTATATAGTCTATAGCCATCCTCGGTAAATGGGCTATCCAACAATAAAAGAATTCTTCAATTCGAACCAGCAGTTCCTGAGATTAGCGCGTATCCCACACGGGACAAAAATTTGTGTGATCCACAAATGGTTGTTCCGAGTGTCAAAATGGATGTCCTTTGTGTCCGTTGTTTAAATGTTGTAAAGTCACCCGCGACACAGGAATTTAATTTAAAAATTAATTTATAATGTTTTAAATATTTCTTTTTAAATCTCTATAAACTGCCTATATTGAGAAGTCAAGACGAATATTCGGTCAACGTCGGATCGAGTTTAACCATTAAATTTTACTATTAGAACAGCACTTAGGGTCTATGATTCAACATTAGCATAATGTAATAATATAAACTTCCATATGAAGTACTAGCCATTTTCTCTGTATCAAGTCGGTTGACGTTAATGCGATGGTCCGTCATGAAACATTGTCTCGATACCTTGTAACGCGACCGCTAATTGTGTAAATTGTGTAAACTAACTGAGAACAATGTATTCGTTAACCAGAACATACTCCTTTGTAATTGTCAGTAAGTACTTACTACATCTAAGATATACGGTACATTCTTGTAATCTACATCCTCTGGTAATTGCCAATCTTAACTAATATTATAAATGCGAATGTGAGTTTGTTTGTTTGTTACGCTTTCACGCCTAACTACTGGACTGATTATCATGAAATTTCGCATACACGTTGTCAGGGATACCTACAGAAAAGGACATAAAATCTTCTTATCCAGTATAAGTACTAATCCCGAGTAATTAAAAATTATCATAATCTACATTTATGCGAGTGCATAAATGTAGATTATGATAATTTTTAATTACTCTAGATTATTATCTTGCGAGCATTATCTAGTTATGTCTAAACTAGATTTTGTCTGCGACTTTGTTCACGTGAATCCATATAAATGTCTACAGGGGTAAAAAGTGGTGTGTTATGTGGTAATCCACAACATGGTCTATCCGTGTGGTAATTTTTATCCAAATCCGTTCAATAGTTTACGCGTGATTGAGTCACAGTCATCCATACATATTTATAAACTTTCACATGCATATTATTAGTAGGATACTTAGCTATAACTAGCATGTTTTCCATCCTTCTAAATAGTGTGCTGGTAGGGTATGAGACTAAGATTTCTGATCTACCTACCGACAACGCAGTTCTCCGGCAAACGCTGCAGGGAACGGCTGCAAGTGAGCAGAAAATATATAAATGATGATTATTTTAGCTGCAATCTGCAGTAAGCTAACATACCGACAGAGGCGACAGATAGGCTACTCTAAGTTCTTGTGGCAGTTCTGCTGTTTCCTAAACTAGTAATACGCATGATTGCATTCAAATAATATTCGAACACAGTTGTGTATGAGGCAAAGTAGACTTACTATGGCAATATTACATTTGTGCGTAGTACGTTTGTACTACGCACAGACTTATATTTTATAACAATTATCTCTTTACATAAGGACAGTTGATTTTTGACACATATTCGATAAAATATGTCAACATTTTAATATCCGTAATGGAAATGTCTCGATTCTTGAAAATAGGAACCGGCTCTTTAAGAATTCAAACAAAAATTAAAATTTAATTTTGTTCTATTTAGGAACAGCCGCTCGCTTTAGGAATACATCTTGTGTCGCAGGGAACCTTACAAGCACTCAAACAACGGATACGAAGAACACCCAGACTCACGACAACTATTAGTGGATGTGTGTGGTGACACTCCAACACTGCGCTCAGTGGTCTGCCACTGCGCGCAGTGTTGTAGTTCGTAGCTATTGCTACTGAGCAAGGCAACCACTTCTACTACACACACTACACCATCTGTGCAATCACGTGCTATATTTATTTTACTTATACTGACTCGTAATTCTCGGCTCCCAGAGTAACGCTGCCATATGACAAGATCAGTTCATTCGACTCACTGTCGCATGTCATCACGACGGAGCTGACAGTGCTGGCCAACGATGAAGCAACTGCCTCGGAGATTGCGCGACTCGTCGAAAAGGAGTTTAAAGATTCTCGTAAGTAATTTTTATAGTGCACTCATATATACATAGTTTGACGCATATTTCCCATAGGGTTAGGCAGAGGTATTTATAGCCACGTTTCACAAGTAATGGAGCTATAGTCCAACGTAATTAAGGGCAGGCTTATTGACGTCTACCAGTACCAGACTCGATGCTGGCACTAAAAGTTTCATGACAGAAAGCATCTTTAAAAAAAGTTGTGGTAGCAAACATTTTACCTGATGTTATGAGGTAAAACGAATACCAATAAAAAATAAAAATTGTTTATTATCATTCTCTTATATGCTATTTTATAATCAGTAATTGAGGTACTCCTTTTAAGTAAACATTATCTGTGTTAGATAACCCTGCTCTTCACATTATAGTAATAATGTAATTGCACAAGTTTCACAATATTTAAACAAATGGTTAATAAATTTAAACTTAGGTATTTAATGAAATTAAACTACTATATACGGATTTTATCGCATTGTTTATTTATCACTGTATTACAAAATTTTAAAACTATTACACTACTACTACTACTGAATTTTACTAATTTATAAGCTAATAAAATTATTTAAACTATTAAATCTATTTATATTTAGGTTTACACTTTCTCCGACGTTTCGGTTGCTTTTCAGCAGCCATGGTCACGGGGAGTAGTAGTGTAATAGTTTCAAAATTTTGTAATACAATGATAAATAAACAACGCGATAAAATCCGTATATAGTAGTTTAATTTCAATGAATAATATTCGCGTAAACAGAAGACAATATTAGGTATTTAACTAAATTTGTTGAGTAAATAAGTGTATGTATATGTAAATATGTTTGTGGCTGTGAGAATGTGTGTGCATGTGCATGTGTGTGCGTGTGTATATGTGTGCATGTGTATGTATGCGCGTGTGTGCATCGATGAGCAACTCCAATTCTACTATCGCGCAATAGAATCATCACATTACCAGCGGCATAGCGCCTGATTATGGTACCTGGAAATTCTACTCGCCACAAAGACTCCACAGAAGGTTATTAAGCTTTAGTAAATTGTGGAGTAAAAATACTGCAAACATTTTGACCATTCCGGGTATTTTCCAGTGCTTTTTTCTTATTATCTAATTATGATAAAAATAAATCCACGCGAATACAAAATATATGTCTGCCTCTTTACCTCAATTTTTACACTAACTGTGGGTTACGTGCTACGTTACTACGTGCCGCACTTACGTTTTCCGCTTGCAGTTTTTACCGCAGAACATAATTATGACCACCCATATATTGACGTCAATTACCACAATCCTAAATAATATCATAAAGGCGAATGTGAGTTTTGGATTGTGGTTGTTAATGTCATGATATGGGATTTGTTTGTTACGCTTTCATGTCTTGACTACTCGGCCGATCATCATGAAATTTCGCATAAACGTTGTCAGGGGAACAGGATAGGACATAGGGTACCTTTCATCCACAAAAAAGGATTGTTACTAACCTAACCTACATATAGGCGAATGAGGCCGCGTAAAAAAATATAGTATCACATAATTATAACTACTTGAAGTGGTCTCTCAGTGGTCGAAATTCGGTCACAGGTAACTCATGTTTCTCTTTGTTAGTTTCCTTATAAAATTAAACTATGCCTAATTTCACTCTTCCGTATGCGCTATAACTGCCTCAATGGCGCAGCGGTTGTGAATGCGACTGCTGTGCACGAGGTCTCGGGTTTGAATCCCGGGTCGGGCCAACAAAATGTTATTAGGTTTTTCTGTTAAGAAAGCTCAATAGCTGCCCGGAGTTAGGAAGTTGGCGGTGTTAGACATCCGCCGTGTCTCGGCAAGCACGTTAAGCCGTTGGTCCTGCGCCTGATCTCTCTCCGGTGGTATCGGATTACTGTCCCATCGGATCATGATGCGCACACACTTGTGCACTATAATATCTCCTGTGCAGATGGCCAGTCTCCGTTGAGACCGACCGCCGTGACCAAAATTCATTATTTCACATTATTATTATTATATGCAATAAGCTTAAACTGGAAAACTACTTTTTAATTCAAGTATTAATATATAATAACCTACTATTTTCCTTATTGTAATATAATAAAAAAACTTGTCTCTTCCAGCCGTCATAAATTTGAAAATCAATAAATCTAATATACTACAACATCTACCCGAGACCTTGGACTCCATAGCTGATGAGGAAGAAGCCGTGGAGGAGGTAGCTGCGTACTTTGACCTGAATAAGCATAACAGCTTCTACCTGGTGCAAAGGAAACCGCTGTTCAAGAATGTGTGGTTGGCTGGAGAGAGGCTCATGTTCTTCAGAGATGCCAAAGGTATAAGTCAATAATCAATCTACTAGGGCGGTTGCTAAAAGTGTCGTATTCTGCGATCCTGTAGCGGACACCATGTTTGACAAAATCTCGGTAGGTCCTAAGGTCCTAGTTTTACTGGTGGTAGGGTTCTCCAAGGTACACCGACCCATTTTTATTGTCATTTGTACTGACGTAATTGTTGTTATCTCATTGCTTTTGGAATTCAAAGCGTAAAAGCGAATGATGATCTATTTTTCGCAACTTTTACACTTGCAACTACTAAATATTGTGGTGTGGAGTATAATCTGTTTAAGTCCTACATGGGATAAAAATATATAGTCTCACGCCTTTAACCCCGAAGTAGTCAGCCAGCTGTAATTTAGGTCCTTTGTAGGTTTCACGAGGTGAGCCTATTGTCGTCTATCAGGCACTGTTCCAGACACCGTGATGTTACTAAGAATTATTTTACAGAAAATCACAATAACACTTTGCTTAATCGGAAATCGAACCAGAGATCTCATGCTTAGCAGTCGCAATCACTACCGCTGTGCTAACTAAACACTATATTAGTTTAAAGTTATGTAATAAGAGAGTATAAAAAAAATTAACAACGCGATAAAATCTGTATAAAGTTGTTTAATTTCAAAGAATATCCAATCACACTTTGCCTTACCCGGGAAACAAGCACTAGACCTTATCTTACATAGCAGTGACATTCACTACCTCTGCACCACTGAAACAGTAAATTCAGGACTAACGACGCTGGCTTTTATAAATAGAAATTTAATTTATTTCAGCCGCAACGACCGTCGTGGAAGCCTTAAAGCGTATTGTCTACCAGACTGGAGTGTTAGAAGGTGCAAGCTCAGAGTCAGCAGACGAAGCTCGCCAGACCAGATTCCCGCCTGGAGCTGGGTACCATGTGGTGCTATCAGTTGTCCATCCCAGACCTGACACGCTGAAGGTAGACTTGGATGCTGGGACAGCTGTTGAAGGTAATATTATTTTCTTTACTTGTTAAGGTCATACTGAAGACCTGATACTTTATATCGGTAGCTTTTTCTATGGATACAGAGATGTTCTCGCAAAAATCTATTATTTTTCGAAACAGAACCACCTGTACTCTACAGAAAATGGTGGCAGCCGTAGCGCGGGTGTCAGCCGCCCGGGGCGGAAAAAATTTGCTGCCCTCTTTTTTAGGTATTTCAATTTAAAAGACTTTAATAGTCAGCAATTCTAAAAAACTTTTCGGTAAGAACAGTCGTCATTATTGTGTATTGTATAGTTCAAATATTTACAAGATATTATTATTATTTATTGTGAAAATTTGCCGCCCCCTAAAAGTGCCGCCAGCTACGCCACTGTGCTTATGAATCAGCAGCGTTTGCCTTAGGAACACTGGCTTTGTCTGCACGGTTGGCGTAGCGGGCAAGCATTCGCCTAGTTGCTGCCGATGCCGCTGCGAGTGTTGTGAATTCCAGACAAAACAATTATTTTTGTAACCCACAAATTATTATTTTGAGTCAAGGTATAGGAGTGTAAGCTTTGAGTCCGTTAACCTATTGAGTTGCAGCGGCACACGGATGGCCAGACACAATACATTTTATTTATGTCTGGTGTTATAAGACTTGACAGAGTAATATTATGTTTGTAAAGTCTACTGCGACTCAGGGCCTGAAACATCACGCGGGAGATGTTTTACAAAGATATCCTTTTCTTGTTATCCTTTCTTTTCTTTGTAAAATATATATACATAAAACTAAAGAACTCACGTATAGAGGTTTCGTTATTATGCTTACAACAACGTCCTCATAAAACTATAATGCATAATTATACTATAACTGCGATAGTAACTCCCGTTTGCTTCTTTCTGGGTCTAAATATCTTGACAGATATCCTTCTTATATTCTATAGACATTACTTTACCTCATTAGGAATATAACCCTCTAAAACGCCAACAATTTTTCAGACTCTTATCAGAAACAGCTTGTAGATAATACATAAACACTTAACGATACAACTAGCGCCATCTCTAATGTTAGTTTGAAACTAATACACTGACAGTCTCATAAACTGCATCAAGGTTCAGGATTACTTTCGAATTAATATTTTTGATAAGTATGCAAACTTTTTAGATTAAATTAAATAAAAATATCGAGTCTGTTCATTAATCATAAAAAAACAATATTAAAAAATAGAACTGCAGTAAAAGATTATAGCCGGGAAAATTAAATATAAGCATAGTCTCAAATTCGTGTGTTATTAGAGTAAAGTTGGAAATTAATTATTATTGTTTTTTTTCATTTGCGATTTAAATTATTGTTACCAATAATATTGATTATTAGTCTTTTAAACTCAACAAAAGTTTCGTAACCATAAATATGGATACTTCGTCCGAACAAGCCGCTCAAATTGCGGCATTGGTGCGGGAAGGCTTGAATCAACGAACGATTGCTAGAAATTTAAATTTAAACCAGTCTACGGATTCTAGAATATACCGAAGGTTTGTAAAAACAGGTTCTTACAAAAGGAGACCCGGTACCGGTAGAACTCAAGCAACCACCCGTCGTGATGACCGATTTATTGTTTCAACTTCCCTACGAAATTGTTTCCTCACGTCAGTAAACATCAAAACAGAGCTGAATGAAGTGCGTGGAGTAAACGTGTGTGCAAGAACAATAAGAAGGAGGCTTAAGGAAGCGGCAGTCACCCCTTTTAGACCAGCAAACGGTACAAAGCTGTCTGCAACTCACAGACAAGCTCGTTTAAGATTTGCCCGTGAACATCTTAATTGAACTGAAGAGCAATGGGCCTCCATATTGTTCACCGATGAGTGTAGGACATGTTTAAATGGTGCAGACGATCGCACAAGAGTCTATCGTCGACGTGGGGAGAGATATGCTGAAAGTTGCATTAAGGAGCGTGTTCCTTTTGGAGGTGGTTCGTGTATGGTATGGGGTAGCATTTCGATCATCGGGCGAACGGAACATGTTTTCATCGACATGGTTCGTCAAAAGAGTAGAAGAGGTGGTTTGACGGCACAACGCTATATAACAGTTTTATAACAATTATGTTCGGGTACTTTGAAATAACTACACTGGAACATTGAGACAACTACCATCTTAGTCTCCCCGTGACCATGGCTGCTGAAAAGCAACCGAAACGTCGGGGAAAGTGTAAACTAAAATAAAAATAGTTTTAATAATTTAATTAGCTTAAAATTAGTAAAGTTTAATAGTAGTATAGTAGTGTAACAGTTTTCAAAATTATGTAATAGATTGTACAATAAACAACGCGATAAAATCCGCATATAGTAGTTTAATTTCTATGAATAACATTCGCGTAAACAGAAGACAATATAGGTTAAATTTAAATATGTATAAAAAGTTTGAATACTTGGTTAAAATGTTTATTTCAAAGGCGTCTTGAACATTGATGCAGTTTATGAGGCCGTCAGTGTATTTATGTTCTTGTGGAATGAGGAAGCCCATCGGTTTATAACTACTCATTAACAATTTAAAATCGACTAATGAATTGCAAATTTATTTGTTGTCGCAATCGGCAGGTGTCGGGTTCATGAATAGCTAATGTGTTTATACTTTTTACGTGCTCTCTTTTATTTGTCTTCCGTAATATTCATGTTGAAAACATGTAGCTTATATATATAACTGTATGCCTATATCTACAATATAATATGTTAAGACCGCCGCGCGCTGCGTCGCAAGCGTGGTATATAATTAAAACGGTTTATAATATTGAAGAAATGTTTATTTTCTTTCAAATTTTATCGTATGTTCTAATTTATACCTATTTACACAAACTAACGCACTTAGCATAAATATATGTACACGTTATATTTCAATATAATATCTACCACTAGGGGATCGAAACTGTGTCTCTTAAACACGGGCTATTCTGTAGCCTATCTAGGAAAACAGTACTCCTCCCACGAAATTGTCGATCCAAATTGTACTATCGATGTAACCTACTATTGTAAAAACCCTACAATCATTTTTGTGTAAATAAAGTTATTATTATGTTTCTCTTATCACAGGTACATTCTAACAGATTATATTAGAAAATACCTGGCCCTTTGGGAGGCTTACACGTAGACATGGATCCAAAGTGAAGAGGCCCTTCGAGAGTTTTAATCAAAGGTGGGATGGAACACCTACAGCGGCACTAGCCGCAGCAGGCGTAGAACTATTGCTACGTATGGATTCTAATATATGTGCTATAAGTATGGGTGTTTGGTGGACCGGTATATTGTTAACTATGGATGAAAAACGGCGTCAGCCCTGAATACTCTAATAGGATCAATGCAATGGGCAGACGGTGACTCGCCAACTCACTAGATGGGCCCCCTGAATAGCCACTATAGGCATACAAGCCAGCAGCAGAGGGCAACACCGGTGCGGCGCCTGTTTCACCATCACGGGTCTCGTGACAACGGAGACCCGGAGCGGGTTGCGCCGTAGTTATGCCCTTGAAAATGATTCTTCCACCCCCAAGCATATAGCTCTAGCGGCCCTCCTCTGACCGGCCGACTAAAGCAAGCCAGAGTTGAGAGTCCTACGGGCGCTCTTGAAGTTCCACCCCAGCCAACCAGTAACGGCAAGCAGTGGACGAGGCCCTAACCAACTCTCTGAGGCATTCAGGACCGCAGTGTCGCCACTCACATTCAGCCCGCCACAAGCTGCTCTGCGGTTTGTGCGCTTTAATTTAACCTGGTGATACATTTTTTGTTTATATCACAAGGCGAAGGTGATAGTTTAAAAGCTAGTGTACTGTGCCCTCCGATATCGCGTTAGTCTCATGATGAGATAACGACTGTCCCAGAGGGGTTTATTATTATTATTCCATTTATTCCAATATTTTCTCGTTATTATATTTTACATTATATATAAAAAAAATTAAAATAGGGCCACGGAAACCCAACGATATCGGGTGCAGGGACCAAGCTATCGGTGGTTAGGGCTCCAGAGAAAGGAACCTCCGCACTATGCCCCGCGTCGAGCAATACTGCCTTCTGAATCGAGGACTTGACCCAACCATTCAACGCGAGCCTCTTAAGATGGTGGTCGAGGCTCTAGGCAATTAACCCGTTTACCGAAACGTCTATCGGTACAATGATCGCCGAGCGCACATCCCACATGTCGACAACCTCGCAAACCAAGTCCATATATTTAATTTGTTTATCTTTTTCAGCTTTCACGAGATTCTCGTCATGAGGGATGGTGACATCGATGATCATTGCAAGGCACTCTAATCGATATATCACCACTAGATCGGGCTTGTTAGTCACGACAGTTTTTTATTATTATTATACTCTTTATTTAAATCTTTACAATATATTTTATTTTAAATATACATTTGAAATATAAAATATATGGTACCCCTCTGGCATCGGGAACAGCGTCCAAACTACCGGTGGTTAGGATTTCAGAGATAGGAACCTCCCCACAAAGCGTGCCGTAATAGCACTGCCTTCTGCATCAAACCCTTGATCCAAGCACCTAACGCGAGCCCCTTTAGATGGTGATCGAGGCTCTTGGCTATTAGACCATTGACAGATATGACTATAGGCACAATGATTGCCGAATCTATTATTATAATATTATATAAAATAAATAAAATTATTTTATTATCTACTCAAAATTTACAATACTCAACATTAGTTTTACATATTTTGTACACTGATAAATGATTATTTTGGCAATATGCACGAGTTACAATTTCTTATTAAACCCTGTCTCTCAAACTAGGACGAGGGTCGTGTGTATAAGCAGACAATGTTGGTCCTAATAGTTTATTATGCTATACCTCTATTTAAAGTGTAATTATGTAATTATGCATAATTCACTAATTATGCCTGTGATACAGTGGTCTTGTAAATCAAAATGTGAAATCGGTAGGGCTCCCAAGTAAAATCGGTATATTTGGGCCAAAACTCGGTAAATCAAGAAAAACAATAAATTTAATAAAATCTCTTTATTTTAAACTAAGAATGTTATTATACTCTTATCTTATCTTATATACGCGGGCCAGTCAGTGCAGACCGGCGACACTTCGACCCAGTGGGACTTTTGTATCGGCCCAAAGATATATCCTTTAGGTATCTCCTTATGAATGTACTGCATCAGCTGCAGCGTACACTTCAGAGAGAGAAGCCTGAAGTCTACGGAACCTACACTAGTCTGTTTGTGTTCTGCCTGCCAAGTTTGTTGAAGGCCTTAACACAGTTCAGGACCAGTCCGGAGTCCACCCTACAGTAGTCCAGAGCCTTGAGAGCATCTTGACTGTCACTGAGAATAAAAACAGTCCTGTCAGTGACATATTGTTATTATTCTCCCGAGCGCCGGCAATTATAGCATAGGTTTCCGCTTGGAAGACCGTTGTATATTTGCCCATGCTTTGGCTCACCTTGCAGTCGGTGGCATAAATACCAGTGCCTGATCCTGTTTCCATTTTGGAACTATCAGTATACCAGATGGGACAACACTAGTCAGGGGATTGTTCACCTTGTCTCCATTTGTCCCTCGTGGGGACCTTTATTTTAAAATTCTTTTTGAATATATGCATTGGTTGCATATTGTTGCATCCCATGCTCATAATCCATTTGAGCTCCTTCGAAATCTCCAATTTTGTGTGTCGTGTTTCCGGCATGTTGACGCTCCACAGCCCATGCACAGATAGTCTATGTAGCGCCTTTATCGCCTCTAACTCCACAACAATTTGTAGCGGCATTAGATCCAGCAGGACTTCTAACGCTGCCGTTGGCGTAGTTGGGAACGCCCCTGTAATAGCCATGCAGGCCAATCGCTGCACCTTCGACAGCGCGTTCCTGCATGTTGCAAGTTTAGTTCTTGGCCACCAAAAAATGCTTCCATACGTAAGTATGGGTCTTATCATCATCGAGTATAGCCTCTTGATAACCTTGGGCTACAGCCCCCAGGTCTTCCCATAAGTAGAACGGATCATGCCAAAGAACCGGTAGGTCTTCTCTATGGCTTTGTCTACATGAGGTTTCCACGTTAGTTTGTTATCTAAGGTCATGCCTAGATACTTCACCTTCGTGAACTATTGTAGCTGCGTACCATACATGGAGAGAGTTCCCAACCTTGTCAGAACCCTGTTCCTAGTAAACGGCACGACAGTAGTTTTCCGTGGGTTGATCGATAAATGGTTACTACTGCACCATTTTTCCACCATAATCAGGGCCTTCTGCATGAGACTAGATACCGTGCTCGGGAATATTCCGTTGACGAGACGAGTATCACAAAGTCATCCGCATATCCGGCCGTTAAGTACGGACCTTTGTTGAGTTGTTCTAAGAGTGAATTGGCTACCAAGCACCATAAGACTGGTGAGAGTACTTCACCCTGAGGGCAGCCTTTGGTGGTCGTTGCATACATTTCATCTCCTAACAACTCAGACCTAATGATTCTTCCCCTGAGCATACAATCGATCCACTTGCAAATGGTTGGCTTTATGCCGTGATTTGTCGATGCCACACTAATGGCATCAAAGGTGGTCCGATCGAAAGCTCCCTCAATATCCAAGAATGCAGCAATGTATACTGCCCGGTTATCCAATGCATGCTCTGCCTTATTTACCACAAAATGCAGTGCCATCTCAGTGGATTTTCCCGACTGGTAAGCACATTGTAGACTGTGGAGGGAGAATTTCCTCAATGCTCCCTCCCTAACATGACTATCTACTAACTTCTCTAGGGCTTTCAAGAAGAACGATTCAAGACTGATAGGTTGGTATGCCTTGGCTTCTTCGTAGTCCTCTTTGCCCGGCTTCAGTATGTAGATGACTTTAACTCGCCTCCATATCTTTGGAATGTATCCAAAAGCTATGCAGGCTCTGTATAGTCTGCACAAATGCAGAACCAAGAGTGCAGCTCCCTGTTGTAGGATAATGGGATAAATCATGTCTGGACCAGGTGACTTGAACGGTTGAAAACCATTTAGAGCCCAGCCGACCTTCCCTTCATCCACTACCTTCCTTGCTGTGTCCCAATCTGCTTTGGTTGTACGGTAGCCTAGTTCAACCAGGCTAATCGGGTCCTCCAGCTCCTTTTCTATTACCTTACAGTCCGGAAAGTGTGTGTTTAGCATCATGGCTAGTGTCTCCTTACCAGACCCTGTTTGCTGCCCATTGCCATCTCTGATGGTTGTCAATGTGTGTGCTCTGACAGTCGAGATAGCTTTGGAGAGTCTCATTCCTTCAGGAATAGTACTGATGTTTTCACAGTGGGCTCTCCAAGCCTTCCGTTTGGCTTTCCACACAACTTTGTTGTAGTTGGTCAAACAGCGAGCATAACCGCTATAGTCCCTGCTAGTCCTAGCATTGTTAAACGCTCTTCTGGCTTCAAGCCTCAGCTTGACCAACTCTGGCGTCCACCACGGTACCCTCTTGGGCTTAAGTTCCCTTTCAGGGCAGTTACTTGTCCAGGCTATATTCACAGTCTGGACCAATTTTTCTGCTGTAAACTCTATGTTTAATGTAGAATTGAGCTTATCCTTAGAATCCGACAGATCTATTCTGAGGTCACTCCTACAGAAGTTCCAGTCCAGTCCTCGCACAACGATCTTAACTGTCGTAAGATCCCTGGAACAGAAATTGTACAAAGGCATTGCCTTTATTATTAGTGAAACAGTTGTGAAAAATTGCACCTAACGTCCCACCCAAGTCTCTTATCCTCCCCTCTTTAACATAAGGTACCTAAATCAGGACAATATCATATTCATTCATCCGCAGGTGGCGGGCCAGAAAGGCCATTGCCCCGATGCAGTGATGAAGATTTATTTGTTCCGCCATACGCTCTGCCTATATGGTAGTGCCTTCGGTGGTAGCCACTACTGGCCGTCTCCTCTGCTCTCTTCTTTCATCATCGCCTCCGCAGCATCCGGCGACGACAGATCTAGACCATCAATGTGTCCGATTATGTCGTCGGTCTTTGGGGATGCGCATAGCGATGCGGTGTAGAAAGCCGTACCGGTCTCTTCCACCGCAAGATTTACGGCCTCCTCCCTCACGCCGCCATCGATTGGCACCTTCTGCACGTTTGGATCTTCAAGGATCTTGTACGTGCTCTTGTCCATGCCAGCATGGAGACAGAAGCCGCCTGCCTTAATGACCGCGGCTGACACGCTGTCCACCAAGATGAAGCGCCTGGTGTGCGTCTCTTCGATCTGCGTGCCCAGCACCTTCCACCCGCAGGTCCTTAGAGAGGGATTGAGGCGCTGCAGCATGGTCAGCACCCTTGAAGCATCTAGGCACCAGGTATTCCGAGACTTCAAGGCCATCTTCATTGGCCTTGGAAGCTCCTTGGCGCTGACCAGTTTGAGCTTTGCGTTCCCAACGGTTTTCCCATCGAGACCGCGAAGCCACTCTGCAGCTCTCTCTCCCTCACATGTCACGTGCAGAGCTCCTCTGAGAAGTGCACCGACACTTATAGCCGACAGAAGATCCGGCGTGGCCTCTAACGGGTCCCAAATGGCTACCCGTATAGGCTCCACCTGCTCTGCAACTAACAAAACGTCAGGAAAGTTGTCGGCAACAACGGCCATTTTGACTCTCGTCAGCGCCTCCCTGTAGAAGTCACCTAGGGTCTTGGCCCTCTTGTTGTCACCGACCTGAGCGACAGTTTCGCCGCTCACTTTCCTGACTCTTTTAGAAGGGCCTGCACCGGGTGCCAGTGCCAACTGCCGCTGCAGTTCACGCCGCTTGCGGTTGGCACACCCGCTGCGCCTCTTCCTACTCCAGGTATGGCCTGCAGAGTGTGTAGCCGAGTTTGGTGCCCCCGTAGGGTGTACCTAGCCCGACTGCTCCCTGCTAGCCTCGCCGAAACTAGAGGGCTGACAGCCACTCCCCGAGGGTGTTTCGCTAAGATCCTCCTTCGGGTATTCTTTACGCCTCTGACCCTCTCCGGGGCTACCACGCCCTCTGCTTAGGGTGCCCTTTCCAGGGTTACCTCCTCTTCACACCTTAGAACTGCCCGGGTGAGCACCATTCCCTCGGCTTAGGTTCGGACGGCCACTAGGGCCATCACGAACATGTTGCTTAGGTATGAAGGTGCTCCCACGTGCAGCTCCTACACTCGCTTTACCCTCTCCCCCTAAGGGTTCAGAGGTCCTTAATAGAGCTGCTGTACCTCCTAATACAAGCAAATTATTGCTTAAGACGATTTAATGTAAAACCCTGTATGTGAAGAAATAAACATTTTTATTTATTTTATTTATTTATTAATTGCTCGCCCTTATCGGTCAAGCCTTTGTTTTAGTTTTGACAGAGTCCATGTTTGGTCTATCATTGAATTAACCTGCTAGCTCCTCACCCACCTCGGGGTCCTCAACGTTGGAGATGCCTTGTTCAGGCACCAGAGCTACCAGCAAGGTATAGCGCCCCCGAGTGAGCTGTCCTCAAGACGTACAGCACAAGTCGCTCCACCCCAAACCACTGAGATGGGAGACGAGCACTGCCGGCTGCCGATTTATCGCAACTGGCTAGACTGCAACCTCCCGTGTGGGAGGAAATCCAGACCAAAGGGGCGTGTTGCAGATCAGCGGCAACACCATCACCACATCACCACTCAACCTCCAGGATTCCTTTATCCCTTCGTACGGGTCTCCGCGCACGGCACAAACACGCGGGTGATCATCCTCCCCTGCCTCGCCATCAGCCTCAACTTGTGATGACGGGGCCGCAGAGATATGACCACAGAATCTCTGCAGCGGACTGGAAAGGATTGTACGGGAATATGGAAAAGGTAGAAATGCTACAGGTGCGTCTAGTCGTTTCAATTATATCTGTTTCATAGGGAACCAGACCAATAACGGGTGGCAACCACGGGAAGGATAACGATCTAGACTTGCCTTGGGGATCTACACCACTGTTGCGCTCTCCCCCAAAGCCATTCGCCAAGTCACCTACCGGAAAAGTAGGGGAAATGGGCATGGATTTTAGTAAAAAAAATAACAAAAACAATATGGCTAAACCCACACCCCCCGTTATTATACTCACTAATTATATTATTAAAACTATAAGCAAGTAAGCGGGCTTACCTATACTAGGTATCTACTTACTGAAATCAACAGGAATCCCCTAAAATGGTAAGTTTTTAAACACAATGGTATTGCCCAAAATATACTGTTTATCCGTTAAACGACATTTAAGCAGTAGGGCATCCCCGTAAAAGATAAAAGAATAGGGATGCGAACTAGGATTGTTGGAAATCGGTAAAAAAATCGGGAGAAATTCCTTAAATTAAAAATATCGTAGGAAAATCGTTCCATTTCGGTAAGACAAGCGCCAAATTGGTAGAAATACCGAAAAAGGTTCGAAACCACTGCTGTGATAATAATAATAATAATATTCTACACATATACACAACACGATCCAGCCAAAACTAAGCAGAGCTTGTACTATGGGTACTAGACAATGGATAAACATACATATTATATACTATTTTTTTTTTGTAAATTCATGCATATCATACATAGAAACACCCAGACCAAGTCAAACATCCATGTTCATGAAAACAAATGTTTGACTTGTGCGGGAATCGAATCCGCGACCTCAGGCGTGGCAATCGGTTACACTAAACACTACGCCATCGAGGCAACTAGGTCCCAGATCCCATAGTGGAAACATTAATTATCACGTTGTCTTTGTTAACCTCTGAGCCTTCTTCGAAGAGGTTAACGAAAACACTATGTGTGTCTGTCTGTTAATGACCGGCATAACTCCGGAACCACCGTACCGATTAACTTGTAACTTGGTGTGCAGACACCTTGGGGTCATACCTCGGTAAAGTTTGAATATGGGATCTGTAGGTCAAAAGACCTCCGAGATATAGGGGTCATTTCTTTTCATTACTTTTACTTTTAAGACCAAGAGGTTGAAACCTCGGTTTTTACTCGTTATATGGATCATGCAACTTTCTATAAGACTAGCCGTCTCGCACGTTTATAATTATTGCTACGCTTCCGTGGCTCCTATGTGATATTATATAGCCTATGTTATTTATGAAGCTTTGGAGAAGCTTTCTAATGGTGAAAGATTTATTACAATCGGTCTAGTAATTATTGAGTTTATTCATACAAACAAAGCTCATAAACAAAAGGCCCTCATAGCCAGTTGTACTCACTGATCGGTAAACGATTAGCGAGGTTAAGCCACGTTGGGTGTGATCAGTCTATAGATGGGTGACCGCTTAGTGGTATTTCATCTGAGCGTCTCCGTGCTTCGGAAGGCACGTAAAAAGTCGGTCCCGGTTGTTGCCAAATTGATAGTAGTCGTTAAGCCATGTCGGAGACCTACGAGTGGCTTAAACAACTCTTAACTACAGGTTGGCCAATAACCACACGAAACGAAAAAGAAGAAAAAGATACAAACAATTCCTGTATAATATTAGAATTATACATATGTATAATAATATCTAAATATCTCGTTCAGTAACCAATTCCGTTATCTCCCTAGACACTTATACCAATTTAATATCCGTAATTGTTTACAGACTACATCGGTTCGTTTGTTGATGAGCTGAGCGTACTTCACAATTTTACTCTGAAGTCCCAGTGGCTCCATCTACTTGACTTCGACTTTCAGAGCAAACAGGTTTGTATTCTAGTAATATAGTAAAAATAATTGTGAATATGTTGAGATGTCATTTGCTTTATCAAATTATCACGCATAATCCTTGTACGAAATTAAATAGAACACGGCACACAGATAGACTGTGTCCTGGATGATGAATACTTTTAACCCGGTTTGCTTTCTCATTGTATTCATGGGCAGAGCCACGTACGATTAACAAATGTAATTCTAGGTTGAAATATATTTATATTCAATATACATATATTTGGATTCAATATTAATACAATAAATTAAAAGAAATGAGAGATAAGTCACAGCAAGGTCAAGGCAGATCTGATTTGAGCACTGCCGGAATTTTAGGCGACAATTATTCAACGGCAGAATTCGCACTCTAAATGCCGGTCGCCTTAACCCTTTGCTCTAAGGACTTGCTTGGCTTGTGTCTGTGGGCGGCGGCAATCCCTTATTATCAGGCGATCCTTCTGCTCGTTTCTCTCCTATCTCATAAAAAACAATGAAAAATCTACATGTTAGAGCAGACAGAGGCATTGGAAAAATTTGAAGGCGAGTAAGAAGATGTCATTCCCAGGTAGCTAACTTTTTGTCTGGTATGGAATTCGAACTCGACCACATAAGCTACTACGCCATCCGTGACATTCTTGATGATTTGATGAATATTCGAATGGCATATTGACTTATTAGAATATTAAAATTTTATTATGGAATGCAGTAGACGTAAGCAAGCTGTCGCCCGACCACGTGTTACCCTAAGTTCGCCATTATTAAGTCAAAGGCACAGACGCAATAATTCCTTTATATTATTATTTTCCAGGTTATAGATAACACTGAATGGGGGCGCCACTTTGCCGTTCGTCAAGACCGACTGCATTTTCTGCTCACCAAATTGGAGGAGCGCACTGCGACTCACGTATCAGAGCTCCCTACTATTAACCTCGCGTTGTACGCCGTGCCATGCGGGAGGGCGCCACTAGCTATATACAATGAATATGGTAAGCAATATCGGAAAAGTAAACCGTACGCTCTAAATATGGCAGTACCCCGCCTCGCTTTCTTGCTGGATTCGTTAATGCACCGTGATGTGCTCTGTGTTCAGACCAGCCATAAGTTTGGCAGGAACTGTTCTTTTTTGCCGTGTGTTCGAATGAACGATTTCAATATGCCTAATAATAAGTACATTGTGGAGATCATTAGTAAGAACAAATTTCTCTTTTTTTATTAATATAGTGTCATAGGGTTATTTTAAAGGTGATGGCCTCATAGTGCGGCAGAATTTTGGGTTGAAGACTTAAAACCTAGAATGGGCGCGATAATAATCTGTTGTAGGCGCCAGACAATTTTTGGATGGGCACCATATATCTACTTCCCTTATATAATAACGGCCTTCCTTATGTTGAATACTAATCGCCAGCTATGGACTTTAGCAATAGTAGGATGTTACACAACTATGCTATTGTCTATTTTAATGGTAGTACTCACTTAAAGCCTCATTTGAAGAAGGACAAGTCATAGCTATTGGAAAACACTGCGGCAGGTAGTTTATTCCAGAGCCTCCACGTACGTGAGTCAAGTGATTGCCGAAAGAGTACTTTGCTGGACGGAAACGTTTCCAGCTGATGAAAAGAAGGCTGCTGCGCTATCAGTTCATGTACCTATTATACGTAGACAAAGAGAGCCAGCTCAATTATGAGCTAAAAGAGATGCTGTCACATGCACCAGCGCAGTCTCCTTAGGGCCTAGGGATGCCCGAGCTTCTCCAGGATTAGATTCAGATCAGATGATGGGTATCGGTTGGGGTCCCCCCACCCCAAAGTTATTATGTATAACTTTCTAATTGTCAATACCTCTATCAACATTAACGAAAGCAAATATTTATCAGCTTTCGTTTTTGTACACGAAAATGGATAAATACTTAATATAATACTAGGTAACGGGTCTTACTCGCGATAAAGTATTTAAAAGGTAAAAATAAATATCTATTGATTGCTCGCCTTTTTGACCGACTTGCAAGGGTTGACACGTGCGTAGAGCTTTATTTCATTGCGGTAGGAACTTTATATTTGCCCGATATGTGTAAGTTAGGAAGGTAAGTTCGTATCGCGCAGAAACGTTTTGTTTTATATTACTTATAAGTGACAGTACTTGTCCCGCCCATTGCTTTACTGATCTAACAAGTAATTTTTAATATAAAACGCTCTTACTTTGCAAACCTTAAGTTAACCTAAAGAAATCTTTCACAGATAAAAAAGTATCATCATCTGTCCAAGCGTTTATGTCACCCAAGTGGGGAGGTGTGGTGTTGGGCAGTCCCAGTGCGAGTGATTGTGACGACAGCGCCCTCTGGCGGCCAGATGTGAGAGTCATCATGGGCACCTTCATATCCCAGCTCAGGAAACTTCTGGGAATCACTGATGTGGTATGATGATAACATTACTTAATCCTAGAATTGTGGCGTGTGTAGGGTGTTTGAGAAGAGGCAAGCCCGATATGTTATCTTACAGTTTCACCTCTTTATTTCCGAAAGATAACCGGATGAGTACTCCACACACATTTTCCCAGATATGGTCTACCGGGTACAGATCTAGTCTCTTACTGCTGCGAATTACTTGACAGTATAACAGTGGCCGATCGAAAACTCGTGACCCATGCACAGTAGACGCATGCGCTACCACTTTACTACCGAGGCATGAGAAGATCACCTTGCATTAAAATTAAACAAGTTTCTACAGATTTATCGTGTTCTTTATTTTAAAATTCTTTTATTACCTACATAATTTTTAAACTATAACACTATATAAAATTAAAACTATTAAGATTTAACTTTACTTTTCTCGACGTTTCGGTTGCTTTTCAGCAGTCATGTTCACGTATAAAATAATTAAAATTTATAACATTCGCGTAAACATATATCTAATATTGTCTAATATTAAGATTGAAGCACAGTTACAAAAGCTGTATGTGCAATAATTTCCGAGTAGTGTGTGCGCTCCATGTTTAAGGCTGTATTAGCTTTATAAAATTATAAGAGTTACTTTCAATTCTATACGACTTTTATTGTTCTTCAGGAACACATAGATGGCGCTCACTTGGAACCCCTACGGTCCGTAATGCCTCGTCGATGGGAGATCGACAATCTACTCCGAATTAGGACATTGGAACAGCTCACATCAGCAGAGAGAACGTTGCAGTCTTTGGCACAACTGCTTGGTAAGATTTTACGATGATAGTACCTACATAAGTAGAATAGAAGTATATGAGCTGGCTGATGGTAAGTAATTACTAAAACCTCGAAAAACTTCGCCTTGAAATATATCCTTGCCGGTGTTACAAGCGTTTACAGACATCTTGTAAGACCAGGAGGCTGGCCTGCGCGTTACCGATCCTAAAATAATGTAGCCTTTATTTTGCACGTGTTTAAAACAGTCTTCAGATGCGTCTACTAAAAAGGGCGTCTGTAAAAAGACCCGGTGACCGTACTCACAGAAAGAATACTACACCTAAAAAGCATTAATAATCTTGAGGTTGCCATTTTCTATAGGTACTTCTCGGACTATTCCGGGTTTCAGTGTAAATGTATTTATAGTCAGGGTGTTATCCTGATTGTAATTTATCGAGTTGCTATACAGGTGGCTTAACGTGCGTCCTAGCTTTTCGAGCCATCGATGGCGCACATCATAAATCCGTATTAGCGTCCTAATCTTGCTCCTCTCCCCTGTCAGCATTAGATGGGCGTTATATGTATAAGCATCTAGCATCGCTTCTGCAATACCATGGGAAATAAAGAGCCAATTCGATGTGGCAATTACCGCTTACCATCAAGTATGTCACTACTAGATCATCAGCCACCAAAGGCACAGACTGTTAAATAGAATAAAGACAATTTTGAATGACGCTATAGGAATGTGAAACCCTCGGCAAATTTTGTCTGATCACATTCAAAATATTCTGAGGAAAGGCCAGGTTAAAAGTATCTTAAACCGTTGAGTGTACATCCTAGCTAATATAATAAATGCGGATGCTTGTTTGCCGCTTTCCGCTTTAACTACTCGACCGATCATCATGAAACATCACATGCACGTGACGCTTACGAAAAAGGACCTAAGGTACGTATCAACCAGAAAAAAGTACTGTTTCCGAGCAAGCGAAGCTGGGGGTGGAAGCTCGTTAAGAATACCTACAATGAAAGTAAACGAAGCAAGAAAGGGTTTGCCAGGATCATCCCAAATGGAAATCTATCGTCTCTGCCTGCCCCTCTGAGAAATCGGCGTGTGTATTAAATAGTTTATAATAAAATTTAAATTCCAGGTGAAATATCAAACATAGTGATCAACGATGAAGTAGGCGCCTCCATCAATTCAGCTGTGGAGAGTATCCAACAAGCCAGCAAGCTAATGTTAGAAGGTCAGCTGGTGGACGCGTACAAGATGTCCCAGAGCGCGTTCCTGGCTGCTGAGACAGCGTTCATGGAGCCCAGCTTATTGGCATTGTTGTACTTTCCGGATGATCAGAAGTGAGTTAGAATTAGTCATGATTAAACCTCAGTTTCTGGCACACTTATTTATGATATTTTTATTCGCGGAGCCCTATTTTTTTATAAATGGAATCTGCCTAAGTTTCTTCTTATAACATAAGCTATCTCCCAGTGAAGCTCCCGTCAAAATCGTGACAGTCGTTTCAAAAATTAGCCGGCACAGAGAGACAGACAAAAATTTTAAATATTGTTTTTTACATAAGTACCGTATGTATTTTCAAATGCATTTAGTAAAAAGCTGTTATTTTGACATTACAAACAGACACTTAAATATTACATTTGTATCAATATCAAACAAATTTCAAGTGATTTCATTGGCAATTGGTAATTTAGTCAGCCAATCATAGCAGTTGACACGCGTTTGGGTGAAATTCGCCATTATAAAAGGCATAATTATCATCACAAAAAATCGTTGTGTTTATATGCCTTTCAGAATTCCCGGGCCAATGTTGTTTCTATCGGCCATATGTGCACCATCTCTCCACGGCATTGGAGCGCTTTATTTGGAACCAAAAGCTGGGGCCTGATTAATTAATAATAAGAATAATATCGAAAATATGATTTTACTTTATTTACATTTGTAGATTTGTATATAACATAAAATCAAAACTCGCAATATGTTTAAACGGATCCCATGTTCTAGCAAATCAAATCTTCTGTACCGATTCAGTGAAAGGGTTAATGTTTAAGCAATTAACGTATTAAAATCAGATCATGCTACATTTTTCTTTATATCATTTTGAACCTCCAAACCACAAACCGTAATCGTATATTGATTTGTTATTTTCCAGGTATGCAATCTACATTCCACTGTTCCTGCCGATCATGTTCCCGGTAGTACTGTCGCTCAAAAACCTGCTGCTATGGTTCCGCGGCAAACCAATCCACAAGGAGAAGACCGACTGAACATATTCAGTATTATTCGTTTTTTATGGGTTACAATAAATAAGTTTTAATACCAGATATTGTATATTTTTCTTTTACCGATATAAGATAATATATCTGAAAACTTGTTCACTACTTTTATGTGGGGGATATCTGATTTCATTGTTCTGAATTCAATATGAACTATATTCGAGCGAATAAATAAATTTAATCAACTTATTGCCGTTAATTACTTAATTGACTATATTTTGTACAATACCATCCCCTTATTTTGTGACCATTTTAGAAACATTAAATAGTTTGTTTTTGGTCTCAGAACTATAACTAATTTGCAGATAACATAACTTAAAAAAAAAAATCCTATAGATATCGATCCCATATAGCATTCGGTACATTAGCTCTGGCAATATAAATAAAATCTAGTACATACCTAGCGTGACTAGTATATTCTTGTTGTATAAATATTCAAATTGCTTATTTAGAATACTGACTAGTTAAGTTCTATCCTCAGTTCAATATCTCGCGTTCAACTTAGAACGCCTCAATTCCCTTAATAAAATTAATATATATTCTTTCCCTCCTGTTCCTGTCAATATTTATTCCTACCGTTGTTTTCGCTAGTCCACTTTCATCTTCTAACTCTACTACTATCCAAACGTTAGGTTAATATCTGTGATGTTTTTGTTGTAGCCGAATGAAGAACCATCGCTGTAATTACTGGTCAATAGTCACCTTGTCTGCTTATCAATTGATTTAGTTAATTCATTGATATATAAAAACCCTAGATAGGTACACAATCAGCATCAAAAAACGTCCTCACGAAATGAGCACCCACTTGCACTTGGGTGCTCTTTTAATTTAGTACCGTTCGATCGCTCCGAGAGTTATCGAAGCATATATTTGACTAAGTAATCCCATTCCAGGTTTTGAGTCCCGTTGCCGTCCTTTTCGCAATTAAGGTCTAATATATTCTTATTTTCCATTTGCTATAGTTTGATAATTTTTATTTCTTCCTTTTTCCGATTCCCGAAAATATTATTCGTTGTTGCTGAAATAAACAGCTGCGATAAAAGGCCAGAGAAACAAACAAAATCGCGCCATACCCATGTTTACAAAACCCAAAAACTACGTCGGAGGTACTCCGAACTCCGAGTTATGAACATGTCTAAGCACCCACCTTCTGCTTTTAAGAAGTAATAGCAATACTGGTCTATAGTACCAACGAATATTTCAAGACAATAGCGGTGCCTCCTATCTAACAAACTTATAATTAAACATACATTAAAAATATGGAACAAGCACACGCATCTTACTGGGCCCTTAAAGTGAGGATTGCAGGGGCTTTCACTAACTGGTTACCAACAACGCGGACCTAATAAGACAGGTACATATAAAAGAAAATAGGTCAAAGTATAGACGGCAAACGCTGCATAAGTATTCCCCTAATCTGATGGGTTTAAATTATGATGAGGGTCGCTTTTACTATTGTATGTGTAGTACGGTTTTCGATTCCATTTTCTGCTTGTCGTATTGGAAAGTGACCATTATATGCTTGCTTAATACCTATTCATTAGGAGTTAATGTATGAAATTGCCGATTTGTACTGAAAAATTGAAACTCGTTTTTCTAAGATTTACCATATTTATTTAATGGATATATCTACCCTCATTATCTATACATCGCTGTCATCTAAACGGAGGTTCATTGACGCCTTTATGATAGAACTCCGGGGATCTAGATTCGACAAACTGTGTGAAAGCATTTTGTACTGCCTCCTGGGAAGAAAATACTTTATCACGTAGAAAATTGTCCAAATCACGAAAAAAATGGTAGTCCGTTGGAGCAAGGTATAGCGAGTACGGAGGCTGACGTATGGTTTCTAACTGCAGCTCCTGTAAATTTACGGGTTTTCGTGCAGTGTGAGGTATTGCCTTATCATGGAGCAATAATGGTCAAGATCGATTCACGAGTCGGGGCTGTTTCACTACCTAACAGTTTCGCGGCGAAACTGTCGCCATCATTATTCGAAGTTCGGCACAGTAAACATCTGCTGTTATTACTTGACCAGACCTGAGAAAGCTATAGTGAATAACACCATGAAGAGACCACCAAACAGTTACCATTATCTTATTATTGGTAAACTTTGCTTTAGAGCACTGTTGCGGCGTATGACCTGGGGTCAGCCATTGCATTTTTCACTTACGATTATCGTAAAGAATCCAGTTTTCATCACATATCACAATTCGATCCAATATTCCTTCATTTCTGTACCGATTCAACAAGGCAACACAAGTTTCAATACGCATTTCATTCTGCAGATCAGTCAAATCATGAGACACCCATTTTCCATATTTTTTTATGCTATTGATTTGATGCAAATGAGCCAATATTGTAGGTAGGGTAACATTAAACCATGCCGCTAATTCCTAGGTAGTTTGACTCCAATCGGCTTCCACCATCTCCTTTAATTTAGCGTTATTCACCTGTGTGGGTGGTCTTCCACGTGGTTCGTTCTCCAAGTCGAAGTTTCCATTACGAAGGCGTTTATACCAAAAAGGCACAGTGCGTTCATTAGCAGTTTCTGCCGCGTTAGTTCCGCGTCGGAAATCGTATTCAAAAATGACTCTGATTTTCGAAGTATCCATCTCTCCCGTCTAAGCTGAATAAATAAACAATTGAAAGTTGAAAATCGAATGTTGCACATTTAAAAGAAGAATTTTATAGATATGATGTGAAAAATGTTTCACTCTAAAATCTCACACCATGAAGGTTTTATGTCGATTCAAAATATATATTACTATACAACGGCAACTTCATACTTTAACCCCTATTATGTACTTGTATCTACAAATCTGTGGAAAGAAATAAAACATCGGTTTTGCTTCAGATATACATATTATATATTTAATACTGAGTTACTTAATCAGAGTTAAGACTCGACCAAAAACGTTACATTACTAACTATAATACGATATCATTGTGCAGAAAATACATTGTGTGTTGTTTCAATTTTTAATTCTAATTTATACGTTTATAAATATGTCGTTGACGAATTTTTTGCACTTATCTTTTTATCCTACGTAATTCGTTGAATACATAGTTGATTGCCGATAGATTTTAACCAGGCGTTTTTAACTTTCATTCTGATGGATACAAGCCAGTAGTTTTAAAAAGCTTGTGCTTAGTATACTAAATCTAGGGTGAAATTCAAAACAAAACTAAGACAAAAATGCCGAGCATGACTTAATAAACCAAGGAAAACTGGATGTAGCAAACATTACATAGATTTCGAACAAATATCATGTTTCATATTCTGCGGGTTGTGTTCAAAATGGGTTAAAAATTTAAAAAAAATAAATGCAACACATCCGTAGTCGACAACAATTCCCTAATTTCTATTGAAGTGAACCTTTAAATGTACAAGATGGTTGATATGTGGACACGTCCTCCAATCGCCAGCTATACTTAACACTGTATATCGAAGAAATTATATCAAGTTAATTATCTATGTGTTAATATTAATAGTATGCATATATCGTTATAAATAGTCACGACGAGGTTTTATACCGTGAATAGTTAGGTAGACAATATATCAAGTTATATTTAGAAGATAGTTTCTATCTGCCACTTTTTGTAGAAATTTGATAAGAATTGGCGCCGAGTAAAACAGCCAAACATTCTGGTGTAAGTACTTAGAAATAAGGAAGCTTCAAACATCGATAGGTCATAAGAAATATGTACATGTAATTTCGATACTGCATGGCTTGGAACCTCGCGATATCTTTAGATTATCTGCTTAGGTAAGTCAGCTTTAATGCAACAAGAGAGTCAATCAAGAACTGCCATGTCAATATTTTTCTCCTATATCATGAGATGCATCTATGTTTCTAAGCACCTGCAACTCAAAGTTAGCAGATATGTTTTAACTACTTTCAGTGACCAGATTAGTCTGTCATACATTTATGCTACGGAAAAAGAACAAGTGTAGTTCTACGGAGAATACTATTTGTTATTAATGTAATGCAAATTGCGATATCTATATCTATTCTCCATCCATTTTTAATCGTGCCATTGTATAATTGTATAAGTATTTAGAGATAGATCGTTGAACACCTTATATGTTAAATAGGTATAGGTACTTTTATATACGCACCGATTATCGACATCGAAATAGAATAAATAACTATGTGATTCTATATTGACATCTATTTATTGGAAGCCTTGGATTAAATGAAATATCCCATACTTTGAAATTAAACACTTTATACGGATTTTATCGCGCATAAAGTGTTTAATTTCAATGTATAACATTCGCGTAAACATAAGACAATATTATATCCCATACTGCCGAACTCTGAAACATTTAACGATTACTTACATGTTTCCTTAGTAAAGTCTTCACATATGAACTTTTACTAAGCAGCCATTAAAGTAATCATTAAATCTTTTAAAGTGCGGCAGGTAAAGTCATAACTACGGAATAAGATTAAATTTAATTCAGTTTAACTTTTACTTTGTCTTACTACCTACGTGTTATTATGAGTAGAAATCGTGTAATCGGTACATATTTCACATTAATTTATCTACTAACGAAGGGCAATTCACTCCAAGTTGTCTACCAAACACCAAGTTAAGATTCGATCCAATCAGTTTCGGTTATCATAGCCATATTTTCGCCCGTGCCCGGCAAGTAATCGAATTCCCAGAGCGAATTGGCCAACACGAGGGTTTCGCCCTCTGTCAACTCAAAGTTAAGAGTATAACAATCTTCCTCACACGGTGAACGGGGTCTCAGCTGAACGAAGGTCTTCCCTTTCAATTGCGACATGATAATCAGGCCAACGTCTAGTTCTATATACTTATATCGGTGGGTGTCATAATTCTTCGATAGCAAAAGCCAGTTAAAATGGGAAGGAGGAATGTGTGGAGACAGAAAATAAGGCCTAGGTGCAAGGATCCTAAATGACTTAACAGCGCGAATATCGCAGTTCTGAAAATGAACGAACCAACTCGGTATGTCGGTGTTGGTTATTCTAGAAGCTACTTCCTCTAAGTCCATGGGCTGACGACCGATTCTTATGTTAGTGAGGATCCTACAGGGCACCGAATCACGGAGCCGATCATCGTCACCGATGAGGTTCGTCAGATTAAGTTCGGCTCGGGAGGACCAGTCGTAGTGGGCATCCACAACGATTACCGGCGCCCCACGGAGTAAGTGATGATTAAAAACTTCGTTGTATGAGGTATCGGATAAGCGCGCGATGTTCCCTGGAAAAGATATGCATGTGCTATTTATCTTTCAAAGTTATATCATAAATTTAAAGCTCTTATAATCGTGTACATCTTGAGAATACATTGACTTAAGATTTAATTTCACAAAACACTTTTTGATTTTCTTTGATCAGTATAAATGCACAAATAATTATAATTTTTTTGGGTGTAATGGATTTAAAAGAAATATTTCAAACGAATTGTCTTCTTCCCTGTCACATTTGAAATATAGGAAATCCCAAAAAATACAATAATAAATAGGTTCAAGTAAGTGCAATATTATATATAATTATTAATTCCAGTCCCAGTACGACTGTTTGTGTCTATACTTATTCGTATCAGTTTTTTCAATGACGAAAGGCAGATCAGAATAATTATTTTATAATGAATGGATGAATGTTGGACTTCTACTACCGCTTTATGAAAGCTCATAAACTCAATCATAGTTCATGCATCGTCCAAGTCGATGTCTAAAATGCATAAAATTTCCATCGACTTCGCATATCACTTATTTAAATGTTAAGATTTAATTTTGCTCCAATTTGCTGACAGATACCTATTTACTCACTTTCGAAATCTATTACATCTGCGGCACCACATTTGCCGCATAATTTATTTACAATATTAAAGTTATAGCATGGATAAAATGGGTGGATTTTATTATTCTTTTCAAATATATTACATAAATTGTAAAAACTACAAAAATACTTACTGACTGCCTCGCAGGCAATGCAATCTGCTGTCGACCCACTGCTGTCCACGCTATGAGGCTGAGATTTCTCGATCATACATTTATTGTAGTACAAAGGTGTCCAGTCCCATAGAGGCAACAACTTAATCAGCACAATTCTGGCAACTGCCGAAGCATGCCATTGGAAGGTATCCGTCTGGCTCACGGTGTACCCAATAGCAATCACCATAATCAAAAATAGAAACACCCTCGTCCACCTCTTGATGGTGGCTTTCCTTACAGAATTCGTCAAAGGGCGACAAATTAAATCCATTTCTTCATCACTCATACCAGCCTCTCTACAATATTCGTAAAAAGAACGCACTTCCGAGTTAATTAACTCAAATTTCTCACGTTGAGACATTTTTACTCCGTTTTTGAGACTCATCTTGATGACCTAGTCTCCCGAGTTCTCGACGATCAATAATAAACTCGACGGTTTATTGATAGGCTGGGCACGAAATTTCGCGCGCGCGCGGGAATGCCCGATTTGTTTTTAAATGTTGCAGTTCTGCTGCGAGAAAGTCAATGACACAGCAAATATGTCAACTATGTCAAATTGCCTTTGAAAATGTAAGAATTTCAGAAATTTTGTGAGATTTTGATTCATATCGAAGAAACTTGTACGAGTTTGTGATATTGAGTATTTAAATATTATATTCTCATTCGTGTGTAAATAAATAACTCTCTCAAGTACAAAACTTACTAAATCAGAGACGGTTTTCGTGTTCTTGGCGCTATTTTACGATTCAATGTAAAATTGATCAGTTTATTTATACAATATTTCTATAATTTATAACTTTTACTATTTATGAATTAATCTTAATAATTAAGTAATGTTGTATAATACGGTAATTCTCAATAAACATTCTAAAGATGGATTATTCTATTATTAATTAGCAACATTATTTATTAGCAACATTATTCTGCGCAAACCTCACCCTATATAGATTTTATTTATTTTGTGGCAACACTAAAAGTCAAATATCTATCGGCCATATTGAAAGTTCTAAAGTGGGAAGTCGGTCAAACGTTGACCCTATTAGTTATTTCTATTTATTGTGAGACGGTATTTATTAAAAAAGTTACTGTAAAAATTTCTTACACATTTAGTGAATCGTTTGTTGTGATTTGAATGTTAATTAGTGTGTTGATACAAATTTGCAATTCGCCTAATGAATACGTCACAGCGCCATGTTGTATTCCTGCGCTGATTGCAGGCACGAGAAATCTGCCAACCCGTTTATTTTCCGGGATTAGTTCCCGAGAATAAAACGAACTGCGATTTTGTACTCAAATATATTTTAATTTATATTTGTTGGCAAACGTCAAGCAACTTTTGTGGAATAGATGCATCCCTGTCGTCGCATTTTGAGTGCTAATTCCTAATATCTACTGCAATTGTGCATCCGCGAAAGTTGTGTGGACTGTGTTGTAAAAGAAAGAAGTGATAATTAGCCAAAATTCCGGTCCCTACGCGCAGACGAGAAGGTGCCTACCCGCCGGGGCAGTCGGGCGAAGGAGATATGAACAACAAACGCAAAAATCGCCAAGGGCCGCCGAGGTAACTACATTTACCATCATCTTTGAACATCGAGCTGACATGTCTTTGTTGTTGGGGCTAGTGTTCGCTTGGTTGCGAACATTTCGTTGTCACGTTGACAGATTTTGGGAGGTTGTTAAACGTGGATGCGCTGACAGTGTAAACAAAAATGAGATTGTGCGGTGTTGTGTGGTGCGAGATCGGCGCGTGCGGTCCGGCGCGTCGCAGCGCTCTAGTCTAGATGTTTGGCCTACTTTTGCTCCGTACTCGATACGATTAATATAGCCATCTGATCAGCTGTTGGCGATCCCAGTACGCTAGTCGCAAACCGTACTAATTATGAACTGCAATTTACTATCAAAGCTGATTGTTGCAAACTGTCACTTTCATCCTAATTTTGCTGTAACAGTCGACACCTACAGGGCTGCCTGTGTTTCAAGTGGCGTCTATAACAACCTTTAATAGGAAGTAAGGTAAATGCTTTTATTTTCAATCACTTTCACTGGATTGTACAATGGTGGATATAATTACTGGCAAAAGTCCAAAGTTCTTAATTAGAATTCTCGTTACTGTTAATTTGTGTTTAGTGATGGTTAAACTATATGAATTTTAACTGTGAAAGATAAATTTCATGAAGTAATTATTTGGTTATTATCATATTAATTTGTTGCAAAGAAAGTTAAATGTAAACACATAAAGGATTGTTATAGAAAACAAAAATATATTGTATACTATACTGTCAGTTGATTACAGTTATTTATTACAAATATAGCCTTTCTTGTTAATGCTGAATATAAAATCTTATGCAATGTTTTAGTTGCTATGTAATGATTCTTGTCTGATTATGTTCGTGAAATCCACTTACTCGCACCATGGCACCCAACCCTCCCATTGTCTTGCTAAACAGATAACTGGATGAGTCATAATTTTCCATTATCAATGATCTCAACTGTATGGTTACTAATTTTGTTTGAGAGCCATTTTTATTATTTATGCTTATCTATTGGTTGTCTTTTAGGATCATCATGTTTTTCATTTCTGAACATACATAATCATAAGTAATTACTTTACTCTCTTATGTTTGTGTTAATTTTTGTAGATAGGTAATGGGCTTTTTGTTTTGGCTTTTTAGTCTGTCTGCACTTATGTGTTTACCTGCAAGTATGTGTATTGAACCTCTTAACTCTTAAGTCAAAAGAGTGTGCTTTAGAAGCATGGCCAGTTGGTTAATTATAATTACAGCATTTTACTAACACGGACTTTTTACTATCCCATGTTGTAACAAAAGTTGATGAATATGTAAAAATTATAAATTGCCAATGTGACTTTATTGATAATTGGTTTTTAATCCAATTTCTGACAAATTATACATCCTAAGCTCTGGTTTTATATAAACTTGATACTGCTTCTAGCTGTGATACACATAATATCTTTTAGAATCAATTGTTTTTGCTTCAATAAATTCTTACAAAAATCTAGAAGGTTATACTGTAAAGTGTATATTATAATCATAAAATGTAATTCCTTATCTCTTGACCGAGACTTGCTGGCTCCCAAAGGGCAGACAAGGCCTTTTCCTCTGTGTCTGGGTTATGAAAGAAATAAATATATATACAGGCACATACTAAAAAGTGAGTTATGCACAGTAGTCTTTCAAAAGCCGTAATTAAGATACATTGGCAAAAGCATAGTTTGTGGCTCCCAGGGGCCAATCATTGACTATGAGATTAAAACAGTTGTATGTTCATCATTAAGTATCATTAATTTACTTACTATTAATTTGCTTAACATTGCTTATATATTAGGTATATATGATTTTGCTAAAATACATGCAAGTATTTGCAGTACAATTATTATGGTGGGATAACCTAAAATTATTGTTTCATGAACTTGTTATATTTTATCATCAGGAAAAAAGGAAAGGAAAAATTTATATTAGCCATAAGCTATAAATTTTAAAGTTTGATAGCATTTAGTCAATTATATAAGGCAGACCTATTATTTTATAACTAATTTTAATTTTAATACTTATTATAATATTGCATAGTTCCATAACAGTTTATAGTTTCATATGCAACAATAATGCATGTTATTCAAAGAGACTGATGATATTCCAAATACAACAAAACTGATAGATTTCTATTTAATTTAAGTAAGTGAGAATTCACAAAAAAGCCAGTAAATAAAAAAAAAAGATGCATGCTTCTTTTACATATCTTTATAATACCCTTTATAGAATCAAACATTTGCAGACCATATCTGGTTTCAAAACTTGTTTAGAATAGTAGGGTGCTGTGATGGACAGCTTTTTTGGCCATTGTTAGGTTAGTTTGTATACAACTCTGTCTTATATTATATTCCCCTATAAATCGTTTTTTGGGGTGATGGTAACCAAGGTCACTGTCTGATTAATATTTAAACCTAACTGTTTTTTTAAAGACATGTTGTTTATATTTTATTGCTCTTGTGACAACCCCGCGATCCAACTGATAGCAATAGTTCTTTAGACTTTACTTCTGCAGTGTCAGAAACACAGCTGTAATAAATGTTATTTACAATAACTTAGTATTGCACTTGTTATATATAGTAACCCACTGGATTTGACATTGAGAGGTGGGATTGAATCTCGTTCATTGTGTAACTGATGTGAACCCCTTCCTAAACTAAAAATTTTAGCCTAGCCTGAGGTATTAATAATAATAAAAGTAACATGTTGGGCAAATAGGTAGTAATCTTTAAAAGAATATGTGCTAAGTATAGTGTAACAAAAAACATCTATCCCAAAACAAGAATAATAATGTCACTGATATTGTTATTATTATGAATGGTAATTATTTTTGTAACTAACTGATATGATATTAATTATAGAATAAGAGAAAAGATATATAAATAGTATTCTATTTGGTTTCATTGACAACCTCAACTCTCCTAGTTTTGAGTGTAAAGCTATGTTATCTAAAATAGGATAATATTTATTGAATTGTTATTCCATAATCAAAAATGGAAACTGACCAAAAGTTTTCTTAGATGCAATAGTGATTTATCAGTACAGGTATTGTATATTTATTACGTAAACTGTGTAATCTTGGACATAATCTTTGGAAGTTCTAGTTATTAATCTCTTGTGCATTCATATTCACAAAATATCAAGGCAATATTTTCTGATAATACAGTTTATATTCCTACAGAGAGAAGCAAGGGTTATTTATTACCAGCTTTTGTGCCTGGCTCCGCCTGCGGTGTATCTACATCAATAAAAAATTGCCTATGTCCTTCCCCAGGTTTTAAACTATATCTGTACAAGATTTCATCAATATTGGTTAAGTGGTTTAGCTGTGAAAAGGTTACAGACAAATAGACATATAGACAAATAGTTACTTTCGAATTTATAATATTATAGTAAGGATATCAGTGATTCTTATCTTACAATAGCTTACAAACTATTTTATTCTAATGTTTAATGTTACTTATCACTGTATAATTGTTGTAATTGTGGTTGTTTAAGGTCACATCATCTGTGGCATTATTACTTTTAAAATCCTGGTGACTTAATAAAAAATATACTACTGGTTACTTTGAGATTCTTACTTTTAAATTCAAACAAATAGAAATTATTTGAGGATATTCAGAATTGGTCATATTTGGTTTGATTTTTATTAAAACTATAAATTGATTACATAGGTAGCACCTACCATGAAGTTTCTTCAGTTTTCTTTCAGTGACAATATTTCATTGCTTTGACATCTTTGTAAAGTCATGATAGGGGTAAAGACGATCAAAATAATACTTCACTTGTTTCATGGACGAGCAATCGGCCCGAAATTTCGGCATTTACATTTCATGCTAACCCTATTGGTTTTATTTATTTATTTATTAAAGGTTATCCCACAGCATATACATATATACATATATTAGGTAATTATATCAATACACAGTCCTATGCATATGCCAATTACGGGCTAACACAGCTTACACAAAAAGAATACAACGACATTGAAGAGTTTAACATAAGCTAAATTGACAATTCAAATAAAATACAAAAAACAAAAACAAAAATAACACAAAAATAACACAAAAATAACACAATTGGTTACAGGTGAAGGTGAAGATTATTTTAGTGATCATGACATTACATACAAATACTTTAAAGTTACATAAACATGTAACTATAATTTAATGCAACATAAACCTTGCATATGTATTTAACTACTCATTATTCTGGAACATATGTATTAAAAGTATATTTTAAAATTCAATCCATTTTCGTTAATGGCTTGGCTAATTTAATATAGTAGAGCCACCCCTATGTACGTGACCTAGGGCGACTAAAACAACCAATGGGATTAACACCATTAGACACCAGCTACCCATGTAAATACTGTCTGTCTAGGTATGATTGATTAGCATGTAATCCATAAAGATAGACATAACAAAATATTTTCTTTGGCTGCATACAAATTATAATATACGTA
Source organism: Catocala nupta (assembly GCA_963675205.1). Taxonomy (NCBI): domain Eukaryota; kingdom Metazoa; phylum Arthropoda; class Insecta; order Lepidoptera; family Erebidae; genus Catocala; species Catocala nupta. Next base: position 15,284,159 of record OY776098.1, read on the forward strand.
AATAAGGTTCGTTTGTATTACGTGAAAATTTAATGACAATATTGCGCTTGACGTCTTTTTATTCTTATTTTATTTAGGGTCATCACTGTTTTTTAGCTGTTATAAGGTTTCAACTTCTATGTATTTTATATTTGACGGTATTCCTTTATAATTTCTTAGACTCTTAAATAGTCTAAGAAATGTGTTAATTTTACCATAATCCAAACTGTTTATAACATTTTGGTGTAGCACATCATATGGCCCAGATGATCCTTCATAACTTTTCTCTCACTAATGCCAATATCCAACTGCTTTTTTATAATAAACTCAAGCCACGACTTGCCAATGTAGGTTTTGAAATCTTTTTGTATATTTGTTGTTCAGAACAGCGATTTAGTTTCACGGATTATTTGAAGTTCGACAACATATAAAAACATATCTTTAGTTACTTGACCATCAATTTGAGTACCTAATTTAGAAGTTTCCTAGTTTTTTATTATGAGCACAGAGCTGTCTGAGAATGTAGCTCGGAAATATCCACATAACCATGAAAGGATAGTACATCATTCTAAAAAATTTGCGTCGCCGTCCAAAGTAGAGTTTAGAAGTAAAATTCTTGACCGTGAGACGGCCATAAAACCTTATTTGTGCCCGTCCAATGCGAAACGCAAGTTTTTTTACATCCATCATATTAGATTTCAGTCCCTTTGCTATTTCGCCGATATCGATATTTCAGAGAATCGATATTTCGCCGATTAAATTGGTTTGATGTCGATGGACCACATATATTATTTATTTCTCTACATGTGAATGGTTAGTAATTGTGCTTACCTACATGAAAACTAGGATAAAATTCGCATTGTCACACTTGCCTTACACTATATGCAGAATGTCACAATTTGCAGGTTAGACTTGTTTTGCCATTAAATTGCCGGAAGATTCAGCGCATGCCATTTCTAACTATATAGTAAGAATTTGTTCGGATAGCATAACACTGAAATTTTAATGGATCACCCTTTTTATAACTACCAATGCGCCTTTTTGTTGTCTTTGTCACCGAGACCGTGTTTGTGTGATCCGTAGATAGTCCTTTCGGAACTGGCTATTTATGCCTAGTATTAGCAGGTTTGTCAAGGGCTGGCAATAAAGGGATTATTACCTAAGGACTGGGGCCTTATTTATTAAAAAATATCGTCGAATTGGGTGTGTCATAAGAAGGACACTTTCTTTAAAAGCTTTAATAGTTTTTATACCTAGACACATTTGTGCCACATCAACCATTATATTTGTAGTCATATTAACGAGGTTTCTAGATATCTATGATACTAAAATTTTATTGATACGATTGCATCGATGCAAACTGTAGAACTTAAACCGTACGTACTTGGTACCTGTCGCGAGCTAGCACCCATATACTTGATATTATAATCAATACAGTTCGGATCATCCATCTTTACAGAGATAAAGAAATGTATAAAATATATATCGCAGCTAGATTCATGCCAAATCGTAGTAATACGCCAGACGAGGTAATAGAATTCAATATGGTATTCGCATCATAGAATGTTTCTTGAGAAAGTTGTATTTATAAACACTAGGTCTCAGCTGAGTAGTGAAAGTCATCGCAAAAGCGATAAATTGTTCAATGTTATTTGTTAGATAGTTACTATTGAACATGTTGTGATACAATAATTATTAGTGTCAAACAGAATTTTACGATATACGTTTACGTATACATTACATAGTAATATGCAAACAAAATAACTAAATGAATAGTACGAATGAATAGCCTGTGTAAATTGTATGGAGTATTTAAGATGTTGAGTGTAGAGCAAGTACTTAGTAATAATTTCCTAGACCATCTACGTACCACAAGAACCCATTTCCCGGTATCGATTTACAAGTAGAGCGGGACGATGTAACTGTTTTTTTAAGCACGTGTATCGAAGAAATGTACAGCCACGCACCAACTATAAATTGCCCTAGCTCGCAGACAGATTTAAGGGGTAACGATCCGACCTATGACTGCACTTTGAGTATATCACGGTCAACAACCTTTGAAAACACGTCGCAGATTCGTCCATTACACCCAAGCTAAAATTCATTGTTTACAAAACTAACTAGTATTTGAATGGCGAGCCTAGACATGATCTAGACTTCTAATCGGACGATCTCATGATAATTTGTGTGACGTAGATTAACACGTGAGCTACGGTTTCGCTAGTAAATACTAATTTACTCGACGCTTCTTTTGCGTGAATTGGCTTCTATAGAAATACTATAGTCATCGTAATTATTTCGTGCCTTTATTCTTCGTTGGTGTCCACAATGTGTGTTTTTATTCTACTCGTCTATATAATACAAGTTCTATAGGTATCCATAGTTTCTGGATTCATATTATGATGATGGGAAATTACATTGACCTTTAAGATAAAACGGCAAATATTATAACTTGAAAAATAAATGGTAACCGCAATCTGATTCGAATATGTGCAATAGCCTAAAACCTGAACACCTTGTTAAGAATTTTAGCCTAGAAAGTTACCGCGGTGATTGCGTTTCCAGTGGCCGTTCATAGTTGTGCCATAAACTATCAAATAAATAAACATGTCTCGGGTCTCAATGCGTTTTGACTTTCCCTGGGACTTACACTCACGTTTGTATTCCATCTTAGACATCATAACTAAATGATGCATAGATTGCAGTAAGCCAGCTATTAGCAACATATTATCTAAACTTTAAGATTTTACGCTGAGAAGGTGCTTGCTTGAGCTGACTCTCGCACCTCTAATCAAACTAGTCACGTGCGTAATTTACGTTCGCGGTTCCATAATTAGTAAAATGACCTTTGTCATGGTTTTCCCAAATAAAATGCAATAGGAACTTCAAAAGCTGCATAAAGAAGCGTTTTTAAAGCGCATATCTGGTTTTGCAAGTGCCAACTTAGTGTGTTGTACAAAAAATAAGTCATATTTTCTTCTTTAATAAGCTACGTTGTATGTTCCAGGTCACCACGAGGCCGCGTGGTGCCAGAGGGCGTGTACAACAACGCACATTTTATGCACGCAGCGACGTCGCACGTCGGCGACATCGTCCAGGTGCTTACGCAGTCAGGCAGCCTATGGGAGGGTGTATTCAAAACTTTTAGTGCTCAGTTTGAGGTAAGTCATTTTGATAATTTATAATAATATAATAAAAGCGAATTTAAAACAGTTTTCTACGTCCAAATGGGTAAACTGCTGAATAGATTTGAATGTCTTCTTAACTATATCGAGACGTAATGATAAAATCATTGTGCTTGGACGCCAGCGGGCGGCGTCCGAACACCAATGGACGAATTAACTACGGAAATAGCAGACACCGTAAGGAATGACATTATTGCAAAAATGTAAATGAAATCGCGAGTCTTATCTGATATAGCTATATATTGTGTTCTTTTCTCACCTCATAACAAAATAATTCACACGGGGAAATCCCGGTTTTACTGCAGAATGTTAATAATCTAACACATGCAGTTCGAAGCTTATGAGTAATGTCTTCCGTTGAAATGAAAAGGTTCTTATAAAGTCGTTGTATGATATCTAAGAAACCAATCAAAGATTCCAGAATAATCCTATACAAAATGAATTTTCTGAGCGGTCACTTTGTTAACATGACTGCTATCTGAGTTTGGCGCGGGTGGACTACTTGGCAGTTACGTCACACCGTATTTTCTATTACAATCCGTTGTCCGATGATTTATTGTGACGTTTTAGAAATTTATCCGTGTATAAATTCATTTTAAAATACACTGCATACTAAATGAATTAACGCCTTCTCGTTTAAATGAACAGAGTATGTGTACATACGTCGATCGCGCTAATATGTATGAAAAACATTTGCTGAACATGTATGATACACTACAAATTATATAGATAAGTAGGAAGTATAGATTTCAAATTATCATAATGTTTGCCTTGTGAATTCAGAATTAATTGCAATAATTTGCTAAGGGAACTAGCACACTAAACGGCCTTTGTAACTCCGTGTTAGTAAAGAAAATATTTATTCTTAGCAATAAACTATGGCTTCAGAATACATACTTGTAACCTTTTTGTCCTTGTGATTATTTCCTAATATAATCATAATTATATTGAGATTAATAATATTAAGACAATAATATAAGAATGAGACAAATATAAAACTACAGAGATTCGCAGCAGCTTAATTCAACATACCAATTTGCTTTTGTAATTATGCTCGGGTAAATAAGCATGCAGCCTGATTGTAAATGGTTACCATAGCTTTCAAACGTTTGCATAGTACCTAGAGTAAATTGCGATTTACCGACCTTACAAAGAAACTGCATAGTAAGGTCCATCGATCACCCTGGTCCAAACTTATTTGGTTGCTGTCTTTTTTTTGTCTTGGCAAGTAACTCTGTTGCTCCGTTGTGAATTAAATGCCTAATCTAGTCTAACCGACAATCCTATTGGGTCCGACTCGAGTCGGTCAAAATACTTTCATCCTATGAAATGTTGCAACCAAAATATCTATCAGCTTGTTCTTGCTGTGAACAGAAGTTCTAGTGATCCTTAAGGAGGCGCTGTTCTGTCTCAAAGAAAGTTGTGGTTTATAATCTTGTAATAGTTATTCTGAAACGTTAGAAGTGAATGTCTGTTTAAAGCCATAGAAAAGGCAATTTCAAGACTATATATGATTTTATATTTCAAGCACAAAGAAAACTTACATTTGCGTGAAATCTTCACTAAATACAATGTCAAATCCCACTAAAATAGCTAAAAAGTACTTGTCACACGTCGTCACCTTCACGCTTCCTCTTCTATATTTAATTACTTGAGTGTACAAGTAGTCTCCAACTCGTGTATAAGGTCTGTTATATCGATCGACGTCTAAAAATAGAAAGACATAATCCTTCAGTCTGACTATCATAGTAATCCTTCGCCTTTCAATGCAGTCCATTAAGATGTACTATTTTGTTATAGTAGTGTTGTTAATATCAGCCCTGGTTTTAAACGGTATCAGTTGGGCTTACGTTTACTTTTAGACTTGTCGCACCATGGACTTCAAAGTCATCACTTTATGATATCACAAAAATGGTGCTTGTTGGTTGACGTTTTGCTGGCCATAGCAGTGACATGACCATTCCAGTATCACTTTCTATTGTGCAGTGCAAAACAGCTAACACGGCCACGTGACGTGACAAAAAGTTAAGTGACAAATATCTCTCATTATCGCTGAGCCTTAGAAAAAAAAACGTTAGAGTAATATAGCAAACTTCTCATACCTTGACCAGGATTAAGCTGGTTAAAATTTATTACGATGGTTTTCTTCACTGTTAATGAAAATCTTACTTCGCACGCTAAGGAACAACATGAGATAATCTGACATTTGACTTAGTAGAATACAAACAAAGAGTCACGTCGCTTCCTTCATGGCAGGCAGTCGGATCGCCATTTGCTACAATCCTGGCTTATAAATCCCTCTCCCTTAATTTACTCTTATAGCATTCTTCATGTTCACTCGTTAGTTTTGGGTACTCTTAACCCGGCTACGCCGACGTTCGCATTTGCCTTGGTAGTATAGTTATATAATAAGACTAGAGCAGCCTTACTCGTTGTAACTTAAATAGCTTGTTACACAACAAAACTGCAATAGCAGCATTGCGTTTGCTTCCAGGCTGCAGTGGAATAATTTTCTTTAAGACTGACATATTAATCCAGTTTTGGCGGTTTAAATACTAAATAGGCAAACCTCTTCAGAGTTTTTAACCAACACTATCAGCGTTGGAGCACAGAATACTGTTAATAAGTCGTGAATAAAGCCGTCTGTAAGAAATACTCCGGAAGATAATGTTAGGCATCTGAGGTGGTGGCTTATAGGTATCTTGTAAATGCTGATGAATAAAATAAGGCTGCCGACTCAGGTTTTGTCTTAAAGGAGTTGTGAATTAACACAAATCATATTGAAAACCTGATTCTATGAAGCAGTGGATAGTCTGAAAATAACCTCCAGACGGAATGATCGATCGCGGCGTTTAGTCTATTTGTATTCCTTTTCTGTTGCATATCCGAAATTAGTAGACTGTTAGTTTAGGTAAAGATTTAAGACATACAAGGATAGTACGGAACATAAACTTGTGTCATACACAAATGGTCGTTCTGTGTCTCTGTATTCTTTATATCCATTGTGCCTGTTCATAAAGTGTCACAAAAATTATACCTAACCCAGCAGTCATCTTTACAAAGAAACATAAATGAATTTGTTGAGTTACCGTTCGTTAGGTTCTTCTGAAGAACGTCTAGTGTAAAATAAATATTCATGCCGTCGCATCCGGAAGTCCGGTCACGACGGAAATACACTAGTCATTAAGAAGAGAAAGAATACGAACTGAAAAACAAAACAGCTATGTAACTCGTTTTTCGTGTTCCGTAGCTATTAAAAGCATTTTATATATTAACCACACAAGAAGAAAATTATGCAGTTTCCTCAAATATTGCGCAGTACAAAAATCAAATAAATTAAGTATTGCTAGACCGCATTATTTAAATCTTTGAAATCGTTTTTGACGTAATCATTACTACTGCCCCATTAATACATACAGTATTGCTCTATAATCTTGCTATGCCTATTAAAGACCTGATTTAAAAAGAACAGTTTAGCTCAGTTTGTTGATTAATTATTAACAAATGATTGACACCAATCTTTATTTCGATATAAGAATGCAAATAATTTCACTTATTCATTTTTATTCGTAATGTCGATTTTTAACATATACCTATACTCCATTTGGTTAGGTACTTAACTAAAGATAAGCAATCTTGATGTGTCTTTTTATCTGACTCAGTTTGAAAATAAAATGCTGCTAAAGATCAATGTAAATACAACAATAAAGATTACTAAATCAATTGAACCGTTAGTTTGAGCAGTAGTTTATTTGTTTAATATGTGTTTGTATAAAAAGTCACATCTAGATTGTTTACCTTTAGTTAAGTACCTAACCAAATGGAGTTTAGTCTGCCTGATGTTTACAGCATCCTTAGACGAAATATATTTTTGCTAACTAGATTTATTATACGTAAGTTATTTCGTACCGAATACTATAGAAACCGAGGTTGTCATTTGTATCACGAGTACGAGTAAATATTCGCCAGTTGACCAGTCGCACGATGACTTGAGACCACAGCTGAAGTCTTTAAACATTTCATTTATTGTTTGTTGATTTTAGATTTAGATAGGTTTATTAACGAATTAAATCAAAAGTTATGACTAGCCCGTCAGTTCCGGCCATCTTTTTAAATCAAAGGCTTGTAATAGGTTTTATAAGAAATCCATTGCTCTCGGTAATGTGCCAAACTTTTTGTCAGCTGCACAGCATCAATGACACATACATGTGTCACATAAAAATGTAATTTGTGGAGATGACATAAAACATCTATATGACTAGTTGTGATCGTCGCTGTTTATGATGCATTCAAAATGTCAAACATCGCGTTAGGCACTTTTAGGCAGAGTTATGTTATAAGCAATAGCAACAAATCCACACAAAAGTCATGACGTACTCACATTCATTTTCTTTCGAACTGTCATTTGTCGTCTACTAAGCACTTTGCCAGATTGCCAGATGCTGAGAACTTAACAGGAAGATACAACAAGTGACTCGAGACCAGACAAGTATTCATTTTATATAGCAGGATAATCACCTCCAAGACTCATCCGTCTTAATCGTTCTCCGAACTTCCAACAATATTTTTGACATGCATTTTCAATTTGATACGTAAATATGTAGTCCAAATTGATTAACGAGCGAAGTCTTGCATCGCGTGTATGACTGAGTTTGGTAGCATTACAATAACCATTAGAATGGTATGTGTGAACTATTGTTGACGCACTTGAGAACATTTTTAAATTTAACATACTCTAATTGCTGTTACGTCTATTTTGGTATTTGTACTTTATTTTTGTGGCGAAAATCGCTTCGCAGACAGGGTGAATAGCATCTGGTTAGACTAGAGGCCAAGCCTATCATAAAAAAGTACATAGTTCCTCTGTAAGGAATTGTTAGTTTTATGCCTGTTAAAAGTGTTCTGACATTGCTAAGAATATATATTATTTACATATGTTCTTATGTTCTTAAAAATATTTGTAATTCACTCTCGTCATTATATCTACGAGGGTGCGTTTTTAAGTTCGCGGAATGGAATAGAAGGGGATGAAATAATATTACAAAATTATTTTTCCTTTTCAATATATTCACCTGAAACCCTAATACATTTCTCAGATCTATGAATTAACTTATGAATACCTTCATAAAAAAATGTTTTGTCTTTCTCTGAAAAATACGCCGAAACTGCATCCTTCACTTCTTCATCGGTTGACAATTTCTTTCCTCGAAGCTCTTTTTTCAGATTTGGAAAGAGATAATAGTCGCTGGGAGCCAAGTCTGGGCTATAAGGTGGGTGATCAATGATATCGAAGCCCACCTTGTGCAAAGCAGCCAACGCAACTCGACTCTTGTGAACAGGAGCATTGTCGTGCAAGAGCAGGACACCTTTGGTCAATTTTCCTCTTCTTTTTTCTCTGATTGCCTCTTTTAACTGCTCTAAAATTGAAGCGTAGTGTTCTCCGGTTATGGAAACACCTTTTTCTTTGTAATCAACCAACAAAATTCCTTCTGTGTCCCAAAAAACTGTCGCCATGAGCTTTCCCGCCGATTGCGACACCTTGAATTTCTTAGGCGGTGGTGTACCCTTTTTATGCCACTGCATGGAATCTTGTTTAGACTCAGGTTCATAGTGATGAACCCAAGTTTCATCCCCAGTAACAATTCGCTCCAAAAAACCATCCTTGTCTTCATTACACTGGCTCAAAAACGCACGCGAACACTCGACGCGCTTCTGTTTTTGAGGCGGTGTGAGCATTCTAGGCACCCATCTTGCACTGACTTTTGTCATGCCGAGATGATCATGGAGAACCTTGAAAATGGTCGTTTCAGATACTCCAACCATCTCTGCGATTTGTTTTTTCTTCAAACGTGCATCCTCCAATATTAATTTTTCGATTTTTCGATAAGATCTGGAGTGGTGACCTCAACAGACCGCCCAGGCCGGGAATCGTCTTCAATTGATTCCCTGCCTTGCTTAAAGAGGTTGTGCCACTTGTATACCATGGTTTTTCCTGGACAAGAGTCCCCGTATACAGATGACATCTCTTCCAAAATGGTTTGAACATTTTTTCCTTGCTTGGTAAGGAACTTTATAACGGCGCGGAACTCGATTTTCTCCATACTTCACAATTTCTTCCAGATTGAGTTGCTTGAGGGACGATAGTTCAAAGACTAATGACCTCATTATGATAATACTCGGTATATATACTAATTATTAGTTGCTAAACACGTTAGTGACTAAACAAGCACCCCCACCACCTTCCATACCCTCCATTCCGCGAACTTAAAAACGCACCCTCGTATATCATGCAAATTGTATTAACTCAAATTATATTGAGATATTTATTCTGCTACAATATTTTTACACGGTCATTCCAGCCAGAACTATATCACCTGGTCCGCTGATCTTTCATCTAATGTTTAATTCTTGCCAGTCTGCCATTATGCCAAAATATTTCGCAAATGATTGCTAAATTTCAAAATATTAATTCACCAATATATTTGTTTAATTAACTTTGAACCCTTTTCTAATATATGGTAATAGGAAAAGAGCGAAATTAAAGGCTTTTTGTGATACACAATTTAAATTTGAAATTACTTGCCATAAAAGTTATATAGCAAAGGTGAATATTTATAAGATTAACAATCACTAACAAAATATATTTAGGTATATCAGTCGCACATAAATCTTGAATGCACAATTTTTATCTGCAGACAAGCCCTTATAAGAATCTGATTCGTGAGATCCGTACTTACAAAATAGGTTAAGTTTTGATTGAAAACCGATAAGGGAATCAGAAGTCGCACGACCATATTCTTACACATTCTAACCAATGCAGTCACTGATAACCTATTTACAAGCTTACACAATTTCTTATATGTACTATATAACTATTATTATGTAGATAAAATTTAAAGTTCATTACGTAACCGCGGGCTTCTGTAACTAACTTCACTATTATTTATCGATAGACACAGATAATATATACCCGTGGAGACGACCCTGGATATATTGCACGAAATATAAACCTATTAAATATTAATGTAACTTGTTCCACTGAATAATCTTAATAAAATAAACAACAATTTCCTGTACATGAATATATTTATTAGCTGTGCGAATAAAATGCATCAGAGTAACGTAACATAGTGTTATCTGCGCTGCATGACCCCCACGAATCTGAAATGTAGGTCGAATCAATAAACGCATTGTAGCATGCTTTTGGACATTTTTAAAACGACAATTTATGTTTTTATTTTGGAACTAAATGTGTTTGCGGAATTAGTGGTTTATTGTGTTTAATCTATGACAAGTGAAATATTCTTTGTTTGGATAATAAAGCGGTATCGGCGTTCGTCGTTTTGTAACTGCGCAAGCTCTGGCGGCCTTAGTACATTGACTTTCGAGGTGCAGTGTCAAAAATGTGAAGTGACAATATGTAGTGTCACGCGGTGTGCTATTGCTTAGTGTTTTAGCTTAGTATAGTAGCAGGACTGCCCTCTATGTATATTTATTGGAAACATGCGGGGTGAGCCTCTGACTTGCATTTTCTATTGTCATATTTTGGTTTAGCAAATAAGTCTTATGATTAAGAATGTTGTACATATGTTAAATTGTTGGAGTTGTTTAAGTTTGAATAGGCTTTACAATGAAGCAGTAAGGGAGTATATTTACCTAACTACAATAAATAAATTGTATATCCTTTATTTAATAACATAATATATTATATCAAGTTAATTTATTTATAGGAGGTTAAGACATCGGACTGTTTAGCTTGCCATTATATTTATACATTTTGTGTATAAACGTGCGTGTTTCAGCTTTGTGATATTGAATTGAAGTTAGCAATTAGCCGTAGTCATATTAAAAATAGTAAAATAACTTCAACTGGGTAGGTGGCGCCCTCTGTTAGTCGCAGTATTCTTGTAACTAGTGTTATACATAGGTACGCTAGGTCTTTATAATAGTGAATCGTTTCAAGTGTTACAAGCTCGCATGCAAGGGATACATGCTACATTAATTTTATTAATGATGGTAAACACCCGTTGTTCTGTGCATAATTATAAACTTGTGAGTCGAAATAATTGTAAATTCATACTGTTTAACATCTGGTAGGCTGAGCTGTACATTTTTACCTTTTTGTTAGACGATTCTTAAAAATATTTTGCTTTCCTAATTTATTCATATATGCTGGGGGCGAGTATTAATAATTATGAACGCGAAAACCGGTGACAATCAGCTTCCTCACCATAGAATAAAATTGATATTAGAAAACGTTTAGACATGATTGATATGCATATTAGTAACCTATACGAAGGTACATAAGAAAAATTATGATTCATTCACTTTTAGATAGATTTGGTATAGAAAAATGTCGACTTCTATGGTATTGGTGATAAGATAGCTGGAATGGAATGGGTGCGAAGATGACGGAATGTTGTGAGGAAATTGAGAGAGGCTCAGATCAGCAATGGACTGATATGGGAACATGGATTGAATGTTATTCATAAATTTTATTACCCAATTGTGTGTGGTTCTATAAGGCCTCTTAAATATTTTAAAGGATAGTTTTCTATGATTTTATTTTGTATGCTGTTATGTTAACGATTGGGCTCGTATCATCGTCTGTAAGATAAGCCGACAAACTGGTATCGTGCTAAGATCAGTAATAGATTTATTACTGATTAGATTGAGGGACCCATATATCAGGGACCGCGTAGATCAATCTAATCGTAACGTTAAGCAAGCTCGTGGCGAACATATTTTTAGATGGCTGACGTTTCTAATATATATAAATAGGTTTCTTTTGAATAAAGCTTTTCGGTCTCATGTCTCATTATATCATTTTGACTAAATGCTAATCGCGCCGGGATATAGGAATAGACTAGAAGCTTAACAAAAAAAACAACGGTATCCATAAGCGAGAGTATTATTTAAAGTATTGTTATTAATGTGGCCAAAAAGCTATAGTAAAGAACAGTTAAGATTGTTGTCTGTCATCATCGTCAGCCTGGCTTTGCCTTGCTCCACTAAACTCATGTTCGGTTCTCGGTTATCAATTACTACCAGCCACAGCACCTACCATTATAGTCACTCCATCTTGCTGATGATTTCTTCTGCGATTGTCAACACGCAACCTGGACCCAGAAACCGTAACAGATATTGATTCTTTGCCACACCAGCTCATGACTACCTACTTCAGTTTTATAAATCTTTCAGCCATATCGATTACTTTAGTTCTCTGTTGAATCATTTAGAATTTGTTAGTTCAGACTGATTCAAAGCCTTTGACCAGACCTATATAAAGCTGGTTGTCTAATTGGTATTCTATCGTGCCGTCAATGGTTGATTCAACTCATCAGTTTCTCAAGTTATGACAAGCAGGACGTATTGGTCGAATTTTCGTATTTTTGTCTGCAAATTGTGGTACATACATAGACTCACACTCAATCTTTAACACATGCATCACTGACAGCCCCTTATGTGAAACCTGTTTAGAGACATTACGTTGTGGTTGTTTGTATTATTGCACTGCAGAAGCGTAAGCAACTCACAGCAAAGGTTTCTAAACAATTCAGAAGCGATGAAAGAAGTACTGTACTTTTGTCTTTCTGGAGAGAGCTATGGTGGTATGAGAAACCGAACATACTCACGTCGGTAGTTTTTATACAATAGTCCAATTGCCAGACTGATTCTGAAAATCATACGCCCAAATAAATATAATGCATAGACGTCACGTCACGTTTGTCTCCCATAGGAATATGCATAGCAATTTCCATTTGTTTCATTTGTTGCTTTAGTGGCAAAAAGGATATAATAGGAATACAAATTAACTGCGTTTAAAACTTTTATATAAATATAAACTGAGTTAACTCTACATAAATAGTTACTTTAATTTGTATCCAGACTAATACAATTCAATTAGAGGCTAGACTAATTGACCGCATCAAATCGGGGGTTGCTTTAATACTTGTTCTGGTCAGCCCTCTGATTTAAGTTATTAAATGAAGAGGGTGAACCAGACCGAGGGGATAAAATTAAAGTGCAGCGCAAATCTGAAAATTTATGGTAACGCTCCGACGTCAAATCAAAACTGATATTATAAATGCGTAAATAAATCTGTTTGTTTGTTACGTTTTTCACGGTTAAGTCGCAGGACCGGTTCTGATGAAACATTAAGTTGAGGAAGGTTACGTTACTTTTTAAATAAAGCAAATTAAATCGCGGGTAGCAAGCTGTTCGAGAAAAGACGGTTTTACCTGTCAGATATATTTTGTTCTGTTTTAATTTGTATCTGTCTTCTTAATAGATTAGTAATTGATGCGAAAACATTTCGCCAAATTTAGGTGCCATTTGACGTAGGTGTCTGTTGCAGTTTACCGGACATATTTCCAGTTGTCTTAAACTGCTACTTGTAATTAAAATAATAGAAAAGACAAATATCGTGACCCGATATATAACCACAAGCAAATAAGACAAGTTAATCCTAACTAATTCATTAAACTTAGTAGCGGTCGCCAAGTGGTCCAAATTCGACCGTAATTGATTTAAATTTTAAGTTTGCTTGTTATTAAGATGTTATTGTCTATAACTATACTCTTATAATCACATTTCATTTAGTCACCTACTCCACATATGTACATACATATGTAATGAAGAATTCTACATCAGCCGAACTATGCCGAAATAGTACAAACGCGATTCGACTGCGTGTGTCAAATGCATGGTTGTGTGGGTGTAGTGTTTTTCATTAATTTAATGTATTATTAATGCATATTTTATAAAAATATTAGGATTCGCCACCATTTCTCCGTATAAACTTTAACTGTGCCAAATTTCATATTCCTCCGTCCGCGCCATTTTTGTAAAAAGGGGTACAAAGTTTTTGCTTCACATATTAATATAGGTAGATAAATGCGGATGTGAGAATGTTTGTTTATTACGTTTTCAAGCCTTAAATACTGGACCAATTATCATGAAATTAATGGCATACACGTTATCGGGGGAACAGAAAAGGACATAAGGTACCTTTCATCCAGAAAAAAATACTGGGACTAATCTAACCTACATTTATGCGAGTGAAGTCGCAGGCAAAATCTAGTAATATATAAATGTAAAAGTCGAATCAAATCATTCTACAACGTTAAAACAAAGAAGCGGCGGTCTAAACCAACACATACAAAAACAAAACATCGAAAGTGTATATCGAAAGGAAATAGCCGTCGAGTTGTACAGTTAGATGCAAGTAACACGTTAAAACCCGGCCGTTTCCCCCGACCTTCACAGTCAGAATGGCGAGACGGTGAAAATTCCTACACGATGACACATCTTAATTGAATCCCGCCTTACCGCACTTGGGTAGATGCACAAACTATGAAAGTGAAGCTTGAGGTCAAATGCGTGAGGAAATGTATATAAATATAAGAAAACACCTGTGATACTTTAGTATTTTAATTTTATTAACCGCAATTTGATGGTAATCCATTACAACATAAGATTGAAATGATTAATTTGCTGTGTATTTTGGAGTGATATCTATACTTTCTAATTACATATGCAAATGAGAGTTTGTGTATACGTGGAAACTAATATCCGGAAACATTGCGCCTACTTGAAAAATTCTTGCCCTACAAATTGCTTGCCTTGCCTTGCCCTAAAAATGCTCTATTTGAAAGGTACATTATACCAGATGAACATAAGCTATATATTTTGTTCATATTGAGAAAATTCGAGGCCTATAAGATATATAAAAAGTTTGATAGAGATAAAAATAAAACCCACTATTCCTTTGTTTTCGTAAGTGCTACGATTGCTGGAAACATAATACCTTGTGATCAAAAATAACATAAACATTTCCACCCTACATGAAACTTTTTAATATTGTTATTATTATATAGTAATGCAATATTATTATATCATTTAATTATGAATTCTTCATGCGAAGCTATGACACTACTGACATGACCCCCTTTAGCTGCCTCTCCAGTTGTATCATCCTTTGTGATCAAATTATGTTATAGCTATAATATAAATAGTATAAGTCATAGTGTGAATTGGCAAATAACCCCTAATAAATATCAAGACGATAACAGGTTTCAAGATCGAACGATAAAAGTGTTTATCTGTTTTAGAATGCATAACGGTTTGTAATGTCGCATGCCAATCTATGAAGAATGTCATATTACGTAATGAAAATATATAGACAATTATTAGGCGTAAGATAGACGATTTTCTAAATAAATTATACACGCTATTTAGCAGTAAAATATTATGTATTTGTAAAATTATAAAAGATAATAGAAATCCACTAAGAGCATTTCTAATTCGCCTTAACTTGGCGATATAGGCATTTATTAAAGATTATACAATTTAGATTACCCAGCGAAATATATTTAAAATATTTGGACCAGAGATCTGGTATCTATCTACTCGATGGTAGATGAACCATCAGCATAGTCATTCATAATTATTAATGACTACATAGCCCTATTGTATCGATCTTAAATAGCCCTATAGAAATTAGCCATAATCCTTCAATCTTGTCCTTAGTCGGGTTCTTAGAAACCTTGCGCGGCAATGGTCATGCTGTACCATATCCTATATTAATTTGTCGTCATCCAAATACTTGCACACGCTTTAACTCCACTATGTAATAACAAGCAAGGCAAGAAATACTATGCAATTAATCTTTTTCCCTAGTATAGCACAATGGTAGGAACCCAGACAGCTTGGTCTGCTGGTTGACTGGTTGTTTATAAGATGCATTCTAATGCGTTCGTGTCGCATTCAAATAAATGTTTTCTAGTTCCTGGTTGAAAGTTGTGTATTATTGCACCGTGATTAGATGAAGTTGTGTGTCAATTTTCTATAATCACCTGGCGAAGATGAGAGATAGAAATTGGATAATAGAAAAAGCATTTGAAGTAACTGTTTTATAGATTGATTTAACCGATCCATTTTATTATTTAAAATGTATGTATACTAATACTAGATACGAATTGTATTACGCGATCGACAAAGCATCATTATGCATTACGGACTAGAGTTGTATAAACTCAGTTTCATAAGTCAATCTGCGTAGAAAATGAAATCACTGTAATTTAGTAAAATATATAGTCTTTTTTTAACGTGTTGTTATTTTGACGTAGTTCAGTTTATTTATATTTGGAGAAACGAGATCATGCAAGACGTAACTTAATTTTAACATAAGACCAAAAATGAAATAGTCTGTTTATTTTCTTTTAATACATAGTTAAAATTCCTACAAATCTTCATACAAGCTAGGTATAAAATAAACCAGAACAGAACATGGTGTTGGAGACCTCAAACTCGTTGGCTCATCTTACATAAGGGAACAAAGAAAAGCAATATGAATATGCGCTAATAATATCTGCTGCGACGACGTTCGCAGTCATGTTCAATTAGAGAAATAAAATATAGGTGCCTGGCTCTCGAGTTTTATAACCGTATAGGTATACCTATAGCAGTTAACGTACTAACGAATTTACGGAAACAAACAGAGGCTGTGCAAAGAGAAGTCCGTGTAAACAAACACACCAATAAAATCAGCTTCACCAGTCGTCCAATCAACTATGTCTGCGAAATCAGTAATCGTACGATATGAGTCGCTCATCTCACACAGTTAGCGGATGTTACTCATACTGTTTTTAGCGTCGTCATACAACCAATAAACTTAGAATATGATATAACACATTAGCTTATACCTTCGGCTTCGCACGCATGAATCGTACGGGAACATATACTGGCGTAAAAGTATCCTATGCGTTATGTGATCCAGGACATATGATAATCAATGTGCCAAATTTTGTCCAAATCCTTTAAACGGTTATTGAGTATCAAACATCCGAACATTTACAAACTTTACCATTTTTATTGTTGATGGAATTTGCTTATAGGCCTGGCGCTAATCAAGTTACCTTTGAAGAAAATATTAACTTTAAAGTGATCCACAAAGTTTGAATTAAAATACGTCGGTAGCCGCCGTCTCCACGGTCGTGTTTTTATTCGTGGTATTAGTTGCATAAAATTTAAGTCTTATATTTATCTGATGCATTGCTTGAATAATTTACATTCTCTACTAGTTTTATAGTCAGTTGACATTTAAATCTTTACTTCGATGCTTGAATGCTGTTGAAAAATGCTGTTTACTTGTGCCAGCCCAGTCTTAGTACCAGGGTTATAACAATATTATTAGTTTAATATTAATCGTATAAGAGAAGGAAGCTTGTAGGCAATTAACAAAAGCATTAGTATACACAATTAATAATTCGCTTATTATTTATGATTACTGTCCCATGCGTTAATACAGA
Source organism: Catocala nupta (assembly GCA_963675205.1). Classification (NCBI taxonomy): domain Eukaryota; kingdom Metazoa; phylum Arthropoda; class Insecta; order Lepidoptera; family Erebidae; genus Catocala; species Catocala nupta. The sequence continues at coordinate 15,301,635 of OY776098.1, forward strand.
CATTGACATACAAATTCGCGTACGTATCTTTGATTAATTAGAACTATTAACATTCAAAAGCTTTTGCGTCAGAATCATACCTATGTAAGCTGCCATTGAGGTTCACCTTGCACCTGTGAATCCAATAACCAAATATAAAGCACCCATCCTGTCAAAAACCCCTTGCTGGACTTATAAGTATAACAAATACAATAATACCCTGTCGAGTGCAGCTGATATTTCACTCACGAGTATGGCAGGGTGTTTTGACGCAGAAGGGAAATAAATATTAAAGGCCGCAGGGATTTTTGTTGCTTTAACGTCCCCTTTCGTACTCTGAATTGTATAGACTGACAGGTAAGGTAAATGACAGATGAAGCCGTGTCTCAGATATATCTCTAGAGTACCCCGCAACGGTATGTACAGATTGCTATAGTCGTATTCATTTACCTATTCTGATGCTGGGATTAGCTCATATCAGGGGAACAGCTAACAGATAAAAAAATAATATAAAGAAAGAAGTCGATAATATGTTACTAGTGCAAGAAAAGTGAAGATGTAAACGTCATTTGTTTTTCTATTGTTCTCAAAACGAAATTGGTACAAAAAATTCACTTTCAAAGCAGTTTGAGCACAAAATTGTTCGAATGATAGTTATCACTTTTATGTAAGCTCCGACTATAGGCATCTATTGCGCTGCTTATTAGTTTAAATTACCAACAAAAGTACAGTTTGTATAAACAAATAGACTGGATCAGATTTAAGACATCTATTTCTATGAAAGTGACATATCTAGTGGATAGGATCATTGCGAGAGGCCCTATACACTTCCTTTACTTCACGAGATTGTAACTTAAAGCAAATGTTGTCAATACAGAACTCCTCTGTATTTGGTCCTCGGGATGTTATCGAATATGCAATATTGTACTTCCAAAACAAACCTTGTTTGGACACGTGTCATTGTTGTCCTCGGAACGACGTCGGTTTGTTTCATGCAAAAGTGAAATTATACATAAATACACGTGCTGGGTCCACGAGATTAAAGAAATTAATTTATTATATTAATTAAATTATTTAAATAAGCGTACGGAACTATCAGACAGATCAGAATGAATGTTATATCTATATCCATAATAACCGAAACTGTTGATAATATACCAAACTTTTCCCACCTGGATACTAGCATCCTCAAAACGTTAGTAATATATCCCAATTAATTGTTTATAAATGCTCTGACTAAGTTTTAAAGTCTTTGAGACTCACCAAATCACATGCATACCTATATTATGCTTTTAGCTTTCTTAGACATGTAAAATTCGGGAGACTAGGTTTCAAAATGTTTTTATTGATCTGTCTGTTGTTTTGTAGTGCAAGGGCTGTCTATTCTTGTATTAGTGTTTGTTTGTTACGATTACTCAAAGAAAAAAATTCCTAGCCAGTGCTGCGTAATAGGACTTTTTAAACAGGACGTATATTATTTACAATTAGGTGTTCTTTATTCTTACCGAGAACATGATATAATATGTATATTAAACAATGAATGGATGATAAAGCTAAATCTCCAACATTGTTTCCTTTATATGGTTAGTGTGATAACAACAATAAAAATGTACAAAAATAATCTCATTTATAGTTGGACGCCTAGTACAATTATGTTTTCCGTGTGTTTTACAACAGGAACATGAACTAAGATAACGGAAATATTTACTGTTTCGGCGTGACCTCCGGCTATCGGGCGCCGAAATATTAAAATTGCTTGTGCCAATATTCCTTATTTATACCACTTCTTAACGCCTATCCAGGATTTTTGGATTACTTTGCCCGCGGCTTCGCTGGGGTACATTACTTTTTTTCGTGAAACGTTTTCTTAACACTATAGATAAGACACAATGTGAAAAGTCGGTTCTGGCAAATCGAAACAGGTATGTCAGACTGTACAAAAGGGTTGTTAGCATTGCAAAACGTAATTATATTAGGAATCAGATAGAAAAAGCACATTCTAGTAAGGAAATATGGAAGATGGTGGATTTGCGGCGCAACAGCACTAAGAAATTTGATGAACAAACTTTACTTAAAGTCAATAACACAATTATTAAAACGCTTTAGACGTGGCTAACATCTTTTCAACAACAGACAACTCTGTACACTTAATTTCATGTAACAAAAAATTAGCTTTGACTTATTTAAGTGAAAGTATTGACAGAGTTGATATAAATATGAGTTTCGATCAAGTGACAGCCGCCGAGATATATAAAATGATGGACAAAATGGTCAGTAAATCATCTATTGGTTTTGACGAGATTACCTTTGACTGTTGTAAAAATAATATTGATTTGTTAGCAGCCCCGTTAGCTCTTTAACGAGTGCATTAAAGTAGGTCCATTATTATCTAGATCAGTTTAAAATTGCAAGAGTTCTCCCCATTTATAAAAAGGGTAAAAAGACAGACCCTTCAAATGACGGACCGATTTCCTAGTTACCAGTTTTGTCAAAGTTATTAAAGAAAATTATGAAAGATAAACGCATGAGGCACTTAAGATCTCACAGTATATTATATAACGAGCAATACGGATACCAAAAATCAGTAGGTACTACCGATGCCATAGAAGCTTTAATTAATGAAGTTATTCTTAATTTAAACAATAAGCGTAAAGTAGCAGGTATTTTCCTGGATCTTAGCTCCGCGTTTGAAACTGTTGATCACCACATAATTTTGGACAAATTAGAACACTATGGTGTAAGAAACGATGTCTTAAAGTTATTTAGAACCTATTTGTATAACAGGCGACAGTATAAAGAAGTCAGATCAGTAGTGGACGGAAAAGAAAAGATTTGTAAATCCAACTTAGCCGCAGTATCCTGTGGTGTTCCTCAGAGATCTGTTTTGGACCCAATTTTCTTCGTCCTGTTTCTTAACGACTTGATTGGGTATGTAAAAAGCCGTATATCAGACATTAAACTTATCATTTTCGCCGATGATACAAACGCAATAACATCTGCAGATAATATGATTGATTTAGAATCTAAGGTCAATCAAGCTACTGCTTTTGGCAACCATATATTACCATATACTATATATCAAGATTTATGAAACTATATTGTTATACTACACTTATTTGTAATTTGTACCATTCAAATGGCTATTAGTAATTTAGCAATATTCTATCAAAATTGTAGAGGGCTCCGCACTAAATTGCATCTCATATATGTGAGTATTCTATCCAATTGTTATGATATTATAATTCTAACAGAAACTTGGCTAATTCCTGAAATATCAAATAATGAATTTATTGATCAAAGATACGTGATATATAGGTGTGATCGCGACCGTGCGGCCACAGGTAAAAAAGATGGGGGTGGTGTCCTCATTGCAGTTTTAAAGAATTTAAATCTGAACACAGTACAGATGGCATCGAATATTTCGTTACATTCTCACATTGAACATATCCTCTTACGCTTTTCAGGTTCCGGAAAAGGTAAATATCAGGTTATTAGTGCAGTGTATATACCGCCGCATACTCCAGAGTTCGTGTATGAATCTTTTTTCAACATGTTGCGGTCTAAGCTCAATGATAATAACATTGAATACTTTTATCTAATAGGAGATTATAATTTACCCGAAATTGAGTGGGTTTTATGTCTTAACGATTCATCTGTACAGAATATAACTTGCAATGGCACCTCTGGTAATGCTATAAATTTAAATGCGTTCTTGAATTTCATTGATGGCTATCAGTATAATATGGTAAAAAATATAAATGATAAAATTTTAGATCTGGTTATCAGCAATAATAAGATATCGATACTTGAGTCTTCCGATGGCCTGGTTAAGCCGGATGATCAACATCCACCTCTATGTATCTTAATGCCCAATAATTTAAATCTGAAATTTATAAATAGTAAACCATTAAAAAAACATAATTACTTTAAAGCCGACTATGATCTCATAAATGTTGAATTAGATAAAATTGATTGGGTTGGCTCTTTGTGTGATTTGTCTGTGGAGGAAGCATTAAACTCATTTTACGATAACGTATTCCGTATTATAAAGATGCATGTACCATTGACTACAGTAAGATCAACAAACTTTCCTGTATGGTTCTCCCCCGCACTCATACATATTTTTAAAAATAAGACAAAGGCATGGACGAGGTGGAAGAAATTTCATAACATGTCGGATTATGAACTTTTTTCAATTTATAGACAACGTTTTCAGAAGGAATGTGAACATTGCTATAGAAAATATATAAAATCAGTCGAAAATGGTATTAAACATAATATAGGATATTTTTGGAAATTTATCGCAGGCCGTAAATCGAATACTGGTACCCCTTCCATAATGCACTACCAAAATGCCTATAGCAGTGACGGAAACGAGATCTGTAACCTCTTTTCAAGTTATTTTCACTCGGTTTACGAATCGTCATCGAGTAGCTCATCATTTTTAACGGATGATTACGCAGATATTTGTTGCTTGATTAGCAGTATTAGTTTCAGTGAGGATACAGTTCTTAAAGCACTCAAATCTCTGGACTCTACTAAGGGTCCTGGACCTGATAGCCTACCTGTTATTTTTCTCAAAAAGACAGCATCTCGTCTATGTGTTCCCCTGCAAATAATATTTAATAAATCGTTACTGGAAGGAGTTTTTCCTGCAATGTGGAAGCAGGCAAATATCACTCCAGTTTATAAGTCGGGTCCTAGGGACGATGTAGAAAACTATCGCCCTATATCTATATTGTCGGCCTTGTCGAAGCTCTTCGAGAGATTAGTCCACAATGAATTATACCCAATTCTTAAAAATAATATCACCCAATATCAGCATGGTTTTGTAAAGAAAAGATCTACAACCACCAATTTAGTAACTTTTGTGGATTATCTATTTAACAGCATGGTCTCTCGTACTCAAGTTGACTGCGTGTACACTGATTTCCGAAAGGCATTTGACAAGGTCGATCATATACTACTATTACAGAAAATTGCATACAATGGTATACGTGGAAACCTACTCAGGTGGTTTTCCTCATATATTTCTAACAGGACTCAGAGGGTTGTCGCCAACGGTTTCCAATCACCAACGATAAATGTAACTTCCGGAGTCCCGCAAGGGTCTATCCTAGGACCCCTACTCTTTATTATATTTATTAACGACATACACACCTGTTTCAAGAACTCAAAAATTCTTTTATATGCCGATGACCTTAAAATATATAGACAAATTAAAAGCATCCAGGACAGTTATCTTTTTCAAGATGACCTTAATAATTTTTCGAACTATTGTGTTAAAAATAAATTCCAGCTAAATATCTCAAAATGTTGTTGTATAAGCTTCACAAAGAAAATGAATGTTGTAAAATATCCTTACTCTCTAAATAACATAAACCTCAATAGAGTGTCAATGGTACGAGATCTTGGCGTGTTACTAGATGAGAAGTTACACCTTGATACTCATATTGCTAGCATCGTGGGTAATGCATTCCGAATGTATGGCTTTGTTATGAGGTCTGCAAAAGAATTTAAGAGTCCGGACACTTACCTGTATCTTTATAAATCTTTAATTCGATCACAACTTGAGTACGCAGTTTCAGTGTGGAGCCCTCATTATAACAAATACTCTGACATTATCGAGAGAGTTCAAAAAAAATATTTAAAAACTATGCACTACCGATGTTTTCAATCTACTTTGCCTTACGTAAGCCTACTTGAAAGGTACAAACTCATGGAATTAAAAAGCAGACGCTCACAGCTGGATGCAATGTTTTTGTTTGATATCTGTAATAATTCCTACGATTGTCCAGATATTACCAATAAGTTGTTTTATGTGGTTCCTAGAAAAGCGATGATGCGTAGTGTACGTGAACGATCTGTATTTGCCGTATCGTCATGTAAGACAAATGCAGGACTACGTGCGCCTTTGCGACGACTTACAAGTAATTTTAATAAGTATTTTAAGAATCTTGACTTGTTTGCCGATTCTGCTAGGACATTTAGAAAACATGTAATAGAAATAATAGTCTCCATAGAATCCCCCTGAATTTACCTAACATCATTAATATTTTATTTAACTCAAAAGTTAACCAATGTATGTTTTATTATTTTTTTTTCTTGAATTTTCTCCTCCTTTTTGATTGCCATGTTAATTTTGTTTTTAACTGATAATTATAGTTATAGTAGATAATGATACAAAACCAGCATGACGTAGTTTTAAGGATTACAATCTAGATATTCTGTGAATAACGTAGTTGGATATACATTAGTAAAACTGTCTTATTGTAATTCTATATATAAAATATTGTATATCTGTTTGTTGTTCCAAATAAAAAAAAAAATAAAAAAAAAAAAAAAAAAAAGTTTTCGAATGATGGTTTGGTTTATACAATTTAAAACTAAACATAAATAAAACAAAATGTTTATTATTTATGTCTACAATAAGAAATGATGCCAGTCTTGAAGTAGTATCTTCTGGTAATATAGTTAAGATGGTAGAGAGTGTTAAGTTTTTGGATGTAAACATAGATGCTTTGTTAAACTGGAAGCAAGAGACACTAGACATAACTAAGTCTATTAGTTCTGCGTGCTATGCAATCAGAAATCTGAGGGAAGAACTTACGGTGGCTCAACTTAGGATGGTATACTTCGCTTTGGTTGAATGTAAGCATATATAGCATTATATTTTGGGGATATAGCTATAAATATAATATAAGCACGACATTTATCATGCAAAAAAGGGCTGTTAGAACAATGCATACTTACGTCTTAAACAAATGGATTCATGCAGAGAACATTTTATACATCTTAAAATGTTAACAGTTCCGTGTCTTTATATTTTAGTTTTATTGTCTAACTTAGTTAAAAATCTCAATAAAATTGAAACTGACGAAGAAAAAAGGTTTATTTACGAGTTTATTTATGATAACATAATAACATATTATTTAATAACCTGCTGTCCTTCCATTAAATTAATTAATTATATTAAAATGTATATTGCTTATTGTTATTGAAATTGAAATTGTGGTTTATTAATGAATTTTGTGTAGTTTATAATAATTATTCATTTATTATTATTTTCTTGTAACACATATTTTCAACACAATCTATATTGTTAAGAAATAAATAGATGAAAGGTACCAACGTGTATTCGAAATGTAATGATGATCAGTCGTTTAGTAAAGGCGTGAAAGCATAACAAACAAACTCACATCGCATTTATAATATACCAGATGCGCCCCGCGGTTTCACCCGTGTAAATCCCGATGCTGGATAAAAAGTAATTTTTGCGTAAAAGAGTAACAAACATCCATACACCCATCCATCCTCACAAACTTTCACATTTATAATATTAGTAGGAAGTTAGAATTCTGGATCGTAAATTGTGTGATGTGTCAGGCTGTATAATTATAAAGCTGAAGTGTTTGTTTGTTTGGTTGAACGCGCTATTCTCAGGTACTGGTTCGATTTGAAAATTATTTTAGTGTTGGATAGCCTATTTACCGAGGAAGGTTATAGGCTACATAACATCACGCTACGACCCACGGGGGCGGTGCAGTAATTATAAACGCGGGTGTAACCGCGGGCACATCTAGTGTGCTTATTATAATAAGATAAGTTACAATGGCTTTTTTATACGCTTTATCAGTGGTGTCTTGTTGTACCACAAACGTATTTTGATTGTTGGTCTTAATAGCTCTTTCTTCTTGTCTAATTGAAGCAAAGAAACGACGTGATTCTGTGAATTACAAAACTTTTTACTCGAGAAAATGAATTATTCCCACAGTGAAAATAACGATCCATTGAAACATGTGCCTTGAGAGGGAAAGCTAGTATCTAATATACAATTATTTATCATGTACAAAAGATACTTAGTTATTTAAAATCCAATCATTTCATTATTATTGTATATTTAAATATACTACCACTTACCCCAACTTCGCTTGCATTACTTAAAAGTTAATAGAATATTTTATTACATAAATGTTAACCAAGGCGTTTTCCATCTGCTTAGATATTTCTCTGACAAATTGAATCAAAAATAGCTTTACAGTTTAGCTGTGAAAACAGTTTGTTTTGCATTTATGACATATTTAGTATAGATTCTGCTTACAGAATAACGAAGTTTATAATTACATGTAGGCATTTTTACCATGAAGATGGCGAATAAGTAAACGACCGGTTATTCTAGAGATACTTGCAATACCAGGAAAAGCGGCGCACCTTAGAATGCCTGGGAATCTTCTTACTGTAGGAAACTTAGCAGTGTATTTGACTACGATTTTCTATAGGTAAGTAGCTACTTCTCCCAATTGCGCTGCTCCAGTTTGTGCAATCTGGATTTACGCTTAAAGTTGTGCCATACTTTCGTTATAATATCTAAACACATAGTACAAAATACTCTACGTTTTACACAAGACAAATATAAAACACTGATTTCCTGAAACACTATCGATGCGTCCGTACATGCAATCATCAGTAACTCGTAACAACACTAAACCTTAACTATGCAGTTATAAAGTCTATTGTTATGTGCACGGTTCATTGTTCCTGGAATAATTGAGATAAGCGTTAAAGTAGTTGTTTGATGGTGCCTTGTCTGCATAAATAATCTTGTTCGTAGATTTACGTGCATACATATTATATTGAGGTTCGTTTTACAACACATGTTAATATACTTTAGCAAAATTAATGATGACAGTGGCTGTAAAGCCTAATGCATAATACTAGGGTAGCAAAACGAAAAAAAGCAAAATTATACTTTAATATTGCCTGGCGGGAGATCGTTAGACTGTTCAAGTTCGATCTTAGATCTAAGCCACCTCTGAGTTTTCGAAGTTATGAGCGTAATAAATACCTAATTATTGCTCGCTATAACGGTAAAGGAAAAATATCGTGATGAAACTTGCATGTCTGAGAGTTCTGTATAATGTTCTCGATGATATGTAAAGTCTGCCAACCTGCACTGGGCCAGCGTAGTCGTCTATGGCCTAACCCTTCTCAAACTGATGAGGCCCGTGTCCAGCAGTGGGGCAGTCTATAAACGGGTCTGATATTACATACTATAATAATATAAGCTGTACAGTGTGAATGCCGGCTGTAGTAATCTGTACGTTCGAGAAGTATAAACGGTTATTTAGCTGCTTGAACTGCTAACACGCACTAGGAGTATTGTGGTACACATGATCTAAACGTAGTTTGAGGTCAGTTATAATTATAAATAAGGATGAAATTATAATTATTTATACGTTGGCACAAAGGTTGTTAATTTTAATGATGGGAGAGAGTTTCGCTGAAATCGCTTCCTAGTCTTCACTATTAACCCTGTGGTCGTCGCTTTCACGTTTGATTACAGAATATTAGTTGCATTTTATGAATAAAATTATAGTGAAATGTCTGATATTATGTTAGATTCCTCGAAGAGAAAACCTAGCATTTCTACTAAGTGCTTTATAGGAAATCATAGTATCCAGTTATATGGCATATGTTGCTATAGTTACGGATCGTTATTGGCTCCCTATATATACGTCTACCTATACCTGTATCATGAGGAACTGACAAACATGAAAAGAAAATTGATTTAGATCTATAGAAAGATCTTACAATTGCTTTTTCTATGCATGTTTTGAAACCTCAATATTTCACTAATCGGGATCCGTTTAGAACTATACTCAGTTTTGCAGTCAAATTCTTCTAAATCTTATGACATGATTATAATAGGTATAAACATCATACCTAACTCAAACAATACAATAAAGTGTCGTCGGATCTAGCTAAAAACGTAGATTGAATGAATGAATTGTCGCGTGTTGATAACATTCGTATCATTCATTCATAACGCTCACATGCGAAATCAAGAGTTTAAAGATCGTTGTATCATCAAATTATAATTGTTGTTGGTCAACGACCTCAAACGCCTACGACGCAAACTCTAAACGCAAAACATACACGCCAATTAACTTGTTCATAAAAATCACTATAAATTGTTGCCTTTATCAAATCTGCACGTACCGCACTCAATTAATGTTTTAACTATTAAGGCGTTATGAGTACCGTGCTTAGAGTATACATATATAAGTTAACTGTATGTGGAGCAAGCGTATACAAGTAAAAATTGTGAGCAACTAAGCACAGTATGAACATTGTATACACTTTCATATATGCACTTACTAGATATCCCTCTGGAAAATTACTTTTTTCTGGATTAAAGGTGGCCTATGGCTTTGTCTGTACCCCTGACTACGTGTATGCGAAATTTCATGTTGATTGGTCTAGTAGTAAAGGTGCGAAAATGTAACAATCGAAATCACGATCGTATTTATAATATTAGTTAAGATAGCCATAAAATCCATTAGTGTCTAAGAGACAAGGCTCTACACATGCAGTATAGATGGACCAAAAACGATTTTAGAAGCCAAATAAACAGAAATATCACATTTATTTTCGTGAAAAGTAATGTGATAAACGCTCGCGTTCTGTGCAATCGACTGTGAATGATGTTTATACGTATTCTAGGGTACCGTGCCTTGTTTTGAAGCTATGCTCGTACCCAGCAGTGGAAGTAATTTATCGATAGAACTGATAATACGAAAGAACAAGGCAAACTTGCCGGCTTAACTTCTACGGTCCCACTATAAAATAATTCTGTCTTACGGAAGATCGTATCAAATATCGTAGAATGGTGTGCCTGCGATGAAGTGTTGCTAAAATTCCTTAAGGAGACGCTGCATTGTCGTCAGCGTATCAGTCGGCGACCTTGCAGTACGCATCAACCGACCCTGTAGGAAAATACTGAGTCTCTAGTACCTACCAGTGACTGGAACGAAGGTAGGCAATGCGCTTCAAAATCATGTATTCTATTACTTTTTCATGCTAACTACATTTATCTAATCTATTATAATATAAAACTTTAATGAGGCCTGTACATATTTTTGCAAAATTAGTTATCTTTCTAACCATTTGTTACGCAGAGTCTCCTGAACGAAATCTATCTAATGAAATGTATCTAATTCCGTTCAATAGAACCAGATACTTTCTCATAGTATCATTCACGTAGATAAGTGTTTTGAATGGGTATTTACTACCACGAAGCACTATCAAAGTAACATTTCTTCAGATAACTACATTTTCTTATGTATCATTTTCACATGTAGATATGCCACTTCAGTTGGTAACAAGTAAGTAATCCGCGCGCCTGTTTTGGTTAATTCACAGTCGAATGAAAACAAAGAATTTTGTATAAACGATCGCTAACAAACATCTTTTGATCCTTAACCTTTGACCTTTTGTATAGCCGGTGTAGTTTTAATAACAAGCAATTTGTTTGATTTAATTATTTCCATTACGTATACGTTACGTTCGTGCTATTTCGTAATAAAGTTTTTTTCATTTTCTGTGGTGTAATGCGTAAATGTGACTGTCGATCGTAAAGGTCGGTTCAAATATTGTGTTTACAATAATAAAAATTGGTCTTTAGTATAATTGAGATGACTGCGTTTAGTTGGCGGAAGCAAAATCACCTCCCATTACCTACTATCTACACCTAAGTTAACGTGTGATGCGTGAAATATGTTGTTGTGAAATAAAATTATATACAACGTTTGTTTTCGGGTAAACAAGTCCAGCTCATCATTTGCTAGCGTTAAATACTTCTTCTGATTTGTTTACTATATTATTTAAGAATTGAAAATATCTTGAAAATATTATACAAAACTAGATTTTGCCAATAAATTGCTATCGCTCGGAAACAGTACCTTTTTCAGGGTGAAAGGTACCCAATGTGCTTTTCTGTACCCCTGACACCGTGTATGCAAAATTTTAATGATGACCGGTCAAGTTGTCAACTCATGAAAGCTTAATAAACAAACACGTATTCACAACATGTGGTTCATTAATACGTTAGGAGTCTTTAAACAAGTTTTAACAATGATTTGCTTTTCAAAAACGCATTCGAAGGCAAAGAAATCAGCTAGTTTCTTCTGCAATTCGTAATGACTTTGCAATCTCATGAATCAATCATTTTTACAGCCCTATACCATTTAAGTTATTAGAAGTGGATTCTTTATTTACTTGTCAATAAATCATAAGTACAAGTGGCCAGTGGGTTTATCGTCTACTACTCGAATTTATTGCAGTTAAGCTTAGGCCTATAAAGTGAAAAAGTCATATTCAGTTTTTTTTTTAATTCACTGTTATTGATTACTAGATTGTACTTGCGGTTTCGCTCGCGTTAATGTGATGAAAGAGATTTGTTTTTTCGATGAAATGCATCCTGTGTCTTTTCCTGTTCCGCTGACAACGTGCATGCGAAATTTCATGATGATTGGTCGTGTAGTTAAGGCGTGAAAACTTAAGATACAAACAAACTCACATTCGTATTTATATTATTAGTTAGGATTTGCCATTACGCGATTTATGTTTCAATTCTATGAAATCAGAAGTGGATCTATTGCCATTCACCGAGTACAATATTAAACTTCGTGCTTTTACTGATAACTACCTGATAGGTAAACCAATAAGACTGACTGATCCGGCAATCAATAACGCTACTGGAGCAACGACGCATAATAGTAGATTAATGGGGATTATAAATGTTAATTGTTTTAATTAATAAAATTACGACTGGCTACTTATTTTCTTTTGAAACATTGGGACGCCATATTGATATGAATGCTTCGTCCGACCAGGGTTATAAGGTTGCGTTTACGTGAAACCAACGTGATATCGGGTCAGTCGGCTTAAGTTACTGTTAATCAGTTTTTAGTGACATCACGGAATCCGCCTGCTTCTTCGTATACAGAAGACCGTGCCAGGCACGATCTGTGATCGGTCTCTACTACAAACATTCACATGGCTTGTAAAAGGTGAGAGTGGCATACCTCTACATAACCCTTCGGGAGTATACGTGCATTATTATTTTAAGATTACAAAATCTTATCTTAGAACACAAGTTCAAACAAACAATTTCTGCCACTGTTTGTCCACGTCATTTGACTGGCGATAATTTCTACGGGGTTTCTCCAAGTAATGTGCGCTTTCCCCCGGTGGTACATCAGTAGCGTTCACGCAGCTAGTTTTACTCGATTGTATTAAAATTACTAAAGAACAACAAACTGGTCTCTAAGATAGAAGTACTTACTAATTTAGTCAATGTCTTTTATATGATGGATTGTACAATGTATACATAATACAAACTATATACAATAACGATTATGATTCTCGAAGAGGCAGGCATTACAGCAACCATATTTCGCTCCTCTGTGGACATAAGTTATTATAAGAGGATCCCCCTTATAATAACTTGTCAAAGAGAATATGTAATATTTTTGACACGTGTTTCGCCCTTACAAGTCTGTTCTTTATGGAAGGTGTAGTTCTAGACCTTGCCTACAGATATATTCATATCGGCACTATACTAGTAGACTGCCAGGCAAAGGGCCTCATAATTTGCAATTATTACTAGTAAAAATATGACATGCACACGTCGTTCACATGAGTCAACAAGATGTTTACCTCCACAAAAACTGACCTTTTAGAAAACGCTTTTAAAACGTGATTAGGTATCATATCTTCCTATATGTATCTGTCTTTTTTTCGTAGCTTTAAGTACTTAATGGTAACTTTAGCAAAATCATGATTCAAATTCAAAATCGATTTCGAAATCTTACTTCTGTATGTGACGTCACATAACGCTATGTTTAGACAAAGTCAATATTATGCCGAATATGTTTTGACCTCAATCAGCGAAATCACAAATTTGGAGAGTTGACACGTCCTTATCGCAAATGAGTGATGTATTTTGGCGAAACGTACTAAAATGTTCTTCAAGTGTCTGCCACGTAAGTTCTAAGAATGAACAGTTAAAAGAAATTATGTTAGTCGTTGTGAATAACAGTTGTCGCCACTTATGCATAATATTGACCTTGAGAACATGTCTCTGAACTCGGCTCCGTCTTAGCGTAATGTCATGTGACGTCACGTACGGTATTCAGGTTCTTAAAACTTATGCATGGGACGATTTACAACAAAAATTTACGATATGACATTTTTCGCCGACTAAATGAAACGTACAACAGAAAGGAAAACACGCATTTGTAACGTAAATTACAAATGTGCACTGGTGCCAATGTTTATTTATTGTATTCACCGAGTTTACTCGTTTCAGTGCAAGTCCTGAGCGATACGATGTTATCACTATTCAGTCTACTCCAGATACATTTTCAGAATAGTTCTTTCTCCCCATCCCTTACAGCGGCAGCGGTTTGACCATGTTTTTTGGCATTGTGTCTGCAATGAACTGCCATGTTCATGAATGGTGGTTATCGCGCTTATCATAAAAAGGCCGCTGAAGGCTTTTTGCCACCAAAAATGTATTACTCAGTAATTTTTTATAACTATGACGACTTTTATAGAGGTAAAGCACCCCAGAATCCCATCTTGCATCAACCAGCTGCTCCAAACAATTAGTCAGTAAACATACTTTCTTAGAAAGTTTCAAACCTACTACGAATGATTCTTGGTTGTGTTTTTTGTGGATACAACAGTGCCACTTTAACCTATTGAGTCTCAGCGGCACACCGGTAGCTAGAAACAATAGTTTTTTATTAAGTCTGGTAATCTAAGACTTGACATATTAAATAGTTCTGATCTACTGAAAGTGGTGCCACGTTGTCAGCAGTAGGACCAGTATTCTTTGTCTCTGTTCCCTAATTTTCAAGTCGGCATCACAATAGAAACGTAGGCTTTTGGCTGGCTAATATGTCTTGCCTTGTATAATTAGAGAAACAGTCTGACTTAAACGTGATCATCCTTTTCTATTACACGTCGCATGTAAATATTACTTGATGTATTGCTATAGAAGATACTACGATCAATAAAGTTCACAAAACATTTATGTAGTGTAATAGTGATTGGTCTCATTCTACTTATGTCTAACAGAAATATAAGACATCATTAGAATCCTGGGTCTTATCCAACAATGGGTTGACTCCGTCTGATTATGAAACTAGTACGCTTTAAGTAGTGGATTTCGTCCTTTGTGTCAAATATTACCTATTATATTTTTAGACTTTCTGTGATTGTCCTTTAAGTATCTTTGAATACGAGCCCCAATGCAAAAATGTTCGTCTAGTCACACATTATGAAGAACACATTTTTCTTTTTAACTTTTTTCGTTCCTAGAAAGATACTAGCAGTAAACAATTTATTTAATAAAATACTCCATATAAATAACGTTATTTTGGTACTATTGACAAAAATAATCCTTTTTTAAAATTATGTATCTTAGTTAAATTACTGTTTAAATGGTCACGCAAAATAATTCTTTTTTAGTGCTTAATTGATGCAAAATAGTTCGTCTATGCCTAATGTTAATATACTTTTTTAATTGTTACACCAAAATTTAAAAATAAATTATCTTAAAAATAGAATTCAATTGTTTTTAAGATGTCAAAGGCTATAAAAAGGCGTGTTCCAAGTATTTTTCATTATTTTCGCTAATAATTTTGAGCAATATGGGTCGTGGAAAACCTATCGCGGTAGAAGTTCGAAAAATTATTATTTCAAGCAGTGATAATGGGAAATCTGCATACCAAATCGCCAAAGACTTATTATTGCCAAGATCAACTGTCCAGTCAATAATCCAGCATAGCAAAAATAACGGCACAGTTTCGTGTTTGAAGAGATCAGGCCGCCCTCGTATTACGAGTGAAGCTGAAAACCGTGTTTTAAAGAAAATTATAAAGAAAAACCGTCGTGCTCGTGGTATGCTCGTACAATGGCGTGATATGATTAAAAAAGATGTCTCGGTCGATACTTGTAAAAGAGTCCTGAAGAGAATGGGTTACGGCTTTTACACGGCTAAAGAGAAACCCTTACATTACTTCAGAAAAAGAAAAGGTTAAAATTCGCTCGTGATCACTTAAACTGGACTGCTGACCAGTGGCGTCAAATAATATGGAGTGACGAGTCCAAATTCGAGGTGACTGTCGGTGATGTACGAAAAAAAGTTATCCGAAATAAAGATGAAGCATTTCACAAGACTTGTATCAAGAGAAAAGTGAAGTTCCCTGCGTCTGTAATGATATGGGGCTGCATGTCAGCACAAGGTGTGGGTCGCCTGCAATTTGTAGACGAGACTGTTAATGCAGTAAAATACCAAAAGAGTTTATTGCCGTCCATTCCGATTTTGAAACATCAAAATGCCTATGTTTTTCAACAAGATGGTGCTTCCTGTCATACTGCAAGGACAACAAAGGCTTGGTTCACCTCTAAACAAATACCTACAATGGAGTGGCCGTCAAACAGTCCAGATTTGTCTCCTATTGAGACAATGTGGTGGAAAATGAAGAAGATGTTGCGAAAAAATCCATTAAGGTCAAAAAAAGATTTAAAGGAGAAAATTAAGACTGTTTGGGATTCAACAACTCCAGAAGAATGTGAACAGTTAGTAGCGACGATGCCACTTAGGATTAAATCCGTTATTGATAGTAAAGGAGATACAACCAAGTGGTAGACGAACTGTATGGCGTGTTCAACTGCGATAGCCGAACTGTTATGAGTTATAATTGATGGAAGAATTCATATTTTTTTTGTAACGACAAAATATTTTATTTGAGTACTTCACAGTAAATAAACTTAATTTAATTTACTAATCTCATTTTTATTTGTTAGACTCATTAAACCGACATTACTTATCTATATTACACTTACAATACATGGTTACATTCAATTTTCTTAGTAGACGAACATTTTTTTTGCATTGGGGCTCGTAGTATGATTGTTATCGATATGCGGCTTAGTATGAATGATTTTGCGCATTTATATTTGTTTTGTATACAATGTTATCTATCATATACAAAACAAATATAAAATACGTAGAATCATTATATTCTCATTCATAATCTTGCTTTAAATAAAATAAACAAATTCTATTGTATAACACAAGTTTCCGAATTTCAAATAAATACGTACAAATATTGTTATTTTCGGTAATTAAATTCAGGAGGTTTAGATGAGAATATAAAGTATTTCTGTGGCTTGTGGACAAAAGTAGTCTTTACTGACAAACATTATATTTTTTGTAAAACCTAGCTGCAATATACATTTCTGTCACCGATTTATCACAGAGACAAATTTAACTTCGCAATATAGGCTGCAAAGTTTGGCACAACCTGATTTAGCTCGCGCTACGCTAATCCATGTTCATGAATATGACTTAATAATTGAATTGTATAAACAAATATTCAAATCCAAGCGCTGATTTTACTAATGACTACGTTTGTAAAGTATTTTTTGAGATACGAGCCTCCGAATATATTGCAAACAATAGCAGCACAGAACAATGCATTTATAAATCGATCCTTGTTTATTCTAACGGTACAGGTTAGTGTAAACACATGTACTGCTTTTATTATATTTTATTCTTCACCCGAACTGAATGTCAATGCAGTTGATGTAAAGTGAGATATCGATACTATGCTATGCGGCATATCTTGCAGCGTATGAGGCGTACACTAATGTGTGTAAAGTTAATGACATGGATGTGCACCGAGAATAGAATCTTCATTTGTCCAACATTCGAAAAATATATAAAAGGCAGACATAAAATAAATATATTAATGATCTTATAAATTTGGTTCATAGACACTACTAAAATGATACATCAAGCATATAGACCCTTGGCAGTAACCTATACCATAAGTTTGCTGAATCTCTGCAATCGTGAGATCCCGGCTTCCTTTCCAAGGAGGCAAGGCAAGAGTTATTATATTTTTCTGTTAGTAAATTATCAGTAGCAGCGATAGCCAGCAATAGGTTCGTCTTCTACCACATAGGATGATAGTAGATCCCGTAGTATCCCATCCCGTAGTTATGTTTGTTGAAGTATAACTGGTGAAATGTGGATATACTATATTTCTATCTACCACTTTAAAGCTGCACATGCGTGAATTAATCTATCTACCTGTACTTACATTTATTACGGTAGGTATATTTGCTTACAAAATAGGACATCTAAGAAAAATTTCGTGCAACACGCATTAGCTAGATTGGCCTTGTTCTTGGCTCTTGCCGGATAAGAAACTAGCAGCCAGTATACCAGTTGCCATAAACATTAAAATTTTAATAAATTCATTAACAAGTTAATTCTATCGCATCGGCGTATTGCACGTTGGTGCCACTTGAAGAGCTAATCGCCCAACAAATCACGCGAGCCGTGCGCAGTACCGGTAAAGGTCGCACCACGATAACAACTGTACATTGAGAATTCCATTACTATATGTATATTCACGCAATTCATAAACTTATGTAGTATGTAAGGATTATTGTAGTGATAAATGCTGTAATGTCACGTAACTATCAAAAATTGCGATACGTATTCTTCTGAGTCTTATTATGATGCTCTATTCTGGTCGGCCTTTTGCTGTTACCGCATACAGGTGTATATTAAGTTTTTCATGCACTGACTACCAATAATTAGCCTCCGCAGTTTAAGGGGATAACGATACTAAGGTTAGACTACATATCAGAAAGTCTATAGAAGAAAAAAAACAACGTCTATAGAATTTTTTTTTCTTGTTCAACTTGCATTTGTAATATATTTTTGTATGAAGAAGCATAATCACACAAGGTCCCCAGGATGAACAAGTAAACGATACATACTATTGTAAGTTATCATTTAAGTTATTGGATGACGAGTGTCTTCTACGATATAGGGCCGATAAAAATACAGATTGCGTCAAACCCAAGTAACGCAGTCATCATACTTATCATTCTTGTAATCCTTGCAGAAGAAAGGAACAATGTTACATAAAATGAGTAGCATGTAAATGTCTGCAAAATATTTGTAATCCATTAGATCTTGTAAGGCCCAGCTATAAGGTTCTAAAGCATTGAGATAAATACATTTTTAGTAATAAAAGAGAGTCAATACATTCAGCATGGTCATTGTCCGAATGATTAAAATCTTCAAAGATCCTTATACTAACGTTTACTTCTGTTTTGTTTGCAGGTTGTGTTAGAAGTGGCTCACCGCGTGGACCAGGAGGGCGTGGTGGCAGTCGACTCGGTGGTAGAGAAGCTAATCTTTAAGCCGCAGGATGTGGTTTCCATTAGGGCCAAGGACTCTGATCTTGAGTACGCGACCCACGACGTTTTTCAAACAGATAGTGCTATTTCTAGCAAATTTAATGGTAAGTGTTAACTTATAATATTTAATTTGTAACCACGTAATTAAAATTCTTTCATGCCACTAAATATTTCATCGGGTTCATTACTTCTGGATGTTGGTAATGTTTAAACGCAGAGAGTTATGCTATGGGACAAGTTTGTGTCCATCTGTTAACGATTACAGGCTGACTGATTCTCTAAGAATGATTGTGTCAATTGATCACAAAAACCGCATTTAGTACTTAGTAAAATCAGTTTCTTACTAGCACTTGCGTAATTAAACATACCTTGAGAAATCTGAATCTAATCTAAATATGAAAAATCTTTTTGTTTGTCAAATTTATCATTACCGTTTCTTCATCAATAGGCTCTGTGTCAGGCAATGGACGGACAGGTGAGGAGCGTCACTTAGAGCCCTGGGACGGCTGCGACGGCGAAGCAGGTGACGCGCCGGTACTGAACGGAGACGCCCTACTCGAAGAACTGGAACTTGATCACCGCGCCAACGGGTGGGACGCGAATGATATGTTTAGGAAGAATGAGGAGGTCTACGGAGTGCACAGCACATATGACCACTCGTTGGCCGGATACACCCTGCCGCTGCAGAGGAAGGATACTCAGGATTATAGGTAATTAGATGTTGCCCACGACTTCGCTCGCTAAAATGTAGGTTTGGTTAGTTGCACTACATTTTCTGGATGAAAGTACCCTATGTCCTTTTCTGTACCCCTTACTGTATGCAAAATTACATGGTGATCGGTCGAATAGTTAAGACGTGAAAGCGTAACAAACAAAAAAAACTCACATTCACATTTATAATATTAGATAGTATATAATAAGAATGTCCTCCACACCGAATTTCGGTCACGGCGGCCAAACTTAACGGAGACTGCTAATCTATGCAAGATATATTATAGTGCACAAGTGTGTACGTAAACACAAGTGCCTTCTCTGTTCCCTATCTCTCATAATGCCATGGGACGACAATTTGACACGATCCGAGTGAGATGCACGAACGTGTGCAACACCGCCAATTTTCTTACTCCGGGCTGCTATAGAGATTTCTTGGCAGAAAAATCGAATAACTTTTTGCTGGCTGGACACGGGGTTTGAACCCAAAACCTCATGCACAGCAGTTGCAATAGGTACTGACTAGCTTGACATTCGTCTCTATCAAGACTGGCAATGGCTAGGGTTATAACCTTAGCTGCTGCTATAAGAAAAAGACAGGCACTCATCTTTTCTGAATACTATAGCTATAGAATAACTTACATGTTTGTGACCTTTGAAATACAAATTGACATACTAAATGGCATTCACTGCTCATTAAAACTTCTTAAGATTTTCACTAACTGTTATTGCCAAATAATAAACCAATGACCTACAAATATGTGTGTAAGTACGAGCGGTCCGACCAAATTTAAATGGGACGTTTTCTAGTTTGGGAGGGTCTGTCTATACATTATCATGAGTATGCTTATTACCTATTATAATTATACTTTTACCATATCTACATTACAATGTTTCTCAATAATCAGAGACGCTGAAGCTAAAGCGGAAGAAATAGCAGCAGAGATCGAAAGCGCGGCCACATACAAGGCGCGCATCGAGCTAGAAAACGGTGACGAGGAGGAACGTTACGCGGCTGTCGTCCGACCGCCCGACGGCGCCTCCAGCGCCGGCAAATACGTCATACCGAACAAGAGGAAAAATATGCAGGTTAGTATATTCACAACGTTTTTGATACGTAGAGTATACTGGAACCGCTGGGCTTTTCCCAGGAGATCTGATTAGGAACACCTTCATAAAAGCAGCCAAATAACATTCTGGTGTGAGTAGACCCCGAACTGAAGAGGGTGCTCTTGGCAGAAGAACAAGCTGTCTGTAATCCTTGTGGTGGCAGCAATGACTTCTTTCCTACAGGGTCGTGATACGCTTGCAATATCACAGGTAATACTGCTGCAATGCAGGTGACCTCATAGACCCCAGGATAACACGCAGAAAAAGGCTTTGTTTATTTGCCAAATGATACACACTATAGTGAAGCCGGCAAGAAAATAAACCTATATGACTAAAATATAATAATTGGGAAGATAGGAACCCGCCACGCAACCCCGGAATGTCCGGAAAAATAATAATACCACTTTTGGTAAAGGGCAGCCGTGTCGTGGGATCCGGGCATACTCCAACTTGCAATATGCAGCTTCAAACACAAAACATGCGACGACACTTATGACGAATGAGCCTCAATAGTCAATACTTTCAATTCAGTACTACATAACTATCAGATTTTAGTTAGGAGATTCTCTTCTCGGAGTATGGCAATATTGTCGGTAGACGGCAATAGGCACGCACATCTTCTACACAGTACTTAAATATATAGTTGGCAAAATGTAGGTGTAATGCACCTGCTTACCCTTATGGAAATACTCGGCCGTATAGTTATGGTATATTGTCTATAGATAAACTCTAAACGCAATAAACTGCCGGGAGATTGTTTTTACAAACCATTAGCACTTTTTTATTGGTTAACGATATGGTACAGGTCAATGTACCAGTGTGTATTGTCAGGTAATCTCTGGCCAACCACGAAGGTCGTTCATATACGTAGAAAGGTTGGTTGTTTCCCTCTGTCGATATATGTATGTAGATATACGTATGTAGATATATGTTTGATCGATCAAAAACCTGTGCTCTAATCCATGCATACATTTTAAAACTCAGATTATTAACAACATAGCTCTATGTAATTCATGTTTATGTTTCTCTCATTTTTGTTTTTTTGTGATTGAGGTTTAAGAAAGTACAAAACAATTACCTTTATTTAATTTCTTTAGTTATCATTATGAAACGTTCTTATTGATAAAATTGCTTTCAACGCGTCATGAAGAAAGCACAAACAAAGGAACATCTTCTATACAAACAAGTACTAACTCTTTTTCTGAGGGGTAGGCAGAGACAAGGATTTCTACTAGTTACGATCTTGGCAGCTCTACGTTTTGTTTAATTCAAACTCTTTATGTTCTTCAAGCACGCTTGTCGAGGAGCGTGAAGTCATTCTCGTAAAACACCGAGTTAACCTGGTCTTCCTCCAGAATGTCTTTGATGAGGTCATTTTTTTATTAGTATAATTATAATAACGATTCGAAAAGGTCTTTAGCTAGTATAAATATCTATGAATAATTATTTTCTTCTCCATGCAGGTAGTTTAACGTTCTTGTAGTCATCGTCCTTTATATAATACTAGCATATCTTATCTTTAGTTTCCTTTCTAGTCTGGTAAAGATATAATAGATCTGGCCAAATTTGTAAGTGCTTAGATTAAGGTATGATGAGGCTGGCATGCCATTGTGGATAAAATCCTCGATAAGTATAAGAAAAAAAGATCTGGCCAATCGGAACAAACGGACCAACCAACTTTATAATGACATATAAGTTTATTCTCATGTCTATATTCCAGAGTGGCAAGCTAGTGAAACCGGGTGCGAACAACGGCGGGTCCCCACCGGTGCCAGTGATGCGAGCGCCGCCACAGCCTCCCAAGGATAAGGATCACCGCCCACCGCGCCCCGGACTTACGCCGCCCGCCGACCGAAGACAGGACGAGGCGGTATATTCTGTTATTATCTTTTTATATCATACTTTACTGTCACTTTAGTTTTAAGTTTTCATATTGAGCAAAGAGATAATCAGATGGTGGACACTAATGTCCTCCAGACCGAATTTCGGTCACGGCGGCCAATCTTAACGGAGACTGGCCATCTGCGTAGGTGATACTATAGTGCACAAGTATGTACGCAAACACAAGTGAACTCTCTGTTCCCTAACTCTCATGATTCGATGGGACGGATAATCCGACACGACAGGAGAGATATCAGGCGCAGAACCAACGCAACGGTTTTACGTGCTTTCCGAGTCACGGGTGGTGGTGGACACGCTTATTTTACCAGCAACACAGAGTCTAGAGAAGTGAGCTCGATAGACGGTATTATGATCGGCAGCGCCGACTAAGAAGGAAGGAGATGGTGACACGAACTGGACGCATACAGGCGATTGTGTGCAAATGATTGAAGGAATTGGAAGGAAGATGGGAAGGCCTTAGCAACTCCATATCATCTTGTATGCTTCTCAAATAGCCAGATATCTTCCTGACATACTAGGAAAATACCCGTGAAAAAGAAACAAAATAATTAAAATTATAATTTCCCAGTGTTATGTTGTATTAGAATATATTTGAACATAGTATAATGATATCCACAGACGATGAGCGTGAGCGCGAGTGCGGGCGGCAAGACGTACGCGGCGCAAGCGGGCGGCTACCACGTACCGCCCTTCCCGCCGCATCAGTCACATCCGTAAGTTATAAATAATTACCTACACTATTTAACCTATACTAATTATCATTTCTTGAGTGAAAAGGCATAGCGGTATCTTCAATAAAACATAGAGTAGCCTGTTTATGAAAGTATGAAAGCAACTAGTAAGTAAAGTAACTGCCATACTATTGAACTAAAGATCTGGAAGAGGCAATTCAACACATAGTCCTGCCAAAAAGCCTAACGTTCTGTTTCTGTACTAAGTTCAATTGTCAAAACGGTTTACGCTGTGCTGTTGACTGTATCAGATCGTTGACTTAAATTAAATTAAAATATTATTATAATTAAATTATAATAATATTATTAAATTATTAATAATATTATTATAATTAAATTATTACTTAAATTCTATATTATTCTTTTGTTGAAATGCATTAGGAATAAATCTTGTGTCGAAAGGGACTTTCGTCGAAAGGGAATATTCAAACTACGGACACAAAGAACACCCAGACTCGAAACAATCATGAATCACATGTCCCGTAAGGCGAACGAACCTACACCATAATAAAAGTACCTACTTCTCCGATAAATAGACATGATATTATTTATGTTTATTCATTAACTAAAGCTGTTAATCTAGCCATTTTCATACAAAATTTGTGTTTATACTACAGGTCTGCGAGTGGTAGTAGTAAAGTGAATGGAGAGCCGCGAGCGCCCCCACATAGACAAGGATTCCCGCCTCATCATCATCACGTAAGTTACAAAATTATATCCCACGATCATAAATTACAATTTAATAGATAAACCTAGTAGCTTGGATATCAATCTGGCAATGTCATCTGAGATACTATGATCAAGGTGTACACTGTTTAAGTGCAGGCGTCAAATCGGTTAGCTTGCAGGAAACTGCTGATTCGTTAATATTATTTATAAGCATTTATGGTTTGATATTGCTAAGAAGGACATAATGTCCTTCTTAGCAGAGGCTTCCCAAATATCAGAAGGCGTAAGTTGTGGAGACTGCCACGTTGCCCATTTAATGATCATGGCTATTTTCATTTTTTTTGTGAGGTTGTAGTAGAGAGTTTTATATTTGAATGGCATGTATTTAAGTATGGCTTCATTTATTTGCAGAACCCTCCTCCGCCAGGCGACAACCACAGCCGACCGCCGCGGCACCACGCGCCGCCGCCCGAGCCCAGGAGACAGGACGAAGTGCAGGTATTGTCTGTTACACGACTGCACTCATTATCTCTTGTTTATTCCCCACCTACAATGTTAGCTATGGTATGTTTTAAAGCTGTCTTCGTGTAATTTATTTTTATATTTTCTTTATTTTATGTCCTCTAATTAAAATTAATCTGTTTGTAAGCTGTCTGTCGTGTTAGTACCCAGAGTAAATTTAGTGAATCATCCAATTCTTTTTGGTGAGGGGATCTAATACAACATCGCTCATTACCAATGACACAAATCAAGTCATTGGGTCATGATCACAATTAACAAGAGCAAAGTATAATTATTCATTCATCATTGCACATTTTTATATTGCTATCACAGTATTGTGTACCAGTGTATGTAACGAGTATATGCCACGCCTCGCAGGAGCTCCGCAAGTTTGGTCAGGATTTCAAGCTGGTGAGTCCCGCGGCGGCGCCCCCCGCGCCCCCCGCGCCCGCCGCGCCCCCCGCGCCCGCCGCGCCCCCCGCGCCCGCCGCGCCGCCGCCGCCGCAGCCCCAACACCTACCGCTGACGAATCCGCAGCCGCCGGTACTATGATACTCTTTTAATCTTCCGATATTGTTGCACGACTTTAATTTGTACCGTATTTTACTGGAACTAGTATTTGTAGAAGAGATCTTGTCATGAAAACATTTTTGTCGAGATTAGGAAACTTATTGATTTCGTTTTGCTCCGAAGCATCCACTAAAAACTGATATCCAGTCTGCTTCAGTGATCAAATAGCAGAAGTTGTACTCACATTCACTACCTGACATGATTGTGATGTATTATTGTACCTTTCTAAAAAGAAAATTTCATAACGTATATCATATATGTTATGAAATTGTCGTTTTAGATGTCTGAAACTGTCCAGTAAATTCGTTCCCTGTTATATGGAAACTAAACATGTTTTGTCGTTTATCTAAATATAGACGTGAACTGAACGCTCGATTAATATATAGGTACGTTTCTAAAATATGTATAAACCGACCCTTTGATTTTTGTATTTATATAGAGTCAGCCCCCGCCCGCGCCGAGCCCCCCAGAAGTGTCGGCCAACGCCGGCGCCGCCACGGAGCCGCACCCCAAGCGCGACCGACCACCCAAGCAACATACCCCACCCACCGTGCACAAGGTAAACAGCCATAGTTCTAACTAATATTATAAATACGAATGTGAGTTTGTTTCGCTTTCACACTTTCACTACTCGACCAATCATGATGAATTATTGCATACATCCAAAAAAGGATACTCTTCCCGAAGAATAGAATTTTATTGACAAAATTTACATTAAAGCAGCGAAGTCGCGGGCAGAATCTAGTATCAATATTTTGCTGATTCTCAACTCCCAACAAACATTATTACAGTATTTCAAGGTAATACAAAATGCACTTTAGCATTATACGTTCGTGTAAAGAGCTATACAAATTATGAAAATCTACAACATACTTGCATATACAGTGGTGGACATATAATTAGAAATAGTACATAAAATTTAGGTAAACACAGAATGAACTATCGTTATGAGTAAAAAATATATAGATTAAATCACTATTAACTATGCCAGAATATAGCCAATGAGTTAAAAACTATCAAAATATAAAAAAAAATAAATCTGTTCTATCTTTAATTAGTAAAAGAGTTTAAATATCAATGATAGCTGAATTCCTATTACAGGCCGCTTGGCAGGATACATAGGACGTTCCATTTTTGAAATTTAAAAAGTAAACTTTCGACGGTTTTTTTGTAGTATCGTCGGCAATTAAACGTCAATTTGGAATTACGTAAATAATAAGTTTTGTTAAAAATGGGTAAAAATAAGAGTTATGACGAGTCAACTAGGCAATTAATTGTTAAATTACATTTAGATCGAAAGTGGACTTATAGAAGAATTGCTAATCATCTAGAATGTTCTGTGAAGAAAGTTTTCAACGCTATTGCTCATTATAAAAGAAACGGAACTAGACAACTGTTAGAAAGGCTCGTTTAAGGAAAACGTCTTCCCGGGAAGATTGTCAAATAATACGTGTAGCTAAACAAAACCCGTTTAAAGGCTCCAATGAGATTAAAAATGAAGTTTTTTATCTTATGACCCAAGGAAGAAACTGGTACGCCGCAGATTAGTGGAAGCTAAACTGTTCGGGAGGGCTTCTCGAAAGGTACCACTTCTTACCAAGCAACACCGAGAGAAGCGATTATTATTAGCAAAGAAATATCTTAACTGGACCGAATGGAAAAAGTGTTAATCTCGGATGACACAAAAATAAATATGGTGAATTCAGACAGCAAACGCTACGTTAGGCGTCCAAAAAATCTTGCTTTTGATTATAAATACACGGGGAGCAAAGTCAAACACGGCGGTGGTAACATTAAAGTATGGAGATGTTTTTCTGGTTGCGGAGTTGGATCCGTCCGTAAGATTGAAGGTATAATGGATCAATTTCAATACAAAAACATCTTAGAAGAGACAATGATTCCCTACACCGATGACCATTTGCCTGTGACCTGGATCTTTCAGCACGATCCTTTCTTAGTGAGCAACGTGTTACCATGTTAGACTGGCCAGCAAATAGTCCCGATTTAAACCTATCAAAAATTTGTGGTACGTCGTTAAAAAAAAAGTCTCCGTTAAACGTAATTCTAGTCAAAATGAACATTAAGAAGCCTTTGTTGAAGCATGGTACTCGATCCCACTCGATAAATGTATGAAATTATTTGAATCAATGCCACGTCGTTGCAGAGCCGTCATTATTAACAAAGGCTATGCAACTAAATATTAATTTTGAAGAAATTTAGTAAGCCAAACATAATTTTACATAAATAATTTGAAATTGATGACGTTAACATGTTATTAACTTTGATCTTTACCTCATTTCTTTATTGTTTCTAATTACTTGTCCATGACGGATGGTAATGCAAATGTCTTTTAGGTGTTTGTATGTAACTAAATATCTAAATGGTAGTTGTAAACTCGGATATTTATGTTTTTTAATGAATTATAAGTTGTTGAACGGATTCTATGCATTTTGTTGTTTTATTTCCTAAAACATAAGTTTTACGGCAATGTGCCTTGTATAATATGATATACGTCTCAGGTGTTACTAATTATATGTACACCACTGTATATGCCAACATTCCAGGAATATCTGCTCATTTCTAATAGTTATGTATATGATTTTTTATATTCTTGATACAACGTTAAAAACCTTTTCATTGAACTAAAGATAAAGTAAGCGAGTCCTATATTTCTTTGCCACGGTAACAGTAATAAATATATTGCATTGTCTAGCCGCAGCCGCCGTGCTTGCCGAAGCCAGAACTGCCGCTAGAAGAGCGCTCGGCACCTTCGACGTCCCCGCCCGTAGCGAGCTCGCCCGGCATGGACCGCGTGGTGGCCATCAAGAAGTCCACGCTCAACCCCAACGCAAAGGAGTTCAACCCTGCCGCCAAGCCCTTCACACCCCGCAGCCCCAGCACGCCCAACCCGAGCAGGTAACAATCTTCCTTTCAGTATTGATCCTTTTCAAAGTAACTACTATATTATTCGCTTGCTTCTTAGCGCCATCGTGCCATCTGTTACCACCAAGCATCTAGGCTAAATATATGGTTAAGTAAAGCTATGAATTATTATAGACTACAAGTGCGGTTGTTCACTGTAGGGATGTTGTGAATATTCGCATCCGCATCCGTAATTGCGGAGCTTTCGCATCAATGTGGACATGTGCATCCGCATCCGTATCCGCAATAATCAACGCGGATGTTAATGCGAATCCAGATATAACGCAGTTACGATAATAAAGAAAATGGGTGGGCCAATGAATGCCGCAATGATTTTTCAAGTGAAGACGAGAATCAAGAATCAACTTAAGATGGTATAGCTAACGCTATACTCAGCCACTTTTAAAGTCGTTCTACAATTTTATACAAGGACAAACTTAAATGAATAATTATACTTTTCTATTTGTCTACAGGCCACATACGCCCGGCACGCCGTCTGGTGTAGGCGTGGGCGTAGGAGTGGGAGTTGGCGGTGTCGGCGTAAACCTGGGTGGTGTCAGCGTCATGGGCCCTGGTGTCAGCTATGTGCCAGCGCCGCATCCACCGCCACAAATGGTATGTTTACTTTTATTTGACAACTAGCTGACCCGTGCAACTTCATCTGCTTCACATAAGAGAATGTGCCCCGTTTTCGCAATATTTTTCATTTATGCTCTGCTCCTATTGGTCGTAGCGTGATGTTATATAGCCTATAGCCTTCCTCGATAAATGGGCCATCCAACACTAAAATAATTTTCAATTCGAACCAGTAGTTCCTGAGATTAGCGCGTTCAAACAAACAACCTCTACAGCTTTATAATATTAGTATAGATATATATTTGCCTACATGTAGAGGGAAATTCACTTTAGTATATAAAATATATGTATTATGACTTTTAATTGCTTACAAAAATAATAAGAGATTTCGTTTTAATATTGAGTTTCAGACATGTTTCATATTAATGTCTTTTGTTAATCGCGGGCCCTTAAAAATGTCTAGCGCTCTAGCAAATACACAATACACCTGTTATAATGATAATAATAATAATGTCGGCCCTGTATTAAACTGTTCAATTGCTGGGCACGGACCTTTTCTCAGTGTGAGAAGGGTAAGGCCGTAGTCCACCATGCTGGCCTAGTGCAGGTTGGCAGACTTCACACGTTTTCGAGAACTCTGTAAACCTGTTAATATATATTTTTGTTAATAATGGTGTTCACCGCAATGTTTTGATTGGTACATACATGTCGTTAGTCATGTAGTATACCTATAGATAAGTGTTGTTTATGTTTGTGTGCAGGTGGCGGCCGTTCCGTACGCGATGATGGCGGCGGCGGCGGCCGCGGCGCAGCAGCCGCCCGCCGCTTACCTGCCGCACCCGCACCCCGCCGTGAGTGCTCACTACACACATATACTATATACTACTATACATGTGCTCTGCGCTCTGCGCTCTGCGCTCTTGTCTCTGACACACGTGCGACAAACATGTGGTTTTTAATATCTTAACCTAGGTTTTGAATATAAATTGGTAGGCTACATAGATACAACTTTACCATGAAGTAACTGAATGAATTATGTCGCATACATGCTGAGTATTAACGTACATCCTAGAGAGAATATGTCTTTATTATTACACTTCATGGTTTTCACTTTTTCTTTCTATAAATTAAATATGTCAACAGTATTTGAATCTGCGACTTCATATTAGTGTAAACACATTCTATTGAAGTCAACAATAGACCAAAGTACTGTGCCATAATCGTAAGTCTAGCTCAATTTGAAGAACTTGCAGGCTTAAATCCTGTTTTATGATTTAAATTTATGATTTTTAAAATAGACATCTTATTTCTAACTGTTAATTGTATTTGAAGATCTATTAGATTGTTAATTTCTTTTCACTTTGTATTGTCCCCAATTGGAATATTAAACAAAGGATATCCTGCGTTAATGTAAGAGTTACGAAAAAAGCAATATTACGGACTTGTTTTGAAATGTCTTAGTTAAAGTTATCCAGAAGATAAATGACAAACATTCCCGCTATATAATGGCCGAAACGAATAACCATTCGAATTTACATTATATTAATATAACAACTAGATTGCTGTACTACGAAATACTGAAATATAATTAACAAAATATAAGTGTATATACATGTATGATGTGGCGTAGCTGATAAGCAATCCTGATAAAATAAAAGTTGTTACATACATAATTATCTATAAAAAATGTATTCAAATACTAGTTTTAGAGACACAAATATTGTTTTACCGTTTGATTGTAATCTATTCGATTGGTTATTAATGTGGCCGCTATAATACATAGTAGAGATGTCATGACATTTACTCTTCCAGCTAACTGTGACTTGGACATTTTGAACCAGGGTCTAAAGCTAATACATTACGGACGACGGCAGATGGAGATGGGGTGCGAGTGCCGACAGTACGCGCCGCCCATATTCATGGTGCCCGACAAACGGGACCGGCCTGACGCGGTGAGCACACCACACACGCGATGGGACATTCTATATTGACAGACATAATATATAGAGGACATAGAAAGTTAACGATGAAGTAAATGGCTGAAGTTTACGTCAAAACATTAAAAATGTTACACTATCGTGACCATATTGTATCCGGTTTCTTCTGAGATAGTGATGTATTTTCGATCGTTTTTAGATAGTGTATTGATTGATTAGTTATAAGATAGTGTGTACTAGTAATTGCCGCGGACATTTAAGTATTGAAATACTTACACAAGTATTAAATATACAGTTCAGATGATAATAGAGAGTATACGTAAAATAAAATTTACATACTTATATCTTGAACTTGTACAAAATTTTGAAATGATTTGTGTCTCATATAATGTTACACTACTAATTATTATGCAAAGTAATATAAATCTATTAAACATGTCAATTTTGTAAATTTCGTATCATTGAGAAACATGTTCTGAATTTTAATTATTATATTGCGAAACATTTATATTACTTATATTACGAAGGACGGAAAATTGCATACATTTTTCGTTGAAATCCTAAAGCAAAATAAAGCTGGAAATACTTTTTACTTACCACAGTTTAGCCATTTACTTAGACTTAGTTTTATTATTGACGATTTTAAATTAGTGACCTTAAAATATGAATACAATAAAGCAATATAGTTTGTCCCATTTGCGACGAGCGTGCAGTGTTCAATTTACCCGCCAGTGTGTCGTAACATGCGTTTAATGCTGCCTAGCTAACCGCCCGGGACCACGGGACTGCCCACTTAACTGTTTACCATAGCTAATGCTTTGAGTGGATTTATTTTAACATTATTATAAGTATGTGTGATGTGTCATGAACACACTTGTCACGGCAGGACAGGTCACCCATAGGACAGCTGTTGATCCTGCCTTACACCATTCACGTTGGATACTAGTGGGATTAGAACAGGCACATCTTTAAAGATTGCACGTTTCTGTGTAAAATTTGGTAATGTTCACTGAACATCTCTCACTGATAAAGTTATAAGGCTTGGAAATAGAAACGGGAGTTTATTCTAGAGTTTGAGTCTGGATGATCAATCAGTATTAAGCTATATGCCATGCTGAGCTCAAGTCAGTTTTTTTGACTTTCCCTGTTATAGTATAAGGTAAATAACGTAAATTCTTGTGCCATAATAAGTTAAAATCATAAAAAGACTGTTATATGCGCATTGTAGTTATTGATACTTACCTATAAATATTTACACCACATGAGAAGTAATCTCTATATTGCTAGAGCTGTTTTTATAAGCTCGTCAGGTCAAAACGTTTTTAGTAATTTCTTTCATGTACGTATGTGAGAATACAGCAGGTTGGGTAATAAACTACCGTTCGCGGCGTTGCCTTGCCACTACTAACCATTATACTACCACCTGACACTCACCATAACACGAACATTCATTGACAAATTCTTTAAAAGACGGTTACCATTAACCATCATGTGGACCGTTAGTTCGTCTGCTATTGAAGGCCATAAAATATATAAAAAAGACAGTATTAAAAATACAATTTGCTCAGTTGAAAGCAACGTAACTTAATATTGCTTGATCGGCCACAACGTAAAGGGCATTTTAATTCATTGTTTGTTAGTTATAGAATATTTTCGAATATAGCGGCTAGATTGTACACATTGTATGCGGTCACGTATTATCACAAGTATACAGCACAATTGTTAAAATGTGCATCCCACACTGCACTTGTTTGGTACGCAGACAAAGTTACAAATTAACCATACATTTATTAATACAATAATTAAAGAGATAATTAACATACGCCGATTGGCTACTCCATACATAGCAGCGATAGCTCAGTGGGGAGACCAACAGACTGCAATGCAGAGGGTCTCTGGTTCGAACCCACGTCGCGCACCTCTGACTTTCGGAAGTTATATGACTTTTCGAAATTATGTGCGTATTGATTGACAATTATCGCCTGCTCCGTGCCTCGGAGAGCACGTTAAGCCGTCGTTATTGGGAAATCAGTGCCCTATAATATCCTGACACTGGTCTAGCCTTAGGGTATCGTTAGCTTTCGGGTTATGGAGCTCAGGTGGCAGCCGCTTCGTGTAAAAACTGATATCCAGTAAAATCCGGTTAGACTAGAAAGCCGACTCCAAGTGACTTGGGAATAATAAAGACTAAGGAGAAGGATTGGCTACTCCATACAATTTTATTATAAGATTTAATAATGGTTTGGTATTTATAATAAACAGTATTTTAATAACAGATTGTTATGCCTAGACTATAATTGCTACTTATCAACACCATATCTTGAATATAATTATAAAAAATCAACACATTTTGGAGAAATAATAATTATATTTGCCTATAAATAATATATTTTATTCATGATATTAAGGTAGATAGCTAGAATTAGGTAAGTTTCCATTATATTTATAAAATATTATGTACTTTATTTGCAGTGCTTTTGATGTCGAAACAGCATTTAATTTACATTAAATTTGTATGTACAGAGAACACACAAAAACGATTTTAAACAGTCGTGTTTAGCTTATTGTCTCCTCCAGCCTCAGTCCAACCATCTTCTCGGACATTTCCCACAAACTTGCCGCCAGCTCTTCATTGCGTGCTTTAAGACCCATGAAGCCTTCTTGACAGTCGACGAAATACTTCCCCGTCACTTGATCGCAGTCATCAGACACGGCCAAATATAAACTGGTCTGGGCACCCTCCACTGGATTCTTGAAAAAGGTGTACAGCACCAATGTCCTTATTTTTTCTAAGGCAGTTGCTCTGTAGAAACTTGTGTTGACATGCCCAGGGTGCAGGCAGTTCACGTCTACTCCTGTACCCTCTAACCTTCGCGCCAATTCGTTGCTGAATAGAACGTTACACAGCTTACTATCGCAATACGTTCGAATGTAAGAATGAGGTGTGTTCAAATCATTTACCGTCCCGAACCTGTGGTACGTTGATGACACAATAATGACTCTGCTAGGCGCCGACTTTTTTAATATCGGTGTTAATAATAATGTCAATAAAAATGGTCCAAAATGATTGACTTGCATATCTCGAATGATTCCGTCTTCAGTCTTGTCTCTATGAACACCACTGGCGCCCGCATTGTTGATCAATATATCCAATTTAGCTTCCGAACTTTTGAATTCGTCAACAAATTTTCTCACTGACTTAAAGGAACTCAAATCTAAATGCATATATCTGACACTTGTGTTCTTGGTCTTCTTGATGATAGATTCAGCAGCTTTCTTGCCCCGTTTGTCATCTCGGCAACCTAATATCACTTTGGCCCCTCGACTGGCCAGTTCTAAGGCAGTTTCGTATCCAATGCCGCTGTTACCACCAGTAACGATCGCGACTTTACCGCTCATCACATTGTCTGAGTAACACTTTCCGTTCGTTATTTTGTTGTATGTTTTTATGAAAAATAATGCCAATGTCAAATATATAAGCCACATTTTGATCGCACTAGTAAGTAGTTCCTTATTTATACAGTTGTGTCAACCACTAAATTACTATAGAACGAAGCGTAAATTAATTTTTACTGTTATTTGAAATAAATATGTATGTATTTATTTACTTGTTAACGCGCACGTACTGGTGTAGCGACTGAAACATTTATCTTTGTGAAATGTCAAATCATGAACTGTTCAATATCAGTTGCCCCCGCGTGCTCCTTATCAACTTAGCACTGTTTTTTTTATACAATATTGTAAACATTTACGTTCTGTCTGTTTATTTGGATCAAATAAATATTGTCATTATTTTCTGACATATATCAAAAACTGGTCTCCTTTTTAATGCGATTGACGTTCGCAAAATCTATGAGGTTACAGGCTCGCATGTTTTGTTTTGAAAATATGATTTTACTGTGCTCCAATCATTTGGTTAGAAGGATGATTCGAATTCGCCAATAAACATGTGTTGTTATTGCACATTCATACAAACTTCAACACCAATTATTATAAACGTAATACTTACGCCTATGATTGATGATCAGTCAATGCGTGATCGAACAAAGTTCGCGAGTTATTCCTATGTCGATAACCTTTATGTCATCGCGGTGTTAAAACATTATTTACCGTCCTCGCATATGAGTAATTGAAAGTCATCTGGATATGCTTCTTAGTAAACTAACCATTCCTAGTTATTGGTAGCTATAGTCGAGGATAAGGAGGATGACAAGGGTAGAGGCTATTTATTGCCGACCTACCTGTCTTATATTCCAGATTTTGTACTAAGAATTTCTTAATAGGAAATTACATTAACATTACCCGAATTGGCATTCGAATGCAATGCTTTTGCTCATGTGCAAAATTATAAACTAACATCACGAACCCAACGAGGCAGGGACCTATAAAAACATTTATTTAAAACTTTTTATAATAGGTAGGTTTCGAATTATAGACTATACATATCCCTACACGTACATTTTTGTGAACATACCGTTTGATACGGATGTCATTATCTTGGGATATCTATTTATTGGACATTGGCATCGCATAATCTCAATTAATATGTAGGTACAATATACAATCTCCGTGATAAATTGATGATAATTATCGTACGTTTATATAAACTACCATCAATATCAAATGCATAACTCAAACTTTATATTATGTATAGTGTATTACGGTACACAAGTAAACGCGATAAACAGTACAATTTTCAAACATATTTAATAAAAGTTATTTACTAAAGTGTTGTGAGGTTTTTGGTGTGTATAAGTGTGTGTTTAATACAAAACATCAAATCATATAGTCACAGCTTTTGCTAAAAAGTTGTAACGAACAAACTTACACAGACAAACGAAAAGACAGTACTTAAAAATATTTATATTAAGCCAAAATATACATATAGGAGATGGAGCTTTGAGAAACGCATAAATCTCAAGCACCATAAAGCAACCAAATAAATTTACATTGCGTTTCTGTAATTGTAGATTTTCTAGAGCATAAAGAAACACTATTGTCAACGAGTAAAACTCTAGTCTTTAGTCTAAGCGCAGTGACTTTACTGCAGCATAGGCAAAAATTAGTGAAGCTATATGCTTGTATACCAATGCCATATAATATAAACACCAGACATTAAATACTTTAACCATGTATCACATTTTTAGGTAGGTACTAAAAAGTGTAAACTATGACATACATTTGCGATATGTGCCTAATAGAAAGATGTGGTCTTTAAGGTATAAATATATAACTTTTCAAATCAGCAAAATAAGGTTTACTGTAAATTACATAAAATAAAAGTATGAAACTTGTGGACTAAAATATGTGAAGTTTATAGCACAAATTGAATAGAAACAGATAGTTGTTCCCAATACAATGCATGAAAACAGACGCACACTATTCCAAATCGTTGTAACAATACATCATTATCTATTGTAAGAACGATTTGTAATCAAGTCAGACTATATTCAACTTAATATAATCCAATTAGATAAGAAATGTCTTTAAAGGATTGGAGACATTCATACATTCCCCAATTCTAAAAAGATATGAATAGATATGATTCGAAATCGCGTAACACACATCCATGCGAGTGTGTTAATTTTGGTGTCTTGTACTGAGCTGATGATTTGTTTCTATTTAATCTCTTACCCAACACTCAGACCTCAGCACCCAGATAAATTGCTTTTTCGTCTGGTTGTGTGGTGTCTGGTTGTCAGCTAACGGATGAGAATTCAAGCGTATAGTAAATTTATGTTTGTGTATCTATTTAGATCATTGTAATAGTTTTTATATCTTATTTATATGTGGTTTATATTTTATAAATACAGTATACATTGCTTTAATAAGACTACATCTTTCTACTACATATATTTTGTATAACGAGTGAAATTGTAACAAGCATGTTGTCGTGTCCTTAATATAAATCAGTTGTCTCAAATTCAATTAAATAAACATCGTGTTTTTGATATCCAGCTTGCGTATGGAGCTGCTATGGGAGGCGGTGGGGGAGTAGGAGGAGTGGGAGGTGGGGCTGGCCAGGGGCAGATGCCTGGTCCTCAGCAGAGGAACTTCAGGAAAGGTGAGGATATATTGTGCTATTTTGATCTTCGTTTACACTGTTTAAAAATATAATATGCGCTTTATTTTAGACATTATAAATGAGAAATTACTCAATCATAAGGGCAAGTTTCGTTGCATGGTTGAATATTTTCCTTATTTATAATTTTTGTTCTTGCTAAGCATGTTAAATGCTTAAACAATTCTTAATATCAGAAAATTTATTTATATTATTGGATTTTCATGAATGGAATTTCGAAAGACAGACTACTAGATTATTATTATATTATATTCGAAACACGTGTATTTTAGGTTTTTGTACTACAATCATCCATATAGAGTAGATTAAAACTTTCGCGTTTAGGAAGATCATAACAATTTATATGCAAAAAAGTCTTGCCTTTTTCTAGCAAAATACTGTATGGAACCGTATCGTTATATGTCCCTTAGTAGAAGTATTAGTAGTCGTGTAGGTAGATTGCATTGATGCGATACGAGTACAGTGTACAAAGCGTATAATGGTGTGTGGAATGTGCAGTGGGCGTAGGCTCGGGCATGCAGGTGGCGGCGGCGACGGGGCAGCCGCTGCTGGCGCCCGCGCCCATGCAGCCCTTCGTGCCCTACCCGCACCCGCACCCCGGCCCGCACCCCGCGCAGCCCGCGCTGCAGTACCAGCATATGGTGAGTACACTAAACTACCTATATCGCTCTTGTGTTCACTGTTACCCTTAGGCAATGGCACACAAGTTGTTGCCTACCTGTATGTTTTAAAGTACGTATGGAGACAACAATAGTATCGACCCGATAATGGTTTTCTATCGATACAAGTAGAATCGACGAGGTAATATGGTATGAATTAATGTAGAGTCATTAAGCATCCCAACAGCGAAGTTGATTTGACAAGTGTGCTAGGCGATGTAGGTTTGATCCTGCGCATAAAATGAAAACTCGTATGATGCACAAATTTTGCTCGAACTCGGGTGTACTTCATGTCCATTATTTGTATAGTTCTGCAAGACACGTCGCCACATATCGCCCGTATAAGATTGGTATTTCATATTAAAATAAATATTTTTCTTATGAATAATATAATATAGCTAGAGCATACAATTGCATAGGAATACAATATAAGGTTATTTAATTGCGATTTCATGTAGGAAAGATAGATACACTGTCGCAGATAAATAAACATTGAGTTTGTGGTTTAAAACTAGATAGTACGAGATCCGGCTGCAAGATTGCTACATGAATTGAGTATGTAATAAAAATCGAATTTTTATGTATAATTATAAATAGGAGAGTATATTTTTGCCAAGGTGCCAATCAAAATGTGGCCGCTAGTATTTTAAATTAAAACAATGTTAATTGACTTTTCCAAAAAATTACATTTCACACTTACACATCGGTTAGCCGCTGAGGACAACATGTTCGTTGCTCGGCAAGCACGTGGCGTTCGAGCGAACCAGTCGGTCGCGCGAGGCACGGAGTTGTCTTTAGCGAAGTGGCAGTGTAGTTTCACTGCCGCAACGCATGTCGAGCGCTTGCCTGCTCAGCAAGTAAGAGTCATAGCTGGAGTGACTCGGGCCACACCCGGCTTGTAGGCGTATGGATGCACGTCGCGAAGTGAGCGTGCCTTACACAGCTTCGGTACCATACTGGAGATATGGGAGGTGGCTTCTCCGTCGGCTTTAGCGAGGTTTTCGTTAGCAACTCTCAGAGTTGCGAGTGGTGAGCGGCTTTATTGCTCCGGTACCTATCTGAAGAATAGGTAGTGTCACTTAGGCACGAGGTAGCTCGCTTATGAGAACCGAATCTCTGAGGTTAGGGTAGAGAAAGTCGAGATATGGGGACAAGACCTGTCTATAACTGGTCCCGGAAGGTGCTATCAAGCACTGGAAGGTACAGCGGCTCCACCTAGTATAACCTTGACAGTTGGTGTAGGGGAACGCTATATCATAAACTGGACTAGTATCTAGCCTAGTCTCTAGTCGTAGAGAGAGGGGATGCACAGTAATATACAGCCTTGGACAAGAGTATGGAGCACCCCTATAAAAACTGCATTTTGTAAAATGTTTTGTATAGAATGAAATGAAACAACTTGTGTACATTTTAAATAATCTTTAGTTTCATATAAAATCAATATTTCGTCGGCCACCCTTAGCCGCTAACATAGTAGCTATTCATCTTGGCATAGAGCCTACAACATTTTTACACTGTTCTTCAGTTATGGTATTCCGTTCTTGGCGGAGGCGTATTTTTATTTCTTCTTTTGTTGTTATTGTGTGGTGCCGGACCTTACGCTTTAGGATTCCCCATAAATGTTCTATAGGACTAAGGTCCGGCGACTGTGCAGGCCATTCCAGGAGCTCAATGGAATTTTCACGATATGACATTGTGCGGGCTGATTTATGGCATGGTGCGTTATCTTCTGGAATTTAACTCCATCCATATTAAAGTCACCAAAAAGTGTAAAAACGAAGGCAATAAAGCTGATTCCAAACACATTCATGTATTTTGTAGAGTCCCTTCGGCCCTCATACACAAACATTTCGCTGACTCCTGTATCAGACATGCAGACCCAGGTCATCCCGGTACCTGCGCCGTGTTCTACAGTCGGGACCACACACTCTGGCATAAATTCTTCTCCCCCACGGCGTCGCACGAAGGTAGCACCAGGGGTTCCAAAGACCAAACTAAAACAAAATAAATAGAGATTAACTAATCATGAAAAAACAACAGTATAGCTTTTTAAATTTCAACAATACTTATTTATCCATTTGGACATTCATATTATCTAACTTACTTCAAAGTTTGATTCGTCTGACCAGACAATATTTGACCAGTCTTTTTTAGTGTAATGTTGGTACTTTAAGGCCCATGCATAGCAAGCGTTTTTATTATTGTCTGAGATCAATGGCTTCTTCCTGGTTTTACACCCTTTGAGACTAGCTTCCTGAAGTATTCGACGAGTCGTTTTAGCAGAAATTGTGTTGTTACTCGCCACTGAGAACTCAGCAGCGAACTCAGAAGACATTTTTGTCCTGTTTTTCAAAGACTCTCTCACAAATTTTCGATCTTCACGGTCACTAGTAATACCTTTTGGTCCAGTTCTGGGCATATCGCTGTGCGTACCGGTAGCGGCGAATCGCTCAATGGTAAATTGCACCGCTTGGCGCGACCACTTAACAGTTCTGGATATCTCAACTTGGGATTACCCTTGTTCATGAAAAGGTTGTATTTTCACATGTATTTCAAGAGATAGTTCGGATGTTTTAAGTATTGTGTATTGAAATTAATATAACTGAACACAAAATAATACAAGAAGTGCGCTAGATGACGGTATGTGTACACAACGATGCAAAATAGTAAACTGAATTAAAGATTGGAAATTACTAAACGGATAAGATGCTTTGTATCGGATGTTTTATTAGCCCGAACTGGGTACACTATTGTTTTAAATATCTTTTTAGATGCCACCTAATCCATATTTAAATAAAATGTATTGTTTTCTACTGCAAATATTACGCACGTGAAAAATACATGGGGTGCTCCATACTTTGTCCAAGGCTGTATGTACAGAACTTGAAAAGTTATGGTTGCAGTTGCGCACTCAGCCGCAACCTATTCGCTGTCAGGTGTAAACAGTAATACTTTGTTACATTTATACGTTCATGACGTATATTTTCACGCATAATGGACCAACTTGGAGGTCAAATGCGGAAAAGGGAGTCCAATTACAATGATGTATATTCATCATTTATATCTTAAATTGAAGCTATTTTTTTTTTGTCTTTAATAAAATATCTCTGCTTATGTAAAAGTGGCTGCAAGTAGGGGTTTCTAGCTGTTAAAGATAGATTAAAGTGAAAGAGAGTTATCGCGTTTCATCGGTCGTCAGATGAGGATGGCGATTGCCAGCTGTACGTGATTTTAAAGCCGGTGCGCATGCGTCAGAAGCAGATGTTCTCAACTAAGCAGCAACATTTTCATTCTAACCGTGTTTTGGAGCTCGTAATACATAACGCTGTTTTATTATTTACATATAATAAGGTTTGTTAAAGTAAAGCTTGAATTTAAAAAAATGAAGTGTTTAGTGTATGGTAAAAATAATAATGTGCTTAAATTTAATAATGTATCTTTTAAAAAGAGTTTATCAATGTTAATGTATCGTCGCAAAAAAATATAAGTACTATAATCTTTTATTAACGAATCTACAGAGGATTTCGGATATTACAAAGAATGTTAAAAAAAAATTACAGAAGCACGTAAAAATTACAACAAGTAGATATGATGCAGGTAATGTTTGAAAAATATTCGATTTTATTTAAGATTTCTATAATGAATTACAAATAAATTAAATATTCAGAAAAATGACAGCGCTTTTGAAATGCAAAAATTTATGAAACATTGAAAAATTATTATTTATTTAAAATATCCGATTCATCGCTGCTTTCAGTTGTAAATTTCTACTTGTTTCTGTAATTTTATATTTATAATTATACATAAAAATTAGATTTTTATTTACATACTCGATTCATGTAGCAACCTTGCAGCCGGATTTAAACTACAAACGCAATGTTTATTTAGGATAGTTAAATATTTAATAAATAATGTTTTTCTGTGAAATACTTGAGAGCTTCACGTATGTGCAGGTCCGCATGTACCACGGCGGAGTCGGCGGTGCCGTAGGCGCAGTGGGTGGAGTGGGCGGCGTAGGATCGGGCGTGGGCGGCGGGGAAGTGTCGGGCGTGGGCGGCGGCGTGGGCGTGAGCGGTGTGGGCTACGCGCCGCCGCCGGCGCCGTCCCCCGCGGCGGCGTCGCCCGCGCTGTACCCGCCGCCCTCCCCCGCGCACACGCCGCACCCGCACCCCCACCAGCACCCACACCCGCACCACCACTACCAGCAGCCACCATTCCAGGTACGCGTACACCACCCTCCAACTTATGTTTTATTTGTCTACACAACAACATAATTATGATTAAACCCAGCCCCGACTGAATCCGGCTTATGTCAATTACGGAGATATTTTTCGAATGAGAAATGGCAACTTTATAGATATCAGGATAATATACATAAATAGTTAATGCTGATCATTGATCATCAAAACCGAGAATTGAAAAACTTTTGAAATATTGGTATAACACCACGTATCAGAGCATTATAAATTAATTTAATATTTTGCTCTTTACTTGGTGAGAATGAGCTGTACATAAAATGTAACTATACAATATTATTCGTTAATTTTACCCAAACTAAATTATCTATGTAAACTGCTCTTTGCCAACCATAATATCATGAAGACAAACACTCATAGCCATGTAAATGTTTTTGTGTTTATCCACCTTGATGTAAAACTAATGTGAACAATTTACTAAGATCATGTTATCAACAGGTGCTGTGCCCCCT
This sequence comes from Catocala nupta, assembly GCA_963675205.1. NCBI lineage: Eukaryota > Metazoa > Arthropoda > Insecta > Lepidoptera > Erebidae > Catocala > Catocala nupta. The sequence goes on from OY776098.1 coordinate 15,343,766, forward strand.
CATGGCCCCGGGCGGGTCTGCGGGCCACCACCACCACCACCACCACCTGGCGTACCTGAACCACGCGCCGCCCACCGCGTCGCCGCCGCAGCCGCACCCACACTCCATACAGGTATGAACATCAGCAATAATGGTGCCAATTCTCTTGTACAACGCACTGAACCTCTTTAATCTCACTACATCTTTTTCTAACAAACACCATAAGAGAAGGACGGATGAATATTTAAAATCTTATTCTAATCGCCCGCGATTTCTAATCTAAATATAATTTTCAGTTAAAAAGCCCTCTCTCTGTCTAGACAGAAATAGAAGAAGTCTAGACTTAACAGTCGCTAGCTATCATGATAAGATGGTTCTTGCTTCTCGCTTTATCTTCAAAAACCCTAGATATAATATACGAAACGAAAAACATTATAAAATAAAATATTATCGTCATTGTCATTTTGCCATTAAAACCATACTGACAAACAGAAAACAGACAAAATAGATTTATTAAATCCCTAAACATAGATGTATAATCCTACTTATATTATTAAGATATTATATAAAACATGTTGAAATCTAAAATTAATAATAATAAGCAATGTTATTTCGCCAAGCTTCACAAAGGCGTGGCGAGGGGGTAATGGTAACGTGTGCGGAAGTGATGCGGTGAGTTTACAACAAAATATGATTTTCATATATTAAGACGCTACAATTTTATTTACTAGTATAATTTTATACATACGGTTCCTAAGTTATAGTATGATTTTTGTATTGTAAGGGCTTTACAGACGTTCGTAATCACCTCACGAATTATACCTCGACCCACAATTATGTTGACTTCTAAATGTATTTGATGCTTTATCTGCGGCAATCATGACCTGCTAATTGCGAACTACCATTTTATTGTAGAAATCGACTAAATTCACCTTAGCTTAAGCAGTGAATCTAAATAGCTATACCATCAAAAATAATGCTGACTAATTTTACACCAACGACAGAACTGAGACAAATCTATACTAATGTTTAATATTGTCTGTCCTTTTCCTATGGCCATTGTTAGAAAGGGATGTACATAAAATAACGCCGTTTCCCCTTAATGGTTAGCACAGGCCACGGAGCTTGTACTACGATTCCTATACGTTTTGCTTTTTCCGCAGTCATACATCTCGTCATATATGCTCGCCGCTTGCGAATACTACGCACCTGAACTTTTCGACGGTCAACACCGTTAAGTACGTCTAGGGCGCCTGGCATTACCATTAACATTCGCGATGTAAATCCCTTTTGACAATATCCTTGGTAGAGTAGTGAGATTAAAATTAGTTGGCAACATCAGAATCGGCACCATTACACGATATATGTATAATAGATGTAGGAAACAAAATGATGTGTATTGTTTCATTGTTTTGAATCCTCTATCGTCGACTGTGGGCAGCCATTATCATAATTACTTTTTGTTTATAATATACAATGTTAATCATAAAGCTGAGGTCTTATTTTACCAATCAATAATTCTCCCTAACTTACCTACCTCATGATGCTTCATTAAGGTTATGTCACTTACAAAATCATCTATGGTTGTTGATCGGAAACAACAAACAAGCATTCATAGTAATCGTCACTTTTGTAAAAGTCTTGAATATAACAAGTGCTCTACTCGAGAGTATTTAAAATTTGCATTTAGATAACATTATAATAAAATGATCTTGTGATGTCGATTCTCCTTGTTAAAACAATCTTCGAGTGCACCAAATAAACCTAATCGATAGAAATAATAATAATAATAATTACCATATTATGCCATTTTTATTTAGAATTTTGCCATTATTTCGTATGAAGATAGTTTGACTAATGAACATTCAGCCTTATAGGAGTTGCATTAGTATCCACATCATTTTCTTACCGTCCCTGAAATGTGGAAACATCTTATTAAATTCGTTGTTTACTTATGAAAGTGACTTTCTCACAGTCCACGTCACTCTACCTGATAAAACATTTTATATAACCGTGAAACTTTATAGAATTGACAATCACGACAATCTAAATTGTAGTTATCACGGTACAATTAGACCAATCCTATGGAAATGGCATTAAACTTATAAGCAAGCGGTACTGTTGTCACCAAAAATACGATGTGATCTAGAAAAATCAAAAGTTTCATCGAAGAAGTTTATATTATAGCCACCTCATGCCATAACCATTGTCTTAATTTTCCCGTGAAAGTAATCATCAATCTTGTATACATACTTGGCAATAAGGACACTGCACACGACTAAATTCGAGCAGTTCATAAGAATCTAAGTATAAACGTTGGACGGTCAAGTAATCAGTATGGGTGTAGTGTCTATATTACTTGTATATACTGTATTTTTTTAAATTGAAATCTGTCACTGACCATCACAGACTACACCACTATCCAGCCTTATAAATGATTGTTGACGGTTGCTTATATAATTGTGTATGACCGATAATTTTGTCGCTTAAGAGGTAAAGCAGGCAATTAAATTGTGGAAAATTGTTGTCACTTTATTAAAAGTGAAGATATTTCAGCTGTTTACATTTAAAAAATATATTAAAGTTAAATGATGTCATTGAGAAAATAATAAGAAAATGTGATCTTATTACGTCTGACGTGAACATGAAAAATGTACGAACTTGCTATTTATAATTTCGAAAGAAGATAAATTGAGAGCGTAATTACTATGTTCCTAGAATTTTTATTTTTATAAATCATTTGCCCAAGTTAAGATCAAATGTACATTATTATATAAATAAATGTAATTATAAATGTGGAAAATACAACCATGAAGTATGACTGTCGTGCTTTGCGGTTGGTTTTTATTATTATTTTAAATGATTATGAATCATGGAAACAGTAAAAAAAGATACGCATTGCCTCTTCAGCTAATAAGTAGTTTGAAACGCGGAGGTGTTCGGTAATGGTCGGTGGTGTGGTGTCCATGTGGCAAGTGGCAAGTACCAAGTGCGTGATACCAACAAGTCGCTTGTTATAGTGAACGCTTGGTGCAGGGCGTGCTGCTGCCGCCGGCGCACGCGGCGCACGCGGCGCACGCGGCGCATGCGGCCCACGCGGCCCACGCGGCCCACGCGGCGCATGCGGCGCACGCGGCCCACGCGGCCCACGCGGCGCACGCGGCCCACGCGGCACACGCGGCGCACGGCTCGTCTGGCGGCTCGACGACGCCGGGCGCGGGCGCGCACCCGTAACGCGGCGCGCGCCGCCCCCGCCGCGCCCCCGCCGTGCTCTCGCTCGCGTGTAGTGTGTGCCCGCGCCCGCGCCCGCGCCCGCGCCCCGCGCCCCGCGCCGCCGCCCCCTGGGACGCTCGAGTGCTCGAGCCCGGTACCTGGTACCCTCGTATCTCTCCTGCTTTTTAATATTGATTAATTGTACTCGAAAGAATAGTTTATATCAGATTTATATGTAAATATTCAACAGTGGAGGTAAGCTATTCGTTGTTACAATTATCATTGAAATCGTTAAGTTGCAATGGGAGGTTAAAATCGTCAGTAGGTAACCGTTATATTTAAATGATCGATTATTATATTATGATGTTTATAATGTAATGTTAGGAAACGGTATTGCAATTTGAGATCTCTGCCGAGTAAATCATTGTAAAGATACTTGCTCGAATGTAGTTTCCATAATTTCGCTGCTGGCAGCATATCGACTAAACCACCTTTATATTGTATGAAGTAATAGGAACCAAATTGTATTGTACACTTGTTCTACGACTTGTAAAACAAAATGTTTTATACTTGATATGTATTTGAAAGAAAAATTTACACTCGAAATTATGAGTATAAATTATATACTTGCAAATTGCAAATATTATATTTATTACTGTATGTATGTTAAAAATGTATAAAAAACTAGTATGTATTGTAAACTGGAGTTGTATTGCGGTGCTCCTACCATAAATAATATTTATGAGGCAGAGATCAAACTATGATTTTTCTATTTCTAAATTAGCACGTAGATTGTTAGGGAGCCGCTTTCTATTTTAAAATGGGCATCATCGCAATCGTCACTTTTTTTCAACAATGGGCAATGAAGATTATAGATAATTATATGAATAGTTTCTCTGACGCCATCATGATATTTGGCGAAATCCGAGTAGCGTGTAGAATGTGAAAGAGCGGAAGCGGGTAGTGCACTCGACTACCACCAGCCCACATCACGCCGCGTGACGAGCGACGCGCGCGGTACAAACAAAACTTAACATATATTTTTCTAACTATTAAAATACAACGTAAAGTAATAACTATATGCCTTCTTCGTACTTCGATACGTTCGCAATAATTGGTGTATAAAATTTTGATGTTTTTGAAATATTTTTACTCTGAATATTCACGTGGCAAACAGTTTGAAATCTTAGTTTTTATAAGACAATTGACAACTACGATTTGCTGCGTAATCGACATGAGAAAAGGGTAATTTAAAAACTAAATTAAATTATTATATGTAGGGCAAAAATAATACTAATATAAATCTCTCATCATTCCGTAAAAATGCTCATAATCATAAAAATATAGATTATAGTATAAACCAAAGAAATGAGAATGTGTTGTGAAAAATAAACTTTGCCCACTAAAACGTAAATATAGTGATGAACAAAAGAGGATTGTATTTTATAAATGTCACGTGAAATCTTCCCAAATTATGTTACCTTCTTTTAATGTGTCTGGCAACTCTTATAAGTGGTTTACCCAGTGTTGCCACAGAATTAAAAACCGATGTAGAAAATAAAGCACAGTCTGCTTAGCACGGCGGGGCAATTGAGAATAAATTATATATATGGTATTGTATGAATTACTTGTTTGTTTGTTTGTTTGTGTGTAAGGATAGCAAGTCTTGTACGGACAGAGCGTGGTCCGTCCTCGCGTGGAGTCGAGGGCGGACATATGTATTATAATTAGATAATTTACTCTCTATGATACTTATCGATGGATTGAGAGGACTTTGGTAATAGAACGGACCTATTTAATACATTTATCCTGTTAGAACAGCCAATTGTACATTGTTAAAACTGCTTTGCTCATTTGCTTAGCGAAGGCCCATACTTAGTGAACACAATATTGCCGAGATGTATTGTACAGAATGCAGTAAATTGTAACACAGAGCTGGTTGTTGTTATCAAATTCCTCTCGTAGACCGTCGCCTTTGATTCCTCGTTCGTAACGAATATCGCCATTCTGGAACTGCGGTATTTGTGGCGCGTATTTATTTAGGTTAGGTTTATTATTGTGAAGGTACCCTCCGCGATTGATTACCAATTAAAGTGTCAATTACACTTTAATATTTGTTTATTTAATTGTTAATCGGCGAACGTGGCTATAAAGTTTATACAAGATTTTGGGTGATTTTTGGGCATATTGTCCACGCTTGGGATCACAGCTTGTCAATGGACTTTATCGGGACCACTTTAGATGCTTCATATCTAAGAAGTTTTGTTCTATTGTGGTCTGTGGATAGTCTGTCTTATGTTGCAACATGTTCGCTCAGGGTTGTTGAGCTTATCGCGTTATAAGCACAGAGATCCTGAGCTAGTATGTTACATTCTAGAATCGACAGCGGCTGTTAGATGATACCCAAAATTTCAGTCACTTTGTAGTAATCTTTATTTGGGAAGCTGATTCACTTATGCACTCATTGAAAGGTGTTCTAGTAGCTAAACGCTACCTGTCTAGAAATAGTGATCAATATTTTCAATAAGTCCGCATAAGTGTATGAGCATGCCTGAAACATCATCAAGAATGTATAATTTTAGCATAATACTATCGAACATGTCACGAGTCGTTTCTCGACTCATATCGTCCTTGTTGGGGTCACGGGGTGGATAGACACAACTATAATTTCGCAGAACTCTATTCTATGGACTTATAATTTTGCAAAACACACATTAAGACGGGCCTCACGAAATTCTACTTGCCACATGATCAACTCGAGGCCGGTCTTTATATTTATTACTTTATCACCAGTTTTATTGTATATTAGTTATTTTTAAACGTGAAATTCTCTCTCGTCTCCTATTCATATGCGATTATATTTTGCAAGACAAAGATATTTTAATTAATTTTCAGTACCTACCTTACTTTAGTTCCTTACGTAATAGCCATATGCAAGCTAATACTGCCATCTTTTCAAGTACCTTATAGATATTGTACATCGCAAGTCGTTAAGGAGTAGTAAATATAATTTGTCACACCAAATCTTCCTCTTTAAAATTTCATCTTATATAATCTATATTTATTTTTGTATTTTAACGTCAGCAACCACATGAATCCCTAAGCATTAATTTTTACATACTGCCTTACAGTATATCATAACTTTGGAAGCCCAATACATGTGCCTATACTGTATGTGAGTGTCAGATAATCGCGAGTGGCTTTCAAAAATATATAAAAAACATTTACCCTTCTTTCAAGGAATTGTAACTGGATGCGTTAGTAACGCAAGTAGGTTTGACAATAAAATATAAAATTTGATAGACATAGGGTGTAAGAAAGTTAGTATGCATATACATATTTACTATAAAACTGACACTATTCAAATACATAGTCAGTGCTGTCATATAAATGCGTCATCAGATATATTTCGTTAAATAAAAGTAAGGCTCACAAGATTGAGACAGAGCACAATTGAGAGACGTTTTCCCATAATATATGTATACCTAAGTATTTATAAGTTTGAGCTTATCGAGGATTGTAAAATGCTTAATATAAACGTGTGGCATCAAGGGGAGCTTAGTCCATGACCTCCGCGCGGTGCTCCCTGGGTAGCGCCAAATGTGGACGATGACATTCACATTCATTTAAATAGATATGCTATGTCGGCTATATCAAATAATACCCATTCAAATTTATTACCTTGGAGTGCTCCACATATTGTATCCAAATTAACAGTCTTTCACATATGCGCATTCCTTTCATTTTGTAACGTTCATGGAAATTATATAAACTAACCCTATTGGAAACATTCGAGTTGCTCTTATATTGGACATACGTATAAGATATATACCGCAGCAAATATAATTTTTGTAGAATAAAAATAATTAAAATAGACGTATTTATAAAAACAAACAGATTGCGTTATGAAAGTTATGTATGAAATCTTTAAATAAGTCCATGGAAGATAAATAAATAGTTGTAAATATGTAAATATAATTATATAGAAGGGAAAATACCAGTGTCCTTTCCCAAAAAAACGGCTTACATTCGTATCTAATTCGTGATGTATAAAGATTTTTCGATAATGTTAACATTTCAAAAAAATCACAAAAAAATTTCTATGGAAAGGGCCTACAAGACCCGTACCACGTTCGTGACTGTAGAATGGTTAAAGTGTAGTATTTTCTCGAGAACATGGTATGGTGTCTCGTGTACTGTTTTATTTTCATTTTTCGATTTCTTTTTTGTTTTAATTTAAATTTTTATCACGTGAGTGAGTCCACCGCGTAAATTTGTTGCTAAATGAGAGTATGATAATTAAAAAAGATGTATGTGCGTGTGTTGATTGTTGTGCGCCATATAAATATTATCGATATATTATTTTTGTGAGGAGCGTCACGACTGGTGACGCCGACATGTTTATGTTTTAGCTAGGGATATACTTGTTTATTTCTTGTAAAATTTGTACGTGCTTACGAAAACGTCGAGTTCCTTTGGCCATCACATAATATTAAACGGTTGTGGTGAAATTTTTTTATAAGATTCCCTTAGTTATTCGAATAATAAAAAAATGCAACGATGTTTCAATAGTAATGATGTACTATGTTGTATAATATTATACATCGCTTACGCACACTGATGTAGCATTTAGATTTGCAAAAGGAATGGACCAATCAGAGCTCTGATTGAGTGCGGTGTTCCTAGCAGTCGCGACGATCACGCGCTCGGCTCTCAGCGCTCTCGGCGCTGTCGGCGCTGTCGGCGCTCTCGGCGCTGTCGGCGCTGTCGGCGCTCTCGGCGATGTTCGAACACATGAGGGATGATTCCTTTGTGCCTTTGAATTATTCAATTTGACTTCGATCACGGTTTGTCTTAAAATCTGTGACTTTATCAGACATATGTGTAGGTATGATACTGGTAATGTAGTTGAAGTAAAAAGTAGTTGTTTGTTCGATATTGTCGTACCTACAGAAAAGTCAATTGTAACATAACTGGACAATAACTACGCTATTTATTCTCTACTTAAACATCGTTATCATCAGAATTTCACTGCATATCTAAAAGGTATGAGTACACACCTAGCTTCTAGCATTAGACTAATATTGATTAATCAAAAGACGAACTAGAATTTGTTCTGAGCGGTTAAAATAACTACTATTTACTTCAACATAGTTTTCAAAACAAGTGGCCGGGGTGACATTTATTTAAAACATGTGCTTTCATCTAGCAAGATCCAATCTGATATCAAGAACTTGTTTTGTATCTTAATAATGTCAATTATAAATATTTTGTACCCTAAGCTATTTTTATATAATGCTGTTTTGATATAGCATTTGACTAGTAGGCCCTTAAGAGTTTTTCAAATTGTATGTTTTTAGTTCACCAAACTTATATTTTGTCCATACTTACCTAACAAATCCTGTAAGTTTTTATGTTAAATAATCGTCCAGCCAGCGGGCTGTTATCCATAAATAGAATAAATATAAATAAAATAAATATTCTACCACATAAACACAACACCATCTAGCCCAAACTAAGCAGAGCTTGTACTATGGGTACTAGACAATGGATAAACATACATATATACATTTTTTTTTGTAAATACATACATATTATACATAGAAACACCCAGACCAAAAGAAACATCCATGTTCATGCACACAAATGTTTGACTTGTGCGGGAATCGAACCCGCGACCTCAGGCGTAGCAGTCGGTTACACTAACCACTACGCCATCGAGGCCGACAAAGACCGAGAAACAAATATAAAATATTAAAAACTACATAAAAACACAAGTTTGTAATCCTTTCGAAAAAGTAATATAAACATACCATTATAAAAAAGCCTTGGTGTCCCGCTAGCTAGACGTTACATTAAAACATAATTATACCAAGAACTGTTCACGCATAAAATAGGTATAAATAATATCATTAAGGTACAAAATAAGCTCTGATAAGCTATCAGGCGTCCAATCATCTGATAGGGATCTGCTAGATGCACGTACACGTTTAAAACGCGCTTTGCTTGTACGAAGCTCTTTTTATTTATTATAACTTCAAAACGGGCAGTTATTAGTATAAATCGGCAAATCGTTGTCACTTGTTTCGAAACAGCAAAATTAAAATGAGTAACAAGACACAGTCTCAAAGTGAGCAGCTCATTACATTTTGTACCTCGGAAATGGCACTCTCCTGTATGTAAATATATGCCACCGACTGGCAAGTCGGTGCGGACATTTTGTGTACCCATTGTATGTATAGAATTAATTCTATAAAAATGCCTTATAAATGTGTGTGAAGCCCTTCGCGGGCCTGTGTGAACGTTATGTTACCAACGTGTGATCCTGATGCATTAAGCTTTTGTTAAAGTGCTGATTAAACATCCTTCTACATTTTATATTATCACAATAATATTTTTACATATAACATTTTCAAGACAGACTTTACTTTTTATGCCTGCTGTCTATGGCAGCTAAAGATAGTTTTTGTATGTGAACATCATTTACATATTGTATAAAAATAATATCCTTGCATCAATTGCTCTCGAAATGTATAAGAGCATTTTAACAAAAGTAGATGATGTCAGGTGTAAATTTTGTAAAGACTGAAGGGAAATAATGTATGTGGAGATAAGCCGAGTTAATTGTAAAGTGAAATTGGTTTTTATAGGAGTGTAATATAGAGCCTAAAACTCTAATATGTATATTGTAAATTGTTCGACACGGAACACAAGAATCGTTTGCTTTGAGACTAACTTTGGCAGCAATATTACGTATATAAACCGAATCAGAATTATAATAGCTTTTTCTATGTATGTTCAGCAACACTCCAGCCAGCTTTCTTAGCCAGTGTTTTGGTGTTCCGTGTCAAATATATAAAATTGTATGATAAAGCTTTGCAGTCCGCTTGGATGATTTAATTTGTGAAAAAGTGCTTTTTATTTGTGAGCCCTCAATGGGTGAGTCAACTGGATTGTGCCAAAAGTGGTATGGCATCGTTTATCGTTTGTTGGACATGCAACATCTGTGTCGACGAATATTTTTCAATAAAAAAGTAAAAAAATGTGTTTTGAACACAACAGTACAGTGTTTTATTGTTAACCTTACTCTTCGATAATCTGAAAATACTTTAGTCTACCACGAAGGCGATTACTCGAATAAAGAAAAGACATCGAACATACGTGGCTGCTTTAGCTGTCTACAAGAAATCTGGCATGACAATTTGATACATGACAATAAATCTCAACAAACACCTACTTGGCGACCGAGGAGACTTATACGTCTTAAGAGCCATTTCACATTTTTGGGCAAGAATCTAATATTTTAGTCGTTAAATTGACAATCTTAGATAATATATATTGATGGCATTGAACGCATGTAAATAATATATCAACTCTTGATCTAGTATTTTTGTATATAATATTTACAAATACTATCTTGTATGTTTAGTATTTACCGATTCCCTGCTACTAGTTTTACGAAAAACCGCGCAGAGCTAACTTTGAAGCCTGAAATCTATTACTAACTTCTATATATTTACTACAAAAATAATATTTAATATCAGGGCTTATATTTGTATCCCTTCTTGTATTTGTGTTTATTAGAAAAGCCATTTAACTAGTGAGTTAATTATTAAATAAAAGATGATCATGGCGCAATTTTAACGCTTTGTCCTAGTTTTACCACGTCGTTTTGGTTTCAATAAATTATAAATAATGTAATATTATATATACCAAAAGAAGTTCTGTTAATCCATGAATTTAGTTCAATAGTTGTATTGACAATCCGTACGTTTAATTAGTCACAGTAAAATATTTACCAACCCTCTAAATTAGGATAAATTACTATGCGCGCGAGAGTATTCCAGAGTATTCCTCAGTACGGCGCGAGCGCCTATCGGAGTAGGATCTGTCATTTTTTTGCGCATCCCGATTTACGGGCTTTCGAGCGCGAACGCAATATTATACTATGACTGCAACGACTTGATCGATCTAATGTATTGAAATAAGCAACCGTAATTTTTCTGTGTAAAATCATTATAACTAGTTTTACTATAACGTGCAGTTTGGTTTAGTGATTTATTATTGATTTTTATTATTGTTATTTATTATTAGTTTTAGTAATGGGGCGTAAAACTTCTGGTTACCAATGTGTTAAAAAAGAAACTTAATTTTGAAAATATCAAGAAGGCAAAGCGAATTACGTATTTTGGGTTTATTAATTTTAATTATACAGAACGTATTAATGGTCATCGGACGCATTTCGACTAACGTCAGTCCCTGACTCCCTGATTAAATAAAATTAAAAATAAAATTTCTCATATAAACTCATAAGATAAAAAACCGGTCAAGTGCATGTCGCGCACGCACAATTTAGGGTTCCGTAGTACCCCTTACCCAGTGACCTAAGGATAGTAGGACTCCAGCACAATATGCATTTTATCGTTTGCAAGTAGAAGTTTAAGTTAGTTGTCTATTACTCGTTAATTAATAAAGTCTAATGAGCCGTTATAATTATAACTTTCATTAAAAATTAATTAGGTATATACATATGTCACTATTTAGCATAGTTTAATACATACCTAAATACTGCAGTTTAGAAGATAGAGTGGGGGGGGGACACTTAGCGTATGATGGGTTTTCCTTCTTTATATTGAACTAGAGGATGCCCGCAGCTACGACCGCACATGTTTTTTAATTTATCCATTTCTGCCCAATCCCATGGGAATTTCGGAAAATCCCTTCTTAGTGCACCCCTACAGTACCCAAGGAACATACCTACATGTCAAATTTCAGCTTCTTGCGCCCAATAGTTTTGGCTATGCGTTGTCTGTCAGTCAGTCAGTAACGCAAGAATTGTATATACAAACACAGTTGAAATAAACCCTATACACCAGTGTTACTCGCTCAGAGGCTGTAATAAAATCGGTAACAGAAAAAGTGAGTTTATGTACCTAAACGTAAGTTTTATTGTACATCAGTCATAGTTCATTCAAATAATATAAAATGTACATAATTATTTGATTTAAAATCAAAGGAAAAGCGGCCACTTAAATTACACGCTGAGATAGTAAATTGTGACGAGGAGCAAAGTACTTCTGGATGCGATGCCGTGTTGAGTACATCTAAGAAGCAATCAGATTCGGTAAAAGAAACTGTAAGCTATATTTTATTTCAAGAAGTCAAAAGTTATTTAGTGAATGTACTTAGTACATGTTAAGAACCCGTTACTTTAGCTTCTGGATTTGGGAAATCTGAGAATGAATCTCTTACTTTAGGCACTGAATTTGACGAATCTATGAAACTGGATGAATCAAAGGAACAGCCTGATTTAATTGTAACTATAATTTTAGTTTTTACAATTGTATAATGTCAAATTATTATGTACAACATAATTATGTTACACATAATTATTTTTATATTATCCAATTGTAAGATATTGAAATTATAATTATATTTGTTTCTTTTGTTTTAGAAGGATTACATTGTTGAAGGTAGGCGAATTGTTGACTTTCAATACTTTTGGAACCAATTAATACATATAAGTGAACATAGCTATAAATTCGGCTGCAGATTGGATTGCGTAAAAATTGAAAAAGAGAAACAGGTTGGTCTCATATCTAACTTCATATTGAAGTGCAAGATGTGCAGCTCTAGTTTTGACCTCAAAACTTCGAATATGGACATACAATCAGGACTCGACGTTAATGCTGGTGCTGCATCTGGTGCGATAATGACAGGCATTGGGCTTTCAAATGTAAATGAGATCACTACATCTATGGATTTGCCGATAATGCCCTTTCGGCTGTTTAATAAAACACACAATGTTATTTCTAATACGTAGAAGACTGCCGCCGTAGAAACAATGACAAATGCTGCCAAACAAGAAATTGACGCTGACTGCACGGTTGGCGTAGTGGTTTAGGCGGCCGCCTCGCCGCTTGACACTGCGCCGAGTGTTGTGGGTTCGACCCCCACACTAGACAACACTTTGTGTGATTCATAAATTGTTGTTTCGAGTCTGGGTGTTCCTTGTGTCCGTTAATTGTATGTTTGTAAAGTCCCCCGCGACACAGGATTTAGTCCTAATGCGGGAGTTGTCTTTTTAAAGAAAATAAAATATATATATATATATTTATCTATAATGAATACAAATACGTTATTTGTTTTGAAAACTTACATAATGCAAAAGTACATTTAATATAATTCAAGCAATAGGTACCAAGAAAAGTATCAAAACGTAAGTGTAGACACGGTCGCACTATTCCACGACGCTCCTAGACGCATCGTACTGTCTCGATCGCTTGGCGAGTCGGAATTTACCTAAACTTCACTTACGTAATTTTGTGAAATGGCTTAACACAGCAGAAACTTGAGCAAGGAAAGTGGTAAGTTCCTAAACATGCTTGAAGCGATGAAATCTTTGAAACATTATTTCTAAATAGAGGTAACAAAGCTATAAATAACCTGCCAAGGACTGCAGCGGTAACTGACAGCATGTATATTGGGTTTTCTTGACATGAAATTCTCAGTAGCTGCGCGGAGTCTGGGACTCTGCCCACTATGTGATAGACGACAATAGACAATAGAGGCTTAGCCCCAATAATTATGTGGGACCAAAGATCATAGCAAAATATAGGTGTTGCGCTTCTGCCATTTGGTTTATTCCCACTTGTTCTACTAAACAGTTCTATGGTAGAACTAATGAGATTTTTTACTCAATAGTTCTACGATATTAGGTGTTACAAAATAGTAGAACTAATGGCAGTCTACTTGTTCTTTTCCTCAGTTCTATGGTAGAACTAATATGAGTTTTCGACGGAGCCTCGCTTCGCAGGGCTCCTATTTTTATTGGGTGGGTTTACAAAAAAGAACCTAACGCTTCCGAGTCGGAATGCTCTGCAATGACGTTATACTAGTGAGAACCAAAACTCCCATTAGTTCTACCATAGAACAAGTGGGAATAAAATCTCCCATTATTTCTACTATTTTGTAACACCTAATCTCGTAGACCGATTGAGAAAACATTCTCATTTGTTCTAACATAGAACTGTTTAGTAGAACAAGTGGGAACAAACAAATCCTTTCAACGATATAGGCTATGTAAACTTACGTCAATTATCTATATACATCTTATTAAGAGGTTAAGACCAGTAAATTAACGCTCAACTAAAGTCGGTGTGAAAAGTTCTATTACGACTAATACGATTGATACATTAGAATCTATAAAATACGGATTAAAATCATTTATTTCAATTACTTCATACATTATACTGAAGTTAATAAATACTTAAATTACCTTACAAAATAATAGTCAAAATAAATATTTTAATTAACAAAATACTTACTGTAGGTATATACACGATATTTCCGCACTATTGCTTTTACTAAACATCATTTAGATTCCTTATAACCTATGTATACATTGGATACACAATTTACTCAATAGTAAAGTAAAGTAAGCATCAAAATCTCGAAACCATTCATAAAATGCAATGGAAATTTTCAGGTACCTTAACATATTCAAATATATTTTTATATACAATTTTACACATTTCGAATATGTCTGGTGTGTGTTCTGTGTACTCCTTGCATGGCTGCTTTAACTTCTTCAAAGAACGACGTCGAATTATGTACAGTCGTGCCGCCAAGCACTACCCTGACTCCAGGGTACGCCTGGTTGATCTGATGAACGCACAAGGACTCTTCATAAGTGGCGCCACCTACAATAAATACGAAGATGTCTTGCGGTCGCCGCCCGTAAGCGCCATCATCACCTCCCAATGTAGGGTACAGATTTTCTCGAAGTTTCCCCTTGATCAAGTCTTCTAAGGTATCCTTTAGAAGCGGAGTGTGTTGGGTGTAAATATTTTCTACGCCATTCAGACCCTGGAACCGAATAATATGTTAAATACAGGTAAAATAAACTAATGAATGTTAATATCGCTTATTAGTATTGAATCAACAAAAACCGATTAAAACGGAGGCAACAAAAAGACCGAAAAGAAATACTGAATTTACGTCTAAAATAACATAGGACCCAAGCTAGATTTCTTAAACGATAATAATTTTACTAAGCGTTAGCCAAAGAAAAGACGATGGACATTATGTCCGCTGAATTCAATACTAACTACAGCACACACTTATTTAGTTGTTATTTTCTGTAGATCAGGTTAGAGGGATACCACTCTGTCTCACCGCTCTTTAACACATTCGTATCCTCATAACTTTTAGACGCTTCATACGCCATACATTTTATTTTGATCCCGCTAGCGGGGTCCTCGGTAATACAGATGCGCTGGGGTGAGCCCACGACACGGACGTGGGTCTGTGGTATACAACAATTACTCGTAACACAAAACCCTCTCGTTATTAGGAATATGGTCATATTTGTTCTAGATATAAGATTCCTGGAAGTATTCTAGTTTCGTTTTCTAGTTATAATGTACATACACTAAGATATGGGTAAGTAAACATTTTTTTTATATTCGCTGTCATCATGAGGCTTTAATCGTCAACCTTTTTAGAAAGATAAATTAAAATTGTTTATATTTCAATGTATTTCTGAACCTACATTTTTCACATCCTTTTATTTACTCATTTTCTTTTTACTTATTCTTTTGTCAGATCAGCTCAAAATTACTAAACGTGGTAGTATTAATTAGCGAAACGCAAAATGTTTATGCCGAATCTCAGAATATGAAACTTTGCCAAAGAATACCAGGGTGTCAACAGATAGCAAGGAAACCTGTGTCTCGCAAGATTTAATTTTATTTAATTACCTGATTCTCAACCTTTTAATGATTTATCCTATTCTAGAGAAATTGATAAATATATCCACAGAAATATCACTATCGCAACAAGAGAAATTGGTACTATGACGGAATACGAAGGTTGCAACATGGGTACAGAAAAGCAATTTCTATGTAACGAATATTTTGGTAGCATTGGAGATGTCAGTTTCACTGCAATACACGTTACAATAAGATGAAGGAAATATTGGATATTTGGAAGAATGGTACCACTTAAAAATAATTCTTCTGCAAACAATTATATTCAGTCAGTTCACTATAGGAACTTATGACATCAAGACTTCTTCTAGAAAATCGTACGAAATAATTATGTATTGACAGCTAAAACGAAACTTCACACATACCTTATGTGTAGAAGCAATCAATGTGTTAACCGAGTTTTAAGGTTATAAACTTTGGCTCCTCTCGGGTGCCACACACCATTCACAAAAGATATCCATGGCGCCTCTGCGGCGCCATTCGCACGGAATCGGTTAAGCAGTTTGAATAAAAATTATTCGTATAACTTCAATTCATCGATATTACATTTAAATGATAACAAGACAAAACAATTGGTTAAAATGTCCTTAAATTAAGTTGATTTTGTGAATAACATTGAAGTTGTTTGCATAATATTATTGTTTACCAGCCCTATCATATAACCGACGCGGAGGTTCCTTGGCATCTAGGAAGAAGTAAGAATAATAAATAAAGCAAATATTTTTAAATCTACAAACCAACACGACCACTAGGAAGATCTGTTAAATACATATCCTGTAGTATTTTATTTTAATTTTTTATTTTGTATTTACAAAGAAAAGTTTATTTTTAATATGAGCCCTCGACGTGGGTTCGTGTGCTTTCAAATGCGGCAATAGTGAGCCCACGACGTGGGTCCAAGCGATGAATGTGTTAATGTTAAAGGTTCATAGAGAATAATGAAATAAAATCTAAATAAACAGTTGACAATATACCAATGTACCACTCCACCACATAATATGCATCTATAACATCGAGATATAAGTACTTACGTACTAGAGAAGACACCGCAAATTCTTACTTTGTCCCGTTCAACTGCGGCGATGCGCCGCACCTCACTTAGTTGCTTTCTAGCTCTTTCGCGCCTTGTACATCCGACAATTAAAAAATAAATACATTGAAAAAATCGCCGAGAAATGCCTTGGTGTGTGTTGAGATATTGTACCAATAATTCAAGGAACACGGCAAAGTGCAAAGGAATAACTTTTCATCGGTAAGTAATCTAATTTCCATATTTTACAAATTAAATATGAACCACGCGCCATATTCTATTATTTGTCATAGACTAATAACAATCAGAGTGCAATGTAGGTAGATTAGACTGAAATTACGCTGAAAATAATGTATGTTGTGTATTTAATGTTGGCATAAATATTTAGTTTTTAAACTTTGGCACTTTAAACACAATTATTAGTATTCACGGGACTTAGCACGAACCTTTCATTTATATATATCTATTTAGTCTCTCTGCAACCACAGTGGATGTAACTCCATCGAAACATCAGCAGATGTAAATAAATGTTCCTATAGTATTTCTAATAATTTACCAGACAGTTATTAAATATTATTATTTTTTATTCAGGTTTCCACGTCCATGTCATGAAAATAGAGAAAAATGGATCAAATTTGTTCAAAACAATCGCTGTGAAGAGACCTGGCTACCATCCGATCATAGTTATATATGTTCGTTGCATTTTCGTGAGGATGATAAATATGTTACGAAAGGGGGAAGGCGTTTTCTAAAAAAGTCTGCTGTGCCCTATGATGATGTAAGTACGAATATAATTTTAAATATTGAATGTTCCGTTGTACGAATTCCTAGTGTTGACAATATTTCATTTAGCCGTTACTAACATTATGTTGTTTGTTTTAGCAAGACACTTTGTGTCATGGAGCCATTGAGCCGATTTCAGAACTTGTCAGTGAGTCCGAATCGGTTTTTGATACCCCAAGAAAAATCATCCTGAAACGTCAAATACGAAACCTGACATCGGCTAAAAAAAGAATGAGACAAATTTAAGAAAGTTCAACGCCAAAATAGAAATCTTAAGAAGAAATGTGAGTCATTGAAGATTCTTGTAAAATCATTAAAAACAAAATTTTCACTTGGTCAAGTAGCTGAAAATAATTTACTGGCAAAGGCAGAATTAGTCGAAATCTATAAAAGAATGTCGAAGTGTAAAAATAATAGTAAAATCTCTTTAAAATATACTCCATTATTACGTAAATTTGCATTAACGCTTCACTACTACTCGCCAGCTGCCTACAAATATGTGAGGGATATGTACGGCAATCTTCTACCACACACAAGAACTCTCTGTCGCTGGTATGGAACGGTTGATGCTGAGCCAGGCTTTACAAATGAATCGTTTGAAGCTCTAAAAAAGAAAAGTACTTTAAGTCAGCAACCTCTTATATGCAATCTAGTATTCGACGAAATGGCTATTCGACGGCAAAGGCTTTTTCACAATCAACAAAAGCTTGGTGCTGTGAATTTTGGTGCTGGTCCTCAAGAAGGTGATGGAGATGATCACGTTGCGTCACAGGCATTAGTATTTACGTTGGTGTCAATGACTGAAAATTGGAAGCTTCCTGTAGGCTATTTTTTAATATCAAGTATAACTGCAGAAACAAAAGCTAATCTAATTACTACGTGCTTGCATAAATGTCATAACGCTGGAGTTACAGTTGTAAACATGACATTTGATGGATGCCCTGCAAATTTGTCGGCTGCAGAAATTTTAGGCTGTAAACTGACGAACCCAAATGATTTAGTAACCCATTTTCCACATCCGTCTACTCAGGAAAAAGTGTGTATATTTCTTGATCCATGTCACGTCATCAAACTAATAAGAAACTCATTTGAGAAAAAAAGATTGTTATTTGATCAAGATTGCAAGAAAATAAAGTGGCAGTTATTGATTAATCTTAATAAATTGCAAATTAAAGATGGTCTTAGGTTTGCCAACAAACTTACACCACGGCATGTCTACTTCCGTAACCAAATTATGAAAGTCCGTCTTGCTACTCAACTCTTAAGTAAGAGTGTAGCCAAGGCATTGCAGCTTTGTGATGAGGATTTGAAGTATTCACAATTCGCGGACTCGTCGGCTACAATATTATTTTTGGAAACGTTTAATGATTTTTTTGACACAATGAATTCAAGAAAGTGTTACTTTTATGGGATCAAGCGACCAATCGACGCCATAAATAAGTCAGAAGTACTGAATTTTTTGACAAAAGTAAAAAGGTACATATTAAATTTGGAATTTCATATAAAATGTAAAAGAGTCGTAAAAAGAAAAGGTTTAGATTCACGTATTACTTTGTCGATTTCAAAAAAGAAAATTGTTGAATCAGCTAATAAAACAGGATTTATAGGAGCTTTAATTTGTATAGAATCTCTAAAAACCCTATATCAACATGTAGTAGAAGAAAAAAAATACATGACATATATTTCTACGTACCGTCTTAGCCAAGATCATCTTGAGCTTTTCTTTGGAGTCATAAGAAAGCACGGCGGATACAATAATAACCCCAACGTCTTACAATTTCGAGCTGCTTACAAAAAATCACTAAACCATTTGGAACTTCGTTCATCATTCACGGGTAATTGCTTACCTTTAGATAATATAAACATTCTATGCAATTCTTCTACAGATGTTATAAATAGTACGACACCCTTAAACAGACATGACGATGAGGATTACGAAATATTTTTAGCGACTAGATGTTTAGAATCTGATATAGAAGCTGAACACAACTGTAATATTTTTTCCGACATTCTCAGTACCCACCAAATACCATTGGGTTCTCAGTTGATAGTCGGTTACATATCTGGCTACATTGCTCGAAATCTTACAAAATCCTTAAAATGTGAAGAATGCGTGGATGCCTTAACAACAGCAGAAAGGCTACCACATCATAAACTTATAACTATTAAAGACATGGGTGGATTGTTATATTCCTCAGAAGACGTATACAAAATATGTGTCATCACGGAAAGTATCATACGAAAACTTATTAACCAAAGTGGTGGAATTAGCCTCTCCACGAAATACTATTACTGTTACATTACTGTAAATACTTTGGAGCATTTTATTCACACGGAGGTATTTACGTCTTTAGTTCAGCATTCATTTTGCCAACCAAGTACACTGAATCATAGAATTCATTTGATTCGGGCGATTATTAATAAATATACGACTATTCGTTTAAAACATGAAGCAAAAACAGATCAAAGCGTTGATTATTCAACAAAAAGGCAAAAGATGACTAAACTCATATTATTTAAGGGTAACTAAATAAAATATCACAAAAAATATTTCTTTTCGAATTCATATTCGTCTTTCATTTATGAACCTTACCTTACGTAGGTAAAATACCTACGTTGTCCATTCTGTACTACTCCTGTCATAGTCTATAGGGAAGACGTGTTAATGCACTTTGTTGAAGGAAACGCGTAAGCGCCGTGATTTACATGGCGCTTAAGACCATTTCGCCGAGAAATAAATATACTTTCGTAGCAAATCTAGCGCTGTGGTAAATTAGTTATGGTTTAGACGATTTGATATTATTTTAGCGCTGCAGCGAACTAAAGATTCAAATAACGAAAAATAGAACAATTCAATTATTTAACGTAAGCTACGTTAAATAATTGAATTATTCTCTAGTACGTAAGTACTTATATCTCGATGATCTATAACTTGTTATAATACAGTTATCTTTATTTTGTGCTAGTTCTGTCTGTGGCTGCGCCTACATTATTGGAACGTATACCGAGGTAAAAACTATGCTAAGTATTATTCCTAGGACATGTCTATCTCTGTACCAAGTGTTATTAAAATCCCTTCAAGCTATTAATGAGTAACAAACATCAAACCTCCTTCATCTTCACGAAAAATAATTATATTTACTATATTAGTAGGATAAATACTATGTTGCATAATACTTAGATAAATAACCATCATTACAAACTTTAGACTGGAAGCCTACCTTAAATAATCTCTTCGTAATTTTGACGGCATCTTGCAGCCCGAACAGATCGCTTTGCCTCGCGTGTGCGCCTCCGTACTCCAGTAAGTTCACGACACTCTTGACCAGCTGTTCCGGAGCGCCTCTGTTCTTGAGAGCCTCTATGAGAGAAGGCAGCGCGTTGCTGGCGTGTTTCTCGTAGCGGAGGGCATATAGCGCCACCAGCTTGGCGGCATCATGGTGACGCACCGCGGAGTTTGATACCAGGTTCTTCAAACGCTGGTTATGAAAATTGTATCATATGATTAATATATTTTCTTACTATCAGGGTTCTCATATACCGCAAGGGTTGAACAAACAAGTATCACAGTCATATTTAAAGCTGCAATAGGAGCCAGTTTTCTCCATGCTATTAATGGAAATTGGTGGGCAAGGAAACTAGTAAGACTGAGATTTATCTCATATTCGATTTAAGGCCAGAATTACTAACGAACACCTATGAAGCTTTTATCGCGGTGAACATTAACTACAACTTGAACTATTTTATTTACACATATCTCGCCTTTTTCTCGACTACTTTTCAACAGCCGTCACGAGAAGAATCATTGAAAGTTGTAATCAAATATAACCAGAAGAAATCCTTATAATGTAGTTCAATTACGATTTGTAACATTTGCTAAACATAAGACAATATTAAAAAATTTAAAGAAATAGAAACGAAATAGGTATTGTATGCCCATTTTACCATTTGTTTTATTTATTTATCGAAATACGCTTAATTTAGCCTTGCTTAGAGGCTTCACATTTATCAACAATACCTTATCGTGAGGTACATGGCAGAAACACATTACCTGCAGATGCTTGGAGTGGTCGCTCTGGCACGCGATCTCTTGCTCGAGCTCCGACACCTCGAGCAGGTTGTGTCGCGTCACGCTCGCGGACAGCTCGCCGACCACCGTCACGTGCTTCGTCACCGTGCCTGACATTTTCTGTTATATATACAAAATATCTTCATTGAAACGATTATTGCATAAATAATAAAATAACTGCCTAAATGGCGTTGCTGTTCTCCTGAACAGCAAAGCCATTTAGGTTGAACTGGTTTCAGGCTTGTTTCTCAGGGCAGGGCCATGTATAATTGTTTTATTTTTGTGATCCAACTCTCAGTAACAGTATTCGACAATAGGCTTGTTACCTATAACGTGAAACCTAAACCATAGTTAGCAAAATATGAGTGTAGTATACTGCTATCTAAGTCTTTGAAGATTTAAGGTCACTGTATAAATTTGAGCCTTGCAGTATTCTTTGTATAAAACTAGTGCTACGCACAATAATCGGAATCGTAACGTAATCGCTTCGCCTCGGGACAAGCTCACGAACCGCGGTACGGCTCGTCGTCCCCGCGCTTACGTCTCTCCGTGCACTACTGTTGCCGAACGTGCTGTCATTCACAAGACAACTACCAGTCGTGTTACGCGCGTATTTGATTGAATAAAAAAAAGGTTAGATTTCAAACAAAAAATAACGATTAAAAAGGATAACCTCATCGAACAAGTGAGAAATATCCATATTAATATGATTTAAGTGAGCGCAGCGTAAGCGCGGCGTCGCCTAGCCGTAGCCGAGTCGACGCACCGGAACTACTGCTCCGCTTTGGTTACGTGTGTTCACGTACGGTTAGCGTCTGTTTGACGGCGAGGCGAAAGGCTATACGGTGGCGATCCCTTTCCGAGATTATATGTGTGCTATGACCTATAGACGTGAGACTGTATGTATGTATGTATGACTATGTATTTCACACGTAAGACGCCGTGCAACAGACACAGTAGGAAATCCGATTGCACGAATGGCGTAGTGATTTAGTGGTGGCCTCGCAACTGCCGCCGCGCCGAGTACAATGCTCGGGTTCGATACCCACACGGGACAAAAATTTGTGTGATCCACAAATGGTTGTTCCGAGTATGAGTGTTATTTGTGTCCGTTGTTTAAATGTTTGTAAAGTCCCCCGCGATACAGGAATTGTTCAGTATACAAAAATAGTTGTATTTAAAAAAAAAATTTGTCGCCTGTAAATTAATATCGCCCAATCTATTGTTGTAATTGTTAAAATACGTATTGAACTGAACAGTGCCATTTTGGCACTTGAGTTCACAATTTGGCGCTGTAAGACATTAGCAAAATACCTGCATAGGATGTGTAAACATTACCTATAATGATACTAAAGTCATAGTTATTCTACCACAAGTAATTATTGATAACGATAAATAGTGTAGATTATTTCTCCCCTTCCTTGTTAGATAGTTGTTTAATAACTGATATGATACAAATGTTATTGTTTTTTTGCGTAAATGCTTCATTTTTAATCAAAGCATAATAATTTGTTATTATATCTGGACTGACTGGGTGGCCTGATCCTAAGGCATAACTTTGCTCTTATGTTTGCGGGCGATTATAAGATCTAGCGTTCGATTCCTGGGTCGAAATAAATGTTATTGAGTTATTCTATTAGGTAATTTTGAGTAAAATCAATCTATCCATCGCTTATTTAGGCAATAGTCAATGGTGTGCAGGTAGTAGAGGATTGGTCTCCTGACCCTCTTCTCCAATTCAACCGCTGAGACGAACCAATGATACATAACATACTGTGAGATTGTGTAGTTCATACCTTAAATAGTGGGTACTGTTCAACAAAATTTTTCATGTCAGCTATGCTCTCAACCTTCTGGTGACTTTTGGCTTTCTTCTGGAACTCGTCCATCAGCGATTTCATCGTTTGGCCGATCTCGCCGAAATTTGAATAAAGATTCTGAAAAATAAAACTCACCAGTTATGTTAAAAATGTTCAATCGTATTGAAGAGTTAACAAATAATGGAATTAAGTATAATGTAAACTCAGAATATATACAAATGTCCAGTGTCTATAGATTATCTAAATATTGGTTGAGTTAGAATATTGTACTCACACTAGTTAGCAAGATTATCTTTTATAATCACAGAACACGAAACATTCTGCCTTCCTACTAAAGACTTTGGAATGGTTTATCACTAATGACATCGGCGCCCATGTTGAGCTACAAATATTGAACCTAAATAACTTACGAACATACATATGTATGTTTGTAACATAGTATACACTCGATGTACGATGTAAATAACCTATTTTTTATTTTATTTTATTTTTAATTCTGGGAAAATAAACAATTGTACATTACAAAATATAAGAAAATTGGTACTTATTTTGGTAAAAATTTAAAAAAAAATTGAGACGAATTGTTGCAACTTCTCTACTATTTATTTAAAAATAAACTTTTGATTACCTTAAAGCAAATGTAATAGTACCCTGAAATCCAAGGATTTATTCAAATCATACCTTGGCATAGAACTCGTCCTGTTCAGAGGAGAGAACAACCTCCTTGAAGTCTTTATGCACTTCGGGCAAGTGCGCCAGACTCACACGGTTGTTGTTGATCGTCAGGAGTTCATGCACCATCGCCTGGTATGTCCACTGCAAGAGAAAGTCTAAGAGTTAGATTATTGGTTAAGCATTAAGTCTTTATGCTTCATCATTTATTTGCTATATCATATCATTAACTTGTCTGCCATCAGGAAATACAATTTTGAGAAATACTGCACTGCAAGATTTACATTTGAACCTCGAGTTTCAATAAAACACACATTCATTTCAGCTTGACCATTTAGCTGTCCCATAATAGATACAATAGACAATCTATTGTTATATTTGATTCATCAGACAGAGAACCGAAAATGATTATGTGTTGTATTGAAGACGCTAGGCAGCACAGGACCGTTTACATTTGTCTCTTTGGGTTCCCAAAAAACCATTCAACAAAATAACATCATTATGTAAAATATTGTTCATTGCAGTCGTTATACAGTACTAATACGTAAATCTATTCCAATAACTAACCTGACTCAACAACGGTGTTACAGGATCATCCCTCCTATCCACAATCAACAACTGTGGAGTGGGTATCTCTCCATTGAACGGTATATTGTTATCAATGAGTACAGCCTCCCTCCGGAGCAGGTCTCGGACACGTTCGGCGAGGCGCGCGCAAGGTTCCGAAGCAGCTTCGTATCGAACTACTGCGCGGCGTTTAACGGAGAGGAGCATGGCTAGGATGCCTTGAGCACAGCGTTGCAAATGGTGCTGATTCCATTGACGACCTGTCAGTATATGCAGAAAAGCTGTAGACTTAAGGTCATAGCACACATATCAACTCGGGGAATATCGGGGAACTAGGGATCGTGTGATCGATGTGTGCTATTTTTTTTATTATCAAAAACCACATCTATTAATTCCATCACATTTTTGATCCCATGCTTGTCACAGCTGGAGGGCAGGTCACATTTGTGTGACTCCCCCCTTGCTAGTGTGACATCACATATTTTGCAATATTACATGTAGAAATTTTAAATTAAAACAGCAGTTCCAAAATTTGTTAAATTTAGGAATTCTTCACTTTCCCTAAAGCGGGGTATTAGATTTTAAAATGTGACATCACAAAATTCGGGACTCCTCCCACCCCTTGTCACACAATGTCACACTTCGTCGAGCCCCTCCCTCCTCCTTAACGTATAACGTAATTTATGGATGGCCTCACATGTTATGAAATCTAAGTAAGAAAATGATCTATAGTAGTGTGACATGTTTTTTCGAAGTGTGAATGTCCATTCACTTTTATAATCAGTGATATATTAACACCAGTGAAAGGGCATGTTCCCTTTACTTTCACAACATAAGGCATGTTTGTTGTGTCTTTATAGTGAAAATCAAGTAGTTTAACCCAGAGGCTGCATATTAGGGTACATTTTCAGTGATAATCTATCCTACCAAACACTAATGATTGTTGAAGACATACATTACTGTACTGGACAGGAACATTTCTAGGTGGTAACCCAACTACCACTTATTTGTTTGTATCCATGTAATGTTATATATATATATGAAAATATACATATTTGATCAATACATACCATGTAGGCATCCAACAATATTGAAAGAGAACAAATGCCGGTCAACTGCGAGGTAGTCAGCGAACACCTCCTGTACTTCTCTCACAGTCTCCTGCTCGTCACACTCTGCTAATGTCTTGATGTCAGCCTTGGATATCACATTGCTGAAGTCTGTAAACAAAAACAGAAGTATTGTTTAACATTGATAAATAGCATACATGCTTTCGAATACTCAAGCTATCTATTTCATACAAACCAGTTAAAATATTTAATCTGTTGAGTTTTAGAATACCAGACATAAATAAAAATCTAATGTCTCTGGCCACCAGTGTGCCATCACCATTTGGAAGGTTAAATATAAGTCATGAAAATAGATTAGTAGAACTATTTCAGGCTTATATTATTAACAAGCATTATTTGAACATATATTAATAATAATATATAATAATAATCATTTATTTTCTTTCACAAACAAAAAAACATATAATACAAAATTAACACCTACAGATACAGTTTATAAATGAGTAAATATCTTTTCATTTGTGAAGGACTGGTGCCTGAAATAGGTTTCGAAAACCTGTGCCACAGGTCACCAGGCCCCCCCTATGGAAAAGTAAATACATACTATTTTAACATTTATATCTATATGTCCATACATATACATACACATATACATACACATATATATATATATATATACATATACACATATACATACACACACAGACACATATATATATATATATATCTAAATCAATTTTTACTAGACTAACTAGAACAGAGATAACAAGTATGTGTGTATAATAGAGTGTGTATGGATGGGTGTGAGTATGTGTGTAAGCGAGGTGTATTGTGTAGGGTCAGTGTATTGTGTAGTATTGTGTAGCGTGTTATCTCGTAGGTAGGTTCGTGTTTGGTATAGTATATGTGAGAGTGGCAAAAGGTGGGCGTATAGATCGCTAGGTATATACGATATCAGTGTATATGATAGTGGTGTTACTCATTACTCAAGCGGGTGTAAAGATTTTTCTATGTTCTCATAGTTTTTCTGTTTGAGGTGCTGAATGACCACTTGCTTGCACTTGTATTTGACAAGATGATAAATGTTATGGGTTGCATTAATCTTGTTGTATAGGTAGTCGCCAAGAAAGCAGTAGAAATGCTGTGAGAAGGCTGTTCTTCTGGGTTGGTATGTGCAGACCGTGCCCTTACGACGTTTACCTTTATTCTTGTTGGGGTCATACTCAGTTTCAGTATGCTTCATTAGGATGACTCTGAGGATGAAGGTTTGCCTGATGGAGAGTATGTCCCAGTCATGATAGAGCGTATCTGTCGGGTGTCGGTAGGGCAGGCCAGCAGCGACTTTAAGGAGTACACGTTGGGCTCTTTCTACTACTATCATGTTTGTCTTGGCGGCTCCTCCCCAAGAGGTAATACAGTATTCTATGAGGGAGTGACATAAAGCATAGTAAATGTTTTTGATAATTGCACGCGTGGTAATATTTCTTATGGTTTTAAATACGTAAATTAATTTACGTATTCTTGCAGTCAGTAGATCAATATGGGGTTTGAATGTGAGTGTCTGATCCAGTGTTACTCCTAGGTATTTTATAGTATTGGTCCTTTCGAGGGAAGTACAGGTGCACGGTACTGTTGGTAGGAGCTTTGAGCACGTATGGGCTATGATTGTGCAATTTTGTGGAGGGAGTTGATTGGCTCTTATAGCGAATGGTATGTATTTGGTTTTTGCTACGTTGAGAGATAGAAGATTGCCTTTCATCCACTCGTTTATTCTATCAAAGCCCATCTGTGCGTTAGAGAACGTTTCTTCCCAAGTGTTTCCCCGAAAGAATAGGGCCGTGTCGTCGGCAAATGTGTAGATCTTTCCTTCATTTAGCTGGATCTGGCAAAGGTCATTGATGTAGACGAGGAATAGGGTAGGCGAGATCACGCTACCTTGGGGAAATCCATAGGTAACCTCAGTTTCATCACTGACCCAATCGCCGATTTTTACCATCTGTCGTCTGTTGCTCAGGTAGTCTCTAAAGAGTGATAGGGGGAGGCCTCTCACACCGACCCTTTCTAACTTGTCGAGGAGGCGCGGAATTGGTACAGTGTCAAACGCCTTTGTAATGTCTAGAAATGCTACTACACATTTCTTTTTGTCATCCAGTTCAGTAACAATAGTGTTGGTAAGGTTATGCACTGCAAGAGAGGTCGAGGTTCCACTGCGGAAGCCATACTGGGACGGAGCTAGAGCTAGTACAATATATAAATAATGTATGTCATGTACAAGCCAGTGGGTTAGTGTGGTGGGGGCGGAACGCTCCTGACGGCACTTTTAGGGCGCGGCAATATTTCACAATAAATAATAATAATATCTTGTAAATATTCGAACCATTTAATAATAAATAATAATGGGTAAATGTAACAATACACAATAATGATGACTGTTCCTGCTGAAATGTTATTTAGTATAACTTTATATAATAGTCTTATAAATTCAAATACATAAATAAAAGGATGACAAAATTTTATATCGCTCTGGGTGGCAAAGTTTTCTCCTGCTCCAGCGGGCTGGCACCCATGCCACGCCACTGAAACAAGCCTTAAATTTTTTGTCAAACTTGGTACTTCCTTGGCAAAAATAGTTTACCATACATATCTATCTCTTCAAATGGCAATACGCTCATATTATTTTTCTCTTTTTGCTAAATATATTACATAGTATAAATGCCTCATTATGCAAAATGCTGTTAAAAGCATGCACAGTCAACCAATATTATACTTGTTATCGAAATTAAAATACTCACATATAAAATACACTCCGTATTTAGGATACCTCAGCTCTCGACACAATAAAGAAATATTCTCAGAAGTAGGTCTAAGGAATACAATGCACTTCATATGTTTCATGTTGTCCCATTTAGAGTGGCTGTCAATCCTCTCAAATAGATAAACTTCCTTTTGCAATATTTCTGACTGACTGAACACCATGCTGACTATGCTGGTCTGAAAATCAGAAAACAATTTCTTTTAACAATATTTTATAAACAATAGTCTACTGTAATTTCAATTATGTTTTAATTTCAATTTAGTTAAAATTGTCTAATCTACTATCTCATAAATTTTAGCTCAGTATGCAATAGTCTGTGTACGTATTACGCCCCGTATTTATTTTTAGGTGTATTCATTTACACACTCTGTATATTTTCTTATAAACTATTACCATATATATTTTGTAGGGTATGATTTGTACAAGTCGTCAATAATAACAAAATATACACAATCTTAATCTAAAATCGATGGATTAATAACATACAGTCTCCTTATCCATAAGAATAACTTTCATGCCCGGTCCGCTCTCTTCCGTCATCTTGGTTATATACAACTTCACTGCTTGTATAACGTTCATTTTGAACTATTTACGAACTACGAGCAACAAACAAATAAAGTAATCCGTAAATACAATTCGTGAAAATTGTTTTTCCAATTTACAATCACATCACAGAAATTGTCAATAGTGTCATATCATCAAATGTCAATACTTCAACAGCGTCAAGTGGCAAAACTGTCAACAATTTTTTTTTTAGTAGATATCAGCAATTTGGGTTATTTAGTAATTTTATTTATTATTTAATTTGTTAGAGTAGTTAACTAAATCAGTTTCTTTTTCTATCTCCTGGTTTTACAGCTAAGGAGTGTCCTAAGCAATCTCCTGAGACGGTTATAGACAATGTGACCACGTATTTCTGTTAAATGAACACGAATATAGTCCGTGAGGTTGTTTGGAATCCGTTCTTAAATATACTAAGGTATCAAGCCTACAATCATAGATAAGACATTATCTACAATCACGACAATGTTATACAGAAAAAAAGAAATACTGTTTACACATTGATGGTTTTGATAAACGGTCAAAATCTTCACCATAATATAGTGTCTTATTCGTGAACTTCACTTTCTGCCCCTATATAAAAAGTACTCTGTGACTTTTCAACGTCTTGCAATCACTACAAGTAGTTGTAGTATTATACTAATTCAACTTTTAAAAAGATTTGAATAAGATAGACTGTTTTCCAGATTTTTATAATAAAATAAATATTGTTGGTATATCTAAAAATTGAGAAGCCCCAATATAAATAAAACGTTTGAAACAAAAGCCGAAGCGTTTGCAGACCAATTCGCCAATGCCTTCCAAATGGAACCCCAAACAGCATTGCCTATCTTAGATACGAAACTCAGAGTCGAAGACGCCATTGAAGATATAGTGTTTTCCCAAGACAAAATTCAACAAGCAATAAAGGAATAGAAAAACAATTCGTCACCAGGACCAGACGACATTTCTGCAGAAATAGGTATTCAAAAAATAACTAGATTTTTGGAAGATAGCTATAGTGACTATATTCTATATTCGAAAAAGGGACTAAATTCGATTCTGCAAATTATAGACCCATTAGTTTAACTAGTGTAATATGCAAAATCATGGAGAAAATTATAGTTAAACAAATAAGACATTTCTTCAAAAGTCATCAAGTTATTTCTGAACAGCAGCACGGTTTTTGCCCCCATCGCTCCACAATATCAAACTTGTTGCTTTGCCTGTCGACATGGACGAAACACTTCAATGAGAAAGAACCAATCGACGTAATATATCTTGACTACGAAAAAGCCTTCGATAAAGCCCCTACAAGAAGACTTCTGCAGAAATTAGAATTTGGCGAAGTACGTGGCGAACTGCTAACCTGGGTTGAGTCTTTTTTAACACAAAGAACCTTGCAGGTGAGCGTGGGGTAAACGATATCGGATCACTGGACGATACATAGTGGAGTACTACAAGGTTCAGTTCTGGGCCCAGTGCTTTACATAACATATACATTTGATCTTCCCAATTGCCTACAATGTAATGTCAGCATCTTTGCTGATGACACCAAAATATTTGCAAATCCGAATTCAGACTACAACCATCTTCAAAACGACTTGGATAGAATAGCAAACTGGTCAAAAAAATGGCTGATAAATCTGAATAGCTCAAAATGTATAGTATTGCATATTGGCAGTTGCAACCCCCGCTTACCCTACAAATTAGATAATGAACTGCTGTTGGAGGTTAAGGTTCAAACAGACTATCAGAAGACCTGAAGTGGGAACATCACGTAATTACAATCACACAAAAAAGCTAGAAGCCTAATCCACCTTATCAAGAAAGCCTTTGGAGCCTTGACACCAGAAATGATCCTTAAGATCTACAAAACGTTTGTCAGACCAATCCTAAAGTACGCCTTTCAGGTCTGGAACCCCTACTTCATAAAAGACATTGAGCTCTTGGAAAAGATTCAACGCGGTTTCACTAAAATACCACGCTTGCTAAAAACACGAACATAAGTATGAAGAACGTCTGCAGATACTGAATTTAACAACATTAAAGAACCGCCGTCATCGTGGAGACCTTATTGAAATATACAAACTTTTAAACGGACGTTATGAACTTGAAAATATTCACCAACTGTTTATACGTAATGACAACACTAAACTCAGAGGCCACCACCTTAAATTATGTACCAGTTTCTCAAACAACAACCCACATAAGCACTTCTTGGGTAACCGAATAGTCAGAGCGTAGAACCAGCTTCCAAGAGATTTAGCTATAGCGTATGTAATTTAAAAATAGACTAGATAAATATCTACTCAACTAAAAGTTATGAGCATGTAATGCATTAGCCGGTTTATAGACATTTATCAGTTTTCACAACTGCTTGCCTGATAATAAATAATAATAATATAAAGATTAAAAATACAAGCATAATTGATCGCAACAGTTAAAAAATTCCAATTTAATTTAACAAGTAAAATACTTGTAACGAACCAAAACACGCGTTTCATCTCTCACTTTTAGAAGTCCAGCAAGCTTAGACAAGATCATACATGTTGTGCAAGCAGCCAGGTGAGCTATATTATTTATATTATATTTATTTGGCATCATTATCAGTTTGGTGAACATAATATTTTTTACCAATCAACAATTAAAGAGCACCGGAATTTGATGTGAAATTATGTATAACTATTTTTCATATTGTTATTAGGTTTTTGATTTGAGAGAATTATGTTAAGTTTCGTCGTATGAACATTGGAAGCTTTTTGTTGTGTTAATTATTAGATACCAAAGTTATCTTATGTTACATATCAATAACTATACTTTGTCTTTTATCTCTCTATCACTTTTACTGTTCTGTCACTCTTTCTTTTTGCTTTTATAAACAATACTTGGTAAGTATATCTTAATGTGCAAATTATTTTATAGCTTCGTTGGTTACTAGCCATCATTGGTACAGTCAATAAATATCATTGTTATCAAAATTTATCATTGTCCGCAAAAACGTATTTTCTAAAATTCCATTACCTTCTTAATATTACTGCCAATTTAAATGCCTTAATGACAGCAATGCACATCGCATTTATTAGGGATTATTCTAGCCTAAAATTAATGTTCTACCAGGCGTTATAAAAAAGTCACGAAATTTCGAACATAATCCATATTTTTAGGAGACCTACCAGCGAATTATAAGTTTTACAGCTAAATGTGATCTGCATAAGGCGGACAGAATGAGACAGGATATCGTATCTGTAGCAATGTATAGCCTAGTGGCATGTAGTACACTAAAAAGTCAGTATCGGACAGTTAATTCTTTACTCTACTTAAAACTAAAAACAGTTTATGTATTTTATTTTTTGTTTTCCTTTATGGCTAAAGTAACCTAGATCAGTAAATTTATATTTGAATATCAATAGTAATTTTATTTATCTTGACAGCTATGACGTAGCCCACAGTAGAAGTCAATCTGACAATTAAAGTTACATCACTAGTTATCTGCGAGAGGTCGACAGGGTCAGGTGAAAAATAGTCATTGTCTTCATAAATTAGTGGTATTTACTTAAAAACAGACGCAAAATGTTCTCTCGCGCTCTTAAACCCGTTGCCGCTGTAGCTGCCCAGAATGGCGCCAAGAACTTCTCCACTACTTCTCAGGTAGATATCCAAATAATTAAAATTTTGTTCTAGTCTCGAAGGGTAGCCGAAAATTAGTGCTTACAACAATGTTTCTTTTTAGAGGAACTTCAAGGTCGTGGTTGCTGGTGCCTCCGGCGGTATCGGCCAGCCTCTGTCCCTGCTGCTGAAGCAAAATGCTCTTGTTACCCACCTAGCTCTGTACGATCTTGCACCAGTGACCCCTGGTGTTGCTTGCGACCTCTCG
The DNA here is from genome assembly GCA_963675205.1 of Catocala nupta. NCBI lineage: Eukaryota > Metazoa > Arthropoda > Insecta > Lepidoptera > Erebidae > Catocala > Catocala nupta. The sequence continues at coordinate 15,376,971 of OY776098.1, forward strand.
CACATGGACACTGCCCCCAAGGTCACAGGACACAAGGGCCCCGAACAACTCGCTGATGCGATTAAGGGTAAGTCGTATATAAATAAAAACACAAATATTTGCCTATTACATAACATAACCTTAAAACTCTCAAGTTCATTGATGTTTGGTCTAATTTTACATCGCTTGACGTTATTTATACGGAATGTAGTACCTGTTTACTTACACATAGACTGAAAGTAGACCTTGACATTAAAATGAGCCTATGTTTGTATAACTGAAGCTTTATTGATTGCTGATATAATTTATAGGTTACAATTAACCTTAGATTGATAATAAATATGTCACTGAGCTAATACAAGTTCATTCATACCTATTAAGTTTATCTCTATATTGTGAATCATTCACCTCAATTTACTACTACATTTATGTAAGTGGTTATGCACTTTCAGAACTAAGTTGGTTTTATATATCTATATAAAATGTTTTATTAAATACTGTTAATAATTACATATTGCACTTAGTCTAATATCTGCAGTCCTGACTTAACAGTAATTAAAATATTTTCATGAGCCTATAAAGAAAAATGTTTTTTAGTAGAGCCTAGATTCATTCAGTTATATCATAATATATAGTTAACCAAATTGCAGAAATATTCAAATGTGAATAGTAGGTTAAAATGTCATTGTGTATATGACAGTTTATCATGTTATTCTCTCTTGAAGAGATTCTCTCTTCTACAAGTGCAAAAAAGCCTGTTTTACTAAAAACTATTAACTAAACTGATTTCATAACAAGTTATGTAAAGTTTGTATACACTTTTGATAATTGCTTTAAGATGTGACATGTGTGGGATGATGTTTGTGCATTCCAACTTCCAAATCTCCCTGAATCAAATTTAAATTATTTTCCAAAAGACTGAAAAATGATCTTTAAATGTTATTATGCCATTCTATTTGTGAATTTACACCATAAATTATTATTCTTTATCTATAATTAGAACTCCCAAAGTATATCATATACTTTAGGAGTTATAATTATAAATTAATAATTACAATTTATGGAGTCTTAATTATAGATTAATAAACATTTTGATAGGAACATCTAGCTACCCACTACTTATATTGAATTATTTGCTATCATCAATATACTAAGTGTCTAGTAAAACTTAGCCAAAGGAGGAATTCAGGAGTATACCAAATTGTTCTGTGTCCTCCCAGTATTATAACAGCTCAAAGTTCACTACTTCTGAACCTAACTAAATAAGTTATATCTCTATAATATAATTAAACTCTCAAGTCTTGGAATGCCAGACATAATTGAAAACCTATTGCCTGGCCAATTTACTAGCTATTCTATAAATAATTCACCAGCAAGAACACAACTCGAGCAGTACATTACATTCAATAACAGGTGCTGATGTCGTTGTGATCCCTGCTGGCGTGCCCCGCAAGCCTGGCATGACCCGTGATGACCTGTTCAACACAAATGCCTCCATCGTACGCGACCTCGCCAACATGGTTGCCAAGGAGTCACCTAAAGCTATCATGGCCATCATCACCAACCCTGTCAACTCCATGGTACCCATTGCTTCTGAGGTTTTGAAGAAGGTAAGTTTATCTGTACTTCTATAACTAAACGTTATAAAAATCTACTAAGATAATTTTCATAATTTTTAACTATTCAAAAGCTACTTTATCCAGAAGTAATATAGGTTATATAATATCAGCCTAAGGGCCACAGGAGCGAAATAGTATTTATAAGTATGGTATACAATATTTTTTTTTAATCATTGCTTGCTGAAAAGTATAACACATTTATTTTGTCCGATCCATCAAGTGCAAGTTCAAGATAAAACATAATTTGGAAAATGTGTGACAATTAAACCACAATTTTAAGATTTGAGACTCATGCTAACTATATAACAAATTAGGCATAATATATAGGTATATTTTGATAGTATAGTGTGTTGCCTATTGTCTTATCAGTTAAACAGAGATATCTGGCTGTCTCAACTATATAATATATTATAGGGCAATAAGTTGATTGCCTTAACAGAAAAATATACCAAAGTGGAATAATTGATTGATAATAGTCATCCATAGGTTTATTTTTCTACCCATGATGTTGACGTACAATGTGTAATTTGATGCGCGCGGATAATTGGTCACGTGACGGATTTTGATGTTGCACTTCTCGTGACTAATTTGTATACTTCACTACAAAAAGTATCATACATCCAGACACATGAAAAGTTAATGCTTGATGGGCAAAATGAAATGCACTTATCAGTATACGCAATATCGTACAGACAAACGCTAATTATGTTTGAAACGTGACTAAACGCTAGTACCTATTTAATTCACATGTTGATAAATTTACACACATCCGATTCTCGTTGACTGCACTCAGTATTATGATGATCGTGAATGCGATTGAATAGTAGTTACTACTTACTGTTTGTTCAGTTTAACAAATATCAGTTAATAATCATATGATGTACGTCATATTATGCTAAGTTTTAAAGGTTTACGGTCTTATTCATAAAATAGTTGTTATGAATAAGACCGTAAAATCTTATTAATGGTTTAATAATGGGTAGTTAAAATACTTAATACGCTTAATAAATAGATACACATTCTAAAATACTTTATTTATAAATTTTCTGTATACCTTTATTGTACATATTATATTTATTATACAGCATCATTATTATGCAAGCTAGCATTCTCATGCATTACTGTGAATAAATTTCTAGAATTTTGATTATAGAATTTTGAATTATAACGACGATATAACCCTCTTGTAAGTTTTATGAATATGGTCGTTAGTCTATTGCCTCTTACCAAGCACAGTGTCTGACTCTGTGCTGCCATTGAGAAAATCTTGCCAGAACTGTCTAAGCCCAGAAAGGAACCTAGTACCTTCATACATAGCAGTCACACCGCTGCGCACAACAATATTTTCGTGAATGAGTAATTTACACTCAACATGTGGTATAGTACTAATGATAGTTTGACTTCACGGATGGTGTAGTGGATTAAGTGATCGTCTCGCCATTGTCACTGCGCCGAGTGTTGTGGATTCAATCTACATACGGGACAAAAAATTGTGTGATCCGCTAATAATTGGTCCTAGTCTGGGTGCTACTTATGGTCGTTGTTTGAATGTTTTTGAAGATCTCCGCGACACAAAATAAAATACAAACAAACTTAGAAATAGTTACATTAGTTTGATGTTATTCAATTGTATTTACATAATACAGTTTCACAAGACGATCATGCATAGTTTTATGTTTTAGTCGAAAGTAGTGATAAGCTCACTACTCACGTAAGCAAGTTTACTGATAACGGTAGCATTGGCTGCTATAGTGAATGATAACGTACGTACTGGTAAACTTGAACATCAATGATTGATTACTTGATATAGTCACCTTTCTCAGAGCCAAAAATGAATAAACTCTACAGAAAGTTGTCTGTGCGTTCGTTTAAAGCTCCTGAAGGAGTCAATATTTATTTTTGGCTCTGATATTGATTGATGATTTTCACATATAATATCTAAAATAAGGTCTTCTACGACTACTGTACGTGTGGACTCGGGTTTCGATTTCGAGGCAATTGGGATTTTCTGTCAAGGTACCTATACTCAATGCCACCACGGAGTTTAAAACTGTGTCTGATGCGATAGCGTTGTATCACGAAGGACATAATTAATACAATAGCTGGCACATATAAATGTCACACACCTCTGCCTAGTCCAGGAATAAGTGTCACAGACAATTTAAGTAATCCTATCGCACTTCATGCTCGTTTTAACAACAAATTATGAATCTTCCATTTATAAAATAAGCGGTGTTATAACTATGTCGGAAACGATAATAATTTAAATAATTTATTTAAAGTTATAGACACATATTAAAAATTATTATTTGACGAGATGTATGTATTGTATGATTTTATAGAAATCTCTGCACAAACAACAATTCACAATATGTAACATTTTATCATAAACTACATATTGGTTACCACCATTACGTAATCTCGTAACGTAACGATAACACATTAAAATTCGTGGACATTATCTTAAAATTTTCCATACATGTATTAAAAATAAAAGTACCTATTAATGTTTATTTTCAAGACAGACTGATCTGCTATTGTAACTAATTAAGTATATGGTATTTTGCGAAAATAACATACTAACATAAAACTGTGATTCTAATCTGTTAAGTCTTAGAATACTAGACATATTCAAAAAACTATTGTGTCTGACAACCGGTGTGCCATTGCGACTCTATAGGTTAATAATTTCACTTCTACGAAAAACCGAATATTGCTACCGTCAAAAACGTTTAAACTACAAATAAAAGAGAAAGGGATCCTTTAATAAAATGAAGCTGTTGGCGTAAAAAGTGATCTAAAATACACACGTGGTCTGAAACAACTCCTTTCGAAAACAAGTCAAATCAAAACAGGTTTTAGGAAATAACATGTTATTGCAAATATACTTATTATAAATGAAATAGATTTTATTATACTTCCAAGGCTAACAAGTATACGGCCCGCTTGACGCTAGCCCTTATAACTCCTTACAATATTACCAGCTTTGCCTAGCCTAGGAAAGTTACGAATAAAAATAATGTGCATGGTAGCATTGTTACTATTCTTTCGTCGGTTTTTTAAGGATAACAGCTAAAATAAAGTGAAATTAAGTTAGTTGTTTCAAACGTACCCACGTTCTATTATACATATGTAGTAGTATTTTCTTCACACATAATCTATTATTATGGTTCATTTGCGTTTTCTCGGTCATCTGCTTATCAAAGGAGAGATAAACGCAAGCCACGTTTTACAAATAGAGTAACAATCAAATAGAATAATAGTAAATACGGAAACATGTGGCACTATATTATCATACGCATATTGTCATTCTAAAAGGATAACTAGATTTTTGTCATAAAATAATTATATGCCTATCGTAATTGGGTGGATGGCTAAATCAAAATTATAGTTAGCCCGATGAAATATCTTCTTGCTATGTGATTATTATTTAATGTATATAGGTATTAAAATAAAAGAAGATGGCAACATTACAAATCAGTATACTTATTTTATTTATTACTAGTTGACCCGCGCAACTTCGTCTGCTTCATATAAGATAATTTAAATTAATTAATAATTTTCCCCGTTTTTGCAACATTTTTCATTGCTCCGCCGCTCGTTTTGGTCGTAGCGTGATGTTATATAGTGGATATAGCCTTCCTCGATAAATGGGCTATCCAACACTAAAATAACTTTTTCAATTCGAACCAGTAATTCCTGAGATTGGCGCGTTCAACCAAACAAACAAACAAACTCTTCAGCTTTATAATATTAGCATAGATTTGTATAAGAATTGCAAATAGTTATAAAAATTGCTTTAAAATATACCACATCGACAACTTTTTGTTTTGTCCTTCAATTGACCTATAGACGTAACGCCTATTCTACTCGCTTTTATACACGTAAACAGTCAAATCTTATAATATTTAGTAAGCAAATGAACGTTTTGTTCGAGAAAAGACATAATTTTCCTGAAGGCGATATAACTGTACAACAATGTGTAATACGACAAGTTGCATAAAGAACAATGCATTATTAGCTGTCAGGGAAACACAGAACATGACATAACTTCGTATCCGTATGTCCATGTGCTAATGGAGAAACAATTTAATATTGTTAAATTTTCTATCAAGAAATTCTCATTCAGTAATCTGATCAACGAGGACATTGGATTTTCTGTTAGGAAATTGTCACTAGCAGACCTATTACGTAGCTCATTAATCATAGCTCTAAAAATTTTGGTGCAATAAAAGTTATAAGCACGAAATCTTACAATTGTGCCTTGTAGATGCTTCCCCACAGAAATAATGTATTAGGCATGACAATCGTATAAATATCAGTTACTTTGTGTACATATTTTGATAAATGAATGGAATTTTTATTTTTGTCAACAACAGCTTATTTATATTTTATAATGTAATACGTACAGTTTATCAAATACGATGAATATACACAATTACTTGTAAATCTTACATCATCACTAATCTAATTAATTGAATAAAGGAAAATAATCCACGAATGTATAATTATGAGTTATTTAGTACTAAAAATATAAGGAAGATTGTAATGTTTTATGGTCGCAGTAATATAAGGAAAAACACAACTAGTTGATTTCTAAGTCATACATCAAACAGTTGTCTATTTATAATTTACCATTTCAAATTTTACCATTTATGCTTTAGATGCCACATGATAGAGAACATATGCTTTCAGGCGTATTGCCAGATACCGTGCGACATCTGTAAATTTTCTAAAAATGGAAAATCGTAATAACGCTCCATCCGACCCCGAAGGCTGCAAGTATCGCACGATCGGTTTATTTTCAATGTTGAATCTCAAGTTCATAATGAACTTGAGATTGAACATTGAAAATGAACCGATCGAGGTAGTCTCTATCAAATAAATCAAACCTATACCAGTACAAGCCAGCATCTTTAAAACTGTGTGAAACTTTCACTCAATAATATTTTTGTACCCTCAGGCCGGAGTATACGACCCCAAGCGCGTGCTTGGTGTGACCACCTTGGATGTAGTGCGCGCATGTGCATTCATCGGCCAGATCAACGGCGTGGACCCCCAGACTGTGTCCATCCCCGTCATCGGCGGCCACTCCGGCGTGACCATCATCCCCGTGCTCAGCCAGGCCAAGCCCGCCGTCAAGCTGACCAGCCAGAGTGATATTAAAGCTCTCACTGAGAGGATCCAGGAGGCCGGTACTGAGGTAAGCCATTTGTGTCATTATAAAGTAAGTGAGTGATGTATTCTGTATAGTGCTATGAACACATATGACTATACAGAATGGTGTTGAATAGTTATGAATGTGGGCGTCATCAGGATAGAGCAGGGTGAAAAGCCTTCCAAATCATTATGTCCTGTGTACACGTTATAAATATATGAATAACGACAGCACGGCGCGGAAGTGACTCCGCTTAGGCCAGTGGTCGGCAATCTTGTCGTCCAAAAGAGCCAAATATAGACAATCCACAAGTGAAACCTATTCAAAGAGCCATTTTTTTGTAACTTATCTTTGCTTTGAAAATCCTCATTAATTTTCTCTAACTATGCTGACAGACCAAGCTGAGGCTATGGTGCGTCTTTAAGTAGCTTTAGAACCGGTTCTGACACCTTGAAATACATTACAAGATTTCTAGACAAGACTTAGGACATCGAAAAATAAACTGCTGTGGTATGAAGTATGAAGCAGGATCGCTTACTTGCCTATTCTTAATTTCGAGTTTCATAAGTGTAATGTTTTGCCCACAGGTCGTAAAGGCCAAGGCTGGCGGTGGCTCTGCTACTCTCTCCATGGCGTACGCCGGCGCTCGCCTCACCAACGCTGTACTTAAGGGTCTGGCTGTAAGTATCCAAATAGTTTTAATGTTATTTACCTAACCGAGTTCGGCAATCAGTTAAAGAGAGGACTACTGGGTTCATACGATATATGATAGAATTTCCACCGAGCCGAACTCGCCAAAGACTAATTTTATTTCTATTAGGTCTTTTGTTGGGTTTTGTTGGGTTTTGTTAGGCAATTTATATGTAGTTTTGGGAATTGAGTGCCAATTAAGTTTTTAATGGATGTAATAAATACTATACAAAGCTCAATATCAGTACTATTATCACGTTAAGCAATGGCTTGGCTGTGCCAAAGGCCATGAGCAGTGATTGCCAGTTTCTATTAGTAGGCGCTTAGGGCTTTCAAGTGATAATCTCTCTGCCACTCACTGTGCCGATTTGTGGGTTAAATCCCCACACTATACACAAATATGTGTGTGTTTGTGTGATCCACATATAATTGTACTGAGTCTGGAGGCTCTTTGAGTCTGTTGTTTGACAATTTCTTACGGTTGTCTGTTAAGTCCCCCGCGGCAAAGAAAATACAACTGCTGCTGGAGCTGTCTTTTAAAGAAAATTGTTACCGTCACACTGCCCTTTAACCTTTTGACCGCCACAGCCAGTACATGACAAAACAAAATGTGTGCTGCATGCCACGATCACGACTACATGACAGACTTTTAACATTCTATGGTTCAGTTTTAACAGAATTAAATTCTATTTTCCAGGGTCAATCCAACGTCGTTGAATGCGCGTACGTAAAGTCAGACTTGACTGAGGCGGCATACTTCGCCAACCCCGTGGTCTTCGGCAAGAACGGTGTAGAGAAGAACCTCGGCTACGGCAAACTCAACGAATACGAGCAGCAGCTCCTGAAGGCAGCCCTGCCCGAACTCGTGAAGAACATCCAGACTGGCGAGAAATTCGTTAAGTAAACACGATGTGTGACCTTCGAATAACGGGCCGGTAGTTCCTCCCAGTTTGCTTTACCATTGCTAAATAAAACTATTCAGAAATATCAAATGCTGGACCTAAACATCTACTGAGAAGTCTTGATGTTAAATATATGTTTAAGTTTATTTATCAATGGTAAAGAAAAACACCTTATATTATATAAATGGCGACTGTAGTTTCTGATTGTATGTTTGATGTAATTAAGGAGTGTATGTAGTGTGTTAAAATGTGAGTAGACGCTCCGAATTGTCGCATCAATGAGGCAATAAGCAATAATATTAACAAGAGGCAAATTAAATGATTCGAGCGTCTATTGCAGAATTAAACAGTAGCTAATTTATGTAATATTTGCTGTAAACACACACAGATAAACCTAATGATGGATGCATTAGTAAAAAATGCGCGGATTTAAATTTGATGGCGAATTGTCAGTTTCAATCATGCACATACATTAGCATAGACCTATCTTAAACCTATCACCCTTTCAGGCTATTGAATGTTATGGCTACAACAGTATAATAGTTTAGGTTTATTTGTTTGTGCATATTACATGTTAATAGCAGAAGATTTATACTATTTGAAATAATAGTAAACCTTGACTACCTAACAGTATCAGTAATATATAAAGTACTCTAACCTAGCCAAGCCCAATTATAAATAAGCGAAAATAGATCATTTTCTAACTTATTTATTTGTATATTGCACTTATATAAATCCGATATCAACATAATATATCTTTAATTATTGTGAAATCTTTATTTTATAGTGCATTTTTATTTATTTACTGTTCATAAAATAAACCGAACGATATTTTAATGTAGATAAATATGTTGTTAAAGATATTGTTAAGAGAAAATATCCCAAAGTTTGCCACTGAACAATCATGTACTCTAGTTGGAAATACTATTTATTATATTATTTAAATATTAAGTACTGTACTAATAGGTAGTTATTTGTAACATTTTATTTACAATGTAATATATGATATGACATTGTAAATATTATGTTGTACGAGTGATGTTGGTAATAAATTTACTACATTATTACTTGATGTGTTTTATTTATTAGATTTTAGTTTTAAAAAGACAAGTGCACTAGGAATATTTTCTGTGTCGCGGGGTACTTTAAAACATTGAAGCGCGTTGCTTGTGCTTGCAATGTTTTAAAGTACCCCGCGACACATAGAACAACCGGACGCGGGACAACTATTTGTAGATCACATAAATCTTTGTCCCGTGTGGCAACACTCAGCGCGGCGACAGTGGCGAGACCACTACACCATCCTCGTAGTGAACCGTGTTTGCTACTAGAATAGGTCTAACCCACTTTAGAGACGAGAGACCAGAGGCGAGATTTTAGTGTCCAATGACCTGTATCTGTACATATAACGAGATGGGTGTAAAAACCCAGGATTCAACCTCTTCCATCTTCATATGAATTTTCTTCTATTTTATTTGCTTTTTGTAATGTCCCGTTGCTGGGACAAAAGAATCCCTTGGACTTCCAAATCACTCTGTTGGTGGATATCCCCTGATCTTATGACCTTGTGACCCCTATATCTCGGGGTCTTTTGACCCACAGGGCCCATATGCAAACTCGACCGAGGGATGACCCCAAGGTGTCTGTACACCAAGTTACAAGTCAATCGGTCCAGTGGTTCCGGAGCTATGCCTGTCACTAACAAACACACCTAGTAACCTAAAAACACATAGTGTTTTCATTAACCTCTTTGAAGAAGACTCGAGGTTAATAAAACTGGAATATTTTGTCCGATCAGTGAAGTGATTTCATTGGATGTTGCGGCTTTAGTCAGTCAATTAAAGCAGTTGATATGAGTTTAATCGGTTGTTAACAAATTATTGTGTTGCCAGTCCGCTAACCTTAAAAAACGGGGTGTTTCTTTACTAGAACCATGGGGTACCAATTAGAACAAAAAGTAAACAGTTCCAAAAATAGCTCATAGATGGCACTATGAGTTCCAATGTTAATATTAAGATCAATCAAAATGCTTTATTAGAAGAAAATTGACCATAAAATGTTATTATCAATAAACATTGTACATATTTAATTAACGAGCATCAAGGTAAACGCATTTATTTTATGATTTAAAGATATCGATATATCAGTATTCTTTACATCACACATAGGTAATCTATCTATCATTTTATTTTACCTATAGGGCTAGATGAGACGCTAGATGGCTTTTTTATATGTTTATACAAGTCTACAAAAATATTGTGTTTTTATTTCATACCCTTCTTTTGGTTTACTTCCATATTTGTTTATTACCTACTGATACCACAGAATAAGAGTACTAACGTACAGAAGGATCACTTCGCAAACCAATTTATAGAAATAGTGACTCTTGCTACTAAACAACAAAGTGCAATTCAGCTCGCATAAGCACTCAGTGCCTAACGCGATATTCACCTAACCGTTTTCGCTCTTTTCTAACACATAACGCTGTCGCTGTCTGGCGCGGAGTGACGCGCTAGCTGTCGCGCTAGGGTTGTCGACTTGCCGCTGCTACTATAATATCTATTCATTGTCCACCTACCTACTTGACCACGTAATAATAAATAATTATCCTATGTTTAATGCGTATGGTTACACGGTAAATTTTAATAAATGAAAACAAACCTAGATATATCCTTGTTTAATCGTTAGTGATATTTTTGTTAATTTACTTCAAGTTAACTTGACGAATTCTTAGGAAGTGTTTTTCGTCTGTTCGCTAGGTATAAATAAGTAATTGCACCTTACTTACTCAGTCTATTGGTAAATTCTTAGTCTAGGTATGTAACTAGTTACTTAAGCAATTATCATTTATTTTAAACTTAGTCTAATAAAGTATTAGCGAGCTCTGCGCGCGAGCGGTGACAACCGACTGGCGATGCGGCTTGGAAGCCGCGCAAAAGTGTAGGCACTTATCCCTGTAGGTACGGCCGAGTGAAGGAGGCCTGCTGATACTAATTAATAAGAAATTACTTATAATATGAATAATATGTATGCTTAATAAATGTCAATGTATTAAACAAAACGTTTTGTTGTACTTATATTTTACTTTGTACGTTTTATTGTACTACATGGCATTATATTCAAACACCTGGTCGGGTCTCGTAACTTCTATTGTCAAATTTCATTTGCTTGTGCGGCAGTAGATTGCAGTAGATATAGCGCAGTCGTCGGACTTGTCGGAGTTAATCATTATCTCTGTGCTACCTACTTATTCTGAATTAAATTACAAACTTACAATAGACATGCCGATAGAAATTGAGTTTTAGTAAATCATAGCAACATTTTACTAAAAATAGTTAGGTAGTTAAGTAACCTATCATAATAATTATTCTGTAAAATTAAAGACTGTTATTTGTTTATACCGCTTTGTTAGTTTGATGTTTACTATTTGTTTTGCTTCGAAAAATATAAATAAGCAATATTTTAAAAAATTGCTTGTGGTTTGCTTCTTCCTGTTGTCGACGTCACGTGACGATATTATGACATCACATTTCGTTTCGAATATTATCATTTACTACTAGCTGTTACGCGCGACTCCGTCCGCGTGGATTTTAACTAAAAAGTGTTTGTTCAGTTTGCAAAGTTTACAAAATCATAATATTTCTGTATTCCTCGTATAGAAATGACCTATGCTAAAATTAATGTCATTCTTCTACTTTGTAGTTGCGGTTGCATGCGGCTTAACCGGGATTCTCGCTCCACAGCTGATTCTTGAGATCTAGCTAGTCTCATTAGCCTAGCGTGTTTTGATGTAGCAGAAAGAGAAAATATCTTTCTGGAAGGCATTGTGTTGCAAAATTATTAAAAAAAAAAAATATTTAAGACTAACTGGTAGGTAACTATATTGTATCTATATATTGCGAATATTAAAATCTAGAGAATTAAAATTAATAACTAACCTACTTTACCTATATTTAATTATAATTACCTAATACATAGGTATACCAAAGTTAAATATAATAATAAAAGAGAAAATGAAATACCTACCTAAATAAAACTACTTATGATGAAAACTAATCTAAGCTACCTAAATAGATAAGAAAAATGCGTACGTACTCTAAACTAATATCTACTAAAATATATACCAATAACTAATCCTACCTAACAGTCTTAGAAATAACCTACGTTACACACTATTAAATATACTAGGTACCTATACCTTAAAATTAAATCTATAAATACACCTTATAAAAATCAACCTATTAAGTAACTACTCTAATGTCTAAACTGTACTGTTCTGAAATAAAAAAGGTCGCGCTGAAAAGCACGGTTTAAAATTACAGGCATACAATTTATAAAATGTCAATAAGAACGAACGCTCGCCGCTCGACACGTCCGTCCGCATCAACTGTCAAAAAATGTTCGGCGCCGGCCGAGAGTGGCCGAGACGCCGTCCTTATATAGGCTTGCGATCCGTGGCGTCGCGCGCCACGCTAGTGCCAAGCGGTTCAAGCCAAATTCGACCTTCGGCCCTACACTTACAGCGCAACGTTAGTGAACTGCGGGTGACACAAAAGGCGACAAACTTATTAACTTATTTTTGGTTTCGGTTTTGATCTAGTAACACCCCCTGCTATTTATTTTTTTAATATTTTCAATGTGCAGAATTTACACTTCTACAGATTTATTATATGTATAGATTTTACTCACATCACTCACTCATCACATCACACTCATCATTTTTTTAACTAGTTACTATTAATGTGTTCATATCTGGTTTGGTTGACATTGTAATAAATATTCGGATGTAATAGTAATATTACATGAGATAAATATTTCTTGGACGTCGTCGTCACCATATTATATCCTTATAATTATTATTTAGACACGAATATGTAACTAAATCATACCAAACCATGAATAGTGTTTTAGGATTAGTAACATCGCATTATCAATGTGATCTTTACTTACATAAGTACCACAATATTCATTAAGTAAGCATGTACTATTCTACTATCGTAGGTACTATTAGGTAGGTAAAGAGCAGCGATAGCTCAGTGGGGAGACCAACAGACTGCAATGCAGAGGGTCTCGGGTTCGAACCCACGTCACGTACCTCTGACTTTCGGGAGTTATATGACTTTTCGAAATTATGTGCGTATTGATTGACAATTATCGCCTGCTCCGTGCCTCGGAGACGCATTAAGCCGTCGGTCATGCCATGAACATCTATGGTAGTCGGTATTGGGGAAGTCGACACAAAAGATCCCACTGGGTCGAAGTGTCGCCGGTCTGTACTGACTGGCCCCCCACACAAGATAAGATTAGGTAGGTACTTATCTATTGTTTTGTTACTTGACTTTAAACTATTATTACATATTATATTGATTTCCCTACAAAATCAATAGTTAATATGGATATAAAAGTAAAAGAATACAATGTCAATAATTATTATGACATAGTTAAAAGATTACGAACCATGACTAATACGCGTAAAGCATAGGTACCTACTAACTCAGTTGTTTTTTAATCTATTAATAGGTACATTGCATTTTATAGGAGGTATATCAATAATTATATTATTAGCTTTAACTTCTGTTAAAGTATTAAGCAGGTCCAGATAATTAATATTTCATAACAAATTTCAGTTGACAATCAAGCTTCGACTCTCTATTGAGAATCGACGCGGCAGGCAGGCGCGCTACTCGACGCCGCGCCGCGGCTACCGGCAGCGCTCATACACGATATTATACACGAAAATTCACGAAGCTGACCGGAATAAATCGAACGCCGCCCGCCGCCGCGATACTCGCGCGTGCGTGTGATTTGATTTCAAGTATGGCGTAGTGGTTTAATCGCTTAAACGGGGTACTTATCGACGTGCGGAGTGTTATGGGTTCGATTCTCACACAGAAAATAAATTATGTTCAACAGATTTTTTGTGTTGAGTCTGTTATTCGGCAAAAGAGTAACCGTATGAGTCTTAAAAAAAAGTGCTGGTTATTATATTTATTTTTCGATAGTTAAATTCAAAATAATCTATGTGATGTATTTTATAAATAGTAATAACTCAGTAAATTTCAACAGAGACTAAATACTAGGCATTGCACAGTTGTTTTCAAAAATCTGAGCGCTATATTTTATGTTATTTTATATTTACAATTATAGTGAAATATAGATAACTAAATGCCAAAGTAGTACCCGAACATCAATCACAATCGCATACATAATGAAATATATTGTTTTATTAATACTCTTTAAAAAGCATTAATTAAAATTATATGAAAAAAATATATACAAGGTCAAATTTTGACAGCAACACGATATATTCACGAAAATCCAACCGAGTAAATGAGAATCACCAAAGTGTGATCGTACGCATTTCGGCACACAACACTATAGGTAGATAACTTTTATTTTCAAGGTTGCGCACATTTTGCATCGGCTCGTTTAAATATGTTCTACCCGTGGTAAACAGTCAAGTACCTATTTTACTGTCACAACGCCATCTCTTATGAGCTGTTATCAAATAGGATTCGGAACTTGTGTACTTGTTATGGGTAGATGGCAGCAGTGGCGCTAAGTCAAAGTCAAAGTCAAAAATCATTTATTCATTTAGGTCACAAAGTAACACTTATGAACGTCAAAATATATGGGTTAGTGAGTTTACTAAGTTACTGAAGCTACATTTAGGTTATTTGCTAGGTTCAGGCAAAGGGTTGAGCCTATGAGAAGAAACCTGCAAGAAACTCACGGCCACTCTTTTAAATCGCCAATTAAATATAATTTCAGTATCTTACAACTCAGATTAACAAGGTTTTGCAGCCATTATGCCATATACTACAGACTATAAAAAAACTAAAGATAAAAACAGTAATAACTTAATAATATTATAGAGATTAAATAATTTGGGCTAAGGTATATGTTTTAATATAAATCTAAAATAGGCAGTAAGATGGCATGATGGCGCATACACTTACACTTTGTGACAATGCAAAGGCAGTCCGTGACTAAATGCGGTTGTGCATTTATATTCTTCAATAATAATCAAATTAAGAAACAAGTTACTTGTTAACTTCACAAATAATCACGAGGTACCTCTACATTACTAAATTGACTTAAAAGTAATACAGATCTTTAAATCCTGTATGCAACAAGCAACTAGTTCCATGAGTTTTTGTCATTTAAGTAGTCGTTGACTGAATAATAACCCTTCCGAATAAGTTGTATTTTAACGGCGCTTTTAAATTTAAGTAATGGTAAATTTATTATATTAATAGGTAGTTTATTAAAAAAACGTATACTGAGTCCCGCAAATGTATTGTGAACTTTATGTAAACGATGATATGGGCCTACTAACTTATGCTTATTTCTAGTGTTTACGTTATGGATATCACTATTCTTATTATATAAGTGAATATTATGTTTAATAAACATAATGTTAGCAAATATATATTGCGACGCAACAGTAAGTATGCCTATTTCTTTAAATCGATCTTTCAGGGAAACTCGTGGTCCTAAATTATAAATGCTACGTACTGCACGCTTTTGAAGAATAAAAATTGTCTCGATATCAGCTGCCTTGCCCCACAATAATATACCATAGGACATGACACTGTGAAAGTAACTGAAGTATACTAGTCTCACGGTATCTACATCAGTAAGCTGTCTTACTTTCCGAACTGCATATGCGGCTGAGCTAAGTTTCCCTGCAAGACACGATATATGAGCGCCCCACTGAACTTTATGATCTAAAGTCAAACCTAGAAAAACTGTTGATTGTACGAAAGCAATAATTTCATTATTTAAATTTATATTTATGTTAGGACTCTTTACATTTGGCAATATAAACTTGATACATTTTGTTTTTTTAGAGTTTAGTAGTAAATTATTCGACGTAAACCAGTTCAGGATGTGCGCGAGCGAATCATTAACACTATTTAAATTTGTTGCTCTTCTGTCTACTTTAAAAATAAGAGATGTGTCATCTGCAAATAAAACAATGTCACACAAATCCTGCACGAAGAACGGCAAATCATTTACGTACACTAAAAACAGAAAGGGTCCTAAAATTGAGCCCTGTGGCACGCCCATTGTGACTGGTAATCCAGAAGATCTACTTCCGTTGATATCAACGTATTGTAGTCTATTGCTTAGGTAGGAACCAACTAAGTCAAGTGCAGTATCTCGGATGCCAAATGCTCGAGTTTTCGCAACAGCGTATGATGGTCAACGCAGTCAAAGGCTTTAGAAAGATCACAGAATACGCCAATGACATCTTGCGAATTTTCCCAGGCACTGAATATATGTCTTAAAAGCGTATCACCCGCATCTATCGTAGAACGGCCTTTTCTAAAACCATATTGATCTGCATGAAATAAATTATTTACACTAAAGTGGCTCTCTAATTGCTGTAATATAATCTTCTCAAATAATTTACTAATAGCAGGTAATATTGAAATTGGTCTAAAATTACTAGGGTCACTTTTGCATCCATTTTTAAATAAAGGTATTATTTTACTACATTTTATTAAATTTGAAAAAATGCCCACATCAATGCATCCGTTGAATATTGCGGCTAGGTGTGGCGCTATATTAACAAGAATACTTGCAACTAATTTTACAGAAATACCCCAGAAGTCGGCTGATTTTTTTGAATTGAGCGACTTAAATACTTTTATTATATCATACGGATGTACACATTCAAAACTAAATTGAGTCTTGCACTCTTCCACGCTGCCCCTAACCAAGTATTCTGCTCGAGCTGGGCAAGACCTAAGGGTACTAGTTGTATTTAAAGGTATTTTTGTGAAGTAGTTATTGAATGTATCGGCTACTTCCAAATTATTTGAAATTACGCTTTTATTTACATTCAGTTCAAATTTATTATCACTCACCTTGCTGCGACCTGTTTCATTGTTAATAATGTTCCATGTCGTTTTAATTTTATTATTAGAATTTTCAATTTTTGTTTTTAGGTAAAGGGACTTGGCAGTGGCACAAGTCTTTTTAAATAATTTTGAATAACTTTTAACATATTGAATAAAATTTGGATCGAAATACCATATAATTCGTATTTGCTCTACTTATATATATCCCAGATGTTGCCCAATCACAAAACTTAATCTTATTATTCTGACTAAAGTTTTAGACATTTAAAAATATTATTATATTCTAAAGTAATTACGTTAAGTAAAGACTCATATAGTTCGTCTGGATTATTCAGAGAAAGGTCCATTGACAACTTTGGCACTTATGTTAACATTAAATTCCTTTAAGCGATTGGATGTCATCGGTCTACACGTGACCTTATTCTCTTTATGAATTATACTCACAGGAAATACTACCTTTTGCCCGCAGTGGTCAGATGTCAGTTCACTCAATATGGCCCTATTAAGAAATTGGCAGTCGCAAAATACATTACCTAAGCAGGTCGCAGAATGTGAAGTGATCCTAGTGGGTTCAAAAAATAAATGCTTTAAGTTAAATGATCCAAATAAACTAATAAGTCTCAAAGAGAGAGTTGACTGCTCAAGTAAATTAATATTAAAATCACCACACACTACTATATGCCTATTACTAAAACTCAAGCGTTTTAAAATATCCTCTATTACAGTTTCAAATACACTAAAGTCACTCTACGGTGGTCGGTACACACAAACTATGACATGTTGCTCTAATTCCACACAGGATAATTCTACAGTGCACTCGATAGAAAGATTTACTATATCTTTACGTTCTTTACATTTTAGATTGTTACATACATATACTAGAGAGCCACCATGTATAGAATTCTTTCTTACAAACGCACTTACAATTGAATAATATTCGTTATTAAATATTAATTGATTAGTTTTTAACCAATGTTCCGTTATGCAACATATTTTAATGTTATGTTGTTTAAAAAGTAAATCTAATTCTAACTCCTTGCTGGATAGACCCTGAATATTCTGATGAATTAGTCTAATACTGTGTGTCTGCCTATCCTTTGTCTCATCTAACATCTTTAAACTACTAGAAGTGTCAATATGAAAATTTGTAATAGTAATACTACTATGTCCTAAAACCTTCACTACCCTGGTACCTGAGTCACTACATATATTAAATGCTAATAATTTAGCAATATATATATATAATAAAAATTTACTAATAAACTTATTAGTGTCAAAGAATAAACTATAATTGTTGTAACATGTACTGTTGTAAAAAAGTAACTTAAATTTTTCAATGTTCCTATTTTGTTCATTTGTTAGTACATAGGAATATGGTAATGCAAAGAATAAAGTTACAGCTGCTGTGCTGCCATCTAGTATAAAGAGATTGGTACCAAATTAGCAAGTAGAATAGCCAGAGTTAGGCGTGTCCAAGATTTTTGTATGGGATTGAGTATCTGTACTAGTATAGTATTATATTATCTGTGCTAGAACCAATTTGAATGTGATTTGTAATATTTTTAATATGGTCGTATTATTTAAAACAGCTGTTAAAAAAATAAATAAATGTCAATGTATACATACGTGTAGTAGGTAAGTACGTATACATTTAAAGTTCCAGAAAATCTAGAAGTCACCTAGAAATTTGCAATTTTTTCTTTAGCAGCAATCACTAACATAATCTGATTTTGTAGTCTAGATCATAATAAGCATGGATAGAACT
Source organism: Catocala nupta (assembly GCA_963675205.1). Classification (NCBI taxonomy): domain Eukaryota; kingdom Metazoa; phylum Arthropoda; class Insecta; order Lepidoptera; family Erebidae; genus Catocala; species Catocala nupta. The sequence continues at coordinate 15,395,954 of OY776098.1, forward strand.
TGCTGCCATGCCGTGGCTGAACAAAAATCAACGATTGTTTATTTACAGGATCCTAAATCGAAGGTAGAGTGTTATACCATAACCTACCTATAATCAATAATTTTTGTATTTACGGATTTACTTCTAAGTCAAAGTCAAAAATCATTTATTCATTTAGGTCACAAAGTAAAACTGAGTTACTGAAGCTACATTTAGGTTAGTTGCTAGGTTCAGGCAAAGGGTTACCTATGAGAAAACCTGCAAGAAACTCACGGCCACTCTTTTAAATCGCCAATTAAATATATTTTCAGTATTTTACAACTCATATCAACAAGGTGATGCAGCCATTATGCCATATATTACTGACTATACAAATTGAAAACTTATAACAACAATTACTTAATAACAAAAGAGATTAAATAATAAGGATTTAGAAGAATTATTTATTATTAATCGTAATAGACAGTAGGATGGCATGATAGCGCATACACTTACACTTAGTGTCAATACAAAGGCAGTTCGTGACTAAATACGGTTGTGCATTCATACCCCACATTTCTCCACAAAGAAAGAGATGGAAAGAAAGAGAGAGATGGCGCTGAACACAATTACAAACTTGCTATACAATCCTGTATCTCGCAAGTTAAGTTTACATTGCGCCCTATTATAAATACAAGTTTGTCATCAACCGTCGGGCCGCAGCCCGCCTGGCATGATTACTCAGCCTGGTCGGAGGATCTTCTTTTTGTGTTGTGTGGAACCACCTGTGGGGCAAAACCCTCCCTTTGTTTTATCCTGGTCCTTAGGTAATTGATACTAACTATATGAACAGGCACAATATATTGTATTTTATACATAGCTTCGAAATATAACATTACTTTCTTTGTAATCCGTGATTCACTGTTTCTTAAATAGAGCTACATCGTCGTAAATAGGTTACTTTGCCATAGGATACAGGCCGAAAGAAATAAATATAAAATATTTTAGTTTTATGGTTTCAGAAGTTATGTTGGATGTGACGTTACCAACTGGCAGTTGAGCACAAAAACATATTACATAAGTCATTGCTTTAATTAAGATAATTCTGTAAACAAATAAAGCGCAAGATGTTCTGTCGCGCTATAAAACCAGTCACTAAAATAATTGCCGAAGATGGCGTTAGAAATTTCTCCATTACTTCTCAGGTATTCTGTTTATCTTAATCATCGCCAATCATTCCACACCCAAGAAACTCCTTACAATTTGTTAGAAATAGACCACGATACGCTGGCTATTATTTAACTGGCCTTTGTGAAAAGAGAGCTCTTGATCGATAGCGCGACCGTAACAACAATATTGATGTTCTAATAGCTAATGCCGATTGCCATGTTATGGTTCATCAATCAAATCAATGAGACAACAGAAAGCCAACATTGGAATTGGACATATTGCTTCGGGTCAAGTTTTAAGAATATTATTGGTCTGATAATGATGAAGCAGATTATAATTATATTATCAGTTTAATATAAGTCCTAACATCAATTGTATGTGCCAAATTTTTGGGTTGGCTTTAGAAACGGGCCGATCGAAACAGGGGTTGGTGCTGGTTGAAATATGTTGGGGGTGGGTTTTCCAACCCCCCGGAACCATTCCCACCCCGCGCACTCGCGTAGTTTTTTTATTATGCGTTTTTATAAACACGTGAAATGGAACGCCTTTTTGATGACACCAACGTAATTTGTTTCGTCTTTTTTTGATAAAATGTGATAAAGATCGATTTTTAATTATTTATATATGTAACAAAACATTTATTGTACAATGATCATTTTATTTCACCAAATTTGGTAAAAGATATTATTTTTACGTGAAATGAAAAGTAACTTTTGTCGTGCCAGAAAAAAATACTATTTTAAATACATACTTTTCACTTTCTTTACAAAGTTAAAGTGCTCTTAAAAATTGATCACTGAATTCACCCGCTCCTTAGCCTACCCCGACTCTCCCCAGTACTTTATGCCCTACCCCTAGAGTGGTTATAAAAAGCCGGAGACGCGGAGGGAGGGCAGCCTCTGCCAGCTGTAACAAGGCTCCCCCCCTTCCCCCTCAAACACCCACAACCCTGAATTAAATCGGCCGGTTTCTAAAGCAATCCCAAATTTTTCATTCTCCTATAAACAGTCCCTAATACCAAATACATCACAATAAATTAAAAAGCCGTAATAATAATTCAATGTATAGTCTATCTGATGGTAATTGTTTACTATAGTTAAAAAACTTAAATCTGGAAAATAAGGATGTAAATCAAGAGACTTCGATTACAGGTACCTACGTATCGAACTTTTAAATTGCTGCACAGGATGTCCTTTATCTGCATTCTTCTGTATAGTAAAGATACTCACTCAATCCACAACCTAGAGATAAGCACAGCTGTGCCATACACAGGTCTTATGAGACCGAGAGAATGATACTGTTTCAGATACGCTTCAAAGTGGCAGTAGCCGGTGCAGCTGGTGGTATCGGCCAGTCTCTATCTCTACTGCTGAAGCTGAACTCTCTGATCACCCACTTGGCTCTGTATGATGTATCGAAAGTAACTCCAGGAGTCGCAGTGGACGTTTCACACGTAACCACCAAAAGCAAGGTCACGGGACACAAGGGCCCCGATCAGATCTGCGATGCGTTTAAAGGTCAGATACCTTTACCTCTCAAGCCGTCTATATATTTGCGATATGACGTCTTAGATACGTGGACTCCGTAAACTGTATACCTTAGCAGTATGACACCCATATTTCGCCAAATTTGTTTTAGGTCACACGAAGTTGCCTATTGCCGATATTACATTTAGCGTGCGATCGTGAGGTAAGGGTTCCATGGGTCAGGCACGATTACTGAAATTTTCATCTTGGGCATTTTCAGTTCGGAGTTTGGAAATTTGTTCCGTTGAATATCATAGTCACGACGCTTACTACATGGAATCTAAAAACCAGCGAAATGTAGGTTGCATATACCGCTGCCAATCTCTTTGGTAATGTACAGGCGAGAGATTATGTTTTCTACTAACTCTTGCCCGCGACTTCCGTTAACTGTTGTTCGCGACGCGCGGGTGGAATGTGACAAAACAATTTTAAAATAAAAGTATTCAAAGTTACTCCATATAACACCAGCTATCTGCCATTAAAAGTCCCGTCAAAACCAGGCCGTTTCAGAGATTAGCCAGAACAAACAATCAGACAGGCAACATTTTTAAAATTGTTTGTGCCGTATATTTTATATACTTTCAAATGCATTTCGTAAAAAGCTGTTCATTTTGACATTACAAACAGATACTTCAATTTAATTTTTAATTGAATATATAGATTCCTGCCATCCCTGAGACTAATAAATCACATATAAGTCGTTATGCACAGATACGAATTTAGTGGTGGTCCCCGCTGGTATGGCGCGCAAGCCTGGCATGAAGCGCGACGATCTTTTCGCAGTCAACGCGTCCGTGGTGCGCGACCTCGCGACCGACTTCGCCAAGCACGCGCCGCCTCACGCTATATTCGCTATCATCACGAACCCCGTCAACTCCATGCTACCCATCGCTTGTGAGGTTATTAAGAAAGTAAGGTCTTAGACTATGCACAAGCAAAATTTTTGGCAATTCATTTACTGAACTGAGTTTTCTTTTAACCTTTTTAATTCTAGTGTTTATTTTTAGCTCGTATTCTTTTGAATTATTGTTATTGTATATTATTATGCAACGTTTACCTTTAAGTATTTTTATACTATTTTTTGTAATGAAGTATAGTATAGGTAAATACGATTGCCGTGTGACAGTGTACACAATAATACGAGTAGGTATTAACGACATTGTAATTTCTTATCCTTGATCTCCTAATAAGGGCTTAGTGGTCGTTACGCACTGATTTTGTGTACGAATCGACCCTGCCCAAAAGAGAAGGTGTATTTTCGCCAATTAATTAATACGATGTGTGCGAATCGACACCTATAAAAATATATTTTTAAAATGTGCAAGCAGATTGCACTTTTTTGCGAACAGATTCAGTGCAAAACGATTACTAAGTCCTAATAAGACGTGACGATTTCTTAAAAAGATATTATATAAGGAGAGTGAAAGGAAAGAGAGGAAGACGCAGTCCCAGAAGGGCATTCACTGACCAAACAAAGAAAAGCAAAGATCATGTCTTATAAGGAGGTCAAGGTCTTGGCCGAAAATCGAAAAAGATGGCGTATATGTATACTCCACCGATAAGAGCAAAACTCTTGAGTATAAAGAAAATCTTCTAATACCAGTTATAATAAGGATGAATCAACATATTTACAACTATTAACAGATGCCAAGCTGTATCGTTTACTCTATTAAACGGATAATATTCCTAGCATCGTATAGTTTTACTAATGTATGGTAACCTGTGAACATCGCTGTGGGCTTCGTTACTACCTAATTTTAAGTGATGCTGTTGATTATATTATGTAGAGAGGCTGTTGGATGTTCCTTTCTTTATAAAATAAAATAAGATAAAACATAGCTTTTACCAATTCTCCCTATTTTAGGTTGGTGTATTCGACCCAAACCGTGTGATTGGCGTAACCACATTGGACATTGTCCGCGCCAGCACGTTTATCGGTGAAATTAACCGCATAGACCCTTCGGAAGTTTACATCCCCGTAGTAGGTGGACACTCCGGCATCACCATCGTCCCAGTGCTTAGCCAGGCTAAACCATCCGTTAATTTAAAGTGTGAAGAGGATGTTAGAAAGCTGATTTCTAAAATCCAGGAGGCTGGTACTACGGTAAGCCATAAAAGAGTTTGTTTCTAACGCAAATATCATTAAACAATCTCGATAATATGATAGTGTTACGTGCTGGGTTCGACGGATAAGAATACAAAACAATATTACCGACTAAAACACGTTTTATTCTAGTACACAATTAACTTTAACACACACAACAAACACTATACTACACTTTTCCACTTTGACTGCTTCAAACTCCGTAGTATTGTCGCTTCCGTTCGCTTCGATGAACACTTGGCCGCTTACGATAGTAAACTGACTCGGCGGTGCGCGTGCGCTCTATTTATACGCGGGTAAAGCGCTTCTGGAGTTTTCCAGAAAACGTCACACACGGCACGCAACAGCGCGATGGTTCGAGAATGTGCCAGCGCTTTCTCCACTGAACTCGTACTGACAAATACGTAGTTCCGTAAGATGTCAATAGATGGTGCTGTAATAAATTATTATTAGAAAGCGCCGACTCGTCCCCACAGTGCCGACAGAGGGCATTAGCCGTAACAATAGGTACATTAATTATTATTTATTTTTAAGCTGAATTACATTAGATCTACGTTTGCGATGTGTTTTTGAAACGACGAGTTTTGTTCGACAACCTGCCTACCCATGTCGTTTTATTCCTACTGGCTGCTTTATATTCGAATTGCAATCAACTATTCTGATGCTTTTGCCTAAAGCGCGTCGCAACTTACGTGGCGAGTAAAACCGCGTGCATAAGACTGAATAACTAATTATTATTTGATTCCTAATAATCGGCAAATGAGAATTATTTATCTCAATACGCTCTTGTTTAGTACCAGTACAGCATGCAAATTCTCAAAAGTCTCAAAAAATTCTCAAAATTCTCGCAGATTAACGCTAAAATTTTTATACAGACGGTTATCATGTCAACTGCTTAGATTCGCTGACTGAATTTACACCAACGTAACTACTTCACATGAGTTTTATATTGATACGTCGTTGATTTGTCTTTTGGAAACGGAAATTAAACCTTATAAGCAATTGCTGTTCTAACAAACTGTGATGATTGCTGTAGGTTTTAAACGCGAAGGCAGGCGGCGGCACCGCTACCCTCGCCATGGCGTACGCGGGCGCAAGGTTTACGTGTTCCGTGCTTAGAGGTCTAGCAGTAAGTATACATAGTCCTACAAGTATGTTTTCTAATATCTTTCTGACATTCGCCAATATCTTATAATTACTCTGAATAGAAAATTGTCTTATAAAATTGTATTTGAAAATTGTCTTATAAAATTGTATTTGAAAATTGTCTTATAAAATTGTATTTGAAAATTGTCTTATAATTTATGACGTTTCCAGAGCTTGTGTTAGGATAAATGAGACTTACACAGAATGGTGTAATATCGAAAAAGGTGTTAGACAAGGATGTGTAGCGTCACCCTGGCTGTTTAACCTATACATGGACAATTGTTTGAAATATTTAAAAGATTGTGAATGGGGATTAAGAATGAATGAGTTACTTATCAAATGTCTACTTTATGCCGACGACCAAGTAATACTTGCGTCATCGGCGGAAGAGTTGCAGGCGATGGTAACTATTATGCATGGTGCTTTTGAGAGTAAAGGAATGAAAATGAATGTAAGCAAGACGAAAGTAATGGTATTTGAAAAGGAGGAGTGACATGACGATGTGCAATATTATGATTGATGGAGAACAAGTGGAGCAAGTGAAAGAGTTTGTATATTTGGGTACATTGTTTACAAGGGATGGTACACATGAGGGAGATTTTTAAAAACGATTGCTGGCAATAAAGTAAATGGCGCTCTATGCGCTTTTATGAACAGTTGAAATGTATCCGAATAGGCACGTTTGGCTGTTCATAGAGGACTATTAGTGCCTACACTTATGCATGGAAGTGAAAGTTGGGTATGGCAAAAGAAGCATGAGAGCAGAATAAATGTTGTAGAAATGAGAACGCTGAGAAATATATATGGTGTGACTCTGAAAGATAGATAATAAAATAATAATAAGGAATAGTGTGATTAGAGAGAGATACGGCATAAAAGTGGACGTAGTGACGAGAATAGAAAAGGGTATGTTAAGCTGGTTTGGGCATGTAGAAAGAATGGACGAGAAAAGACTGACTAAGAAAGTTTATAAGGCTAGTGTGAATGGAACAGTCGCAAAGGGAAGACCTAGTTTGTTTATTTGTAATCGTTAGCAACAAAACTACGTTTCTTTCAAATATAGCATTCCTTGAAGGTGACATACATAGGCTACATTTTACCTCACAAATGTACTACAAATAGAGATGGAGATATTTTTACTTTTAAATCGTATTATAATTTTTCTTTTTTTTTATTCTCGTTATTTCTCCAGGGAGAATCGAACGTGGTGGAGTGCGCTATGGTGCAGTCTAATGTCTCCGAGGCAAAGTACTTTGCAAACCCGGTGCTGCTGGGCAAGAGTGGTGTTGAATGCAACTTCGGCTACGGTACCCTCAACGAGCTAGAAAAGAGCCTCTTAAAGAAAGCCATGCCCACTCTCATGAAAAACATCAAGACGGGCGAGGACTTCGTTAAAAAGTAAATAAGTAACCGTTTGTCAGGGCTTGACACTATCTTTGTCTATCCAATTTACCATATTATGAAATCCCCGAGAAACTTTGCAAATAATATGCTGGCTTTCTTGGTGGATGAAACAATAAAGTCATCGTAGACTGGCTGGTTTACCATAAGACCCGGTGTTTCTGCAAAGCTGTTCTTCCCGCATATCAATGGATTGTTGTCAATTCAGAATACGAAGTGCTATGTATATAAATAGTACATTTGATGCGCCTTATGTCACCTATCAGAATGTTCCACGGACAAGGTTTTTGCGGCTAAACTGCTTAACCTATTTTGATAAAATTTTATATGAAGACTGCTTGCGCTCTTGGGGAAATCAACTAGTAAAAATGTTTTGAACATATTAAAGCCAGTTAGAAGTCGTACACAATAATTATACCTTAATCGACAATCACCAAACTGAACAAAAATTAATTTGGTCTACTTTCGACACAAAACCTACTTACGTACTTAATAAGTGATAATCTATATGTTAAATCCTAGCCTATTTATAAAAATGGGCGGTTTTAATAATGTATATTTAGACAATCTGTCTGTTTTAGGAGCGATAGCGATAACTATCAGTGAACAATATAGAAAACGTGGAGTCAACATGAAGAATGAAAAAAATAATGGAATGTTATATACAGTATTTTACCAATATATTAAATTAAGAAAACGACTTCAATTTCCTGGAGATTGAAACGCTAATTAGTTGGAAAACTGTATGAAAATATATTTAAGTAGGTTTCTGGTTCTATAAGTAGGGAGCACCCAGTACGAAAACCCAAAGGTAGTATATTATTAACAGTAAAATACTATTTTACTTTAATGTTTTATGATCTTGTTAATTAAAGTGCTATAATGGCTCATGTGAGTTTTATTTATTAGAGTAATTCCTTGTTTTTTGTGCCCACTTTCGAATACTATTAATCAATTTTACTAAAGACAATGCTTTTTTGTATGTTTAGGTACTTATGTACCATACATCTGCCGTATTTATTATCCGAATTGATGATTCTTTATTTCAATATGGTCCATATAAATATAAATTAATGTAATCACATATTATTTTCATAAAGATGTTGAGATGTGTTTAAGAGATAATTAATGCAACTTCTGGAAAACGGTAACTCGCAAACAGTACAAGACATTTGTGGACCGTGATAGTTTCACAGAATAACTAACCAATAATGTTTGTGTCGCGTATGGTATAACTTTTTTAGTTTATAACATTACCATTAACAAAAAAATAAAACACCTATGAAGATTTTAAAAAGCCAATATATTTTTACCTTTTTAGTACTAACGTAACTTAACTATGTACTAACATAACTTAACTATGTAAGTACCTACTAATAGTATCCAAACTGCCGAATCCGCATTATTTCAGATTAACTTGACAAACGAAGAACAGTTTGTATCAAGGCCTCAGCTTTGCTTTGGCATCAATACAAAAATAATTATAGTTGATAAGTTAAGACATGTAAGGGGAAGTTTATTTTTGCATGTCAGAGTTTTTGAATAATTTGCTGCCTTAAGTTATTACACGCAAAAAAATATTCTACTAGATATTGGTATCTTCTTCGCCTGCAAAGAGTAATCGGTCATACCATTTCTTTGGACGTTTCGTTATTTCCTGAATCTTGTTGCCGTACTGAGGCTTCATATATGGAGGTATTCTTGGAACCTTGATGGTTTGACTGGTCCAATATGCATCATTGGGCTCTTGACCTGGCGCACTGCGCTCAGATTATGATTATATACCCTAAACCTTTGACTATGGTATAGCTACATAGCTATACCATAGTAATAGGTTATATTTATAGTTTCAAGCAACTTATCTATTTAATTAAATAATAATTAACGCGGAACCTTCTGTTCGACATATTATATTATAAATAATTTTTTAGTTAGTAAGCTACTTCTAATGTATAATTATAATGATTAATATCTAATTAACCCGGCAAGGATTAAAAGACACAAAATATCTAATAAAATATTACGTATAATACCTATCAAAAATTAATACATAAGCGTAGGAACTGATTGTAGAAGACAAAGCGTATATTTGCGACAGAAATTCGAAATATTTGTTTAAAGAATTATTATATTATAGTAGTTTTAGAAACGTTTAAATGTTTCAAGACGTCATAAGCTATCTACCAATTAATAAGAATTACGATGCCTGACCCACCACCTCCCAATAGCATTTATTTATAAGATAAAAGTCTCTAACAAGAGTGAGAGAGCATGCGATTTATCTTTCGGACAACTTTTACATAATAGTTGTTAAACTGGCCAATAGACTACTAAATATTGTCCGCAACAACGTTCGCGTTAATGTTATTTAATTTCTATCCGGAACAGTATTTGTTTTTTGTATAAAAGGTACCCTATCTCCATTCTGTACCCATGAGTGTTTGCAAAATTGCATGATGATCGGTCGTGTAGGTAATACTGCAAAGCATAACAAACAAAAAACAAACTCTCATTCGCACTTATACAGAATGGGCAAAAAATCGTGGATCAAACGAAATAGGGTGATAGTTGGGATTATTTGTAATAAAAAATATCTCTGCGGCAGAGCTCTCACTTGATCTTCTTAGAAGTTACGACTATTTTGGTGTTTTTGTAGAAAATACCAGAAATTTGTAATAAGTAGGCAATTTGAGTAAAATGTGTACCTATTTTAAAACAATAAATGTTGTTTAGTTGCTTCTAGGGAATGTAACAACACTACAAAAATGCTTTTATGATAGTGGGTACCATGATTTATGAGTATTGGCACATTTTTCAATTGCTTTTAAGTCTCATTAAAAATTATTTGACCAGACCACACGTCTCAAAGCAGTGGCCTCCACATCGTCCTCATAGCAGCCGAGGCGATGTTGAGGTCTCTACTTTGACGGCCTGAGAAGGTGCCTTTTCACGCCCCGCTTAATTGAAGCAAGAAGGAAACACGTGCATTAGCAGAGAATTCCATGCCTTGATCGTTTGGCAGAGGTATGAGGACCCAAACTTGTTGGTACGCACTCTAGTCGACTTCACTGTGTAAGGATGGCTACTGAGCCCAGCACGCGTTATTCTGGATAGGAAAGGGGAAAGCTTTCTAAACATAAAATACAAATATAATATTTTAAATTTTATATCCACACGCTGTAATGTTGGTCTGAGTCCGAGTCGCCGTACATTGGGCACGGTACCTGCACCAGAAAACAAAATAGCGCTTATGCAAGCAGATCAGCATAGTTATTGCATTAGTATGGAACAGAAACAGTACTGATTTTATAGTATACTAATAAGTGCTTACTACAGACCCACCAATTACTAATACTACAGACCCATCAAGCAATTTAGCATAAACGTCATCAGGCCTGTAGACCGCCTCACTTCTTGTCCTGACTGTTGAAATAAAATCTTTTCTCTTTGCCTACAATCTTTATTATTACAAAGACATGATACTTATACGTACAACGCCGGAACAAAGATTTAAATCTTTGGTCACAAATGTTACAACAGAATTGACATTCTTACTGACTCTAATTTACGAAAGTGCGTGCCGAACTTAAAGTAGCAGCGCTATGTTTTTATAGGATAGTGTACTTATTATTCCACATATGCCTAATAATTAGTAAGACAAACAGAGTCGTGTGCCGATTTATTACTATAATATTAATTGACATTTACAATTGGAAGGAATATGATGTCTTTGTGGGGACAGAAGTTTTTCAAAAAAAAACCAAAAGAGATTAATAGGAAGGGGGTAAGTATATAAAATAAAACGTAAATCTTGATACTGATTGTGAACCTTACTCGGATTTTCTGTGGAGAAGAAAGAAAGATAGTGGAATATACCTATACTTGAATCTTGTCCTGAAGGTATCACCAGTTTAAATAAGCTCTGTTTCTATAGTGGATAAAGACATGCCCGCCGGTATCCCACTACCATGCACTAATGAGGTAAACGCTTCTTTTTGCGTAATTCATAGCTAATTTCTGGCATGATTTTAATAAAAAGTTATAATAATTTGACCTATTGTATCCCTGTGGTGGACAACTCCATGTAACGATGGATCGAAACAATACTGAGGCTGCTCCTTTTTCTTTCTATAATATATCAATATCTGACTTCAGACAACTCATCCGCAATTTGTTTGTTCACGTATAATAAAATATTTTTCATTTGTAAACAGATTGCTGAAAGTCGAGAATCTTGGATGGAATCTTAGATCTAGGATCTCGTACTATAAAGTAACAATTTCTTATGTTGTGTTATCAGGTGTATACGTTACAAGACTATGACGAGACGTTTGTGATCCCGAAGAAATTACTGACTTTTGTTACTCTTCGTACTCGTATGACACACGACATCTCCCAGTTTCGCGCGTAAGTACCTACTTAACCTATTGAGTCGCAGCGACGCTCCGGCGGCCGGACACAATAGGTTTGTAATTTTGTCTGGTATTTCAAGAGTTGACAGGTTATGAAAAAGAAGAATTATATATTATATAAGATTGTGATTATTCAGTTTTTTTTTTGGTATTAGTGTTTGCTACAAATCCAGCAATTGGTGGTACCTGCAGATGGCAATCAATTATTGGATTTATTGTTATAAACTTTGGTTACTAGTATAGTATTATTTTATCTGTGCTTCGGTCTACTTTCGTCAGCAACATAAGTAAGTTAACAATGAACAAAGTTAAAAATTATAATAAAAAATTGTATAACACCTCTACCACATACAAACGGTGTTGAAGAAGTGGATAGTAGGTACTGGGTACTTGCGTGTGTATCGCAAGTACCCAGTGCATCGATAAACTAAGGAGTGCCTTGGAATGCGCTGTTCGGAAATATCGGTACACAAGTTCAGAAAATAGACCTTGCCTACCCCGGTTGCCTACGCATAAAAAAAATATGGCACTAGTTTGTGCCCTAGATTCGCTACTGTCTATTTATTTAGACTGTAGTGAAGGTCTTGGTGATACACACACAATTTTGTACTGTGCGGCTGTTGCGGTGTGTCGACTAGCAGGTATTAAATTTACATTCAATAGTGAAACTGCTACTCGAACTTATACCATACCGGCCTGGCAGTTTAGGATTGAGCGTCGTATCGCCGAGTCTAGGGCACTCATTGGCAAGCTAATCTGCTTCAGGTCGGGCAATACACGCCCGAGAGTGATGCGTTTTGAGACCCGGGCATTTGTGGGATCGGGCATTGAGCCTCACGAATATGCTTCACGGGTCACAGAATGCATTGACTCCCTGAAGCAGAAGGTTTATGTGTGGTCAAACCGAATTAGGTGGTACAAACAAAGAGTGGAACGATATACCCAGAACCGTGCATGCCAAAAAGCGAGAGGTGGGTATACAGAGTGTGGGGCGTTCCGATTCATCTGTGGATGATGGGCGTCAACCAGATGTTGAAATTACAAATAATTTTTGGCGTAATATTTGGTCAGCGCCCACCAGCCACACAGAGGGCGATTGATTTAGGGATGTCAAGCGAGCGTGTGAGGCAATACCTCAAATGGAGCCTGTAACCATTAGGCCAGAAGATGTATCTTGTGCGGTCCTTTCGCTCCCGAATTGGAAATCACCGTGACTGGACGGATTGCACAACTTCTGGTTGAAATGGTTACGCAGTGCTCACGACCGATTGGCGTCCCAATTCCAGTTGGCTCTGGAATCGGGGTCGTTACCAGACTTTATAACCACTGGTATAATCCACCTGCTCTTTAAGTCAGGGTGTACCATGGACCCAAAAACTATAGACCTATTACTTGTCTGCCGACTGTATACAAACTTTTTGCATCCATTTTGAGAACAAAATTATCGTATCACATAAATACTAACCATATCATGTCCGTATCTCAAAATGGGTATAGAAATGGGGCTCGTGGTACCAAAGAGCTACTTCTTATTGACATGGCCATTTGCCAACAGGTACGACGTCACCGAAGGGATCTGGCGACATGTTGGATAGATTATAAGAAGGCCTATGATTCTGTGCCCCATACATGGCTCTTGAGGGTGCTAGAGTTGTACAAAATAGATACAACCTTATGCACTTTCTTAAAGACGTGTATGGGGCAATGGAGGACTGACCTTCGCCGATATCCGGGATGTCGGCGGATCCAGAGTGATGGTATGCCTATAATGATCAAGCGAGGTATATTCCAGGGTGACAGTTTGAGTCCACTGTGGTTTTGCCTGGCTCTGAACCCTCTTAGTACTTTACTGGAGAGTTTGGAGCTAGGCTATCGGTTGCAGAGTAGAGGCCAGGTTTTATCTCACCTTTTTTACATGGATGACCTTAAATTGTTTGCCCCCACCCATCTCCAGCTGACAGAATTACTAAAGGTAACTGAAAACTTTAGTAATTCTATCAGAATGGAGTTTAGTGTGGACAAGTGTGCGGTAATGTATGTAAAACGAGGTGAGATTGTGGAATCTCATGGGATGGAACTATCAGATTCCTCAAGACTTAGGACTCTCTCTGCAAACGAAACATACAAATACCTGGGTATGTCGCAAGCGTTGTGCATTTCAGAGAGTGGCATCAAACAGGCATTGCGGGACCGCTTCTTTAGCCGCCTGACAAAGATACTCAAAAATTATTTGTCGGGTGGACATATGGTGCGTGCTTGTAATGGCTGGGCCATGCCGGTCTTAATGTACTCCTTGGGTATACTTAGATGGACTCAGACTGAACTGAAGGCCCTGGATATAAAGGTCCGTACACTGTTGACCGCATACCGGATCACCCGCGCTCGTCTGTAATGAGGCTGTACATCCCGTGGAAGTGCAAGTCGTGGCTTTCTAAGTGCCAAGACCCTCCACAATCGTGAGGTGTGCAGTCTTAGAGAATATTTTCTCCAGACCAGCTCGGGTGTGCAACGGGCTGTAGTCTCAGTGGACAATGGCCTTATCCCGCTTGCTCTGGCTAAGCAGCGGTTCTTAACCTTTTTGGCTGGCGACCCACATTAGAAGCCCGCGACCCGATAAAATATAGAAAAATATAGAAAAACATGGCACGAGTTATCTATAAGTAATAATAATTAAATTAATGACATTTTCTCAAAATTCAAGGTGGTCTCTAATTACAATTTATTAGTGACTACTCTGATGTTTGTTTTCTTGAACAAAAAGTCTCGCGGGTCTCGCGACCCATCTCAATATGGCCCGCAACCTAAATTTGGGTCACGACTCGAGGTTAAGAAACGATGGGCTAAGGAGAACTGGCGCAAACCTGTGGTACTTAGTACTGATGACCGCAGGGATGTATGGAAGGGTAAAGAGCTGCATGGACGCTTCTATAGGTCTTCTATCGATGTTGATTTAATATCATCTGTGGCCTGGCTACGTTTTGGCGATATTTTTGCCGAAGCAGAAGGTTTTATCTTTGCAATAATGGACGAAGTTGTAATGACGAATAACTATCGGTGGCATATCCTGAAAGATGGGACGGTCGACATATGTCGGGCGTGTCACCAGCCCGGTGAATCTCTCAGTCATATTGTCTCTGGGTGTTCTCGTCTTGCCGACGGCGAATATTTGCACAGACAACTAAGTGGCCAGGCTCATCCATCAGCAACTTGCCTTAAAGTACAATCTTGTGGCTTCAGAGATGCCGTACTACAGGTATGTGCCCGATCCAGTTCTCGAGAATGGTCGTGACACTATGTACTGGGATCGATCTATCATCACTGACAGAACCGTCGTGGCTAACAACCTAGATATAGTGGTGATAGATCGATTAGAGCGCCTTGCAATGATCATCGATGTCACCATCCCTCATGACGAGAATCTCGTGAAAGCTGAAAAAGATAAACAAATTAAATATCTGGACTTAGCTCGCAAGGTTGTCGACATGTGGGATGTGGGCTCGGCGATCATTGTACCGATAGTCGTTTCGGTAAAAGGGTTAATTGCCAAGAGCTAAGAGAACATCACCATCTTAAGAGGCTCGGGTTGAATGGTTGGGTCAAGTCCTCGATTCAGAAGGCAGTATTGCTCGACACGGCGCGCATAGTGCGGAGGTTCCTTTCTCTGGAACCCTAACCACCGATAGCACCCGATATCGGTGGGTTTCCTTGGTTCTATTTTATATTTTTTTCTATATAATGTAAAATATGATTACGAGAGAATATTGGAATAAATGGAATAATAATAATAAAATAAAAACTGGCAACACAAGACAAGTTACATGTCATTTCGTATATAAAAATTAATTTATCTATTTCCCTATTATATTACAATTAAACATAATCTATAATATCTAATAAATAAAGCTACAAATTTATATTATCTACCTATATAATAATATCAATAAAAACATACCCATATCCATAAATAAATAAAATGAGAAAACACATCAAGATGACAATACACGTCAAAAAGAATAATGCATAACAAAAAAAAATATAGTAAAGATCGAAATAAAATGACATGCTAACAAGAG
Organism: Catocala nupta; assembly: GCA_963675205.1. NCBI lineage: Eukaryota > Metazoa > Arthropoda > Insecta > Lepidoptera > Erebidae > Catocala > Catocala nupta. The sequence goes on from OY776098.1 coordinate 15,411,744, forward strand.
CCAGGAGAGCTGCAGCACAAAAACGATCACCGGACCCGTCGCTCAGCTCCACCTCGCAGCCGTCGGCACCTGCACCTGCGACCCCGACTTGCAATGAGGTGTCGAGCCCTTCGAGCGACGAGTATTTTCCGCCGACGTCACCACCACCTGTAAGTCGGCGGGGCAGACGCCGGCCACCGTCCTGCTTGGGATCCCAAGACCTACCGGCCTCGAAAAGGTCTCCGCTGTCGGTGGTAATGTACGTCGCATGAAGTGGACTAAATCTATGAACGAAAATGTCATGCGGGCATATTTTGTGGCAACAGAGGAGGGAATCAACCTCAGTGCGTACCGTGATCGAATGCTGCGTCTGTTTCAGGACTTGGAACCGGCCGTCAACGTCTCGGCTCAAAGACTGTCGGACCAAGTGCGTGCTATCCAGCGTTGTCGGTTGCTGGACGATGCCGCACTTAAGAGGCTACACTCCGACGTACGAAGTAGACCTCCTGTCACTTCTTCTGTCCAGATAATGCCTCAAAGACTTCATGAGGCATCAAGGCCAAATGATAATGATGTTAGTGAAGAGGTGGATAGCAGGGCTACATACGTAAGTACTCAGTACAATGAACAATTAAGGATTACTTTGGAGTGCACGTTACGGGAATATCGGCACGTTTATTCAGAAAATAGACCACGTCTACCAAGGTTGCCTACGCATAAAAAGAATTTAGCGCTGGTGTGTGCCTTGGACTCATTACTGCCTGCTTATTTAGTGTACAGTGAAAGTCTTAGCGATGCACACTCAATCTTGTACTGTGCGGCTGCTGCGGCATGTCGAGTGACTATTAAAGTGGATAGTGGGATATTAAAAATCCAGACATAATGACAGCTGCTTGACCCAGAAATACTACGCCAGCGTGGCAGTACAGGATTGAGCGTCGTATCGCTGAGTCCAGGGCACTTATCGGCAAACTTATTTGTTTCAGGGAGGGTAATACACGATCGAGAATGATGCGTTATGTGACTCGGGCGGTCGCAGGGACTGACGTATGTCCCCAAGATTATGTCACCCGGGTTACAGAAAGCATCGACTTCCTGAAACAGAGAATTTGTGCGTGGGCAAACCGAGTGAGACGCTACAAAAAAAGAGTTGGCCGATATTTCCAAAATCGTGAATTCCAGAGAGATGAAAGGTGGGTGTACAGAAGGTGGGAGCAACCTGATTCTAGTGGGAATGTTTGTCTACCAGATACAGAAGCCACGACTGGTTTTTCACGAAGAGGGGGATTGGTTTGGTGATGTTTGGCGAACATGTGACACTATACCACAAATGGAGCCAATTAACATACAACCAAAAGATATTTCTTGTGCGGTTCGTTCTTTACCAAATTGGAAAGCAGCGGGACCGGACGGACTGCATAACTTCTGGTTGAAATGGTTTCGCAGTGCACATGCATGCTTGGCGTCGCTATTCCAGTCATCTTTGGAATCAGGATCGCTGCCTGACTTTGACCACTGGCACCGCCCATCTGCTCTACAAATCAGGTAGGGTCACGGACCCAAAAAATTATAGACCGATTACATGCCTACCGACTATAAACTTCTTAAATCCATTTTGAGATCTAAACTTTCACTACATATTACAGCAAACAACATCATGTCAGTATCTCAAAATGGATATAGAAGTGGGGCTCGTGGTACTAAAGAGCTACTCCTGATTGACATGACCATCAGTCAACAAGTACACCGCCTTAGGAAAGATCTTGCGACATGCTGGATAGATTATAAGAAGGCCTATGACTCTGTACATATATGGCTCTTGAGGGTGCTGGAGTTATAGAAAGTTGATGCAACTCTTTGCACTTTCTTGAAGTTATGTATGAGGCAGTGGAGAACGGTTTTACGCTATCCAAGATGTCGCCAGATCGGGGAAAGCGGTGTATCTCTCAAGATCAAGCGAGGTATATTTCAGGGCGACAGTTTAAGTCCCTTATGGTTCTTCCTAGCACTGAACCCTCTTAGTACTTTACTGGAGAGTTCAGGGCTAGGCTATCGATTGCGGAGAGATGGTCAAGTTATATCCTACCTTCTTTACATGGATGACTTAAAACTATTTGCTTTCACCAGACCCCAACTGACAGCGTTTCTTAAGGTAAATGAAATCTTCAGTTACTCCATCAGGATGGAGTTTGGTGTTGACAAATGTGCAGTTATGTATGTAAAGCGAGGCAGGGTTTTGGTATCTGATGGCAATGAACTTTCAGATTTCATTAGACTTAGATCTCTCTCTGCAAACGAAACCTATACATATCAGGGTATGTCACAGGCATTAGGTATCACTGAGGACGGTATGAAACGGGCGTCGCAAGAGCGCTTCTTTGGCCGCTTGAAAAAAATACTGATAAGTCTTTTGTCAGGCGGCAATAAGGTGCGCGCCTGTAACTGTTGGGCCATGCCGATCCTTATTTACTCCTTTGGCATATTCAGATGGACACAAACGGAATTAGATGTCCTGGATAGAAAGGTCCGTACACTGTTGACTGCATACCGAATGCACCACCCGCGCTCCTCGGTAATGAGATGGTACATCCCACGGAAGTGTGGGGTTCGCGGTTTTTAAATGCCAAGACCCTCCACAACCGTGAGGTGTGCAATCTCACAGAATATTTTCTTCGAACCGATGTGGGCGTGCATCGCGATGTAGTCGCAGTGGATACGGGCTTTACCCCGCTTGCTCTGGCTAAAGAGAACTGGCGCAAACCTGTTATACTTGGAACTGACGAGCGCAGGGATGTATGAAAAGGAAAAGAGCTGCATGGACGCTTTTTTTCGGACCCTGGAGCCTTATTACAAACTTTTATAAAACCTGTCAAGTTCCAGGCAATTTAAATAACTGCCTGGTTTTGTTTCGTATTATGACATGTGAATAGTTGACCGTCTTCATGCTGGCTAGTTTGTCGCTGGCCGATTTGTGAATTGACGGTGCATCGTTCAAAAATATGACATACATATTTGTCGGTAAGTAACGGTTTTAATTTTATCTTGTTTTCTATGATAATATAATTAAAACTATTATTTTAGGCAAAAATAAAACAAATAAATCTTTATGCTATCATATCATAAATTTTATTATTATATTTGCAGCATTAAACAAAATATTATAAGTAACTAATATTCGGTTTCAGAACGTCGCACGTTGCCGATTGAAATGTCATTTCTAGATACACATTAAAAGTTGTTCTACATACATTGACTTATACAGGATGTCCGGTAATTAATGGATAACCTGGAAATGTCTTATAGTGGAACTGACGGCCGTTCAGAAAAAAATATGATAAAAATCTATCCTAACTACTACTTTTTTTTAATTACCATGTATAACTTTCTTGTATACTACGACCATAAATGAATGAAATCCATCGGTTTTTTGTTGTTTTATTATTAAACACTAATTATGCTAATAGATAGACAGTCAAAAGTATGCTATGCTAATATAGCTTGCACTTTTTAATATATTTTTTTATTATTTTTATTTTCATATTTTCTCAACGGCCTTCAGTTCTACTATAAGACATTTCAACGTTATCCATTAATTATCGGACACCTGTATATTACTTTACATAATTATTATCTAGTTTTGATATCACTAGTATGTTCAATAAAAAAAATCAATAAATATAATATTTATTATGTATAGATATAATAATAATAATAATTATTATTATTTATTTGTAACAGCAAGGTGAATACAAAACATTATGCAGCCCTGATTCCCAAACTAGCGTGAGCTGTTTGTTGGGAGTCAGTTCCTTCCCAAAGACAATTTAAATCAAAATAGTTACAAGCTGTTTATTAGATACAATTTGTTTTCTTTTTCTTTTAGTTAGATACAATAATAATAATACGTGTTTTAATAATGTATGGTGCGCGCATGTTTTTATGCATGAATATGTGAAAAGATGTGTATTTATGATTGTATGATTGTGCGCGCTTTCGTGTGTGTGTGTGTTTGTGTGTGTGTTTGTATGATGTTTGAATCGGGGTTGCAACTTTCATTTCATTTCACAATTTGTAGTAAATTTTCTACATCATCTTATCCTAAATGTTTAAGCCATATTTTAATAATATTCTTAATTTCATAGTTAGATAGGTTTCTTGTTTTATAGGTTGAATTAAGTTTATTATACAGTCTAGGTGCAACGTTACCATAGTGTTGCTGGGCAAATTTGCTTTTTACTCTTGGAACTGGACAGTTATCTATTCTTTTACCTGACGGTTTTAGAAGGGGTACAATAGTCTTATGGTACTTACGTATACTTTGGTAGATAAATAATTTTCACACAGTTAAAACATAAGCTTTTCATAAACTAAATGGGTAGAGTGACAGCCCGCTGTGCTCTTTCGAGCTCAAGCAGGTGTGTTTTGGCCGCTGAGCCCCATGAACATATACATTAGGTTAGGTCTACACATTCAGCTAGCGCTTTGTATGTTTGTATCAAGAGTGTAGGATCTGGAATCAATCTCAAGTCGCTAAAAATATATATAAGTTTCCTAAGTCTATTGCTAACTGTAGTTATATGTTTCTTCCAATTTAATTTTTCATCAATATTTACCCCCAAGTATTTGATATATTTCATCATCATCATCATTTCAGCCTATTGCAGTCCACTGCTGGACATAAGCCTCCCCCAGGGTGCGCCACAAGGCCCGATCTCCCGTTTTCGCCATCCAGTCACCACCAGCCACTTTTTTCAGGTCGTCGGTCCATCTGGCCGGAGGGCGTCCTACACTACGCTTGCCGAGTCGTGGTCTCCACTCGAGAACCCGTCTGCTCCAACGCTCATCGGTTCTGCGACAGATGTGACCGGCCCACTGCCACTTCTTATATATTTAGCTCTTGATAATGTAGGACAGCACCAATGTGATGGCAAAACTCTAGATCGGTTGCACGGATAAGAGTGTATATGAAACAGAAAATTATTTGGTGAAGACATCATAATCTTGCTAAAACAGAGGAATTTGGTTTTGTTTTTAAAGTTAATAAGCTTTCTTAAAGCAATGCGGTCACAATTGACATACCTTCTTCAGCTAATTGTCGTACATTGTCTCATGAATTATTGTGAAAAAGTATAACAATGTCGTCAGCAAACATTTGTATCTTTGCACCCTTTAATTGATATTGTTACGGCTAATGCCCTCTGTCGGTACTGTGGGGAAGAGTATTAGTATTAGAGGGCACGTATTCTGTCTAGTGTGACAGTGAATTCCTTGTCTAAGCCCGTGACTTGCCATTAAATTCAAATATGCTGCAGAATTAGTGATTAAATTATCGGACATAATGTCCAAGTTCAAGTCGCCAGTCACTATGACAGTTTTATTTTTACTATAAGTATCTAACATGTTATTTAAACAGTTTATGTAATTTAATGGGTTTTTAAAACAAGGTGGACGGTAGGTGCAGATAATACGTATGTTATCCGAAAGACTAACTACAATACAAATTGCCTTCGGTACAAACTGGTTCGCATGAAGTCGCCTCGAGCACATCCCGAACATAAACTACAACCCCGTCGTTCTGGTTTAATGAAATGTTCGATCTAAACATCGTATAGTCATCTATAGATGGCGGTCAGAAATTAGTTGTTTGTAGTTGGTAATAGATTAGTTTATTTCTGCGCCAATAATCTGTTTTAGCGGTTCCTATCATAGTTATAAGTGATCAAGGTGTGCAGCCTACAACGCTGAGGTCGTTCACTTTGTTTACGTTTCACTCTGCGCATAATATTGTGGCATCAGTGCCTATTATGCAATTACGTTTTTATTTTTTTGTTGTACCTACCCCCTTAAAATTTATTTATTTGATATTGACGTATTTTATTTCTACCTCTATTCTCATATATTTTTAAAATGTACCTAATTTATAAACATAATTTAATATACATTTTCCTTGTGTATGTATGTAGCAGAATCACATTTATTGTATTTTTGTTGTAATGTTAAGCATTTGCCTCCGTCCGTGCATCACTTGTATCGGGTAACCAACTGAAAACCAGCGCTGGTGCACTCAATTTGGGTGCCCAGCTAATGCTGAGGTGGTGACCCTTTTCGGCGAGGGCATACACATTTTTTTTCATTTTTTTACCATGTATAATATTTTTTTGTTTGTTTTGTTTTAATTAACTGTGTGTGTGCTCTATACGAAATAAACGTTATTTCTTTCTTTCTTTCTTTCTTTCAGTAACAATCAAAACAACAGACAGTAAGCAAGGCGCAAATATAGACAATACATATTAGTGAACGTTTATAACAAGAAGCACATGCATTATAACTAGAATAATAACTGAAATATAGTCACTTTTAAGGTCACTCACTGTTTATGCGAATCACAGGGCTGCCCTCGGCTTTTCGAAGGTAAACATAACCGTGGCTGGTCCAGCAATACTCATTATTTTTAGAAAAATCTCTTGCTAAATAGTAGATTATTTTAGTTTTTGTGGTAAGGTTCTCTGAAATATAGACAGGCACAACAGGTCCTCTCAATTTAAGGTTTTCTGTAGTGAGTTGCTTCTTGTCGCGTCTATATTTTTTTAAGGAAGAAATAATTTCCTCCTTTTTGTAATTGTAGAAAATTCCACAACAATAGGACTGGAAGAAGAGGGCTTGGACTTGTTCTTATTTTTAAGTCTAAACATACTACGTATCTCCATAGGCCCGATGGGGACACCCAAAACGCCACCAATAGTGTCCATAATGCCTTGCAATTGTTCTTTCTTCTCTGTCTCTGTATTAGGGATATTTCTTATTTCGATGCTGGCAGCTCTAGAACTTAGCTCCAAACCATCTAATCTATCTTCTAAGGATTTTATGTAGCTGTTCGTACTTTTTCGATCAGTCTCTAATTCCATCATCCTTTCGTTCATATCCTCGTACTTGCTAGACATACATTCAAAAGACCGGCACATGTCCAAATTTCTTTCTATAGTTTCTTGCATCTTAGCTTGTATAGAAGCAAACCTAGGGTCTTGCTCAGCCTTGTTCGCAGATAGCATTTGTGCAAAGGATGATTGCAGAGAAATAAGTTTTCTTCCTGTTGTCATACTTGTTGTAAGCGTAGTCTTCAACTCATCCATGGTAATCATACCCTTAATAGAAGATTGAAGCGAACAAAGTTTTGCTTCTTGTTGCAACATATTTGTAGACAACATACTTTTAACTTCATCCATGTATAGTTTTAAGTCATCATTGCACTCATTTTCTCGCTTGGGTTTACCCCGACATGTAACGTTAGACATCTCGCATCTTGTAGGCAAGTCTGGCTCCGAGTCATACATACTTGTTGCTGCTTGTGACGGAGGCACAGTACATATATATACAGTAACCTTTCTTCATACAAACGGTCGGAACTCGAGTCATACCTACGCGCCTCGGCGTCAGCATGCACTCGGCACGCAACCAGTCGCGAATGCGCCGCAGTGACGAACGGACGGTGTGTTGTTTTTTAAACAGTAACCGCGTGATTTTTACCAAAAATAAGTACAAGTATAGCCTATTTAATATGACAAGTAGAATATATTCTGCTGTTTTTGGTTGCATGAATTCCGCAATAACGCACCCAGAGATAACTTTTTTAGATTACCTTAATATTTGTAGGTATCTTCTTAAGCGTTGTTTGGAGAAACATGATGATTGTCACGCTTTGAATTTGTATGTGAAGCCCGCTCAAAGAAGCCACAATTTCCGATGATTTCGTGGAATATATAGAAAAATAGAAAAAATATTCCGAACTTCTTTTAAAACTAAACATATAAATTGTAAAGTAGCTGCAGGTATCTATAACCAAGTAAAAGATATTCCTGTTTCTCCTCTTTGTACATGTTTCTCAAAACAATTTTTAATTAAGCTTTATATTCGAATGCGGATTTTTTATACTTTAAAATATAATAATAAAGCATTCCGTACGTCTCAGTCGAGGCGCAAATATTTTTCAGTCGCAAATTTATAAGACCGGTCTTAAATCTAACATACACATGGTTTTTTAAATGAAATCTACCAATCAAAAAATAACATCCATTTTTATTGAACACTTCCTATTCCATTCACAAAGTATTTTATTTATAATATGTATAATAAAAAATATTTACAATAACTAAATTGATAGAAACTCAAAGTAGGCAGATTTAATTAAAATGCTGTAGGTGGGCAGCTCTATCGCATGTTTACCTACCGCGCGGCTGTAGGCATTTATTTCAAAGATACGGCCGAGTTACAATACTGTTAGATAGTATTACTGTGACGGAGGTGTTCGATTTAAAGGCATGGTTGTATAAAAGTACCAGGCGGGCAGTACTTTTGGCAGGGTATGGAATACACAGGTCTCACTAATTTGTCACCGATCGACGATCTCCGAACAAATCCGTTGTCCGTCCAGTATAGTCTGACCTCTCAAGACTGCGTGCGTATCGATGAGTTCGTTTCTGCCTTAGTGTGCGTTTACGCAAAGTTCTGCTTTTATTTAACGGATATACAATTGTAGGCGTGTTATACACACACATACACGGGTGTCACTTTGTAAAAGGCAGCACAGTAGAACTGTTATGCGTTCCTAGTACTTGATACTATTTTTGCTGGCGTTATTTTATTTATTAATATTAAAATTACACAACGAATTTGTACACGCGTCTATACTACTCCGAGGCGCGAAGGATGTACCTAACATGTACAAATAAATTGTTATGTTTTATAAATAATCTTCAATAATTATCACACGTTCTTTTTTTTAACAATTGAACTTGTCTACGAAACAAAGAAACGCCTACAAAACAGATGATTATCAGAAAGTGATCAGCCATTGACAGTGCTTACAAAAAACAGGTGCCTGCGATTTTTGAACTTATTGACATTCTCAGAATTTATCATTTTATTAACGTATTAATGTCAGAAAGCAAGAAAATATAAAAAGTCGGTCATGGATTGTCAATGAGGTCCAAAACCGCATGCACCAGTTTTTTGTAAGCACTATCGCTGGCTGATCACTTTCTGATAGTCATTTGTTTTGTAGACGTTCATTTGTTTTGTACACACGTTCATTTGATTTACACAAAAAGAAAATTCTTTATTTTAGGTACCTATCCCCGTGGTACAACTACATAGTTGGACATAATTCCACCGTTGTACTACGGGTCATAATCATAAATTAACTGAATTTTATTTACTTACCATAGGAAAACATTATTTTATACATAAATAAAGCAATACAACATGTACATAACACATGTAAGTACATATAAGATTTTTGTATTTTATTTCATATTTTTATTAAGTAATGTAAGTAGAGCATATATCATGGCGTCACATTAAAATTCAATCGGTGGCACGTTGAGGAAATGAAATTCGTTCTCGTACCTAATGTGCCTAACATCTCAAATTTACTGGAACACCTGAAAAACATAGTTAACTCAAATAACAATAGTTCATCGTCACAGATTTCATAAATTAACTAAAATCTAGGTATATTACATAAAAATAAAGGCAATAATTAATGTAGCTATTCAAAAAAAGCTACTCCAGCATTGCGTAAACTGAATTAATTAATTAAAAAATAAATTTGTTTCTTTAAGATGTGGCGACTTTAATATGAAACGAAATGTCAAATAAAAGCTCGTAATACGGTATTTGCCAGGCAATACTCGATCACATGTCACGTGACCGCTGACTGACTGGAGTTAGCACGTTTATAATACGAAATTGCAAGGAGTTTACTTTACGCCATATACTGCCTGGAAATAAGAGTTTGTAATAAGGCCCCTGAACGGGCCCGACATAGATTTTCAGTCATCGGTGTCCTGGCTACGATTCGTCGATCTCTTCGCTGAGACCGAAGGTTTTGTCTGTGCAATTATGGACGAAGTTGTTTTGACGAACAACTACCGGAGATATATCCTGAAGGATGGGACAGTTGACATATGTCGGTCGTGTCACCAGCCCGGAGAATTTCTTAGACGTATTGTTACGTGCTGGGTTCGACGGATAAGAATACAAAACAATATTACCGACTTAAACACGTTTTATTCTTGTACACGATTAACTTTAATACACAACAAACACACAACAAACTACACTTTTCCACTATAACTGCTTCAAACTCCGTAGTATTTTCGCTTCCGTTCGCTTCGATGAACACTTGACCGCTTACGATAGTAAACTGACTCGGCGGTGCGCGTGCGCTCTATTTATACGCGGGTAAAGCGGTTCTGGGGTTTTCTAGAAAAGCCATACCCGGCACGCAACAGCACGATGATTCGAGAATGTGCTAGCGCTCTCCCTACTGTGCTCGCACTGACACTACGTAGTTCCGTAAGATGTCAATAGATGGTGCTGTAATAAATTATTATTAGAAGGGACTGCCGACTGCCGTCAGATGGCACTAGCCGTAACAGTATTATCTCTGGTTGTTCTCGTCTTGCCAATGGAGAGTATTTGCATAGACACAACCAAGTAGGATTGTCCGTCAGCAACTTGCCTTGAAGTATGACCTTGTGGCATCTGAAGTGCCGTATTACAGGTATGTGCCCAATCCAGTTCTCGAAAATGGTCGTGCTACTTTGTACTGGGATTGGTCTATCATCACTGATGTGATGTGATGAACTGATCTTATGTGGCGAACAAGCCAGATATTGTGCTGATAGACCGATTGGAGCGCCGAGCAATGTTTATCGATGTCACCATTCCGCATGACGTGAATCTTGTGAAAGCTGAAAAAGAAAAAGAGTTAAAATACTTGGACCTAGCTCACGAGATTGTCGACATGTGGCGTGTGGACTCGGCGATCATTGTACCGATAGTCATTACAGTCAATGTTTTAATACCTAAGAGCCTCGACCACCACCTGCAGAGGTTCGCGTTAGATGGCTGGATCAAGTCCTTGATCCAAAAGGCAGTACTATTCGACACGGCGCGTATTGTGAGGAGATTCCTCTCTCTGGAGCCCTAACCACCGGCAGCTTGGACCTTGTTCCCGATGTCGGTGGGTCATTTCAGTTTATATATTTTTAAATATATATAGTTTTATATTTATATTTAAAAATGTAACCATTAGAGAGAAAAAATATAGAGAATAATAATAACATTTTATGATTGTTATTCTATTATAGTAAAGATTAGCTTAAAGTATTAATAATTATAATTATTTATCAGATTATACAAGAACCGCACATATGCTTAACAACTTATTATGATTATATATATGTGTCGCATGTGGTGCCAAAATTTCATCGTTTTTATTTAAGCTTATACTGACATATTTTTCAATTATTAATCTATTGTTTAATTAGTAATTTAACGGTTCAATTTTAATATTACATAACTGATTTAATAAATACCTATTTTCGTTGTTTAAACCCTAGTACCTAAATGTAACACCGATTTAAAACACAATAAATTAATAATAAAGCTTATTAGGTACATTATATAAAGGTTTCTTCAAATTCGTACTTGCAGAAAATGCTGGAACATATTTTTCTGGTTGGAGATAGTAAACATTCTGGTCGCTCTACTAGCGGAGTTCACGAGTATGCTGATGACGGCTGTCTCCGCCCGCGGCTTCCACGACAGCCTCATAGTGTTCAGGACGATGCCGTGCTTTGGAGCCTGCGTGCTATGTACGTAATATATAGTATTAATTTTATATCTGTCTGTAAAAGAAAAGGGAGGTCGAGCTAAGAGTAATTTCAGCTTAAAATCGAATGAAAATTTACGATTCAGGCTGAAGAAAACAGAATAATAATAGTTGCGTTCTTGAGGTAAGGATATCAGTAGTCCCATCATGAAATTGTCTATTCGAAATAATCTACAATGAAATTTTTCTTTGTTTCAAATGAGTGAATAATGATTACTCCGTTGTTTGAACTACTTTACAAAAAGATTTAGGACGATCAATAGGTTACGTATTGAAATTCAGGATGAATTTCTGCAGAAATGTGTTTCACTTCACGAACATTTGGCTCGAAACTTCGGGATTTACGTTTTATGGTAGGCCACGGATAGATCAATAATTGGCAACCACTGTTTGTGTAATAATTAGACATATGATAGAGGTTAGGTTTGCAATGAGTACATTTTCAATAATAACTTTACGTTTTCGCATTGCGAATTCGTAATGGGTATTAACGCGTTAATGCATGTTTACCTTTTTGATGTTTATCGTTTCTATGATTGATATGGTTACGCCGCTGTGGCCACGAGCGACTGGTTCGCCGATGTCATGGCTTCGTTTGTGACACCTCACTTTTCGTATATTTTATTTTCTTTATGTACCGTAACACTACTCTCCCTATTACGTGTGTAAGCCGACGTCTCCGTATTCTGCGATGTACCCTCACAACAGTCACATTTAAGTACTACCACAGCACCACTTAGGAATTTAATATATGTGTAGATTGTCTACGGCGTACTTGTGACGATCTATGTAGTTAATGGCTCCTCTACGCGTTCGCCAATATACATGTACATATGTGCTACGTTGAAACGTCGTTCAGCTTGTGTCATTTCAAGCCACTGCACAGTGATTCAGGTTTCATACAAAGGCGGTCATAAATACACAAATCCGTTATAAAAAGTATTTTATTATTTTACACGTTGGAATATATTTAGGTAAACGTAAATAATTAAAATTATAATATATTATATAAGTTTAAAAAATTCTTAACAACATTTAGGTGTAAAAATGTCTCGCAGTAATTTTATTTTAGACGATCGATGTATCTAAAACATTTTATATTGCGAATTTTAATAGTAAAACTGTAAATAATGGTTATTTGTATTAACAATAACCACAAAAGAATAAAATAAAATAGCAAAAATACATAAATTAAGTTTATTTTCTAAATACAAACAACCTACAAACTATACGAAATATTGGCAAAATTACCTTTAAATACATAACAAATCTAAAACAGCTTTTGACAGTACACTCTTTTTTTTGACAGGTAACTTTCGTAGACCTGTTATGAAGGGATCTGAATGAAGAAGAAGCCTATTAATTAAATCAGTATTGGTCAAAATGCGACTCATTTTTCGCGTGTGATTTCTCCTAAATGATTTGATGTGTTTGTTAGTTGCTTCAGCTGCTTCTTCAGACAGCTCTCCGATTGACAATAAAGCGTGATCAATAACATTAGCACCATGAACTAGGACTTTGTGAACGGAAGCAGGCATGTTATACCACGGATACTCGGCAACTAATTGCCGAGCTGTCTCTAATGCGAACTCTTCGAAGTTCGTCTTATTAATGTTATATCCCGAATTCAAACATTGAAGTATGATCCAGCAACGATCTAGGAGATCTTTCTTGATCCCAGTAATTTCAGCTGAAATTTCTGAGTTCGAGAAAAACCGTCTGGCGGTATTACCATCGTTTGAGGTCCCGCTTCCGCCACTTTTGGGCTTATCCACTATAAGACCTAATCTTTCTCTAAATTGAGTCTGAATATATGTTTTTTTTGCTGCAACAAGAATTTTGTCATTTTCAGATCTAGCTTGCCATTTTTTAACATCTAACTTGTATGCGACATGAACAAAATATTCAAAGAAGCGTATTAACGCGTGAAGAGGTGATAAACCAAATTCATATTTACTCTCATCGACTTTCTTGTTTAAACATTTGTCAATTTGGTTCATTTCGCTGGGCAAGGCATTACAAATATAACATTTAGACGAGGAAACACTGCTAAGTGCATTACACACTTTGCCATCTACCATAGTAAATTGCAAGCAATGAGTAACGCGGTATTCCTGATCTTCTTTTTTGAAAACAGTTTGCTGTAAGTTACTTATTTTCTCTTTAAAATATGCTTCTTCCTCAACTGATACTGCAGTCGATTCTTTCAAATATCGAAAGCGTACAGGCCTACAGTATCTAGTTGACGAAGGACGAGGATTTTTCCACAAAACTACGGTATTTTCTCCAGTATATAATTTCAAAACAAGCTGAAGTGGCACATATGAAGTAAGAAACAAGCTACCGTCTTCAATAGTGGCGTCAGAAAAACACTGTTTATATTCAGAATGCCCTGTACTGCCATCGAAACCCCATTTCCCTATCAAAGCTATCTTATCCTGGGATTATTTAGGTACCCTATCCAAAACAACCTTTTGAGACTTGAGAATCCGATTGGCTGTATGATCTAATAAACTTTGAAGTTCGACTTCGGCAGATGATTCGCTAACAGTTATATCTGGAGGATAACAGTGTTTTTTCGATTCCACAACAATTTGGTAAGATGGCAAAATGCTTTTTGAAAACTTATTGTTTATAAATTTCTTTACTAATAAATATTGATGTCGAGTTAAGTGAGCTTCGACAATGAGCGATAAAACTTCGTTAGCATCGATTTCAGGAAAAGTTAATAAACTATCATCGGAAGCACTAAGCAATGAATGTACAAGAGAAGGATCTTGCTTAGACAAATTAGCTAATCTTCTACTTTTTGTACGTTTACTGGTCTCGTCAAAGTTCATTTTCGGACGGCCAGACGATGAAGATGTTGATGCTTCAACTTCGTCAAAGTTCAGAGATACACGTACCTTAGTTCGCTCTACATCAATATTTTCAATTTCATGCAGCCAATCTAAACACATTTCTAAGAATTTAGATTTAGTACGATTCGACTTGGCCCAGTAATGAGAAATTCGTTTACATACATTCGTAATTCTAAGGCTTAAAGGTTCTAGGTTAATGTTTTCGATGTAATCAGAAAGGCGTGATGTTTCAGTCAAAGTGTTCAGGACATGCTGTGATTTTTCATTTGGTTTACCCACTTTAGAGTACCAAATCTTAAAAATTGACATCCTCGATACAGAACATTTGAAAAATGTACCTGAAACAATATAAAAACTGAACTTAAAAAAATGACTTTATTTTTATTCTATGGGCATACATACTTTGACAGCCCACTAACGTAAGAAGAGGCAGGAAGAGGCAGATGAAACTTATAGCCCTTTATAAGGATGTTCTCCTTATTCTAAAAAGATATGCTTCAAGGGCAGCAAAGTACAGCGAAAAGTTGTAGGTCCAAAAGATATAAATATACATCACATTTTTTAAAAAGAAAACTACCCTCAATAATAAAATGATACAAAATAATATGGGCATAAAAAAAAAAAAAAGTCGTTGATAATAAAAGTACATACCTTGCTCTTGAACATCCATACCTTCACAATACGTAAACACTTGATTTGAAATGGTGACACTCAAAAACAACGTGATTAAGTTTTAATGACTCACACGTAGCGTTAATTAGTATCGCGATGCGCTTACTTCCGCTGCACAAAAGTGAATGATACCTTGACCTAATTACGTTGGAATTTATAGTTTTTGGAAGTATGTGAACTAGCTAATGACTTAATGAGGTGATCTTACTGGAGTAAGACAATGAAATTTTTCAATTTATGGCCTAGGGCGGAATCACAGTGCACTGCTCGGATGACATTTACAAACTACCGGATGCCAAAACGTGTACAAGAAACAGATATTCAGCAATCCTAACTAATATTATAAATGTGAATGTGAGTTTGTTTGTTTGTTTCACTTTTACGCCTTAACTGCACGACCGATCATTATGAAATTTCGCATGCGGCATACACGTTGTCAGGGGTACAGAAAAGGGCTATAAAAAAGGAATAGGGTACCATTAATGTAGAAAAAGTACTGTACCCGGCGAATAGACAATTGATAACCCACATTTATACGAGCGAAGCCGCGGGCAGAATCTAGTAATGAAACAACTAAACCGTGGCGTTAATACCGTATTGCTTACAACTGCTATGCGGTTTACTCATTTACAGCATATAAGTTATAACGTGTGGACCGATCAACTTGTTATGACTAATATTTTCGATAATACCTTGGCAATATGGCATATATTGGCCAACGTGACGAGGAGCCATTTATTAAATATAATATCTGATGCCTGCTGCTTGTGTGACATATGATAAGGTAGTTGAGGTAATGATTGTAGAAATTATTCATCTATGGTAAACATACAATACAGAAATATTGTCATTACAGCAATCATCAAGTCTCTGAAGCTGAACACCAATCGCCGTGTGTTTGAGGAGCTGCATCGCGAGCTGCGCAACATGTGGCCGCGGGGCGAAGTCCCCGACGACCAACATCGCATCATCAGCACAGCGCTCAAACAACTCAACTTTATAAATAAAGGTTTATTTTACCTGTTTCTCGATGTAATCTATTTGAGAAGAGTTGTCGAAACATTAGGTAACTTGACTACTTTCATTTTACCTTTGGTTATATACTTGACTTTAATTTTATTTTATTATATATATTATATTAATGTTATATCTGCGCTTAATATAGGTTACTACTGGTGCAACAACATACTGCTTATAAGTTTCCTCACACCGCCGGTGATCATCAAAATAAGCCAACACTTCGGGTACGACGCGCCCAATGCTCTGACCTTCGATTACTGGCTGCCGTTCGATCCCTTCCAGCCTTTCGTTCACGAAGTACTGCTACTTGTGCAGACTTGGGGAGGTCAGTAATATCTACCAATGATTACATACAAGTAACAGAAGAAGCATGAAAAATCATATGTAAACAGTATCTGACACTAGATTTATTCGTAGGAAAGAGACTATTCATAAGTTTCAAATGTATCTTACGATCTGATCATTCTGTTAATAACCCGACCAAGAACGCGATGCGAGTCCTTTTTATTTATTTTCGTAGTAGTGGACTGATCCCACCTGCACTCCCTTGCTTGCGTAGCCAGGTTCAACAAGGACCATGGAAATTACCGAATTATTGAAATGCCGGGAAATGTTAAAATGTCTTGAAATTCGCAATGAATTGAATCATATATGCGATGAAAAAGTATTCCTTATACGGAAAGCTGTTGCCGACTAAATACAAACACATATAAAATGACTTGCGGTTGAGAACGTTTTGAAAAAGAATCGTTGTGCTGCCAGTAGGACACGTAAAGAACATACTAGTCCTTCTGTACACGCAAGGTTGTATGGCTGCGATCTTCTGCAGTCAAGATGTATTTTTTTTAGAAACTCGTAGATAGAATTCTATTTATTGCTATTTGCTTAGGTGTAAAATAATGTACAAAATTAAATATAGACAACTACCCTATTTTAGAATCTCATAATCCGCTTAAGTTAGAATTCCACTGTGATCTACCAGTTACAATACCTGTGCAGCTTGGATATCAACTTTATGTGGAGTAAACCAATTGAACTCCGCAAAAAGGCAACTATTCTTATATTCATCTGTATGTTTACGTATGGGTATCCAGCGGTGGTGGTGATATACTTCAACGTGTTGTGGGACATGTTGTTCTGCACGTACTTGGCGCACATCACGATACAGTTCGACCTGCTCGCACAGCTCGTGCGCAAACTCATATATGTGCCCGTCGACAAACAGCTCGCAGACTCCTACCCACTTGGTAAGTCGGAATTTAAGTATGTGTCGAAATACAACTTGAATTTAGGCACATAGGTAATATTTCCTTGTACGCCTCAGTATCTCGGCAGTCAGCTGCACTACCTCGGTGGTGCCGCGGTTGTAAAGGCGACTGCTGTGCATGCGGTCTCAGGTTAAATTTCGTGCCAACAAGAACTCCTTTGGTTGTATCAGAATTCAAATATGAGTTAATAAGTATTGTATTATATTTATTATCTGAATCTCTAAATGCAGATATATTTTCTCCAAGACGAGTTCTGGAGTTTTATTTTTATTTTTATGCCACGTAACACACACTACAAAATCTTTATTTATTTTCTGCTTAATGTATGTTGTTATCGTTTCGACTGCATAACATAATTATTTATACATGTAGCTTAGTAGCGGCAGACTTATATCTTTTTCTGACTAATATATGTAGGTCTTATAGCATTTTTTTGCTATCTAGAGGACCATGCTTATTTTTTTTTATTTAGTTATGATAGCTAATCCAGAAGTCTGATAACAAATTAACAACGTGTGGCTCTACTGAGAATATAGGAATTGCGCAACAATAAACGTTTTTTAAATTAGTCAACTAACATTTAAATTTTATGTCAACACCAAACAAATATGTGTGTATTGGCTATACACTTGCGAAAACTGACTTATTTAGACAATATGATTGATATTAATTACTAATAACCATTTATTTGTAATCCTCTATCCATAAAATATTAATAAGCCTACTTCATCCACAGCCGCAATCAGCAAAGAATTCCTTCGAGATGAGAAGGAAGTACTGAATTTATACACTGATAAAGACTGGGAGATCAGATACCAGAGAGAACTCATTGCGATTGTGAAGAGACATCATGTACTAATCAGGTAATAATTAATGTATAATAATAATAATAATATTCTACTTCCACATACACACAACACTATCTAGCCCAAACTAAGCAGAGCTTGTACTATGGATACTAGACAATGGATAAACATACATATATACTTTTTTTTTATTTGTAAATACATACATATTATACAAAGAAACACCCAGACCAAGACAAACATCCATGTTCATGCACACAAATATTTGTCTTGTGCGGGAATCGAACCCGCGACCTCAGGCGTGGCAGTCGGTTACACTAACCATTAGTACCTATAGTTTGCTCACTACGAGTATATGAACGATGGTTATGGTTACACACATGATGCAATATAGCCAATCAATCTCCCTGTTTGTGTTTGACATAAATATATCGTTATAATCATTATATGAATATAAAAATCCGGTGTCTGTATGTTTGTGTCTGCAAAGCTCCACATTTACGAATTCATAGTAGATTTGAAATGCTTACTCAACGATGCTTTTCTATCATTATATCTGTATAACAATTTGTCTTCTCCCTAGCCTTTATTATTCCCAAGTCACATAGGGTCGGCTTTTCTAGTCTAACCGGATTCGACTGAATATCAGTTTTTACACGAAGCGGTTGCCACCTGACCTCCGCAACCCGAAGGCTAACGACACCTTAAGGCTAGACCAGTGTCAGAATATTATAGGGCACTGACTTCCCAATAACGACTGCCATAGATGTTCATGACAGTCGGGACCGACGGCTTAACGTGCTCTCCGAGGCATGGAGCAGGCGATAATTGTCAATCAATACGCACATAATTTCGAAAAGTCATATAACTTCCGAAAGTCAGAGGTGCGCGACCTGCGTTCGAACCCGAGACCCTCTGCATTGCAGTCTGTTGGTCTCCCCACTGAGCTATCGCTGCTGTATGTAACAATTTGTATAACAATGTGTATAACAACTTGTATACACGGGAAATATACCTAGAAATATTTATATAAAAAATAAAAAATAATTCATATCAGACCAAGCCGAGTACCTAGCTAGCAAAATATATAATTATAAAGTGCAAATACACTGACGGAGGCATAAACTGCATTAATGTTCAAGACGCCTTTGAAATAAACATTTTAACGACGAGACGAATTGCTTGATGTTGCAGGAGGACATTGATCGCATGGTGGAGTGGAGTCGACATAATAAACTGCTGTTTAATGTATCTAAATGCAGCGTCATGTCTTTCACACGTGCGGCAGTACCGTTTCACTATGGATATATAATGGAGAGCGTAGTTATTCCACGGGTTACATCCACACGTGATTTAGGGGTTCTGTTTTCAGAAGTCTTGACGTTTCGTAAGCATATTGAACAAATGTACAAAAAGGCTTTCAGAAGTCTGGGCTTTATAATGCGCGAAACGCGGAATTTCATCAAAACAGATGCAGTAACATCGTTGTATAACGCATTGATTAGGAGTAGTTTGGAAAGTAGTGCTATAATCTGGAACCCCCATGAGACTAAATATAGTCTCATAGTGGAAAAGATGCAGAATAAATTTACCCGGTATCTTTATCGGAAGCTATATGGAGTTTACCCTTATTATCCACTTATGTATCCAACCCTCTTTGTTATAAGGATGGTAGGTTATTATAAGCTGGGGTGTGTGGCCAGAGAACCTCCCCGTGCGCTCGACGGCTGCTGGTCCTTTCTACATTTTTAGTGGATTGGAACGTCAGTCGTTGGGCCGGTACACCCCGGGCAACACGGGTAATAATGTCCTTTCGGGGGCATTATTACTCGTGGCTAATACTCTGGCACGCGCGTAGGGAACCCGAGGCAGTTTGTCTCGGGGTTATCGGCCCGCGAGGGCCGCGTTTGGGGGTCTCTCCACGTTTTCCTCTGATTAGCAGAGGACACGTGGATGAGATGGGGGGGTTAGAGGAAGAAAACCTCTATAAAAAATTACTAGTGGGGGCCGTCAGGCCAGGGTTGGGAGCGTAGGCGTCCTGCCCAGTCGGGCGGTCTTGGGGTGGGTGGATCGGTCCAGCATGGACCCCCATCCGGCCCAACACGGGGGCATAGAGGAAGACAACCTCTTTAAAAAATCACCAGTGGGGGCCGTAAGGCCGGTGCGGGTCGCGTGGCGTCCTGCCCCGTTGAGCGGCCTTGGGGCGGGTGGATCGGTCCAACATGGACCCCCATCCGGCCCAACACGGGGGGGATAGAGGAAGACAACCTCTCTAAAAAATCACTAGTGGTGGCCGTTAGGCCAGGGTTTGAAGCTTAGGCTTCCTGCCCAGTCGGGCGGTCTTGGGGCGGGTGGATCGGTCCAGCATGGACCCCCATCCGGCCCAACCCGTAATCCTGAACTGACAGGACCGGGGGCCTTCGGGCTGCGAGGAAGAAAACCTCTATAAAAATTACCCAAAGCCTAAGTTTTTGGTGGCCCGGCGAGGGGCTGTATGGCTGGGGGGAACCCAGTCATTAGGGCCACCCAAAAACCAAAATCATGATGTCGGTCCAAGGCAATATACTACCCCAGGAGGGTACCAGGCGCCCCGCGCCTGGAGAATCCCTCACGGAGCCTTCTGGCTCCGTCTGCCCCTCGTACTCTGGGGGGGGCAACCAACATCTTGCCAGCGTAGTGCCGCGCGATATATCGGGCACAGAGAGATTCGTGGAGTCAGGTGCTGACTCTGCGGTAGGTGTCACCTTGGGCTTGGGCCCGAGCAAGGTGAGGATGGAAGGCCCCAAAAAGGCGAAGGCTGGAGGGGGTATGCCCCCGCCGTCAGTCCGGGATAGTGTGCCGGCCGTGCCAAGGACACGGTCGAGGTGTCGGGCGGCGGCGCTTGCACGCAGCGACTCCGTGTCGAGCATGTCTGGCGCCGGCACCGGCACTGATATAGATGTCGGGTCGCGGGCGGGCTCGGGCTCAGAGGCCAGTCGGCCTCAGAGCCGGTGCTCGTCGGCGGCACGACGGGAGAGAGAGGAGGGGGGGGATAGCCCTGCTTCCCTCACCGTCAAGTTCTGGGGTGCACCTGGCGCTTCTGCAAAGCGCCAGAAGACGTCGCACCACGCGCTGTCCGACTCTGGCTCGGACACGGAGGTGGAGGTGGTGAAGGGGGTGCCCTGTGGAGGAAGGGCCGGTTCCCCGATGCCACCTCCCTCCGCGGGGAAGCTCCTCGGGCAGCCTCTGCCTGCCCGTCGAGCCATCTCGAGGACGGCTGGGGTCGCGGATGCGTCCCCCTTGGGAGAGGACTCGGTTGCCGACCTCAGGCAACGGTT
Organism: Catocala nupta; assembly: GCA_963675205.1. Classification (NCBI taxonomy): domain Eukaryota; kingdom Metazoa; phylum Arthropoda; class Insecta; order Lepidoptera; family Erebidae; genus Catocala; species Catocala nupta. The sequence goes on from OY776098.1 coordinate 15,433,341, forward strand.
CGAGGCTGGCGCCGAGACCGTCCTGAGGGTGGCGGCCCGGTCCGGCAATTTGAAGGGGGGGTTCGTCCGTGACCTCAAGGTTGCAACCGAGGACATGAGGGAGGCCTTCTTCGGCCTGTGGGGACGGGCTTCCTCCGACCTCCAGAGACGCTGGAGGTCGGAGAACGAGGGGCTGCATAGGCAGCTCGCGGAGCTCCGGGCTGAGGTGGCGGCCATGAAGGCGGCCGCTGCCACTGCCGCTCGGGCCAGCGCCGCCAAGACGCCCTCGGCCATCGCCGGGGCGCCTGCCGGGAGGCTGCGGGATGAGTTCCCGCCCCTCCCGCGGTGCACAGCGCAGCCCCTCACTCCCGCGGAGGACCGGCGTCCCGCCTGGGCACACGACCTGATGCGGGCCACGGTGGCTCAGGCGCGCAACGTTGTGGAGGCGTGCCTGGCCAACTATGGCCTAGCGCCCGTCCCGACCCCGGGCCCTCCACTCGGAGGCCGCCCCCGGATGGTCGGGGGCACGCCGGCTAGCCCACCGCGGCAGACATCTGCCCCCACACCGTCGGCTTCCTCCTTCAAGGGGAAAGGGAAGGGCAAGAAGAGGGTGACCGTCACTGTGGCGCCGCCGCGCCCCGCCACCCAGCCTCGACCCGCCCCAGTGGCCTCTACCACGGCTGAACAGCCGTGGACAGAGGTCACCAGGAGGAAGAAGAAGAAAAAGAAGAAGAAGGCCTCCCGGGCTCCCCCAGGAAACACGAAGAAGGGTCCCCGCCCGGCTGACCTGCGCCCACCGCGCTCCACCGCCGTTGTGGTGGAGCTGACGGAGGAGGGTCTCCGGCAAGGCGTGAGTTACGCGGGCGTCCTCCGGCGGGCCACACAGGCCATGAAAGGAGACCGCGCAGAGATGGGCCTTGCCGGAGGCTTCCAATTCAAGGTTGCCGCTACTGGGGCTAGAATTCTGGAGGTCCCAGGTGCCACCTCCGGCGACAAGGCGGATAGGGTAGCCGCAAAACTTCGGTCCCTTTTCACGCCTGAGGAGGTCAGGGTCTCCCGCCCGGTGAAGTCCGCGGAAATGCGGATAGCCGGGCTGGACGACTCGGCCTCCTCCGAGGATGTCGCCGCTGCGGTGGCACAAGCCGGAGCCTGCCCTCAGGCGCAGGTTAGGGTGGGAGAGATGCGCCGCGGCAAGAGTGGTATGTGCACCGTGGTGGTGCGCTGCCCCATCGCCGCGGCGAAGAAGGTGTCGGCCGGCCGTTTGCTGGTCGGGATGGTCTCGGCTCAGGTCAATCTCCTGGAGCCGAGGCCTAGGCGGTGCTACCGCTGCCTCGAACCGGGGCACGTGAGGCAGCAATGCACCGCCGAAACTGACCGCAGCGATTTTTGTTTTCGCTGCGGCCAGCCCGGCCACAAGGCCGCCGCCTGCTCCGCAGAAAAACTTTCCTGCAGCATTTGTTCGGCTGCAGGAAAGCCGGCGGAGCACCGAATGGGGAGCAAATTCTGCTCCCCACCCAAAAAACGTAAGGCCAGAGGGGCGGTCGCCAGGACTCCGGCCGCCCCGGCCTCGTCCCAAACAGGGAGCAGCAGGGAGGCGATGGAAACCTAATTGATTATGGCCCATCGCCTCCTACAGGTGAATGTTAACCACTCCGCCAGGGCGCAGGATATCTTGCTGCAGCACATGGCGGAGTGGTCAATAGACATCGCCGTGGTCGCCGAGCCTTACTGCGTCCCCAGCCGACACAACTGGTTTGGGGACCTCGGAGGCTCGGCGGCCATTGTTTCGTCCGGACCCTCGCTCCTGGTGATGACAGACAGGGGCGAGGGATATATATGTGTGGATTGGGAGGGAACCGTCCTGATCGGGGTGTACTTTTCTCCGAACCGGCGCCTCGCCGAGTTTGAGCGATTTTTGGGCGCGGTGGGCACCGTGATTAATCGGTGCCCATCGCGTCCGGTCGTGGTGGCGGGGGACTTCAATGCCAAATCATCGGCTTGGGGATCCCCTGTCACCAACGCTCGCGGCAACGCGCTGGAGGAGTGGGCGATTGCGACCGGCCTCGTGGTTCTTAACCGGGGGTCGGTCGCCACTTGCGTGCGCTGGCAGGGCGAGTCCATCGTGGACATTTCGTTCGCAAGCCCTGCCGTAGCGCGCTACGTCCGGGACTGGCGAGTGCTGGTCGAGGCGGAGTCACTGTCGGACCATCGTTACATACGGTTCGACATCTCCGCCTCGCCGGCGATCCCGGACGATCGCCCGAGGAGAGTTCACATCCCGTCGTCCCCACGATGGGCGTTGAAACGTGTCGACGTAGACGTGCTGGTGGAAGCCTCCATCGTCCAGGCCTGGACCCCGATGGGTGAAGGGCCTGTGGAGGTTGAGTCGGAGGCGGAGTGGTTCCGGGGCGCGATGACGCGGATTTGCGACGCGTCGATGCCCCGGGCCAGTGCTCGACCTCCAAGGCGTCAGGTGTACTGGTGGTCTGACGACATCAGCCAAAAACGCGCCGCGTGCATTGCGGCGCGTCGCCAGTACACTAGGTACCGCCGACGCAGGCGGTACCGTGACGCGACCGTGGAGGCACGGCTGCGGGGCGATTACGTACAGCGGAAGTACGCCCTGCAGTCCGCCATCAGCGAGGCCAAAGCCCAAAGATGGGAAGAGTTCCTGGGGACTCTCGAGGCAGATCCGTGGGGCCGCCCGTATAAGGCGGTCAGGGGCAAGTTGCGCCCCTGGGCCCCACCGGTCACCGAGAGTCTCCAACCCCGGCAATTGGAGGAGGTGGTCTCCGCTCTCTTTCCTTCGAGAGCGGAGCACACGCCTCCCGTAATGGCGCCGCCCGAAATTGAGGAGGGCGGTGCCGATGCCGGGGTGCCAGTACTAACAATGGCGGAACTCGGCGCGGCAATGGTGCGGCTCCGGGGCAAAAACACCGCTCCGGGGCCGGACGGGATTCCTGGCCGCGCCTGGGTTTTGGCCTTTGACGCCCTAGGGGACCGGCTCCTCAGGCTGTTTAGCGCCTGCTTGGAGTCGGGACGGTTCCCTTCCATGTGGAAGACGGGCAAGCTGGTCCTCCTGAGAAAGGAGGGCCGCCCCGCGGACTCTCCCTCCGCGTACCGCCCCATAGTGTTGTTGGATGAGGTGGGCAAGCTTTTTGAGCGCGTGTTGGCTGCCCGCCTCTCCAAACACCTGGTGCGGGTGGGCCCCGGCTTATCCGAAATCCAATTCGGATTCCGGGAGGGCCGATCGACGATTGACGCGATCAGTCGCGTCAAGGCCCTCTCGGAGGAGGCGGTCGCCTCGCGCGGGGTGCTGTTGGCGGTGTCCTTGGACATCGCCAACGCGTTCAACACCCTGCCGTGGGCGACTATTAGGGAGGCGCTCCGATTTCATGGGGTGCCTCCCTACCTGCGCCGAATAGTCGGGGACTACCTGCACCAGAGAAGTGTATTCTGTGTGGGGCGGAACGGAGAGACGTTCCGGAGGGAGGTGTCGTGCGGTGTTCCACAGGGATCGGTTCTGGGTCCGCTCCTGTGGAACATCGGTTACGACTGGGTGCTGCGGGGCGCCCTGCCCCCGGGCGTCGGCGTAACTTGTTACGCCGACGACACGCTGGTTACGGCCCGGGGAGAGGACTACGGGGCAGCTGCCCGTCTTGCCACGGCTGGAGTGGCTCTGGTTGTCGGCAGGATTAGGATGTTGGGACTGGAGGTGGCGCTGGAAAAGTCCGGGGCCCTTCTATTTCACGGGCCTCGGAGGGCGCCGCCACCAGATGCCCACATCATTGTTGGAGGGGTCCGCATCGGGGTGGAGCCGAGTATGAAATACTTGGGGCTCCACCTCGACGGCCGCTGGAACTTTCGCGTCCATTTTAGCCGCCTGGCCCCCCGGCTGATGTCGGCGGCGGGAGCGCTTAGCTCTCTGCTGCCGAATATCGGGGGGCCGAGTGTCATCTGCCGCCGCCTCTATTTGGGGGTGGTGCGGTCGATGGCCCTTTATGGGTCGCCCATTTGGGCTGGCGCCCTGAATCGCCGAAACGTCGCCCTCCTAAGGAGACCTCAGAGGGCGATGGCGATCAGGGTGTCGCGGGCGTACCGCACCGTCTCCTATGAGGCGGCGTGCGTTTTAGCGGCATCGCCGCCCTGGGATTTGGAGGCGGAGGTCCAAGCGTCAGTGTATTACTGGCGCGCTGACCTCCGCCTCCATGGCGAGGAGCCCACGCACAGGGCGGTGGAGACGCGAAGGTCCCAGGCTCGACTGGTCCTGGAGGCCAGGTGGAATGAGCGACTGGCCCAGCCCCGCTACGGGGTGAGGACAGTCGAGGCTGTCCGTCCAGTACTAAGAGAATGGGCGGACAGACGGCGCGGACCGCTCACCTACCGGCTTACTCAGGTGCTCTCCGGACACGGGTGTTTCGGAGAGTACCTCTGCAAGATAGCCGGTAGGGAGCCGACAACCAGATGTCACCATTGTGAGGTGTGTGACCGGGACACGGCGCAGCACACGCTGGAGGAGTGCCCGGCGTGGGCCGCGGAGCGCTGTGCCCTGGTCACCGTGATTGGCCCCGACCTTTCGTTGCCGACCGTCATATCCAAGATGGTCGGCGACGACAGGTGCTGGGGCGCAATGAGTTCCTTCTGCGAGACTGTCATCTCGCAGAAGGAGGCGGCGGAGCGGGGGCGTGAGGACGATCCTTACGCCCCGGACGTCCGCCGCCGGAGGAGGGGGCGCAGGAGACGCGCTTATGTCGCTCTCCTGCCCCCCACCTAGGGGCTCCGGGTGGCGGGGCCTCAGGGGACCCTGCCACCCGTAAACTAAAAGCCCCGAGAGGGCGCGCGCGGTGTTCCCGCGCGCCTTTCTGATGTCGAAAGGGGAGAGCAGTCAGGCTCTCCCCTGGGGACGAGAGGTGGTCGGGTCCGAAAAAAATGACCCGGCCGGGGGGGCCTGCTATGGTTGAATCTTTTAAGTTCCCAACTGGCCCCCCCCATTGGGTGAGAGAGGGAACACCCCAGGTTTTTTAGTGGGTATACCAGCGCGTATTCTTGCTGGGAGTCCCACACGCCCCGCCGGTGCCGTCCCCTAGCCGGCGGGTAGTGCATGAAGCATTTTTCCTGGGAATCAAAAAAAAAAAAAAAAAAAAGGTTATTATAAGCTGGAGGTAAGGCGTAACTTAGCGTTAGCGAAATATGTGTTTGAAGTGTTCCGCGATAGACTTAATAACACCGATATATTAGAATACTCGTTCCAAACACCAGACTGCGGCAGGTTCTGAGGGCGAGGGTTTTCGATGTCCCGGTAGCTCGCACTAACATTGGCAAGTTTGCTCCGGTTACAAGAGCCATACGTTTATTAAATAGTGTCTCACAAAGTCTTGACATTTTTAATTGTACGTTGGCGGAATTCGTGAGAGTGACCCTCGAATTACCAGCAAAGTAATGTTAATTAAATTATCGCATTGGGTGTAAACCTGTTATGATAGTGTAAGATTGTATATAAATAAATAAATAAATGTTAACCAAGTATTCTAACATTTTATACAAATTTTAATTGAAACCTATAGTTTGGTATCCTTAAGTGTATGTTTTTATACAGGAAAGGACCATTCAATTCTTTTGAACAAAAACGTTAATTTTTACAAAAATTGGTTTAGGTTGGTTTATTCAAAATTTGGTTTTTACAATAAAAAGTAAGTTGGAGCACAGTTTTTTTTCTTTTAATAACGTGTATCGGCTCCATGTGTCCTTATTACAAATTCTAATCGGTGCCGCAAAAATTTGATTAGGGTTATTAAACGGTCTTACGGAATATTGTTCCATTGTTGTGAAATCACTGTTCTTAGTGCTGCCACTGTTGTGGGCACAGGATTTCTGGCATATACAGCTTTTTTTAAACTGTCCCAAACATGCTCAATGGGATTAAGATCCGGGCTGCGTGCTGGCCAATTCATGGTACGTATCCCAACCTCTTCGCAATATTGTCGAACTTGTGCAGCGGCGTGGGGTCAGTCATTATCTTGCATTAGAGTAAAATTTTCGCCTATTAATTCCATGTAAGGTGTCACGTGAGCTTCTAAAACCTCTGTTATATAGCGTTGTGCCGTCAAACCACCTCTTCTACCGTTTTGATGAACCATGTCGATGAAGACGAGTTACTGTTTTCCACACCCCACAACATACTTGAACCGCCTCCAAAAGGAACACGCTCCTCAATGCAACTTTGAGCATATCTCTCCCCACGTCGACGATAGACTCTTCTGCGACCGTCTGCATCATTTAAACATGTCCTACACTCATCGGTGAACAATATGGAGGCCCATTGCTCTTCAGTCCAATTAAGATGTTCACGCGCAAATCTTAAACGAGCTTGTCTGTGAGCTGCAGACAGCTTTGGACCATTTGCTGGTCTAAAAGAGGTGGTTGCCGCTTCCTTAAGCCTTCTTCTTATTGTTCGTGCACTCACGTTTACTCCACGCATTTCATTCAGCTCTGTTTTGATGTTTACTGACGTGAGGAAACGATTTCGTAGGAAAGTTGAAACAATAAATCGGTCGTCACGACGGGTGGTTGATCAAGTTCTGCCGGTACTGGGTCTCCTTTTGTAAAAACCTATCTCTACAATCATTCGTTATACTCTAGAAACCGTAGACGGATTTAAATTTAAATTTCTAGCAGTAGTTCGTTGATCCAAGCCTTTCCGCACCAATGCCATAATTTGAGCGGCTTGTTCGGACGAAGTATCCATATTTATGGTTATGAAACTTTTATTAAGGGCTGTAAAAAGCTAGTAATCAATTCTATTGGTAACAATGATTTATATAGCAAAAGAAAAACCAAAATTAATTTCAAACTTTTTGAGTATTTGAGACTATGCAAAAATTTTTTTTTCTGGCTAAGATTTTATCTTTTACTGCAGTTCTATTTTTAAATTTTGTCTTTTTTATGATTAATGGACAGTCTCAATATTTTCATTTAGTTTAATTTAAAAAGTTTGCATACTTATCAAAAATGTTAATTCGAAAGTAATCCTAAACTTTTGTGCAGTTTATGAGTCCGTTAGTGTAGATTGACTTCATTAGCCTTTTGCGTCTGCGATTTAGTCATTGTCCCGTGGACATGCACTGAGTTTCGTAGCTATGAAGCCAATTCTAGAACGGCATATTATACATACTCTGGAAGAGAAATTTTTTAGCCGGTCATCCTGTCTTATCGTGCGGATTTTTGGCTCCTAACACAGGCCGGTGTTTTCGTAAATGAAAACTCAAATAGTTTCCTTTGCCGAATGTGATTCGGTCAAATACATACAATGAATGGATCTAACCGTTTCCATACCCAATGCTATGTACATATGTTCAGGTTGGCGGCAACAGTGGAGTCAATGTTCAGTTTCGCGCTACTGATCAACTTCATCTATAGCTCTGTCATTATCTGTCTGTGTGGATTCTGCTGTGTTGTAAGTATCCTCGTATATTATCTTAACATTTTATAAAATAACTGCAATCTCTTCTTTTTTAAAGACAATCCCGCACTAGAAATCGTACCTGTATTGCATAGTACTTTACAAACATTCAAACAACGGACAAAAAGAACACCCAGACACGCAACAACTATTTGTGATTCACATAAATTTTTGTCCCGTGTGGGTATCGAACCCACATCACTCGGCGTGGCGGCAGTTGCGAGGCGATCACTTAAACTTTTTTTAACTTAGGCTTTTATTGCGTTTGGGCTAATTAACAAATAAGCACATAGGAATGCAAGTTGTTGCAAAAGTTTTTAAGGTTTTCAAGCAAACTGCAGTATTTAGTGCCACTATATAAGTTACTATCAGACGGAATACATGGTGATTTGTATAGATGGTTCTGTTCGTATATAGACAATCGGACTCAAGTGGTTGTACATCATGGTTACATTTCTGGACGAACCTTTATCCCCTCAGGATTACCTCAAGGTTCCATTAAAGGGCAAATTTTATTTGTTTTACAGCAATAAATATTGCTAACATCAAGTATTTGTTTTCAATACTCGTATATAATACTATGTATATGCTGACGATATGAAAATACATAAAACAAAACGAACTATATCTGACACTCTTGACTTACAAGCAGACCTTTATTGATTTCAAACATATTGCATTATCAATAAACTTCAACTTAATATTTCTAAATTTTGCCACGTATCCTTCACACGTCGGAAATCAATTATTGATACAGGCTACACGTTGAACAACCAGCAAGTTACAAAAGTTGAAAGTATTAGAGATCTCGGTGCTATATTCGACAGTAAACTTATTTTTGAGCAGCATATAGACAATATTGTAAACAAGGCATCAAAAGCCCTAGGATTTATTATGAGAATCTCTCATGCTTTTCGTTCTCTGAAAACTATAAAAATATTATATTGTTCTTTTGTACGCAGTCACTTGGACTATGCATCTCAGGTCTGGCGCCCACAATATGGTATATACAGTGTGTCCCGTCATGAACTAGCGATATTGTAAGTACCGATAAAACAACTATTTTAATACACGAATAAACTACAAAATCAAGTCCAAACTACTTATCAGCTATTCGTGTCAGTTTTTTCAAATATTTTAGATGGAATTTGGTTTTTTTTCAAAGATTTGATGGTGACAACTCTTCGATCAAGTTGTAAATGATAGGCAATAGTATTGCCCTTCGAATAAGACTATTTTTATTCCAGTATGACCTAAATTTTGAGAGATATGATGGTTTTTGTGTCCACGTAGAAAATATTTCAATTAAAAAAACAAAAGCTGCCACATAGCTGATAAGTAGTTTGGACTTGATTTTGTAGTTTATTTGTGTATTAAAATAGTTGTTTTATCGGTACTTACAATATCGCTAGTTCATGACAGGACACACTGTATAAGTCTCGTAGAAAGGGCATTCAAAAAAAAATTAGTCATTTCTTACATTACAAAGCGCAACAATACTCACATGACTACAATCGCCGTTGTAAAAGATATCACTTTCTACCTTTAGAATATAGGCGGTACATCAGCGACATATGATATTTAGTTAACATCGCAAATAGCTCAATTGACTGCCCCGAGCTTGTAGCTAAACTAGAATTAGGTACGTAATAATTTAATTGGTTTAAAGCAGCGTCCTATACTTAATGAACCTTTGGCAACGACAAACTATAGGCGTAATGCATTCGTTCAACGAGGGATGAAGGCATTTAATCAATTGCCTATCGAATTGGACATAGACCTATTTTACACAAGTGCCAGAACAGTAGGTAGGCTCTTGGCCAATTCCTTCTTTGATCGTGGGTAGCGGAACTCAAGCTGTGAAACTGTAATATAATTAAACTGTGTTTGCTCTTTATTATTGTTATTTTCTTTTCTTTTGTAAGATTATTCTTGTTTTTTGTTTTTGTTTTTAATATTCATATGTGGAGGCTTGTTATTAGCAACATGTGTAGCCATTAAATGTATACTTTTTATAATTATATTAGTCTGTAAGCCTTCCTAAGATCAAATTGCATAATTATGTTTGACTAATACCTAATACCTACTGATTTTGATGGAACGACTTATCTTTACAATGCTGTTATTATTGTTCAGTTGCTCGAGAAGTGGAATGAGCTCGCATACAAGACGTACTTGGTGACTGCGCTCGCACAGACCTGGTTAATTTGTTGGTACGGGCAGCAACTACTCGATTCAGTAAGTTTATAGAATTCAAAACATGTATTATAATCGATATGGACGCAGAATTGAAGATAGCTGTGTAAATACATTGTGGTTGTATTAATTAATTTTGTTAACAGAGCTACGGCGTGGCTATAGCTTTGTTCGAAAGCGGCTGGTACATGGGATCTAAAAGGATTAAGAGTGCCCTATTGATTATGTTACAAAGGTACTGTAGGTATTGGATTCACGTAAAATATATATTTTAGAATATTATGATGATCTAAGCATGCTAGCTTCCTCATAATGTTTTCTTCTGCCAATTAAAATCATCAAGCTATAAGTTAAACTCAAACTAACATCATGCTATGTACTTGTTCTACTTTTTTTGTTTACAGATCTCAGAAAGGTATTCATGTGACGACATACGGTTTTTCAGCTATTTCATTACAGAGTTTTAGTACAGTAAGTCCTTTTATTTCTTGATTAGATTGACCACACATCGACTACTAACGTGTCAAAGCTACCATTCTGTTAGTTTACCTATTATATACTGAGCAACTGTTGAGGTGCTTGTTGCGTTTGCCACTACTTAATCGCGGCAATGACCTGTTACTCGTAGTTTATGTACGGTCATCTTTAGGAGAATCTGAATATGAATTTGGTTAACACAGTATTACATTGTATTTTTTGCCAGAACAATAATTTATATGTTACATATTACTTTCAGATTATAAAAACCTCGTGGTCTTACTTCACGTTGCTTCTCAACTTTTATAGCAGAGGATGAAGATACATATACTATGATGAGATATTAACTGTGTAAATAATAATTACTCTGCGTTAAATGTATAAGTACAGTGAGCGACATAAATCGTTGTACATTAAACAAATTTGTAATACTTAGTATTATATGAATAAAATTGAACTTATTATTGTTCTAAAGTGATTAATTGTGATTAAAATATATATAATTTAACTGTTACTGCAATAAAAGATGTAGAATAATCATGATTATGTATGACAAAGCAATTCAAAATCTCAAAAATGTTTATCGTCTTATTTCGCTGACTATACCAGATCACAGAAAATACTCAATATTAGACATATTAGTTGTTTAAAATGTATGACAAATATGCTATGCATTAGGTCTAATATTAAGCTTATTATTAATGGCAATGAAACTGATTAAGAAACATGGCGTGTTTTATTTGTGTGTCATATTTATATATATATATATATATATATATCTCCGGAGGAGGGATAGGCAGATATGTATAACACGTACATTTCGCCAGTTCTGGTATAAGGTTTCACGTAACTGGGGGCGAGACTGTTACCTACTGAGAATGTCTCTTAATACTGTCTCTTTTACGGTAATAGGATTCCTCTGTTCCACCTAGGAACAATCTCTTTCAGCCAGGATGCAATTGTTTTACATGAAAACCCAAGAAAGGGCCAGTCCAAATGACATGGGTTGCTCAACCGGATTGACTGTCTAAAGCTTCTTATTAGACATTTGTTTGTAAAACCGGTTTTGTTTCGCTTCCAGACTCGCGAACTCTCTCTTGCTTACTTTCTTTATTTAACCTATTAAGTCCCAACGGCACACCCGCACATTACACAATTTTTTTCGTGTAGGGATCGAACCCATGACACTCGGCGCTTTAGCGGTGATGAGGCGACAACCTAAAGCACTACAGTATCTGTGCAGTCATCTCAGATCAATTGATCTATGATTTCATACAAGTTCAATAATAAGTAAAACAAACAGTACCAAACCATATTATGATATTGGAAAAGATGACGTTTCGGTGGCGACATAAGTCCTACAAAACGATATCAATACGACGACGACATAAATAAAAATATTGTTCTTAAAAGATATATATTTCTTTTTAAGAGGTCATGTTAAACACCAGAACTGAACACAATCGTCGCTGCAAACAGAAGCAGTCCGACCGAGAAAGTTTCTTTAGTTTATGGAACTAATCCCACAGTACTCTCATTGTTTATCTTGTGTTTAGCAGTGGTGACCAGAGCAAAAACATAGATATTTGACACACGCAAAGTCCCGGTTTTTTATAATAAACTTTAGAAACAGGATTCACATTAACAGACATATATAGGTATATATAAATTGGGTACAGTTTATTTTAGTATTAATGGCAATAACAAGAAAAATAGGTTAAGATAATAAAAAATTATAATTTATTTAATATTAACATTTATTTCATACACGTTTTTTAAGTGTATAAAGAATTCGAGTAGGAGTTTTCTCAAACATATTGAAGCGCCGAACACCATGCGCCGAACATGCTCCTTTCGCAGACAAAAGCAGTAATGAGCATTGCATAATATAGGTACATAGATATTATCCCTTACCGGGCGCTAGCTTATTCTTCTTAATTTTCCGGTCATTAGAAGTAACGGACCGCACATACAACCATGTAGGCTTAGCCCTAAAATAACGACAACCTACATCTCTATAAGTTGAAGTTGAAACGTTACATCCTCGGGTGGTCACCAGACAATACTGGGCCAGGCAGGATTCACCTGTCCCCTCTTATTTACGCCAATGATCACAGCACTTGAACCATTACAATCTGTGCCAATATCGCAACACATTGTTATAAATGCGCAAATGAGTGCCGTTTTCGAATATTTCTATATATATCTCCACCATGAGCAGCAGCAGGTATGCGGAGAACACTGTTACTCCCGTCCACGCACGACTCTTTGGGTTGCTGTAGCTAAACCGGGTACTTCTTTCCATGATTCAGTGCTTATACTTCATCTCAAAAATTCAGTACAACTGTGTGTTGTCTGCATCTTGGCACCGAATCACTGGTCATTTATTTTTAGCATGTCTGATCATGTTTAGATAGTGGTCTTTTTAGTCAATAAGCTGTATTATAACACATCAATAATTATGTATCTACTTAATTATCTCTTAGTGCTATGAGGTATAAAAATAAAATTAAGACTTGCATTACCGAGGTTTTACTTTATTAATTTATTTTCTGATATTCGGGAATGATATACTTAACATATAGGTACCTATGTTAAGGTTTCACACACAAAGTTTAGAGAACTTTAGTATGATAATAAGATGTTTGTCACAAAATATTTAATTGATGACACGATGCGTTCTTCCTATTATTTTATATTGAGTAACCATGAACACCTTTACAAAATTGGCAACAATGATGCTGGACGTGATTATTCGATACAAAGGACACTTTTAAATATGTTTGATTTATAATTATTAGTCATAAGTTATTAACAACAATTAAAATTTTGCTATTTATTGATACCGAGCTACAATATTTTGACGCGATATGGCACTTGACACGTAAATAAATAAAGTAATAGCACGTTGTGTCCGTCACCCATACATTTTAGAAAGGTTCTGTGTGTCACCAAGACAGCGTAATTATAAAGAACACTTTCTTAATAACACGGGTAACGGGTGACGATGCAAAGAACGGAAAAATCGTATAAAATATTCGTTTGACAACGTAATAGCATTGACATAGGAACTGGTTTATAAGATGAAGCACATATTTCCGATTTACGACAAAGTATTTATTTTTATATAACCTTTAATTATATAACACTTGTAGGCTATCAATAATTATAAAATAACTATAAGTACTTTATACTTTTACTTTGAGAACGGATAGCGAAGTGGTGTAAGTATATTTCTACTACCAACACTTCAAATGTCAGGTTCCATACCCGCAAGCCACAAAAATTTGGTTCATCCATCCATCATTTAATGTTTGCAAACCCCAATGATATACTGTGTTATACAAAGATGAAGATAAGACATCTAAAAATCCTTTGCTTTCATACATAAACACGACCGCTTTAAAACACACGACATTGTAAAATAACTATTTAACTCTGATCTGTACCCTCAGTTTAGTACGGAAGTAGTTCTAGTTCTGCTGATGTATGATACTAATAATTGAGGATACAGATATTTTTCTACCCTAAGTCTCAGAGTAATAAACAATTAATTATAGTGTACTGATAAAGGTAAACGACCTACATCGGGTATTCCTTATATTGCTCGTTCACTTTATTGGGGATACTTCCCAAGCACGTTGTCTAACTAGCAAAATAATATCGGTACGCACCAGTGGGGGACAAACAGCAACACTTTGGATACTAACAGCACACCGCCATCTAAAGGAGCGCTGAAAAGTGAAATCCCAACTGACCGCAAAAACAAAATACGAAGAGAAAATATACAATACCTTCTATTATGTATGTACTTTATTTACTTTTTATGATATAATTTAATTATGATTTTTACAACCAGGCGTTTTTTGCTGGTTTTTAGCCTGAAATTAGTAATGCCGATCGATAGGCTACTATCGATAGACTATCGATACTGCGGCAATAGTGGGAATATGGATAGGACTATCGATAGTATCGATAGCATAGCGACTATCCAGGTTTAATACTATCGATAACTATCAATAGTTCGACATCACTACCTGAAATCAATGATTTTACCTATATATAAAAAAGAAGCAGGTATTTCAGTAACGCACGAAAAGTGAAGACTAAGAAAATATCCAATTGAGTCGTTTTAAATAATATTAAAAAAAAATCGGTTGGTCAAAATCCTTTGTAAAATAGTCATAGCAGAATGTTCGAATTATGGTTATTTCTTTAACGTTAGCTCTTTGGTTAGGTATCTATTGCGCTACTTATTTATCAAATTTGTAACACAAATAAGTACTTACATTATTCATAAAAAAAAATACCTGTATGAAACAGATTTTCGCCATCCATTACTATAAAAGTGACATATCTAGTGTATTATATAATGTCTTTTTTTTTTGTCTCTGGCTATACCTACTAGAGTATCAGTCGCGCGTTTCCAAACTAAGAGAAAAGGTAATAAAATTGAGACGTAAGGCAATGAATAGATTAGTTAGGTATGTAAACCGCCCGAACTCTGACATACTGGGTGAAACACACACACAACATAGCGCTTTAACGGTCACAAAATAACTGGCAACAGTGAGCTCCACTTGACCCCAAAGCAGGTAAAAAAAACACTTGAATCTAGAACCGTCAATCATTCCTATACTTTAACTACTATTTTTCCATTCTATGACTACAATTGGAAAGTTCATGCACGACCCACATAAATAAATTGGTATTGTTTGTTTGTTTGAACAGTCATTAGGTGTGATTGTAATCAATCACACACACTCCACGAAGGCAGTCGTATTCGTTTTTATTCTGTGGTCACACACATGTAAAAAATATCGTTTGATAGTTTTAATATTTCAGGGTGAAAGTAAATCTACAAATAACACTTCGGTTAGTTTTAGTTTTTGCATCGTTGGAGATTTTACAATAAAGTATGTTTGAATATGCTAATCTCACGAACTACCTGTCCAATCATAATACTCGGCATAGACTATAGGTAGGTAAAAACTTCAATAAAATGCAGGTATTTTAGTTGTATTAGTATTGAAACGGCAAAATCCACGTAGGCAATCGCAGAACAGCCCTAAATTCGTGTTAATGCTAAAATATATTTTGTTGACCACAGTCGGTATAATATTACGGTATACAATAATACGGTATATAATAATACGGTAATAGAATTCATTTACGAAAGTGTGTGCCGAACCTTCTACAATATTAACAGGCTTTATTCTTATAAAAGGTGTATTTCTTCACACATCGCTCATATAAACGGATATGGTAGATGGTATCGAGTATATAGCAATAATATCTGCACTCTGAATCAAAATGACGTCTCTGATACGTGAGAAGCTTTTCAAGAAGAAGACACCCAAAAAAACTAGTGAAAGGGTACGTAAAGCTAACAGATTCATCATCTTAAATAACTTATTTTATCCCTATAAGAATAGAAAGTAATTAACTACGCCAATTCTAGTTTAGAATGTTTTATTGATTTCAATTAATTTTTATCCATGTAATATATTTCGGACTAGACAGCACAAGCAAATACCTAATAACGCTAGGGATTTTCGTCAAGAAAAGCACCGAACTTCCATGTTATTTTAGAGTTCCACCTTGTCGTAGACGATGCTTTAAAATTGCTGCACGGTGCACATTGATATATTTCTTAGTGTACCTATCATGCAGACTTCAAAGTAATATAAATCCGGTTTATAATATTTTATATTTAACGATGTAGAATTTAACCAAACAAACTGAAAATATTTAGATGACATTTTCTATGGAAGTAGCTTGAACGTTGGAAAAGAACATAGACGTTACTTTTTTAGGGAAACGCAAACGACATCATGTGTTTCATACATACAAAGTCTTACGCTTATATTTCCGAATAAGAAGAAGGTGATATGCACCCACACTTCGCCAAGGTTTTAGTAGGTACCCACAAAATTGGCGAGCCTATTGCTTGTCTACCGGGCACAATTCCAAACTTCGTGCTGCTACTTAGAATGTATTGATTTAAAAACCTAATAACACTTTGCCTGACTCTTCGATTTCTATCGAATCAAGGCCTCAAACACAGCAGCTGACTCACAGATGCTGTACCACTGACTAACGAGCAAAATATAATACATTTTCTAGGTGTACACATTGCAAGACTTTGAGGACACGTTTATATTCACAAAGAAAATGCTGAAATTGCTGGCTATTCCTAACGCAGACGACATACCTGGAATGCGCACGTAAGTAGCCGTCCTAGAGATAAGGATCGATTCTGCCCTATCGCGCTACCAATATAAACCTGGGACCGCACAAAGGTACGTGAAAATATACGCAAAGAGGTATGCTATGAGGATTAAGTCCTAGTAAGAGGTTCTAGATTATCTACATCTTCTTTAAAACAAATGGAGTAAGCTGAATTAATAACTGCATCTGTATTATTTTCCCCTCGTTGAGTTCACCACAATGTTCTCAAAGATACTAGAATGCACGGATGGCGTAGTGGCTTAAGTGGCCGCCACGCCACTGCCACCGCGTCGATTGTAGCGAGTTCTATCCCGGGTCTAAAATTTGTGTGATTCACAAATAGTTGATCTGAGTCTGGAATTTTTTTGTATCCGTTGTTTGAATATTTTTAAAGTCTCCCGCGATACAGGAATTACTGGCAGGGAGGGAGTGGTATTAATAAAAATAAAAAAGGATATTCGAAGTCTGCCAAACCACACTTTTGTTTTTACATGGGGATATGCGCCTGATGCATACCCTCTCTCGCCACAAGGGGAGGCGAGAGGGTTATGTCCGGCTCTCCCGTA
Organism: Catocala nupta; assembly: GCA_963675205.1. Lineage (NCBI taxonomy): Eukaryota > Metazoa > Arthropoda > Insecta > Lepidoptera > Erebidae > Catocala > Catocala nupta. The sequence continues at coordinate 15,450,249 of OY776098.1, forward strand.
CTTTGGGCCTACGGACAGAAACCCCACGGTGTGCACGCTCGCTGCCTTGTATAGTGGATGGGCCGCTGGCAACAATAACTACCTCAGCGATCCGCCCAGCAGTCTACAGCTCCTCCAGCGACGCCCCGGCACTACATAGGGCGTCGGACCGACTCACCGCCTCCTTCTGCGAGATGACGTCCTTGCAGAAGGACGCGACTGCTGCCCACTTCCTCTCGCTGTCGACCATGGCTTTGATCACGGCCGGCAGCGAGAGATCTTCACCCACTGGGTCAACCTGGTCAACTATAACATGGCATAACCTGATATAATTTATTCTTCTATTTAGTCTTCTATGTTATTAACAGGTGATAGCAACGAGTAGGTATAGCATAACCTATCAATACTGAAGTAGGTATACTAATACATATCTACATACATATATAATCACGCGTATATCCTCGGGTGAAAAGGCAGTGTTGTAATATACTCACATTTCACTAAGTAAGTTTTTGATCCCTTAAATAGTGACGAGTCTATTGCCGTCTGCCACAGCTCCTGAATCTGTGCTGCTCCTGACAATTTTCGGCCAGAAAAACGCAGGTATCGAATCCGAGAATACATGCACAGCTATCGCCTTCGCTGCCGCTGTGCTGCTGAGGTGGAATTAATTTATTTCAAGTTTGCCACATAGCGAAACCGAGAGGTGAATAGTGATAAGTTCACTTTCGTAAAATGTCGTTACCGGCTGTTTGTTTCTGTTGAAAAAAAGTACGTTTTGGTACTTACTCCTTAACTAGCTATCCACCGTGATTTCACGCACGTTTATGATTACTGCTGCTTTGCCGTGGCAAAACCTTCCACAAAAAATGCTCTATCAAGAAATTCTAGAGATTAGCACGTTCAAAAAAAAAACTACCTCTCTTTTCACGGGACTGCACTGCCACTGCGCAGTGTTGAGGGTTCGATCCCCACACTATACAAAAAAATGTGGATAGCACATTTTTTTTACCGTAACTTCCTTGGATGAATTATTTAATTGTACCGAGTCTAGATGTTCTTTGTGCCCGTTTAAATGTTTGCAAAGTCCCCCGTAGCGCAGGAACTATATAGGTATCCATATATTTACTATAACATTTTTAAATATATTATGAGTATAGATGGTAAGAATATAATTATGTATATATTTTTAAATACTCGGTGGCAGCGTGTGCTTGAACATATATTTCGTGCTGGAGGTGATCAACATCTTACTGGCCACTCCTGCGGAGTTCGTGCACATGACCATGACGCTGCGCACCTCGCAGGGCTTCAGTGACGTCCTCAGGGTGTTCCGCACCATGCCGTGCTTCGGCTCCTGCGTCTTGTGTACGTATTCAGAGAACTTATTGAGTTACCACATCATCATCATTCTTCTACCCATATCCCAAATTATTATTTGACGTCGGCGCATTTCTTCTAGATTTTTCCTGCGGCTTCGCTCGTAGGTAAGGTTAGGTTTATAACAGTACTTTTTTCTGAATGACAATTACCCTATGTCCTATCTTGTACCTCTGACAACGTGTATGCGAAATTTTATGATGATCGGTCGAGTAGTTAAGTCGTGAAAGCGTAACAAACAAATAAACAAACAAACTCAGATTCGCATTGATAATATTAGTTAGGATTCTCTGTTAATATTATCACAAAATTCTTTATCAATGGATTATGTCATATTCCATGCAAGTCATCCATCGTTTTTGGTCGACTGCTAAACGTTCTCTTATACAGCTCCACTTCTCTTTTATCTTATATGTTCAGTCATTTCAAACCGTCTCTAATTTAATACATAGATAGTGTCACGCGTATATCCTCGAAAGGTAAGTAGAACTGTATCACACTCCCATTTTTCTACCACGACAATCATCGCCTCGAATTACGTAACTCATATCATGCAATGAAATTAAACTACTATATACGGATTTTATCGCGTTGTTTATATATCACTGTTTACAAAATTTTGAAAATATTACACTACTACTACTATTGTCGCTCATATCATGCAAGCTATTTTCTCATATCACATCATACTAAATTACATCACTATTATTTTTGCTGCATGCTAACAGAAGTTAAGGCAACAACAAGTTCGGGGACGCCACGATCGTGGCGGTAAGACTCGTTTTTGAGGAGTGGCTTGGCGCCCTCACCTTCCGGCTGACACAGGTAATGACTGGCCACGGTTCCATTGGACAGTTCCTGTGTCGCATAGGCCGGCAGGAGACGCCCGGATGTCATCACTGCGGCGACTGCCGCGATGTTGTTGTGAACACGGCGCTGCACACTTCGGCGGAATGCCCCGCCTGGACATCGCAACGCCGTGAGTTGATCGCGGCAGTCGGACTGGTTGCCCTTTCGCTCCCGGCCGTGGTTCAATCTATGCTCCGGGGTGAGAGATCGTGGAACGCCGTCGCCTCCTTCTGTGAGGAAGTAATTTCCATCAAACAGGTGGCGGAGCGGGAGAGGGATCGCTTAAACCCTGTCCCCAACCGCAGAACCAGGCGCCGTAGGGCGCGAGATGACATCCAGCCACCCTGAGGTTTAACCTGCAGGTTGTGCTCTGTGTGGGCCTGCTCGCTACCTGCTCAACACCAGGTCCGAGAGACGGCGTGCGTGTTCCCACGTGCGCCTCTGTGTCGTGTCTTTGTCTTTCCCAGGGGGACGGTGAAGGAAGTATTTTTTGTAGTGGCCTGCCGTTTCACACGGCGCGGCGGGCCTAAACCACGGCGGGGTCGCGATTGCATGTGAAAGCGATTCGCGCGGCCTCGCCGTCTATGGTTATGTCGAGGAATACCGTGGTAGGTTCAGTCGGTATCACCGGGTTTTTCTTTGTATTTTTTTTTCTCACGCATGTCACATTCTCCATCTCCGGTTTTGGGGCGAGCGATGGGGATATGTCGGGACCCGGCCCCTTAGATGCATTTGGGCTGAACCGACTGAAACCACCGCGGTGTTCCTCACACCTTATGGCGGAGCCGCGCGCATCGCTTTCGCATTCGAATCGTGACCCCGCCAAAGGTTCGACACGACGATAGACGTGGCGGGTCCCACACAACCATCACACATAAAGGCAAATTCACAAGACGAATTCACAAACAAACAATATTTACACAATTGTAGTATTGCACCTAGTCCCCGACGACAAAGCGGGGGACCTAGTCCCCCTTCCGACATCGAGAGGCGTGCGCGGAACACGAACGCCGCCTACTCGGACCTGCGCTGATCGGTGGACGGCCCCAATGGGTCCACCACCCGGGTATTACCGGGATATCCTTTCCCTGATGAGCCCGATATAACCTCTCCGTCGCCCCGCGGAGAGGTAGGCGTAAAAGAAAACAACAACGTAAAAATATATATATCAACAAGAAGTTATTTTATTAATAACATTCTGGAAAAGTTTGTATTACATATTTCTGATATCTTTATTATTATCCTTCGAAGTAACTTAAGTACAACTATATTAACAAAACCATATTATGTAGATACCTACATAATACGTTATATGGAAGGCATTAAGTTATATACTGGTCACAGACCAATTGCCAGAAGATAAATAAAACGAATGCTTTGTTATATCCCTAGATATTTCAAGTACAAGTTACTTCAAGTGCTAGAGAAAAGTGGTATATTTTCTCGAGTACTTGAATTCTAATTCTAATATGTAGTCAGACTTAGCGATGTGTGTGTATAGGCGAATTCACATTCATTCTTGAACATTGGAACCAAACTGATTCTTTGATATATGATATATTTAAAAGTCATTAATTAAATGACTTTAAAGACATTAAATAAATGACTTTAAAATATATCATATAGCAAAGAATTTGGTAATAAATTTAAAAATAAAAAAAAATATTATATATATTGTGGCGTGAATCCGCCAATACACGCGCGTATGTAAAAATGCCCGCGAGTATCATCTTGAACAATACCAGACAACGCAGGCCCCTAAAGAAGCAGTAAACCACATAGTAGGAACAGATTTAGTTCTTTATCATTATATACCATCATAAAAGAGTCCTTCTAATTGCGTTCGTATGGTGTTCCCGTACAGCAATAATCAAGTTTGTGAAGCTGAAGTACAACCGGCCCGCGTTCGAGGCGCTGTTCAACGAGCTGCGCGAGATGTGGCCGGAGGGCGAGGTTACCGAGGGAGAGCAACTCATCATTGACGCAGCCTTTAAGCAACTCAATTTTATTGTCAAAAGTTAGTTTTACCTAAAACTTAATTGATCTGCCATCGGATAGGTAGTTCTAACTAGTAAATATTCATCGGTCGGCAACGCGCAAGTGATGCCTCTGGTATTGCAGGCGTCGATAGGCTACGGTAACCATTTACCATCAGGTGGGCCGTGTGCTTGTTTGCAAATTTAGTAGTAAAAAAGAAATATTAGACTTTTCTTACTTCCTCAGCATTACGTAGAATTTTCATATCATAATTATCTGTTTAGAGTAAGCTATCTCTCTATGAAGACAGTTTTATCCAGAGAGGTTATGAATATACTCGTATTACATACCTACTTAGATAAGTAAATATTTTCTGACAGCTGGCAGATATTCCCATATGTATATTTTTTTTATACTTCTAAAGTGGCAAACCAGCTTACGGCCCACCTGGTGGTAAATGGTCACCGTAGTCTATCGACGCCTGCAATACCAGAGTCATCACTTGCGCGTTGCCGACCTTGTAAAAACCTTTTAACGCCCTTTTTGAAGAACCCCATACTGTAATCTTGTGGGAAAACCTGGGCAGGGAGTCCATTCCACAACCTGAGCGTCCGCGGAAGAAAATTCCTTTGGAACCGCTTGATGCGGCACCAATTAGGTTGTAAGGTGTGAGAATGACATCCCTGCCGATGGCGAGCGGTGCGATGATAAAAAGTAGTTGAGGGCATTATCTCAAACAACTCATTAGAACACAATCCTTTTTCACAATAATTACTTTTTGTTTTGATTACGCCTACTGCATGCAACTCATATAAACACTTAATTACTCTTGGAATGAGGGGACAAAGCACATTCGAAAGTGAATTACATATTAGTTTTATTTTTTGACAAATCGAAATAAATCTCTATCTGCTTAATTATATAAGGCCAGGTATTACAGCAGACAGGTCATGAACCTGATCTATAGTTAATACAACTTCATTTCATAAAGGTTACTACTGGATCAACAACATTCTGCTGGTGAGCTTTCTCTTAGTACCGGGTTCAATCTGCATCAACCGGTACCGCGGACTGGACACGCGCATGGTCCTCTGCTTTGACTACTGGCTACCGTTCAACCCCTTCCGACCTTACATCTTGGAGTTTATGCTGTTTCTGCAGGGATGGGCAGGTCAGAAACACGAAACTTTTGATGTTTTGTTAGCGAATTATAGTACAGTCAGCTAGCTGCTAGCTATCATATCTAATGATAGCTAGTAGCATATTGTTACGTGCTGGGTTCGACGGATAAGAATACAAAACAATATTACCGACTAAAACACGTTTTATTCTAGCACACAATTAACTTTAATACACAACAAACACTTATACTGCACTTTTCCGCTTTGACTGCTTCAAACTCCGTAGTATTTTCGCTTCCGTTCGCTTCGATGAACACTTGATCGCTTACGATAGTAAAACTGACTCGGCGGTGCGCGTGCGCTCTATTTATACGCGGGTAAAGCGCTTCTGGAGTTTACCAGAAAACGTCACAGACGGCACGCAACAGCGCGATGATTCGAGAATGTGCCAGGGCTCTCTCCACTGAACTCGTACCGACAAATACGTAGTTCCGTAAGACGTCAATAGATGGTGCTGTAATAAATTATTATTAGAATCCGCCGACTCTTCCCCACAGTGCCGACAGAGGGCATTAGCCGTAACAATATGTTAAGTAGCTGAACATTAAACAAATTCGTAATGAAAATTTAGTAATTATTGCGCTACATTAAGAGATCGTGATTAAAAATTTACTGTCCTTTAACTGTTTCTGCAGTAAAATATGAAAAATTACCATTATTATGCTCAAGCATAATAATGCTAATTTTTCATATTATTATAATATTATATTAAAATATTTAATTGCTTTATCAATAAAGCAATTAAATATTTTACAAATGTGCATCGACTTATATTGTTGACAATGGTGAAAAAGTGCATTAAGTATTTCTTCGTAAAGCAAGTTAAAGTACGCATAAGTGTTTATTGGACTCGTATTTTGCAATAACGTCTAGAGAAGCATAATTTCAAACCCGACATAAATTGATAACAATATTAACGCAATCGGCTATACCTAACTGTTCATTTGTTAACACGCGTATGGTTGTGTGCGTAGCGATGGTAGTGCTGTGGTTCAACGTTCTGTGGGAGATGATGTTCTGCACATACCTGGCGCAGATAACGATGCAATTTGACCTGCTCGCGTATCGCGTACGCAGGCTCATCTACGTGCCCATCGATCATCAGCTTGCAGACTCTTTTCCTCTTGGTAAGCCTAATTACAGCATTTTAACGTAACACCGTAGTCCTTCGCACTATACGTAATTCATTATGAGATGATGTCGTGGATAAGATTGAGTTATTAAGGCTTTTATTAGCCTTGACTTACTAAAATTATAAAGGTACTCATTGTCCACACTGCTAACTGGAACAGGAGTCGTCTTTACTAGGTGGTCTAGCTAAATTCTAATAAATAATGTGTTAGGCGATTAGTCTTTCTAAGAATACTTGTTTCTAATCAGGACGTAGTCATTGGGGTGTTTAGTCTTATTTACCGGAGGAAGACTTGGCAATGAATAACGAGGGCATATATACAACCCTATAATTTAGAGATAAACCCTAACATCCTAACCCGACACCCAAACATTTCTGGGGCGGTCTGTATGGCTGTATGACCATCGTGTAAACATACACGCGTTTAAAAAGAAAAATAGTTACATACATATTCGGTATAGCGAAATAAATCGTATAGGTATATGCACATAATCAGAATATTTGTTACTCGCAGCTAAAATCACCAATGAATTCGTCCGAGACGAGGAGGACGCGGTGGGCTCGTACACCGGCCGCGACTGGGAGGTCAGGCATCAGAGGGAGCTCGTCGATATAGTCAAGAGACACCATGCACTCATCAGGTAAACTAACGTACCTATATTTTATACATTTTAAATTGGCTCGATTTATACCCAGAAACTATTGCTTCAGAATAATATACAGGCACTTAAAAGGTTATAATTGCCTACATATGTAATACCATAATTGAACAACCTCGTACCGGTACATAACAAAATATTTTCATGACAAACAAAGCCTTGGTTCAGCCGTTAAACCGTAATAAACAAATAATTGCACTTTCGGCTTTTTAATTTTAGTAGAAGTAAGTATAAACACAGAGGTACATAGTTATGGGAGTTTGAGGTAGTGAGATAAATAAATATGGTGTACCTACAAGCCACTGCAACGATATGCCCTCATAGTGCAATAAATTGTGTGATCCACAAATACCTAGATGGTACCTATTACGAGGCTAAGTGTCAGTTGTGTCCATTGTTTCATTACTTGTAAAGATTCACTCAACACGAACAAGACACTAGGAGCGGAAAAAAAATTAATTTAAAAAATAGTAACTTACGTATATTATTCTAATTCAAATCATTTATTTACTAAAATGTGGAAATAATATCTGTAAAATATATTTGCTCTGTTCAGGATGGCGGGAGAAGTGGAATCCATATTCAGTTTCGTATTACTCGTCAATTTCTTGTATAGCTCTATTATGATCTGCTTTTCTGGATTCTGCTGTGTCGTAAGTATCTATCTAGCGATTGATTATATTATAAACATAGAAGTAGTAGCTATGAAGGGATTAGTACATACCCTGACCCATCCGCGATACTGGTGTCATATGTGATAGAGTCCTATAACATTAATTATTATGGGACTAATTAGATAACCCTATTACGAGCTATAAACAGAAATGTCTGTTCCTTTTTCTTTACTGTTACAGGTATTTGTGATTATTTGGTATTGCTTCTGTATTGTTAAGGGAACACAGCCATTTCTAAAAGCGCTGTCATCGCATATCATCGTTGACTAATCTGTCACTTAACAATGCAGTTATTATCAACATGAGAATATGGCTGTAGGTACAATATGCGAGAAAAGCCTTGATGTCTCTATTGTGTTGACTACTTACTTAATATGTTTGGACAACTAATACAATTTCAAAATTTACCAGCTTCGAAATGATATGTACCTACTTCACAAAATCCTGTGTGCACTCACGTAGGAGTCTCGTGGTACGGCAGATCAGGCATCTTATAATAATAATATTCTACCTAGCTAGTGTTGGAATCCCATACGTATAAGTGTACGTAACTATTGTGTATCAATCATTCCATCCATTATGATAAGTTTAACACGGGCGGGCGCTATTAGACAATATATGGAAATACTTTATCCGAAACGACATCTATACGTTGAATGTCCAGAAGTATGAAAATTACTAGTCCACATACAAATTATCTCATTCTATATTACCTAGATATCTATGCACGTGCTAAGCACAAACACTCTTATTTTATTATCTCGTATTATTTTTAATTTCTATGCCTACTAAGAACATCGATTTTTAACATTTATCCACCATACCATATACCTGAGCTTGGCTTGTAATTGAAAATGTCAGCCCAATGTTACGTGATTGCTGCTTCAGCTGCTCGAGAAATGGAACGAGATAACATACAAGACGTACTTGGTGACTGCGCTCGCACAGACCTGGCTGTTGTGCTGGTACGGACAACAACTACTTGATTCTGTAAGTTTATATTTATTTACCTACCTATTGAACGTGATCTGATTGTACTCATGATATAGTGTTGGGTTATTCACGAACACTTTCGTAATTCGGCTCCTACAAACCGCACTCTTATGTAACTAAATATAAGTGACGCCGCACAGTGGGCTGAAATTCGTGTTTCATAGACATTCAAATCCTTGTTTGAAAGCGACGCTTTTTTTGCTTGGATACGATCGGGAATACCTTCTATATACCTGTTATGATAAACTTTTGGGTTTATAATCGAAAACAACGCTCTTAGAATTTTTATTTGTATGGAGTCGACACAATAAATGATGATATCTCCGTTATCGCACAATTGCGCCTAATATCCTCTTAGGTTAATAATATATGAATTATTTTTGATTTTTTGACATACTCCATGACAAGGTCAGACGTGCGCTTTATTTTTTAAATCTTCCAAGATATTTCATTTTTTGTTTTGTTTATTTTTTTGTTTTAACTAATATCAAGCTTAACTTGGATGTATATAGATTGGACATTAACGCAAATCAACTATGCGCCATATTAGAAAGTCAAATTCGCTTGAAAACTCATTACCAGAAATAGTAATTATCTAATGATTCTCAAAATCCCCAATAAAATTAAGGAAATTATTGTTTGTTAATGACATGTTAACTATCTCCTGACTTTTTGAATATCTATATCTATTGAATAATAAGTTCTCGTTAATAAATAATTAAGAGGTTATTTAGCAAATTAGTTGTTCGGGAAAATAGATTAAAGTCGATCGCAATAAATAGGAGCATACTAAAAGAAAATCATTTAGTATTCTTCAATCATTGAAAGTACAAACACCATGGCAAGTATCGTAACAAACTTGGATTTGTTCGTTATTTTGAAAAGCGCTCCTAAACTCAGTGGCTATAATTTTTTGTTTCAAACCGTGCTATCTCGTTTAAACAACAGTGTGTCTGAAGAAGATTGTGTGACTTTAAAAGAATTTTGCCGAAGATTCACTAAGGCTGCGCATAAACGGTATGAATCAACACAACGGAAATATGAGAGGTTCCGAACTGACTACGAAAGTTGGCTCGAGGCTGATGTTGATTGGCCGTGTTGCTTATAAGAACATATAAAGTCAATTACTCAGCAGGAGGGAAACCTTATAGTTCCACTTTCGGAGCCAACACCACGTTCTTCATGTAACTGTTTTGGAATCATCTTCAAGCGCTACTAGTTCGTATTTGGAGCCATCTACATCATCAACGGGAACTATGACAAAACGAAAAATATCAAGCCGTAAACCTTTTGAACACTTGGGAATGAAACAGAAAAAGAGGCGGAGTGGAGACCTGACAGACAAAGATTCCAGTGAGCTCGTATTTGCTTCTATTTCTAAGTTGAAAGACGAAGGCCAAAACAACATTGCTGCAGTGATCGAATATATGGTGAAGCACCCAGAATCAATCGAAAAATTTTAAGATTTAATTAAAAAACCAAGTAGCAAAGAAACTTTTTCACCCCAAAAAGCACTCGGTTTACAGATATCTCTAAAATTATCAAAGTGGCAATACATAACTCTTCGAGAATCAGCAATTCGAGAAGGCCTTAAGCAATTGTACCCTTCGTATTACTGCGTGCAAAAAGAAAAGAACGTGTGCTTTCCACCTGAGCCAAAAAATTCAATTACGGTGACCGATTCTTCATCAAAAATTTCACTCCAAGCTTTGCTAGATCTGACAGCAAAGAGAATAATAAAATCTTTGCCAGAAGTTATACAAAATAAAGAACTGATCTTAATATGTAAATACGGTTTCGACGGAGCATCCAGCCAAAGCAAATACAAACAGAAGATGGATTCTGCACAAGATGACTCTTGCATCTTCATGACTTCGTTATCGCCACTGAAGATGACATGTGTAGACATCACAGTTTGGGAGAACGCGAAACCTTGCTCAGCAGCGTATTGTCGTTCAGTACAGTTCACCTTTATTAAAGAAAGTGCAACAGTGGTGAAGGATGAAAATGAAAGAGTGAAAGCTGAGATATCGGCTCTCCAACCATCTCAATGTGATAGCAATATGGTGAGTCATAAGCTTATGCTCACCATGATTGATGCTAAAATAAAAACTTATCTTTCACCTAACGTGAGATCGAATGCAGCGTACTATCTTTGTTTGGCAAAAACATCAGAGATGAACAACTTAGAAGTAGTTAAAAATAAATCAACTGAAGATGATTTGATGGAGCTCGGACTTTTTTCACTACATGCACGTATTAACACAATGGAATGTCTTTTACATATCGCTTATAAATTAGATATTAAGAAGTGCTCTGCTAGAGGGGAAAGTGAGAAAGCCGCAGTGGATGCAAGAAAGAAAACTATCCAAGCCAGGTTCAAAACGGAGCTCAACCTATTAATCGATGTCGTAAAACAAGGTTATGGCACAACTAATGATGGCAACACTGCACGACGATTCTTTGAATTTCCTGACAAGACTGCGGCGCGGCTATCACTGGTCTAGATGAAGATCCGGTCCGAAGATTTGCTATATTGTTGCAAGCCATAACTTCAGGTGAACCCATCAATGTTTCAAAATTTAAAGAATATGCGTCCATTACTGCTGAGAAATATGTGGAATTGTACAGTTGGTACTACATGTCATCAACAGTGCCGACAGGAGCGGAGCTCCGTCACGGAGCCGAAATTATTGCTGCTAACGCAATTGTTCCGATTGGGTGTTTATCTGAAGAAGCTTCAGAAGCGAGAAACAAGGACTTCAGAAGATTTAGATAACTTCACTCACGGAAGAAGAGCAGAGTGAGTTCCAATGAAGATATCTTTAATTTTCTTCTACTTTCGTCCGATCCGCTTATTTCAGTGGTAAGACCAACGTTGGATACCAAGAAAAAGAAACCTTTGTTTGATAAAACATTGGATCTGCTGAATCTTCAAACACCTGAATTTAAGTTTATGGATATTGATCAAATAAATTCTGACTCCGAGTTCGATTCTGAAGATAGTGATTCAGAATAGGCAATATTTTTAAATAATATATAAATTGTTTTATTTAATTTTGTCATATATATATATTTATTGTAATTTTTTTACCATATTTTAATTTTAATGAGCTGTTATTTGTATGATTATATGTATTTTTTTTTTTTTTTTTTTTACGTGGGGGAATGCTATGACGCATATCCCTCCGCGGGGGCGGGCGGAGGGATTATGTCGGACTCACCGGGGTAAAAGGAGAGATGTTGAAAAAGATAATGTACCTCCCGGAATACCGACTAAACCTACCACGGTGTTCCTCGACAAAACCACTATCGACGGGGCCGCGCGAATCGCTTTCGCATGCGGTCGCGACCCCGCCGCGGTTACGGCCCGCCGTATGAAACGGCAGGCCACTACACGAAAGACCTACCCAAATTAGGCACTACGTCGCATAAAACCCTACTGTCTCCCCTAGAGGATCCCCAGGTCAAACCTCAGGGTGGCTGGAGGTCGTCTCGCGCCCTCCGGCGCCCGGCTCTGCGATTGGGGAGAGGGTTTAAACGCTCCCTCTCCCGCTCCGCCGCCTCCTTGATGGAAATTACTTCCTCACAGAAGGAGGCGACGGCGTTCCACGACCTCTCACTCCGGACCATAGACTGAACTACGGCCGGGAGCGAGAGGGCAACCGATCCGACTGCCGCGATCAAATCACGGCGCTGCGATGCCCAGGCGGGGCAAACCGCCAAAGTGTGCAGCGCCGTGTCCTCAACAACGTCGCGGCAGTCGCCGCAGTGGTGACAACCGGGCGTCTCTTGCCGGCGTATACGACACAGGAACTGGCCAAAACAACCGTGGCCAGTTAGAACCTGTGTCAGCCGGAAGGTGAGGGCGCCATGCCGCCTCTCCAGCCACTCCTCAAAAACAGGACTTACCGCCACGATCGTGGCGTGCCCGATGATTATATGTATTGCACAACTACTAAAATTTACTTTTAAGTGTATTTCTAGTGCTACTAAACTAACCACAGAATGTGTCTTATGATGTTTAAAAATATTTAATTACAACTAATTTTGTAGCCTAATTATCCAATAGATATTTAAGTAGTACTAGTAGATAGTGCTGCACCTTCACCCAAAATTAACAGGTGTCTGCAGGACTCAGCGCCAATGTCAGATCACGATTTGTAGATTACGTTAGAAATATAAGCTTAAAGAAATCAAGCTAATTTTGTATGGTTTTTAATGAGTTTCACTTTCTAATATTGCACACAACAAATTTGCGTAAATATCTATATACTATATAACTGTATAACTGTCTATATACATCCAAGTTAAGCTTGATATTAGATAAAACAAAAAAAATAAACAAAACAAAAGTGAAATATTTCTAAAGATTTAAAAAAAAAAAGCGCACCTCTGACCTTGTCATGGAGTATGTCAAAAAATCAAAAATAATTCATATATTAATAACCTAAGAGGATATTAGGCGCAATTGTGCGATAACGGAGATATCATCATTTATTGTGTCGACTCCATACAATTTTTTTTGAAAAACATTCTAAGTGCGCTGTTTTCGATTATAAACCCAAAAGTTTATCATAACAGGTATATAGAAGGTATTCCCGATCGTATCCAAGCAAAAAAAGCGTCGCTTTCAAAAAAGGATTTGAATGTCTATGAAACACGAATTTCAGCCCACTGTGCGCCGCTATTGTATTCAGTAGCTCAGCAGATATATCGAATACGAATGTTTCTTTGCATAAAATATTCTCCTTATGCACAAGTCAGAGATTTGAGTTTCCTTTTGAAGAGCTAATAAGCACTGATTTAAAGCAAACTCGCGGAAATTGTCATTTCTATTATAATTAGAAAGAATAAGAAAGAAAGAAATAAGTTTAATAAACGACATACTCATACGAATACAAAATAAAACAAATCCAAAAAGAAAAATGAATCTCAGCATTAGTCGAAACACGTCAAAGGTGTGACGACGCTGGTCTTCCGATAATATCTATTTGTTGACAGAGGGTTCAACTAACGCCAATATAGCTGATACAAAATATATAAACCATTACATTGATTTTACATTTTGTAAAGATATGTAAATACAAATCGAGGATGCATGTGCAAAAAAAAAAGAAAACGAAATATTAAAAGCTATAAAGACAGTATAACATAACATGACACTCAGCCACTAAAGTAACAGTTTCTGTTTACCTTGAATATCTGTCTTGAGTTTCCTTTTAAATGTGTATATTGTTTTGCAATTTCTCAGCGCTGGCGGCAGATTATTCCAACACTTTGTGGCTGCATACCGATAACAACCACAAAACATGGCTGTGTTGTATTTTTGGCGCGTCATTCGAGTGGTAATTCTAAGCGGGCGTAATGAGAAACTGATTTCTGAGTGAGAAACCTAATTTTTCATAAAGTAATGGCGGCGATCTCGTCTTTATAATACCAAATAAAAAACAGCAAAACTGATAATAACGTCGAGACTCCATGGTCATAAGGTTCCCGCGGCATAAATAAGTAGTGACATGAGCTCAGCGGGGTATGTGGAAACAAAAACGGGCAAATGCGTTCTGGATGCGCTGAATTAGTTTTTTGGTTTGGTCAAGAAGACACTCACCAATAGCAGTGTCGGCATAATTCAATTTTAAAAGAATTAATGATTCGCATAGTTTAATTCTAACATCTACACTCAGAAATTTGTGCACCCAATACAAAACTCTTAGTCTATAGAAACAATTTTTTACTACTGCTACAACGTGATTGTTATCCATAAGAGCTCCCAAATTTCTGGCGTCCTCTACTAGTTCAATAGATTGATTACAAATTTTTATCACAGGATCACAACTGCTAATCTTATCTACCTACTAGACTTTTGGAACCTAAGACCAGAAATTTTGATTTTATTGGATTTAGAACTAAACATTTGTGTGTACGCAAACCAGTTTGATATAACGCAAAATCGTAACCATCTTCCCCACGACAGTAAATCAAAGGATTTTGCAAAACATTGTAAGCCCTGTGGGTTTCAATAATAGGTTGTAAACGATTGTCTCTGGAACGGAAAACAATATCACGTCTGTCACATTCCTGGTCGACCAATACTACAGCAACCTCATTCGTAGATAGGGCATTATACCACCCAGGGTTTTCTTGAGTCAAACGTCTATCAGTATTTATAATAATATTGCAATTTTATCACGTTTTTGGGGAAAAGCTTCTTATGCCGATTTAAAACTACAAACATATGAATTAACCTGATGCAACATGTGCTGAAGTTATAAAATCAGTTCAGTATTTAAATACGAGAAATATCGATTTCGTATAAATGAGATGTTACACTTTTGTATAGGACGCCGGCTATAACTTGTACATCCTCAGGAAACCTGGAAAATGTACCCCTAAATACATTTAGTTACGAAATTCTTTATTAATTTCTAGTAATTTCGTTGCGCAACATAAAATATAAAATGTTTGACGTTTATCGTACGGACTATTTATGACAAGTTGGTAGATGACATTTATACATAACCTAGAATTGTCAGAAGTAAAAGAACTCTTGCTAGAATAATATTAACCAAAGAATTGATAATTCTTGTAGAAATGAAAGGAAAACTTATGAATTCAGGAAATTGTAATAAGAAACACCAATACAGCATTGGAATATTTATTATCAGTCAATATGACATTGACAGTTAATGTCAAACATAAACAAAATGTTTCGTTCCGGAGTGCACCCTGCAAAGTCAGTATATTATATGTGTATGATAGTTTAAATGAATAAATTATACTCTAAAACATATTTATTATTGATATAATATATATTTATATATTATATACATTAATTATATAGTACTTTTGTACAGTTTTCGATCTGATTTATAAACGCATACAAAATTATATGATCAAGAACCACCGCCATATTGAATATAATGGCAATAATATAAAAATTATTATTTTTATGCGCAAACGTAATTCGACTTAAATTCAGGAAATAATATTTTACCCCGATTCCTGGTATTTTTTGCTATTTTTTGGCTGATAGTACATTTCATTCACAACATCTCTTTTAGGTTGGTCTTCAGGCAATAGGGATTTTATTAAATGGTAAACTTGGCCTTGTATTTTAAAAGTAGGCATGAAAGGGCCTGCTGATATTTGTTGAGCACAAAAGGATGTCAATTGAAATGCATTGTTAAATAAGCGAATATTATCTAAAAAATGTTTTGATTGCAAATGTTCTCCTAAAAGTAGTGATTTCAAGGGTTCTGGTGGGTCTTCGAACGTAGGCAAATTGATTTTACCTCCAGAACAACAAAATCCAGCCGACTCCTTACTCCACTTTAAAGAATTACAAAAAGAACATACGACGTTCATATCGCCTATTTTCGAATACGATCTGTAATCAATTGTGACGGTATAAGCGAACACACTTTTATATTTGTTGGCTCACGGCAGCAAATTTGTAGATTCTTCTAAATCCTCTGAATGTACTAAGTCATCAAGAACATGTCGAAATCTATCTGCAGAAAGACGGGCTTACCGCTGTTCGTCTGTTTCAGGCGACCAAATATTTTCAATAATGTCTTTCATTTGACAAACTTTTTGTGCGTTCTTGTCTCAAAGAATTGTAATATTCGCGGTCTGACTCCAATCGTTGTTCATGATCATTTTCACCTTCAATAGAGCGAGTTATAGCATGGCGCATTCTATCAACTGTCAAACGGTCATGATATTATGTAAAAGTCTCAGATTGTCGAGACAGAACGTGCCGCTCGCGGTCAGCTGTAAGCCGTAAACTTCGTTCGTGAGTTTTTGATCCATGCGTGCACATACAGACTTAGAGATTTTTTTTAATTTTATGATAGAAACCGTTCAAATTGTTTTAAACAAGTGTTTTTTTTTAATGTTTTTCTTTTTTGCGTTGGCCATTAATTTCAAATCAAATAGACCTATATTAATTCATTTCTAGACTAGGTATTTTCAAATTTGCTATAGTATGATCCATGCGTGCACATACAGACTTAGAGATTTTTTTAAATTTTATGTTAGAAACCGTTCAAATTGTTCTAAACAAGTGTTTTTTTTAATGTTTTTCTTTTTTGCGTTGGCCATTAATTTCAGATCAAATAGACCTATATTAATTCATTTCTAGACTAGGTATTTTCAAATTTGCTATAGTAACCTTAATAATATGTATATTATTGTATCTTTAAATAAGGGGAATACCCACTAGTCCATTGAATTACTTTCTTTCGACGGCCGACATAGGGACTTTGCTAGCGGGACTTTACCGGCGGGAAATTACCTATGAATTCTATAAATAGAAGTGCCTTCTATAAATGTTTCATTTCATTATTAATTCTGTGACTGATAACATCTTTATTAAAATGTCAACTCCAGGACGCAAAAAGCATGCAATTTGGGAACAATTCACATAGATTCCTCAAGAAAATACCACATTGAAGACCAATAGGGTGCGTTGCAGAAAATGTAAGAAAGAACTAGTTGGACTTGTGAAAAGAATGGAGGCACACTTCCAGCAATGTAGCACCACCGGTTCTACTGATGCAAATCTTGACGCGGTCGAGGACTTTTTGGTGGAGGAGCTGTTGATGTTGAGTGATGCTGGTTCTTCCCGATCTTCAGATAATTCTTCTGCCAGTTCTGCCACACCCACACCTGTTACTACCCTTCAATCTAAAAATGCCAGTACCAGCAAAAGCGCGAGCGTGAACATTTCAAGGAAAAAGTTTACTATTGCCACAAGTCAAGAAGATAAGAAGAAAATCGATTTACAATTATCTCGTTATATGTTTGCTACCGACACGCCTTTTAACCACGTAGAACACACACAGTTCCTGAAATTAATGGATATTTATAAACCTCCAAACCGCAAACAAATTGCTGGTAATCTACTCGACGAAGTCTACAACTCAACATAGATAAGACACTATATACTCTCAAGAAAGCGTAAAAGAAGAGTTGAAAAACAAAGTTGTCAATCTGTCAATTGATGGTTGGAGTAACGTTAGGCAGGACTCGATGATCTGTGTCTGTGTCACAGATGTGTTGACAAACTCAACACATTTAATTGATACAATAAATACAGGCGCCGAAAGCCACACAGCCGACTACTTGGTTAAAGTTAGTACTACGGCAATAAAACAATGTGAAACTTTCAACTGCACGGTGCGAAGCGTAGTGACAGACAACGCATTAAATATGAGTCGTATGAGACGAGATTTGGCTCAACAGGAAGAACTAGCTTCTCACATGGATATACTTACATATGGCTGTTCGTCACACCTGTTAAACCTTCTAGCGAAGGGTTTGAACGCAGAAGACATTACTGAGAAAGTTAAATCGATAATGCGGTAATTCAAATACACTCACTTTGCATCTGCCAAATACAAAGAAGCTGGTGGAAAAGCAATTGTTATACCACAACAGGAACGATGGAAAACAATGGCAGACTGTTTTTTGGAAAATTGGCATATAATGTCAGACATATGCTTACCTAAATAATGCAACTGCTATAGATTTGTCAATTTCCTTAAAAGTAAATGACATGGCGCTGAAGCAACAAGCCCAGGCTCTCTACAAAAAAACTGGAAAATATTGCAGTTACACAGTACACTTGACATCTCCCAGAAGACATCCTGCTGTATTGGCGAAGTGACTGAAGCATGGATAGAGCTTAAAAATATGTTTGAGAGTGAGAATGTACGACTGCGTGAAACCGAATATTCACTGGATGATTTAAGTAAGTTCTATGCCCGGCTTGAAATGGCAATGTCTCCAGCTCATTTTGCAGCAAACTTACTACATATTTCTGAAGCTTTATCATTTATAGAAGTTTATCACAAAGAGGCAATGCCCTATGTTGTAAAATACAGGGCAAAGACAGATCCCTTTCATAACTTTCTATTTGAAGGTCATGTAGTAAATCAGGTCGGATGGTGGTTGTCATTAAAAAACAAATTAATGGCCAAACGGACTTAGTGACTCAGTTTCACACTGCTGTAGCTTCAAGTGCTGGAATCGAAAGACTGTTTTCAACATTTGGATTTATTCATTTTGACATACGAAATAAACTGGGTACCGAGAAAACTGCAAAACTTGTCACAGTTTTTAAATACCTAAATAATAAAAAGTAATTGTTGTCTTGTCATATTGTCTGACTCATAGATAAGACACTATATATACTGGGGCCCTATTACAAACTTTTATGAAACCTGTTAAGTTCCAGGCAGTTCAAATAACTGCCAGGTTTTGTTTCGTATTATGACATGTGAATAGTTGATCGTCTTCATGCTGTCTAGTTTGTCGCTGGCCGATTTGTGACTTGCCAGTGCACCGTTCAAAAATATTACATACATGTTTGTCGGTAAATAACGGTTTTAATTTTATCCTATTTTCTATGATAATATAATTAAAACTATTATTTTTAGACTAAAATGAAACAAATATATCTTTATGCTATCATATCATGAATTTTATCATTATATTTGCAGCATTAAACAAAATATTATAGGTAACTAATATTCGGTTTCAGAACGTCGCGCGTTGCCGATTGAAATGTCATTTCCAGCTACACATTATAAGTTGCTCTACATACATTGACTTATTTTTTACTCTACATAATTATTATCTAGTTTTGATATCAATATTATGTACCTAACATGTATAAATAAATTGTTATGTTTTATAAATAATCTTCAATAATTATCACACGTTCTTTTTCTTAACAATTGAACGTGTCTACAATGTAAAGAAACATCTACAAAACAGACGATTATCAGAAAGTGATCAGCCATCGATAGTGCTTACAAAAAACAGGTGCATGCGATTTTCGACCTTATTGACATTACTCAGAATTTATCATTTTATTAACGTATTAATGTCAGAAAGCAAGAAAATATTTAAAAAAAGGTCCAAAAGCGCATGCACCTGTTTTTTTTAAGCACTATCGCTGGCTGATCACTTTCTGGTAGTCATTTGTTTGTAGACGTTCATTTGTTTTGTAGACGTTTATTTGTTTTGTAGACACGTTCATGAGATTTACAAAAAAAAGTTCAATTTATTTTAGGTACCTATACCCGTGGTACAACTAGTTAGACCTAATTCCACCGTTGTACTACGGGTCATAATCATAAATTAGCTGAATTTTATTGACTCACCATAGGGAAACATTATTTTATACATAAATAAAGGAATACAAGATGTACATAACACATGTAAGTACATATAAGATTTTTGTATTTTATTTTATAATTTTTATTAAGTAATGTAAGTAGAGCATATATCATGGCGTCACGTCGTTTCAATCGGTGGTGGCACGAAGAGGAAATGAAATTCCTTCTCGTACCTAATGTGCCTATCATCCCAAATTTACTGAAAAACCTGAAAAGCATAGTTAACTCAAATAATAATTGCATAATAATAAATAAATAAATAATCATGCATATTAGTTATTTGTAATAGTTAAGTTCTAGGTATATGAAAAT
Organism: Catocala nupta; assembly: GCA_963675205.1. Classification (NCBI taxonomy): domain Eukaryota; kingdom Metazoa; phylum Arthropoda; class Insecta; order Lepidoptera; family Erebidae; genus Catocala; species Catocala nupta. The sequence goes on from OY776098.1 coordinate 15,470,574, forward strand.
CCGTAATAGTTTGATGGCCACGACACAGGCTGTGCCTAGCGTGGCTGTCACAGTAAATGTTAATATAATATGTGTAACTTAACTGATATAAACATTATTATTATTATTATTATTATTATGTGTTATGTACATCTTGTATTGCTTTATTTATGTATAAAATAATGTTTTCCTATGGTAAGTCAATAAAATTCAGTCAATTTATGATTATGACCCGTAGTATAACGGTGGAATTATGTCCAACTAGTTGTACTACGGGGATAGGTACCTAAAATAAGTTGTTTTTTTTTTGTGTATATCTAATGAACGTGTCTACAAAGCAAATTAACGTCTACAAAACAAATTACTACCAGAAAGTGATCAGCCAGCGATAGTGCTTACAAAAAACAGGTGCATGCGATTTTGGACCTTATAGACAATTCATGACAGACTTTTTTTAAATATTTTCTTGCTGTCTGACATTAAAACGTTAATAAAATGATAAATTCTGAGTAATGTCAATAAGGTCGAAAATCGCATGCACCTGTTTTTTATAAGCACCATCGATGGCTGATTACTTTCTGATAATGGTATGTTTTGTAGACGTTTCTTTGTATTGTATGCATGTTCAATTGTTAAAAAAAAGAATTTGTGATAATTATTGAAGATTATTTATAAAAAATAAATTTATACATGTTAGGTACATAATATTGATATCAAAACTAGATAATAATTATGTAGAGTAATAAATAAGTCAATGTATGTAGAGCAACTTTAAATGTGTATCTGGAAATGACATTTCAATCGGCAACGCGCAACGTTCTGAAACCGAATATTAGTTACCTATAATATTTTGTTTAATGCTGCAAATATAATGATAAAATTCATGATATGATAGCATAAAGATATATTTGTTTTATTTTAGCCTAAAAATAATAGTTTTAATTATATTAGGATAGAAAATAAGATAAAATTAAAACCGTTATTTACCGACAAACATGTATGTAATATTTTTGAACGATGCACTGTCAAGTCACAAATCGGCCAGCGACAAACTAGCCAGCATGAAGACGATCAACTATTCACATGTCATAATACAAAACAAAACCTGGCAGTTATTTGAACTGCCTGGAACTCACAGAGTACATTTGTATATAGGAATATAGAGACGTCACTCAATGAATTGGCGATACTAGCGCCAACTGGCGTTCGGTTCAAGCAACTTTTTCAAATACAAACATATGTGTGGGTATATAATATTATATCTATTATAATGATGTAGTGATTAATGAATTTTCAGACTAGCGAAGTTTATAGTTAAGAATGTGTATACTTAACTATAAAATTCGCTAGCCTGTACATTCACTTAAAAATGAAAACTAAGATCAGGGCAAGTATGGAATTGTAAAAAATAAAACAAGGTCTTGAGTTTATTATTCAAGAGAGAATAACGGAATGATAAAATGTCAAATTTGACAACAGCTTTATCTATGTGGCAGGTCCGAATCGTTCAAAAATAAATAACATTAATCAAATATGGTAAGCGATAACTTTAGAACTTCCTTTTTAAAAACAAAATTATTGTTTGATAATAGTTTTATGTATTAAAAGCTAACAATTATTACGATAATTCAAAAATTGGTAATAAAGTGAAATTTTCAGAAACTGATTTCCCCGTCATCTAGCGGTTGTCACATGCAACTTTCAGAGTATAATACAACTAAATTGAATATCACTTAGTTATCTTATAGAAAGCCAACATGGTAACCTATATAATTTGATTACGTTATAATTCAACTGTTTTCTTCTAAGTTTTAACACCATGCTGGAACTTGACAGGTTTAATAGGAGTTTGTAATAAGGCCCCTGGTCTGACTCTCACTGGACTGACACAATTTTGATTTTATAATAACTAGTTTTTATTGTTTATTAATTGAAATTGTTATCATTTATTAACTTTGATTGATTTGAACTGAATATTATAATGTATGTTTTAAAAATACGTGTTGTCTTGTCCTATAAATGCATGCACCAAATATTGTTTGTTAATTAATGGTACTTTGATCTTTGTTTGATTGAATAAATTACTTGTCATAAAAGTATATGTTTTATATAATTATAATGCCAAAAGAATTAAACAATTACAAAAAATAAATGGCATAGTCTCAACTGGTTTTATGTCAAGCTATTCAGAGTCCTAAATATTAATTTTATATTCATTTATTTCCATTCATTCGCTATGAAAAGTAAGTTTGTTTTTCATAATGTTTTATACATTGTTTAAAACTTTTTAAACCTTTGTTTTTAAACACGTTTAATTCAAACTGTTTTAAACACTGATTTAAACATGTGTTTTAAAACAATTTGTTTTAATCATACCAACCCTGATAAGTATATAGATTGATGTTTTATTTCCAGAGCTACGGTGTGTCTATAGCGCTGTACGAAAGTGGCTGGTACGTGGCTTCTCAAAGGGTTAAGACTGCTCTTTTGATTATGTTACAAAGGTGTGTAATCATATCAACCTAAAGTATTTTCAAGAACCTAATTGACGATCAGTACAGTAATTTTCACATTGCACGTTAAGACTATGATGACAATGCTAAAGACACTTTTATAACTGCTTCTTCTTAAAATTGCAATCTATCATTCATAGGCTCTAAACGCTTTATCACATACATGCATAGATAAACCTAAAAACAAAAATATACTAAAAAAGCATGACGCTATATAAGAAACAGTAGACCATGTATTTATTTTTAATTCATTATTAGCTATATCACTAAAGAGCAGCGATAGCTCAGTGGGGAGACCAACAGACTGCAATGCAGAGGGTCTCGGGTTCGAACCCACGTCGCGCACCTCTGACTTTCGGAAGGTTATATGACTTTTCGAAATTATGTGCGTATTGATTGACAATTATCGCCTGCTCCGTGCCTCGGAGAGCACGTTAAGCCGTCGGTCCCAGCTGCCATGAACATCTATGGCAGTCGGTATTGGGGAAGTCGACACAAAATATCCCACTGGGTCGAAGTGTCGCCGGTCTGTACTGACTGGCCCCCAAACAAGATAAAATAAGATAACTATAACACTATTTATTATATATTTATTGCCTGTTCGAAGCAATAATCAATAAATTTCTCTATTTCCAGAGCTCAGAACGGTATCCATGTAACAACTTATGGCTTTTCAATAGTGTCATTGATGAGTTTCAGTACGGTAATTACTTTATACATATTTAATCGTAAAAGAATTTGAATCGACATCATTATAATTTACTTTTGTATTTAATTTACAGATTATGAAGACATCGTGGTCTTACTTCACGCTGCTCCTGAATTTCTACACGAATGTAGCCGATACCTCAGACGATTAAATATAGACCACACTACAAACAATCGACAGTAATATTACTCTTTTGCTTGTAAAGACTAGAAACTGTACTTATAAAAATTCGTGAGTACTTCGCTATATTGTGGTAGAGCAATTAAAAATAATTATAATTATAAGATGTTTTAATTTTATAAATCCTATTATACCTACATATATACCTTACTTATTTTATGATCACGAGCATTTTGAAATACTTATCTAATTGTAATTATTATCTAATCTTCACTTGCCTGCCAGTACCTTCTCTCATATGCCTTAAATCATGATTAACTAGGCAATACGCATACAATTTAAATCAGCAGTATGTTCTACTTGCGCTCTAATAAAAGACTACTGCAACGCTCTTTCTAGTAGGTTATCGCTACTTCATGTAGATTATCAAAATATATCCACGATAATAGGGCGAACAGTCAGTTCCAAACTTTGCTTTTTTCAGATTTTATTAATTGTCTTGAACCTATGATAAAGCCCAATGGCTACACCTGCTCTTGGGTTAACATACCAGCAACTTACTACTAAAGATCGACTACTACCATCCCGAGCTGTGCTAGGTTAAAACAATTCTATAGAGTGAAATAAAACACAAGAGAATAGATTTGCATCTTATTTATTGATTTGTCCTCGCAAAACGTTTGTTTTCGTATGTTCGGACTTACAAGGATTATTTTTTCTTGGGCTACTTACAGTACATTACAACTTTTATAAAGAAATCACAATGTGTATACAGCGTGCGCCGCCGCCGCCGCTCGACCCAAACACTCGCTCAAAGTAAATTTAATCAGTCGTTTTTTACACATAACTCGAAAACATTTACAAAAACATCGCACGCCATTCCCACGTCGGCCGAATGTTACTGCGTGAGGAGCTGGGGACATGAGGGGGGTGACTCGATGTGTATGGTACATGTGACGTGGGGCGGGGCGGGGGCCGCGGGGGAGTGGCGCGCGAGTCCAAAAGTGGAACACATTACAAAAAGCAAAATGCACCTCAGTAGGTGTGTAGCGCGGCGGCGGCGGCGACACGCGGTCGATTCCACGCACAATATTTATAACGCCCACTCACACCACCTAACTAAAAAACGAAATCAAACAAATAATTAAACTCTTAGCTAACCTGTATAATTACAAATGCATATACATAATAACCATACACTTTTACATATGTATATAATTTATATTACTTATTCTAATCCGTTAACGTTACGCTATCTATATGTATAATGAAGGTCACAAACACGTCCCTTCAGTCGTGGAGTACAGTTAGAACGTCGCGTGGCCGCGGCCGGCCGCCGGCGCCGGCGCGGCGCGGCTATGTACAGGACGGCGCGGGCGCTCGCGGCCGGCCGCGGCCTAATATACAAATGTACAAGTACCTAAGTGTAGCTAAGTAATGGACGAAGTCGCGCGGATCCTATGCTATAGCGAGTCGGCATGCTACATACGAAGGTGGCGATGGAAGACTGGATTAACAATACTAACATTATTTACTCGTTACATCGTTTCAATGATATTCGATACCGGCCGCGTTATTTCCGCCACTTAAAAGTATTGTACTGAGGTAATAATTATATCTTTTGCATCATTCAGCGGCAGTGCAATTCTTGTTTAATTTGTATCACATCGCAGCGGCGCCGGCCGTCGGGCGCCGTACGCCGGACGCCGGGCGACGACACGGACCGACAACACTATTATTTAATATTTAACTACGCGAGAACTACGAGAAAATAAGTTTAAGAACGCGGTACAAGTAAATAAATAAGGGCGCATCACTGTCACCGAGTGTACGTAGAGCGCGCTCGCTCGCAACATAACCGAGATCACACGAAATGCACTAACAGGTCCGATCACATCTCGCTCGGATAAGCGGTGAGCATACACGAGGAGCGTCCTCGCGCGGGGCGGCGGACGACGGGGGCGGCGCCGCTAGCCGGCGCGCTGCGGGCGGGGCGCGGCCGGCGGCCGTCAGTCCTCGTCCGACAGCGGCTCGTACTGCGCCGACATCAGCGGCGCCGGCTCCGGCACCGGCGGCGGCGCCGGGCCCGCCGCGCCGTGCGGCCCGCCCGCGCCCCCCGCGCCGCCTGCGACACGACACAACCGCACTTCTAAACAACATTCTATATCATCGGTACCTAATCATGTTCATTATTATTATTATATTCTACCACATACACACAACACATAAACAATACAAATATACTTTTTTTTTTGTAAATACATCCGTATTATACATAGAAACACCCAGACCAAGACAAACATCCGTGTTTATGCACACAAATGTTTGACTTGTGCGGGAATCGAACCCGCGACCTCAGGCGTGGCAGTCGGTTACACTAACCACTACGATGGCGTATGGCCATGTTATCGATCATATATCGATATTTAATCTATATGTCATGATTACAGCGAAATATAACATGACAATTTATATGCAAAATCTTTGAACATGTGTTGAATCATTTTTGTATATAAAATGCTGGAAATAATAATACTATGTGACACCTATCACAAGATTTAATTGGTCTTATTGTATAATGATATATCGATATTTATTAGTGAATGCTAACTGTCGGATAGAACTCTTTTATATCAATAATATTAAAATGTAACTCAATGATTATGAGAGCTTAATGAATCGATAAATCATAACGATGTACGAGTAAGTAGTGAATAGTGGTGGTTACCGTCTGTGCTGTTGGTGGCGACGTTGAGCGCGGAGTAGGGGTAGGCGTACTGCGTGGTGGGGAAGGCGAGCGGCGGCTTGGTGCGCTCGTCGGCGTCGCTGCGCATGACCTCGACGATGCGGTTGGTGACGTAGTCGAACGCCGTGAGCACGCCGCCGGCGCCGGCCCCGCCCGCGCCGCTGCCGCCCACGCCGCCCACGCCCGCCACGCCGCCCACGCTGCCCACGCCGCCCGACCCCACGCAGCTGTAGCGACGATTGCTGTTGTTTCTGGAATCAAATCGATTGTTTTAATTTTGAGAACTGATATGCTTTTCTTGAAGGATATGAAGATGTAAATAATTCACGATACCAAATTGACTGCTAATTATTTTCAGTAATAAGCCAGGTTTAAGATTAGCTAACGTCTATTATTATCTTAGGTGGATCATTTGTAATAAATCAATCGCCATAACATGGGAGTTCTCAGCTTGTAAAGTGTTATTAGATTTTATGATTAAAAATCCTTTGTTGCAGCGACAGTGCATTCTTATGGACTATATTATAGAACACACCTGGCCAAATATGGGCATGAAACACACTTTTGGTGTTTGTATAGGAATACTTATGAAAAATCTATATGGTAGACGTGTACCTGTTGGCGGGGTGGTTGTCGGGCGGCGACACGGGCTCGAGGTAGGGCGCGTGCTTGGGCGCGTCGCGGCGCTTCCACTCGTCGCCTGCGCCGCCGCCGCCGCCGCCCCCACCGCCCACGTACCCCTCCGAGTTCTGCACCGTGAACCTGTTGCTGCGCACATACACATACACGCGTTACTCGACATGTTCACTGACACCACTACAACACTATATCATATCTGATTAATTTAATAATATAATTGTTATGAAGAATGGGTTACGTTTCCACCATGACTTGACAATATCCGGCGATAATAGGTTATTTGACTAGTTTTTGGAAACCATCTTACATTATTTAGTGGTATCTTTGGAGCTTACAAATAATTTATATCTTAAATATCTATTATTTAATATTTGAAAATAAATAATTACAAAAAATATACAAATTATTTAAACTGTCAAAACGTTTTTTACGGCAATATGGCGTCGACTCGTAACACGTCAAGTGACTTAACATGTTTGTAAACAAACATTGGACAGTAATGACCTAATGACAAAAGAAATTTACAAACGTGTGACGACACTTAACGAATCGATGGCACGGGGGTTCCACATGTTCAATATGACGAGAATTACAATGGAGTTATATGTATGTTCATAAAGTAAAGTAGACTCACTTGTGGTGCATGATGGAGGTGGTGGGGCTACAGAAGTCGCGCGTGATGATGTTGGAGGCGAGGTCGCCCAGCTTGATGCTAGTGGTGTGCGCCTGCAGCGCGGCGGCGGCGGCGGCGTGCTCGTCGCGCTCCCGCTCCCGCTCCCGCTCGCGCTCGTGCGGCGTGGCCCCGCGCCCCGCGGCCGGCGCCGGCGCGTCCGCGCGCTCCTGCGGGAGGGTCGGGGGATTGGCGCCGTTGTCGCACTCGCGCAAGTTCTGCACAACCACACGACCACGTGTTACACCACTCCTAGTGTCTACGTGTCTACGTGTCTACGTGCGTCTCTACTCTCATGTGTGCTTATGCCTTACGCTCGCATCGATTTTTGATTAAATAGCGAACAGAATAGTAGTATCTCATTAGAATTTGAAGACGTTTGTGAGTTTTGTTGTGATAGAAATAGTGCAGTTGACCAAATGATTGCAATGTTAAGAGGTAAATTAATATGTAATTAAATTTTTCAGAGCATAACACTCTGTATATAAATAATATATGGTACGGTTCGTATAAAATGTTTATTGTAGCTGAATCTTTCTTTAATAAATGCTCAACATTCAACAATATAAAGATATATGTATTGTGCACATATCATTGACTAAATAATACATGTATTATGCAATTATTTGTTTTTGCAGGCTTTATATGTATTTAAGTTACATAATATAGTCAACTGCGATAAAAATAATTATAATATAAATAATTAATTGCGATCGTCTTCAAGTAATAATGATTGATTCACTTTGGAATACAACAAACGGCTACCAATTATTAGATACACAAAATAGCGAGTTAAGATAAAAATAAATAAAGTAACAAATAAATGAGTTGCGGTATGCTGCGGTGTGGTGAAGGGTCGACTAACCGGGAAGCGCTGGTCGGAGTTCTGGCTGATCTGGTGCGTGATGATGGCGTCGATGAGCGACGCGGCCGTCAGCGTGCCCTCCGCCGAGCGCGCGGCCGCGCCCGCGCCCGCACCCGCGCCCGCGCCCGCGCCCGCGCCCGCGCCCGCTGCGCTCGTGCCGCTCGCTGACACTGACACCACCGGCCGGCTGGAGGAAAATCACATTATCCCTCTGTTGTCAAACAATCAAAATTTTTTAAATGGTTCACTTAATACTTTGTTTCTATAACGAACAATAGAGAGACAGTTTTAAAATTTTTAGTTAGCTCTTGTTATTGCCTAAAGACAAGTTAGTGTTTTGTACTACAACACCTGCGTGCGACCAGATACAATTATGTCAAATTATATCTAACATTCCAGCAATGAATAAATTACATAAAGGAAACAAAAATTGCCAATACAACCAACATCGTTTATTTTATTTCTACTAGCACATTACGAGCCCCAATGCAAAAATGTTCGTCTAGTCACACATTATGAAGAACACATTTTTCTTTTTAACTTTCTTCGTTCCTAGAAAGACACTAGCAGTAAACAATTTATTTAATAAAATACTCCATATAAATAACGTTATTTTGGTACTATTGAAAAAATAATCCTTTTTTAAAATTATGTATCTTAGTTAAATTACTGTTTAAATGGTCACGCAAAATAATTCGTCTAGTGCTTAATTGATGCAAAATAGTTCGTCTATGCCTAATGTTAATATACTTTTTTAATTGTTACACCAAAATTTAAAAATAAATTATCTTAAAAATAGAATTCAATTGTTTTTAAGATGTCAAAGGCTATAAAAAGGCGTGTTCCAAGTATTTTTTCATTATTTTCGCTAATAATTTTGAGCAATATGGGTCGTGGAAAACCTATCGCGGTAGAAGTTCAAAAAATTATTATTTCAAGCAATGATAATGGGAAATCTGCATACCAAATCGCCAAAGACTTATTATTGCCAAGATCAACTGTCCAGTCAATAATCCAGCATAGCAAAAATAACGGCACAGTTTCGTGTTTGAAGAGATCAGGCCGCCCTCGTATTACGATTGAAGCTGAAAACCGTGTTTTAAAGAAAATTATAAAGAAAAACCGTCGTGCTCGTGCAGGAGAGTTTACCGTACAATGGCGTGATATGATTAAAAAACATGTCTCGGTCGATACTTGTAAAAGAGTCCTGAAGAGAATGGGTTACGGCTTTTACACGGCTAAAGAGAAACCCTTACTCACATTACTTCAGAAAAAGTAAAGGTTAAAATTCGCTCGTGATCACTTAAACTGGACTGCTGACCAGTGGCGTCAAATAATATGGAGTGACGAGTCCAAATTCGAGGTGACTGTCGGTGATGTACGAAAAAAAGTTATCCGAAAAAAATATGAAGCATTTCACCAAGACTGTATCAAGAGAAAAGTGAAGTTCCCTGCGTCTGTAATGATATGGGGCTGCATGTCAGCACAAGGTGTGGGTCGCCTGCAATTTGTAGACGAGACTGTTAATGCAGTAAAATACCAAAACATTTTAGAAACGAGTTTATTGCCGTCCATTCCGATTTTGAAACATCAAAATGCCTATGTTTTTCAACAAGATGGTGCTTCCTGTCATACTGCAAGGACAACAAAGGCTTGGTTCACCTCTAAACAAATACCTACAATGGAGTGGCCGTCAAACAGTCCAGATTTGTCTCCTATTGAGACAATGTGGTGGAAAATGAAGAAGATGTTGCGAAAAAATCCATCAAGGTCAAAAAAAGATTTAAAGGAGAAAATTAAGACTGTGAATCCCGAAGGATTCAACAACTCCAGAAGAATGTGAACAGTTAGTAGCGACGATGCCACTTAGGATTAAATCCGTTATTGATAGTAAAGGAGATACAACCAAGTGGTAGACGAACTGTTTTGCGTGTTCAACTGCGATAGCCGAACTGTTATGAGTTATAATTGATGGAAGAAGTCATATTCTTTTTACAAAATATTTTATTTGAGTACTTCACAGTAAATAACCTTAATTTAATTTACTAATCTCATTTTTATTTGTTAGACTCATTAAACCGACATTACTTATCTATATTACACTTACAATACATGGTTACATTAAATTTTATTAGTAGACGAACATTTTTGCATTGGGGCTCGTATAATCATATTACTAAAAAGATATGGTAGATAACAAGGATGCCTAGTACGCGTTGTTTATACGTTAACGCGATCGAAACGTTTAGTACATTTGCCTCTCTGATCGGTTAAACCGTTAAAAGCTTGGAACGGGCCAATCGGAGCGGCGAAGGTCACAAACGTGTCGATCACACGTGACGTCAACTCGCACCGGGGACTCTGGCCGGCGACGTATACTGACCTGTCCTTCCGCTCGACGTGGTGCGGCGTCTGCGCGCGCGGCTTGCCCGGCGCGCTGGCGCTGTACGTCACCGCCTGCACCAGGCGCCGCTCGCCCTCGCACGCCGACACGCTCTGCGACGATACCACGCATGCCTACTTGTTACATATCGCCTTTGTGCTAACAGTCAACTGGTTAACGGTCGAATCGAACGCGATTATCGTAGCATATCGACGTGTAAAACGTGCCACTATAAAGTGGACACTGAATTGCCAAAGCGAGAAACAAAGACAATAAGTTTTCAATTACATCTGGCATTCCAAAAGAATTGGCAGATTATAATTTCCTTTTCAATATTCGGAAAAGACACGTATATATCCATGCCAAGACCGAGTCAAACATTATGCTTCTTTATAAGTTTGACTTCGTATTTGCTAAATCTAGACCATCTATAAACATGCTATTTAACTATCTATTGGTATTCCAAATTACATACAATATCAATGTTTTCTATTCTTTTATTTATCTATAAACCTCTGGTAATATAACCTTGTGTTACTTGTAGTAATCAAATATGACAGCTAGGAGCATAACAGTAAGTGATCAAATATAATTAATAAAGAAATCTTGTGGCACTTATTTATTTCAAACACCAGTTGCATGATAACACTTACTTCTAAGATAATAAGTTAAGAAGATGACAGTAAAGACGTACATGATGTATTCAACTTGATGTTAATATACTAACCAGCGCATGCGTCAAATGATGTCTGTCGTGAATGATCTGAGGCTGATGTTGCTGTTGGTGTTGTTGCTGGTGTTGGTGTTGTTGCTGCGACGAGTGTTGTTGTTCCATGGCGTGGCGGTCTTGCATCGCGTGGATCGCTCTGTTGACAAAAGCAAACATTAGTAAATCAAACGATTTTTTAATACATTATCAAAAATACATTCATGCGTGACGTTTCTCCGCGAAGAGAAAAATAACGAGACAAGCTATCATTTGTTATTACATCGTGTAACTTAAAAGTGTGATTAAAAAAGCAGATATGCCATCTTTCGAAGTTACGATTAAATATTTTCTGTAGTGACCACATTTTCTGGAGGTATCATTAAATGAAAAACACAACTAACTTTTTACCCATGTCTCTTTACATCATCTTCTGTTCTATCAAAACAAAACTTAATAATTGTTACAAATAAACATATTACAACATGTTTTAAATTGCCTTGTCGTGTGTTTTGGTAATGCCATTGCTTTCTTTTGTGACGCAAGTCTTAGTTGTGCGATAAGAATATTTGTATTTATGTATGAATAAATCAAATAATGAATTATTAAAGTGTTAGAATAAAAGTTGTTAAGTTAGTTATAAATAAGTAATGAGTAAAAGATTATTAATATTTTAATTGAATTTTATACGACATGAAGATAGCATATACAAGCTTTAGCGAATATAACATCAGCCATAACAAAACTTACGATTCTCTTCTTTGTATGTGTATTTGTCTGTCTCTCTCCATGTATTGCTGTTGCTGCTGTTGGACTCTTCTGTCTAGAATCTGTCGATAACACATATACATTTTCGATTAATATAAAACGAACAACAAAATCTATTATATAATTATTTATCAAGCATTTATATTGAAATACGCACCGGAAATTGTGGTAGTTGCGAGAATTTCTGCGCCATCGTAAATCTGTAAAATAATCATAACATAATATTGTAAATACCGATAAAAATATATTATTTTACGGTAAGATTTTTTTATTTCTATTATGTAAATAAGGTAAATAATAATAACAATAGAATTTTTGAGATGAAGTTTTATGTTGCTTTTTATTAATTTATTTGCCTCCGCAGCTCCTATCTGTGTCATCTTCCCACAAGGGGACAAGTAGTCGCGTAGTGGCCTATCGTTTCATTAGGTGGGCTGAAACCTCGCCGGGATCGCGATTCACTCGTGACAACGAGTCACGGGGCCCCGCCCGTCTCTTAACTTCGAGGAACATATCGTGGTAGGTTTAGATGAAGGTATGAGTCAATGCATTCCCATACGTTAAAAAAAACACCTATATGTAGGCCATTGAAGATCAAAGACGTCGACTAAATGTCTCCATAGCTCTCTGTCCAAAGCTGTTAATTAAGGTAAATTATACATTTAATGTGACCTGATGTCATGAGGTTGTCCATGGTGTTGTTGCTGCTGCTGTTGCTGTTGCTGTTGCTGTTGCTGCTGTTGTTGTTGTTGTTGTTGTTGTTGTTGTTGTTGTTGTTGTTGTTGTTGTTGTTGTTGCTGCTGCTGCTGTTGTTGTTGCTGCTGCTTGGGTTCAGACTTAGTATCGGGGGCGGAGCCCCGCGGGACCGGGAGTGCCGTCGCCGCCGACGCTACGTCCACTAACGATGTAAACGCTTCGTGACCTGACATGCAAGTACATTGTTATGGAATGCGTAATTTTTTACTATATTACTAAAATTTTCTTGATTATAGATTTAATTATACTAGCAGTCGAAATTCGACTATTATATATTAATATTTAACTTTTAAGTTTGATATTTGTTAAGGTATTATTGTCTGTAACTATACCTTTATAATTACATTTCATTTAGATTTCGCCAAGGTTACAGGTTAATGTATCTATCCTTTTCAAACAAATTATTATTTACTCAACTTATATAGACAGCATGACATTGCAGGGTTAACCAAGCAAATGTTAGTGTGACAGCAGTGTTATAATAAGTAAGTGTGTTGTCCGTGTGACGTCATAAGCTGTAACAGTGTGGTGCAGTGCGTGTACTGACCGGGCGGCGGCTGCGGATGGGGCGGATGGGGCGGGTGGGGCGCGTGCGCCTGGTGCGCGTGCGCGTGCGCGTGTGCGTGCGCGTGCACGCTGGGGTAGGCGCCGGGCGTGTGTCGCTGGATGACGGAGACGGCGTCGCGCCGGAACTGCGGGGACGCAGCGCGCTCGCGCTCGCGGCGCGCGCCACCGTGGCCCATCTGCTGCGACGTGATGAAGTCCGCCATGATGATCTGCCGCTGCTCCAGCCCGCCGTACGGGTTGCGCGTGTAGCCCGACCCGCCCGTCTGGTAATGCACACCATACATTATTATACGTACATTTTTAAATCAAGTTTAAAAATATAAAGCTACTGCAATATTAAAAACATATAACATAATATTTTAGTAATTCCATTTGCAAGCGTTGGTCTAGAACTAGTGATATAAGCTCATCATTTATTAGGAACACAATGCAAATTATTATTCATTTAATAATATGCAATTCTGAAGCTTCTTAAAATTATATTTAAAACTTACTAAGCTTAAATAATGTAATTAATTATATTTTGTAATTAATCATGACACATATTTATTTTAAAATATTAGAAAGCAATAATTAACCTATCAAAAAATTCGAATCTCTCAACATCAACTCACAGGTGAAAACGAAGGTGACTGCGGCCGCGGCTGATTCGTCGCCGCATAGTACGCGCCACCTGGACTTCTTCTCTTATAGTACTCCATCGCTCTCTTGTCCGCGAGGTGGTGAGTCCCGTGCACCGGGGTCCCCGCCGTTATTGACCCTGTCTTCTGCTCGGGAGGATTTCTTAACGGCTCGAACCTTGACTCCACTGGAGTTCCCAAGGTGATTGAACCTTTATTAGGCACCTGTTTTAGGGGCGGTCGGGGCGGCGGCTGCGTCACGGGTTTCGGTTTGGAATTGTACTGATTGGGTGATTCTCTTTCCGATTGCGGTCGATACGATTGGTAGTCTGTTGAATTTCTATATACCTGTTGAAGTATTAAAGTTTGTTATTAAAGTATTAAAGGGAAATTTAAACTATCATTTTCAAAAATGATTTTACATTAGAGAAACTAAATTCTAAAGACGAAAAAATACCGTAAGTAAATGACACCGATATTTTTACAAATTGTAACAAAAAATATAATTTATTTTCTTATGGTTCATTTAAATTAGACACTACAATTTGTAGGCAGGATAATATTTTATGACGGCAGAGTTATATGCATTTTTCAACGAAAGCTCGAGAGTGGCATCTTTCCACCGGCTAAGAATTCTCGCACTGTGTCATCGAGCTCTGATTGTACAAATAATCGCCTATACTTGTATAGGAAACGTTTTAAGCTGCTAAGCGATATATGTATATGTACATGTGTGTCAGAGACGTGGAGTCGCACTTACTGATTTATTAGGATGCGGGAAGGGTTGGTCATGTCTTGGGCGCTTGACGCTGAGATCGAGCAGCGGCTCGTGCCTGGCGTCATGTCGGGCGTCATGTCGGGCGTCGTGGCGCGAGTCGGGGCGCTCGGTGCGCTCGGGGCGCTCGGGGCGCGGCTCGATCTGCAGCAGCATCACGTCCTTGGAGTCGCAGTTCTGTGCCGGCGGCGTGGGCGCCGCGTGCGCCAGCGGCGTGATGGTGGCGGCGCGCTGCGGGCTGGCCGCGCCCCCCGCGCCCGCACCGCCCCCAGATGTCGCCCCGCCGCCCACGTGCGAGCTGTTCACCACGCTTAACGTCGCTAGCGCTTCGCGACCGCTCGCGTTTGATGACGGTAACTGCAACAATTCAATCGTAATATTGTAATTATTTTGGCATTTTATAAAGGTTAAAGTGGTCGCCTTGCCATTGCCACTGCGCTGAGTATTGTGGGTCCGATTTCCACACAGGACAAAAATTTGTGTAATTCCATGTTCTCCCGTGACACAGAAATTATTCCTAGTGAGAGTAGTCTTTTTTAAATATTTTAAATGTGCGTGATATATTAAATAACATATTGGTGCCAATTCTTATGTCACAAAATTCTCTTATAGCTAAAAATCTCTAAAATTTAGATGTCCTGTCAAACGACATTTTGTATTCTGAAATCGCTAAAAGTGACAGGACTAAACTAAATTTTAGAGATTTTTAGCTAAGATAAGAGAATTTTGTGACAACAGAATTGGCACCATTAGATGCATATGTAGTGGTTATTTATTTTAGAAAATGTTATGGTTTTATATACTACTACTACTACCTTAATCGAATGAGGCTTAATATTAGGATGTTGCGCCGAGTCCCTGGTGAGTGAGATCTCGATAAGGTTGAGCACCACGTCGCGTACAGTCTGCGGCGCAGAGGGTGCGCGTGCGCCGCCCGCGCCCGCCGCCGACACTGACACCGACACCGCCGGACTACACGATGCTGCCGACGACACCGTTGTCGGTAGTGACGTAGGAGGTACAATCTGTAACAACCGATTAGTGTTAACAGATCTTTTCGATAGAAATAGATTTACAAATCTATATCAGTAATCTAAACATATATTAAAAAGAAAGAAATAATGATCTAAATCACAGATAGGTATATACGAGGGGAGGTCCAAAAGTTCGTGGAATGAAAGGGCTCTAAATTAAATGAAACAATAAATCTATTTTTCCTTTTCAATATAATCACCCTTAAGCTGAATACATTTATTGGATCTATGAATTAATTTTTCTAAACCGTCGAAATAATATTTTTTGTCTTTCGCCTGAAAATGGGCCAAAATTGCCTCCTTCACCTCATTGTCGTCGGAAAATTTCCTTCCCCTTAAGTATTTTTTTATATTGGGGAACAAATTAAAATCACTAGGGGCCAGGTCTGGACTGTAAGGTGGGTGGACTAGTGATTCGAAGCCGTGCGTGTGCAGAGCAAGCCATTGCAACTCTGCTCTTGTGAACTGGTGCGTTGTCTTGCAAGAGCAACACACCCTTAGCCAATTTTCCTCGAAGTTTTTCTTTGATGGCCTCCTTTAATTTGTCAAGTATCGATGCGTAGTATTCTCCGGTTATGTTTCTTCCCTTTTCTTTGTAATCAATCAGTATTATCCCCTCACAATCCCAAAAAACAGTAGCCATCAACTTTCCAGCCAATTCTGACACCTTGAATTTCTTTGGGGGTGGTGTGCCCTTTTTATGCCATTGCATGGACTCCTGTTTTGACTAAGGCTCAAAGTGATGGATCCATGTTTCATCACCAGTAACAATCCGTTCCTAAATCTGTGCAGGTTCATCTCCACACAACTCCAAAAATTGCTTTGAAGCATCGACGCGCTGCTGTTTCTGAAGCGGTGTGAGCATTCTCGGTACCCATCTTGCACTGACTTTTGTCATTCCCAGATGGTCATGTAGGATCCGCAAAATGGTGGTATCTGATACTCCAACTAATGCAGATAACTGTTTTTCTTCAATCGGGCGTCCTCCAGTACAAGATTTTCCACTTTTTCGAGGATGTCTGATGAGGTGGCCTCAACTGGCCGTCCAGGGCTTTATGTTTAAAAAGACCATGCCACCTATAAATCATGGATTTACCAGGGCAATCCTCCCCATAAACGGCTGGCATTTTATTTAAAATGGTTTGGCCATTCTTTCCTTGCTTGGTAAGGAATTTTATCACGTTATCGTGTTAAATTTTTCCATAGTTTCAGTTTTCTTCCGGATTGACTTGTTTAGCAGGCGAGTGTTCGTAAAGGAATGACGCAACAGGGCTGAAACTCTATTTATATACGAATGATGAGTCCCCAAGTAGTATGACATTAAGCGAGCGCCCCTATCCCCACTCCATCCTCTCCATTCCACGAACTTTTGGACCTCCCCTCGTATTACATATGGAACAAAGTTTCTTATCGCTTATTACACTTTATAATCTGGACGGATGAGAGCTAAACGCCAAAAAAAGGTTAACCGCAGCGAAGTATGCTGACCAATGTAAAGTATAAGCCTCCCGATCTCTCTGTTTTTCTTATAAACTCATTCTCATAGACATTTCATGCTAAATTTCCAATAAATATATGTGCCGCGACTATCTAAAGAAAACGTGTGAGGTGTCTTTAGGACACCTCACACGTTTTCTTTAGATAGTCGCGGCGCCAGCGCCACGGCGTCGGTGCGCGGCGCGGGCGCGGGCGCGGCTGTGTGTGTGTATACAAGAGTAGTGTGCGTACCTTGGCGCTGGGCGCGTCGTTCTCCTCGTCGGCGGTCTCGGTGGCGGAGGAGTCGTACTCGTCGCGGCGCGCGCGGCGCGGCGCCAGCGCCACGGCGTCGGTGCGCGGCGCGGGCGCGGGCGCGGCTGTGTGTGTGTATACAAGAGTAGTGTGCGTACCTTGGCGCTGGGCGCGTCGTTCTCCTCGTCGGCGGTCTCGGTGGCGGAGGAGTCGTACTCGTCGCGGCGCGCGCGGCGCGGCGCCAGCGCCACGGCGTCGGTGCGCGGCGCGGGCGCGGGCGCGGCTGTGTGTGTGTATACAAGAGTAGTGTGCGTACCTTGGCGCTGGGCGCGTCGTTCTCCTCGTCGGCGGTCTCGGTGGCGGAGGAGTCGTACTCGTCGCGGCGCGCGCGGCGCGGCGCCAGCGCCACGGCGTCGGTGCGCGGCGCGGGCGCGGGCGCGGCTGTGTGTGTGTATACAAGAGTAGTGTGCGTACCTTGGCGCTGGGCGCGTCGTTCTCCTCGTCGGCGGTCTCGGTGGCGGAGGAGTCGTACTCGTCGCGGCGCGCGCGGCGCGGCGCCAGCGCCACGGCGTCGGTGCGCGGCGCGGGCGCGGGCGCGGCTGTGTGTGTGTATACAAGAGTAGTGTGCGTACCTTGGCGCTGGGCGCGTCGTTCTCCTCGTCGGCGGTCTCGGTGGCGGAGGAGTCGTACTCGTCGCGGCGCGCGCGGCGCGGCGCCAGCGCCACGGCGTCGGTGCGCGGCGCGGGCGCGGGCGCGGCTGTGTGTGTGTATACAAGAGTAGTGTGCGTACCTTGGCGCTGGGCGCGTCGTTCTCCTCGTCGGCGGTCTCGGTGGCGGAGGAGTCGTACTCGTCGCGGCGCGCGCGGCGCGGCGCCAGCGCCACGGCGTCGGTGCGCGGCGCGGGCGCGGGCGCGGCTGTGTGTGTGTATACAAGAGTAGTGTGCGTACCTTGGCGCTGGGCGCGTCGTTCTCCTCGTCGGCGGTCTCGGTGGCGGAGGAGTCGTACTCGTCGCGGCGCGCGCGGCGCGGCGCCAGCGCCACGGCGTCGGTGCGCGGCGCGGGCGCGGGCGCGGCTGTGTGTGTGTATACAAGAGTAGTGTGCGTACCTTGGCGCTGGGCGCGTCGTTCTCCTCGTCGGCGGTCTCGGTGGCGGAGGAGTCGTACTCGTCGCGGCGCGCGCGGCGCGGCGCCAGCGCCACGGCGTCGGTGCGCGGCGCGGGCGCGGGCGCGGCTGTGTGTGTGTATACAAGAGTAGTGTGCGTACCTTGGCGCTGGGCGCGTCGTTCTCCTCGTCGGCGGTCTCGGTGGCGGAGGAGTCGTACTCGTCGCGGCGCGCGCGGCGCGGCGCCAGCGCCACGGCGTCGGTGCGCGGCGCGGGCGCGGGCGCGGCTGTGTGTGTGTATACAAGAGTAGTGTGCGTACCTTGGCGCTGGGCGCGTCGTTCTCCTCGTCGGCGGTCTCGGTGGCGGAGGAGTCGTACTCGTCGCGGCGCGCGCGGCGCGGCGCCAGCGCCACGGCGTCGGTGCGCGGCGCGGGCGCGGGCGCGGCTGTGTGTGTGTATACAAGAGTAGTGTGCGTACCTTGGCGCTGGGCGCGTCGTTCTCCTCGTCGGCGGTCTCGGTGGCGGAGGAGTCGTACTCGTCGCGGCGCGCGCGGCGCGGCGCCAGCGCCACGGCGTCGGTGCGCGGCGCGGGCGCGGGCGCGGCTGTGTGTGTGTATACAAGAGTAGTGTGCGTACCTTGGCGCTGGGCGCGTCGTTCTCCTCGTCGGCGGTCTCGGTGGCGGAGGAGTCGTACTCGTCGCGGCGCGCGCGGCGCGGCGCCAGCGCCACGGCGTCGGTGCGCGGCGCGGGCGCGGGCGCGGCTGTGTGTGTGTATACAAGAGTAGTGTGCGTACCTTGGCGCTGGGCGCGTCGTTCTCCTCGTCGGCGGTCTCGGTGGCGGAGGAGTCGTACTCGTCGCGGCGCGCGCGGCGCGGCGCCAGCGCCACGGCGTCGGTGCGCGGCGCGGGCGCGGGCGCGGCTGTGTGTGTGTATACAAGAGTAGTGTGCGTACCTTGGCGCTGGGCGCGTCGTTCTCCTCGTCGGCGGTCTCGGTGGCGGAGGAGTCGTACTCGTCGCGGCGCGCGCGGCGCGGCGCCAGCGCCACGGCGTCGGTGCGCGGCGCGGGCGCGGGCGCGGCTGTGTGTGTGTATACAAGAGTAGTGTGCGTACCTTGGCGCTGGGCGCGTCGTTCTCCTCGTCGGCGGTCTCGGTGGCGGAGGAGTCGTACTCGTCGCGGCGCGCGCGGCGCGGCGCCAGCGCCACGGCGTTGGTGCGCGGCGCGGGCGCGGGCGCGGCTGTGTGTGTGTATACAAGAGTAGTGTGCGTACCTTGGCGCTGGGCGCGTCGTTCTCCTCGTCGGCGGTCTCGGTGGCGGAGGAGTCGTACTCGTCGCGGCGCGCGCGGCGCGGCGCCAGCGCCACGGCGTCGGTGCGCGGCGCGGGCGCGGGCGCGGCTGTGTGTGTGTATACAAGAGTAGTGTGCGTACCTTGGCGCTGGGCGCGTCGTTCTCCTCGTCGGCGGTCTCGGTGGCGGAGGAGTCGTACTCGTCGCGGCGCGCGCGGCGCGGCGCCAGCGCCACGGCGTCGGTGCGCGGCGCGGGCGCGGGCGCGGCTGTGTGTGTGTATACAAGAGTAGTGTGCGTACCTTGGCGCTGGGCGCGTCGTTCTCCTCGTCGGCGGTCTCGGTGGCGGAGGAGTCGTACTCGTCGCGGCGCGCGCGGCGCGGCGCCAGCGCCACGGCGTCGGTGCGCGGCGCGGGCGCGGGCGCGGCTGTGTGTGTGTATACAAGAGTAGTGTGCGTACCTTGGCGCTGGGCGCGTCGTTCTCCTCGTCGGCGGTCTCGGTGGCGGAGGAGTCGTACTCGTCGCGGCGCGCGCGGCGCGGCGCCAGCGCCACGGCGTCGGTGCGCGGCGCGGGCGCGGGCGCGGCTGTGTGTGTGTATACAAGAGTAGTGTGCGTACCTTGGCGCTGGGCGCGTCGTTCTCCTCGTCGGCGGTCTCGGTGGCGGAGGAGTCGTACTCGTCGCGGCGCGCGCGGCGCGGCGCCAGCGCCACGGCGTCGGTGCGCGGCGCGGGCGCGGGCGCGGCTGTGTGTGTGTATACAAGAGTAGTGTGCGTACCTTGGCGCTGGGCGCGTCGTTCTCCTCGTCGGCGGTCTCGGTGGCGGAGGAGTCGTACTCGTCGCGGCGCGCGCGGCGCGGCGCCAGCGCCACGGCGTCGGTGCGCGGCGCGGGCGCGGGCGCGGCCGCGGGCGCGCGCGCCGGGGAGCCGCCGCTGGCCGTGTCCGTGTCGGCCGAACTCAGCGCGCTGTCCTCCGACGAGCTCAGCCGCGCTGAGCACGCGCCCGCTCCCGCGCCGCCTGCCAGCCCCGTCGTCACCGACGTGCGCTCGCCCACTATCGTGTCCAGTTGCAGTTTTTTTCTACACACCATAAGTATTACGTTAGAAGCAATTATATAATTATTATGTAGGCATGTTTCATATGTATCTATCCCTAAATCTGCAGGTACATTTCCCCGAACTACTTTCACAAGAGTAACCGAGTGACGGCAACAGACAAGAGGCGCCGAGCACAACGTGAAGCATCGGACACAAGTCATAGCGGCCCCTTCAACACGCCACTTTTGATCCAACTTCGATCGATTGTCGACATACCATAGGAATAATATAACTAATTGTAATTTTGATCTATACTAATATTATAAAGAAGAAAGATTTGATTTTTGTTTGTTTGTAGCCATCGATCAAATATACTATACATGTAGATGCACGAGCGTCGCTCGAAAAACGGGGCCATCCAAACTGTGCATAAATCAGTTGTATGCACAGTTTCACTCGCAGTCACTTTACGACCGCGCTAGCAGTGTGACGTTTCACGATGCCAAAGTGTGTAGTAAAAAATGCAAAAACTATACTCTAAAAGTGCAAAAAAAGGATGAAGTGTTGTACTTTCGGTAAGTTTAGTTTTATTATGCAATATTTATTATATTTTGATGAATATATACACTTTAAATAATATATTTAAAAATATTTTCGTTTAAATTTAAATGGATGTATTACGCACCCGTCCCGCTCACTCTTACGTGCGCTGCCCGTAAGCGAGAGCGAATCGACACCACTACTTTGGAACAAAGTCCATATGAAATGGCATGGAGTCGTTATAAGTTGTTTTAAATTATTAATATAATATTTGTATTAATTTATTTTAGCTTTCCACAACATGAAATTTGAAGGGAGAAATGGAGACGTATTATAAGCTCGAGATAGAGATGACGAATTTTACCAACCAAATACTTCTAGCGTAATTTGTTCACAGTATTTTAATGAAGAAGATACATATATATGTAACTAAGGAAGGGTTTAATAAAAAATGTAGCCGTACAGAATATACAGGTAAAATATTTTGCCATTTAATTTTAAAATTATGTTAAATTTAGTTAATTTTATATATATTTTCGTTATTTTTATAGCAAGAAGAGTCAATAGTGCAATCTGAAGTGAATGCAATAATACCCCATTTGACAGTAAACATAGGATCTACATCCACTTCGGGGAAAGCTACATTAAATTTAAATTTAGATAGAAATAATGAATCACCTAAAACTTCAAATACTGTTCAGGTACTAAGTAATGTTATAAGTAAATTATTTTTTAATTTTTCTGCATTTCTCAATTATTTTTATAATTTAACCATATCAATGTTTTCATTGGGATAGACGAACACTGCCAAGTACAATCACCGAATCTTGGTCATACGGTAACGTTAATAAAAGTTTTAATTGAAAAATATATTGACATACGTATACGCTACGCGACAAAATTGAAAAATGCAGAAGCAAAAGATCGGTCTAAGCGGCAATTGTTAAATAAGTTGATATTGTTTAAAGGTACATGAAAACATTATTTTAGTTAAGTTGTTCATTTTTTTTACCCAGTTCCTTCCTTAACGATAGAACAGTTAAAATTTATATTTTTAGCATCTACATCAACAAACGTATCCTGGTAAAATATATCTAGTTTTGTTAGCTAATTCGACCATCTACGAGTATATAGTTTTATTATTATTTATTGAAACTACATAGAAAACACACATACAAATATTTAAAATAGCATGTAATACAATGTACGAAGGTGAGCATAATTATTAGTACTGTAAATGATTGGCCTTTAATATAAATATATTATATGCTTGCTTTTTATAAAGTTATATAACGTATTCCTTACAGTTACCTACTATAATTTAATTATTAAAATTAAAGAATATAACAATAGCTTATTATCAAATTATTGTCATTCAATAACGTAAATTTAGTTACACGTCCAATCAAAGATTTAAAAAATATATTAAAATGAATAATGACTCTATCATTCCTTCTTTCTATGTTCCGAGCGGTAAGAATATCATATGCCTATAGTCAAAATAATAACACTCGCATAATTGTTGCGATGAGTTTACACTTAATTGTAATTACTATAAGGTTCATTTCAGAATGTTTTGTTTACATAATATGATATTTTTACCGTATCGAGAGAATGAAGAAAACATTTATGATACTTTGTCATAGGTATTACGACACTATCACTAAGTATTAAGGTTTATATTAAGTTAAATTTATTTTCACTTTAAGACTATTTTTAAATAGTCGAACGAGTAAACATAACTATAAGTACACATCAATTCGGAGTCATTATTTGGGTACGATTTAGTACAAGAACGTGCATCTATGGTATATTGTTCTATATATTGTTCTATCTATGTTATATCGATGTTTGTAGCGAATTAACTAAAAACGGGCGCAACAGATTTAAAAAAATCTTTTACCATTAGAAAACTATATTATCACCGAGTAACATAGGCTATATTTTTTTTAAAAAGGTACTATTTCGGACATTACTTAATCTACTTTTACGCGAGCGAAGCCGCGTACAATAGCTAGTCTTCTAATAAATTTGTACTAAGTAGATTTTGCATTTATTTGCATCCTCCGCTCACAGCCGTTGTAATTGGCATACCTATAGGTAAAGTAGAACGCCTTCAAGCTAGCGGGCGTCCTCCCGCTAACCATGGCGATCCTGTCCCACGCGGTCCCATGGTCCCTCAGTAAAGACCTGAACCTCGCGGCCTCCTCCTCCGTGGGCTCCGGCGCTGATCCGCCTTCCACCACCGTCTCTAACCTTCTCGTTATTCTCTTAAAACAGGCTAAACAACACTTGCTGAGATCGCTTGGGATATCTGTAAAAAAAACATTATTAAATAAAAATAATATGGTACAATTAAAGTTGTTTTAAATGTTTAAGCATTTTTGTCCTCCTATGTTTACAGTGCGTACTTTCCAAATTGGCCAAAACCGAAACTATTAGAAATAGGGCAAATATACTTAAAGTAATCTCGAGACATTATTAAGATCAAAACTAAAACGATTTCAATAATCTCATGAAAATCAATTTCCGTCAGTATTAAAAGGAAACACATTGTATTATAAAAGATAACACTGCTGATAAAAATAGATTTTCGATAATGCCATATGGAAAACTAAACCAAGATGTTAATTTTCAAGATATATACAAAATCATTTACATGACTTCCACAAAACATGATTCTACATTCTCAAAAAAACAACATCAAAATTATATACTCACCAAACTCCTCCATAAGCGGCCTCTTGACTTCCAACGACAGATCGTGCCACCTTGGCGGTAAATGCCTTAACCGTTTCGCTCTGACCCTGGGCCCGGGACACGTGGGCACCGGGCACCTCGTGTACCGGGACCGCACGCACCTACAGTGACAAGGCTCACACACTCTCGCCCCTACAGCCTCCTCCTTTAGTCCGTAGTGAATAGCCCTCGACCTTGAGACCGTTCTGGTCGCGCCGGCCATGTTACACACCGCGCAGTTCGACGATGTGGTCGTCACTGTTGTCGTCGTGATACTTGTCGTCGATGAAGGTGTTGCGATACGTTCCGTCACCGCTGATGAGGAAAAATAATAGTTTAGACAAACATAATGATTTCTTCTGTTAAGGCTGAGATTAATATCGTGCGGTTGTTCGTTTCGGTTTATTAAAATAAACAATAAACCGATAAAAAAATGTAAATGGAAAAGTAAGTCCAGTTAGATTAAAATTGTCAATAGAAATACACGCTGCACGGTCGCCAAAATTTGAACTGTTTCAGCATTATGCTGAGCATAGTGTTTTGCAGTAACAAGCTCTTAGAAACTTTATACGAGAAGAACTTTAACATATACATATATTTAACACATCAAAGGACGGAGCACTTAAGAATACCAAAAAGATATATTTTATTTTCACAAAATGTAAAAAAATACGTGACAAATAAAACGGCTCTCCAATTAACTGTAATAAGATCTAAAACGGTACGTGGTAACAGTGAATGGAGGTAAACAAAACAAAAATGTAGCTGAACTATGGTATATAATTCAGAGGCTTGCATATTAACAAGTTTATTCAGAACAGCGCGAGATGATCCGTAAATCACGGCGGCAGGCGCGCTGGGCGAGTGTTGCAATATTCAGCGCGCCACGTTCGCCCGCCAATTTGTACCGAAAAGCAGATTAGTGAGTTTAGTTTCGATACCAACGCCATGTTGTTTCATTATTTATTCCTTGTTTATTATACTAATTGAATTACACCGCGTCGATATTAGCTCTGTTTGTTTAATCGACTAGCGAATGTTAATTAATAGATACGTTTTGTATTTGTCCATTTGAATTTTGCATTTCATTTTGTGCAAGCTTGACGCTATCTGCCAAAAAAGTACGCGTATCCGAAAAATTGTTTTATTAAACGTCGGTATTCTGTTTTATATAACAAAATTGTAATAATATGAAACTTCAGTTCACATGGTAGTTAGTGAGTACACACAGTAGTTAGTCAGTCGCTAGTTGGTCGCCGGGGGTGGAGGGTACGAGGGTACGAGGGTACGAGGGTGCGAGGGTGCTAAACTGCAGCGGCGCAAGTTAAATAATTAACTATTATGCTCACGGCACAGATTTGTGCACACAGCTAATAACTCGCACTGCTGCCGGTTAACATACTATTTTATGCTTTAGTGTTGAGAGCTTCTGCACTTTGTTATCTAGTTGTGATATTTTATAAGATTAAATGCGTTATGTCTAACTACACTGCAACTATTCTAAGCTCGTCTTATAATGCGTCTCCTTACACCTACAGTCAGAAACGAGAACTATTAGGTAATTTGAAAAATAATGCTGGAAGCAGCAGAATTGGACTTTGAATTGAAATTAAACTACTAAGTATATATACGTATATAGTAGTTTAATTTCAATGAATAACATTCGCGTAAACAGAAGACAATATTATTTTAATACATACATACATAAATTCACGCCTGTTTCCCAGAGGGGTAGGCAGAGACTACGGATTTCCATTTGCTACGATCCTTTTATATATCCTTATATTATTTTAATACGCATGCCAAAAATGCAGATTAATGGTCTTTGTACGTTGTGAATCTATTATAGACACCGTCTAACTCATCTTTTAAGGCCACAACTAGAACTTCAGATTATTTAAATATTAAATGTTTAGTCACATTTCTACAGCAGACGAGACATGATTATTTTAGTTACATACTAATAATAATCTATAACGATACTTTTCAATATGCAACAGCTACAATTTGAATACGGTCGTCCATTATGCAGAATAGACTTATACAAGAACACTTTGCTCGTCTGTTCCTCTGAGCTGTAATTAGCGCCGGCAATCCCTGAGCAAGGAGCGGCGTTTGTCTTGCCATCAGACTATTACGGGTGCCATTGACGCTGACCGTATACTAGATACGGCATAACATTGATATTATGTACGTACATTAAACCCAGCATACTGGATTTGCAACAAATATGTGGTCGTTTATTGCATTCCTTAACTTTTACTTAACAAAGATATCAGCTAATTTAACATGAATTATATTAATTAAGCTCAACATCAGTAATTTTACGATAGATTTTATTATTTTTAATAATTTGACGCCTTATCAAGTTTTATTGCCTGATTAATGGTCGACAGTGCTTTATACATATATGCACTTTCTTGTATCTAGGTATTGAAATCTTATTTAAAATATACCTTTTACACTACAGCGCGATTTACAACATAACTTTAGAAAATGTAATACACTACATGGCTAGTCTTCATCTGAAGAATACGATATCTAGACCACTGTATTTAGCCGTTACTGAAAGGCTTTGATAGCTAATGCATTAACACTCAATCAAATAATAAATATAATATATAAAATATGTACAATTGTCAAAAATATACCATAGTAAAAACTAACCTAACTCAAACGTACATACAAAATTTGTTCAACAAAGCGTCTTGTCTAAAGTTGCAGCGCACAGCGGTACTAACAATCACAATTAATCTCACCAATTACTGATATTTGCACGAGAGCTAATTGGATCGCGATTGAACCTTTTATTCAATTGAAACGTTTACACAGCGTTTTGATGAAATACCGCCGAAGCGGCACCGACCAGTGTAATTGTTAGTAAAACATAGAAGAATATTGTGCACATAAACTAAATACCATATATTCAATTTGTGATATATGTATATAATGTTAAATTATTCAGGCGTTTATTATTTTTCGTTTTATATTCTTTAAACAAATAATCCACGGATCTTTCATTATTGGTACCATGTTGGGCGCCATTAATACTGGCGCCCAACATGGTACTGGATTGCTGACTACATAGTTGTATAAATACGAATAGCCGATGAACGAAACTAAATCGTATGGTAAACACATAGAGAGAGGACCAAATATTGAAGTACACGCATCAGTCCACACTTCAGATCCCGCGGGTGGGCTGGCGTGTAGCAGGATGTCACCTCTGTTTGCGCTGCGATGTTCTCTGAAGCGCGAGAATTTAACGAGCTCGGCTATCCGTGTTTATTTACTGCGCAAATATAAAGACATTTTGTAGATTAAATGTCTGTGTACTCGCCTCGCTGTACGTCTGTGGCCATGTTCACGTTTACACTTTGTGCGGCGACTAATAACATAGATGCGAATCATAACTGATGTTCGTAATATTGATTGAATTTTCAATGTAGTCATAAATAGAAATCATTTGATTAATACATGTTTTAACCTAAAATTTTATTGCCCATTTCTCTCTTAAAATTCAATTGACTTTGAAATGTTTAGAAGTATCTATTTAATTTGCAAATATGGATATTATTAGTACATAGATTTTATCATAAAACCGTAACAGTTCTGTATGTTTTGCTAGCAGATATGAGGGCTCAAGCAAATTTATACATGTCTTAAAATTTTTGCAGCAATTATAACAAGCTTTTAGATATAGTGATTTTTATGTTAATCAATATTTTTATGAGCGAATGATAGGCGTGAAGTAAAGCACGAGTCATATAGAACGTTTAATCTGCTAATGTTACAAAAGGCTGGGCGGTCGCAGGAGCCCGATGCGCGATTTACAATTCTGTGTGTGGTAGCAGTGACAGGGTTTACGCTGTCAGCCGTTCGCGGGATTATGCCGTCACACACCTGGTCACGTTCGCCGGCTTAACTCATGTTTCGATCAGATTAATCGCAATAATGGTAAAAGTATTTACACTACCAAATGTTGTTATGGAATTGTAACTCGATTTATAATGTTTAACCTCTGCTATTCTCATAAATGTATAAATACATTCTGCCTATTTCAATAGCGAAATAGTGGCCGAAGCATGGGCTACCTACGTATTGCCTAAGAATATGTCAAATAAGCATCATAGTGTTACGGCAACAGTTTTACGGAGGAATTAAACTAGAATATTGCACTCAACATGTGCTAACTATACAAGGTGCAAGAAGATGAGAGACTAATATCATTGACAAAGCATAGTCCTTGTCTCGCAACGGTCTCGGAGAACCACCTACTGGTAAACACAATAGCATTTTGTCCAAACTTGTGACTTTACGACGATAACTACATTAATACTAATTGCTTCGGTAGCAATTAATTATAATATAATCTAAGTACAATTTAACATGAAACCTTAGATTTGATATCTATCTAAATAAAGGCTCGCAGTTAGTTATAAACATTTATACCTACTTATGCAAAAGCACTATATTACGAATATAATATAGAGCTTTTGCGTAATTCCTAAGTACAAAAACAATGGACATTCCAGAATAGCAAAAAGGATAAAACTGCTTTTAATAACAATTGTCTAGTTAAAATCGGTCTACCACCATCGCACCAGTCACTCGCCACATGGGAATTAACTCAGATTCTATTGTTACTCGCCTACAATCAGGCATTTGAACACAGCGCATCGCCTGCAAATAAGTGTCTGTAGATAAATATAAATTTAAATGAACGTTTCACTTTTTTGTGGCAATAGAAATAAGATAAAAGAATCCTGTCTTCTGAGACATTATAATCTTATTTAAAACTGTCTGTTCCATGTACTGAGAGGGACGGACATTGTGTTTGACATTTCATACATAATTAATGCAAAATAGTAGATATACATACTTTACTATAAGATGTATTTGAGGTATGATTTGCTGTGTTAAGTTATCAAGTATCATAATTAGAAACTGCTGATGTTTCGAATTTTATATCACAGAAAAATGCTTGAAAGATTGACATAAGAAATGTATTCAATTTGTTATAAGCAGAACTTAGCTAATTATCAGTGAATTATCAACTCGCTTCATTGCTTATCAATTAGGGCCCATTTTATGCATAGTTTTATTACCGCATAACAACTAGTTTGACTCACTCCTGAAGTCATAGATGACTTTTATTCGTACCCTTAAACTATAGCGAAACGCACAAAATCTTCACTAGTAAAATATATTCAAGAATGGCAAATAAAACAAAATACAATGAAACAGCAATGAGTTATATATGAAAAGATGACGTTTTACAAAGTCAATGCTGCGAGTATCGGGGGAGCAGTAAGTGGATTAACTGTTTGCAAAGTCACAGACACGCGGCTGAATAGTCGCTATTATCGAGGGACACCTCGTGGAGCCAAGTTTAATATTTCACTTTGTAAATACTAATCTCAAATGATGAGCCGACATATGGAACGGGTAATGACAACCAAGAACGTATCCCTTATCGACCGTTTTATTACTTACTTATATAAATTATGCTCACGCCTCTTTCTTAGAGTGGAAAGCAGGGACTATGGTTCTATTAAATAAATTATGTATTAGTTTTGACTATAAATAGCAAAATGTCAGTATGATTATGTAGCGATCAATGTAACCCTGAATTTCTCTGAGTCATTGGTGAACAATAATTCAGTATTAATAAAGACACCTTATTAACAAAGGCCCATCAAAAATTTTTGCTTAATGATGACATTGGCACTATGAAATGTTAACAAAATTTTGATATAACAAAGGTAACTGGGTGAAAATGATTTATAAATACGTTGGTGTATTCTCATTTGAGTGATGTGTCTTAGACAATTTAGGCAAGTATGTTGTATCTTTATTGTTCGTGCATGTATGTCGTAATGATTCCATGTTAAAATATGTTCGGTAAAATTAACTAAATAAACTGTACACCATAGCGAAGAGCAAATTGTGTAACAAAAATCAAAGTAGAGATAATTGAGTAACTTCAACCCTATCGGAGCTATATAAAGCGGTGTAGCGCGCGACGGCTCGCAGTCGAGTGAGGACCGCGAGCGAGCATGTTGTCTCTGTACCGCGCGTGGCTCGGCCCCAGCCCGTGCGTGGCGCGGCCGGCCCCGCCGCCCGGCGCGCACCGGCCCGTGCCGAGGCGAGCGAGAGTACCTTCCCCACCAGCGTCACCACCACCGCCATCACCATCGTCTACCACCTCCAGCGAACTTGACGTCGAGCGCATCGAGGCGCCCGAACCGCCGAAGCGCCAATCCAACACTGTGTTGGACATAGCATCCTGTGACGGACCTGTGCGCTTCAGCCGGGTGCTAAACGTGGCTTGGCGCGAAAACTCTCCGGAACGCAACTGGCCCTGTCGCCACCGAAAGTCGCAGACCAGAACTACACTTCATTACTATCCTTGCAAAACTTGCGGCTCCAAATTCCCCTCATATTACTTTGTGCACAAACACCGCAAGAGATGCCACGCCGAGGAGAGCGCCTCGGAACCGAATCTACCGAGCCCCGAGCCTGAGCCGTCGACCTCCACCGCCAAGTAACCGTGTCGTGCAGTAGTGAATTCGTACATATCAGTATTATCAGTGATTTCTAACGAGCTTAAAATTAGTTATAATGTGTTTCGGTTTAACTACAATGTTGTTATAATAAATGTTTAAAGGTATGTCGTGTCTCATTTGTACCTTAGGAGATCAACTTTTTGGGAGTCAGTGTTTAATTTAATAATGGTCGTAAATACAATGTGAGAGGCATTGCGTTTTAAACATAATTTATCCAGTTTGCATTAGTAATAAAAAAATATCGAAGTGTAAGAAGTTTTACTGGTTTCATAATTTGGTCTAACTTTTCCGAAATTAAAGCATTCTTTAGAACTAATTCAAAGTGTTTTTAATAATGTAGGTACATACGAGCATTAACATTTTGACTGATTCGATTCAAATTGATTAGATTCACACTATTCTGTAAAATTAATTGCTATTAGATATCTAAAACTATATAAATGAACTTTGAATTCTGCGATAATATTAAATATTATCCATGTAATTAAAAATATGAAATACCTACTAGCCGAAATTTTCCACACAATATTAACCTGAAAAAGAAACAACTCAATACAAAGGCAGCAGGTACAATCAATTCTTAGTCCACTCACCAGTCTCAGGCGTGGGCGGCAGTTGCGTGGGCGTGGGAGGCTGTGCTGGCTGCGGCGTGGGTGGTGCGCTCCCACTAGTGGACAAGGTGGATAAGCTGGAAACTGTGGAGATGCTGGACATCGCAGGCGCTGTTAAGGTCGCCGCGGGCGATGACACTGCCGTTGTTATTAGGCACGTTGACGTCGATAATGTTGCTGATGATGATGATGCCAAACTGGTCGTTGACGACGTCTGCTAGAACAATATTATATATCATCACATTTGTATTTACTAAACAGTATACATACATTTCCTATATACACTAAATGTGGCCACTTGACGTCAGTGCTATAATTGAGAATTTCTTAACAGATGATCCAATGATTTGTTCGACTAGATAATGGTTCTCAGGATCGCCATTCGCAATTAAGCTCTAGCGTCTATTAAACCAACGACGCATTTATGTAAATACATCATCAGTAAACGGTTTCAGGTAAAAGTACATAAAATGTATTTTCTTCCATATTGATCAAAAGTATATACAATCTACTGTAACATTAAATTCACATATTGGCCGTCATATCATTTACAATTTTAAATTTAAAAAAAAATTAAAAAAAAACTAATTAAAATGGGTAGTTAATATTTCGAGAATTTAATGCAATATAACAAAATCTGTTTCCAATGTAATCGCAGTTATACATGTGACTTATGATATAACATCACGCCTATATTTAGTAAGTATATAAGTTAGTCTGATATTTGTAACATTCATATTTTGCCAGTTATGGTGAGGTTGCTGGTAAATGCTATTTTCGTCTGTCGTCTACATTGCGAGATACTGCGCTAAAAGTTCAATAAAAGAAAAACACAATAATAACCATTTGCCCGACCCGAAACCTGGATGCCTCGAAACTAAAAGCTAGGTGCTACAAACAGCGAGTCTCACGTTGAGCTTTCATAGACGTAGCACTTTGTTTGACTGTTGGAATGTGCGTATAAGTAGGTATTACAAGTTGATAAGGTTCTGGATTGACGATGTCTTCAATACAATAACAATTAAAAACTAAATCTAACGACTAAAATAAATATTTACGGATGGATATCAACTTTGCGTTTAGTTTTCAAAATTGTTTACTATGTCAATAAAGACATAGTAAACAATTTTGCTTTTGGAAACTTAGTCACGACTAGGTATATACTTTGAAATGATAGGAATACATTGTTTTTATTCATCATAAAGAAATTTTGCTTCTGTATACTCAGATGTTGCTATTATAAGTATATGTACTTACGATGATGACAGATATCCATCCATAATAACATTAAAAGAAAACATAATAGATATTTAACACTGACGTTGTGAAAATGAGGCTCTCTTGGCTCTGTGAAGGGTCTATAAATGGTTGATAACTCACCGTGACGGGGCTGATAGTGACAAGCGTGACCTCCTGCGTGGTCGCCGGAGGCAGCGCCATGTCGGAGGCTGGGGGAGTAGGCGCGGCTGCCGGACTGCTCACGCTCATCGGAGTCGCCGTCGACGTGACCGGCGCGGGCGGCGCTGACGACGCCGGCGGCGGCGACGGAGGGAGGGGAGGGGTTCGTATTAACTCCGATCTGAGGACAAACAAACAGTTTTAGGATGCTGAAATCTATCTATAAAACGTCCTGCGAATATATTGGCCAAACTTTGACGAGTTAAATTACTGGTGTCACAGTGATTAAATTGTCACCTGACCAACACGATTGCGTTGAGTGCAGCAGGCTCAGCCCGAACTACAGATATTGTGATTGTTAAACTAAGTATATTTGTTAATAATGGTATTATTTTAATATCGCCTAAGTTCCCCACAGGTTTCTGAAGTTACACGTAGCCCGCGACGCAAGTTGTTGAAAAGAAAATATAAACGAAAAATGCGTCAGCGAGTCTAATAGATGAATATTTTCTGTGCCTAAACATTAAAAACCCTGTCTACCTCAGTGACGTAACTGCAGCTGCTATGCATGATATCTCGGATTCAGTGCCTGGTTCGGTTTTACTGTACGATATTTACAGTAACTGCACGACGCCTGAAACCGCGGTAGCTCCAAAAGGCTCGCAGTCTTATAACACGGGACCTTACATACGTAGCTAGTAAATACACTACTAACAAATTAATAATTATTTTATTGATGTTAGATTATGTAAATACCTATGTATTTATTATAAACACAACCGTAGATACATCTATACTATCATTGAACGCGATTAATTATCCTAGGCATTACGTGAATACATTAACATGGAGTAACCGAAAATATTAATGAAGTATAGGCTAAACGCACGATTAATTATAGCCGCAATAAATTACTAGCTAATTATGAAACCAAAACACAATCAGAGCGTAGGCCGGCGGGCGCGGGCGCGGGGTGCATCGCGGGAGTTATGGCAAACATCATTATCTCAATTCGCCTCTCTTTTAATTACCAACTACCCCGCGGGGGAAGGGGGCTGGGACCAGGCATTTATGATTAACAATGGGATGAAGAATTCAATTAATTCGTTAGTGTCGATCTGAACGTGACGACTAATGTGAATTACTCATGTATTTTGGCAGGTGGTATTTTGGATTAAATTCCTAGATATGTAACAAACAGATTCTGGTATTTGTAAGAAGTTACAACAATACATAATGACGGCACTATTCATTAGTTAAGTTGGTGGAAAGCAAACTAACTAGAAGGGAAGTTATCTTTGATAAAGCCAATGAATGAACTGAAATCGTGAGCGCAAGCGATACAGCAGCGAGCATCTTATACGAAAAACGATGAACTAAACAGGAGAGGTGCCAGCACTCAAATTAGAATGGTATGATACAAAGATGATCATCCAAAGGAGTTTAAGTCATTTAAAAGTTTCTTTTAACTTTTACTTATTGTGCAATTAGCTATGCCGATAAATAATAACAAGTGATTAACATATTATTATTATCTATGTAAATGATGAAAAGGGTAGATCTGTCTCACGATCGACGATTATAATAATATACTGCTCCGATTATAAACTGAAGCAATTAGTAATAGCTGAGCTATCTAGTTAACGTAAATGGTACATTGAACGACTACATACTGCATTAGACGCGTATATTTTAGATATCAAAATCTGTTAATAACCAACGGTATGGTCAAATTAACTACACAAATACCTATGTAATTTTATTTTATACTTTTAAAGAAGCTTTCATGAAAATTTGATTGATCGGATCTTAGAGAGAGTAGGTATATCAATTTGTCCCTGACCAAGCTTGTTAAAAAGTATCCTTAACGTTAAAGTTAATGTAGACACAATTGTTGTTAATAAAAATAAACTATGAATGAATGTGTAACAAGTAGTTTTATTTTATACATACATAGTTCCATTCAATCTTACTTAGACTACCTATATTGGCGTAGAGATAGGCAGGGTTGGTTTTACAAACCCACATGTCGCGAAGTATATTTTCAGGATCCATGTAATAGGTATATAGCGCGCTTATAAGAGATCCAAACCCGTACAGCTACTGAAAAAAAATCCAAACTAAAAATCCTAGTAACAGTTTGTCTGTCTCTGAGTCAATCACGAACGACGCTTATACATATTTTCACTTATCAGTAATCTTATATCACGGATTCAAGGAAAATAATATACATATATTCAATATTATTTGACACCAACGCAAATTCCACACATTGAAATAAAACTACTATTAACTATACATGTTATCACGTATAAGTCTTTAACCCACATAGATGTCGAGCACAGATCCTCTAGCGTTTGTAAAACGAGATTTAATTTTTATTTCAACAAAAATCTGAGCCTACAAAATTGCAAACCAGCTCACAGTTAGCACGCTCGGCTGGTATTTGAACATCATTAAAATTTGGCCAATTAATACTGGTCTGGGGTGGTAATTATCCGCACCCCCGCGCAACCCGCGCCCCGCGCCTCGTTGAACAAACACTGAGCGAGTAAACCCGACAATCAAATTAATCTCATCCCCTCGAATAGTACACGCCGCACCGAACTCAAAGCGACGATTTTCCCTTTTTGTGTATTTATTTTATATTTTTTTATTTGTTTTACACGGAATGATGGATACGACCACACAGAAAATATTTTCAAAACGATTTCATTTTTGATTTCGACTTTTATACTTTTACTACATTTTCATGTTAAAAGTACCTATTTAATATTACTAATCTTTCCATATGTCTTCGCAAAGATAATATTATAAACAAATAAATAAAGAAATATAGTATATGTCGACCGGATTTTTAATTATCAGATTTGCCATACAAGATTGTCAAAACGAAATATATTGTTTAAATACGGCTTAATAAAAAAATACTTAGTAAATTAATAGCTTCTACATTTTATAACACAAACGATAAAATAACGATACATCAAAGAACTCCATTAAAAGATTCATCACTTACGAACAGGACTAAAATCAAACGATGGAAAGTCGTCATATTTTTTTTGCCGTTCCACTTCCCCCGTGGCTACGTATTTCGTTTTCTCGATTGATAGATGCTTTTAATTAAGGCAATTAGAAAGATGGGTTGGCCCTGTGTTTGCGTAAAAATCTAAACAAGCCGTGTCGGGAGAAACGGCGGTGTTAGTGATGTGCTGATTTCTGTCGATATCGTTGATTTAACGAGATCCACAGGTATTTAGTTTCTGTACATAAATACCTATTCGTAATCGGTTATAAAATAATCAATATTTTTGTTCGTCAAAATTATATATATGTAGATAAAAGTATTCATATTTTACATATTCATATTAAAAAAATTAGATAATGATGTAAATAAAAAATGTCTTACTGCAGTGTGATTTAATTTGGACACATTACAATTTAATTCAGGTCTACATAGCTGAAGTCAGTACTATAAAAACTCCATCAATAATCGAGTTAGAATGAATATTCTGGTAATATTTAAGTTATCGATAATACAATACTTGTTCCCATCCCGTATGCTGATTGGATCCGGGCCTGATTCCCGCGGGAGTCTTGTGCAAATAATCACCGGAGTGATTGTCAACACACGCACACACAACACACGGGACCATTATTACTACATATTTCTCTTTTCAGGATACTCGGCCTAAAAGTAAAGAAATATCCTTATGATTAGAAGCGCGGTCTCATTTATTATGGTCGCTAGCATCTTGAAAGCAAATGCGCATTGAAACTACATATTTGGATGGCCTAGTTAAAATTGAAGATGATATAGTTAACTTGTACCCAGATGTAATGGCGGCACTGCAATTAAAATTCAAATTAAATATTGCAACGCTCTCGTATTTTATTTTTATAGAAAGTTAGTTTAGAACGCTATATGAGCTGTATACAGGGTGATTTTGAAATCGTGTAATTCCTTTTAACCACGCATTCTACTGGTGATATAGAATAACCCTGACCATATTTTTTCTTAATTAGAATAATGATTTCGGCAAAATTAGAGTACAGATTTTTTTCATGAAATGATTTCAAATAGTCATATTTTAACCACCTGACACAATCTTAATATTTTACTAATTTAAAAATAATAACATAACAATAACTGATGTCGTAAATAATAAGGGGCAATAAAAAGGACCGCCCGTTATTATTTACGACATTAATTATTAATATGTTTTTTTATTTTAATTAGGAAAAAAATTAAAATTGCCTCGGTTGGTTAACATATGACTATCTGACACCATTTCACGAAAAAAACGGAATAATAATTTTTCAAAAAAAATAAATCTAATTAAATAAAAATATGGTCAGGGTTATTCTATATCACCAGTAGAATGCGTGGTTAAAAGGAATTACACGATTTCAAAATCACCCTGTATAAACAAAGTCATAAGAAAATGGAATTTGGCCTAATCGTTCTTACACCTAATCTTTCTTACACTGAGAAGAGGCAGTGACCAGCAGTAGTGCAGTTAATACAGGGCTGATGTTATTTGTGACTGTTGAATATGGAATTCTCCAAACGCTTGTAGCGTTTGGAGAATTCCATATTCCAATTCAGCGCAGTTTTATGAGATAGACGAGCAGTACAAAGTTTGGGTACGAAGCCACGATGAGTTTTGATGAGTAAGCCATTGCATTAGACAATATTTAGCTAATAGCAATAGTTTTCTAGGTTTGTAAACACATTTTTAGAACGCGTAACCGAATTACAAAGCAACCTTGCAGCCTTGCCAGTAAGATAAGAAATGTATACTATTAATAATCATGGTAATTACATTAACAAAAATCATCCTTCTTCACGGTATACTAGAATCGCATAAATATCTCTATCCTCTAATAAAACTATTCGGTGATATGTTACGGAGACCGTTAACTAAACGTATGGATAAAGAATTTAAATAGTCACACGTGAAATTTTATTTCTTGACCCTGATTGAGTTTTTGTAAGACATAATAAAAACGCAGTTCTAACAAAATGACAATAGAAACTTTAAACTCTTGGTCGACTTCGCTGAACCAATAAAATAAAGCTCTTAAGTTCTCCGCTCCGAAGTCGGAAAGAAATGAAATAAAAATACATGAATTTTAAACGATTAATCTGGTCGATGAAAAATTGAGTTATTCTCATTGTCTGAAGCTCATAAAAGTGAGTGGAGCGCAAACATCGACTTCCAGGGACGAACTTAACTGCTTATGTTTTCCCAGAAACGATCACTTATATAGACGCTGCTATATATGAGAACAAATTCAATAAGCGCTTAAAGAAGAGGCAATTCAAAAAGCTTTGCAGTTGTCGAAATACTCTTTTTAATAAGTAAACTTTAAAGTTACTGCATTCTAATAATAACAAGTACAATGTTTATTACCTATTAATTTAGATTGCAACACGGGGCACACCAATTGCCGTTAGGATATTAATATACCATGAAATCCAAAAAAAATATTAAAAATAGTAAGTTGTATAGTCTGATTCCACCCCTGTTCATCTACAACATTGGAGGGTAGCGAGCGAACCTTTGCTTAAACAATACGTCTTTTAGGATAGAATTTTTGGATCGTTTTATGAAAATTAGATTTGGGAAATAAGTAACTCAGTGGAATTGAATTTTTAATGTTTCTGTTAGCTATTCTTGTTGTAATATAATTAAATTGACATTCTATAAATAAATTACTAAGTAGCTTTTATTAAGTTCAAATAGGATTATATATAAAATGTCACTGGGTAGAATAAAAAGTACAGAGTTACTTTTAGTAATTTATTGTGTTTGAACTTAATTTCAAATTATCTGTTTAATTATTTATAAGACATCTGATATAAGATAGCAGCTGAAGCCGGCTCTGCCTATCCAATACACAAAAAAGTGGGACGATAAGTACCTACTTTTAACAAGTTATGGCAATTAGTCAATATGATTTGTTTATTTACGAGTTTCTAAACACGGTTTATCTCCTATTTCTACAGTTTTAAGAACCACTTATATAAAAATCTAGTCTAATTAACGTAAATAAATAATTAGCTTTATTATTTTTTTAAGCCTTATTTTTTTAATTACTCTTCCAACTTTACTGCAAATAAATACTCAACTATAGAGTGGATTTTGTGAAACAGCAGTGTTTTATTACTCGCCATTAAAACGAATGGGGATAATATCATAATGAGGAGATGATATGAAGGCCACAGCAGCACCTGACGACCAGTATAACGTAATGGAGTGTAACAACAACCCGGAGCTGCTCATTCACTTAGAGCACATTATAAGTACAAACAGGGAAAATCTCCCGG
This sequence comes from Catocala nupta, assembly GCA_963675205.1. Lineage (NCBI taxonomy): Eukaryota > Metazoa > Arthropoda > Insecta > Lepidoptera > Erebidae > Catocala > Catocala nupta. The sequence continues at coordinate 15,509,762 of OY776098.1, forward strand.
TTAAGGAGTGGGGTGCAAAAAAGGCCGGGCGGGCGGCGCGCCTCGCGTTCTCTCCCGAGCTATCGGTGAATAATTCATTGGTGGAGCGGCTCGCTGTTGACACTGTGTAATTAAAAAGCCCGGCTCCACAGAATCGTACGGACCCCTCCGTACAGATATTGAAGGAAAAATTATGATGGTTCACTGTGCAGTTTTATTTCCGTCAGTGTAGGAGGTTTTCGGAGGTGGGGTTAGCAATTTCTTTTGTTTTATACGGACCTAGTAATTATGGAAGTGGTACACGTAAAACTATTTTAATAATAATATTGTAACGACTTGTGATAATTACAATCATAAATGATAATGAGTAATTTAATAAATGGTGCATTTTCATTCATTTGTATATCAATGTTTCCCGCTTAAATTGACATCAACAATTAATTACAAGTGAGAAACGGCAAAGAATTGCCCTAAATCTTAGTTCGAAAAAATTGTATCACGTGACCTTGAATCATCATCATCAAAGGTCATAATCATTTCGGGGTATATCGACTATGCTGAGTCGAATGGCGTCTCTAGCTCTTACGGTTCTTGAGTTGAAAGTTGTATAACAGACATACGGACAAAGCTGTTGTATAAGACGTTTTTCGAACTCTTAGAAACCAAATTACGTTCTGGTTATCAGGCGCTAAGAACGTCGGAACGAACAACAGAATATGTTCTAATCATTGCTTTTTTTAATGACAATATTTTACTACTAGTTACTAGATATACTTGCGGTTATACGCGCAAACCTGTCGTCTCCAAGTCTAACGAATATATAATTATCGCAAGTTTGAAATGTGCCCGTTTACAATTTCACTACTTACATGTATAGATTAAACGATTGTTAAGTATTAATTATGCAGTAATTGAACTAGAATACACTGTAAAATATTTATTATAAATAATTATAATACAAAATCAACATTTAGATGAATTCACGCTGGGTTAATTAATTGTTAAATATTTGAAACGTAGCTTATCCGACATTAATACACCTTGTTTGACTTTATGATAAATATATTATAATGTTGCACAGTTAATTGAAATCGTATAACAAGCCTTATTAACTAGACATTATGACAAACGTTAGAAGTGTTGTTCAAACTATTTAAGGAAAGCAGTGAGTGAGAATGGGTAGGTAAAAGTTTATTGGTAATTCGGTCACTTCGTAGGGACACTGTTGACTCATTAGTTTGGGTAAAGTCACGCGTAAGTATGCGATAGCACCGCGCGTTAGTTGTCTCTCCACAACTACATAATTAGGTCATACTTTCAATATTTGTTTATTTGCAACTGATACCAGTCAATATATCCACATTTATCATGCCGTACGCAAGAAGAACACTTAGTATTGCCCCTATAACTTTAAAGCATACTTAAAAGGAAAAATATGACGTGGAGGAACGATGACAATATCTACAATTAGTTTTATACGACACGTGTAAGAAAGAGATTAAAAAGGAAATATCATGCGTATTATCGATGAGATCATGTGAAGGAGCGACAGGAGGATTAATAAAGATGCACATGGTGATCCGGTGGTCACTAATTCTGCCGAAATGTCAAAAAATTTAATCAGTCATGTCGTGTCGACGGCAACTGTAACTGCTAGCAAAGATTTTCTTTCTTGGCCAAGCGCATTACTAAGCATTTAGAGCACCTAATCCAATTTGGACTATATATTTCTAATCTCAAGAATTCTTACACAACAGTTATTTTTTTATATCTAAAAAATTTACAACAATAAAACAACGGACAAAATATAGTGGCTTTAGTGATCGTCTCGGCACTGTCGCTGCGCCCAGATTGTATATTTGAACCCCACACGATACCAAAAATTGCGTGCCACACAAATAGTTGTTTTCAGTCTGGGTATGTCTTGTGTCTCTTGTTCGAATGTTTAGGCCCTCGTACCACAGGCATTATGCCTAGTACTAAGGCAGTGCCGTCTCAGTGAATTTTTCCGACTGGTAGTCATATTGTAGCCTGTGGAGAGGGAATTTCCCTAATGTTTCCTCCCTGCCATGTCTATCTACTGACTTCTCCAGGGCTTTCAAGGAGAACAACTCAAGACTGATAGGTCGGAATGACTTGGCTTCTTCGTAGTCCGCTTTGCCCGGTTTCGGTATGTACTAAAGTTTTACGTAAGAAAATGCATTTTCCAAGCGCTCGTACTATAGTTGTTCAGGTGAGTTGTTGTGTGTATATGTACTAACCTCTGCGGATGCGCGGGCGCGGCGGGCGGGATGGGTATGCAGGTGACGGCGGCGCCGTCGGCGGCGGGCGGCAGTGCGCACGCGCTGTCGTCCAGGCTCGGCTCCTTGATCTCCGCGCGCGCTGTGGTACCTGCCGGCACGCTCAGATATACTGCCCATAGCACTACTCAAACTGCTCACACACTCTGATAACACAAGTCTCTTAACATCAACATTGCAGGACACCAATTCTAATTTAAAGAGGATTCAAACTGAAAACGCTGTCACTCACTATGACGAGTCACATTTATCTATACTAGGAATTAAAAAGTTTATTTTATACACCCAGTATTAAATTAGAATTTAACTAATTCCTATTGGATTAATATAATATAACTGTATGAGATTATAATCTTATATACATATTATAAATATTAAATGAAAAGTGGTATCAAAGATTCAAATAATAATTATTATGAAATCAAGCTAATAAAAATATTTTTATTTATTTAACTAAGGTACCGTAGCCTATGGACGCCTGCAACACCAGAGGCATCACTGGCGCTTTGCCAACCCTATACGAAAGGAGGAAGTGGGATGGAGAAGGAGCGGAAACGGGGAACGAGGATGATTGTGCCTCCAGCACTCTTCACTCACCGAACGAAACACAACAGTAGGAATACTGCTATTTCACGTCGATATTACATAATATTTTGAAATATCACTTAGATAGAATACATTATATAGTGTTCAATCAAATTAAAATACTAATAACTAGAAATTTAATGAAAAGATGAGTAAAAAATATTGAATAAATAATTTACTAGGTGTAGACCACAAACAATATAAATTATATGTATATATTTACAATATTTTAACACACTCACTTTCTAAATCAGGCACTAACCACGTTTTCACTGTCCTTACACTATAGTAGACTTATCTTACAGCTCATCACTAGTATTCTTAAACTATAATAACAGCACCGTGCTGTCTCACAATGAGTAATAAACATTTTATTGTACACTGAACAGAAATATAGCCTATACATTATGCATTTCAAGTCAATACTATTATATACTTATAATTATTAATCATTATTATTCTTAGAAATCTCTAGACTACATAGTTAAGTACACGATGGTATTAAACAGATTATATATTTATTATTGTAATTTACATAACCACATCCTACCAGCGTGAAGGTAAATATCATAAAAACTGTTTTTATTGATGCATTATTAGAACTAAGTTAGATATAATTATGATCGCTGCGTATTGCGATAACCTGACAATGTATTTGTGTACGTGACTAGGCTAGGTATTTTAGACTATTTAAACAAATATATTGGGTGTATGAAATTAACCATATTTATTTATTTATACTTGTTCAAGTGAAACTTATATCAGATTATAATAATAATAATATAATAATAATATAATATTCTACCACATACACACAACACTATCTAGTCCAAACTAAGCAGAGCTTGTACTATGGGTACTAGACAATGGATAAACATACATATATACTTTTTTTTTGTAAATACATACATATTATACATAGAAACACCCAGACCAAGACAAACACCCATGTTCATGCACACAAATATTTGTCTTGTGCGGGAATCGAACCCGCGACCTCAGGCGTGGCAGTCGGTTACACTAACCACTACGCCATCGAGGCCGACATTGGTTTAAGTAGTCTTGGATCAATGTAATATTAGTACCCGACTCTTCCATGGGGTCTTGTTTGCTTATGCTTTTATGACAATTTATAAAGTCGTGTGCTACCTGTTGGGCTACTGTTGAGGGTCATCCGTAACTAAGGTAAATTCTCTTTCAGAGATACTACAATTAATCTGCAACCTGTTGGCAATCACATTTTACTTTTCATCGCAAGCAAAGTAAAATGCACGGACGTATATGATATAGAATAACTCAAATTGTGAAGTAGTTGCAGATTAAATTAGATTTTAACTTATTAAGATAGAATTTGGAAGGATATTAAGGCTTAGGGATTAGTGGGTAGTGGGCATTTTCCATTCCACGACTAATACCAGTTTATGATATAGCATCCCCTCCACACCAACCAGACGGTTACAGTAGAGTGAACCGCTGTACCATCCAGTGCCCGAGAGCACCTTCCTAAACCAGTCTTGTCATCGGGAGAAGTGGGTAGTGGGTAGTCGTGACTAACCCTGTGAGCGCTGCAGACGGGTGGTGACGCCGGCAGGGAGTTCAGGCTCCTGCGCGGCACGCGGAGGGTTTCGCGCCGAGCGACGTTGCCGGGGCTTGCGCAACAACTGCTTGTAGTTCTCAGCCTTCTTCGACAGGTAGTAGAATCTGCACACAACAACCTACTGTTAATAAGGGATAACGCGCTAACAGAAAAGTCACATGGCGCTATATCTTTAACTAAAGTACAGGTCTCGCCGACCGTATGTGCTGCTCTGAACACATACATACTACGCAGCTCGTGGCGCATTACATAACGACATAACGTGTACTCGTAATATACATAATTATAAATTTAATTTACATATTATTAGTATTGTATATATGTACTAGTTAACTATGTAATAAAGGGGGAAAGAAACAAACGATCGATCAACCTTTAGAATTCTACTACATAACACTCTTCGATCAAATAAGATCAAAATAATCTCACTCGCGTCTATTCATGACGCGGTTGAGATTATTTTATAGTGCAATATATATTAAGCACACTTTTCTAAGATATAGAGTTTATATTACATTGTGACCATCTTTAATTATATCTACGAATGCATATATTAGGTACTTGCGTATACTGATTCCGTAAATGTTGTTCTGGACTCGATGCTTATTTATTAGCAGGCCAATGATAACACTGAGTAGAAAATATATAAGATTCTCAAAAACACAATGTCTACAAATTATTCTAGACTCCATTAGGAGTAATGTATAAGACCCACCTGACACAGTCCCTCACGCTCTTCCTGGGTAGGAAGGAGGCGATCTGTCCGAAGTTCTTGGGGTGTTGCAGGTACTTCTCACGAAACAGCTCGCGCTCTCCTTGCGACCACACGTTGCGCAGCTGCAGGTCTTTATGTTCCGACTCCATGTCCATACACCGACCTGTACCACAAACAACATGTTATTATTTCTACGTGTAATTAATAATTAGCTCACTGGTAGAATATTTGTAATCACCTACTGAACTTTAACAGTATAGTTAAAGTTTAGTACTTTTCAAACATTTAATGGACTGAACGTCTAAAGGCAGTATATAAATATTTGATTGATGTAGAATTGTATATTGTGGGTGGGAACCCCTCACTACACATTATAAAATAAAGTTTCCCGCGGCGTCTGTCTGTCTGTTCGCGATAAACTCAAAAACTACTGAACCGATTTTCATTCGGTTTTCACCAATAGACAGAGTGATTTATGAGGACGGTTGAGGTGTATAATTTGGTAAGGTTACCCGTGCGTAGCCGGGGCTGATCGCGTGTTCTGGTATATTATCATAAGTGTTACTTTGTGACCTACATGACTAAACATATTTTTGATATTGATAGCCCATATTTTTGATCTTACTAAAACGTTCAGGTGATTCGATAGAAGCTAGCACTTAAGGTATTCTAGACACACTATTGTATTATTTACTAGTTACTTCAGACGATTTCGTCCACGTTTGAATCGACTTTTCAAGCCTTGAGATTTTTGTTGTTTACTACAAAACGTAAATAAATCTAACATTATTTCTGTACCATAGAGAAGCAAGCTGATTTACATTTCGCAAGCTAGTTTCTTTTTTTTTGTATAAAGCCGAGCTTATTTAACAATTAGAAACATTTCTATTTGTCACGGTGCTGTGAATTTTAAATACAAAATTAAACAACACTTAATCATTGGGCGAACTCAGGGTCTCACGATCACCATGTAATATAAATGCAAATATGCAAGGAACACTTTTATGTTATGGCAATAAATATTTGTTTAGTACCTTGTCCGTCGGCCTACCATGAAATGAAGATTCTGGAACAGATTTACAAGGAAAAGAACACATTTATTTGGAAATGTGTCCAGAATGTTGTTACTCTTGATTGTCCTAAATCCTTTTATAAAGCACTTTGAACAATGGAGTAATGTCATTTTGAAAGAATGATCTCCGAAGACACTTTGGCCGTGAGTTTCCTGCGGATTTCTTTTCATAGGCTCAACCCTTTGTCTGAACCTAGCGACTAATCTAAATGTAGCTTCAGTAATTTAGTAAACTCAGTAACCTATATATTTTGACGTCATAAGTGTTACTCTGTGACCTAAACGAATAAATGAATTTTGAATGTCGACTTTATTGCAAGTAATTTCGGTTCGGGGCGAAGTTTCGGATAGACATTTAGACGGGAGAGCAGGTTCGGTCGAGCGACGGTACTGACGGTTGGTGTCGACGTAGACGGGCGTGGCGTCGGAGGGGTCGCGCAGCAGCGGCGGCACGACGGTGAGCGAGCGCATCTTCTTGTCCTCGTGCTCCTGCTCGTGCAGCCCGTCGGCGATCTCCTCCAGCTCGGCCTCGGACTTGACGCGCGCGCCCAGCCGGTTGAAGCGCTCGCGCTCCTCGCGCGCCTTGCGCAGCTCCGGGAACACCTGCCGACATTGTGACGCGTCAGTTCAGCGCCGTCGACTACTATATTATAATCGGGGCGGAACGATTACAGTTCCGATGGCTATAATCGGACATCTAAGTTTATTTATTCTTCCAACATACATTATCATTACAAAACACCAGACCTATGACGATGTAAGTATATACAAAGAATAGAAAACAGTATTCTATACTTGTATTAGTTATGACCTTCGAGGATACACCTTCGTACCGAATTCATCTTCTCGATTAAATCAATATATTTATACTCAAATACACGTTTAATTGAAGTTTAACATGTAACGTTCTCATACTGTTCATGTGATTATAGATTCGCTTACATACATATAAAATACATTTCTAAATATGTTAAGACTCTTTTAAAAGAACCACTAATACAATAGAGCAACTTGAAAAATTTAAAATTACTTACTTGAAATATAAATGGTAAAGTGAACCCAATGAATGAACAAGACAAAAAAATAAAATTACAGTATTTTGCAACTATTTAAGATTATTTTTCAGGCGTTGAATAGATCGATCGAAAATCAAAGCCTACAAAATAAAATTTGAAGAAAACATTTATGAAAAGCCTGTCAAAATACCGTAAGGTTTATCTAGTAATTGAAAATCGACTAACGGTCGAACAATAATATGTATATATGTAATATTTGTTAGCCAAGCCGAATACATTGCGCAGCAAACAAAGGTAATAACTTTGTCACAATTTATTATTAAAATAAGGATCCCTATATGTATCCATATATCTGGCAAAACGTCACATTGCAACATACATATTACTATGAATTGTGTTTTATATGCATAAACGTGATTATAATTTGAACAGATTAATGAACCATAAGCAATGATCCGTCGCATACGTCACTTGATGTTATTGTTGTATTATAGTGAACGTAAACAAGCTCAGCGTGGTCGGTGTGACTCAATGTACATTATACTTGGCGATTGTCCCTCGCGTTATCATCACATGTCACCGTACGCACTATGATTCATGTAATGGCTATTAACACTAATACCATGAAGGTAAACTGAGTGTAGTATACATTTTTAATCATTCGTCGGATTATATTAATCATGACCCTTATGTTCCTTTTTATTAATTAAGAATATTGTTGGTTGAAAAATACTTCCATTCGGGACCTCGTCTGCGGCCATGGGTAGCTACAATTTATACTAAGTGCCTACCAAAATAAGCTACAATTTACGCGATAAATAAACTGCTAATAAATGAAATTATTGCCAATAACCATGATGGTTAATCAGTGTTAGGCCGTTGAGATACAAACCGTGTCTAACGCCTAAGCCAAGTCAGTTTAAGTGGCCAAACATTTGATATTATATATTTTTATTAAAAAGGAGGTGAATACTTATCAACATCACTAGATGTTTTGCTTATTCAAAATTCATAATATGAAAGTTCAAATGAATATAAAAAAGTATTTACAAATATAACTTTCTATTTTATTTTCTGGATACTAATATTACGATGCTATTTGAGGGAATATGAACAAACATTGCGCATGCATTTTGTGTAAGGGCCTGAATGGTATGGATCATAATGGATAAAGCAGTAAACGCACCTTCTCAAAAAATTCTCTGTTCCGCGCGTCCTTGGTCTTCCTTTTTTGTCCCTGTTCTATCCTCTCTACTCGTTTTAACCACTCTGCTGCTCTTCTGCTATATGCTTCCGCTAACGCATCCTCACGCTGAAAATAATAAACAACTTGTTAAAAGGATATTCACAAAATACATTCTCCATTTTCAAGATCCACAACATGTGACTGCTCTGGTAAATATGTATTAGTAATGATAATTGGAAATCATGAGTTTTCTCTTGAACATTTTATATTACGGGATATACAAAAGAGATATACAAAAATCACAGCTAAGATGGTGTTTGTTTGTATGTTTTCTGCAACGTGAATATAATGAATATATTGCTCAGTCGTTAGACTCACGAGAGACGACAGGATAGCATACTCTATCCTAATCATTTAATATTTTTACGTTAGTAAGATGATAAAGTGTTTACCTTCTCGGCCTCAAGTTTTAACTTCCGTATGTGTTCAGCAAGTCGTTTCCTAAAGGTCCGGTGTCGCCTGATGTTCTCGTGGTACACCTCGGTGTCCTGCGGCTGGTTGTATAGTGGGTACAGCACGGGTGGGCCCAGGTGCGACAGCACGCAGTGCGCCGCCGTCGCCTGACACGCATACAACACACATCACTACATACTCCACATTATATGTACTACATTACTAATTAAACTATTTTATGAATATTATCGCAGTATATATCGATATTTAGTTATCATAAAATCAAAATACTCCGCGATAAATTCGGTAAAGCTAATTTAATATATATTTTGTAACATTCGCATAAACATAAAAATATAACAGTTAGAGAAATGTTCACATGCAAACAGATATTATAAAAATAAATACCACTAACAGATACGCCAATTGTATAGCCGCGAATAATGAAATTGTGAGTTTGTACTATAAAATACATGTGTGGGGGCGTAACCCAGTAACACAGAGATCAAGGTCAAACTTCAAAACATCATTTCTCTTGACGTATTCAGCGCGTAGCTGACGTCAACGTCGCGGATTTTATTTTCATATAGCGATTCATATACGCTATGTGAACAATCTTAATGATATTACGACAGAATTCTACAAAAATAAAATAATAGAAATAGCCGACAATATAAAAAAATTAAAGTGCATCAACTGCTTATAAACCCGTACATTATACCAATAATTTACCAGCATGCTTCAATTTATTTAAATCAATGACTACTAAACACGAAATTCGAATAATAAATAAAAAGAAAATAAACTTAGTACTTATAATAGTTTATAAAACAAATTATAAATACCATTTGCCGCTTATTATCCATGCTGATCTGGGGACGAAAAAAAACATATTGTATCAGACGTTCCTGCCCAAAGTACAACACAAACTTACTAAGTAATCATTGTTATTTAACACTAATAAACAATACTAAGTTGACTACTATATATTAAACATATTAGAATATGCGTTACTATCAAACCGATCATACTGCATCTATTTCTTAAAACCGCCGGATAAATAATTTATAAGTTACTAAATTACTAAGAAATACTATTTTCTGCAAGATCTTGCGCTAGCGTAACAAGAACCTTTACAAATTTCTCTAGCTATACGTCTCATTAGTGCTTCAGAGAGCAGCACCACAGTCAATGATACCAACGACTTCAGTGACAGAATACCAGTAACTCCATTTAATTCCATAAAATGTATTAGATATTATAGTTTAATTTACGATCTATCAAGACTCTACACGAATTTCTGTGTAATATATAATATATTCTATAGAATCAAATGTCAAAACTGACATTTCTCCCAGAGTCACTGGCCTCTTAAACTAGCAAAGGAAATAATATTTGTACCCATCATATTATGACAACATCGTCAGTACATATAGCAGTCTGAAAGTGTACCCAAGTCATAGCCACTGCCTACTACGCTTCTAGTATAAGTTAGCTCAACTATCAACTATATTTTGCAGATTCTATGAGCATAACCTGAACTATCTGTGCTGCTCATCATATTACTTTCCCTAACAATATTCTTTTATTAACTCCTTATCTGCCAGCGTATCAGGCAATAAAAGAGCATGACGTCTTGCAGAGATCTGATGTGCCAGCATACAAGGTGTTAAGACTAACACTTTGTAATCAGAAGCATGCAAGTATAATTATGTGTAGTACATATAAATATACGAATTATAATTTGATATTTTTATAAAATCATTTGTAACTTACAAATAATTTAAAATTTTAGCAAATTTAAATATAACATTTCAGATCATACAAATGTCCTATACTGTCTACATTGGACCTGTTCAAATCCGCTTATTGGTATGCATAATTAAATAAGATATAACTTATGTAGTTACATACGTCTTTTACATATTGTAACAGAAAGGTTCATAATTGAATTATCACTGATCGCTAACAAAAACTTGATTTAGTTTTGAACTATTGCGTTGTAAGGCCGGCCGTTATAGTTTTCCGAAGATCGATAAACAAGAAATACCCAACAAGAAGAACCCTTTAAGAAAATTATTCAAGATTGTGGTTTTCAAGCTTACGAAAGCTATAACTGTTCACGTAAAACGATACTCGTACTAGGAGGAAACGAGTTGCTGATTTCCCAGGTCCACAATATACGTAATGTACAGGTCGTAGCAGCTGATACAGTATGTATTTTTTATATCCCAAAAAACGTACATGGACATGACCTAATTTTGAAGACCTACGACGATTACCTAAGAATAATTATTGATCATTAATTCCTATAATAATGATTAACTATTCTAACGAGGGAAGAAAACAATGCTTTTGTACATAGCCAACATTATTTACACAAATGTACATAACTATGTATATATGAAACGACGATGTATGGCTTAGTTTAATTGCCTGTTCACGTAGATGTACGATTCATCTGTGCTTCTAGTAAAAAGGGATTCAAGTTAATTATGCGTAGTAGGGGTACAGGGGTACAGCGTATCTGCGTATGTATACCTTGCACCTCAAACTGGGCCAGAAAGGCAATGTACCTGCGTCCTGTAGAATACCGCTGGCAAAATCCTTGTTTTGTGAGTGCTGTCAGCAATATAGTTACCAGTCAGTGTGATTTTGCCTCTTTCCGCTGACTCTACGACTATATGACAACTTTCTATAGGGTTGGCAAAGCGCTCCTAATCTGCTACCTCCCATAGGCTACGGTATGTATTTATGTCGCATTGGTCATATAAAACAATTATATACATACATAATCTCACGTTTATTGCCAAAGAAGTAGGCGACGGTGTTCTGCACGCACTCACATTCCGAATTTCATGACAGAAAATCCCAATAACATTCTCGTGTACAAAATTGAAACCATAAAATTACAAAAGACCTTATAAAAGAATCCCTTTTCACTTGACGTACAGATGTTTAAATGAATTGTGCTTTATGTTTGTAGAATATGAATGCGACTACTAAATTGCATTTTGTCAAAATATTTTTAGAGAATGACAGCTTCCAATATTCATACTAAATGCATTACTATCATAGTATTTATAACTTTCGTCTCGTCGTGTAGGTACGTAGCATCTAATTCATAATGTACAGCAAAAACCTTGTACACTTGTCATATAATAAGTTAAATTACACTGATGCAAATGTGTCCATTTACCTTCAATCCCTAAAACTGATCTGAGTAAGACGGTCGTATAAAAGGAATGGGATGTTATCTTTGCATCATTAACAGAGCACCAGCTCTAAGAACTGACTGGAAACGGACATATGATAGTCATTACTAACGTTTTAGCGTCATTCTCATAAAATTATCTTTGACTTAGACGGACAGGAGTAGGATTTAGTAGATATACATAGATAGCGTCGAATTCTAATCGTTTTCTTACGATTCCTTAACTGAGCGACGTAGGACGAAACAATGCGAATACATGATCTCAAGATGAATCAAGCGCTGCTGTTCTAATTATTTTTAAAATCATCGAAATTAAAATTTGAAAATCTTTTATACCGGTGTATGTTAAGAACAATTACTTAATATAATTTTGCCATTAGTACTATTAACTATTTTATAATTATTAGTGTTAACAGCTTTATCTTGACAGCTACTGCAATTTTACTCGAAATAAACCATAACTTAATATATTATATCGGTTTATTAATTCATTCAGGACACAAGGTAATATTTATGGATGAAGATATTGTAAACTAAGCTAGGATTTTATTAAAAGGATTTGATACTCGTGTATTGATATACACAATAATATAATATGACATACAATACACGAGGCAATATCAGTAGCAAATATAAAAAAATACTGAAATAGACGGTACGTGGACCTAAACTAGTGGCATCACGCATCGCTCCGTATCGCTCTGCATCGCTCACATATAAGAACTCTAAAAGCACAATGGATATATAAGTTGGATATATGTTCGCTTGTATTTAAATACCAAGTTCACGAGGACTATGTATTATTACAGTATGTTTGTTACGTGTGTGATATGAACCTTTTTCCTGTTCTCGGCATAGACGCACTGTGCCAGGCTCCTATGCCTAGGGGTCGCCTCCTCTGGTTCTTCCGCTCTCGCAGGCTTCGACGCTGACTGTTCCAACTCTTCTTGCTTCTTTTTTAGCTTTTGAAGTGTGGAATCTGATAGCGCCATTTCGCGGTCCACCTGAGGACATGCAAATTGAGATGTTAGTTGTAAAATTGTGTGACACAGATTTGTAAATAATAATAATAATATATTTTTGTGGTTGAACATAAATGTGAGCAACAAGAGATGAAGAAAAGTCTGACAAGATAATAATTATAGACAAAATTAGACGTAAACCCTATCTGAGGTATTTTTGGAACATTCTTGGTAAGAAGGCAGTGGGCTCTCTTGTTTGTTTACATGCTAACTACGAAAAGACCAGCAGATGAATCTGTAAATAACATTTTGCTTATTTAGTTTTAAAGTAGAATATTAAACTTAATTTAATTGTTTCTACTTTTACCTTTAGTTTATTATAAAAGTTAAATTTTATTTATACTGATAATAGTATGTAAGCTGTTTGTCGCTTGAAACACAGGTTTAACCTAGTTCGGACAAAGGTCTATAAGTGCACTTTATGTTATTGTTAAGATGCAATTGTAAACTAAGAATTTATACTAAAATAAATATATTAAAGTAAATAAATTAACCAAATAAAAAAATTAAAAATAAATTAAAAATGAAAAGAGACTGATCAGTATTATCTGCGAGGCTAGGGTACCGTGTAACTCAGACACCATGTACTAAAAAGATTGTTTCGGTTGAATTAAGCCCCACATATTTGTGCTGTCTCTTCTAACTAGGTACTATATTTTTATTATATTTTGGTACTGACACGTGTGCATGAAGAATGTTACGAGAAGGAATCAAACAAGATACGTCTCTTGATTGATTTCCTCGTATTACATTCTGCATATGAATATGCTCCTTAGTATAATATGCTCCTCCGGCAGCAGGCTGGTAGTAATTATATAAGATTAATATTACCATTTCGTAGATAAGCCTAACTTGTTATTCATTAAGAGTACCGTTAATTCATGAGCATGCATGGATGGTAAGATGAAATATCACACATAATATGTATAAATTGACTTCACCAATTTAAAATCAAGATTATGCAAGTAACTATAACGTAAGGCGAGCGGCTGTACCTTGGATATTTGTTGTAATAAGTCATCTTTAGTGGTTCTGAAGCTCTGGTCCTCGACTGTGGGTTCTGAGGGCGGGTTTGGAGACAGGACCTCCACCGTGCTGTACGTGTTCACCGGCTCCTGAAATATAATCACATATATCATAAGAATGACGTCACCACATATTTTATTATAAGTACAATAGGGTAGGTTATGTTGCTCTGTTGCATCACAAATATAATTGCTTTAATCCTTAAAATATATACTTTTAAAGGGACGGCTCAAAGAATCGTTTTGTTAGTGTAAGGATTAACCTAAGTCTCCAATACCATTAGCACTGATAGCACTATAATAGCTTCCCTTAGTTCACCCATAAGTAACTCGACTAATATCATATGTTCTATAGATGGAGTTCAGCAGTACCAAAGATGTAATCCTAAAAACTAATTTAATTAATTTATTTATTTATAGCATTAATTTATAGCATGAAATATAAAAAATTAAGGTAGGTAACAAGTACTTAGCCCGCCTGATGTTCCTTTATGGGACTTATTTTAATCGCATTTCTGCCACCGTATAACCTATGCAGCCAGATTCAGCACTGGCAACCAAGGCAAACAACGAGTTTTGACACTCGTGAAGTCCCAGAGAAAGTGTCTTGGAATCCGAATATAGGTAATACTAGTCGTTACTACAAAGCAATAGTCAGGGCGTGGTTCGTAAAAGGCTTGCTTCGTGTCCTTGTAGAAATCAGGACACTTAGCTGAAGGTGTGGAGCCGGGCTGGAAGAAGCCCGGTCCAGGACGCGATCGGCTTATATATCGCTACCGCCGGGCAGGAGGGGAAGGGGGGCGCCAGCCACCACTCCAACTCGCGCGCAGCCGCGCGGTCCGCGTGACATAGTAACAATGTTCAAAGCCTAAGTACTAGACTGGTGTTGATCTGGTTATTACAGTTGGGCATTGACGATCCTACGTACAACTTTTATGGTTTTAAAGATCCCAGTGCACTTAGCTAAGCACAAGAGGTGCATGGTGAATGAGCCACAGGAGCATGTTACTGACCCTAGTATCAACCCTAAGCGGCTGATGGTGCGACAACGTCCTGTCCGTGAGGCGTATCTTCTTGAAGGGCGGCGGGTCGGCGGGGGGCGGGTGGTGTGCTGCGGGCGCGGGCGGCGGCAGGTACGCGGCGCCCAGCAGCGACACGCGCGCGCCGCCGCCGCGGTACTCGCCGGCCGCGCCCGCGCCCACCGCGCCCACGCCCACGCCGCCCACGGCGCCGCCGCCGCGCACATAGCTGCTATCCCTGCAATGTACAATTACAACTATTAACATATACTTCTGCAAAAATCCTTCAGATTGCTCAAGTCTGACAACCGGCATCTGGACTGGCAGATTAACATGATTCTTAGGTTATTGGCTGAAAAAGTTGCAAGCCAAACGACTGTATGATTAATTTAGTAGCCATGTCGTTTTTTATAATATTAAGGGTACGACACTTAGTCTGCCAAACGTTCTCCATATCTTTATCCCTTCACTAACATAACTTAAATAGCATTCGTGTTTTGCCAATCCAACAAAACAAATCTGTATATTTCAAAAAACCTTATTATATGTCAAGTAAATAACTATATACTTAATATTATAAAGCTCAAGAGTTTGTTTGTTTGGTTAAACGCATTAATCTCAGGAACTACTGGTTCGATTTGAAAAAATATTTTAGCGTTGTATAGCCTATTTACCGAGGAAGGTTATAGACTACACAATATCACGCTACGACCCACGGGGGCGGCGCAGTAATCAAAAACGCGGGTGAAACCGCGGGCACATCTAATATTAGATGAAACTCCAAAATAAGAATCCAAACAAATATTATGTACGGCGGCGCAGATATAGCCCCCAGCAAGAGACCAACAAAAGACAGCTAACAATGTTAGAGTACCATTTTTCCAAAACTTGTGAAAGGAACTGGGGTTGTACATCATCAACAATAGCAATACAATCGCGTACACGAGAAGAAGTTACGCATCTATATCACGCTGTTTTGCTCTTGCATACACATTAATAATGCTATAAGGTATGGTGGTACTACACCAGAGACAAGTAGCAAACTATCGTCTCAATCAAGAACAGAGATATGGAATCAAATAAATAAGTAAGTGGCAAAAAATATATCACCTTACCTTTTCATAAGTAGGTTCGTAATCAACCACAAAAATAATCAGCGTCGTTGGTTTACGTTCATGTAGATACAGACTGCGATAATAATTACATAATCGGAGACTGCTTATAACTGGACCCCGTATGTGATACTAATAATCATTAGTCTCTGATAATAATTATTATCAAAACCTACTCTAATTTATACGAACGTAATATAAAGACATGTCACTTATTTTCCGATTTCTGGAATACAGAATCTACAATTTAGATTAGTTTCTATGGCTCACCGACGTACTACCGACAATCTGATAAGCTTAACTCTTAGAGAACTCCAAAATACTTTAAGCAGCTTCCTCTTTTGTGACACACAATGACTGCGTTACATCCGCAATACGGTCGATAAGCTCACACTTATTATAAAAATAGTTGCCAAGATTTTGTTAATTCCACCCCCACGGATTTCCTACCGTGGTATATAAAACAGTAAGTAAATGGCTACCGTTAGTCAGCACTACCAAAGAGCGATCTTTACATAGAAAACATTTGTACGATCTACAAATGATTGTTCGTATACATTGATTCACTGTTATTAAAATATTCGAGTCACATCAATTATCTTTAGTATGGGAATTGATTTTTAAATAGATACGAAGTGAGTAAGTTCTAAATAAAGGGAAAACTAGGGCACTATAGTACCCAAAATTATCATTAAACTATTCAACTAGAATACACCTGTTAAAAATAAAACCCCCTAAAGAGGTTCTTTTCATACTAATATAAGAGGAGAGTTTAAGAGTGCCAGTTCTATATTTATACTTAGTGTGACTATAATTTCAGTTAAAATAAAATATATTTTCCATTAATTCATAATTTACTAACTTTCCCTTGCATAAAACACCACAAAGATTTTGTATAAAAAGGAAATTTTCTTGTGCTATTGATTTAAATACAACTTACTCGTTTTGGAGGGTAGGGAAATTACTGTAAGTATATATTCAAGAATGGACAGTCAATATTTTCTTATTGTTGTCATTTTTGTATGGATTATGAAGGTTGTATTCGTTGGCAAAAACCCCCGACGTGGTCAGACATCTAGATCCGCAACTTTCTGATCTGTTTCTTTTTGTAATAGAACGTGGGACACGAGCAATTTTTAAAGTATCCACTGTGCGGTATACCTGTAATGTCTTGACCAATCACAATTACATCAGCTTTAAAGATATAAAAAAAATACCCGCGTTATGTCTGTATAGCTGTGTTGTCGTCGAGTCACTATAGTCAGCTATTAAACCTACTATGGTCTTGGTATGTAAGCTATGAATGTGAAGAATATAATGTGAGGAAATGTACTATAGGAAATTATTTAAGGTCGTGTCAAGTGCAAGTCCGTATTGCCCATCTATTTTCCTGTGAGGCAAGATGAATGCATATGTATAAAAATATAAGTATAAACATAAAATAAAATACCGTATCAATGTTGGTTTGATTACTACATTAATAGTATAGTTCCCAGTGTATACACAGCTTTAAACTCTATGGTAGAACTACGAACTAGACCTAATAAGTATCCACTACAAATTACAGTAATCATGAATCATATAATTGTTAAATACTGAATAGACCGATCATTGCAGTATACGTTGCTCTTTACGGGACAATGGTACATCCATGTTGGGTACGGATGCATAGTTAAGTATAAATGTCAAACGACAACGACCTCAATTTGAAATCTTTTGCACAACACACAACAGATGGCAGGCGCATAGCTTTTACAAAGAGTAGGTCGACCGGTTCACTTTTATCAAGTTCATGCTTTTATCAAAACCTAGGTTTATCATGTAAAATTATTACTCACATACAAATAATAGATTTCGTTTATATTAGAGACAATTTCTTGCCATTAAAAAAATTTAACAAGATTTTCACCGTCACACTAACAGTAGGTACCTTACCACAATTTCATGTAATTTATAATAATTGCTCAGACATTTGACTGCTTTCAATACTAGAATAAAATAAAATAGCTATTTTGTTGTTGTAATTAGATTTTGACATTGTCATTTTAAGTATTGTGTATACTTAAATTCTTTTTTGTGCAAATTAAGCAAGGGTCAAACATACACAGCCTTGTGTGAAAATAAGAAGTAGTTTCTTATAGACAATATAAAGCCAGGCATTCAAATAATTTCGTTAACTGTAATTAACTCATTAATCACATTCAACATTGCATTCAACACGGTTATTAAATTAATAACACTTAAAGAAATGTCATGTCTATAATCAAGAATGTCACCTGTCCTTACACGTTTTCGTAAACGACGTAGCAACTCAATGAATCAATGTCTTTAATTGGAAGGTGAAAGTTTATTTCACCAAACTAATAGAGATGACGTAATAAATATGGCTGAATGTGAAAATAACACGTATTGTTAGTAATCTGTGGCTGATCGCATGCCGAGTCGCGAGGAAAGGCCAAGGTTGAGTGCGGGGGGCTAACTGTCGCGTAGGGATGCCCGGCGCTACTAACACCGGTAATAATTATACTAAATGACCGAATTTGGTTAAAAAATATCTAATTCCACCCAAACCATCATGTGCAATCGAAAAGAGGGTTGTAATACATTTTAATACGCATATTATAAGTATAATTTATATTTTTTTAATCGTCATGCCGAAGCCTTGCTCGCTCTGACACCCAATCGCTTCGCAGAAACGTAATTTCATCATCAACACTGCTTCTAGTTCCCCGAAATATGGTCAAATACTTAAATCAAACACATTTACTTATTATATCTAAAGTTAACAATGTTCTTTTGATTAGAGCTACTACCTAATACCAAGGAATACAAACGATAATATTGTAGAATAACATCCGTTGCTTTGTATTCGCCGTAGTTATTATATTTATATTATATAACCAAAACTCGTTACCTAGTTTCATTTATCTGAGTGAGTGACATATAGTTGCAGTGTTGGCAGCCCTGCTTGCGCGTTGAATGTTTATTTTTTATTATTATTCGTCGCGCGTCGCGGCCGCCGCTCCACGTGGTGGCCAACGTGGCGCGCTAAATACAGACGCGGCTGTATTGTCGCGTATCGACATGCCGCGGTTACGTCATACTTTCTGTCTATAGCCTAAGCTCACTTTTGTATAACACAGGATGTGATTGCATTCTGTCAGGATGTCATGTTCAGGGTTCAAAGTTATTGAGCGTTTTTATTTTCCAAGTAAAACGGTGGCTTGAATTCGATATCACGCTCAGAGAAACAGGTTTCTTAGTGGCGCTTGTGGGCGATGAATGTTTTAAGAAATCTTTTCACAGCGTTGCTGGTTTGAGTGAACACGTGGCACCTGTATTCATATCTACTAATGGAAAGATACGCTTGTTCTAATTTTCACTACCTCCTCAACTGTTGTGATGACAGCGTACCATTGTAAAACACTGACGTTATGATACCATATTCCAGTCTATGCTTGCCGGGTTTAGTTTGAATTACGATAGATAAGTTGTGTGCCGACGCTTTAAAGAGGATTTGTGGTAACTAAAATGTTCTAAGCATTTGGTGCATTTTACTTAACAACATTATACAGTGTGTATAATAAACCCTGTCCGATGCTTAAAGGTGTTATACAGTAGCTTATTATGAGTACGTAAGTGACCATCCATTTATAAAATCGTTCAAAAAAAATTACTCCCGTAAATTTAATTTATTTAAAATAATATGTTAATAGATTACCCATGGCAACACCGACAACTTCATACATAATACCTAGATATCACTAAAGTTCATAAAGGTTCACCGACGCCGCGTCGCGTTACGCCGCGCCGCGCCGCGCTACGCCGCGCCGCGCCTAACTACCTACGCCTTAGAAAATGTCGCCAAAAGTATGCCACGTTCCGCGTCCTTGTGAAGTTTAGTGTAGTGTTGCTAGGCTGTGCGAAATTTCAGTAATTTAAGGGTAAAAATGCTGATCAATACTGTACTTAATAATATTATGAAGACATTTTACGATAATATAGATTTATTATAATTTTTCTTAGCATGTTTGTTATGAGAGAAACAAGACCTTAATAGATCGGACAGGATTTATTATACACACTATATATTGGAGTAGTCAATAGTTCAAATGCCTTGTTGGTTTCGTAGCATGAACTTAGATCTCATAAGCGTTAAGGCTTAAGATTACAGCTGATCATGAGATCCCTGGGTCGACCAATGCCACGTAGTCCTGGCCATTTCTCAGTAGCAGCACAGAACCTACCAAATTACGTGCTATGACGTAGAACAGTAGTAGGAAGGTAGTATTTACTAACGAAATGTTGTTTGATGTAATAGCTCTGTATAAGTCTTTACCTAAGCATATGACAAGATATACAAGCATATGACTATGTATGTATGTTTTACATATTCATTATGATGGTTGTGAACCGCACCATAAAATAATAAAATGACGCAGTAACAATATTTTAATAAAACACGTGGTGCGATGCCTCCGCGCCCGCGTCGAGGTGATTGAGTTCTCTAACCATCGCGTGAAGTTATTTTTATAGATACGAAAGATGCGGCCTACAAAAAACAAAATTTCGCAGGAGGTGGAACTAATACGAAATTTCCCACGTATTTTTTAATATTTATATCAGTAGCATTGGTGAAATTCTGTTTTTATATCACACAGAGTCTAAAATTTATTATAGCATAATTGGATTAATTCAAATTATTACCGTGTGACCTTAAAACTCTTGTATACTGCAACTGCATTGTGTGGAATAAATCTTATATTTTCACATAGCCGGAATGCTTTTTTGATATACCTATACATTAATTCGACCTTTCCTTTCATAATTATTCAACAGATTCGTGTTAGGCCTATCCTATCAAAGATTTGATGCTAATGATGATAGCTATCATTAAATCAAATTATATCTCTAAATCATAAAAATATATTCAAATTTTAAACATAGGTACATTTCATAATACAAGCCAGTCAGATGACACATCCAAAAATACAGTAACGTGTTAAATGCATGTGAATGATAGTTATTTGTCGGAGCTATCTGACACCTTTCATAATCAGTCCGGTTGGATGCGGGCCAAATGTTTGTTTTCAATAAGAATGCAAGCCCCGATCTCGTCAGCCGAGAACAATAAATTCTGGTACTTACTGTAGAATAATAGTTATAGGTCGTATTGTCATTATAGCTGACATTAAGAAAGTTTCAATAGCGTAAAATCTGTAACGCTTGTGGGAAACGTTCTAACCGTAACCGTGAAAGGTCCCTTTGATCTCTTATAATATAAGTTTATATAACTCACATTTATGATTTACGACTTGAGAGTCGAGCTGTATTAATAAAAAGTATATACTCTAAACCATATAATACTTAAACAAGAAAATTGGTTTGGTTGTGTTCGACTCATTACGTCATCACACTCATCACTTACAGGGTATATAAAAAGTGTTTGCTATCGATGATAGACACTAAATACCATGAGGACTACTATCCACTTAATGAAATCGCATTTGGAGGTATTACAGAAACAAAGATTTAGAACTTTATGTTAGTCTTGGGTAGAAATATAAGTTTCAAGATTATTACAAAACTGGGTTTTATAAGTATAATACTAAAATTATAATTATTCGCACAATAAAATCTCAATCGGCTTTCATCCAATGTACAATATAACTTATGTTGTATAAATAGGGTCTATATTTCGTGTGTTATTGTGCAAAGAAATCTCAATAATTAAGTGTATTGTGTAAAAACGCTGTAATCATTTCCCATGGCGGGTATTGTCGTAGCTAGACGAAAATTACGTCTGCGCGGTACCTTAGCCTGTGTAGGGTTGCTGCCAGACCAACTAATCTTGGTAATGAAGTCTTCTAATAATACCTATAAGACTATTATAAGTACAAGTACCATGACCTATATACACGTAAGCTAGATTCTGTGTGGACTGTTAAGCCATGTTTCGATCTGCTAAGCCTATGACCTAGAAAGTAATTTAAAAAATTCTAGGTATATACGTGCAAGATCTCATTACAAACAACCAATGTGATGTAGAAATAGCAAGGAAGGCATAGAATAGTCTTACAAATGTGAAGTATAGTTTTATAGACACAGTAGTAAAGGAATTGATGATAATAATTGATAGATTTTGTGCTAAAACATTACAGTATCGTTTGCCAAAGCTCCTTGCGTGGCACTATTTCGTATTAGTGACATTCTATGCATAAAATTAACATATAAATATATCACTGAACAATTTGCACTAAGATATGTAAAAATACCTATTATTTGTTGGACGAAAAGTAATCAGAATATATAAAAGATATTAACATTTATATATTGATCCCGAAAGGCTAAAGCGTCGGTATTTAAATGAAAAACATATTTAGTTCAAGGTCTACGATATACATATCACACAAAGTAAAGCATTGCGTAATTGAGAAGTGTTTATCTAAAAAGTCCGCCAAATTTAATAATTCATATAATTATTAAGTACATGAAAATTTAATTTTGCAAAACATACATCTGATATGACGACATAGAGATTTTTTAATAGTCGAGATAGAAAACGTAACGCAAAAACACAGCCATGTTTTTATAAATTACCTCGCCCGAGGCATGGGGCGATGTTCATAATTTTATCAAATATTTTGTAAGGGTATTGTTACAAGAAGTAGAACAGGGCAGGGTACGTTTGCATGATGGTCGGCCTCTGGGTTGAATTGCCACAACATAGGCGATCATGGAATCTGTAAACTAAGGCACGAACACGGTATATTTTGAAACTTACCCAAGATCATTCTAGAAGGCTACAATAAAAACTGACATGGCGAGGTGTTCGGACAACCCTAGGTCGTACAATAGTATTATTTCGTTGTTTCCTTATCTCGACGCAATGTAGTCGGTTCACATTGTTTTGTCGGCAAACAAGAATAATCTGCGTAAAAGTACCATGATAGCTTTGCAAAAAACTTTTAAACATTGATTTTTACGGGGAAATCCCATTGCCATAATTATATAATTAATCTTTGATCATAGTAGGTCTGATATCATGGTCCTAATTACGTACTGTGTTGAAATCGATTCTTAGGACGAACAATTGGACTTTAACCTAATTTCAACGTATCGTCTCGGGCAAATAGCTGACGATGGCTTGCCGAGGTCCACTAAACATAATCAGGTGAACAGAAAAGCTCCCCTACTGAACCTAATGATATTGCACAATTGGGCATTTGCAACATAAAGTTCTATGGATCTCTTTCACAAACCAACCATAACCAGGCCGATTTAGTAAATGCAAATATTATTTAGCAAGTTATTAGTGAAAGGAAGTCTTTAAGAGTTCACAGATCATTTGTCACATTGTAAGCGACCAATAGCTTATGTAATTACTTAAAACATTGTGTCACTTAGACGCAACTGCGCAAAAAACATGGTAAAGTGGATATAATTATGTAATCAAAGAATGCACTAGAAAAGATTAATTCATAACTCATAAATTCATAACCTAAGAAATAACATACATTGTTGATAGTTAATGGTTGTACTATCTATATTATTATTACAAAGCTAAAAGGATTATTTATGAATTTGTTTTAGCGATGCGATAATCTCTAGCACTACTAGATAAACTGTTTTTTACCGCTTATTATCTATTGATTGAGGAAGGTGATATTATCCAACATTACGCTCTGATCCTTAGGAGCAAAGCGGGTGAAATTACAGGACACAGCTAGTCATGTATACTATCTATAGAATACGTTTGCACGTATGCTTACGTGCAATCCTCAAGGTCACTCAGTAGCTAAAGACAATCTGGAATTGTGCCCGGTAGGCTTCAATAAGCTCACCCTCTAATTAATGGAGCCTAGAAATATAGCTGCAATACACGTACAATATACGTACCTTGCCGAGGTTATATGGACGTGAGTACATATACTTGTCTATATAATTATGCACTTAACCCAATTGACTTTATGCTGTTATCGTAAGCTATATACTTACAATACTCTGGCATTACTCACAAATTCTCGACTCTGCATTAAATAAACTGCTGCGCCACTAGCACAAAAGAGGGAGACTAGTTGTTGCCTTACTGTATCACCATGAAACCCTACTCACTGCACTTGAGGTACCAATTGGATTATTTACATTTGAGAATGAGTTACGTCTTAGCCCTATTTTCTAATACAAGACTGCAACCTATTGAGTGGCAGCAGCACACCGGCGACACAAAAGGTTTTCAATTATGTCTGGCATTTCAACAATTGACAAGACAATACGTGCATACGCACGATTAATGAGTATGTATATGTATTTGTATGACTAGTTATTAATGATGTACCTAATCATCAAATTGAGATAAATTTATCCTTAATCATACATTTGCTTCTACAACAAAGCTTTGTAATTATAACTTTAATTTCCAAACGTAATTACAAGTTGCTTTATTGCTTTGCGTACTCAACATTACTGCACATAGCCATGTAGAAAACGGTATTCTCAACTATAACGTGTGAAATTATAGTAAAACGTGCAGCCCAAACGTCTATTATTTAAGTACTGCTACATGCATAAAATCTACTGCCTAAGTGTCTTTCTACATGGAAAGAGGCTAGGCTAGGCCTAGGCTAAGACGATGACCGCCTAGGTCACTTTAAAGTAATGTATTCTGCGTAATTTTTACACACATTGACATAACAAATTTAACTTAAGCAACAACACTTAAGTTAACAACTTTGTTAAAATAAAATCGTAAAAGGCATCCCGTGTCTAACAAATGTAGGTCAGTTTTTAATGCTTTTAACGCATATTCTAACATGGTGTGGCTAAAATATGTTAACCTTTTACGTTTAGTTAAAATATCAGAATTTATAAATAATCAGCTGGTATATATTAAGCCTCTGCTTTACATATTGAATGCATATACATTAGTAAACATTAGCCATCTGTAATATCTTGATAACGGTAGATCTTATCAACGTGACTAATCATTTATGTATCCACTAAATCCTCGAATCTAACAGACTAATGGAGTATAATTAGGCAATTATTGTCGAAAATTATAAATTGAAATCAATTTGAAACTGCCATTTGTTGAATACACATTTCAATAATACACTATTGATAACATCATATCATTTGTTGGTTCTGCTTTATGTAATTATTGTGCTTGCTGAATATTTGATACACGATAACAGAATCTGGCATTGTTAAAACTTGTCAATCTCATAATCAGCCAATTATATTTTATTTCATAGTATATTTATATAGTACTACTATTCTAATTGTAGAGCAAACAGCTCGTGAGATGTGAGCGCTCCTATGTACGTTCAGCCTACCAAGTCTAACAGATAATAGTTATGAATGACAAACACTCGCTCAGTATGCACACCGGGTACCGCACGTGACGCCGTCTGTAAGGACGTGACCAGATTAGTACTATGTGGGCAAAAACTACAGCTTACATAGGCTAATATAGGTACTCTTAATAATAACGTTCAATAATCCAGACATATTGAAAAGGAGAAATGCTGAAGTGGTGGTACATATTTGGTAAAAGTCATCTTCAGCTATCCTTTTTCTTCAATCAAACAGTTTTAATTAAGCAATCGTAATTTTACTCTTGCCCTCGTCTTAAACTTAACTTTTTGATAAAACATTGAATATGGATTTTCCTTCTCTTTCATTCGTTATTCTGCCGTCTAGTAAGTCTTAAAGTTCTCATTACGTAGCGTTTAACAAGTAACCAATTAACTTTCCTCTTGAGCCCTAGTCACCAAAATTAATGTATCTAAAATCCCTCGACAATCACACTTGCTGATCATTTCTTTCGGTTAAAGACAGGTTAAATCAAATTTTAATCAATAGCATTATTACGAAAAGGCAGTATATTTGATTCTGTAAGATGGCTCATATACATATTTTGTCACAAAATTATGAAAATTCAATAATTAATTCGATTTAATAACCTGTCTTTACTACGATTTATTGATAATAACTTTTATAAAATCTTGGCAATATTATATGATTCTTATAAAACTCATTGGAAACGTCGTGACGATCGTGCTGCCGAACATCAAACAACGCTAGCTACGATATTAAATAACAGTTATTAATGTTATCACGTAAGCAGTGCATTAACATGTCTAAATATAATAACAGGTCCGAAGGTGATTTAGAAAAAGATGTTATCAATACAAACGGTGTTAATAACTTCGACGTGCTATATTAGGAAACTACTTATTAATTTCGATAATTGAGTATTCATAAAGACATAATGCGATTCATAATAGCTAAGCGAAAGTATGTTGACGAGTTTATATACAGCAAATAACTATACATTACTGTCAGGCACGGGCTTCCTACTAATCGTTATCGTTACTTATAGCTTGCCATGTCTTGCAATTCACATTTTTTTTAAGAACTCTTACTCGACTTAACGATATTTCCTTTACTGTTAAAACTGGTATTATTGTACTTTTGTACAATAATACCAGTTTTTACCTTTCACGCCTTAAATACTGAAATCAATGACGATTACAATTAATTTTCAAGAGCACTTTACACAGTTGAAGAGTGGTGATGCAATACACTCATGATAACCTACTTCAGTAATCTTACAGAAGTGGCACCAGTCAATGCCAAAACGACCACGAGATCGCGACGATGCCAGAAACGAATCGGATGGCATCGTTACGCTATTGAAGAAGTTTGGCACGAGGCGTGTTGTTTTCTGAGAATACTGGCACGCCAGGAAAAAACCTTCGATTTAAGTATGTTACGTAGACTGTTTATATTTGTATCGAGTGTTTTAGATGACACTGCATAATCTCAATCAAATATCTATTCTACGCTAGAGGTCTGCACAGAGCATTTATTAATTAGTTATTTCCTGCTCGGGTGATATCCGTGTATTTGCGATTTACGCTATGGTTATGACATAGTCCGAATCTCACCTGTATGATAATGCGGCAGATCCATAACCGGGTTGGTGCAGTCGCAGCTGTGCCGGCGGGTAGGGCTGCGGTGCGTAGGGCGCGGCCGGCGGCCGGGGCTGCGGCGGCGCCACCACAGCCCCCGCCGGCTTGCCCCCGTACGCCAGCGCGCCGCCGCCGTGCCCGTGATCCGTCTGCCCGGGCCTGTCGACAAACCACAAAGAAATTAGGTCACAACAATCTTACAAACTTATGACTGTGGTGAATGATGCAGCTAAAGAAAACAATTGCACATTTAAAGCATTGCAGAATAGGTTTAGATTTCTGACTAAATAACTGAATTTTTTGCTGTCGTATTATTACAAATGAACACCATTTTACTGAGAAGAAACGTCGTCAATATAATATAGAAGTTCAAGTAGATGTGCGTTAAATGACTCATACATCGTTGGATAAAATTAACGATCTGAATGAAGACAAAAATTCCTAGAATTCACGCACCAACTTATAAGTACCAAATCAGCACAAGCAGGAAAACTAGGATGCCCACAGGATCAGTGGACGTTATAAGATAATTAACAATACTACTATGAGACGACAATAATTGAAGAAAGTAAAAGCCATTCAAAATGAAGATAATACGTTCGACTGACAACAAATAATTTGTGTCATTGTCTATCTTTTTTTGTAATTATTCGTACAATGAATGTTCCAAAAGTAGGAGTTTAATGTATATATTCAAGGCTTACAATGTTAGAACATTAAAACCAATAATTTATCAGGAAAGCGTATGGCCTTTCGCTTTCGACAGTCAAGTCAAGGCTACCCTAAAACTATTTTACACAGTTTTATATCAATGGTGCTCTACCGCGAATGTCTCTGTACATTAATAATACAAAAAAATCTCTTTAAACTATGCAAATTTAAAAATGTCCATAAAAATACAGCCGTTATTCGTACGTAATAACAATAAATTATGAGACTGGCCGATATCCGCTCGCGAATAGCTATGACGCACGGGTCAGTCACCCTCCGCGATTGTGCATGGATTGTATGGGAGGTTGCGATTAACGACAGATCCATGGCGCTGAGCACCGTATACCCATATCAAACGTTTGATTAATACATACGCATGATTTATATGGGTTTAGGTCACTTGTGTAGCGTCACATCAGAAATATTGTACGAATGAGGTCAATTATGTTTTTGTATTTGTGTAAAATACGACGAAATTACATGAGTAGCGATAAATTATTTGTAGAATAAT
The DNA here is from genome assembly GCA_963675205.1 of Catocala nupta. Taxonomy (NCBI): domain Eukaryota; kingdom Metazoa; phylum Arthropoda; class Insecta; order Lepidoptera; family Erebidae; genus Catocala; species Catocala nupta. The sequence goes on from OY776098.1 coordinate 15,538,255, forward strand.
TTAAAAGTGATAAATTATTATATTAAATTAAAATATAAAAATGTTGATATTATGCAATTTGTTTATTTTATGTCAATTTATAAGTTCCATACATATAAAAAAATATTATCCACGTGTAGAATGAGGTGCAAAAGTGGGTAAGGTAATTAATTAACATTAACGAATAAAAGGTTCACTATACTAACATAATGAAATATTTTTATTACCCTGCCATAGACCTATAACTTTTTAAGCAGATAAGAGTGTAATAATAACATATAATGGCGAATACCTTTATAGTGACATTATCGTACTAATGAATAACAAAGGCACCACTGGAATTTTAAGGTATAAATAGTATACTTATATACCAAAATGTATGTAGTCACAATAACGGTATGATAATATCATGCATAAATCTCACTAATAAATAGTTCAAAAATAGCGGGTGCTATTTGTAGCACGCTTTAAATAACATCGAAACGTCGCGTCGCCGCTACTATTTATCAGTTACAAACGATGATTACCATAGAAAAAACATTACACCGACACATATTACGATGTACCTTGAAATGTATTGTCTTACAATATTTTTTCTCCTCATTCTATTATTATTCGTGTTTCAGAAGTAACGATTATATTGCGTGCCCTGACTCGACTTTTAGGGATGTAGTACAGCAGTTAAATAACTAATAACATTATTATTTATGTTATAGATGAATGTTGATGCGATACGAAACTGAACCGCACCGTTCAATACAGCAACTTTGCCGATATTTCCTTTTCATACAGCTCGAGTAAAGCCGTATAACCTAGGAATACTTAACCTAGATAAAGGTTAAAAGTAATCTGTCTGCATTATCTTTACGGAGGTCCCCAGATAGCATATCAAACAATATCACGTATGTGATACATACATATGTATTTCTATTATACTGTAAAAATACATTAAGGATAAAGGTTTTTCTTGGCAGAGGATATGGTGCTATTGTTGGTAAAATTTTAAGTGCACACTGGCACAATTTCCAGACGTTCCCGGCCATTAGTCGAGGAGTTAAACCTAAAATATTCATGTTAAGTAAGCTATTTATCTTGCTAACTGTGAAAGTATAAAATCGGGTCACTACCACTACGGGTTTCTACGTTTATTGAGAATTGACGTTACACATTGTTGCAAATTGCACGTATAACGATGCAGCATAATTGTGATAGAGACCGCTTCGCTGACCAAGCAATCGACGTGATTGAGCGACGTTGCACGCTATCAGGTTATCTTTAAGTACAAATAACATTGATATGTGACATAAATAATATATCGACAAGGAAGTTCATGAGCTATATAAATCAACACAAAGCAGCGCTGGTAAATATGTTAATAGTTTTGCTACAGTTATAGTTGATAGGACTCCAAATACAAAATTTGCCAGAAAGTTCAAGGTCCATTTTCACTGTTAAAAAATGGTGATATAGCAAAGCAATAACAAGAAAGGGTGTCCTGTTTAGTATTACGTATAGTATATGTCTGTACAATTTAAATGGAAAACAAAACAACCGCAATTTTCAACAACCATGTGAAGAGAATAAAGTTATATTTTAACTACACGCCGATATTCATTTGGACATAAGAAGAGCACATTTCGAAGCCGGTGAACCGGCTTACTGCCGAGCTACTGGTATATACGGTTACACACTATATTGTATGAGTCATAGCATTCAAAACCAGTCATTCTGTGGAAATACCGACGTAGTATTCAGCGATGGGTCGACAATGGTACAGACACGATAACGCTATCTAACAGTATTCTATCTTCATACAAAACGGTCGGAACGCCTAGAGGTCGGTATACACGGTATACACTCGGTACACAACTAGTCGTGAAATAGTGTCTTATCTATGGTCGCGAATGTGCCGCAGTGACAAACGGACGCACGTGCGATTTGTGAATATTTGATTCAAATAAGTACTTACATAATAACTAAGGCAAAGTGTAACAACAAACTGCAAACAAAAGTATTTTTAATTAAACTTTTTATCATAATGCTTTTCGCTTTTCGTATGTCTCAGTCGAGAAGCAAATATTTTTAGTTACGAGCCCGTTCGCCCCTCAAGTTTCGCCTCCTAGGAGGTATTTTTTAAGGTTTCTTCTTAAATCCACCCAAAAATAGGAGCCCCGCGAAGGCTCCTTCTTTCTATGAAAGGGCCGAAAGTCAAGGTGCGTACGGGCTCGTAGGCATATTTTTCAGTTTCAAATATACAAAATAGTTTTTTATTCAATCTACTTATTAAAAAACACAACATGAGTTTCATTTAACACTTCCTATTTCGTTCACAACAAATTTCATTTTCTTAAATAAAAAGTTAATTATTTACAATCACTAAACTAGAAAGAAACTCAATTAAGTTGATGAAATTCAAATAGTGTGTAGGTGGATCCCTCTCACGTGTTTGCGTACCGTACGGCTGTAGGTAACTATTTCAAGGACAGAGCCGAGTTCCAGTACTGTTAGATAACATTACCGTAGTACAGATTCTGGTATACGGATACATCGCTTCACTCAACTTTTATAATGTATTTGCAGTGAAAGTTATACTACATCATTTTAAAACTGTCAAACAAGCCCGTCGCGTTTAGCGGTGGCGTTTAAATGTATTTCATTTGATCGCCATCGCCGCGCGCCGTTGGAACTATGCCCAGTAGACAATAAAAGGCACGACCGAGTGACCTAAAGATAACTGAAGGAATGTGATTGAGATGAATGTGTTTCCCCGATCCTTCGGCGAGATAGGCGCGATATTGAGAACATTATAATTATTGATGATTTTAAATTAAAAACAAGTAATTTATCGATAAAATTAAAATTAGCGGCGAATAGATAGGTAGGTGATGTTACAAGTTTTAGTTTAAGGCTGAGGAAACTAACAAAAAATAGGTATGGTATAATTAAAAATATGATTGTGCAATATTCCTAAACAAATATATACAGAACCGACTCTATTGCGAGAAACTAGTATAGTAAACCTTTAATAACTAGTGGGCGAACTCGTTCAGTAAATTAACAGCAAGGAATATTTCCCAGTTGACTGAAACTCTGGCATATCTGTTTAGTTTACTCAGCAAAACTAACATGTTTGTTTAAGCAAACAGAGCTGGTATAACAGAATGCAGATGAACAAACCGTCATAGTGGCCGACAGATGTCCATAATGAGTCACACATACATTGTGTGGCGTCAGGTAACTGACTCAGCGCACCTTACACGGAATGGATGCGAAACGGATTTCATATTTAACTGCACATTATAATACGTCGCTAGCTGGTGCCTTTTACCTGCTTCTATCGAATACGTTCATTCTCTGTTGGTAAATCTATTCATTTTTAAAGTTTGTCCTGTTGTCATAAGACGTAGCTATACGACAAGACATGCACAAAATATTAAGTTATTTAGATATTAATCAGAGATCAATAGAAGACTGTTATGTCTTCTTCTATGACAATAATAACGAATATTAGTGACAGAACAAAGAATACGTTTGCATTCTGTCAGTTATCTCCGTAAAAAAGCAGGTCGTACCGTTGTTCTATTTGAATGTGAAGAAAGGACAAATGAAAACAACTTATTTTAGGGCTCCTAGTTTTATGTGAGCCTGGTACATTGAAAGGAAACCACTTTTTCTGATTAAATTATGGTTTATTTTGATCCCTCGCATGCTCTTTTATATCCATTCCTGAGAAAATATAGTAAGAAGTATACATGCTGTATGTAAATAATTCTGCAAGACCTTAATTTACACTTTGGTGTCATTGTAACAGTAAATGCCGAATAGTACAAATGTCAGAATACGTTTAAATAGCATTTAATTTATCGTTGAATAAAATAAACCGCGACAAAATGCGTAAAGTAGTTTTATTATCATATTATTAGCAAACTCAATATTACATACTACAATATTCTTGTAAACATTTGCACGAAGATTATGCCAAATTCCGTACGTAACAATTTATAAATGGCGAGCTATTTTGATTTACGCATGGAGCAAAAATGATCCACAGATGTTATTTAGGGGCTGGCGGTTCTTTGTGTCCGTGATCCGTCCATCCATTACGTACAGATGGCGTGAGGGATCACGCCCACTAACAGAAAGTTAGTGTTAAAAAAAAAACAAGATGCCGACGAATTGAGAACCTACTCCTTTTTTGAAGTCGGTTAAATAGGGTATCTTCACTAACACACACACATGCAATATTTTTCTATATTAATGTAGCAAAATAGAAATTGTAACAAATACATAAAACATACTTAACTATAATAAAAAAACATCACTATAACAAATCTGACGTTCATATTTTTTATGAAATAAGTAAATAGATACACGTTATCGTCTTGTTATCGTAACAACGATAGAGACTGTTGATTCTTAATTCACGTACAAAATTTTAGCAAAAAAACTCGCCAATAAACCTTATTTATAGTGCGATATTCTTAGAAAGCTGAAATAAATTGGCTATTATTAAGCTGCTGTCTTTATTAGACCCGGAATGGGCAATTTGATACAAAATGTGTTCGGAATTTATCTGTAGCCGAGCGGTGAGAGATCGAAGGGTATCGACGCCTGTGACCTAGTTGGTTGCATGCATCATGTTAAAGTTCCGCTTAATGTCATTAAATGCCATTGATCTGTTAGCGACGAACGCCGGACACAAAAAACAATACCTACCCATTTGTATTCTAGGTCGATCGATCTATCTATAACGTTGCTATGCGTGGCAATGTTGAATTATTACATAGTAGGTATTCTACAGCCATGTACAATAATAACCAACAGTAGAAAAGAAAAGTTCAGTAAACGTACCTAGCGTGACTGTATTAATTACTGGTTTATCTACAAATGTAAAAGTACAACTATTGTTGTGAATGGACTGTCTTTATTATTATTTTTTGTATTCAAATCGAGTCATCTGTTCTGGAGCTACAGCGACACAGCTGGACAAAGGGTGGTTCATACTTATAACTCCCTCCTTTTGGCCTCGAGAATGAAAAATAACGTTATTAGCATACCGGCTTCCATTGTTAAATTTTTAAAAGCGACAATCTATATTCCGTCATTTCGTGACCAACTTTGTGAAAATAATACTACTGTAGAGTTATGTTTATTCGTTTCGTGACGTCAGTTGTGCGTAAATCGATATTATACTTACAAGAGACACGAATGTGGAGGCACTTGCCAATAATTACGAAATCATTGCACAATCCTCTTCGAACTACAAAATTGTTTTGTCTAATGTTTCTGTTACGAAACCAATGGCGTAATGTATGCATTTATTTGTAATAGTAATGTATTAGGTATACCTACCTATATTTATCGGTAATGACAATGAGGCTCTTATAGAAAAGGAATATCCAAGGTTGTAGTTCAGACTTGTGGTCCAATAAAATGTATTTGAACGTGGTCGCTACTGACATCTTGGTGAGCATGTGGTCCTCGAACGCCGAGCGGCGAGGCGCGCCCACGCGTGTCGTGGTGTCGCCGTAACCTTGCCGCTGCAACTGTCAACGTTTGACACATCGCCGCTACTCACACTGTCACACTCACTTTAATAGAACTGACATACATTTACAAAGCTACGTAGTTTCGTGAAAACAAAACGGACACATTCATTACTGTCTCACACTAATAATGGCTGTACAACTTATTTTTAATACGTATGTCTCCCATACATTTTAAAAATAGGTTACAAGAAACATATTTTGAAAACCTATTATAGTTTTCCATTAGACGATATAAAATTATATAATTGAAACTCGTATTGAGAAAATGCGAATAATTAAGTTTAGAAAGATACCACCGGTTAATAAATTTATTAACAGTCGTAATAATTTTCTCAAATACCTAAAAAAGACCAAGTTATCGCTTTCTCACCATCGTATATATGCTTATAATCGTATATTCATTGTAATAAGTTTCTATATGAGACGAAATAGGGTGTCCTTGTGTACCTGTATCTTAATCAACAATAATAAATACTAAAGGTGCGACGCGACATCAAGTTTAATAATTGATAATTAAACCATATAAGTGAACATTTTGGTCGCTATTACAATAACGGGAACATAAATTAACTTCCCTGTATTGTAACTCACGTAAATCTTTTGTATGTGTTATCCGATGTAATTAAAACAAATACTAAATTTATTATGCTTATTTCAAAATATCTCCGAAAACCACGTATAAATTGGTTTAACCAGTTATCACTTCAGACGTCAGCGTGCACAAAGGTACAAACGCAAAAAATATGTACTTTATTTTCATATCTACGTCTGTAGATGTAAGTACATAGATAACTCTCATTGACTTACGTCTGTAAACAATAACTTTTCTATATAAAGTACCTTCAAATTATTCATGTATTACATAAGCGACCTCGTACCTTTGTCCATTCTAAGAAGCACCTTTACGTAACTTAACGATATGCGATAGTTTGAAACGCAATAGTATTGTTTGTAAGCAGAATAAACCTAGTCTAGTACACAAATAGATAGTCTATGAACCTAACTAAACCTCTAGTGTCAAGAAACAAACATGGCGCTCTTTGTAACCTATTTACATACATAACTTGCATGTAAAGACTCCAGTGTATTTATTATCTATCAGTTTCCTTATGTGCGTGTGTTATTTACAATGACACTGGTAAATAATCGCTACTGAGTCACTGTCAGTCTCGCTTGATGACTGATGCAATATAATTAACATCTGCTGTTTTGTTAACATTGAATGAATGAAATGAAAACATTCAATGTTGCTATGCCGGATAACACGACGCGACGCCGACCGCGGTCTGTTTTTAACTCTGGCTAACTACTATAAGTCCTTTCTTTCCAAGTACAATTATTAGAACGCAAACAGCAGCACTATAAAATAAACATTCATTCTCACACGTAAAACGAATATCATCAGTAAGCAACAAAAAGGTCCGCGTTGTATAGGTACAAGGTGTCTATGTAAGTATATGTCAAGACAGCGAAATCACCTCTCGAGTCGAGTGACCTTCGTTCGCTAACAAACAGCCGGCTGGCAACGCAGCGTAACGTAAAACCGACGTCCATACACTCATAACTATACACACTGTGTATAGAGATTGGATCAAACAACGTTATACTGTGTATTTATACACATGTATAAGCGCGATGACCTGAGCGCCTCTCGCCCGCGCGCCCGCCATTACGAGTGACGCATGCATCCGAGCCCGACGAAAGGTCATAAGCGTTTACATACAACTATATATAAACAATCTTATTCCTTTGCAACAAGGTTTAAATTTGAACCAGTAGCGTTTATAGGTTAAGTTGCAATTGTAGTGTAAAACGGCGGGAAAGCGTTTAGTGCTTTTTTATTTCTGTAGTGCGGCGCAACACAAGTGCAGTGTACCGAGTAAACGAAAACAGATACTGTCCAGGCAGCGTTTAGAACTGATGATGCGAAGTGCAGCTGGCCGTCCGTCACTTGTCTGTAATATGATGTATAGTCATGCCAAACCTTCAAGATAGACGTTAAAACTACTACAGGAATTACTGCCCACTTTTGTGGCTTCCTTCGTTTGTAAAAAGTACTTATAGTGCATATTGCTGGCGCCTTGAGTGCACTACAGACTTTGAAAGTACCAGTTTTCGAGAACACGTTTTGTGTTGATAAATCCCAGCGACTTCACGTTACATATTTACTTCGTGAGTCTTTCTCTGACATTCTCTCAATGTCTGCATTGTCTGCTCGTGTAAATAAGTCACGGTGTCTGAATGGCACAGTGAGCTGCTGGCCTTGGATAATATCGCTATTTCGCTTTAAGATTGTTTGTATTTTCTTATTACTAGTATTTTATGTTTGAAAAGCGTTATTGTGGAATTTCTAGGAGATCGTCTAAGTAAACTTAATAAATAAAGTTACTAGAATCTTATCGAGCGACCCCATATCTTTTAATAAAGCGTAAATGTTAATGTTAGATACATGCATAAATATTATGGGTTCGTTTCAAAGGAAAACTTTAATTTGTAAAAAGGTCGGCATTAGATCATTTGTCAAAACACACCTTTCGACTTATAAATTTAAGTAATTAATTTTTTTTTTTAATCTTTTATTTTTACCAAAAGGGTTTAGTCATAATTGACTACGACACCCTCATTATTACAAAAGTACAGAAATAGGCTTATGAATTAAATCCTTTTCCAACCATCTGAAGAAGTAATTTTGCTTCTTGCGATGTAGGCGCAGCAAGAATGCTGTTACATTTACCTACATCATTACATCTTAAATCTAATTTGACTCTTTCTGCTTCGTTCCTGACACATTCCATAAGTACATGATAGGTATCTTGAATTTTGTTACAGTCTGGGCAATTGGGTGAGGCCACTTTACCCATTAGATATGCAAAACTGTTTAGCGGAATGTGTCCTGAACGAAGTCGAAGAGTTCTCACTACATCTTGCCGACCCATATTGGTTTGCTCAATCCAGGACATGCGTGACAATGTTGGTTCGATTGTTCTGTACCATATGCCCTTAGTCAATGACCTCTTGTCGTAATATTCGTGCCACATATCGTTACATTGCTTTTTAATTAAGTACAAGACGTCACTGAAAAAGGGCAAGTAATGGGTGTCAATACCATCAACCGTAGCTTCTCGCGCTAGACCATCCACTAAAATTTAAGTAATGCTCTCATTAAGAAGATATTACGACATATAAATTAACATATAATAGAATTAATTAATCGTAAGTGCTATATTTAGATGTTTACTATATTGAATAGGTTCATTTGAAATTAGTTCGTCCTTGCATATGTTCGAGAAACATACGTTGGCAGTTATTAAGTACTAGGTAACTTAAAATAAATATTTGTATATCTTTGTTTATAAACAAGTTCAAGCTTATAAATTCATGGTTAAAGGATAACAGTCGCGATTTCGCCATGTGGGAGCGTAAAACAAAGGAAATGCAAAAGCGAAGAACAAAAATAGAATAATTTCACGCAAAAATACAAATATGTTAGCTACTCGAATGAAACTTTAGAAAGCGTCCATCTCGTCGTCAATGAGTCGACGATGAAGCGGATGTGAAGTTTTATAACTGTTAACGTTCCTCTCAGAAAATAGGCTTTGAAACGGTGAAACTCACACCATCGTAATGTATTCAGATTTAAAAAATGTGTCGGACAATTTACTGTTTCACACTAGCACTGTAATGAAGGGTATTCGTGTCATCGACAAAAACAAACCTACCGACATTCATCGAATGTTCGTAACCAATTAATTAAAGCCCACATTTTCCGACTTTCTAGGCGAAAAACATCTTTTGTACCTTTTTATCGGTATTTCTATTTTTATCTGCATCTCTGATTTATTTTGTATTTTCTGTATGGCAATAGCCATTGGTACAGTCATCGCTAACAGTTACCTGACGCCTTACATTTTCTTTATTTATCGACTAAAAAACCGGAAATCGTACAGGGTTGACGAGATGTGATTACAATATCGATTTGATTATTTTATTATTTACATTGTTGTATGTAAGTAAATCACGTAATGTGTGTTATTGACGGACGGTTTCAAAAATAAACTGGTAAGCTATAATTAATCCATGCGACTAACACGTATTCCTCAATACATGATAATATATAATATGATTTTCTGCATACTATATATTATTATTAACTTCTCGCAGCTAATCAAATAATAAAAATGACGGTGCCTTGTATGCTGTATGCATTCAAGATTAAATACTTAATCAAATGCAATCGGCCAACCCTAGTGGCAAGTTTTAAAAGTCAATAGCTGAGCGTTTCTGCCGTTTTCAGGTAGCTAACGGTGTCTTGCAAATGCATGCGAAAAATACTCAGTGGAATTGGGGTCGTATAAACATCTCGTTGGTGTAGCTGTTTCATTTCACACAATGCTCAAATTTCCTAGTCTTGGGAAGCAATTTATTAAGTATTTTCAGTAAAACATTACTTCACTGCATTGTAGCGAAATGTATAAAATAACTCTACTCCTATTTCCATTGAAATTGGGGTCATTGAAGTTTGAACTGTCGTTGTCATCTCTACTGATTTTCCTTATAAAACTTGCACGCAAAATAATTAGTAATGCATGAATGCAAATTCAGTGACGATGACACAATATTTGTCTTTATTACTATTAAAGATAACAAGTTCAATAACATCAATGCTTCCCGTGCACGTTTTCACCATGAATGACGGCTCGCTTCGCATCGATCTGACTACGTAGTTACGGGAAATGTGCATTTCAACGGGCATCTCTACTACAACTAGAAGGTAATATAGTAACAGTCAGGAGGCGCGATGGGCGGTCAATATCGCCGTTCTGAGAAGCAGCGCGCAACGTACGTCCTGCCGGTTTTACTTTCATTTATGACGTATTTAATCGATTGTAACGGTATCGGCGCAACGCTTACATAGTTTTAATGTAGGTACCTTTGCAACTTTGATACAGGTTAAGCGTTGTTATAGCATAACGCAAACATGAAAATTGTGTTATTGGCATTATGGCCGTGGCTTTAATTGTTTTATAAGGTTCAAGGTTATATTGTATTGTAAGTCAAAAACACCTACGTAATTGCCCACACATCTCACAGGATCTGGAGAAATACAGAGCACAAGAACATTATAACGTCTTCACGAGTAGGATTGCTTTCCATAAATGGCTATACATGTAGTTAATTATAAGCTCCGCGTGGCTGTGTGGTCTCAGCAAACTAAGGACCACCCATTTACTTCCAGTAAGTGTAGTATTACATGGAAACAGGTGTACAGCAACATTTATATTGTGTCCATCTGCTGCTCCCAGAATTATGCATTTTGTAAGACGTCTCTCGAGCGCTCGATAAAACTAATTCTGTGGTCGAAATTACGTACCGTTAACTGATAGCTAGCTACAATAGTTATAGTCATATCGAGCATCCTAGCTTGAAAAATGTTACACTTTTTGGAAGATATTTTAAGGAAGTATTACATTAGTAAAATAAGAAGCAGATTGTACGATAATCACTGGACTTTAAAACATGGCAGGTGGAACCTCGTTGCTTTGTGCACGACTTAGTGTATCCTATGCAGTCTATGTATATCCTATGCATAAATTAATATTCTATAATATAATGTACTAGACATTATATTATAGTCTTACAAGAGCTGCAGGCCTACATATTATTGGCGCCTATATGATCAAGCCGTTTAAGCACGCTTCCACGAGGGCATTATAGCCACTACAACATGTTTGTATTGAAACCTGCATCGAGGCTGTTCTAGAAGATAGTTACAAAATTTGGATTAGTTGAGGCTTATTTCGTGATCGGAACTGTAATACTCGATTTGCCAGGTTGTGTAAGAGTTATGAGGTCACAGAAGTAGTTGGAAGCGTCGTTGCATCGTCACATGTCGATCAATAAGTGTCGTCGACACCGACACTCACTCAGTACGTGTGTGGACTTTGCTCTTCACGATTAGCTTTCAATTAGTAAGCGATAAATGTATTTTAATCACACCCGTATTATAATTATGAATATTTATTGATCATACGACGTATTATTTTCATTCATTCTCTTATTTTAATGAATATTTAGAATATTAAGTTTTTGGAAAAACCACGTAAGATTTATGGAGTGCTCTAAATATCCATACAGGTGATCTAATAACGGTTTTAAAATTGGGCCAATATTCTATTAGAATTACATTTCTTTGAGAATCCATGCAATTAATACAGACCATATTATCCATTCAATGCTTAATAAGGCTTGAGATATAAGTTTATCTTCTCAAGGGTAAAATAACTTGAATCGAAGCAGTACGTAGGTATAAAAACAAATTTAGCGCAAATATAGAATATATTTTATTAGAGTACGTAATATCGAAGGCAGAGTGAAAATTTCAATTCCGCGTCCCGGGATTGCCTCACGGAACTGAGAATTGCTTATTTCTGTATCTGCGTAGCACTCATTACATGTGTGTATATAGTTACTTTGAACATATTCAACTACATGCATTGTATGAGTATTCCCTAGTGTGGTATATACACAAGGTGAATGCCTCAATATAAAATGGCTTTGCATTTTGGCATATTTGATGTCCCATGGTTACAAACATTGTGAATGTCTATCTATGTCTATTAATCGTCTCACACATACTGAGCTGGAATCGTTGCCAAATTGTCGTCAGGACGCCTCATGATACTTCAGTCCAAGAAAGAAGACAAAAGAAAAGTTTAACATGGATAACTCCTTTTAGTGGAATCATAAGGGGTGACAGAAAATCCACCACTATACTTCAATAAAGTATTGTGAAGGGTTTTCTCAATGGTCTCTTATCGTTAAATTCTCAACTTAAAGAGGCGAATTCAATCAATTAAAGATTTCGTGAAACCATGTAATATTTGTCTTTATTGTTAATCTAAGTTTTACTATGAATCACAGGCATCATACAAAGCTATTGACACAAGTTTTAATAAAAATGATGACAATTCAGTTATTCCTGTGATGTAATTATGTCCTACATACGTGGGCCTAGTTTCCTTCCTCCACGCGCTTCAAGCTCATAACAAACGCTATCAAAAGGAAAACTAGAATACAACAGTAAACTAAAATTTCTATAGACTTCAAATGATTTCCAAAACAGTATAATGATCAAAAATCTTCTTCGTCGTTTTCTTCATTACTGAAGGTCGTGTCCGTCCTGAAATGCTTTCATGGAGTCGTAAACCAGCTGTTTCCACAGTGCCCGATCTTCGGCTTTTCTGAGAGCAGTGGCAACTATAAGTTTTTATTTTTATTTTTATACTACTAGTAGAGTAGTAGAGTAGTCAATAAAGTACAGTAGCATTGTTACGATCAAATGAATAAATAAATACAAACAGTAGAATGATCAAATGTAAAAGTATTTATAAGTCGCAAATTTATTTATTTATCGGGATACATGAACAAAATTAATAGATAATTGACATGACTTATAGATAAAATGTCGTAATACCGTTCATTTTATAATCCAAATGCTGGAAATGTAAGGTAAAGATTTTATAATTATTCAATTTCTCGAGCAGGTCTATATCATTTATTGCCAATATTTTAGTTATAAAAATAATAAATAATAATAATAATATTCTATCACATACACACAACATAATTATAATTTCATTAATCGGTTGAAATGCCATCGTATTGGCTTAACATATATTATGAGGAGATTGCTCAGACATATAAAAAAGGCATCGTCCTCGACAAAAGATAATATAAAAACTATTGGCATCTTGGTATTATCAATATTTGGAAATGAAAAAATACTAAATCCGCGTGCAGGCTAAGGCGTGAGGCGTGTGGACGCAGTCATAACTTATTCGTATAGTTTATCGTACATCAAGGGCGTAGTGTCAAAGTCTCGTGTCGGCCGAATCGTGCCCAGTCCGAAATAACCTTCCACCGACTTCCAGCTAGACTAGCAGGTAGAATTAGTTGCGGTCACCTTCGATAACTTTATCGTAGAAACAACGGACATTATTCATTCGACTTGTGACCCAGCCGGCCTGATCGGCGTGCAAAAACAACACTTATCAGCTGTTTATTTTAGGAGTTTTACGTCGTTAATTTTGATCACAATGTGTAATTGTATGTATTAAGTCATACCACGTAGCTACCAGATATTGAAAATGCAAGACAATACTACATATGTTTCCTTTCAAACTGTAATTACAAAACCAATTTCGAAGTTTTATACGTAAAGTAATTTAGTCAAGTGTGACTTGTCAGAAAATACCTTTTGTATGCACATTTTATAAGGGCAACAATGGGCTAGTATTTAATTAATTGTTACGTTAAATAGTTGGATACTAAGTCATTCGATCAGTCGTATATCTCGAAACAACTTACTTACACGTGATAGTTAGCAAGTCTTAATAAGCATATACGTGTTAATTGAACACCACGTTTGGTAAAATTATATACCTTACCTATAGTAATGGTAACCTATGACTTAGCATACAATTTACAATTATGTAGTACCTAAATATTGGCGTTTGGCGAAGGAGCAAGTTTATAACAACTAAATTGTTATGAGTTTATAGATTTGAATATTTTTGGTCAATTAAATTCATACAATGTTCTCTGTCGTCGCAGCAAGAAGTTTAGCCTCTATGTACTCCAAGGAATAATCGTGAGCTAGTGTGTACCTACATATAATTCAGACCAAGTTCTTAATTTGATGACAGTCATTCAGTACAGTATAGCGAAGTCTAACATAAAATATAAGTTTTGCTTAGCAACTTCTGCAAAGTATTTTTACTTTTTGTTTTGTTTTTCTTTTGTTAGTTATAACGTGTATACCTTCATCGTGTCCCAGTATTCCGAACGCTCAGGTCCGGATACTTGGCGAACACCAGGCCGTCACAGATTGCTACTGCCACGAACAATTTAAGTACATCGCTAAAATGTTCGAGCCCACACACCACACGATTGCGTACATGACTCGATGCACGTGGTTTCCATAACTAGGTCGATACATTGCATTGCATGTAACATTTATTAAAATCGTAAGTGATATTGGGTGCATAACTATCGATAATTTTCTAGTTTTTAAGGATCGTGTTCATTGAACTTAACTTTATTTTTCATCGAATTTAATTTACAGTCTTAGTCTTCGCGCGATATATTGTCAACTTAAAAATAAACAAAATGTGTATTGCCCCACAATCCGAAACTGCTACGTACGCGCATTTAAACAATAAACAATAAAAAATTAAAAATATAAAGTCAGCTGGCATTTATTTTTACCTATTGCGCTAGTAGCGCCTTTGGCTGGAGAAAGTGAGAGGTTTGCAACGTTTGCGTCCTTTAACAAACTAAATATTATTATTCGTTATCTATGGTATTAAATATTGCTAAGTATAGTGTGTATTTGTTTAATTTTGGGTTTGTATATGCCTCGCCTACACGTGTAATATAATGACATGCTTTCGGTGTTAGTATTAAATAAAATCGTTTGTTTTGGCAGTAACCTCTGTTAAACTCTGTGTAAATGTCGAATGCCTAAACCTAGCAATAGGGATGTATGATAATACTAGTCTCTTATTACGTATTTACAATTTTACACAAACAGGAAACTTGACAATTTCTTGGTTCTTCAAGATATTTTCCTTGACCGAAAACCTCATGGCTTTGCATATGGCATGCGTATTTATACTTATCGAAACTGCCTTACACAAAACACCATCTATGTAGGTAATCTATCTCCAGTTGCAACTAATTCAGACACAGAAAGTTTTAAGATGATCACAGAAGTTTTTTTTATG
Organism: Catocala nupta; assembly: GCA_963675205.1. Classification (NCBI taxonomy): domain Eukaryota; kingdom Metazoa; phylum Arthropoda; class Insecta; order Lepidoptera; family Erebidae; genus Catocala; species Catocala nupta. The sequence continues at coordinate 15,553,568 of OY776098.1, forward strand.
TGATAGGATGCAAACTAGCAGACGGATCGCCTGCGTAAGCGATTACTGCCGCCCATGGACACCCATTACGCCAGAGGAGTTACAAGTACGCTGCAAACCTTTTAAAAAGGAGTACGCTCTTTTCTTGAACGTTTGTAGGTCGTATTAGTCCGGAAATATCGCAGGCGACAGTTCATTCCACAGTTTAGTTGTGCGAGGCAGAAAATTTCTGGTAAAACGAACAGTAGTGGACTGCCAACTATCTAAATGATGCGGATGAAAATTCTGTCGCGTAGGACGATGGTGAAAAGAGGCGTCAGGGATCAGTCTAAACAATTTCCCGAGGCACTCCCCATAGTAAAAGCTATAGAAGATGCTTAGCGAGGCTACATCTCTACGCAGCGCCAAGGGGTCTAGCCGATTTGAAACAACCTGGCAGTAGACGATTCTAGTCGCTCTTACCTGAATGCGGTCCAGAGGGAGAAGCTGGTACTGGGGTGCCCCTGCCCAAAGATGAGAACAGTATTCCATGTCAGGCCGAACTTGCGCCTTGTAAAGTAGTAGGCGGTGGGCCGGCGTGAAATACTGTCTCGATCTGTTGAGCACGCCAAACTTTTTCGGAGTTAATTTAGCCTTACCTTCTAAATGGCCACGGAACTGGACTTCACTCGATATTTCGACACCAAGTACTCCAATATTGGCTGAAGCAGTTATGGGGATGTGCTCAAAACGAGGAGATACGACCAACGGCAGTTTTTTAGCGGTGAACGCGCAGACTTGTGCCTTTGTGGGGTAAAATCGGACCAAATTAAGGCTGCCCCAAACCGACACTTTTTAAAGAGGTCTCAATTCCACACACGAAACACCGAAACAAACTATTTTTTCGTCTCTCAATGACGTTTTCCCGAGAGATGTTAGCGCGGCCAGTATAGAGAGTATCGCTCGTGCTGCCATCCGCATAACAATGAATGTTGCTAATTTGCAACATATAATTGATATGGAAGAGGAACAGAGTAGGCCATGGCACACAGCCTTGCGGGAGACCAGCATTTACAGGCATGGAGTTAGTAGAGCATTCACCGTCGACTGCGTCCTTAATGCTTCTGTCTGCTAAAAAGTTAGTAACCCATTCGCATAATCTCTCGGGAAGCCCATAGGAAGGGAGCTTCGAAAGGAGCGCCAGACACGATCGAAGGCCTTTGCTATGTTCAAACTAACCGCCAAGGCTTCCCTTTGTCTCGATCACCTGTGCCCAACGATGTCTCAGGTATACTAGAAGATCACCAGCCGACCGACTCTTACGGAAGCCTGGTCACTAAGCAGCTGAAGACCCTCTAGGTACCGTAAGAGCTGACAGTTGATAAGGTTTATTTAAGTAAGGTTGTCTATCTACCTACTGTGTATCCTGTAAGATCAAGTGGTAGGTAGGTACGGGTATCAAGAAATGCGTATGACTAATTAATACACATGGGATAGGAAAAAAATGAAGTATAACAGTAAGCATGGGCGCCGCCAGCAGGGTGGAAGGGGGTGCAGCTGCACCCCCCTGTCAGGAAAGAAATACATACAAAAGATACTTTTTTTCGATAAGCGAAATATATTTAATCATATCGCTGCGCGATTTAAATTAAACATAACCTTTCTCCATATAATATACATGTATAATTTTATATTTTATACTATCCTGAGTTGGTAGGTATTGTTGAAACATCAAAATATGTACGTGTTGCTTCATATTCAAGAAAACTTATGACTGAATCGAATGTTTAAGCTAAGTTAGCTTGCCTATATTGTTTACTATTGAAACTGTCGTCAGCTATTGGCGTGTGACTGCTTGCATATTATCAACCCATTGTAGCATCTTTCAACAAAGCGTGGACAACATTGTTTTACTTTCTAAGTGTCAATGACCTCTATCTAAGAAGAATACAATATAAGGATATGACTCCTATCCGACCAGGATGGAAAGAGATTGTGGTACAAGCGTCAATAACCTCGCACATACGCCGAATAAACGATATCAGGAACTTCAATATTCACAACAACGTATTAAACCGATAAACAGTCGCTACCCATGATAATGCGCACGCAGTTTAGTGAATGAGGTAATTGTAATGTCACATGACTCAGCTCCCCGTTTATGTACACAATAAAAATATAACCAATTATGTATGTACAGTACCTTGTTATGATGTCAATCAACACCTCACCAGTTTGCGTGGACCACACCATAATAAACTATAACACTACACCACACATCCACCTGCGCAGAACCATCTCACGGACGGATAAGGACCTCAATACACGTTCCCGAATGATAACGCGGCCAAACAAAAAAACCGGGGGTCCTAAGAAGGTCGAATCTGGTATTTTTTTTTCTGGTAAAAGCTGGCAACGTCGCACGCTCGCCGGACGGACGCGCGTTCGGCTCGCGCGCCGCTCATTGGTTGAATGCGACGGCGGCCATCACTGCGCGCCGCGCGTTTACCCAATGACGCCGCATCCCGCACGCCCCGCCCACATCCTGTCGGCCTGTTGAATGGATTTCGCGGCAGTCGTGCTGCGGATATCGAACTGCTCGCTTGTGTTCGATAGAACTTAGAAAGATAGGATGATTTTTCGATCAAGCTCACGAGGATGTGAACGGAGTGTCCAGTAACCTCTTGAAGCTTACTTTATATTTTATGTAACAAATAAGTTGAATAGCTATGGATGTAGTGTAGTTCTAATAGGATAAACAACGTAGAAGATAAAATAAATAAAAGAAAACAAAAAGTTGTACAACTCGAAAAACTTAAAAATATGTGAAAATTACATGATTAGTGAAATATATGTGTTGACGACGCGTCTTACATTTCATAATTAGTTATTTAATTCGGTCAAATTCTACCCCGACAGCGAGGACTTAGTCTGTGAACTGGCTACCGCAGCTGAACTTCGTTTGTACCTGCAACAATAAAATTACAAACTAAGATATTTTGATCGAGGTAAAGTGAATAGTGGAATCTAACGTAAACAGCACTTCAACACATACACTAATCGTAGCTGATGCCATCGAGCAAAGTTAATAGGATGAATGAACGTAACCTTATTGATATCAGACTTCTCTTTTAATATGAACTTGAACTATCTAAGTAATTTTAGCATATCACAATCAGAATATTAAGTTGTGAAATAGAAAATCATATTGAAATATTTTATAACATTCATGTGCTAATAAAATTTCAATGTCATCTGCTAAGTATGCGTATTTTTGGAAGCTAAGTGTAGAAAGAAATAGTTCTCTCTAGCTTACTCGGATAATGGATGATGTTAAAAAATATGATATTTGTGCCAAATATCAGCAGTAATGACGCAAAATATCAGTAATTCTGAATTGTTACTTTATTAAGCAGTTGAATAGTAATGAGTAATCGGTGCAGAAATCTCAATTATAATTTACATTAGGTACCTGGCTGAGAACAATCTCATTAGAATTGTATATCGATCTACTAGGTTAAAATGAAACTTTTGCAGGTGAGTGGTTGGTGGAGCAGTATTACAACGTGTATAGACAACTTATATTTATTGTAAGGTATTCATACCATTGCCGCGATGTATAGTTTTTAGGATCATGATCATCATTTTACTACCTTACCTACTAAGGCAAGTGTCCTATTCATGATTGCATAAGTCGTTTGAGAGTTACTTTTAATTAGTTTTAGCAAATATATTAAAATGTTAGACGCGGTGGCCTCATGGTTTAACGATTTAATGGAACCACGTGAAATTTTTTATTACTTGATTAAAAATATCCTTTGCTGCTAAAACGAGCATGGCTTTGTCATCGTAAATGTGTACGATTTTAGAGGTCTTAGCAGGACTTCACAATTGTATGGGTCAAAAAATCCGGATCATCAATTCATCACTATGTATATTCCAATACTAATAAAGAGTTTGTGAGACTATAACGACGTCTCGTCTCGACACGACTTATGGCATTATCTATGGGGTGTAACCTAATGGCAAAAATTTGTATCTTAGCCATGAGGAGGTATGAAGTAGAGTTGTTTCTACACAACTAAACTGAACTAACCTAAAAAAACAATACAATAGAATCTTTAAATAGAATATCCATAGTGTATTAGTGAGACAAGTACAATTTATTTGATAGTCGCACCACGTGGTGGGTAGATAACAGATACGCAATAAACAAGAACATAAATAAGGCCACAACGGATCCGGGTTACAATACTTGCAAAAAAAACGTTAAAGAAATGAGGAAAATGTGCAGAAAACGCATTTTAACTAGAAAATAACTTATGATGTTTAAATAGTTAAGTGCAAAAATGCAACATCGTGTAATAATAATAATATATAGAATACGCACTTGAGATATTCACAACGCACACAATTAAATGTCAAAATGAACTATTTGGGTTACAATTATGTATGTGTGGGTGGATACAATGTAGGTGTATAGTATCTTTGGAATGCGAGATAACGTGAGCGTCTGGCGGCGGCAGCGCGGCGCGGGCGCATGAGGGCGTTGCGCACTAACTCACACACGCGCAAAACGAAAGTGCGCACCACTACATGAACACAACGTCTGTACGCGATGCAAAACAAACTTTTCCTGTTTAAGGCATCGCTCTCTGCTAAACGATGTTTTCCTTGCTAGCCGCCTGTATTTAGAGTGAATACTGGCGAACGCACCTTAGTTCACGTCCTCATGGTATATTATAATTATAAGTCATGAGAAATACATTCTGGAATATCAAAATATGTGTTGTAAGTAGAAGTGTTCTAATTATCAAATTCAAATAATTTATTCTGAGTAGGTATATTGCAATTTCTGTATTTGCAAATTCAACAGTGCTACATTACCAACCTATTATGAGACTGGTAATTAATAATATAAAATATAATAAGTAGCTAAATGGCACGCTATATAATAATTTTTTTCATACGCCCAGTTTAGTAGGTAGTAGATACAAATTGCTCCACACAAAAAAAAATCGGTTGATGCTTGACACATGTCTGTTTGTAAGTACGGAACAGGAAATCAATAAATAGTCAATACGTATACACAACAATATAGGTACTTATTACATTTCACCATCCCGTCTCTGCTAACGGAAAATGGATATCTCCCATGGTAAAATATTTACTATTTTATTTCACGACACACGATTTTTAAGACGTCGCGTCGTCGCTGTAAAATATCAATGTTGCTGTCGTAACATTCATCTTTTAATAAACAGTACAAAAATTATATACCTTTGTCTTTTATCCTATGTTTACCTACAAAAGCAGATCAATTTATAAATAGTGAGTTAGCAGTTTCAGCTTATTGATGACCTAGTAATTTTATTACTTACACTGAAATATTATTTTATTTATCATATTTATATTTCAACAGCAAAATATTCTGGTGATCTGAACGAATTAACAATATATAAGTCGTGTATTAATTATTATAGATTTGTAGTTTTCTAGTTTGGCAGCTTTGGATAGAGATAAATGGAGAGTGGGCAAGCCATTTCTCTGCTGCAAAAAAGTTTTCTTTAGTGTGTCATGTGTACCTTTCTCTAATCCACTAGAATTAGAGAAAGGTACACATGACACTCTAAAGATAAACTTTTGAACAAATTTAATGAACAAAGGACTACCTTTGTTCATTATCGTCGCTTACAACTCTACTACAGACTGGCTTTTTGTTCGCCCTCTGATCAATTTAAAATGATAAATGCTGGTAACTATCATATTTTCAGTTATACCGTAGGCCTCGGAAGTGACTTACTTCTTTATTCATAACTACCTACCTATAACGAAAACAGGAAATTATCGTATTATATTCACCCACTTTAGAAAACATTCGCAGCAACAATCCAATCTTGAAAATATTTTATGTTCGGTCATCACGACTGGATCTTCCGAAGTTTAAGCAGGGGTGTAGAATTAATATTTTACCAGTTATGAAAACACATAGTATAATTCTAGCATGCTAGAATTATGCTCCTATCCAAATAAAGGTTGATATAATTGCCTGATATACAATAGACCAAGGAAATAATATCTGTATGTATAGACGTAAGACAGTAAAAAGTTACTTACTTATTCTTGGTTATCTGGACCTGGCCTGGTAGTCTTCAACTGACCTGGTAACCAGTTTATTTGACTAGAAACGTTGAATCGTTTCTAGTCAAAGCTTGTTATTTTTGCTGATGCTATTAGTGCTTCAGTAAACCTTTCTACTTCTTTAATCTTTGCGAGACCTATGAGATATGACTAATTTTAATCTCCTTTCTATTGACATTCCCATGTTATCAAGAATGGTAAAGCATAGCACGATCTTCTCACAAAACTGGAACAGGTCAATTGCGGATGTGACTCTACTATAAGAAAGATCGCCACAACGTCTATTAAGCAGGCTGCAAGTGTAACTCCTTACCACCAGACAGGCCGTATGCTTCTTTGCCACAAATTCTATTAAAACCTTCCATTTGGTTAACACGCACAATTTTCTTGATCATTAAAAATGGTCCTATGGACACGGATAAAATCTAGAGGTGCCTCTCACGACTAATAGACTTATAGAGGAAAAAGCTATAGGTATTTGCTGACACAAATAACGTCCGAAATGAAATCAGCAGGGCAGGCAAGGTCGGCGGTATTCCTGGAGGGATCGTAATTAATTGCTTTGGGAGGGCGCGTACTCCGGAGGACGGCCGTCGCCTGGCAACCCGAGTGCCAACATGTTCGTCGCTCGTTATTTTTGTAGGTATCTGGTTAGTCGATACTACGAACTCGGCGAGAGCCGTTATTAAAGGCTCTGTGACAAAAATAGGACTAACAGCATGTTCGTATGAAAAGGTTATCAAGAATATCGCATATATACAGGTTGTCCAGTAATTAATGGATAACCTGGAAATGTCTTATAGTGGAACTGAAGGCCGTTTAGAAAAAATATGAAAAACACTATCCTAACTACTACCTGAGATATGTGTTTTTTTTTAATTACCATGTATAACTTTCTTGTATCCTAAGACCATAAATGAATGAAATCCATTGGTTTTTTGTTGTTTTATTATTAAACACTAATTATGCTAATAGATAGACAGTCAAAGTATGCTATGCTAATATAGCTTGTACTATTTAATATACATTCATATATTTAAAAATAAAATATTTTTCTCTTTTTCTGAACGGCCTTCAGTTATACTATAAGACATTTCAAGGTTATCCATTAATTACCGGACACCCTGTATACAGGGTGATTTTGAAATCGTGTAATTCCTTTTAACCACGCATTCTACTGGTGATATAGAATAACCCTGACCATATTTTTTCTTAATTAGAATAATGGTTTCGGGAAAATTAGAGTATAGATGTTTTTCATGAAATGATTTCAAATAGTCATATTTTAACCACCTGACACAATCTTAATATTTTACTAATTTAAAAATAATAACATAACAATAACTGATGTCGTAAATAATAAGGGGCAATAAAAAGGACCGCCCGTTATTATTTACGACATTAATTATTAATATGATTTTTTATTTTAATTATTAAAAAATTAAAATTGCCTCGGTTGGTTAACATATGACTATCTGACACCATTTCACGAAAAAACGGCATAATAATTTTTCAAAAAAAATAAATCTAATTAAATAAAAATATGGTCAGGGTTATTCTATATCACCAGTAGAATGCGTGGTTAAAAGGAATTACACGATTTCAAAATCACCCTGTATATCCGACGAAGTCAACATTATATAAAATCAATCAATATTAATGACATGGTTGATTGCTTTTAAATAGCTCTAGAAGGTACGAACGATTTGAAAACGATATTGTATTGTATTGTTTCGGTTAGTTATCTGACACTAATAAATAGACCTGCAGTTTCTCTTTATGATCACAATATTTGCTTCGAAGAACAAGACATGGGTAATGCATATATTAAGTACTGTAATTATCTTAATATAATATTGCAACATGTTTCGTTTCTGTAACATACTTCAAAATACTCGAAGTTCTTTGCATAACAATAGTCTATCAATAGGTATAAGTGAGGTTGAATAAGAACAGCTGATTTTGTAGCGCGAAGGTAACTCAGTGGAGGCTCAAGGTCCCGGGAAAGTTCCTCTCCCTCCCCCTCCCCTCCCCTCCGGGACAAATTTAATTTAGCACCCGCCCCTGCGGCCGGGCGCGCGCTGTCTCGTGCTCAAATAGCGGGGAGCGACCGAGTTCCCGGGAACTTACGCAAACGTACCTAATTATGATGTAAAATACACGTACAGTTCACAAGTGAGTAGGTACTATGCCTACGAATATATTTTTAATCACTGTAACAATTATTGTTATGGCTGCTCTTTAGTTTAATGACTAATTGAGTTTTGAAATTATGACAAATGACTATGTCGTGAAATGAATGTTATTAATTCCTTAGAAGAAATTCCTCCGCCTTGACCTGTACCATGTCCTAAAAAGATATAAACTAACAATAGTAAGTACTATTTATTGTCATTGAATATATTAAACTACTTGCTATAAGACAAGCTGTGTGTAAATGAATTATGTATATTACAGTAATAATATCTGTTTATGAATAAATAATTAACGGCATTAATAAAAAGACATGTTATTTGTAAGAAACTCGAAACAACTCTTCAATCCCAAGTTTTATTGCACTTTTTATGAGTTCGATTTTTATAAATCTTTTTTTAAGTTCGACTTTGGCTAGCTGTTTTACAATCACATCCATACTTTCTAAAGGCAGTCGTAAAATTCGCGTAAATCTATTGACATCCGTTTTATGTAAGTGAGTCAGCCGCGCAGCCGAGCCCCGCCACTTTGTTGTTATTTTCCACGAGAGATAGATATACCAGTTGAACTGTGCCAAGAATATCGGGGAAACGTATCGTATAAAATGATGTATTATACGGTAGGAGCGGCCGGCACTCGACTCATAGTCACTCGACCGAGCGAGACGAACATCACAATATTATCTCTTGATAACAGATAACCCCGCGATTATTGCTTTGATAAAAATACGCACGCGACCACGTTGCCGCTCCTCTCAACCCGTGCGACGCGACGTTGCCACGTCTCCACGTCGGCGGCCATTTGCAATTCAGATGAGAGCAAGTCAGTTGTTACGCCACACAGTCTCAAAATAAAAACAATGTTTTAGTTATAAATTACGGCGGATCCAATGTGTGTGGCTAATATAATCTAATCAGTCTCGCGTCATTGCACTCATATTATACCTACTTATGAAATAATTAATTAAGTCGTAATCTTTTACACGCGCCATTAAAATTACCACAAACGATTAATGAACCTACTTGTATTTAAATCTCTCTAGTTAAATATTTGGACATTTCCATAGAAACCTTAAAAAAATTATTTTACTCTATCTTTGAGTAAAATAACTCACACCTATTACCTACCTACTGCCTAGGTATCTATATAATAGTGCGAACAGCTTAAATTTATGTTGTATTTAATGTACATGGATATAAACGTCGGTAGATAATGCACATTGCACATAGAAAAAAGTTCTCATGAAGCCAGTCGTTTTTATCGTTGAAAATACTAACGTTAAGATGACTTGAGTGTCTTTAGCTTTACACTTAAAGTCTATCCACACACATCAGGGTCTTGCCCGGGACGTGGACGGACCGTGCCCCGTCACGGGCTGAAAAAAATATCGGTGTGTACATTTTATATGAACTCATTCACACACGTTTGCACAGACGAGGAACAACGGCGGACAAAATGTATTCCGCTAGGCGAAATGAGGTACCTATTACGCAGACAAAGTGTAACTTTATTCTAGTATTAATAAGAGCGGACCGCGGACATTTCATCTGCCATTGTCCCTCGTCTGCGCAGGTTATTCCCAGTTGCCCCCACCGTCGATGCCACCACTGGTGACAAATGGGATTTTATTCCGAAAAAAATCCGTTGACAGTGACGTCTAAAAGTTTTAATTCTCTCGTTTTAATATGCATTTAATAATAAACTACATCATCTATTTAACACCACTTGTGAAAAATCAATTCACATCACTATATATTTAGTTCTAGCATCGCTACTACTGGGGGCATATAAATTTATTTTTCCCATCTGTCACCGCTTGTGGCAACTGAGAACAAAATGAGTGGCCATTCCCAATTGCCACCCCTGGTGACGCCACCACTGGTAGCAAATGGGAATTTTTTTCGGAAAAATATCCCATTAGTCACCAGTGGTGGTGTCGACGGTGGGGGCAACTGGGAATAACCCGTCTGCGCAGGCTCTTAATGATTTAATATCCAGCAACAATAACAACGCAACAATTTTAAAGGCGTGATGTGCCACAAGGCTAAGTTCTTGATCTGAAATTACGCAGTACCTACCTGATTTATACTTATACGAATACAAATAGAAACATCTAGAAATACTGCACGTAAACATTAAATCACAATTCAGCTACAACAGGCTCCAATACTTTTATAACAAAAAGTGGTACCAGGACCTAACAGTAAAATAAAAAAGCGTTTTCAATTCGTCCCACCAAACGCATTCGAGCGTGTTCAACACAGCTATCGGTTCTTTTTTCGATAGGATTTACGTATTTATAAGTGTTACGATGCAAATAAAACTCGCGGTATTTTATGTGGTAGATACGACAAACCAACAACAGTTTTCTGATGCGTATAATATCACATTGCTATAAAAATAGGCTCTTAATTAGTCTCATTAAAACTGCACTTTCGTTCCACATGGTGTACAATATAAAAGTTTTAGGCAAGTCTGTAAATTTAGTAGGTACAAGAATATATTATTATCCAAGTCTACAAGCTGACAAAGCTATATTCAAGACTGTGTGTGGTGGCTACAAGGTACTTGTTTACTAGTTACGTGTCATTCTAGTCGCTGCTGGCAGATCAGGTTTCTGCTCAACGGACGTATAGACTTTCACGAAGCCATGCGAATATCACACATAGGTATAACCTACACGACTTCAAAACTAAAATTGATAGAGCTGCATATTTAACTTGTGCGCTGGATATTATAATGTCATGGTCTGTCTGTTATAACGATAGCTGGTTTGTTGGTTCTAAATAACTTTTTTGGCATATTCGTACATCAATCATCTCAAATGTATAAACAGCTATTAGCAAATCTTCTCGTAATATAATCATTCACCTTATTATAAAGTATTTTTTTATATTTGAGCTTGTTATTTATTAGTCTTGTGCTGGCGAAGTTTCACAGCACGGGAACTTTATAGATTTTGACACGTATATGAACTGACAGCCAAATTTCGTATAATAAGCATTAGTAGCTAATAATCTATTTAGAAATTTAAACGCATTAATACGATGTCAATTATTAATATTCTAAAAATAATATTTATCTTTTGAAACCGAGTTTTATGTTATTCAAAACCGTCCCAACATGGCGCGCGTGACGTCCTATCATTAAAACATCAATTAACTAATCTATAGGTACACTGCGACACTGCGAATTGTTGTTACAAGCTTACCTATTGTGACATGCATGACACTCGAAATATAACTTGTTTTAGGCTTTGGCGCTAGTTTAAATGAAAATATTATATAATTTTTGCAAATTCTGCAAAATTTCTTCTTGATAATAAAATTTCTTACATGTATTCGGTCTACGATTTTATTTTCTCACTAATATTGACTAGACTTCTGTGGATTAATTCCGGTGTCTATAAACATTTCTATACAATGATTAACCTGTTTAAAAGGTAGGCAGATATAATCTATAAATCTTAACTTACTTGCTGTGACACTGGAATATGTTTTTACTTCTATCACATACATAGATTGTGGGTATATAACCAGGATTTTCTCAAACATCGTGCAAATGTCCTATCACGATATTTCAATTTATCGCAACTTAAGATAAATATTTGTTCTTAACGTGTAGGTTAAGAACAAATATTGTGTAGTTTATTTTGTTCATTTGTGACGTAATATGTAGTCTTTGTGCGGCTTCTGCTAGAAATATGTACTTCAATGTGCTATGTTAATTAATTACATTGTATAGCTACTTTGCTACTTGGTTTTACTCGTGTTCGTACTATTATTGCTCGTAACGTGATTGATTTACTAAACGAAATACTAAGTCTACATACATATTGCCAGTCGCCGGCTTGTCTAAGACATTTATGTCTTATTATAACCAGCCACTCACGGGATGAAAGAAAACGTTCTGCTAGAGCGAACGATCGCAAATGGAGATCTCCCATTTTTACTACATCTTTGGGCCTACTTGTTACAGTCATAAAATTGGTGGTATATATTAGAGATATATACTTATTAAACTTCTGCTTTATTTCATTAAAATTGGCAATTGCAATAATGAGATATTTTTATTCGAATGTGTAACTAGGTTAGGTTAGTTAATGGATAAGTTAACAAGTCGCGGTAAATAAAAAATAAAAGTAATTATTATTTCAGATGATTTGTAATGAGAAATTAAACAGGAACCAAATAGCACCGACACTTAATACAAAAATGCGTATAATAAAACAGAATACATCACCGGCGCAAGCACAACCGCGAGAATGTACCTTTGATATTTTGACGTTAAACGTCATTGTCAAACTTGAAATTTGAAGTTTAAAAATCTGACACTGTGCCCTTTTTAGCTGGATATAATTAATGCAGTGTAATTAATTAACATAAAATATTATTTTACGATCGTAAATTGAATATTGTTCTTTGTGATCTTGTGTATTGATAAACTAAAACACATTTTACAGTATAAATATTGATTGTAACTCATGACTGTAACTACAAATTAAGTCGTAACTAATTAATTACCATAAAATATTATTATTTTCTTATTAACCATTGTAAATTCAATTTGTTTTTTATGATTTTATTTAGTGATCAAATGACGTAATGTTGTTGCAGTAAAAAATTTGGCTGTAACACTTGGGTCCATAAATGTGCATGTTCCTTTATACGATGTACCCGTAAGATTATTAATAGTGAAGCATCTAATTATCTCGTATGTCTAGTTGTACAAGTTCGTGATTAGTAAATTATCAATTAGCGACTGCTGATCATGGGAGCCCACTTTTAAAACGAGTTGACCAATATTAACGGTATAATTTACCATAAGAAAATAATAATAATTAATTATATGTTACAACATTCTTAGAAGCAGCATCAACTCTGGAACTATGAACGGTGGATCACTCTCTATTACGATCACCAAAACATATCTGGTGAAATGCGAAAAAAAATCTGCAAAAATTTCGAAGATGATACAGACGGACCTGGTGTTAACGTTACGTCTTAACGTAACGTAACGTATACTTATACTTACCTACCCAAAAACCTACGTTAGTTTAAAAGATAATTATTTGTCCTCATACAAATAAACAACAGACAACAAATTCATAAGTTCAATACACATGATGATGAAAACTTAGGTATATGTACGCTTTTAAATGTGCTATATTATTATAAACTCCAAAAATCACATTCATTTTCGTATAGGGTTGTATAATTTTAAAAACGTTTCGATTCAAAAATAATAAAAGGAAATATAATAATAATTTCTGAATAGTAAGTTTCTTTCAAGTTTTCTCATTGTGAATACTTTCATTCCCTTTGCAAAACATTTAAGTTTCAAAAATAAGTCTCAGTAAAATGAATGAAACGGAAATATTGTAATAGGCTAAAGCATAGTAAACCGCATGGTGGAAATATGCCAGGAATAAGTGCTTTAGTTGTTTCTTATAAACACAGTGCTTCTGCCAACATTGCCGACTGTACTGATCTTTATATAATCTGGCATTGCTGCAATTACTGAAATAAACATTATCTCTGTTATTATTAGACGTGGCGTGACCGAGCCGGTGAAATGTACATACTAACAGTAGATTACTGCATAGCTTCAAACACGTTGTTAAACGATCTGAGCTAAAATCACAATAATCTATTACGGCGTCATCAAAATTAATCTGTTACTATTTTTTTTTTCTAGTTAGGTACCCTCAATCGTTTTCTTTTCGTTAAAGACACAGTTTTATCAGTTCTATTGTAATAATTAGAATATAGAATTTAGAATTCTGAAAGTTAAGTGCCTTAATTGTTGAGCCTTATATGGACTATATTCGAAGTTAATAAAATATTAAGTAATGTTAACTATACTGATTATCTATGTCAATTTAATGCATACCTGGTTACTGTATGTCAAGACAAATTAATAACAACGTTGTATAATCTTACATTCTCATTATCCTTGCATAAAATTACTTTACATTTGTTAACAAAAATTTTCCAATGTTACTCAACAATTTCAAATTAAATACGTACTTTGACATGTTGACCAAAGATTGATCAATCTCTGCGTAATTCATTTCCTTTGCTTATAGCCTTCTTTCACTAACCTCAACTATCATACGTGGGTATATGAAAAAGTTATCTACAAGTGGAGAGTGGAACTCGGGCCTTGAAGAATCCGCAGTCATGTGTTACGTAAAACAAAACAAATGTTCCCTTTACTGATGCCATAAGAGCTATCTCTATGCCAAATTTTAAGATCCAGGTCAACGGGAAGTGTGCTCCTATATATTTTATATAGATATGGATAATCAATGGGTTGCGGCTATTGCAGCTAACCTTTACATTTGGTATTGCTGCAACATGACGTCTTTAGAACACACTAAATTTGTAAACATACTTTATATTGATCTCTGACGGCTTTTCTCCAAAATATCTATGCTGTTTAGGGGTCTTAACTTCAGTATTATACGGGAAAGACAGACATCAAAAAAGTGATTGCAAGATTTCGCATTTCTTTGGTTTTAACTCTACACGTTTTGATTTTAGCCGTAACACTAAAATCCTGTCAAACAAATGGAAAGCTCTACATTCAAGCTGATTATGAATGCTGAGACACCTTTTCAATTTGCAGACGTCTAAAGACTCACCCGTCTTTCAAATAATTGGAACATTTTACCTTTTGACATTGAACTGAAAGCCGAGAATTTCCATTCAGATCGGCAATTCTTAAGCGTACAAAATTCCCCGTTTTTAAACCTTCGGTATATACATACTGATACATAGTTACAACATGTGGACTGCAGTTTGCACCCCGTGCTATAAGTTTAGTTAATAGCGTGGCAAGGGATATAAAATACCGCAATATGTGAATAAATTTGATCCCGGGAGCAAGCGTGGCAAGGGATATTTAGATTGGCGTCATAAATTGCCACCGTGCTACTTCAGCTTTATTAAGATTTTATGTTGGCTTTCGCATAGTTGTATCATGTATCAGCGTAAGTAATGAAATATGTATGCCGTAACGCCGTAAAAACACTGTAGGTACCTATATTCGCAGAAATTCTGACAATATGATTGTACGAGCAAGAGTTATTTTTGCCTTGATAAAATCCTTCGACGCAAAAATAAAGTAGGTAACCACGTAATGCTGCTATAATATACGGTAAAATGAGTTCACGACGGTATGGAGTCTCGGATTGCCTCAATGGATTTGGAATAGACATAAACCCTTCCGCTGACACAAATAAGAATAATCCAGCTAAAAACGGGTTTCGAGCATCTAGCCTTCTGTGTAAGGACGAAAGGATTTAGAGCGGAGATAAAACGGGACGAAGGGGGTACGGAAATCGCGCAATCAACGAAATTCCGGCCCATTAACGCTGCGATCGGAGCACGAATCACCAGCCAGGGACAGCCACTCGGGCACAGGCTCGAGGCTGAAACACTTGAAAACAAAAATGTTTCCAATCATCGATTTTAGTCAAATCCGCTTATCAGTCGTGAGGGATTTAGCCAAGCGTGAGATTACTATTTCGTCTAACTCGGGTTGTTAGCAACTCAGACCGTAAATGTACTTACACCTTACAATTTTCACAGATATTCTATCAGATTTTTCTAGATCGAGCATAATAGTTTTCAAACTGGCTTTATTCTCACGATAATTTCGAAATTGCTAAACAGTTGAAAAGTGAATCGAATCGACATGAATAGTTACGATTATGATAAACTGCATTATTTTTACAAAGAGTACGCACTTGCTTACGCTAACATAATGCGTTCTGACTTTCGCATGTAAGTTTAGTGAATTCATTAAAAGTTTGATGTTGCTACACACTAATTGAATGAATGGTATTTTACGGTTTATACCGCGCCGAACGGCAACCGCGCGTGGCGCCCGCCCGCACCGTGCGAGCTGGCAACACGGCGCCTCGTATCCGTCGGAGCGGCAACCTCGCAAACGGAACGGCAACGTCGCGCACTGATTCAGCAGTTAACATTCAACTGAGAGATAGCATGCATCGATTTATATCTAGTTGTTGTTTTAATTTGAAGGGAATTGAAGGTTATAGTTGTTGATATTGAGTAATCGATGTTCTCATTCGGTGATAGAATAGAGGTATCTAACTTATTAAAGAAAGATTGAGAAATAGACTGCAAGACTAAAGGCGCCATGCAGGCCGAGAGATTAACTGCCTTATATCTAATTCCTTTAGATACATATCTACATAAATAAGCACTAGTAGGTATTACAAGTTATTTTTTCAACTTGAAGCCCAGCTTACAACAAAAAAGATTCGATAACGACGCAAATATTGAATGAAAACAAGTCTTAAATTTTATTAACATAAATGTACGTTTTAACTGTTTTACGCATCTATTACCTATTTAATTATAGCAAGTAAAATTAACTACGCTTACAAGATTAGCAAAAATACTAAAACTAGCACCCTTGGTTACATTTATTTAAAGACCTTCGCACATAATTTGTACCGCTAGTATAGTCATAAAATACTTTTAAGTATAAACAACATTATCAATAACCTGTTTACCGATTACGATTACTAATCGACATTCCTTTTTAATGCCGATTGTTCTCGATGTGACTCACGTAAAACGTTTAATATTGTTTTATGCTCCATAACCTAGGATATTATGGCGATAGTACGTACACGATAATGGCATTTCATGTTTAGATGCCTAGGTTTTTTGTTTTACCCTTTTTACCATTGACATGTTCAGCAAAGCAAGGAAGAATCTATGAGACAAAAAACTGGCAAGAACCTCATGGGCAATTTTTAAACACTATGTACCTATCTGGTTTGGGTATGTAGAAAGAATGGACGAGAAAAGACTGACTAATAAAGTTTATAAGGCTAGTGTGAATGGAACAGTGGCAAGGGGAAGACCTAGGCGAACGTTTCTTGATCAGATCTGATTGATTCTGGATAAAGGCCAGGTTAAAAGCACCTTAAACCGGCGAGCGTGTATGAGGAATGTTATGAAAGTGAATGAAGCCAGAGAAGTGTGTCAGGATCGTAGTAAATGGAAATCCATAGTCTCTGCCTACCCCTTTGGTAAATAGGCGTGAATCAATTTATGTATGTACTACCTAGGTACTTTGCAAATGTTTATTATAGCTTCGATTGCAAGCTTACTTATAATGTATGTATATACACTTCTCATCAGAAAAATCGAAACAATTCCGTTTTTATGGTTTCTGTCGTAATTTAACACAAAAGAGTTTTCATTCCATGAAAAAAATCACATGATTGTATAGCTGGCAGTTTGGCCATTACAGTGATAAGAATTTCATTTGTTTATCCTATAAATGAAATGACTCACTGTTTTGAGACAAATGTGTGTTTAGAGTTGGAGTACATTTCACCTTTGAAAACTAAAATTAGCGCTAATCTTAAAACTTTTTGTTCTGTGTTCAGTATATACTGTGTGTATACTGTGACTTTGGGACGTCTGAAAAAGTTTTTTCTAAAACATATGGTCCGCCCGCAGAAGCCGCCCAAGTGGTGGCATTGTTGGATTCTAGACTTAGTCAGCGTGTTGTGGCTGAAAGATTGCATCTAAGCCTGTCGTCTGTACATAGAGTTTACAAACGCTATCGGGAGACTGGTTACTTCTGAGCGAGATTATCGATTTATTGTAACAACTTCCTGCCTTAATGCTTTTCACCGCTTTGTACCGCACAAGCCAGCAAATGGGCCGAAATTAACTGCAGACCATCGAAGAGCGCGCCTTAACTTTGCGCGTGAGCACCAAAATTGGTCATACCTCCAGTGGAACAAAGTCCTCTTTTCTGATGAGTGTAAAATTATGCTGTATGGTAACGACGGAAGGAACAAGGTCTACAGAAGAGATGGAGAACGCTTTGCACAATGATGCATTGAAGAAAAGGTCAGCTATGATGACGGTTCGTGGACGGTTTGGGGAGGAATCAGCGCCAACGGTAAGATAGAGCTCGTCTTTGTGTCTGGGCCACGTCTGCCTACACTAAACAGTCATCGGTACATCGAACAGTGTCTTGAGCCTCACGTGATGCCCTATGCACATTTTATTGGCAACGGTTTCATATTCATGCACGACAATGCTAAGACTCACACCGCGAGCGTCGTACGAGATTATGTTACCGAAGTGGGTATCTCCATTATGGATTGGCCAGCAAGAAGCCCGGACATGAATCCGATTGAACATCTATGGGATGAATTAAAGAGACGAATTCGTGCAAGAAATCCTGCCCCAGAAACACTTAGCTAGCTGCAAAATGCAATCCAAGACGAATGGAATGGAATGCCACAACATTTGATCGTGAGTGTCATCCGATCGATAAAGAACCGTATGGAAGCAGTAATAAAAGCTCGGGGAGGGAATACAAGTTATTAAATAAAAGTTTCTTAGCTTTTTTTTCATTTACGTGTGTTGTTTTATCAATTTCCTTCATACTCCATACAGGGTAAAAATGACTTACTTACAAAATACGAAACCTATGAAAATTTCATTTGAATTTAGAACATTAATATTAGGATTTGAAAACCTAATATTATTCACTATTAAACGACATGTGACATATATTCCTAAATATACACATTTTTCTCATATTCCTTACAAAACATAAACTTGCAAGGCTTTTCGATTTTTCTGATGAGAAGTGTATATTGTATATATAAAATTGCCATTAACATATTGATTAATTTATTCAGTTTGTTTCTACTTTCTAGTATAAATTGGCAGCAATCGAAACTTCCTCAAAAACAGAAACGGTGTTCATTAACCGATCGCATGTCACAGACTCGAAGGGTGTGAAGGTGCCCCGAATAACGGTCGATAAGCCGAGCCCGAAAGCTAAAAAGGAAATAAAATTCAATGTAGGTATCAAGGTAAGGTAAGTAGCTTACTCTAACTTGCCTGAAGGATGTCGTCCTGCAGGCAAGGTCGTTAAAAGGATACAGTTATTTGTAGAAAAATCATTATGCATTAGGTAAGCAATTATGTTTCGTTATTTTATTTATATTTTAACATAAAGTTTGTGCCGAAAGATATAAAGCTAGGGAATGTTAAATAGCGTTCCGGTCGATGACGACGCGCGACAGTCCCCGACTCATTTTCATGTCAGCTGCGTACGTACGTTTTAAATGTGAAATTGAGTTGTACTACAAGTTGCGAGCAAATGCAAGAACTTATTCGCCTCACTCGGTTGATAATGAAGTGGTTACAAATAAAATGAGCATGCTATCTTCTTGCTTGTATCGAGATAAAAAGTAACGACACGTAGGCAGACATTCTTGTGAGTACAAGGCCATCACCGCCTGTCGAGTAAACATATTCGAGTCGGCTGTAGATAACATTTTTGGACGTATTAGTACTCATAAAATTGATTAATGGCATCTTTGGTTACCATAGCATACAAGAATATGCAGCAATTTATTTTTATATCATCATGATACTGCACTAAGTATGTAACATGCAAAAGTCAAAACCTATTTAGAACCTTAGAATATTTTGTAATTTTCGTTTCCATGTACTTACATGAGCGGCTCTTTAGTCAACTGAGGCCGCTCGAACTTATCCCGCTGGATGAGTTGACTTAATAATTAATTTTATTAGTTTTGCTTTTTCAACTGATCCCGCTTTAAAAAGAAGAATATTATTTATATACCTATATACAATATAAATATGTACATACGTGAACAAAAGTGTTTGGGGAAAGAAATGCCACACCATCGCTTGGTTATACTGGTATATTAAAAAATGGGATTAAATATAATGACCATCAAAAATACTAATTGCACAGCAAATATTGCACAGCATAACGAGCACCTATACGCCTCAATCACTGCATTCCATATTCCATCTCGGAAGGGTAATGTTATAATAGGTTCCTTCTTAAACCCACCCAAAAATAGTAGTCCGACGAAGCGGGGCTCCGTCGACTTAGTTTGATCTCTTTAAATATATTTTGCTGTGTATTTTTTGCTTTGCAGTTAAATACTACCCATAAATACACAGTCGTAATACTTTTTTTCGTATCTGTATAAATCATAAAATGTATCAATGGGATCAGTTGCCCGATTCAAAACATTCGTTAGGTCAACTGATCCCGCGGGATAAGTCCGAGCGGCCGCAGTTGACTAAAGAGCCCACGAGCGATCGTTATCGTGCGGAAGCCTCATCCTGCCGCCTCCTTCGTGGTCTACCGCCAAGCCGTCTTGCTTTTTCAAGACTCCATTCTCCATGCGGGCCCATAGCCCATTCCGTATACGGCAGTTTCAAATTCATTTAATGTAAGTAAGAACATAGATGCAAGTAAGTAGGTCATACACTTCGTCAGCGCGTCAACGGACATTCACTTTGACTCGCTCGCTGCCTTCCGGAAGGGAGTTGGCTAGTAGGTACTTAATTTAATTTAATCTGATTTTATTTACCACTTTTTAAATTATGAATGTATTTATTGACAGCCGTGTTCGATTATTTGATTATCTATTTTATCTTTAATTTGGAATTATATTTGTGTGCTTAATTTTAAATTGTTAATTATTATTTATTATTATAATTTATTGAATTATTTCATCTTGATATGTCATGAATTTAATTTGATTTGGTATTTTATAATATATTGTCCTTAACGTATTTATTTAAATGTTGTATCACTTTTACTATAATATCTTTAAAGTTGGTCTAAATAACCTTTCTGACATACACACCGCATACTTCTTTCTTTTTACTTTTCTTTCTAAGCTCATATAATTGTGCATGGCAGTGGCTGCCTTAAAAGGTTACGCAACCAACTAAAACTTGAAATTATATTTTTTTTTTGGATTGTTGTTGTAACCGCTGGTGGTCCTAAATAAATAAATAAATAAAAAAATAAATATACTTTTTTTGTAATATGAAAGGTTTTGCAGACGATTGGGTGTTTGTTACTCCAGTCACACTAAACCGTCAAATGTATTTGGATTGAACCTGGCACACAAATAAAGCATGCCTTGGATTTATACGTGGGATTCTTTACATTACAATACACTACAATCAGCCACCTTTAATACATTTCTGTATGTTCTAGATAAGTATATAAGTCAGTATTGTTGGAAGCTTCACAAGTCATGGATTGTTTTTAAAGACTTGCGTAATCCAATTAGAGTAGGTTCACCAATCCAATTACTGGTCGTGATGAGCGGCTCGCCTGCACTGGCCTGCGGTGTGCGACACTCGACCAGGGACAAGTGTGTAGTTACGTACTTACTAAGGATACGACTAGCTTTATATGATATGTTTCTATTATTTTGTTCTAAAAATATAAAATTAATTTATATGCAAGTAGTCATCTCTGAAACTATTTAACCAATTATAATTAATTTTTATTAATGGGCAACTACACTTTCTCTAAGTAATTTAATGTTTTAATGACATTCCTGATGAGCTCAACACAGAGGCAACTTTTAAGTAAGGAAAAATTCTATCATTTCAAATTGAATGAATTCACTTCTAAGCACAGTAAATTCGTAGTGTAACGTACCCATGGCCATACATCACCTATTATAGTTACCTACTAGCGAAATAATATTTGAGGCCGTGGTAAAAACTTTTAAAGAATGGCTGATGTTTGCTTCCATACCAAAGTTATGTGGTAATATTATCTCAGAAAGTTGGTATTTAGGTACAGTAGAGTTAAATGTAGTGTACCTAAAACGTTATACGAGTCGATTAATCGAAAATCTTAATTTGAATAGGATGGTACAAAATGCAACATGGTTCCGTGTCAAAGCGTTACAAATATCTCAAACACAATACTTACACCCAAGAATATATTCCTTCTCTTTCGTAAGCCGTGTTCTGATTGACTAGATATTAGATTTGTATGCCGAAATCTAATATTGACATTTAGGTAAATTAGAACAGTCTTGAATAAATGTAGTGAGACTTGTGTTTTTATTATTTTCTGGCCACTAAAATATTATCTACGCAACATGAACAAAGGGGATTCCAGCATCAAATAGAAAAAATAAACAAAGACAACGAGGTCTATGCATTTCAATAAGTCAATCAATCAATCAACCAATTCTTTGATTAAGTATATTATACGAACGCGTGTTTCTTTATTGATGCTTTTCCTCGCGTCGTGTAATGGCTCCATTTCATAAAAGATATTATTATACTGAGAAATGACGCTACTGTTAGAGTTAATATTACCAACAATTATAGCTGTATATACCTATAATATGATATGATAGGTACCTATATACCTGTAGCCTATGTATTCGGGCCAAGCAAATATCAAACAAACGAAATCGTAAGTCAAAAACATGACTAACAGAAATGCATCCTTTTACTTTTTCACACGTTGTCATTTTTGTGTGCGTTATTTACAATAATTTATAAAAACATGTATGAAAAGGCATATTTTTAATTTCCTTGTTATTTTATTATAGTACTTATCTATATAACCGGTATAGGTTTACCATCACTTCGGGCCATGATTTTTTAATATGTGTAGATCAAGTTTAAACCTATTTTATAAATAAAAGATAAGTGTCGAAATTGAGGATTTTCCGAGTTATTAAATAAAATCAAAAATCTTTAAATGAATTATAAAATCGTTTCTAATAGACCTAAAAAAGATATTGTATCGAGCGCGTTTAATGTCTCCATCGATGAAATAAATCCACTGGCTGTTTAATATACACTGGTAATTTTTAATTAATGTTTTAATTAAAAATTTAAGTCTGGTTGAAAAATAATGATTTTTCAAAAGCATCTATCTCCTGATTTACACGCACACTGCAAAATTGGGAATTCTACTCTTGCGTTTCTTTTGATCTTTACGAAACTATAATAAAAAGACGATGTGACTCTTTTTGGGTTTCTAAAACACAGTGCGTCGCGTCCCGTTCAGCGTGAATAAGGCAAAATAACAAAAATTTAACGTACTCTCTCGCACGATTCGCAGCGTTCAACTTCTAATAGTTCAAAGTCCAAAGTCTAGATTGATTTGTCACTGTGTGTACAATGTTAAGATGAAATGTTGTGAGTATTTCTTGTTAAAATGTTAGCATTAAGGTCGGCGAGGTGCTGGTTGGAGAAGACTGCGCATTATTTCCCGCGGGTGTCGTGAGAGGCGACTAATGGATTACATTGAATAAAGCACCGACCTACACCTGTGTACTGGTTACACGACACACACTGTAATGTGACATTTTGTGACTCACCTCTACCTATATCTATGTTTGTTTCTCATGCCAGTAAACTGTGAACCAAAATTTATAATGAAAAGTGCAATTTCCTCGTTGGTTCTTTATTGCGATGGTTAAGTTTATTATAACATCGCTTATTTCCAATCGTTAGGCCTCCCAAGTTAATTCTCAGTTTTAGCACGGAGCTTGCAACGATCCATGATAGAAATCTGTAAGATTGCTCATTATTACCTAACTGGATATATTCCCCGGATTGTGAAAGTAATACACCTATGCCTAATCTCACCCAAATAAACCGGCGACCTCGATACTCAACTATTATGTTTTGTAAAGCTAATGAGAGAAAAATATTATTATCGACTGTATATAAAAGTTTAATATTGCGATTGAAGTGGGAAATAGATGGTATACCACCTACATTAAGTTATTTTAGGCTTAGAATCCACCATTCTACTCCGAGCGTAAACTGAAACCTACTAAAACCCAATGAAACCACTGAAACATACTGACTATACTCCATTTAGTTAGGTATTTAGGTAAAGGTAAACAATCTTGATGTGTCTTTTTACACAAACACATAATAAACAAATAAACTACTGCTTAAACTAACAGTTCAATTGATTTAGTAATCGTTATTGTTGTATTCACATTGATTTTTAGCAGCATTTTATTTTAAACTGAGTTTTTAGATAATAAGGATACATCAAGATTGTTTACCTTTACCTAAATACCTAATCAAATGGAGTATAGGTATTATAGTATCACGCTAACGTCACTAATCTAAAAAGTCTGCTAAAGCTAACAGAATCGTACATATACAGGATGTCCGGTAATTAATGGATAACCTTGAAATGTCTAATAGTAGATCTGAAGGCCGTTCAGAAAAAAAGAAAAATACAAATATTAAAAAGTGCACGCTATATAAGCATAGCATACTTTTGACTGTCTTATCTATTAGCATAATTAGTGTTTAATAATAAAACAACAAAAAGCCGATGGATTTCATTAATTTATGGTCGTAGTAAACAAGAAAGTTATACATGGTAATTAAAAAAAATACATATCTCAGGTAGTAGTTAGGATAGATTTTTTTCATATTTTTTTCTGAACGTCTATCATTTCCACTATTAGACATTTCCAGGTTATCCATTAATTACCGGACAACCTGTATACCTGCTATTCTATTCTGCAGACGTATAATTTTAAATTCTTACATTAATTCTAAAGCATATTTCGCTTTATATTTTAGATAAATATAAATTCAAGGAAGCGAGAAGAGGTATAAAATGTAAGAGCTAAAAGGTCCTGGCACGTCCATAGCAAGTGGTCGTAGCATGCACCGTGCATGCATATGCGAGGGTGAATAAAGATGCAGATCTGTGAGGCGCCGACAATGCGCCGGATGTGCATTGTGCCTGACTGACGCGGACGCTCACATCGTACGAACACAAACACATATACATTTCGCTATTCTTACACACGTACGTACTGTACGAGTAAGAATTACGTCTTTGAGTCGTACAAAAGGGAAATGAAATTAAATATGTTAATTTTGTACTACCAAGGACAGATCGATGAACAGATTTGAATAAATTATCCGACTTTCATTTTGTTAAACTTAAGTGTTGAAAATAAAACGTTATTCTTGTTTTTGTTAATGTACGTAGATGATGTAAATTCGACCATAATTGATTTAAATTTTAAAGTCATCGTTATTACGATTTTATTGTCTATAACTATATCTTTATAATCACGTTTCATTTTGTCACCTACTCCACATACATAATATGTAATCATAGTTACGAAGAATTCTACGACATCAACCGAACAAAGCCAAAATACTGCGAACGCGATTCGATTGCTTGTGTCAAATTCATGGTCCATGTGCGTGTAGTGTTTTTTCATTAATTTAATGTATTTCTAATGCATATTTTATAAAAATATTAGGATTCGCCACTCTTTCTCTATATAAACTTTAACTGTGCCAAATTTCATACTCCTCCGTCCGCGAAATTTTCGTAAAAAGGGGTACAAAGTTTTTGCTTCACGTATTAATTATATAGATAACATATTGATAAATATGTATGTATATGATTTTGTAGAATAGTACGTTTATTTTAGTGACATAATTAAATAATTAACATAATATATACACAAATTATGTACAAGAAATATAAACTAAAGAAAAATTTAAACTTCAAAATTAATAAGCGTTATAATCATAATATTCCTCCGCATCGTCGTCAATTGGCAACGTGCCCAGAAGACTGGCAGCATTGCCACGTTGAATAGCAATAGGGACTTATTCTTTGTGCAAAGAAAATACCAGCCCTCTAGTCATGCGAAGCGTCGATGAATCGCTTACTTACGGAGTACGTTATTCAGGTTGGCGTGTCGTGATATACGACCAGAACTCCTGCTGCATGTCAGGCCATGGTGACCAAGACTATCGACGGCTTCTCCACAAAGACACCGATGCGGAGAAACACAAGGAGTACCTAAGCGCAAACAAGAAGCAATGCGGAAGGTCGTATCGTCCAACATGGTACCTATGTTGGACGACGGGAGCGCCGCAAGCCAAAGGCCAGACTCCCACTCTCCCACAGCCAGCAAGCGGGCACGTTCAGCAGCACAGGACGATGTATTTATGAGATTTTCTCGAACTATGCTGCATAACGGCCCATCCCACTGTCTCTGAGAGAGCCGGTTTTCGGGTAAATCAGTGCTTGGGCAAGCAAGTTCCCGAGCGTTCACGACGTCGGTCATGCACAGCACTTCAGAATTAACCAATGTAGGTGCCAAGATTTACCTGGTCAATTCCTCCGTGCTATGGACCGAAGATAGGAACGTTGGTAAACTTGCATCAGTAATTTTTCGAATGCCGAGTTCGCCCAAGCGAACTGGCAAGCTCGCTTGGAGCCACGCCCGGTCGTTAATGGCCACATTTAAAACTTTATTAAGAGTGTTTTGTATAATTTTATCAATTTTTGCTAAAAGTGTCAAATGTTTCCAAAAGTGAGAAGATAGTATCGAATAATTGTAAAAGCTGAATGTATATTATTTTTGAATAACCTGTCTAATGTGTCACAAAAATTTTGAATTGTCTCTTCTATTAAAATTATCAAAACCTTCATCTAAAATTAGGGACTCAAGGAGGCGAAGAGAGGTTTTATCTAAAAGTTTAATATTAAGTGCCAAAGAATTGAATTTAGATAATACCGATAGTTTATTGATATTATTGCCGACAAAATTTCATATTTGCTTGGATTAAGTTCCAAACCTATTGATGGAAATTCATTTTATAAAAGAGCCAGGTCTTGTAATACTTTATCTACATCTCCTCCTAGGATGCCATCGTCTAGGTACTAGATATTAAATTTTGAATTTAGCTGCTTAATGATGGGGTGAATAGCTAAACTAAAAATTACTGTCCCAAGGGGGTCACCTTGTTGACAACCAACGGCTGATTCCAAAAGGTTTTCCTTGTAGATTAATTTTGATGGATACCTGTAACATTGCCAAATGAATTTATAAATTTTGGGGGTTTCTAATTTTACTTGTGTTAACAAAGTGTCCTTTAAAGTGTTTACTGAGTTAAAGGCGTTCTTTAAGTCAACCTTCAAGATAACGTCACCGCCGACACAGCCAAGATATGTTGACAAGGCATGTATGGCAGCCTTACAGCCCCGTTTAGACCCCAAGTCAAGTTGTAGAGGCTGGAATTTTTCCGCTAGGTTTGTGCTGTAAGAGTTACAGCATATTTTGGCTGCCATACGCCTGTAAGTACACCCTACGGCAATAGGCCGAATACTACCATCCTTTCTCCGAACGGCACATAAATTTGCACCGTATAAAACATCGATGGTGGTATCGTCCACATTGCCGGAGAGCATAATATTCATTAAAGCCGTCAGCTCCCTCAACAGTGCGTCGCCAGCCGCCCCAGCGCTTGAACACACAAGATCTTTCAGATGTTGTGGTGTCAAACCGTCGGAGCCGCCAGCAGACCCACTTCGAAAAGAGCAAACGGCTGAAAGAACATCCTTGGTATATACTGAGATAGTAGTAATAGTACATTTCGTAGTAATTAGCGATTATGTCTTAGATTAATTATCGTGATACTTTTAATATGTTACGAATCAAGTAGAATATTATGAAGAGAAACTATTTGTACTTATTGTATGTTTGTTTGTAATGGATAAAACTACCGAACCGATTTGAATATTTTTTTACCATAACAATGCTATTTTATTTATAAGTATCATAGGCTAACATCACGCTAAGACCCACAGGAACGGAGCAGTAATTATAAACGTAGGTGTAACCGCGGGGGACAGTGTTACAATAAAGAATTTAGTTAGATGCTGTGTGTCAAAACATACATAAGTACAATATTGCATCTATATCGACATAGGAGTAAGAAGGCAGAGGTTTAAGGTCTCACGTCATAGGAAGCAAGCCTTCTACCAGGCACAACTCCAGACTCTGTGCTGCTATTAAGAATTTTTTGACAGAAAAACCCAATACCATCTTTCCTGACTGGGAAATAAAACCCGAGACTTCACGCACATCAGTTACATTCACTACGCCACAAAGGCTCTCTAAATCTTATATTTTCTTTATATGAAGTTTATTTCTCAAGTACGTAGTACCTATGTATATCTGGACCAGGCAGATAAAATATATGTGGTTATAAACGATTTAGTACATTTCCACAATATGACTTGCAGGCTAACGACTCTGCCATATTTTTTGCTCGAAGCAATTTATTTAACTCCACGACGTAGGTAATTTATTATGTGATTTTGTGCAGACATTCATTTACGATAATATATTTGCGCTTTATGCTTCATGGGCAATACGCATAAGGATAATTACCATAACAAATACATAGATGAGGATCATATAACATTTGAGTATCTACTAAAACGTTAGATGTTGACAAAAAACTAAAAATTACTGTGTTGATAATCATTGTGTTAAGTACGAATGCAGTAGGTACAAAATACTTTCTTTCTAGAACGCCGTATTTTAGGAATAGTCTTACGACATTGCAACATAGACCATAGACATCAGTCAAGCGCATAATATTTTTTGCTAATAATTTTCTAGGCATATTGCTTAATTTTGTTGTTATACTGTATTAAATTATAATCATATAATGTCAATATCAATGTCAAAACATTGATATAATATTATATGAAAAATCGCTATTTGGACCAAAGACAAGGCAAGAGACAAATCTCTTGCCTTGTCTTTGGTCCAAATAGCGATTTTAAAGGCATGGTCAACCGACTAAAGTCTAGCTCACGCTAGAAAGCTAAAGTTAGTAACGACAATAAAAGTAAGCTTCATAGCTTTGACTAATGATTGAATTTATAACAGTTAGCAAGTCACCGCTACCAATATTTGTGTTTTAAATCAAATGCTGTTTAAACTATGTATTTCATCTTGTTTTTCTACTCTGGATATAAATTCTGATTTCGTTCCAGTAAGACTATATAGCGTCGGCACTAGTTGCTGTCTTTGCCAGATTTAAATCAGAACTGTAGGTAATACAGGTTTATAATTTTCTGAAACATTATTTTCATACAATTTTCGACATGATTTTGGCATCACGTCTTAATATTTTCGTTAGAAAATTACTTTGAACTTATTCAAATTGTTTTAAACAGAATGCTTTTATAAAAACATTTATTTAAACGTCTAGACAATTTTTAATTAATATTGTTACACCCAGTGTCATCTCTCGGCATTGTGGGGAAGACTCGGCAGTTGCGTCTAATAATTTATTACAGCACCATCTATTGAAGTCTTACGGAACTACGTAGTTCACCGGTACTAGTAGAGTAGAGAGAACGCTGGCACATTCTCGAATCATCGTACTGTTACATACCGGGTATGGCTTTTCTAGAAAACTCCAGAAACGCTTTACCCGCGTATAAATAGAGCGCACGCGCACCGCCGAGTCAGTTTACAATCGTAAGCGGTCAAGTATTCATCAAAGCGAACGGAAGCGAAAATACTACGGAGCTTGAAGCAGTTACAGTGGAAAAGTGTAGTATAGTGATGTTATGTTTTAAATTTAATTGTGTGCTAGAATAAAACGTTTTAGTCGGTAATATTGTTTAACATTCTTATCCCTCGAACCCGGCACGTAACAGTATACTAGAATTGAAATTAAACTACTATATACGGATTTTATCGCGTTGTTTATTAAATCACTGATTCACTGTATTACATAATTTAGTCATTGGTGTTTCTATTTACGCAGAATGATGATGATGATGACAAACCCAAATTTCTCGCTAAAGAACACCGATTCCTACCGAGGATGCTTCGCGAGGCTATTGAAATCAAAAAACATCCCAATTTCAATAGAGAAGATGGTTGAAATGTACCACCAGCTTGGGATCCAGTACTTCAAATAGTCAAACCCAAGAAGAAAAAACCACAGCTAGACATCATGATACTTTGAGCTCATTCTGCGTAAATAGAAACACCGACTAGATTATGTTCGGGTACTTTGAAATAACTACACTGGAACATTGAGACAACTACCATCTTAGTCTCCCCGTGACCATGGCTGCTGAAAAGCAACCGAAACGTCGGGGAAAGTGTAAACCTAAATATAAATAGATTTAATAGATTAAATAATTTTATTACCTTTTAAATTAGTAAAATTCAATAGTAGTAGTAGTGTAATAGTTTCAAAATTATGTAATACAGTGATCAGTGATTAATAAACAACACGATAAAATCCATATATAGTAGTTTAATTTCAATGAATAACATTCGCGTAAACAGAAGACAATATTTAGTATACTAGTATTTTCTTTTCATTGTGTTTTAATTCACGCCTAGTGAACTGAGAATTAGACAGACCGGCTAAGTAAATATTAGTTTATAACTTATTATTATTTACTAAGTGTCTGTCGCACACAGTTTGTTTTGAATTCTCGACCGTAATACATTAGGAATATAATATTATCCCTTTATTTTAAGTACCTACCTTCAAAAAGACTATGAACACTAATGGTTGATCATTAATATATCGGTGTCATAGGTACTGACCACATCGTTACTCAGTAAGATTCCTATTTAGCTATCTAGTCGATAAGCTTTCCAACCAAAAACAAAAAAGAACACATAGACCATATTTTAAATAATAAATAAAAAAGATTACAAAAATATAAATATATACAGTGGCCCCACACTAGGCAAGCCTGTCTTGTGGGTACCGTGTCGATTACCATTTACGAATATATTGCTCGGTCGACATTATCTTATTTTAATTGACTTATACTATTTTATTAACTTTACAAAAATATCTTAAATAAACAAAAGGACAATAAGTTAGAACAAAAAATAAAAAAGAAAACATAATATGAAAGAAAAATATTGCTGCTAAATTCTAATGTTAATAAAATATAATACACATTATTATTAAATATTGTATGTATAAATAGATATATAGATATATAAATTATTATACTTATTATATAGGTACATACATATATATTTAATTTAAATGGATTAGTAGTTTTTCGGTGTCGTCGTATGTTAAAGAACTAAGCCACTTAAAAACTTTTACTTTTGCCTCTTTTAGACAGCTTTCTTTAATTGCACAGAATTTCGCTATTATATTATAGATATAGCGATCAATATAGGGACTAGAACGCCTAGCAAAAGATGTGTTAATTTTTGGAAGGGTAATTCTGTATACTCTACGTTTGAGCAGCTGTTTATATTCCTTAGAGGTAATTACTAATTGATGCACTTTGAGAAATGCCCTTAATAAAAACAACTGGCGCACAGTAAGTACCTTACTATCCTCGTAGAGTCTTGTAGTAGGATATTGGAATGGTTTCTGTAGTTTAAGTTTTGGTCAATTATCACACCAAGATATTTAATGCTTTGGACTTGTTCTATCGGTATACATTTGCAGGAACTTTGATTTTGGCACTTATGTAGTTTGATCTGATATGATACGCTTGGGGATGACATAGCGGTTTTGTGAAAACATATATAATTGGTTTTTTTGGCGTTTAAGGTAAGCAAATTGTGATTTAGCCATGTTAGCACTGAGTTCAAACCAGACACAGCCCTTGAAAAAGCATCACTCCATTAACATCCGTCAAAAATTATGGCAGTATCATCAGCGTAACATAGTGTGTCTGCAGTAATAGAGTCGTGTATGTCGTTCATGTACATGATAAAGAGAGTTGGGCCCAGCACACTACCTTGTGGGACGCCAAAAGTAATTTCGCGTAGGTCACTTCTATTGTCGTCTACTTTGATACTTTGCTTTCTGTTGGATAAATTACTTTTAAACCACTCCAATGCAATACCTCGAACACCAAAATGACACTCTAGTTTTTTCAAAAGAATTGGGATTGATACGGTATCAAACGCTTTGGCTAAATCCAAAAAGGCACCCACGACACACCTGCTACCGTCTAGATAGGTCGATATTTTAGAGGTTAATAAGCTTACAGCGTCTTCTGTAGACTTTCCTCTTCTGAACCCAAACTGTCTATCTGAAATAAGGTGGTTGAGTTCAAGATATTTGACTAGCCTATTGTTTACAATTTTCTCTAGTAATTTTGAAAATGCCGCTAATAAAGCAATTGGTCGATAACTTTCTGGTAAGGCCTTAGGACCGTGTTTGTAAAGCGGCGTGATAGATGCAATCTTCCAGATATCGGGGAAGATGCCAGTTTGCAAACTTATTTTAAATAATTCAGCCAGAGGTGATATAATTGAGGTACTTATTTCTTTTAATAAACTGTTGGTCAGTCCATCAATACCTGGTGCTTTATTGTTTTGTAACGATTGTATTAGATTCAACTTCCCTTTCGTCAGTCGGATTTAGAAAAAAAGATTTTTGTAAAGATGACTGCCTATTTTGTGCGTTAGCGATTCTTGAGATTGTTGAAGAGTATCCAGAATATTATTGGCCAATTTTCACTGTGGCAAAGTATTCATTACATATATTCAAAGAGTGTACGAGATCCAAACTGCCTTGTATAGTTAAAAGCTCTCTAGGTTCATTTTATTCTCATTCAGGTTACATACGTTTTTTATGGCTTTCCACAGTTGCTTAGGCTTTTTTGTGCTACTCGAGAGTTGACTGTTATTGTAGTTAATTTTTAATTTCCGTAACAAATCATTACAAAAATTTCTATAGCGCGAATAAATTATGCGTAGCAGTTGATCGTTTGGTGCCCTTCTGAACTTTAAATGTAAGCGATCTCTATGCTGCATACATCTTACAAGTCCGGGTGTAATCCAGGGCTTGATATTAAATTTAGTGTGGCTTATTGTTTTTTGCTGGGTATGTTTTTTTACAATATTACTCACTTTATTACAAAAATTTGCTACCTTCTGGTTCAGATCCACGTCTCCTAATTGTTGCAGCCAATTTACTTCTAAAAGTTCATTTCTTATAGCTTCAGTGTCTCTTTTAACAATGGTTCGATTCAAATAGCGCTTATTAGTATTTTTGTCAGTAGTCGTACATAGCATAACTATGTCATGATCAGTTATATCTGATAAACAACCTATACCTTTAGTATTTTTAACTTTGTTAACAAATATATGGTCGAGGCATGCATTTCCTCTAGTTGCGCTTGTTATCGCAGGGAAAAGCCCGTGTTCTGCAGTCAGACTTAAATATTTAGAATTGTCGTTACAGGTTGTTGAAAGTAAATTAATATTTATGTCACCTGCGAGGATTTGTATTTTTGAATTCATCGTTGTCCGTTTTTGTCGAAAATATTAAGTATATATAGTAAGTCTATGTTTTATGTAATGCAATTATATTGCACAAAAATATCGAGCTTCTTTTAAAATATACCTACAAAAGCTTGTAAATGACATGAAAAATAATATAATGAAAGGTAAACACTGCTAGTATCATATTGCAGGGTATTTATTGCAGGATCTGCCTGTCGAGTCGCTATGTCAGTACTGGGGATGGCAGCCGTCAGCTACAGTTGCCGCGCTGTTATTTCACGTAACAAAATACAAAATAAAAACACGCATCTACATAATTACTTACTAAGCAAATCTAACGAAAAATAGTCATTATATATTATTTCAAGTCACATATTAAGTTCGAGTGTTTAATAATAAAGACTCGAACTTTATGACCGCTACACTTGTAGTTATCTTGTGCCTCAAGCCTCACGATAACAAGTTTTACTTATTTTTTATGTTTACAAGAATTAAGTTTGGCTTAGTTCGCAATAACAAGTTTCTAGTCGATACCAGAGTACATTAGCGCCGTACTTTGAAGTAGGTACCTATAGAATATAATTACTGGAAAGGTGTAGCTTGTATTTATTCATAATCAAATATAAACTTTAGTAGATAGGGTATTAATATTTAACCAATACCTACCTAGCCTTTTTACGAAGTTTGTAAACACGATATATCTTTCTACACTATCTGTAAATATATAATATTTTAATACTTATTTTAGAACTAGTCTTGTCTTATCAATTGTTATTTACGCACCACCACTTCAATATTTTAAATTTACCTCTCTAAAAGGCTAAAGTTATGTATGAGTAAACGAAATATACAAACATTATAAGTATGCGATAAAAACGTTAGTTAAATTGGCATTTCCCAAAACTTGTTCTGTGTCATTGTATTTGTACAGGATAGATGTCGATAACATCACGAGTGGTGAGCTCACTTCGCTACACTTTAGAGAGATCGCCTCTATTTAAAGAGGTGATCTAGTAAATTTTAAAACCTACCAAAAGTGTCATAATTATTCCGATTTACACAAAATTCAAAAACTATATAGAGACTACTATGTGGTAGATTGATACTACTTTAAGATGCAAGTTGGTACCTAAGTTTAAAAATATTGTCATGTAGGTTGCAGGTAGGTGCCCACAGTTAGAAGCTTCAAATAAGACTTGGGCAGTACGGCAAACGAAGATAGGTATATATAGTTAAAACACTAATTCTACAATAATCTGATTTAATTTTGAGTAAGCACAATGTGTAATACATGATAAAAGTACTGAAATTAAATAAGTACATCAGTGTATAAAATAAAAGAGCCATTGCGTATATTCTTGACACAGATAGGTGATTAACTATGTAGGTACAAAAATCGTAAAGTTAAACTATAGGTAGGTAATATTGTCTTCTGTTTACGCGAATGTTATTCATTGAAATTAAACTACTATACTTATACGGATTTTATCGCGTTGTTAATTTAACACCAAAAGTACCACCAGCTTGAGATCCAGTAATTCAAATAATCAAACCCAAGAAGAAGCAAACCACAGCTAGACTTCATGATACTTAGAGCTCATTCTGCGTAAATAGAAACACCAAAGATTAAATTATGTTCGGGTACTTTGAAATAACTACACTGGAACATTGAGACAACTACCATCTTAGTCTCCCCGTGACTATGGCTGCTGAAAAGCAACCGAAACGTCGGGAAAAGTGTAAACCTAAATAAAAATAGTATTAATAGTTTTAATAATTTTATTAGCTTATAAATTAGTAAAATTCAATAGTAGTAGTAGTGTAACAGTTTCAAAATTATGTAATACAGTGTTAAAAAAACAACGCTATAAGATCCGTATATAGTAGTTTAATTTCCATGAATAACATTCGTGTAAACAGAAGACAATATTATGTAAATCAGTACGGACTGGAAACAGCAACAAAATACGCCGGTTAGAAGATCTACAAACTAAGCGCGCAAGATATGTAACATCTTTAAATTTCTTGTAGAGATGTCATAATTACAGTCTCATTCCTACGTGTGTCAAGATATCAGCCAAGAAAGACATACGAGGAAGCGCTAAGATCTTAAAACAGACAAGTCAAAAGTTATTAATACAAGTTATCAGAGAACATCGCGCTGACTTACGCAGCATAAATAGGAACGTTGAGATTTTGTCTAATGTAATACAGAGATAAAAAACTCCATGTGATTTTAAACAATGCATCAATGCTATAAATCACAGAGAAAGATCAAAATATAATGCGTGTAAAACAAACAAAATTCAAAAATATGAAAAATTATCATCGAAATCAAATGCCAACAGCAAGAAACGAAACGTCAATGCACGGACCAATGACACGCCGCCGTCATCTCAAAGACAAGCAGTTATTAATCTGGCAAAACAAACTTTAGACAAAACAACCGAAAAAGTATTGAGTAGAGGTTTAAATTATGCAATAACACCGGCTAGGATACCGTATGGGGACATTATTAGCAACGTCGAGGACTGCCTAGTCAAGAATAACATAGGAAAGGAAGATTTGGAGGCTATACGTCAGGACATTTCATCGGTCTTGTGTCGAAGTAAAGTGCCCAGACCGAATCTTCCCAAAGATAAATTCGTCGCACTGAAGAACTTGCGGGCTAGGCCAGATATTACAGTACTCCGTGCAGATAAAGGAAACGCTACGGTCATAATGGATACGTCAGATTATAAACACAAAATTGGAAATGTACTTTCGGATGAAACAACATATAAGCAGGTTAAAACATACCCTACAAACAAAATATTGAACAAAACCAAAGACATCATACATAAATACTCCGAAAGACTAGATCTAGACGTTAAACAATTAATACCAGCTTGTGTGAAACCTCCAAAGCTGTATGGGTTACCAAAAATACACAAGGAAAATGCTCCCCTACGTCCTATTGTGAGTCAGATCGATACATCAACTTACAGACTGGCTCAGCACGTAGCGAAGATACTCTCACCACTCAGAGGCAACTCGGGAGCACATGTAAAGGATTCATACCATTTTGTGAGTGAGATTAAACACCTATGTCTCACTAACAATGAAACAATGGTTAGTTTTAATGTACAATAATTATTTACATGCATACCTGTACATGACTGTATTGAAATAACTAAAAGGAAGCTAATAGAGTACAATATGCCTGAGGAATATGCAGAACTACTTAAGCATTGCTTAAGCTCCCCTCCCTTCTCTGAAGAACACTCCACTGGTGATACGTGACAGCCTCTCCATCTTAGGTATGGATCGTTGCCGCTCCCTTAATCCCAAAACCTACATCGAGAGCGTCATTAAGCAAGCTTCGCGAAAACTCGGAGTTCTCAACAGGGTGAGGCGGTTCTTCGCGCCTGGGCAGCTGTGCCTATTGTATAAGGCACAAGTGCGCCCTTGCGTGGAGTACTGTTCTCATCTTTAGGATGGCTCCGCCCAGTACTTGCTAGAAGCTTTTGACAGGTTACAGCGGCGGGCTGTCCGTATCATCGGAGATCCAGAGGTCACGAGTTCACTGGAACCTCTGCAACTCCGTAGGGATATTGCCTCTTTGGCATGTTTCTACAGAATATACCACGGGGAGTGCTCTGACTCTGAAGAGTTATTCCAGCTTATCCCGCCCTCCCCTTTCCTATCCAGAACAACGCGTGCTGGGCTCAGATGCCATCCTTACACGGTGGAGTCGACTAAAGTGCGTACCAACAAGTTTGGGTCCTCATACCTCTGCCGAACGATCAAGGCGTGGAATTCTCTGCCAAGGCACGTGTTTCCTTCTTCCTTCAATCCTGGGTCCTTTAAGCGGGGCGTGAAAAAGCACCTTCTCAGACCGTCAAAGTACAGACCTCAACATCGTCTCGGCTGCTATGAGGACGATGTGGAGGCCACTGCTCTTAGACCACACGACTGCTTACCATCAGGCGGAGTGTGGTCATTTTGACGAGCAAAATAAAAAAATATATCTGTTGTGGGACAATAAATTCTACATGCAAGGCGATGGTGTGGCAATGGGCTTCTCAGTATCGCCTGTTGTTGCCGACATATATATGGAGGACTTCGAGGCTCGAGCTTTACAGACTGGCCCCATCACACCCAGGATTTATAAGAGGTTTGTAGATGATACTTTTACAATATTACCAACAGATAGTGTTAGTGTATTCCTAGAACATCTTAATTCCATTAATAACAACATCCAATTTACTATGGAATTAGGCAAATAATTCATTAGCATTCTTAGATGCACTTGTCATCAGGAATCCTGATCATACTTTGAGCCACACTGTGTATAGGAAAAAGACCCATACAAATAGGTACTTAAACGGGAATCTCACCACCATCCTAAACAGTTAGCTACTATGGGATTGTCTTTGTTTCAGAGAGCCCACGGGATCTGTGACAAGAAACACCTGGACGCCGAGCTTCAACATGTCAAGCAAGTACTGCAAGACAACAAGCTCCAACAGCAGCGCCGCTGTCACAGATCCCGAGAAAACCCAGCCACAGTCGAGCGCCAGCCTGCTATACTGGCTTATGTAAGGGGTGTCACTGACAAGATTTACTACATCTTGAAGCGAGCTTCAATCAACACATACTTCAAGCCGCCAACGAAAATAAGTCAATTTTTACCATCCGTCAAGTGCCAATTACCTTTACAAGATGCAGGGGTCTATAAAATATATTGTGACTGCGGACTCTCATACATTGTTCAAACCAAGAGAAGTATAGGCACCCACATAAAAGAACACATAGCGGATGTAAAACACCAACGCTCATTGAAGTTTGCTGTGTGTGAACATGTACAACAGGAGACCAACCACTACCTGAGACTTGACAAACCACAGATTCTCGCTAAAGAACACCGATTCCTACCAAGGATGCTTCGCGAGGCTATTGAAATCAAAAAATATCCTAATTTCATTAGAGAAGATGGTTGGAATGTACCACCAGCTTGGGATCCAGTACTTCAAATAGTCAAACCCAAGAAGAAACAAACCACAGCTAGACTTCATGATACTTTGAGCTCATTCTGCGTAAATAGAAACACCAATAACTAAATTATGTTCGGGTACTTTGAAATAACTACTCTGGAACATTGAGACAACTATCATCTTAGTCTCCCCGTGACCATGGCTGCTGAAAAGCAACTGAAAAGTCGGGGAAAGTGTAAACCTAAATATAAATAGTTTTAATAAGTAGCTTTAATAATTTTATTAGCTTATAAATTAGTAAAATTCAATAGTAGTAGTAGTGCGACAGTTTCAAAATTATGTACCTAATACAGTGTTAAATAAACAACGCGATAAAATCCGTATATATAGTAGTTTAATTTCAATATAGGTATTGTAGGTAAGTAGGTATTAATCACTAAGTATACTTTCAATAGATAGTAGTAGGTACCTAGCATAATTTTTACATAATCATGACTTTTCGATACCTAAGTAATCTGTTTTCGTAACATAGGTCAACAGATAATTACACGTTGTTATTAAGTAACTCAAGAGGTTTTAGGTATATCAGATATTATACCTAAAATAATAACCTAATGTCTGGCAAGTTGGAAACTTAAGAGGAAACACCACGGGCGAGAGAATTGAAAAATAGGTATTTGTAAGATCTATTGCTGTCGCGCAGTGCCCGCAGAGCGTGATAGAGACAACTGCACCTTGGACCGAAAATACCTATAAAAGTACACAAAATCAACGTTTCGTAGTCCTCTGATTCCTTCTCCAATACCTGACCGATTTAACTAGGTACTTATTTCATTAAAAATTGAAGAAAGGCTTTGGCCGTGTTTCTATGTTTTTCTTTTTTTATATAATCTACTCAAATTTGTTTTCTGGATGTTTGAACACAGCGGAAAATCTGACCAATTTTTGAGGTTTTTGAAGGCTCATATCTGTTTTAATAACTAATTAATGAAAAAAAGGAAAACATAGGGACATGCCAATAGAAGCTATACATGTTTTTTTTAAATATTATTGTTCTACTGGCATTATCCAGGGAGGAAACAGGGGACTACATTTGTATGGAAAAACGGCCCTTGTGTTTCCTCTTAAGGCATCAATCTAAAAATAGAAAACATATTATGTAAAAGGGAAAGTTAAAGGTACCTACATAAATGAGTATATCAATGTTGTTGTTACCAAAAGAGAACTTTGATTTGATATAGGTAACTAAAATTCG
This sequence comes from Catocala nupta, assembly GCA_963675205.1. Taxonomy (NCBI): domain Eukaryota; kingdom Metazoa; phylum Arthropoda; class Insecta; order Lepidoptera; family Erebidae; genus Catocala; species Catocala nupta. The sequence goes on from OY776098.1 coordinate 15,593,028, forward strand.
CGAACAATTAAGCTTTAGTATAAACTCAACATTTTGGCGAGCGAAAAAAGTGCCTGTTGCCGCCTTGGAAGTGGGTCGAGGCGGCAACGTCGCATAGCGGTACCGGTAGAGGAGCGGCAACGTAGCACGGAGCTGCACCGCCGCCGCCGCGCCGACGCGCGCCGACCCCACGTTACCGCGATCGGAATAACTCATATATTCGGGCTCGTATTCAAGTAAAGGGATCCATTCATTATCATTTTATGCACATCATGACGTATCAATAGTAATATCACAAGGTTGATCGAAAATTTTACGCATTCCTATTACTATTCCTATTCTTACAAAGCCTACTTTATTGCGTAAATTCTAGGTATCCCCTCGTTTTATAATTATATAAATAAACTCTGAAAACGCATTCTATAGGTACCTACATAGTATACTTAAGTTACAACGTAAATACTTTAGGTTTAGTACCTAGGCACCTATTTCAAACATTCAAATTAATACGATGTAACTCAGTAGGTATAGTTATGTGGGACCGGCTATGACGATAAATTACTTTAGTGATTTACGTCGCCACAAATCACTAAAATGAACGCCTATGCCTATTATTTCAAAGTCACTAAAATGATAAACAAATACTCATACAAACCACATATCACGTAAAATTGAACGTAGGTACCCTACTGACTATAAATATGAGATGTTCGACCTGATTACACTTAACAAGGCAATATACTTATATTATTGTAAGTATATATATGTAGGTAGGTAGGTAGGTACTATGGATGTTTGCTTAGTTGTTTGCTAGATTTTCTATTAGTGTATAATTATTATTGTTTAGTTTGTAGCGTAATACTGCAGAACTTTCACTAGGTACCTCTAGAAAAAGATACGATATGAATTCATAATGCATAAGTTGACAGTCTTATAGGGAGCCTGTCGGTATCTTCTTAAACTGGGTAGGTATAGCAATATATCCCCCAGTGCCAATTTATAGTATCGATCGGGTATTTTGAACCTCCGTGCATTTATACTTGTATATGTATGTAAATAAGTATTTATAAATACATCTCATTTTGGAGGGTGCATTTCTTATCGCATCAAGAAGATAAATTCACCTATATAGACTTACACTAGCATATCCTTGGGATAGACAGGTGTATTCCAGTTATATTGCGCCAGCTATCGTACAAGTCCGACTTATTATACTAGACTTAGAGGGCTAGCGTATTACCGTCTACCGGGTACATTTGCAGTCTTTGTGCTAACCCAACAGTAGTTTGCCTGACCCGGGGATCAAACGTGAGAGTTAGCAAGTGGCAGTATACAGAGACACAAGCTTATGCCGTAGAAGCAACGAGGCAAGCAGATTCGATTTACAATAACGTCTAATATTATAAGGTAAAACATGTTTATACATAAAATAAAATCGTAATGATTATTATCGTGAAATTCATAATGATAAAATTATATTGTAATATGGAGCACAATTCCAAATTTAAAAAGTTTATTTCTTGTGTAGATTAGTGGGTGTGCATCCGCACTCAGCATCGGGTCGGTCATCGACCGAATCAATACTCGTGCTCGTCGGTGTATGCTCGCTCTGCCTGCCCTGGGCATGAGCTGAGAGCCCCTAGCTGAGCATGTTAAAGCTAATTCCAGCCCTAGAGCGCCATGTTACCTAGAAATCTTGTAACGTTGCTATAAAACCGAGAGACACGGTCTCTCAGTATTAAAGCAACATCTCTCTTTAGAACGTTCGTATTTCTACGAAGTGCCTCGGGCACTTTAGCGAATTTGATTACACGACATTTTAGAGATTACATTTTTACTACAACTTAAATGTCTGCACTGCACTTTTTGTAAAATCTATTAATATAAATGCAAAAGTAACTCTGTTTTTTGTGTATTCTTAGCTATTAAATCACAGAACCAATATTCGATGAAACTTGATATGGCTTGAATTTGGAGAGGAAAGACATGCTACCTGATTTAAAAAAAAAAAACGCGGATTACGTCGTTGGCAACAGCTAGTTACTTACAAATATAATAATTCTTGCATGTTAAAAGAACAGAAACTGGAACGCTCCTTTGTTAAATTTTGTCTTACTTAATTTATGGGTAATATTTTGTTTACCGAAACTGTATATTGCAAAGAGTAATAATAGGTACCTACCTAAAATTTTAATATGACACGACTATAATTAATGACCTAACTTAATATGCTTACCATCATTACACATACTACACTCGTTGCGATTTAGTTTTTATTATTTTTCACGTTAAGTTTCTAGGAGCAGCTGCAGGTGCTTGTTATAGCCGCCACAGCATATGCCTTCTATAACTATAATAGATTAGGTACTTTTGTAACGATGTCAATAATTTAACCTAGCCTACGACATTATGTCCTCTAGACCGAATTTCGGTCACGGCGGCCTATCTTACCGGATATTAGCCATCTGTGCAGGAGATATTATAATGTACAAGTGTGTGCGCAAACACAAATGCACTCTTTATCACCTCACTCTCATACTCCGGTGGGACGACAAACCAACACGACCAAAAAGAAAAGAGCACTTTCAGCGTCTAATAAGCATAGGTATTACATACACATCTTAATAACGAATTAGTTCTACCGTAAGTCCAGAGTTCCTGACTCTGTATGCTTCAAACATCTAAAATCAATAACTATGACAAAGAAATAAAATTTGGTTTACTCAGCTCAAGAAAACAATAATTACTTAGTTTGCTTAAGCTGAATTGCGATAGTAAATATTTAAAATGCCAAAACACCAACATTGTTTGCATTAATATTTTAACGCTTCGGTTTTAGCGCGAAAACACGAAAAGTGCATCAAAAACAAAAAAGAAACAGAAAAGCATGCGTGCACGGTTTGGCAACGTACCGCGCGGTCGCACGCGGACGCCAGCCGCCGCGCGCCGCCGCCGCAGCAAATACAAGAGTTTACAAGACCCAAGCTGTGGTTGCCTCGTGAGCCTTGTCACAAAGGGTTACTTAAAAATGTTTTTATGAACACGTACAAAGTGCATGTATTTCTGAATGGTTTACATAAACATGTTTGCATGAGGTAGGTGGGCTTGTATATGTGTATTGCATTTCTACCTCAAGAGTCGCTGTACTTGTAGCGAGTCACTGTTCAATCTAATCTAGCCAAAAAATATCAATTTTGCTCAATCTAATATTATCATTTCGCAATAATTCATACCAAGGTGCATGTGGTTCCATATAAACTATAGAATATTGCCAATTTAAAAAGCAGATAGTTAAAGATTTAAAGGTTTTATTTGTTCGTAAGCCGCATGGGGCCACAAATAAAGGGACCAATGCAGCCGCGACTTGTCGCATCGTAATGATTATGTGACTAAAACTGAACAGTAAATAATGTTCGGTCTCTTGTATAGACATTCATTAATTTATTTATCAATACTTATTATGTCTTACTTAATTAAGGTAATAGACAGAAGGAGCGCCCGGTACATTATTGTTTGGTAAGTCTTATAAAATTAAATATACATCGCCAAGGCCATATCATCGTTTATAATTGATAATAAATACATTTGTGTATGTAATAGCAAAACGAAAGTAACAAATAGGTTACTTACATCTAGTTTTGTCATTTCCCAAAAAATATACCCAATAACAAGTCATCAGTCAGTCGGGTTCTTTAAATAAAATATTTGTGGTACATATTAAACATTATTGTTGAATATAATACATATTGATAAATAAAGTAGGTCCCTACTAAGTAACGTGACATGAATTGAAATATATTTAATTTTATTAAATTTGGTGAAACATGCAAGTATTATTACGGACATGTTGTGTGTCGTCTCATATGAAATAATAAGAAGGTACGTAGTATACTTTAAATGAAAATAATACACGAGTTCTTTCTTATCGTGCTAAAATGAATCGATTCGACAAAGTTTACGACACGGCGACACGCCAGTCGCAGTGGGCGGGCATTCTGGCAGTCGCGAGTCGCAACGGGGCCAATCACGAACAACGAGCGTGCGCACAAACGTGCGATAATGCGTCAGTCGTATCGCGCCCCGCTGCGGAGGAGGCGCGTTTTTTTCGTCGCAATCATAATCTACGCCTTAGTTACTCCAACGGAACGGTTCGAGTGATTTGTCAAAATGTCGATCTTTAATCCAGTTCAATTGATTGATGAAATAAAAAAAAGACCGGGGTTGTACAAAGCTGATCAGCCAGCCGATCGCGAGGAGAAATTGGCGTTATGGAAAGAAATAGGATCAGTTATTTACCACGATTGGGATAGTTTCAACAAGGCAACAGCTTACGACAGAGGTTAGTATGAAAAACATACACGAACCTAACCTCTGAAACGTCAAGTTCTTCACGTGAAAATGTCAGCCAACACAGCACATAAATGCATAAAGGAAATTACATTTAAAATGTGACCATAGACTTTTTCTTCCAATTAATTGTCTATTAATGCGATAAAAAAAGGAAATTTAGTATATCTAGGGAGAAGACTTGGAATTTCAATTGAAGAAAATAATATTCAGTTTGATCAATGCCTCAGATATTCTGTTGAGTGATGTTGTCGTTCGTCTCGCTTGCGGCGTATGCAAACGATTAATGGTAAATAACGCAACGGTGTTAGTTTCTTGCCCCTTTGGCCTAGCCTACATTACATTTTTTTTTATAATAGAAACGCAATAAGCAAACAATTTATGGCATCGACAATATATTGTGTAGGTGTATAGGCAGTACGTACCTATGAGGAAAAATAATTAAGTTCCTGTTTATAATTACAAGTATGAATGTCATGAGTTGGTTTACATTATAATAGTTACCCATACCGTCATTCCCTGTTGGACTTTTACAAACGAATCTGTATTGGAAAGACAGTTACCGATCGAACTCTTGTCTGGGTTCAATGAATAGATAACCTATCAAGTTTAAGTCATAAATTGTATATAATTATATTATCACTCAATGTAATGTGCCATTGCCGTGGCAATATTTAAATATGCACTTTCAATGAAACGCTGTCTACGCGCGTCATCATGAAATCGAAAAATGGCGCCATATTAAGGAAAATCAAACAAATAAAAAAAAAATATGTATACTTGTGGCGCATTCCCGCCGATAGGGTTGCTGCAGTCACTTCATGTAAATATGGATTTGTAATGTCGGTCGCGTACTCGCGGCAGTTTAACTGAAACTAGGTCAAGTTCTATTTGGAGTGGGTTTGTTTTTCTGTGTACAGAGACGCAACATGGTATTTCTTTTGACTGCAGTGTGTCTCTAATGGTATTACCTATATTATTTGATCTCTATGATCATTTTTGGCTTCTAATAACACGTTTGCAAATTTAATGGTAACCCTTGTCTCAAGCCAGTGCACAGTGGTGTAAATCTTAGGACATATCCAATTTTCGGTTATGGTAGTATTATTGGACTTACTGATGAGAAATTTTAGTAGGTACCTATTACACAGATTACACCAGACTCTGATATAAGATCTGGTAGACAGAATAAGCAGACCATTTACCATTTAGGATTTGAACATAGTTAACGCAATTCTGTCGATGAGAAGTCATGTGCGTACACTGCGCATTGTGTAGCCTGTATTGTATTTGTGCCACAATTTGTAACGTCTATGCAAGACGAGCGAACTTTATTAAATGAAAATTAAAGCGGTAACGGTATTTAAATGAATCACAATGGCAAGATTATGGAAATGTTTTGTTATGTTTAGTTCTGTGATTCATTGATTCTTTATCAGTAACTTTAATATAGGTAATAATATTGTCACTAATAGTAAGTACTTATATTAGAAATTATACTTGAAAACTGAGTTCTAGATATTAATATTCGTAGTTAGTAAATAACATGACGCACCATCACGTCGCAGTATCTCTGAAGGCTTAAGCAGATATAGATAACACGCACATTCCGCTTAGCTAATATAAGGCAATGAAGAAGGCCCTACACTCCGTTACAGACAGTGTGGCAAACTACATAGGTACGTACAATTACCAAGATCACTTAAAAAGCATAATAACCATGTCATCCCATATGTTAATTGAATTCTGGATCTCACATTTGGTAGGAATGATGGACTCTCACTTAGACCTTTGCACCAGAAGTCACCGACCGACACAATACCTAACACACAAAAGTACTATTAATAACATAGTAAACAATAATAAAGTATACAGTAAAAGAAACGAGAAAATATTTCACTTAATTGACAGTTTTACAGTTGCAAAGAAAATGGCGGTCGCTACGAGACGCGTACAACCGCGAGCTTCGCGCACGTCGTTCTGGAGTGAGGATCAACCGCCGAGTCTACCGCTACTTCAAGAGGATGAGCTTCCTTGGAGGGTACGAAGGCAGCCTCAGTGAGGATGAGTAAGTTCCTCTAAATAACCTTTTGTTTTTCAAACTTCTCTTACTTTTAAAACTAATATCGAAAGACAAGGTTATATCGACACATTATTATCCTGCATAAAAGATTTACAATCAAAAAATATTTTATGCTGTATAAAGATGTACCTTTATACAGCATAAAATGTACGTCACCCTATTTCAAGAAAGGTTTTTATTAGACAAAAACCACTGCTAAGTTAATGTTACGCTTCTAATGTTTTATGTGTATATTAACAATATGTATTTTTCAGAGAATTAGAAGACGAACTTATATTAGAAGCAGTACCAAACCCTGACGATGATCCTAACATCGAGACAGCAACGGTAAAAGTAAAGAAGGTTAAAAGGAAAAAGAGAAAACGTCACTCAAGCGATGGAGACCAGCCGCCAGAAGAAATAGAGATGCCTATGTTCCCCGTGGAAATAGCTGAAAGCGAGACAGACAGCGATCGCTTGTTCTTACTATCTTTTCTTCCAGAAATGAGACAGTTACCTATAAATATAAAGATGTGGGTGAGAGCCCAAATAGCTAACGTGATGCAGGAGGCAGTAGCGTGCCATTATAACAATACGAGGCCCGGCACCTCAGCCTCAGACAAAAATATTTTCGACATTAAAAGGCAAAGGCACGATAGCACAGAATAGACAAGTAGTAGTCGTCCAAAAAGTATTGGTGCTCCTTTAACCATAAACATAATTGTTTTTTGTTTAAGTTTGAATATCTTAATATATTTACGTTGAATTTTTATAACTTGACTTTGAGGCAAAGCTGCGAAACTATTTTAAGGGACCTAAACTGACGTAAAGTTATTTAAGTCGGTTGTTCAGACACTTCGCGCTATAAGAAAGTTCACTCGTTGAGTAAAAGAAATTGCGAAATAAGCTATTTATTATTTAGACTTATAAAGTAGACTTGATACATTGTTCTTCTGTTGACCAAAAGAAGAATGTACTTGAAGAACACAAAAAGCTGTATTATCATTTCAAAAAGTGTACTTAGTATAATATATTCCACATCCCACGGTGGACAGCATCCAAGTGTAGACAAAAACAGACTTTACGAGTATTGCTATAGTTCTGTTATTACTGCTATTATCGGCAGGCGCATTTTAGGCAATGAGTCAAATGAAAAAACTTGCTTGTATTTTGCCGTCTGCTTATATATTTTAAGCACTTCTTTTATGGTATAGCAATAATACCTTATTTAGTTTAACTAAGCATTACAAGCTTTATTTTATTTTTCTTTTAGACATAAGACGTTACTTATGTGTTACTAGTTATCTGACGCGTTTAAGTTACCAAAGTTTAAATCAATTTTATGGAAAATAAAGATTTGTTTGAATAAAGAATGTATATTTTTGGTATAATTTAACTAAATAAGTACCTATAACTATATTTTTCTAGTCTAAGCGTAACAGATACAATATGTATTTATATAAAGAAATATATGTGGTGTGACTCTGAAAGATAGAATAAGGAATAGTGTGATTAGAGAGAGATGCGGCATAAAAGTGGATATAGTGACGAGAATAGAAAAGGGTATGTTAAGTTGGTTTGGGCATGTAGAAAGAATGGACGAGAACAGACTGACTAAGACAGTTTATAAGGCTAGTGTGAATGGAACAGTCGCAAGGGGAAGACCTAGGCGAACGTTTCTTGATCAGATCGGAGACGTTCTGGATAAAGGCCAGGTTAAGAGCACCTTAAACCGGCGAGCGTGTATGAGGAATGTTATGAAAGTGAATGAAGTCAGAGAAGTGTGTCAGGATCGTAGCAAATGGAAATCCTTGGTCGAGACCAAGTAGGCCTACCCCTCTGGGAAACAGGCGTGAATTTATGTATGTATGTTCATACATACATATAAGTCATGGACATTATAAGTCTCCTTTGTTGTAAACATTACAATCTAATTAAAATGTTATTTATCTGTGAAATAAACAAAAATTATTTGTTCTTAATTATTATTATCCCTAACTGCGGTATCTTATTTCCTGTTTACTTAATATATAATATAATAAATGTTATGCGGTATATACATGGATGTTATTATTACTTAAATACCTAATTCACCTTAGTATACTTACAATATGAAGTTTGTTGAAATTCTGTTATACCTGAAACAATATCAATTAATTGTTAATATAAGTAAACTTAATAACATAAGGTAACATAATCATATTTATATTCGCCTCACTTGTATATTATACAGGTGTCCGGTAATTAATGGATAACCTTGAAATGTCTTATAGTAGAATTGAAGGCCGTTCAGAAAAAACGAAAAAAGAAAAAAAAAAATATATATATTAAAAAGTGCAAGCTATATAGCATAGCATACTTTTGACTGTCTATCTATTAGCATAATTAGTGTTTAATAATAAAACAACAAAAAAACCGATGGATTTCATTCATTTATGGTCGTAGTATACAAGAAAGTTATACATTGGTAATTAAAAAAAAACACATATCTCAGGTAGTAGTTAGGATAGATTTTTTTATACTTTTTTCTGAACGGCCGTCTGTTTCACTATAAGACGTTTCCAGGTTATCCATTAATTACCGGACACCCTGTATATAATATTAATTTAACTTTACGCAAGAAATGTAACCTATTTCATACTGTCTTATAGATTTTAAACTTGGCACGCATATGTGAATCGGATGACGATACAATAATTTTGTATCATTGAGCTGATTGGATGAACAATTTGGAAGGTGGTAGATAACTCTTACTCTCGACTTAACGAATCCAATACCTCATTTTTGGTGACGAGAGTCTGATAATGGAAGCACGAGGTGGCAAGTAGAACTCCTTTATGGCTAATAGTAAACCCCTCATTCGGTTATTTTGACGAATACTCTTACATTAATTTGGCAAAAAGAGTATGATGATGACAGCAGGAACATTGGGAGTTACAAACACATTCATGGGCATTCGGTTTAAAAAAATGGGAACTAAAAGTCACTTATACATTAAAAGCAACCGTGCCAAAGTGCTATAGTTTTTGGCTCAAACATGTAGAGACTATTCCTCAGTTTAATACGGATCAGCACGATTCCCCCTAGTGGCGTGACTCAGTCTCTCGCAAAGTAAAATCAAGATTTCATATAAATAAAATAATAAGATATCTTTGCCGTAAGCGAAGCTGGCTGGCACTACAAGTCAGAGAAAACAAGAAATATAAGGCGGAATTTTTCTAGCTTCCGCCATATCTTTCAGCGAAATGCAAAACTTTGCGGGAACAGTTTGGCGGGAAGTTAGCGCCCTAAATTGTGAAGTTTCGTGATTATTCTAAAGTTTCGCAATAATTCGCCAACTTGGCGCGCTTTAGGTTATACTCGTACATTAGTGGTATATTCTCATTTCCTGCGCGCTACAGCTGGGCTTCAAGTGACATTTCACGCATATTGATTCTACTCTCTAATTTCAATGTAAGACCGAATAGTCATTCTCACATACAAAATTTAATCAAGTGAAATCATTGACGTCATATGTTGTAAATAATCATTTATTTTTTATTTTACGATTATATTCAGAGATCTTGAATGCTTGTAGGAATTGTCTATATAAGTATGCTGAACATTTTTGTTTATTATGATACATTGATAATACACATGTTTAGAGTGTTTGAAATAAACACTTAGCTAGATAAATAGTGCTGATTGACATTAATTATAGACATTGTAGAAAGCCTGATAACTTAAAATCATTTTTATATAGTATGTAAAAATTAATAGTAGTTTAATCTGTAAATTACGTTTAAAGTCTCCTATTTAACCTATATAATGAACATATTATGTTACATTAAAGTTGATGTGTTTAATCGAAGTAAGAATGTTTTAAAACCTATGAAAGCACTAATAGCGTCTAGCGAGGGAATGTTTGCCAAGATTAAGGCGTTTTGTAAGATTTGGGCCTCGTTAGCATTGGCTTGCAACCTGTCTAGGAGAAGGAAAACTCCGAAATCACACCCGGGGAGATGGGCCTCGTTAGCATTGGCTTGCAACCTGTCTAGGAGAAAGAAAACTCCGAAGTCAAACTAAATTTCAGGGAGTAGACACGAAAATAAACCCCGATCCAAGGTGTTAACCGACCCGTGCTGATGGATTCGTGGCCAGAGGGAAAGCTGGTCTTGAACGGAGGGTGCCTGTGTTGGTGGTCACAGGGCACAGGATGGATCCACCTTACCTCCGTAAAGGGCTCTGCGGAAGTGGACAGTATTTTCCCTACCAATCGTGGGAACGCCTATGGATTTTACAAATACAAATTATCCGCATGGCGGCGACGCGGTCCGCCACCCGTCACGTCTCGTTTCTCGCGAGGGCGAACAGTGGCCTACGGCAAGCCGTTTTGCTACATTGAATGTCGGAGGAGGGATGGATGGAAAATTGAATGAAGTATGTCAGATGATGAATGAGAGAAAGATTGATATCCTGTGCGTGAATGAGACGAAAAGGAAAGGTTGTAACACCACTAGGCATGGACCCTACACGGCGTATTGGTCCGGCGTGCCTACCAATACCAGAGTCTGTCAGGGAGTTGGTGTTATTTTGTCTGCTAGAATGAATGAGTGCGTAAAAGAATTTGTATATGTGAATGCTAGGTTATTATGGATGAGAATGAAAGTGGGGATTACTCGTGTGTTCATGGTAGGGGTCTATGCACCCGTAAACATGGCAACGGGTATGTCTCAGAGTGCACGGGAAGAAAGAGAAGATTTTTGGGAGATGTTAAGAGATGTCCTGAGGAAATGCAAGGAACACGAGAGGTTGATAATGTTAGGGGATTTCAATGGTTGGGTGGGAGTAAAGCGTGAAGAATACGAAAGGGTTTTAGGCAAGTATGGAGACGATAGTGTGAATGAGAATGGGAAAAGGTTGCTTGAGCTGTGTTTGGAGTGGAGTCTTTGTGTGACAAACACTATGTTTGCCTACAAAAGAATCGACCAGTATACAAGGGAAGCAAAGAATGTTAGAAGTATTATGATTGACTTTGTTGTAGTGGATGAAATATTGAGAAAGAATGTCTTGGACACTCGGGTATATAGAGGTATTGGTGTCCATACCGACCATTTTTTGGTTATGAGCCGGATACGGGGCCTCTTCAAAGGATGGCGACACCATATACCTACCCAAACAAGTGCCCAAGAACGAATAAAAGTATAAAATAAAGATGAAGTATTGATAGACAAGTATAACAATAAATTGAGGGAAAGATTTGAAAGATTTAGTGACATTGATGATATAGAAGAATTATGGCAGTCATTTAAGTATGAAGTTGTTGTTGTAGCGTCAGAAGTGTGCGGTGTGAGCAAGAGGAGGAAAATGATAAAATCTAAGAATGCGTGGTGGAATAAAGATGTGCAAGAGGTAGTACGTGAGAAGAAGCACGCTTGGTTGGACTGGCTATCTGTCAGAGCCAGTGAAAGAATACAAGAAGCAACTAATGAGGATGTAAATAAAGCTAGGAATAAGTTTATAAGAATGAAGAAGATATTGAAAGATGAGATTAAAAGGGAAAAAGAGGAAATGAAAGACGAGTTTGATGGAAAATTACCTGAAGATTTCCGGACTAACGCAAAGTTTTTCTGGAAATCCATTCGCTCGGTTCGAGTTAAATCCCTAACCACAGAGCTGAAATCGATCAGAGATAAGAATGGAAGTTTACTGAATGAAGAAAAGAGCGTACTGAATCGATGGAAGGAATATTTTGAAAGTTTATTTGAAAGAGAGGAATGGCAAGGGCAAAGTTTCGAAATGAATGATAATGATAGGAATGATGAAAGCCCTATTAGTATAGATGAAATAATGAAAGCATTGAAAAGCATGAAATTAGGAAAGGCTGGTGGTTATGATAGGATTACAGTCGAAATGCTGACAGCTGGACAGGGTCTCATAGTAAATCAGTTGTGCCGCCTTTTTAACTTGTGCTGGAATACCGGCCGTGTACCTAGTGATTGGTGCAAGGCCGTCATAGTACCTTTATACAAGGGAAAAGGCTCACAGCAAGATTGCAAAAGCTATAAAGGCATTAGCTTGCTCAGCGTCGTCGGTAAATTGTATGCGAAAATGTTAATTGAAAGGATTGTGAAAGTAACCGACGAAAAAATATGGGATGCACAAACGGGATTTCGAAAGGGTATGGGATGTACAGATCAAGTCTTTTCCTTACGGAGCATAGCCGAGAAAGTTTTGGCCAAAGGTCAAAAGGTCTATTGCGCATTCGTGGATCTGGAAAAGGCTTATGATAAAGTGGTGAGGAATGAACTTTGGTCGGTTTTGTCCATGTATGGAGTGAATAGCAACCTCACACGAGCTCTGAAATCTCTTTATGAAGATTCGAGAGCTTGTGTTAGGATAAATGGGACTTACACAGAATGGTTTAATATCGAAAAAGGTGTTAGACAAGGATGTGTAGCGTCACCCTGGCTGTTTAACTTATACATGGACAATTGTTTGAAAGATTTAAAAGATTGTGAATGGGGATTAAGAATGAATGAGTTACTTGTCAAATGTCTACTTTATGCCGACGACCAAGTAATACTTGCGTCATCGGCGGAAGAGTTACAGGCGATGGTAACTATTATGCATGGTTCTTTTGAGAGTAAAGGAATGAAAATGAATGTAAGCAAGACGAAAGTAATGGTATTTGAAAGGGAGGAGTGCATGACGATGTGCAATATTATGATTGATGGAGAACAAGTAGAGGAAGTGAAAGAGTTTGTATATTTGGGTACTTTGTTTACAAGGGATGGTACACATGAGGGAGATATTGAAAGAAGAACGATTGCTGGCAATAAAGTGAATGGCGCTCTACGCGCTTTTATGAACAGTCGAAATGTATCGGATAAGGCACGTTTGGCTGTTCATAGAGGACTATTAGTGCCTACACTTATGCATGGAAGTGAAAGTTGGGTATGGCAAAAGAAGCATGCGAGCAGAATAAATGCTGTAGAAATGAAAGCGCTGAGAAATATATGTGGTGTGACTCTGAAAGATAGAATAAGGAATAGTGTGATTAGAGAGAGATGCGGCATAAAAGTGGATATAATGACGAGAATAGAAAAGGGTATGTTAAGTTGGTTTGGGCATGTAGAAAGAATGGACGAGAACAGACTGACTAAGAAAGTTTATAAGGCTAGTGTGAATGGAACAGTCGCAAGGGGAAGATCTAGGCGAACGTTTCCTGATCAGATCGGAGACGTTCTGGATAAAGGCCAGGTTAAGAGCACCTTAAACCGGCGAGCGTGTATGAGGAATGTTATGAAAGTGAATGAAGCCAGAGAAATGTGTCAGGATCGTAGCAAATGAAAATCCGTAGTCTCTGCCTACCCCTCTGGGAAACAGGCGTGAATTTATGTATATATGTATGTATGAATTATTCAAAAATAAAAGATAGACGCGCTACGAACTGCCGATGCCAATCCAGACATGTTTTACAAAACTGCCAATATGAAATAAAATGCCATGAAAACAGAATCTGTGTTAATTTTTATCTTTATGTTAGACCATTTAACCTTAGTAAGCTTTAATTATTTTATTAAGTAATTATTCACAGAGGACGAATTACGCAATACGTTCGTGTTAAAATTCATATCGAGCGTAGTAACATAAGCTTTGTATAAGGAAAAAACAAGAAAATGAATACGAATTGTAATGTCCAACGTGGTAGCTATAAATTCATGTTGGAGTAAATCAAAGTGTTAATTAGTGAAATAGTTTAGTAGGTACCCTTCAGGAAGAGGTACCTATTTAAATTAATGATAGCCACCTACGAAGCTAATGATATTTATTTAAATACAGTTAGTCAGAAGATAAATTATACAGTTGAGTGGCGTATCACACATGTTACTTGTTGTAGCGTTATAAGTAATATTTATGTCACTTTGACTAGACATCGTAATAAATGGGATATATAGCACCGACATATTACTATAGATATAAAAAGTAGGTGTGACACGCAAATTCGCGCGAGTTTCGATATTGAGTCAAGGGCCACTATAAAAGAGACGAGTATAGCTCAAAGTGTAAATCCTTTCTCAGGGTTTGTGGCAGCCCTTAGCCCACATTCTATAATACCTAACTTCTCCAGCGAAGGGTGGAACTCGTGGGGCGAGACGCTCACAAACTAGGTAGGTATTCATGTGTAGTTTTACTCGACATCAAAGGAGTTTTACTACTACTTATTTATTTATTATATTTATAGCAGAACTGTGAGTAGGACTCGTGTATTATTTCGTCACATTTAGTAGGCTAGTAAAATATATTGAATTTTAGCATTTAATTTGTACATTTATACCCGTTGTGCACAATTTATAGTTACTAAAGTAAGATCAGGGAATAAATTAAATAATTAGCTATGATCATGCCTGTTACTTTAATTTTTTTTAATCATATTCCCAATCTATGTCAAGACTGGCAATATAATAAAATAAATAATTTGTAGAAGACATACATAACCTACTTATATTATGCAAGTCAAGTTCACTCGAGGATATGAGATGAAGAAGAATAGCCGGACATAGACTGATCTGTACTACCCAAGGTATTTCATTGTATCGGTTTATTATAATTGTGGGAATATAATGACAAGCCCAGACGCTAAACAACGGAACATCATGGCAACAATCAGGAGTCTGATATTTCACCGAAACGTTATCAAAGGCACTCCTGTGTGAAGCACCCCAAACCTACGTACCATCGCTTGTTCAGCGATGTGGTTTATGATGCCTTACAAACAAATAGTTGAAGAGCACTTATAGCAAACTCGTTTATAAAGACAAGAAATCTACCAATTTGAGTGACCTATATCCTAGATCCTGTATAGCATCACTGAACTTGTCCTTAACTGTGATAAATATTGTCAATTTTAAATGGGAACGATATGTATGGTTAACTAATACACACAGTGTTGGGTAGTTACGTCATTTAGGTTAACTATACTACAAGACAATATGGTAAACAAATAAATTCCAATACGTAAAAACAAAAACTAAGGACGAGCGTGTCGGCGGCGCGGCGGCGCGGCGAGCTGCGTCGCGCAGCTCACGCCACGTTGCCAGCCCGTGCACAAAACGCCGGCGCGGCGTGGCTGGGTCGCAGCGACCCCGCTGCGTCACTCCGCGTCGACCGCCCGTACCGATCGGCAGTCGTGTTCAGTTGTTTGTCGCTCTAAAATCGCGACCATTTTTCAAGTGTCATTATTAACATGTCCTCATATTGTCTCGACGTTGAATTGTTTATAAGTGAAGTGAAGAAATTTCCAGAAATATGGGATGTAAACAGTGAAGCATACAGGTTTAAACGTAAAAAACAGCAAGCGTGGGGAAAAATAGCTAAGCTCTTTATAACTGATTTTGACGACTTGCCTGACAAGGAAAAATTGGACGTTTGTAAGTATGACCAATATTTCTCCTGTCGGCAATATAATGAAATACACAAATATTCGTATATGACAACGTCGGAAATTGTATAAATAAATGTTTATTATGAAACTTTGGTTATTTTTGTATAACATAATGTTTTTAATTTTAAGTATTTGACATTGAAACGTAACAATATTGAACTTTGTACTGAATCTTGATAGAATACTTGTTTTAAGAATTATTCATAGTTTCGTTACGTTGCATGTATACATGTTACTGGGTTTGGTTTTATATGTAGGTAGTGTTGATCATTCAGCGAGTTAAATGTATTATTAACATAACTTAATAGTCACGCTTTCTCTTCTTCAACGATAGGTAGTGACGCTATATTTTTTCGTCACCCATATTTCGGACAGATTGACGTATTATGATGATGATGGAAATGAAACACGGTGACGGCTTAGTTAGGCTTAGTGCAATATGCACAACTAAGCCATCACCGATACATTTTTCATCGTTACAACATTGCTCGCCATAGGAATTAATGTCAGCCAGTCTTAATTGTGATCTCGAGGTCAAATCTAGTCAACGGTATTTAACAATAACCTGTCTACCTTTTTTTACTCTTTAGCGACAGGAATGTCATGTGTGTGAAAGTTACGGCAATATCTCTGGTAACGAAAATCACAGATAGAACGGTTATTATGAACCATCGCAAGTTTCAATATTATTATGACTTATTTTTGTCATTCGTATTCATCCTATACCTATCGCTAAAAAGTGCTAGTGGTAAATAATGTTACCGAGCCGAGAATTCACGATCGGTACAAGTGACGGCTCGGTTTGCAAAGCTTTCCCTGCGCGTCGCACCGTCCGGTCCGGTGTACAAAGCCACCCATTCACTTCACGCAATTGACCATTATGCTCATCGCTTTAAAAATATATTTTATTAAAATACAATATGGTTCTTTTGCCGATTGAATAACCGAGTTTTCATTGACATTACCTTTGTAATTGCAGAATATTAGCGTTAGATCGTGGATAGATAAAAATCGTGAAGGCTCATACAAATGTGCATAATTATATTGATATGTGAAACTATGAAATGTTGTAATGAGAGGGTTATTTATGCAAAGTAACAAAGATTACGACCATGATTTGATGATCGTGTTTTTTGATTACGATCTTAGAATCACTTAAAACAAAAAACGATAAAGGAAAATAAGAAGTACAATATTGTCCTCTCTCTCTCTCTCTCTCTAATCTTTTAGGGAGTTGAACACAATTTTTTTTAACATAGTAATAATAGTAATCATTTATTTGCCTTAATTGTTGTGTACATTGTAGTTCTTAATAAATAAATATAAGCTCTAACACTTAGTCAGTAATTTGACATGCAAATATTATATGAGACACCTAAACAATAACATTATGTAATTTAAATAACACAAATAAATTAAATTAAAACAGGGCACATAAATGAAATTAAAATAGAACAATTTACTAATGACTTTATTTATTACAAGACTCCCATGGAGGAATTCCACCATAATCTGTATCACCTTCAATGATAATCGAATACATACACAGAACTGCACATAAATTGGTATTATTTTACTTGTAAACAAGTAAGGAGGTATTTATTGGTTCATGGTACTGTATTACATTTCTGTGGCTGTAGATCATTCATATAGAGATAATTCTCAATTACAATTTAGTGCTGTTGCGGGTTGAAATAGGAATTTCTAAGTAGAAACTATAGTCTAGATTTGCTAACTATACAAGATAGACGATACTTAGTAAAGCGTTACGAAAATAAAATTCTGATTACGTGTTTCTATTGTCAAAACTAATTAAATCAATAATATGAATAGGTACTCAGTCAGACTTTGCTAACACAAAACAGTCAATCATCCTCAGGCAACGCCTACTCATTCTTTTTCGTTTACTAAAACTGGTTAGCAAACAGCGATTATAGTTTTATTCGAGTTTATCAAAACTTATTTCGAGTTGACTCGTTATCAGACTCGAAAAGATTCTAGGTTCATAAAATAGTTATAATACATAATCTGATGATTACGTCATCCGTCAGTAGTTGCGACTATAAAGAGATGTAAGTTCTGCACAGCGTCAGCGTAACTAAATCTTGCCACTGGATATTTGGCGACACCTGCTGTCAATTAATAGATTTTATACATATTATGTAGATATAAATGTAGGTTTGGATACATCGCGGATTATGCGATCGCATGTAGTGCTCGTAAACTCATGATTTGTTGATCAGCTATAGACTTTGGGTCTAAATCGTATAGTATGTTCCTTTGTTCAACCAGCGTCTGATATATTGAACAAGACATTATGCAATTATTTAAGTTTACGAAATCATTATTAGGTATAGGTATGTGACTCTTTGGTATGACTTTGGATTAAAATTCAGTTATTATAGAATATAGTGTTATTATTTTCTCGTAACGACATAGAAAACCCATTTCATCGTAAACAGCTCACCGCACGCGAGAATGTCTCTATCGCTATAAAAATACCGTACGTTCGAAGGTCTGGTTCTGCAGTTAACAATGGGTGTTGAACATACCACCATAACAACATACATATATAATGGTGTATTTCGGTAGTGCCGTACGATCACCTAACTTGTATGACGTTAGAGATTCATATTTTTATCTTCTAATTTCGTGTAATGTGAAGTAGTGACAATGTATCGAGTTAAATAACAAAACGGATGTGGCTCATTAACATTACCCAACAAACATTATTTACTTATTTAAAGATTTTGTTAAATTGTGTTCGTACCCACCGTTATTGTAAAGTTATCATATAAAACAACATCTGCACGTATTTGCGATAGCGCAAAGTAATCGCTCGGTAAAACAACAGAACCAGTGTGTATCTGTGCAAATTAAATAAACTAATGTTTACGAATTTCCAGATCGTAAACTGCATGGAAAATGGCGAAATATCAGAGACTCTTACGTCCGTCACATAAAACGAAAATATGCAAAGAAAGGTTACGTTTACGCGAAACATTTGGAGTTTCTGAACTGTCTATACAAAGACAAACAGACTAGTCAGTCGGGGAGTGATGTGGAAGGTGACGGCGACAACGAGCCCGATGACCACAGCGTAGAGGACAACGAAGATGACGACGATAGCAAACTCAAAAGCCTTGGCTTCAAAAGTAGAAAATTTGATATATTGACTGGTTCAAGCTTGTGGGAAAGCGACGCCGAGGACTCTCCTTCAACTATTGAAAATTTAAAAAGAAAACGGTCTGCTAAACCTGATAATGAGATCGAGTATGTTGACACTCCCTTTCCTGACGCCACTACTGCAACCACTTATACATCAAGTATGGAAGATGAAGACAGATCGTTCTTTGAGTCTCTTTTACCTGCGGTTAGAGAGTTCAATATGGACCAAAAATTAGAATTTCGTACTGAGGTGTTGTGTTTAATAAAGGGTATAAGGTCAAAAAATGGCCGTAGACACTATATAAAGTTAGATCCAGTTACTGGGAACTTTGATTAGTTGTAAGTTTTATTATATACCTATATTAATTATTATAAGTACATAGATCGTTCCATTTTTCACTGAAATAAATTTTAATTTTGAATAAGTTGTTAGTTTCATTACCTTACTTCATAATCGTATCCTGACACAGTGTCAACAATTTTGTTCATGTTTATAATGATTAATTATCAATTCTCTTTCCAAACTACGTATTCATTTATTAATCTGTGACATCACGTCAATAGGATGCAACTATAAATTAATATCATGACCATTAGGCAAGTAATCAATTCATAGTATACATACAGATGACAAATCATAGAACAGAATCGAGTAGAGAAAAGTTAGTTTATAATACTTAAATATAGCATGTAGATATACAACACGAGAGTAGCTGAATGAAAAGAGTTTATAAACATCCACATTTATAAATAAACGGTAGTGTACATCCGATAAACATTTATAACAAACGAAGTAATAGACGTTAGTCGTTTTGATCACGTCAGAGACGTAAACAACGCACCGCTAAATAAAACCGATAAGAATGTCTCACACTTTATGACATGTAAAAACGACATGAAAATATACGTATAAAAACAAGACATGCTAGATAAACTTAATACGTAGATATACTTGCTAGAATGCTAGATAGATATGTATGTACAAGAAATGTTATAAACATGCTGGGTGTACTCTTGCTATAGGATTATGTTGAGAGGAGAGCGGGCAACAAGTAATGATACACCAGTCAGTCTTGTTACAATAATCTGTCTAAATAGTAACGGCGAGCTGGCAACGTTGTGGGGAAAGTAGCGGGGCGGCAACGTGGCGCGATCGATAGAGCGCGGGGAGGCAACGAGTGTGGCGCGGGGCGACGGCTACGGCTGACCCTTCCGATTTATACAAATATAGTATGTTAGTATGTGCGTACATCATTGAGCGTGTACTCAGTGCACGTGTTTGGTTGACATGGAACGTGCGCGGACGGGTTATCATTGGAGTAGAATGCAACATCGCCTGGATGTCACGTATTTTTACAACGTAAATAAAATGTACTACACACATACACAAGATCCAATTTTCACTTACTCTTGTTTCTTGCGCTATACTCATACGTAGACGACCTAACGTTATATTGTCTATATTTATATTTCTGTCCTATATTATGAGACATTCAACGTTTTATTCAGTCGCGATCTCGTGACATCTATTCTATACAATATTGATTATCTACATGGGCCAAATCAAAAAGTTTTTCATTTATTGAGGTCTTACAGCGACCCTAATCATTGTCAAGCTCGAAGTAAGCTCCACATTCGTAAGCTTTTGGATCTAAGAGCATGAGGCACGGCCACTGCTAAAAAACACGAAATACTCTCTGATACTTATTTATAACTTTAGAGGTGTTTTATTGTTAGTTTGCCTATAGGGTGGTAATTACCTACTGGGTTAATAAACTTTGTAAAATACATTAATCTTTTGTCAACGAAGTACATAGACTCACACCAATCGTATAGTGGCATCTGCAACTTCCTTACTCCATTCATTTCCATTATATTAATGCACGCTCAACGACTACTCTTAACCTGGACGTTCTTCAGGATGTCACCGATGTGTTTATAGAATATTCGCTGAGGTCTTCTCCTTCAGACTGTCCCGTTCGCCTTATATACTTTGTTGGCCAGTCTTTTATCGTCTGTTCTGTGTTAATGCCCAAACCACGTAAGATCACCTTTCTCAATTCGCCATACCACATTTAAAATCACAAATAGAAATATGGTTCGGCGAACAAAATATGTGGTTGGCAAAATTAGTAATATTTGAACGCCTTCCATAAGATAAATAGCGTACGTTTGTATCAAAATAGGACAAGTGTCTAATGGCGCTGAAACCTTCAGAGTATCGTTGTCTAAAATTGTATCAAGAAAACTAATATAGATTTTTTATATAAGCCACCAATTTATTTTCTAGCCCGTGCCACCATTGAAATACCACCACGACGCAATAATTTAGGATTATTAAGAAGAAAAAAGAGGAAGAACATAAATACATAACCATTCGATGGCTCAACTAAAACTATTATAGTAAAAGTACTAACAATATGTTCAGTTTATAATAAGTCAACATATTATAAATCCATCCAATTAAAAATAATGATACCAAGGCCGACAAGTCACCACCGATACACCAACAAGTATTTATCTGTCCACAAAAACAGTGACTGATTTCGACATTAAGTTGCACATATACAATATGCATGACTGAGAGGTAGGTAAACGTGATAGTACTCATTTTTGGACAGTCACTTATAAGGTCCTCCTTAATAGAGAGTTTGTATATTAGGTATATACTATCGGGCAAATTCTCTTATGTCATGCTCTGCTAATGGGAATTTCTTAAGAGAAGAATTGTCGACTGTAACCTAAAACTGACGGCCTGTGACGAAAGCAGCCGTTAAGGTTTAAATTGTATACGAATTATACATTCTCGTTTATGCCGAAGGTTTTAAGAGGAATATAATAAAAGTGTTTGGCTCGCAACTTTCGCTCTGTTATGACTGCGTTGCTTCGAGCGAGACTACAAACAACACAATCGTATACATAATTAATTTTGATACGAAAGCGTAGGCACTTTATTTCGTAAATTAATAAGAACTGCTAAAGAAAAGAAGACTATTAAAGGTTTCTTCAAGGCTTTTCGAAATCATATGGATCTGGATAACGATCTTGGAATTTACATTATGCTGTTTTATCCCAGGAAAGGTAAGCCAGATGTGAAATATACATCATAACTACACTTTTTTTCAAAGGTCGGCTTCCCCTTTTCCTATAATTTATATACCGTGATGTCTTTACAGACATTCAAACGTCAGATACATAGATCGTCTATAATCAGAGTTGTTGCAAATATTTGCGTGGATCCAAATAGTGATCGTAAGCACAACACTCAGTTCACTGTTATTAGCTATCTGCGCAGTCAATATCTACTATTATGTATATACAAACTGCGTATACATACACCAACGCATGCAGAGGCAGTTTAATTTGTGGCTCGTACGTGGTTATTAGATTTTCTGCCATCAGATTTTCGGAGGAGGCAAAGATTTTGGAACTGTAGTGAAAATACGGATCTGCTTGTGAGCATATCCGTACTAATTACGTACGACCTTAAACATTACTTTCATGTATACATATACAGGCGCTAAACTAAATTATACTGTACAAGGTAAAATAAATTATATGGTCATTCATAATAAATGGTGTAGGTTATTTAGCTGTAGACGAAGGCTATAAACTTTAAGCTGTTCGTGTACCTATCTTATCTTATCTTGTGTGGGGCCGGTCAGGACAGACCGGCGACACTTCGACCCAGTGGGATCTTTTGTGTCGACTTCTCCCAATAACCACTACCATCGATATTCAAGGCAGCCGGGACCGACAGCTTAACGTGCTCTCCGAGGCATGGAGCAGGCGATAATTGTCAATCAATACGCACATAATTTCGAAAAGTCATATAACTTCCGAAAGTCAGAGGTGCGTGACGTGGGTTCGAACCCGAAACCCTCTGCATTGCAGTCTGTTGGTCTCCCCACTGAGCTATCGCTGCTTTTTTCGTGTACCTAGGTATCATATCAGTTGGATGGGCAGCAGTTCGCTTGATGCTCGAACCTACGTGAGTGTGATTATAACAATATATAGATGCTGTTATATAAAAATATCCTTAACATAGATCTGTTGGTTGCGAATAATAATTGCCGTTTTGTGTGATGATTTACGGGGAAATCATCTATAGCTAGAACCGACAATAATATAACGAGACTTCAAAATTACAACATGTAACATTGATGTTCAGAAACGCAGTCTCACTCTTACAAAAAAATTAATCTATACTAATATTATAAAGCTGAAGAGTTTATTTGTTTGGTTGAACGCACATCTAGTTATGAATAATCGTAACCTAAAAATGGCCATCGTGCAACATTTTAAATAAATAAATAAACGCTTTGCCCAAGCCCGTTCCCAAATAAAAACTAGGCATTAATTAGCCCGATAAAGAAAAGCCTCTACTAATTTGCACGACAATTTCCGGCCTGTCGCATCGCATCGCAATTCATCCAGTATCCAGCAAATTATAAACATACCTACCTGATTTTATTATCTTTATGGTTACATAATTACGTACATAATATCATAACATAACACAGTACAGTGCATTAATATTTATCTACATATCGACTAGCACACACGATGTCCTCAAATCAGATAAAAAAACAGTCTCGAACCGCCGCGCGCCTACATCAATCCGTATGACGTAAAGGCATTTCACCACTAGACAGGACATTACGGCCTCGCCTCCATTCGCAGTGGCAAAGAACCTTATGTAGTCCACATGACTCACATCGACTGATGTCTGTATCGCGTGTTTACCTACAATCAATAAGGCTGCGGCTAATAAAGGTTTTTTTCAGCGAATCATTGCAACGCACAGCTGATTACACCACATATGAGCCTTTAACTGCTTTTTAATAAAAGACAACAAGTGTTCAAAATATGGTAAACAGTTTTTTGACCTAGTGGCAAA
Source organism: Catocala nupta (assembly GCA_963675205.1). Classification (NCBI taxonomy): domain Eukaryota; kingdom Metazoa; phylum Arthropoda; class Insecta; order Lepidoptera; family Erebidae; genus Catocala; species Catocala nupta. The sequence continues at coordinate 15,616,911 of OY776098.1, forward strand.
AGTGGCGGTAGAAAACAAAGATTCAGTGGAAGATATCTTTTAGGGCCAATGGATGAGAGAGGCGAAAGGAAAGTGGTTGAATACTCAACAGGGGATAGAAAAAGGTTGAATTAATTTCTAAGAATTATATTTAGCTATCGCCGCACAATTACTCTACGTCCATTGCAATATAGCTTGCAGTGGCTAAAATAGTGCAAGTCTGTGCATTAGTACTGAACAAAATATTTTTATTATCTGTGTTTACAAGGCTTTTGTGTACATTAACAAACAGCAAGCGCTGTTCACGATACCTATGTTAGTATTGGTCAGCGCGTGAAATATTAATGCTAGGGGTTTCACAGACTGCCGATCGATAGATCGTTCCTAAAATAAATTTCAACGCCAAAGGCGCTCGCGATCCTTTTATTTCGTAGCACACATCTAAATTTAGTAAGATTGGGTAACTGAAAGTGTCAATATGTTTTACTGTTTCATGTTGAAACTGACCTGATCGCATCCACAGACAGATAAATTATATAAGAGATTCAGAGTTTAAAACTAAGATGAACGTATCTTAGCTATAAAGTATGATTCATTCTCTTGAGACTCCATGCCGCCCCGTCGGCGTCGGAGCAAAATGATTATCCGTCATTTGCCAGTCAGCAGGTGCTGTGTTGGGGCTAAGAAGTTTTTGTATCGATGAATACGTTCATGAACAAAGGAACCAACGAACAATAACAAAAACTCCACCGATGCACAAAGGTTTGTATTGAGAGCGCCTGCAGCCCGATGCCTATTTAATCGATGCTTCACTTGCTCTAAACTCGAACAGGGTAACTATTACGTATTTTATTTAGCTAACCATAGTAAGCCTGAAGAGATATACATACATGGACAGTTCTACCACAGTGGATAAAATGCATACCGTGTTTATAGGTGAAATTCGAGCAAACGAACGAACTGAATTAGCTGCGCTTGACTTGGCCGGACCGAATTGTGTATCAACTTGACATCCTTTAAGGTTGGAACACGCTACTACAACAGCTACCGACAAAAAAAATATTTTTGATAAAAGGTAGTAGAATTATTTAGACGGATATTATTAACGCGACTATATGTATAAATAAGTCGAGGTCATTGTGTCGTTATGATTTTATTATGCAATTATCGCTTTTTTGGCGTAGTGCTGGAGCATTCTCCCAATTATGTTCTCTTATGATAACGGCTACCATCAAACTGAGCGACACCTGTTGTGTACCCTGTATGTCAGACTCAGCTGTGGTATTTTTGTGTTTTCATGTATGGAACGCTTTATCCAGCATACATAAAACTCACTCTAACGAGGAGGCAAACACGCGATATGCTGTCATATTTTAGATGAACGTCATGTACATTTTACACTGACCATAGACACATACACAAAGGCACTATAATCTATGCAATAATATCTTCGTCGGTGTATTATTAGTTTGCAACTCAGAACAATAACTAAAGGTATGCTACGTATTTATAATATTATTTCAAGTACATACGAGAATAAAATAAGAAAAAGCAACTAGGTACTAAGAATATATATATATAAATATCACTTTGCCTAATGGAACTTAACCTGAGAACTTCACAATCAAGCGTCAAATGCCGCTTCAGGGGAACCTTATGCTACGGGAATGAGCGGCTTTAAAAGTAATATTAAATTGTAACAGCTAAAATAGCGGCCTGAAATCTTAACGCAGTATTATCCTAATCTTTTTCTAAAAGGAAAGTTCAGCACAGGTACAAAAGGATCCTTGCTTAAACCTGAGGCCACTTAAGTTAGAGCAAACAGGCTAGTGAGGTATCTCCTACCTGAGACAAGATCGCAGTCAAACAACTTTGTAGTATGTTCTGATATAAATCCAGGCTTATTAGGATGTGGAATTAGTAAGTACTAGGCAACTTGTCTTTTACATTGGTAGCCTAACAACTTCTTTCTTTAAGGGTCGCCAACGCGGGAAGCTTCTTTAACACTTTCCTTATAACCTTTTTGTAACCATTTTGAGCAAGAATGCTCAAACTGTATTTATACTAAATATCTTTAAGATTCCATAGATCTGTATCGCTCATTCTGCAACGACTAATGCGGTATATTTAAAACTCGTTATAACTTGACGCGATTTCAAATAAGGCCCCATTTACACGACACAAGCTCATAAAAACAAGTTTTATGATATTCTTGTTTTTAACTTAAGTGTTACAAAGATAGTACGAGACATGATCCAGTAAGTCATCATGTAAGTAGTACCTAAATCGTAACCTATTTTAGGCTATGCTATATCTCTTTTCTTCTCAGTGAAAGCATTTTTGGCAAGAATGTTGCGCTTTTGTTAACCCAAAACTGAGGGAATATTTTTGCAACAAGTTGTACATCACATTATCGGTAGAAAATACCTTTTTTGAAAAAGACTTGTCTTAAGAAGACAGCAAGAACTAGCAGCTACATCTGTGATGGCTACTCGGTACTGATAAAGCGCCAGTATCGTCCGACGTTTTGTTTTTGCGCAACATTCTGATCCCTACAAACGGCTTCACTTCCAACACCTCATTAAGTAACTTCATCAATCAATATAACTGCTCCATTACAACTAACTGCTTCATTTGACCAAGTAAAGCAGATTGATTATCGAGTCAGACAGTGTTTGATTTACTCTGTTAAAATATTCTCGCACGCGAATTGCACTGCGTTTAGTGACTTTGTTGGCTATTCAGTTACTGCTGCTGACTGCACCGTTGGTTCCATCCAAAGACCTTTAAAGAGTTTCTAGTGTTTTCAGTACTATTTTAGACATCGTGTGCCACGTGAATAAAATTGTGGTTATAAAGAGGTTGGCAGTTTATTACTTGGGTCCTAAAACAAAGCTGGTATATTATAATAGACGCGAAATGCGGGTATAATAAGTCTCTGTATATGTCTTTGTATATCGAGACGTAAGTCTACATGAGTAACTTGAGGATGATTTACAAAATGTGGGTGTGATTACAACTCTGTCGAAACCCTCTAACAGGTGGACTGTTTTATTTAAAAACATACTTTGAAGCATTGCAATCAATGTGTTCTATCTAGACTTAGTAATCACGCTTCGCTCTGTAATACAATTTCGTTAATCAAATAAATGCTCTTTAAATTATACGGTAACAAGAGATCACAGAACTGCTGGTCCTGGTACAATGGGAGCCCAGATTTATAATGTATCCACAAGATTCAGTTGCCAGTATCAAGCATCATTTGGATTATAATGCATGGACATCGACAGCATGTGTTTAAATATAAGGAGGAAAACGAGGTATCCAACAAGGTAAGTCACCCTCATTATCAGACAGACGGCCATGACACGTCCATGGTTTCAAAGCGGTTTTCCGCATTCGCCCCTACATTAAGTCCCACATTCCAAAATGTTCCTCGTTCGCCCCTCTTTTTTAAGTATTTCTTTTTCATCCTACATTTTTGTGCATATGGTTAGCGTTAACAAAACATGATTAAAAATTATTTTATATCTTTTCGATTTCGGGCTCGCGTTGCCATGCAATCATAAGCCCAAAGTTTTGCAGAGAGATCAAGGAGGTATTTTAAAATATTTTTCGGCTGACGGTACAACAAAATATTCCGTACAGAAAAAACAGGGTAAGAAAAGAAAAATAATTTGGGACGAAATAGGAATTACGTTAAGAAATTAATATTTATCTAAATTTAGGAGCATATGACGAACAATTTATGGGGCGCCTGCGTATTTTTATGTTTGGGACGAAACATGAGGGTCGAATGCGGAATAAACCTTCAAAGCTCACAATAACACAATAAATAGGTATTTACTGCTGTCCGTCGACGTTCCTGATTGATGACCCGCTCTGATGTACACCGTGATGTATTATTAATTACCAATCAAGCGTACTGATCATTTGTAATACGATCTTTTTAGAATATTCTTTGAACTAAGAGATTGACGATTTCTTAAATTATGTTAAGATATAAACTTAATTTTAAAAACATTAAAAGGTGTTATTGTGACAGAATGAAATAATTCTTGTTGGTACTGTAACGTATAACACTTTGACAAATGCCGATCTTTTGTTTTTGAATTTAATAAGGGGTAATATTTAAGTTTGGTAAGTGAATATTCCCTAAAATGACCTTAACCTACTAAAATTTTACTGTATAAGTTGATAATAAATTATACAATGTATTTGTATTAGATATACATGCAATATGTTTGTTTTTGTGTAATGTTTATAAAACGGGTTAATGGTCTCTTCTAAGCATAGCATACGCATTGGGTGTGATGCATCGCTGAATAACCCCTTCAAGGATATAAAGTCGAGAAAATATCATAACAACGACATAAGAAATAAAAATAAATGGTAAGGCTAAAAATAACAGCGACGACACAGTAAATGTGTCTTTTAACAGCTGAATAGAATATATTAAGGTTATAAAGGAACGTAGACGAAGCACAGACGGACGTGCAAGGTCACAGCAGCTAATTAATGGATGTTTTTTTACACAGTTTGCTTGACACTAAATATAAAATACACCAAAAAATATCGAGGTATATTATTTGGGGTTGATTACAAGTTAATATAGCAATACCGCTTTATGTCTGTGAAAGTTTAAGTACAGGTGTAACATACACTGTATTCTCCCTAACTATGTTTCATGTCCTGTGTTAAAGACTTCCAGCCCTTTGCCGTATGCTTACAAGATCTAGACAGTATGTTATGATTAAATATCTTGACAGAAAGCCCTATTTAATGTGTGCCTTACCCTGGCTTTGATGACGAGTCTCGGCTCTTGCGCTCATGCTTACCCTACTAAGCCAATAAACATTTTTATTTGATATCCATAACTTAAAGGTATTACACAGATAGGAGTACGCCTGTGTATGCAGCCTTTCTTGATCTCTCCAGGGCTTTTGACCTGGTTAGGTATGATATTCTCTGGCGTAAATTGAAGTATACAGGTGTACCGGGTGAGTTAATTAATATTTTTAAATATTGGTACGACCATCAAACTAACCGGGTCAAATGGTTTGGTGAACTTTCTGACGAGTACGGGTTGGAGTGCGGAGTGAGGCAGGGGGGGTTAACATCTCTTTCGCTCTTCAACTTGTACGTAAACGGGCTGATTGTTGAGCTGAGCGACACCGGAGTAGCATGCTCGATTGATGGTCACTGTATCAACAGTATTAGTTATCCAGATGATATGGTGTTGCTCAGCCCATCAATAGCCGCGCTCAGAAAGCTGTTAGGCGTACGTGAGGAGTATGCGAGGGTACACGGTCTCCTGTACAATGTTCAGAAGAGCGAGCTCCTGGTATTTCAAGCCAGGGGTCGTAAACTGGGGGATGTGGCACCTATGCTGCTTAATGCTGTCGCTCTTCGAAGAATGAGTGAATTTAAATAACTCGGCCATGTGGTCAACGAGGGTTTAAAAGATGATGGAGATATAGAAAGGGAGAGGAGGGCGATGGCGGTCCGCTGTAACATGTTGGCACGCAGATTTGCGAGGTGTAGTTTTGAGGTGAAAATCACTTTCTTTAAAGCATTCTGCCAAACTCTCTACACCTGCAATCTGTAGGTCAAACTACACGCAGCGGGCCATCAACGCTCTCCAAATACAGTATAATAACGCGTTCAGGGTACTGGCGGGGCTCCCGCGCTGCTGTAGTGCGTCTGCGATGTTTGCGCACGCGCACACAGATGGCTTTCACACTGTGCTGCGACGCCGCATCGCTTCGCCGATGTTCCGTACGCGTAGAAGTGCCAACACCATCCTGAACGTGCTTAGCCACAAGCTGGACAGCCCCCTTCTGTCGCACTGGGTTCAAGCACAAGTGCGTGTGCCCGAGGCCCCAGAGGGTGGTAAATACTTAAATTAAATTAATTTCCAAATTTAACTAACATAGTTTTTAAGTTTTTGAAGTTGTACTACTAACAATATTATAGGCCTAAAAAAAAAAAAAGAGCTTGAAATAAAGATATTTATTTTTTTTTTTTTTTTTTTATTATTTAATCCGTTTAAAACACCCGTCTTCTATTTTAAGAAGGTTAGCAAATGTAAATTTTTGGAATATGCGAACAATATTATCACGGGTTACTACAGGAATTAAGATACGTTATTGGTTTCGTCATTAAAAAACAGAATACATCCATTCGTAACGTGACTAAAAACTTCATATGCACGACGCTTTTAAAATGCATTTAATCTGTTGTAATATGTATTTAAGTACGAAGCTTTGATTGCAAGCTGGCTCTCTAAATCGATCGCAATATCGTCGGCGTTCTCCGTTAAGGGACTTGAGTGCTAGTCGTAAACGTAGCCAGCGATATACATATATGTAGGTGTGTACAACGTCTCTAACTCTTTAGGGATACATAGACTTAATCCTGTATCCTCCTCACCCTAGCGTAGTTCTTCTCAATGCTGAGAGTCGAGATCCCATCAGGAATAACATTTTACTACAGTGTTGCGTCATGAGCGAACAGCAATAGGCACAGCTTCCGCAACATGGGACTTAATAAAACTTTGCTATATGAACACACCACAAATAAGCCTGAAAATTACATGATACACCGAAGTCTGAGTATCACCAAATTTTCAGGCTCAGTTGTAGACACAGGAATAAGTTTGGCTGTGTCATGTTAAGACAAACTATTTTGTTCTTATCAGAGTAAATAGGTCACTATTTGTACGTAATTTATTCCCAATGTTAACGAGGAGCTAGAGCTCCGTCTAATTGAGGTCATAACCGTCATGAACTACGGCAATGCCAAGTCGCTACCTGCCCTATTAATGATTCTGTAGGTCTTGTTCTAAAAAAAGTCATAGCGCTGTGGAACCACCGGCATATAGCCAATTTCACCTATTCAGGTGGAAAAGGTGAACCATACTGCGGCATTCGACAAGTGGTACGAGGTTAAACCGTGCCGAAGATATCGAGTCACAGGCGTACAAAGAATACACAAGAAAACACGTAGTAGATGGTAGTGTCTCCTGTAGACGTCTGTCTACAGGGACACTACCATTTACTACGTGTCATATAAGTTCTGAGAAACACATCTGGACTATAATAGCGATTATAAGCAAATTCACTTCTAACAACTTTTTATTATTTACAGGTATTAATATTTACTGCATAGTTCCTTACAGTTTAATCCTTAGGTTTTTACAGGTAAAAACTTTAGGTACTAATTCTGACTGTATGGCACAAATACCTGATTTATGTTTACACATAGAACAAATAAACATGTGTATTTTGTTGATTTTATGATAAATGTTAATACAAGGGTAATTATACACTCCAGAATAATATCAACTAAACCTAATTAGTTGCTTTTCATATAACTCCAATAATAAACTCATAGTAATCCGAGCCAATCAATCAATTAAATAATAGTAGCAGTTTTACGATGAAGTCCAATAATACCTGCACATCCCATGTGCTATCACTTTTATTACAACAAACATACAATATCTGACTTACAATTATTATTACAGGCACCAAGAAAGTCCAATAAGTATAATTGTTAGGTACCTACTACACAAGGTTATTCTTAGTATTCTTAGCATAGTGAAAACCTCTCAGGGGATGATTATACTTGTTATTATGAACAACTTTTACGCTGGGATATTTCCGAAATCGCGGGAAATACAGCTGTTCCATACAAAATTGGACTTTGACCTCGACAAAATGAAGGTTTTCACTATACTAAGAATAACTTTGTATATTATGTAGTTGGTGTATTGCTTTTCGAATAATTACCCCAATCATCCCCAAGACGAACGTATAGGCATAAAGTCTAAGTGTCGGGCATTGCACGAGTGACGCAAAGCAAGGCGTGCAGCGCCCGCCGCGTAACATAATAAATAATAATAGGTGCGCGGAGCGGCAACGCGCGCTCGCACGAGCCGGCAACGTCGCACGATCGATGCCGCGCCACGTTTATCGGCCGTTCTGAACTTTGTTATGTCGAGCAAGCCGGCTAACATCGCGCTCCTTCAACTTTGTGGGACAGGTACTACTTGCAGATTCGTGTCACATTCACTACAATGTTTCAGCCATATTATTTACTCGTATTGCAGTTGTCTTGAATTTAGACATTTTAGTTTTGTCGAGAACAACATTTTGAGTTAGCTATTTGTTGACTATATACTAAAATGGAAAATGTTGTCAAAGCAGAGGATGTAAGTAAGTAGGTACATAGGTACAGGTAGGTAAAATTATATATCTACATATATATTTATAGATAATACCGAGCATACAGTGTATAAAACGTAAGTATGTGTATTAAGCTAATATTGTATGTAAAATACCTAAAAGTATTTAAGTAGGTACCTAACTGTAATTGTAACCATTTTAAATTAAATATATTAATAGATAAATTATTACATAATTTATTGGTTTGACGTATAAGAGTATATTTTTGCAAATAAGAAGGTAATTTGCACTCAACTATGTATCTATAGTCATCCAGTGATACTTGCCTAGAATCTAATATTTGTTACTTTGTATTGGATGACAAGTTAAGAACAGGGTAAGTAGTAGGTACCTAAGTGTATATCTACATAAACACTATATGTATAATATAAATTTTGTAGTGCACGGTAGACGACAATAGACACGTTTATTTACATGGGACCTAAAAACGTAGTTCGCGTGGTTACACTCCTATATAAGTATACTTAACCACTTTATAATAACGTAAGAATAGAGGATAAAAAACAAGTCTTTAAAAAAATGCGTATTCGTCTCAAGAACTTGTTAGTACGAAATTAAGGTGTCGGCTCCGTTTGCCCCTTGAGTTTCGCCCCTGATTACCGAAGTGTACCCGTTCGCCCCGTGGCATTTTAGATAATCAGTTTCGCCCCCAATTATTCGCCGATGAAAAGTACAGTCAGAAACGTTAGCATGTTGGATTTAGTTTTGTGTATGTCGGGCGTCTATTTCACTTATATGTAAAGTATTAAACTGAAAGCATAAAGAACAGTAGCTACTAATTAATGCTATTTCGTAAATGTAAAGTGACTCCGTCTATTTGTAAAGTTTTAGCGTAGATAATGAGTGCGAAGATTTAAAAAAAATTTGGTATGTGTGTCTGTATTAAATGAACTACATTTCAATTGAAATATTTTTTGTTTAACGATTACATATTGAGTGTTTAAATAATATTTTATCAGTATATTCAGTATTACATTATTTTATTTCGGCTGACTGTACTTAGATACTTCAAATTTCTATAAAATCTCGTACGGGCCGATCAGCCACACTAAAATAAATAATTTAATATTAATATGCCGTTTGCCCCCTGTAAAGGGGCGATCATGGCCACGAATAAGGGGCGAACAGAACATTTTATCAGAAGGGGCGAAACTCAAGGGGCAAACGGAGCCGACACCGAAATTAATAATATTATTGTCTGTAACCTTGATTCTCGTTCTGCGTACTTTCTAAACTTAGACATCAGCTAAGGTCGCGCAGAGGACCTATGTTTAACATAATATGCTAATATTATCGTCGCTAACTAGCAAAGGCCCCTTTGAAACTACATACATCCATTTTATTCCAGATACCCACGTTTATTTTTATGTATACCTACCTGAGTTACTAAGTACATTCGTGCTAAATAACAAAGTAGGGACTTACCTATTCAAAAATGTTATCATACAACTCTCTATTCGCCACTATGTACCTATAAAGTCTGCCAGAAATCAGATAGAGCTAAAGAAACAAGGTGGTCTGAGCACAAACTGGCTATGACCTTATACAATTTTATCTCAACTTAATGATCTGCTCGTTTTATATCCTAAAGTACCAAAATTTTTACCAAACTTACAAAATATCCTGCAAAAGAATATAAGAAAGACCTCATTAAAACGCATTCACGTCCGATGTTTTCCCCTTACCGTCCAATTAACAAATGCCCGAAATTAAAACCAGTTTCGACCCATATAATTGGCGGGAACCGTTATTGAATACCTACTTATTCTATACATACCTATACTTACACCCGTTTACACGTTATCCAATTCGCAATGCCATCCAAGTTCGAATTTCGAATATTTACTTGTGTGGCGTGCGGAGCGGCAACGTACAACGTGGAGGGAGCGGTGTGGCAACGTCGCAACGCCATCCATTTCGCTACCCGTCTCAAAGTGATCGGGCGAGATCAGCTGTACTCGACGTCTGTGTGCGTGTTTACTATTGTATCTGTACGAGTTGTTATGTTGTATAAGTTTGTGTGCGCTAAGAGAGGATTGGAGTGTTTTGTAGAATTTTGCTCAAAGTACTTACGCTGGCGGGCGATTAATGTTTTCGGGTCTAAAAGTCTTAATAGCAGATTGTACGTGCACCTAATACATCATAGACATAAAAGAAACATTTTTGGAAAATCTATCTATGCTCCATTTGGTTAGGTATGTAACTAAAGATAAACAATCCTGATATGTCTGGTTATCGAAAACTCAGTTTAAAAATAAAATGCTGCTAAAGATCAATGTAAATACAACAATAACGATTAGTAAATCAATTAAACCATTCGTTTAAGCAGTACCTTATTTCTTTAATATGTGTTTGTGTAAAAAGGCACGTCAAGATTGTTTACCTTTAGTTAAATAGGTACCTAACCAAATGGAGTATAGTTATTTCTATTTTTTGTATACACATAATGCGTAATATTTTTCTCGTCGTTAGTACGACCTTGTTCCAATTATATTGCTAACGTAGGTAACTTTGGAGTTCTTTAAATTAAATAGCTTATATCTAATGATTTTGTCCAATTTGTTTTTTAGATGCGATCAAATATTACAGTATATGGTTGGTCATTGTAGTCTATGAAAAGTAGATTTTGTCGACGTTAATTACTGGTGCAAACAAAACGTTAATTTTAAATATAATTTTTTCGTAATAATCTATCGTCTGGATCCGCAATTTGCGATTATTTAATCTTACGTATTTAAGCAGGCACCAAAAATACAATTTATATAAATAAAGTAAAACCATTTTATTGGCTTAACTTTGTATTCGACAATAATGTCGGTAGCAGCAATTCATAACATAACACGGAGTAAAGTAGCTCCCATTAATATTTTTGCCTCTATTTTTACCGACCGACGATGTTTATTGAGAAATCTTGTCATAATATAGTAAGTACCTAATATTTCTATTAAATATTTAATGAAAAATTTATTTTGCTGTCGACGGCATAAAACAGCCGTGACAAAAGGCTTTTGATGCTATTTTACTTGGGTATCACAGCCCAGTCGTTTAATTATATTCAAGATAAATATTTTCAGTACTTATGTATGGATTTCTAGATCAGATAGTCTGTATATGATAGGCCTATCCTATTTAGAGACATGCTATTAGGTAGAGCATGTTCGTACGAGCTCACTAAATAAGTTTCATGATTAAGGAACAAGGAGAAGTGGGGAAATCTCAAATTGGGTAAATAAAATTGTCGTGCGTTATTTAATGCGTACATGTGTTTATTATTTGTCCTTTTAACATGTTAAAAAAAAGGATTAGAAATCAAGATTTTGCATGACAGAAAATGTTCACCGAAAGGTAACCTTATTTTTTAAAATATCGTAGAAATAGTAGCTTGTCTACTCTATTTTCAAAAATAAAAGAGTCTACGGAAGAATATTTTGTTTAAAACATTTTAATTTGAAACTAAACAGTATCCTTATTTTAGTGTAAACTTATATTGTTCCGTGTCCACTAATTCAGTTTTAATAATATTTTCAGACGTTTCAGCGATCACCAAACAGTTAGCATGCTGTTCAACGTGTGGCTGGTCTAAAGGCATGTCATACCATGAAGGTCCTGATTGTGGAATAAACAAGTTGTCGATAATCGGAGGGCTATATTTAGGTAGCGTTCCGGTTCGTGCTCGATATATGACGTCAGATATAACTCTTTCAGCTTCGTACCTAACTTCATCGTCTAGTTCTTTTAGCTGCCTGGCAATCGTCAATCCATACGTTGTCACATAATCATCTGCTTCTGTACTAGATTTCGATTTGTTACTTTCTGCCATACCTTGCTGCTGTTCGGTTTCTTTACTATGTAGTTTATGTTTCTTTGTCTGTATTATCCGCCTTTTCCTTTTAGGTGGAATATCTTTGCAGCTCTGAAATAAAGCAATGTTTTATTATCATCAACACATGTGTAACGGATGAGAGCAGTGGCCTATACATATAATTTCGAATGGAATAATTAATTTGTTAATGCCTAATGTTAAATTTGAAAAATTCGATATGAACTTGCCTCCAATGTCAATGGTTAATCTATTAATGATAAAGAAAAACAACCAAAGCTCTGCAAAGTGCAAAGTGACTAAGGAAACACAAAAACATTTATTTAATTTTTTTATGTCTTGTGAGTCTTGTAGTACTCTGGCTATAAGAAAAAAAAAACACATTGATTTAGAGAGAACCATTGAACATTAAAACAATTTTAGTAATTGCGCGTTTTATTAACCGCAATGAGCGAATGAAAGCTTTATAAAACTTAAATTTGCTTAAAAAATATGTAGGGTATAAACGCTTCCTATAATCTTAAAACTATTCATGGCGTACATACTTTTTCTTCTTCTTCTTCATCAGTGGAATCCTTAAGGTTATCTGACTCCATATTGAGAAATGACAACTGATTGTAGTACCATAAGTTTGGTTTATGTATATTTTCTGGACTGGCTGCACTCGCCATACTATTTGCAACCTGAAAACGCAAAAGCATGACAAAAAGGAACATAACATGTAGTTTACGTTTTTGTCGGACTTTCGGGGATACGCGTGAACACTATTTTTAATAGTCAAATAGTTAAACAATCAATAGCTATCAAAAGAGGTTTTTAAATTCTGTAATACTTCATACTTATTTACTAAGAAAATGTATTTATTTCCTTTTGGGAGCCATTATTGCCATACCATAAACTATAGGAACTGACGTAATCATTATGTATTTTACAGTCTACTTCCGAAGTGTAATAGAAATAGATGTCAATTGTATAAAAGAATTGCAAAAGTATTTTGTATTGTTTAAGTTTAAGTTATATACAAACAAATTTAAATACAAGGCTTGAACCTTTTACAAAAATAATAGGTACTTAAAAGTAACTTACTTTTTTCCATTCCCTTCTATACGCCGAGCGAATATGTTCTAATCTCTTTTTTAGAGTCTCCACTGTGCCATTTGGTTGCAATTGTTGCCATGATTCTAACATTAGTTCGTAGCATTCGGTCCTTACTTGCTTATTGAAATAATTTTTATCTGAAGAGTCCCATAAGCAAGAAAAATGTTTGTACTGTTTCAATATTTGGGTTATGATTTCTCTTTCAGTTACAACTTGCCAAGGTTTACTTTTTTTTGTTTTGGACGTATTTGTATCGGACGCCATATTGGTAGGCAGTGTAGGCACTTCGCTTACGTCGGAGCACGCGACCCGGTCCGCCGCGGACGTTCAACTGACGGAGCTACGCACGGTCGCACGGCTAATTGACGCGGGACGCCGGATTCGGTTCGAGTCGAACCGACGCGCGGCGGATATGGAGCTCATACTAATATTTAGTTACTTTGCAAAAGCTTTGTTTGTTTCTCTGTGCATTAATGGTTTAAACCATTATTAGTAGATTATTTAAATATAGAAATTTACATTAATTTATAAATGAGGTTTTCCATTCAAATTATATTCTTAATCCTGATGAAATATAGTCCTAATCCAGTGGTCTAGGTGATATGTTATAGTAATATATGACATCAATTTATTTTAGTACTGCGTATCGCGTACAGATATTTCACTTTGTAGAAATAAATATTGACAGCGACAGTTTTAATTATGGGTTTTGAACATAATATATTTACCATGGTATCTAGTGTACGTTATTCTTTGCGGTCATCTCGCCCTACTGTCTAGTATCTACTTGGCCAATGTGACGATAAAGAGAAATAAAAAAATATTATATATTCTTCTCAGCAGCCCATTATGCTAAAAGAAATGTAAAGTAATTTCAATGACAAACGTGATTTTATATTATTAAAAGTATTTTTTATGTTTTGCTTACGCTATTAACATTGAATCATGATTGCGCCTGCGTTGCTGTGTTTTAAAGTGTGTATGTATTTGTGAGCTATCTATTATCATCTTTTCTGCGTTAAATGCATATACATATATCTGTATTTTCTTCTATTACGCACAAGTATACTATGCGTCTTCATTTAGGTATTATATAGTTATTAGATGCGAGTTATTGTTGAATAAAATTTAGCCAACTGTATCTAATAACTAGTCTACTTGTATATAGGATGCAGCAATACTAGAGCAATATACCATAGTTTGATTTACCTGCCCTAGCTACCCAACTAAGCGCTTGACGTATCTACTAGACGACTACTTAAAATTATTTATAGATAAGTGCCTGGTTATTCATATAAAAATTATGTAGACTTCATTTAAAATTTTGCTGTACCTACTTAAAACCTAAAGCAGCAGTCCCAAAATCGATTTCTTGATACACCATTGGATAAAATAAAACAGTATCGTTTTTTTAATACACAATTACGCGACATGGTTTCAACACCATAAAATAAATACTAGCTATAATTCACATTTATGTGAGTGTCTATTTATAATAATTCTCTTATAACAAACCAAAATTAAAAAGAAAACAGTACTAGAAGAAACTTTTTATCTTAACCAAAGCCCCTATTTTCAAAGGGTGGTTTTATGTTGGAGCGTCCTATTTTACGAGCGAACGCTCTGCGGGCTGTGAGTTTTAAGCTCGGACGAGTTCTCTGGCTTATTTTAATGCAAAATCGATAACTATTTCAGTTGTGGAGGGTTTCCACAAATACTGCTGACCCGGCTAGCCCAGACTGATTTATTTATATAAGTACTACGTTTAGTTCATTCGTAATTTCGTATAATGCACCGAGTCGCATTGTTTGTGCTACTGCAACTAAATATCTTTAAATACATTTGCATCCTTTAACTACACAATCTGAGCCAACATTGGATTAACTACGCTACAATATATGTATAATATGGTAATATCATACTAATATTATGTGAGAATTTCACTGCCTTAATGTTCTCTGTTCTCGGTTAGATGACGCTAGCTGGCTAGCATCCTTAACATTAACAATAATAAATAATGTGGCAATTCATATCGAGGCGATATATTGCAAAATCAAATGTAAGTGCCGTAATAATGAGTAGATTTATGTCTAGTATACAATAGATAAATAAGGGTTGACAATGATGATAATGTATTGTTTTGTGAGACGTTTTTACTATTTAACTCCAATATAACTGGATGAGGTGTCCGAGATACTTGATCCTATTTATAAAAAATAATAATTATAAAATTCATTTACAATGCCGCTTTTGGTTGGTAAGCCAGTAGTTCGTATTGAACATTATAATTATAGTATATGTATGTGTATTGTTCTTTTTTGGACTACTCGAAAACTACACCATCCTTAAGTACCATTGATACACTTTTAACTTATCAATCAGCCGAAAACCTTGTACAAAAATGAAGAAGTCCGAGCGTTGGCCAAGAGATTAATGACATACGAGCGAAGCTGCGTTTGGAAGCTAGTATAGAATAGACTCGTAAAAGTGAACCGTGGTCACCGAATCACAGAGCCAATAAAATCCTTACTATTGCAGCAGTTAGTTTAACACACAATGTCCGACGAGCGCTGACGGCGCAGACGCCTAAATAGAAATAAGGCCAGGTCAACACGCCGCCACAAAAATACGAAGCACTTAATCAATGTGGCGATGTAATTCTAGTTTCATATCGGCCTAATTTCTGTTTAATTAAAAATGTATCGTACAGTACACATGTATTACTGTCGCGACTCGGCAAATTATGACGTATTACTAAAATATTTATAAGGATTTCAATTAGATGCTAAACACAGTTTTGGTATAATTATTACTAAAGCCACTTTTAAAAGCTATAATAAACATTACATAGAAAAAATAAACAAATATGGTTTATTTTCTTTGTATATCAGTTTTGTAACTAGATTTATAGTTTTATTGATAGGTATAGGTAGTACTGCTTTGGTATAGACCAAAGAAAATTGCCATATGTATATATACAGGATAAAAACAAAACAATAGAAATATAATAAGTAAACACATTACAATTATACACACTTATGGTTTACTCAGCGTACAATTATATGCCCTTTGATTATATTATCTACATTTGTTTGGTCGAGCCAGAGGAAGTTTAAGCGCCGAGCCAAAAAATGTTCACAGCGTGAGCCGAGCACATAAATTCTACACGTCAGTATCTGTCACCAAAACAGTATACGGCGTACAGTATAGAGCTTAGTCTTTTGTATCTGTGATGTGAGGCGCCTGATTTTGGCACCGCAGCTTGGTCTCATGCTACACTAACGCCAAGCGCAAATACTTGTAAATATTTTCTATAATGAAAAATATATTTATTAAGGACATCGTGGCATCTCTGCGTGTTCTTGGAGAACTCCCAATAAGCAAGGAGGTATGTCCACTTTATAGAACAGCAACATAATATAAACCTCGTGCTTTGTTCCTGCACCGAGTACCATATCCACAACTTTTTAAGTCACTGTATATTTCCTATCGCGATGCAGTGACCTTCGAGTTTCTAAATAACAGCGCAGCGGCTCAATTTTATGCAATATGATATCGAGTAATACGCGTACGGTGATGCGCGTACGGTGGTTTGTCTGGCAAACGCTCACAGGCAATTGCAAACCATCTGTCGATGTTTGTTTGCACTATTACAAATATATTATAATATTTCTTATGTCTGCGTAAATATTACAGGTTACAGTTTTGCACTGTCTTGGGATATCTTACTCCTCATGACAAATCGAAATTTTTCTCAAACAAAATTTCGCATGGTTCACCTGTTTGGGTTGCGGTTACGATGCCACAGAGACAACAGATTTGACAAACAAACAATTTTTTTTGTATCATGGTTTCAAATCAATGTGTTGCTCAGTCGCCGAAGCATCGAGAGATTAGTCATTAGAAATAATTACCTGGGACAATTTATGGCTGTGATAAATACAATTATGTTGTTCTGTTGTCATCTTTTGATTTTAAAACAGCCATAAAAACAGCTACACTTTTAGCCCTTTTCTATGTTTGTTTAATTTTCCATGATATGTCATAGCACCTCTGATTCTGCGATGAGGCCTTTTATTAGATATCTCTATATTTTATAACATAATAAGATTGAACCAAGTAAACGTTGGACACCGGTTTTGAAATTTTGAATTAATTTCGTTTGAGCAAACATTATTAGATAATGATAATTAAATATACAATATATCTTTTTAATTAGGTCGTTAAGTGACGATAAAATTTGTTCTCAAATGCATAAGCATTTTAAGAACAAATTTTATTCTACTACGATACCTATAAAGGTATCGTAGCTATTTAAGAAAATTATAATGGATAATGAGATCAAAAATATTTATATAAATATTATATAGATATTTTAATAAATATTATTAACATTGTTTTAATAAATCTAGCATTTGCATAAAGACCTTATTCACTTTTTCTACACTATATGATCTGAGACGCACAAATATGCCATAAAATTGTAAGGCTTCCTATCTACCATATTGCCACGAAACTAAAAATAAATACAGAATATTTTATGCGAATTAATATTCAAATAGCTAAGGCAAAGCCTTTTTATTTCTTATTTTAATAAGTTATTACTAATTCCAATACAGAGGGGATGACTAAGTTGTGCTTAATTAACTTGGGTACATAATTGTACAGCGATTTTCTCAGAAAAGTAGCAAGCGGAACGTTTAAACAAATCACGTGTAATAAATAAACTTGAATGTTAGCAAAAGTTTCAATGAGCAGGACCTTGACAATCGCAGAGTCACGGCCAGCCAGACGCGCCGCGCCGCTCAATATGTACAAATCGTTGTATAACTGATAAACGTTTATGTATTATTTAGACGACAAATTAGTCGATACTCCATTATACACGCGGTTCCGCTTAATATTATTTTTATAATTTTCAACCTCCAACTCGATTCACGGAATAAAGTTACCTTTTATAGTGTCACTGGCAGTATTCCGAGAACGAAATATCGAATGCACGTAACTATGGCGACCTCAACGATGTCAAGGAATTTGAGTTACCTTTTCGTGACATACTTTTAGAGTTTTTGTCGAGACGGACAACGCATTCGTAGGTTTGAGTGATCAAGACGAAATTGTTCAGGATTGATTCGGTTAGAAGGGGTGAACCACGTGAACGTTAGCACAACTCGAGTTATTTATGAAGTTCGCTTCGAGACTCATCAGGCACGTAATACACGGCCGAGGTATAAAGTACCTGATGTCATAGACTTCAAGTTAAACAATTGCGTTTTAGAAACAAATACAAGGCAAGATTATATTTGTCGAGCATAATTGAGCGCTCTTGCACCAATATTGAGACATGATATATTAAATTATAAATTTGTTACTATAATATATTATAATTAAAACTGCCTCCGTGGCGCAGCGTTAGTGAATGCGATTGTTGTGCATGAGGTCTCGGGTTCGAATCCCGGGTGGGGTCTACATAAAGTCATTGGGTTTTCTGCTAAGAAATCTCGATAGCAGCCCGGAGTTAGGAAATTGGCGGTGTTAGACATCCCCGTGCCTCGGAAAGCACGTAAAGCTGTTGGTCCTGCGCCTGATCTCTCTCCGGTCGTGTCAGATTACCGCCCCATCGGATCATGAGGGTTAGGGAACAGAGAGTGCACTTGTTTTTGCGCACACGCTTGTGCACTATAATATCTCCTGCGCAGATGGCCAGTCTCCGTTAAGATTGGCCGCCGTGACCGAAATTCGGTCTGGAGGACATTATTATTATTATTCTCTTTATTTACATATTTTCAATATATTTTTCATTTTTAAATATACATATATCTATAAAAATACATTTAAAAATATAAAATATATGGTACCCCACCGGCATCGGGAACAGGGTCCAAGCTGCCGGTGGTTAGGGTTCCAGAGATAGGAACCTCCTCACAATGCGTGCTGTATCTAAAAGCACTGCCTTCTGCATCAAACCCTTGATCCAAGCACCCAACGCGAGCCTCTTTAGATGGTGATCGAGGCTCTTGGCTATTAGACCATTATTATTATTATTAGATGACATGTTATTGTGGCATAATTTAAATTATGATATGTTAAAATATTATAATATTTTACAACCAGATACTTCATTCTCGTGTAATAAGACACATTACCATTAAATGTAGATCTCTGTGTATTAGACACCCCTATGGACGAAAGGTCAGCCAATTTGGATTTAGAGTTGAATTTTCGTGAAATTAGCTCTTTATTTTAAGTGCTGTGAGATATAGTTTAGTGTATGTGTATATCTAATGATTTATGAGTGTTATATAACTGTAGAGATTTCGAGATGAGACTGTTTATCTCTTTCTATACGCAAATTAAAATTTAATGAGGTAATTAGCCAGCAACCAGACACACAATGTCCGAGCTCCGGACATCGAGCGTTGGCCTAGAGATTAGTAGTGCATTCGCCACATATGATTCAAGAAAACTACATATTACCTTTTCCGATGTCAAAAGGAAGATTTAAGTAATATACAAATGCGGATGTGAATTATTAATTTTATTTGACACATTTACATTTTATCTGAACTATCACATTTATTAATGTTACTAGTTAATTTAAAACATGAACATTGAACTACAAAACATAGTGAGATCATGCATTTTTAATATTTCGTTACACGTGAATATTATTTAGTAACGCGTTACTAATAATTTTAAAACGCAATACATAGAACAAGATTCAACAAGTGACTATTACCTAGAGTCATACTGTTTGCTATCGACACGACGACGACAAGAACAAATATAGCTAGCACGTGTACATACATACAATATGATTCAATTTTAACATGATTGATGGATGTAGGTTTTTATCACGACATGTAAGTAGGTTATAAAAAAGGAATATAACGTGTATGTATTTGGCACGGTAGATTAGCCCGCCGTATCGCTTGCTCTGCGGTTGCGTCGTGTGCGCCTGCCGTGAGTTGGGTTCACAAATTCAATTTCGTCGTCGTCACTATCGTCGTCGTCAACGGTGTGAATGTGTTCAACATCGTGCATAATACCTTCATCGTTTTTACCCATCCCATATCCCGGCGAAGAACCAGCTACAAACGATTCCTGCAAATTCTCAGCATTCTGTAGCGCGTTCAACTCGGCGCTGGAGAACAATTTCGCGAGCTCCACTTTTAACAAAGCTTGCTGTCTATGTGTAAATGTCTTGAATGTTTCTGAATAACTGAGGAATAAATGATCGGTGGCGTCATAATTTTCTCTTTCTTTCTTTGCTTTTTTGTTTTTGATATAGCTTAGACTTTTTTCAGGATCTCTTTTTTTGCGTCGTGGCGATGGTTCGTTTCGGAAAGGACCAGAATCGGATGGTGAGGGTATGAGTATTGAAGCCGGCGAGTACGACTGTGACGGTGTTTCAGATTCATCTTCCGATAGCTGTAACGCTGTGGATAGAGACACATTTGGAGTTTTACTTTTTCGCGATACTTGATAGTCGTCTAAGAACTTCAGATGTGAGCTCCATATGTAGTTGATGGCTTTCTTGCTGCTGCCCTCTTTTTGTTGCTTTTTGAACTTGATGTAACCGTCCCTTACTGTTTTCCATTTGAGTTTAACAGTCTCACCTGCAAATATATCGCTTAGGTAATTGTGGCGTTTTTGAGATAAAACAGATGACAAATAACCTACGATTTACATAGCATAGAATGGTATAACACCGGTATATGAATCGGATACTAGAACCAGAGTATAGCTATAAATATTAGTGTTACGGGACGAGCTTATTATGTAATCGTCTACCAAACGCAGCGTACCACTGAAATTTTTCTGATAGGTACCAATACCCAGCAGCAGACAGAAAAATCGGTACGCTTAACGCTACTATACCATGGCTACTATGGCCAAATATTCATCACCTTAGCTATAGATTTTATTTATCAAATATTATGTAACTACAGATATTATAAAACGACAGAAATGTAGACAAATATGTACAATCATTTATTTTCAAAGCATGAATATACCATACGAAGCAGATATTGCGAAATATTTTGATAATATTATTCAAATGAATCTTAATATGAGCAGCACGCCATTTATAAAATATAACAAGGGTAGAACGAAAATTGTCATTCATACCTTATCAATACAGTGGATAGTGAAAATGGCTGTTTATTGAACTAGCAGTGTGAGAGAGGTTAACGTTTTCATTAATATTTGACTCGATCAACTTGAAGCCATCGTGGGTCATTTCACGGAAACAATTAATTTATTATTAAAATGGCTACTGAACCTTTTAGATTGACCGACTACCCTTTACTACGACAATAGTACTACGACTATCCGACTATTTTGTGGTGACTTAGTTACCCACATAAAGGTAAAAAAGGAAAGTACTTATAATTATTAATTTTATACATTTTATTCGTGTGGGCAGTTACTAAAATATTGTCAAAATTTTCAAACCTTTCGATTATCTATCAGTCAAGGTTTAAGGATGAGAATGTACAATAAAATATGTCAACGGATTGTTCCTCGCATAATTTTTTCGTACTTTTAAGCGGTAATCGAACGCTCCTGTACAGTTTTCTCGTAACTCCTTCAGACTGTTGCTCGGGGAAATACTTGGTTACAAATAGCAGTGATAACATTTTATCACATTAATTAACTTAAAAAAAAGAGGAGCTTCTCAATAATTTTCTTATAGTTGAGGTCGTTACAGTGCCTTTAATTTGCATACATATATATATATACAGGGTGATTTTGAAATCGTGTAATTCCTTTTAACCACGCATTCTACTGGTGATATAGAATAACCCTGACCATATTTTTTCCTAATTAGAATAATGGTTTCGGCAAAATTAGAGTACAGATTTTTTTCATGAAATGATTTCAAATAGTCATATTTTAACTACCTGACACAATCTTAATATTTTACTAATTTAAAAATAATAACATAACAATAACTGATGTCGTTAATAATAAGGGGCAATAAAAAGGACCGCCCGTTATTATTTACGACATTAATTATTAATATGATTTTTTATTTTAATTAGTAAAAAATTAAAATTGCCTCGGTTGGTTAACATATGACTATCTGACACCATTTCACGAAAAAAAACGGAACAATAATTTTTCAAAAAAATAATTCTAATTAAATAAAAATATGGTCAGGGTTATTCTATATCACCAGTAGAATGCGTGGTTAAAAGGAATTACACGATTTCAAAATCACCCTGTATATATTACACACGGTTGTATATACACTAAGGGCCTTTCCTTTCGGGTATATTCAGTAGGCAAAGGTCTATTATTACATCGTTATCAACAGCTATATTATAAACCCCACTTGATAGCAGGCGAGCCTATTGCTCTTTAACGGTAAAATATTTCTTGACAGAAGGCTATCCGACCCGGGAATCGACTCTGCAACCTAATGCGCATTTACTCCTGCTACACCACCGAAGCCCTTAGCACAATGTCGAATATTGAAAAAGAAAGTATGTACCTACTTATGTACGACAAATTATTTTTAAATGCGTTTAACCTGTGCGATCTGTCTACGCCAGCTTACTTCTAAAATAACGTGTATACCAACTGCCATAATCCGTTAAAATTATTTGAAAGAGATAGAACTATATTTACGCCTAAAAACAAAAAGAGAGAACACATTATTGCACTTTACAAAATTTAACATAAAACTATCAAAAGGTCATAAATATTTTATTGTTAAAATTGAACTGTATACAAAGGTGTTAAGATACATAATGGCAAAATGATTCTATTTGCCCTCCGTGACGTCCGTTGCCGTCGATGCATACAATAGTTCTATCTCTCTCTTATTTAATAAAGAGAGAAACATAGAAGGATTCATGTTAGAATATCATAATAGTGTCAAGGCTCTCTCATACAGGTCACCAATACTAGCCGGAGCTGTTGCAATGCGTAGTGCGCTCTGTATGAAGCCGTGATGTTACACATAACACGTGTAGTACCGGCCAGTATCCTTATTCTTAAGGTCGATATTCGCGTGACTACACGCGGCATACCGGCCGGTATACAACTGCCGTGTGAGGGCGCCCTTACGTCGACACTGTAGCTAAGGGATACAAATTAGACTAAATAAAGCACTATACTTACTATTCTCGTTCAATTCTTCGGCAATTTGTTCCCAAACGGCTGCCTTTCGTGTAGTATTCTTGTAGTCTTTATGTCCCAAGTCGTAAAGGAACACTTGGTTCTTGACGCATTCGATAAGTCGTTCGACGTCCATAGCCATCGTTGTGCGGTTCGTTGGACGTATGAGTGGTATGTATGTAGTGGTGGGGTGGTATATGTTGTCGTGCCGTCCCGACAAGCACGTCGTGTCCCGGGCGGCATGCGCCGTCTACTGCCGATCGAA
The DNA here is from genome assembly GCA_963675205.1 of Catocala nupta. NCBI lineage: Eukaryota > Metazoa > Arthropoda > Insecta > Lepidoptera > Erebidae > Catocala > Catocala nupta. The sequence continues at coordinate 15,640,453 of OY776098.1, forward strand.
GCCCGCGTCCCGCCCCGCCACGCCGCGCGCACTTGTCGCGCCGTTAAGGGTGAACTTGCACGGCGCGCGGCGCCCAACTATGAGGGAGGTTGTATCGAGCTCTCCGTATTTTACTTGAGCTTTGTTCGCTACATGATTTCGTTTCATAGATTTATAGTCTATGTAGCAGTGCTTGTTGTCCTTGAAGCTCTATTTCTACTGAACATCAGTTTAGTAGATATCGAATTTATTGTAATAGGTAGTTGCTTTTCTGCCTTTACTTTAGGATTCTTTTATTCATAAACAATTTGATATATCGAACGATTTCAATAACAAATACATGCGACTTTTAAGCGTATCATAAACGGCTTGTATATCTGAAGCCAATAAACCATAATTATGGATTTTCACACACCTACGTCTTATGATATGATGATTAACAGAGTATTGATTGACTATCCAAAAACCTTGAAAGTGTGAATAAAGATGGAGGTCTTATAGCACATGCTAAGGCTAATATAGTTTTAATTATAAATTAGTTTTACATCATAAGTATAAAATGGTATAGAACGTTCCGGTTATAAGTCGTATTAATTTGTGCTTGTCCATATTTTTCAGTACAATCGTTGTTTAAACATGCTGCTGCGAGCGTCGGGCTTAATTGGGTGTTAGCGTTGTTCTGAAAAGGCGCAGAGAATGCTACTGTTGCATCCCTTTGTGTTTGTAATTTTGTATCATTCTTGTTATTACGTTAATGTTTGCTAAATCTCTAAACTCGTAAACATTATAATGCACATATATTTAAGCGTGTTCTTTTTAATATGTTCTATTTACGGATACAATTTGATTGGAAATTTCAATTATTTTGGACAATATAGAATTTAGATAGTTCGCTATCAATATATTTTTACTTAGCTTGTTGAGGGATCTAACAGGTGTCCAAAGGCCGCTCCCTAAGATTTCCAATTTACCCTATCCTCGGCATGTATTGCCAATCGTTATAGCTACCGTCCGAAAGTTTAAGCTTGCCTTTAACTGTAATGGCTGACTTGTACTTTCTTGTGGTAGTAGTATTCTTTCTCCTCCCTAGCCTTTATTATTCGCAAGTCACTTGGGGTCGGCTTTTCTGGTCTAACCGGATTTGACTGGATATCAGTTTTTAGACGAAGCGGCTGCCACCTGACTTCCGCAACCCGAAGGCTAGACCAGCATCAAGATATTATAGGGCACAGTGGGGACCAACAGACTGCAATGCAGAGGGTCTCGGGTTCGAACCCACGTCGCGCACCTCTGACTATCGGAAGTTATATATCTTTTCGAAATTATGTGCGTATTGATTGACAATTATCGCCTGCTCCGTGCCTTTGAGAGCACGTTAAGCTGTCGGTCCCGGCTGCTATGAACATCTATGGCAGTCGTTATTGGGAAAGTCGACACAAAAGATCCCACTGGGTCGAAGTGTCGCCGGTCTGTACTGACTGGCCCCCACATAAGATAAGATAAGATAATATCATAGCTATATAAATACATAGCCTATTGTGCGAAAATAAATAATTGATATACTTTAAATAATTAAATAATTATATAAATTATATATATACTCAATACCTACGTACTAGGTTTCCGAATCGAATTTCAAACAATATTGTCTTATGTTTACGCGAATGTTTAAACTACTTTATACAGATTTTGTCTAACTATTTAAATTAATTAAAACTATTTATATTCAAGAGGATTTTTTTTCACGCGGAGACTCAGTCTCTGTATATTAATTTAAATAGCTTTAATTCAGTTAGTTCAGTTATTAGTTTATAAAGTTCAATAATAGTAGTGCTTGAGTTTCAAAATTATGTTATAAAAGTGTTTTAAAGTAACAACGCGACAAAATCTGTATAAAGTAGTTTAATTACAATGCATTTCAAATATATTAAGTTAGACTCGTGTAGATTCACGGTTGACACCCAAAAGGATAGGCAGACTATACATGACATAGGTACCCTTCTTCATCAATCTCATAACATTCTTCAAGCACGTTTTCGTTTCAATATAAATTCACCAGGCATTTATTTTGAACGTACAGTATTGATATAAAATCTGCATTTAGGTACACAGCATGAAGCCGAGTGCTACGTTTAGTTTAATTAATAATTGATCTTCGGCTTAGACGGCATCGAAGGACCGTTGCCTGAACGGTTCTCGTTCCGTTAAATGTTAAACAGATGGAATATTCAGCGGGCTTAGTCTAACGTTCGACGTTCGCGTCATCGCGTGGCCGATGCCATGCTCATCTACATTTTGTTTTTGCGCGTGGTGTTTTATTACTACTAGGCGTTTAAAATTTGAAGTAGCCCGAACTATGGCATTTAGCATAGTATCACGCCTGTATATTGTCGAAGGCTTAACAGTATATATAGTAACGCATCACCATTTCGTCGTCAATATTTAGTTATCTTTCATATTATTACTAGATTTTGCACGCGGCTTCACTCGCGTAAATTTAGGTTGGGTTAGATATGTATCACTACTTTTTTCTAGATCAAAGGTACCCTATGTCCTTATCTCATCTCCTGATAACGTGTATGCGAAATTTCATGATAATCGATCGAGTAGTTAAGGCGTAAAAGCGTAACAAACAAATAAACAAACTGATATTCATATTTTTAATATTAGTTAGGATTATTATTATAAGCGGCAACGCTTAAGTAATACGCTACAGGCTAGTAATAGTCGTATGGTTGTTTGGAATGTTAAGTCCGTAATAACAATGGCGCAGGGCGGAAAAACGTGTTAACTGTCAAGATGCCATGATTGACATAGTTATTTAACTGTAAACGCGACGAGATATAAACTAAAATAAAAAATAAAAAACAAAATGTAACTATAAAGCGTCCGTTGCGTATAAAACGTCTTCTGTTGGAAACGGACTTCCTCCTAAGACTAGTTTTAGTGCAGATGATGAACTTCATAGATAAAACTGAAGCGTATATCTGTAAATGCTCCAGGATACGTTTACAATTAGGTCGCAATTAAATGTAAATTTCTTTCGCGAAATCAACGCGCCACCTAAGATGTTTGGTTAGCAATCCTATACTTAATTATAAAATATGTATATAATTAAGCAAGAAGAAAAGCTGGATATCTGTATGTCTATATGTATTCAAATATTAATTTTATTTTAAATTTACTTATTGAAAAGCCTAAGCAAAATTTTTATAAGTATATTCTATGTATGCCATCGTTCGAAAACACAGAAATGAACTGCTCAAGTCGTGAAACTGAACTAGTTATATTTTTTATGAGAATTCAATATGGCGGCGTGACAGCACGCGACATGTCGTCACGTCGGGGGTAACGACCTCTTGTTTACATTAGCGTACTTACTAAATACTATGTTTACATAAAACTAAGACAATAACATAAAAATGTTGCCAGCCCTTTCTTGAGATTTTTACCATCTAACTAGAAAATAATATGCGTTTTAAAAGTGTTTTTCTTCGGTGCAAATTACGACTGACGATTCATAGGACAGTAGAAAAGAAGATTTAACATAATACAGAAACGGTTAAACAATAGTGTATCACTAAAATTCGCCAGATATAGGTTTGAAATGATTGGGGCAGAGATAAGTCTCGTAGGTACATGATACAACCGAACGAAAAACTATCTATGTATGTACAAAATCCCTATGACTCTTTGGCAAACACAAAACCCCGCTAACTTCAGTCACTGAACCCAAATAAATCAATAAAATCCTCTGAGGTAAAATAATGAGAATATCATGAGTCATGACGTACATTTATTTCATGCCATTGTTAAAGATCAGTGCAATGTACCATCAGAGACACAAGTAACAAAACTACTTTACCAATTAAATATTTCTACTCATTATACTTGCGTTTTAAGATGAGAACAATCTTCTAAAGACAAGTGCTGTAACAAACATCAGAGTTATCATTAATTTGTATGATAGAACAATTTAATATCACGTTTATTGACTTACGTCGGAGACAGTACATACAGAACAGAATACATAAATTAACTATATGTATCTTTTTATGAACAAAGCTGTCTTGGTTAATAAACTTCTACACATTACAAGTCAACGACACTCAACTTGCTTTAAGTTAATATTACCTTATTAGCATAAATATAATGTTTTAAATATCATCGCATTTTTTTGCATTTAATTAATTATAATAGCGTCAGGTAAAAAAAAGTAATAAAAACGTAGCGGCTGAGGTAATGAGGCCAAACGTAATTTTTTTCATGTTATTTATTATGCATTCTCGGCACATTAAAGGGTCTCGAAGTATCTTTGTTACTGTATCGTGAGTTTCACTTTTAAGGTTAAAAGAAGACAATGTTATGAGTATGACTAAATCTAGCCGATTCGATACTGTTATTGTTGTTTGTGAGAAAGGTCGTTTAATACTTTGAGTTAAAATATACTATACATATATGTAGAGGAACGAGCATGATCTCTAACTCACATCAGAGCAAAATTAATTAATTGGTACCGAGAAATACACATTAAAGTTTAGTGCAATATTGTAATATTCAGATTCGCTTAGTCTGAGTCATGCATGACAACGCATGGCTCAGACTAAGTGAATTAGAAAGCATGCACCTTATCTCGTGTTATAAACAATCTAGTTGTCTCCTCTAATACGTTATAAACTCAATGGTTTAAGACGGAGACAGTAATCACACAAACGACAGTCAACAAAATTAAAAGTATCGTTCCGTACAAACACTGTAATTAGCAATTCTATACAAAACCCAAACATCGCTTTTCTAAAGGTGGTAAAACATACGCACATATGCATATTTCAATGACGTAACACAAAACATCTGCCCATCCAGTCCTACCCGCCAATAACAATTAAGACATTAAAAACCGCATACTTTTTATTATGACAGTAATTTTGGCAGGTGGGACGTTGGACACCGGGCACAAATGCACTAGTTGCGTAAATTAACTGTCAAAGAATGCTTAATGATGTGGGTACGGGGTATAATAAGTAAATATAAAAAAGTTTGCATAGTTTTTGCATTTTAAAGTTACTTGCTACTTTTTATACATATCCTGACAATGTCGTCAATGTGGTCAATGTCGCTGAAATGTATGCGTTGCCACGGGTTTTATTATTACAATAAAAATAGCTATTTCATATATAAAACAAATAATATTTTTAATCGGCACCGTTTTTAGGGCAGTAATTTGTATTCTCTTAACACTGCTCTGTTCGCTTTAGCATAGACAAGAAACTGATATATCCAAAATACGATGTCAATATGCGAAGAGCGATAAACTAAAGTGCAATGCAATGGAATTTTAAAAACCCATGTTTTATGTGTGATCGGTATTTTAACTTGTGTTTATAAAGTTTTACTTTACCAACTTTATTTCTATTATTGAGGATAAGTAGGTACTCTGATTTTAATCATATTTTCGGTAGATATAGAAAGGGAGGAAGTTTTGGAAGTAAGACAGGCTTCAAATGAGTAATTACTTATCTTGAATGAACCATGAGAGGAGTTTTGGTAGGAAACCGTTCAAGAATGGTTTATCTGGCATAAAGGGATTTAGTGTAATAGTAATGTCTATTATATAGTATAAGTATAAATGCTGCGCTTGATGATTACTGCTTCGATCCCGCGACTCGTAGCGATATATTGCCTATGTTACTTCTGGATAAAGCAGCTTTTTTGGGTAACAATTATTAAAATTGCTTGAATAGTTTTTGAAATAATTCACAAACTAAAATTCAATAATATACAGACCTTTCTTTCTTATATTATTAGTATAGATTATAGGTAATAAATGTTTAACAACTGGAAAGAGGAATAGGTAACAGTAATTAAGGCAAATGGTAATGGCATTATCCCTCATTGTAGATACACAAGCACACCTTGAGTTTACAAGAAATCAGTAAAGCAATCCCAAAACGGCCACTTAAAAAAAGCGAGTATCAAACTACAGAACATCTTGTCAATATACCCTAAGCCCTCTCGTTTGCTGCAATCTCAGGCACAATGAAAATTCTTTGCTCGCCTAGACCTGCGTGCTATATGTACCAAGGGTTAACCTAGATATGCATTTGTAATTTTGGTCACTTAATACAGCTGCAGTTGTCCATGAAAGAGTTTTATAGCAATTATTTATATGAAATAATTATTATATAAGTCTTTGATGTATAATTTGTTCCGTATTGGTTTCACAATCGTTAATTGTAAGAGGAACGAGAATGACTAAGGCGTGGGCAGTTATGACCTGTGACGTGTCTACACATCGATTAATGTCTGCCTCGCCGGGGTTTACCGTTTCCATGTCGGATACCCGTCTATTCATAAAAAGGTACACCTAAGATGAACAGGAAAACAGATTTTAATTAATACTAAAACAGTAAATCACGCGTATCATCTAAATAAACGACTAATTTCGCACTGGGATGTGATGTTATCGAAGTTAGGTGTATAAATTTTGCTTGATTGACTCTATTGTTATAATAGATAGCAACATACCCATCATAAAGTATATTTAACAAAACTGTCCAATTTGTCGATTCTATGCAGCAAACCCAAATCCTATCAAGGTAGTGTCCATCCCATGGAACAAATCAGCAGTCACATTCATACATGTGACTGCTGATTTTACGTAAAAGCAAAGACAAATTTAGATATGGGCTGTGGCTCACACGTTTATACGCCACGTCTTGCAAATAAATGCCACGTCTTGTAAAAATTCTGGTTTTCTACCGTCCAACTCATACCGAACACAGTCGACTTATAGTTTCCTTCGAACGTACGCTACACGTAAATGCGTAACATAACACGAAAGGTATTTGGACAATGCCACTCGATTTAGCAAGCCTATAGCCTAATCAGAAGCGTTTAATTAACTATTTTATAGATTCTCATTGAGGTCTCTAACTGCAAATAGGTACACCGTTATTAATCGTCAAGCAATAAGTATTTAGACACATAAAATCTCACATATTTCTGTCTTTACGATATTGCGTTTACGGAACTCTGTTACTTGTACGTAGATATATAATTTCCTCATATCACCTGCCGGTTCATGTTCATCCCTATGAAGAAAATTACATTTGTCTAAATAAGGATTCCGACGTTGAGTGTTTCATCAAAAATGAATACGTAACGGAAAGAATATCATTTTCCACACCTACTCGTTGGATAATAAGATCCAATTTTCAACGGAACAAAATTAAACGAAATCAATTTTCTTTCAATCCGAGTGAACCGTATACCGTGGAGACTACCTATACTGCGATACAAAGTCACGTGACCGAACAAGTCGTAAAACGTTTATTATTTTTATAGAATGTTTCTAATAAAGTATGCGTGTATGTGTGTGAGATAGTGTGTAGTAGTATTTACTATTACTAGTCAGTAGTAACTGCAGAACAACCATAAATACATACCTATATTACGCGTCGTCGATTTTTGTTTTGACAGACACGAAAGTATTCAAAAGGGTAAACATATGTATAAATAATGTGCCGTAAGTATAAGTTTCATTGGAGCTGAGTTATTCTATTTCACTCACATGATAATAAAAGCCACTAGCGACGACCACGTTCGTCGCTAGTCTGAATTACCAGAATTCAATTTTAACCGAAATACGATGGTTTCTTTAAAATACGTAGGTATACAAAGAGGGTAAATTCGTAAGATATATGTATAGTAATGGTATTGTTGTACCTGTGCATTGGCTGTGTCCGTTGCGAGTACTGCGCCATATCGTGTGTTGCGCAGCTGGCATGGCTAGGCGGCGCGCATGCCGCGGCGGGCGCGGCTCGCTAGCTGCGCGCCATCCCGCGCGCGATCCGCACGCACAACACAACACACACGTATGCACACACACCACTGTACACGATCGACGACACTGCACCGATAACCTGCAACAAACATCACATTTTACTACTTTTTCACGCAAGTAGTAGCGTAAACTCAAAGTCACACGACTTGAATAAGGGTGAAGTCCATGTTCACTCAAAATAAATGTCCCTAAAAATCCCTTGCATGATTTTGCCACGTTAGTTAATAATTTTATTTACTACGTTAATGAACAGAGGCATATTAACAGTTACAAATAGGGCTGCTACCTCTTAGATTTGGACTCGGCGTGGCGGCCTTGACGTGAATGATTTCTACGAGCCACAGGTTAGACAAGGCCCATTGTTAAATAATATATGGACTGCGTGTCAGTCTTTAATATGACTAAGGTATTGGATTTATCGAAGTACTAAGATATTAAATATATTTAAAGTAATAAAGGTGTCATAAGTTTAAAATATATAAAACGGTATTAAATAACTCTACGTACCTATATTATTTAAGCATGTAAGGGGGCGTCCATAAATTACGTGAGGTGTTTAAGGGGGGGAGGGGGTCGAGTCAAATCTCATCTAATCTTACGTTGGAGAGAGGGGGGGTGTCGGCAAATATCACGCAATTTTTTTTTCCTGATTGAAACAAAAAAAAAAATTATACTATTTTGGTCCATTTAATCCAGATTGTACATGCATAAGATTTAATCTTGAGCGTAATCGTAATACGATAAAGATCATTCACGAATTCGTTCAAAAGAAAATAATTTCATTCATACTTCGACGTTATACATTTATTTACTGTCAAACCACCATATTTGTTTTATACCAAATAGCTTTGGACATGTTGGTTCCAATAGTCTCTCTTGAGACCGTGCATGATTCTCCATGGACTGAATTAGAGTAGATACTCTTTTTTAATCTAAGTAGTTACGATTTAAGTATTCTATTGTTAAATTTTTATTACACTTATAATTAAACTCTCAGCAACATTGATTACTAGTCATAACTAGTCGTAAATAAAAGCACGAAGCAAATTTGTTTTTTTCTTTTTACAATAACAATCCAACACGTTTACGTAAGAAACTCACATTTTGAAAAATCTCACGTGAGATTGGGAGATGGGGGAGGGGGTTGAATAAAATCTCACGACATCTCACAAGGGGGGGAGGGAGGGGCAGAAAATTAAAAAAAACACCTCACGTAATTTATGGACGCCCCCTAAGCTGTGCTAATTTTCTATTTAAAATCTTAATTAAATAGCTGTTTGAAGCTAGTGATAGTACAGCTAATGTTTAGCAGCAGTACGTATGTATATTTATATTGGTGCCTATCAATACTTGACCAGAATTCACAGAATGCCTATCTCCTTACAAAAGCTGTCGAAATGTTTATTTGCCTTTCGCTCGGGTGACTCATGCTAAATTGACTTGATAAAAAGTGTCGAGGTCTGCAATCAGGTTTTAAGTGCTGTGGATAAAAAGCCTCAATAAACTGAGTATTTTTTGGCACGACGACTTGGGAACACTTTAGGCGTACCCCGGAAGATATCTTGTGTACTTATGAGGTCGGGATGTAAACACGTTGTGATACTGGACCGCTGTTAAATAACAGTAAAGTCTGCTGGTAACTGTATTTATCACTGAACATTTTTATATCTAAAAGATGACGAGGTCTCCCAAAAGTCTACTGTTCACGAGTTTCTGGAATTTTCCAGGATTACCAGGAAAGCAATACTCACGTTACTACGAATACTTGGAACGGCGTTTTCTCTATGAATAAGAGGTTACGTTGTGACGTGTTTGATAGCTATGAATACACAAGGTGTAGATTTGACTGGTCTAGGTCAGACATTTCTTCTATAAAAGGCAAATAAAAACTATGCTAACAATTTATATCTTTTCATGGGCTAAGTTTTGGGCGGCTTGGTTCTTTTTAAAGCATTTTTAGTAGTTTTTAACTTTGCAACAGAGGGTATTTATTACTCATGCGTTTTCTTGCCAAAGACAATACATTCGCTGCCCTGCTTGCTAGGAAGACCAATACTGCTCAGCAGATCTTCTTTCTTTTACTCACCTTAGAGACAAAACACGACGTATTTTAACTGCGATGCGAACTAACGAAGAAACATATTTGTAATATTATGGAAAATGGATCTATTAAATAGATTAAAGATTATTATCATGCATATTCCTAATAGCAATAAAAATATTCTAATTTAAATTTGCCTACGTTATATGGAAAATTCCTTTCACCTTTATATGTTTTCTATTCAACGTTCTCAATTCTCATTTCATTGGACAAAATACTAATATTAATATATCGTGATGTCATTTAGCCAGATACTGACCGCATAGTATAGTTAAACCACAACTAATAATTAAAATAGACGTATAATTTTAAAGCCATTTTTATTATATAATAGGCAGATAATAATTTATAATACGAGGTAATTAATATACGAAAACGTCTAGTAAGACAATAGACACAAACAGGAAAAATTGATCGTGTTGAAAGATGTCGGGGTTAAAGACATTGTATGATTTAATAGACTTAATTATGATAATGTACACAATTTATAATAGCTGCAGTCAGTAACTGTTTAATAGAAGTATTCGTTTGCATCTGATAAAAATCTACAAAATATTTTATAGTTTTGTCTAAATCTTGTATTTGAGAAATATAATTTTTGACGAAATTAATCGACAGTATTTTGGCCTAGTATTTTAGCCTTTTAGCGATAGCCTAGTAGGACACCGTTGGACTGCCATGCAGAGGTCTTAGTTCGATCCCAAGGCGCGCATCTCTGACTTTTCGAAATTATGTGCGTATTAAATAGTTATTTATCGCTCGCTGTAAAGGTAAAGGAAAACATCGTGAGAAAATCAGCATGTCTGAGAGTTCTCCATAATGTTCTCGAAGATATGTAAAGTCTGCCAACCAGCCAGAGAGACAGTTTAATACAGAGCTTAAACTGACAATAATTTGGCAAATAGTAATCGAACAAATTTCAGAAACTAGCGTGTAAGTCATACAAATACACTATTATACAAAAGTAACTACATGTTGGTTACTTTTCAATATCTTAGCAACTGAACCAGTTTAGATGATATATTGATTGGTTTTGCTAGAAAGCCGAGAAGGGGGTACGTAGCAGCAGGTGACGACTAATAATTTTAATTTTAGTGGTAAAGCGGTTTGTTCCGTATTTGTCCCTGATGTTTCGTCAAAGGCGTAGAAATACGCATTCATCCCAAAAAAAATTTCTATTCTGCTCCTAAATTAAAAAAAAATATTAATTTCTTAATGTTCCTCTTTCGTCCCAGATTATGTTTCATTTCTGTCCCTCTTTTTTATTGTATGGAGCTTTTTTTGTACCGTCAGCCGAAAAATATTTTAAAATACCTCGTTGAACTCTCTCTACTCTCTCTCTCAGTAAAACTTTGGGCGTATGATTTTAGGACATCACGAACCTGACAACAAAATATTTAAAATAATTTAAAAACATGTTTTATTTTGTTAACCATATGTTCAAAAATGTAGGGCGAAAAAGGAATAATTTAAAAAGAGGGGCGAATGAAGAACATTTTGGAATGTGGGACGTAATGTAGGGGCAAATGCGGTACAAACCGTAGAAGCTGATCTGATTGTTTTTTATAGTACACAAAAGTGGATAGCTTCGACAGTAAACAATATGGCACAGGTATAAGACAGGGCCATAACGCTGATGTTGTGTAACACAACGATTAAAACAATAACTTGAACTTTGACCAGCTCTTCAATGGTATGGTGCGCGAGAACGCAAAAATATCTAATAAATTAAGTTGATAAGAATTAAATATTCATGATTTGCCGTATTAGTGATCCCTGAATGGGATGCAAATTTCTGCAACCTGACTATAAATAACTATTCGTAGATCATGCAGTGTTTTACCTAATGATGAAATTGAGAGCACAGCACAGCTCTCGGCGCAATACCACGTATACTAACATCAAATAATATTTATTTCAAGGATACCCATTGAAATACACATATAAATAACTAGTATTATGTGAATCCCTCAACAATTTCCTGTTTAGACATGACACAAGAATGACTAAAAATTATTACGCGGTAATATTGTTAAATAAATAACATATTTTCCTTAGTTGCCTGCCTATTATATTACTCAGTACTGCTGCGCAACTGGTGCAGATATCGTGAATATGATTGATATGCACGAGTCTCGATTGCGATTCTCGGATCAGGCAGTGTTATTTAGATTTTCTGTCAAGAAGAACGCGAATAAACTCACATACTAGATGGGTTCTGAAGCCAAACCAGGACAAATTTGAGTGTATAATACACGTTTGCCTTTTCCCTCTGAAGATGTATTGTCTATGTACTGTATTTTCCTTAGTTTGTGGTCGTGCGGTACACGTTTAATACGATATCCTGTAGCTGTTTTCTACTGGAGGTAATTCCTTCTAAATTACGCCACTGAACCCGTTGATCGGTCGATTTTTTTAACTGATGAGCTAACATCGTCACTCCACCATTCCGTTGGGCGACCTAGGCTACATGTGCCGTGTCACGGTCTTTACCCAAGAGTTCGTATAAGTACCCTATTTGCTATTGCAACTTACTTATCCTTACGACCTTTGCCGAATACTTTGGTGCTCTGTCAGATCACCTAATTCCTTCAGGGACTCTAAGCACAACCCTTTCCATTTCCAATAAGTGACTAATTTGTTGGATTAATCATACCGTGAGTGTCCAGGTCTTGACTCCGTATAACCTAACCGCTAGATATATTAAAACTAAAGCAAGGGAAACAGGATATACCTAATCCTTCAATTAATAATATTAATGGTTAGGACCAATATCTTAGCTTCGATTGATGTTTCCGTGATTGAACGAGCTCCGTGTTTGATCGTAAGGTACTTCAAATGTGAAGTTCCGCTGCTCATTAAACAGCGTACGTTAATCTAGCTCAGAGATATCCTAGCGGTAGCAATAACACTATTCGATACCTGTTTACTACGGGAGGGTCGCAACTTTATATTGGTAAAAATGATCAAATCTTTTTTTGTTTCCCGTTATTTGTTCACCTTAAAATACATACAACTTTACTTTCTATTTTATAACAAAGATTATAAAAGATATCTCTCTCGTTCAAAGCATTCTCTTAACATACCTCGTGCATTAAAGTTTATCTTCTTGCATCTCTATTATTTTATTCGGCTGTTTTTGAGGAAAAGGCAGTCAAGTATTGGCATCAAAATCTAATTCGAATATATAACTCATATGTATTATTACAGTACGTCACTATAAATCCGTCTATCACAACTGCGTTAGTGACAAAGTAAAAATACCACGAATACGATAGCTCCAGCAATCTGACGTGGTCGATGTTCACGTAAGGTTCCTATTATTTGCCATCTAGTAAAAGTGGCTGCTAATTGACTATGGAGCTGATCTGTTTCTGTTCCTTAGTGTGATTAGTAGCGTTATAGTGGCCAAGATATTAAGCACGCACCAAAACTTAATGTGTTTGTCAGAGCACAGAGACATGATCTGGCTCACAAATCATAAAACACCCGTAAGTTAAAACTAGGTAGATAAAAAATAGAGAACAGCCTAGTGCAAGATCGTTGGACTGCCACTGTTCAAAGACACGCACCTCTTGATGCGCGTTTTAACTACTTCATTATGGCTTACTTTAACGGTGAAATCAAACATCGTGAAGAAATCTGCATGTCTATAATGTTCTCGAAGATATGTGATAAGTCTGCAAGCGTGGTGGATTGTGACTTACCCTTCTCACATAGCGAAGAATACCCAGGCCAGTGCCTGTGAGGCGTCAGTGCCCAGCACAGAGACGGGGAGACAGGGGACAGGGCTGATATTATTATAGATGGAGGTGGCCATTAGACAGCTTAGGAAACGCGGAGTCTACGACGACAAGAATAACAATAATCTCACCGTTATGTGGGAGTAAAGCCTGAGTGACTTCAATAAGCATTGATTTGTATTTAGCTGAGTAGTTTGGACAAATTTATAAGCATCATGAATTAAAGACTAAGGTAGCTGGCTAACGCATGCTTCTATCATATCATAACCTATTTAAACTCTCTAAACATCCTAAACAAGTGCTTTACTTAAAATACAAAAATCCATGCGGTAATATGAATTGTTGCGTACGCATCTTCATGCAAAATATAATATATTTTCAACAGTTAAAATGCGAAGCTATGAAATTAAAAAGATACTTCGATATACCGTCGAAACAAAAAGAAAATTAACAAGTAATTGATTTTTATATACTTATTCTAATTATTTATGTCTAATGGACCCACTATTGACGCGATGTTGCAGACTATAAAGAATTACAAAATAGAAAATCTCAACTACTTTATCCGACCCAACAACAAATCTATTTTTAAATATATGTATAAATAACACGATAAATTGCTGTTTAGAAAGTTACTTTTTATAAGTATTTATTGAAAGTGGGAGCCACAACAAAGTGTCTACTGTCTATTGCACACCTACACTATGGGCGTTTTCTCTAGAAATAGATCAGCTTGTCACCGCGCTGTAGGTGTATTTGAGAGGCGAGTCAGAGACTGTTTACCGTCCTAGACTGTCAATAACATCCACCCAAGTATTTACTAACATCTAGAGACGTAGGCACTGCGTGAACAAGTCGACTACATATTTATGTTAAATAAATCTGGAGAGATTTTTTGTCTTAAGAATATCAAACCTGTCTACTAGCCTTTCTATGAGCTTGGTATCTGTTATTTTTTTAGAAAGCTTTCTAGCTTTGGGTTCAAAATTACTAATATTCTTGGAAATCAATTACGAGTGGGTTCATGTCGGTAGTGCAATGAGCGGGGAACTCACGACCTTACGATTGCATGTCTAATCCTTGGTCCATTGATACTATACTTCTTTCTCATGGTTCAAACTGTCCATCCTAAATTAAATCGAAATCAGTTTAGATCTTTACTGTTTATACACAATTGAGATAGTCACCATGGGACAGCTAATAATTAGTTTTGAGTTTGAAATTATTTGGCATAAGGCTAGGAGACCCTTAACTATGTATAGTGCTATACATAATTATAGGTAAAAAGATTTCATATAAGTAAATGTTTTATCAATTTATTATTTTGATGGTATACGATGCTTGTTTTTATAAACTAACGTAAAGTAATTCATCATAAGTATGTTTCGTTCGGTTGCGAAGTCTCAACCATACTAAAATTACAAAAAGAACTCTGTCTGGCTGAACAGAGTTTAATGCTGTTTAATATAGAGAAAGCTTGATATTGAAGTAGGATATAGGCTACTTTTTCATATATGACTCTTTATAACACAAGAAGTAACAAACTAATTAAATTCGAATGAAGTCGTTTATAACAGCTAATTGTCGAAACATCCATAGATGGTATAATACTATCAAGAGTGACTAACCTCACTGGCTGTAGCCAAATATTGATTGAATTCATCACATACCTAGAACACAGACATTCATTACGAAACTCATATTCTACAAGTATAGAGATCAGTATTAGCTGCTTATTTTTTTATAAAAGCAGGTGCCATTCATCAACTATGTTGAAAATAGCAGCATTTAATATTTACAGTATAGTCAGGTCGGCATACGGAAAAATAAATTTACTTATAATATTAGATATCAATATGAACGCGACGCGTTAAAATGTTTCACATGAATGCAGGTATCGATTTTGGATTGCAGTTCGAACTAAAAATAACATAAGGGCGTCAATGCACTTGTCGACTATTCTATGAAAACTTTGATGCACTTGTTAACTTTTCTCTAGCGCAATAAACGCATTTTAGTTTCGCGGAGGTCGAGAGTTACGTAAGTTTCATAGCGTGTTTTGTTTGTTTGGCTTTATTTGCCAACAATTTAATTACTTTTCTATGAGAATATTTCTAGTCTAAATAACTTCGAGGACATGTCTAGTAAACTGTCTGGCCAATATTTTTGCACTCATTTCTTCGTTTATATTTCGCTCATTCTAATTTATAGTACATATCGTAACCTAATTATTGATATTGTTCTGTCATGGTCATGTCATAATTATTATAATAAATTTAAAACTTGCACCAACTGTCTAGAGGAGACTTAAAGGATACATGTTCAATTGTTTTTATAACGAGTTAACCTTTTGAACGCCAACGTCGGCTATACTCGACATGCGCAAGCGTGCCCTGTGCGCCAACGTCGTCTATACTCGACAAAAAACAGGGCACAGAAATATACAAAATAAACATATTATTACAAAATAATCATTACTTTTCTGTATTTTATTGATCTAACTTAAAAATTGAATCCCCAATTATTACTTAATTGTACACAGCAAACAAAATTTGCATATTAGTTATTCAAATATTTGATCATAAAAACAATATATTAATATATCGATTTTCGGGCTTGGCGTACAGGACATGGAGCTGGCGTTATGACGTGGCGTTCAAAAGGTTAATCAAAATTAAATGCATCAAAGAAAATTAACATCACTGTATGAGTCTGGTTGGTGTACAAAGCGCTATGTGGCTATTTTTAAGTTTTCTATGTCTTGCTATTTCTGATGCTGTGAGGTATGAGTGATCGTATGTCGTCTAAGTTTAATTTTATGATAATTAGAGGTAATGATTGAAAGGAAAAGGCCAGTGTCGGCAGATATTTTTCAGTTGGCGCCATGATCCTCGACCTACTTATGTAGGCCTACGGCAGCGGTCGAGGCTGGCCATTCACACCACATCACAATTACACACGTATCACGGTTCGCCACATGGTGTCGGATGCACGGCTATTTTGATATTTGGCCAAAGGGCATTCCAAGACAAAAATAACGATGCGCGACCACCGGTGCTTGTTGCGACGTGAACTTAAGCTTATCATGCCTTACATAAGCTGTTCCCAGCACGTGCACCACCATGGCACCACACTGGGTCTCACGCATTTATGTAATAACACATTTCGACAGAAAACTGACGCCGCGGTTATTTACGCAGTTATCTAGAAACTTGTATTTGATGACGGAATAGGAAAAGTAGGGGAAGTCATGACTGTCATGAGGTAGTTTTCACCAGACACTATCGCTCCTAACTGTCTATGTCTAACAATTGTAAGGTTTCTGTTGTCTTAATAACGTTATAGTACTCACCTTTATGCCGAAAACAGACGTGTTAGCTCCCAACGGGACTTTGTTCACGGATTACAAGCACGAACACGCAACTCACACTTTAAATAACACAATATTTTAACAAAACAGACGGTCACACACCACTCCCTACAATAATCTATGTAACACAGGACTTTTTACGTTAAATGACACGTTTAGAGTTTTCGAAAAGTCCATTGAACTGTTTCGGTTGAAATTTACGTCCAGCGAAATTATAGGTACGGAATGGCAACGCTGTATAGGCGACGTGTACATTTCGCGGCGAGGCCGCTACGCGGCGCTGCGGTCGGAGGGGGGCGGAGCCGAGAGGGACGCGGAGGGCGCGCGCGAGCGAGACGCCGCTACGCACTACGACGCCACGTCGCAACAATATTTTTTTCACGGTGTGCTTATGGGATTCTATGTCGAAACTGCAACTGTTTAGATGGCGAAGACATTAGCGGATGGTGGCGAGCGGAGCGGCGACTGGTGACCTTTTCAGCGTATCGCGTCACCGCGGGCGATAACGCGAGGTCGTCGGTCGAGCGCGCGACGTTGCCAACTCGCTGCGGCATTCGAGCCCACGTTTCCACAGATTACGAAAGTCGGCGAAATCCCGTGGCCCTTTGATACCTGCCTAACGAACCTAGCCCTAGACACGCGAAGCCATGCGCTAACCTACATATATAGACAAGCCGAACGGTCCGCGTTACACAACAAGTCGCCACTACGACATTACATTGTAACTTTCATGCGAATGGTGCAAAATGAGAATTATTACCATGGCTTACCCTCTATGGCGCCGTTCCAGGTTTCACAATTTTTGCGAAATAGGACACCCTGGGGAGGAATTAGGTAGTTTCAATGCTGCAGTCTGTGCTTACTAAGCTGGGTTAGGTATATAGTCCCTATTGCGCCGTACCTAGCCGTTAACGTCCAACCGCGCAGTGCCTACTATGTATTTATAGATGTTTTAACACCAATGTTCACGATGAACATTGTGTACGCTACGTATTCACTTAGCTTTCAATCAGAAGGTAATATTTTATGAGCGTAATTGTTGAATTTAGAGAACGTTCAGTAAAGAAGGGGCACTTCACACCGACCACAAGCTCGACGCTATGTGATGAGTGATGACATATTGTTATATATACACTAGAATTTAAAACAATATTATTGAATGTACGTAATCAAACGTACGTAAACAAAGCAAAGGAGTGTGTAGGTATTTTATATAACTAGCAAGCACGAAGAACTACCTAATGAAGTATTGAAAGTTGGCACTACTTTTTCAAGGGAGATGTTCCAGTGAATGTTTCGTGAAACCGTTTCTTTTATTTGTCGACTAGAACGTACGTAGGTATACATATATCGACTTGTACCGAAACGTTGACAATTGTTTGACATGATATTAATGTACATTGTTTTACAATGTATTATTAGTTGCATTTATATTTAGTTAGGTATATGTGTAATATAATAATACTAATAAGTAATTTATCAAGCGCGCGCTTAACGAGCCCTACGGTACAGATTATACCTTACCTATTTTGTCATTAATTTAAAAAGAACGCTAGTGTGGGAATTTACTTACTTATGTTTTGAAACAAACAATAAACGATTCTATCAACGTATCATTCGCTATAGGCGTTGGGAACAGTACATCAATAAGAATAAGAATACGTGTTTTTAAGGCATACAGTTGTGGTCCATGTTTGATTTACAGAAGTGACGTCCTATTGGATATTCATTTCAGCTTATGTTATCATATCACTATCAGTTTTATAACTAAAGTAGAACTACCAAACGGCAACAACAGTAATTTTAGGTATTTGTGTACGGCATTGAGTGGGAGTCATAAATTTATTTATTTCGCTTCACAATATTAAATTATATATTTTAATGGTTCTTGCATAATACCTATTATAAATGTAAAACTTTGTGAAGATGTTAGGATGTTTGATAGGTACTCAATCACACGTAAACTGTTTAACGTATTTGGATGCAATTTGGCACACGGACCATATCCTAGAATATTACAGGATTCTTTTTATACCGGCATAGAAAACCCACGGGCAGAAGCTTGAATGACGGTTTACAATGGAGGTTGATCACAAGCTCTCCAGCATAAGCAAAACCCAAAGTTTAAACGGAGATCTCGCTATACCTTGCCTCACTTATATCCTCCTACTAAATCCTAAGTAGGTAATATTATGAATGCTAATAAGAGTTTGTTTGTTATGCTTTTACGCTTTAACTAATCGAACGATCATCATGCAATTTGGTATAGGTACAAGTAGTCAAGGATAGAGAAAAGTACATAGGATACCGTTCATCCAGAAAAAATAAATGTTCCCAAGCGAGTGAAGCCGCGGATACTTTATGAACATGTTCGGCTGTTTGTTATTTAACTACGCGTAAACTGTTGACCAGTTTTGGACGAAACACACACACATAGATAGACCATGTCATAAATTATCATATAGGTGATATACTTTCTATCCCGACATGCTGTCCTGTGGGATTCACATGGGCGAAGCCACGGGCAGAAAATAGTACATTTCTATTCGCAGTCATTGTGTAATTTGTGTATAATATTCTAACGTGAGTACGTAAGATAATAAAGTAAGTAAGTTCGTACCTACACATTACAGTATCAGTTATTATTATCGAGATATGATGTGAAATGTGGAATAACAGATGACGTGTCAAATAACGGTGTGACTTACATTATTTAATATGTTCGATTGTGTTCATGCAGTTGCACATTATATAGGACGAAGTATTAAAACCAGTATTTTGGCTTAAATACCTGGTATATAAATAATAATAATATTAGCCCTGTATGCACGGAGATTTTCTCAGTATAAGAAGGGTTAGGTCATAAGGCCACCACGCTGGCCCAATGCGGTTTTGCAGACTTCACATGTCTTATGGAGAGCTTTCAGATTTACAGGATTTCACACGATGTTTTCCTTCACCGTTAAAGCAGGCGATAATTAACTAATTAATACCCACATAGCTTTGAAAAGTCAGAGGTCACAATTCTTATAAGGTTTTATCCGTAAAACTATTCTCATGGAACGGCTTTAGAATAATAAGTAAGTACTAATAGCTTTTAAAAGTTATCGAATATTTTTTTTTCCTTTTTTTTGCTGGCAGCCGAGCAGACGGGTCGCCTGATGGTAAGCGATTACCGCCACCCATAGACACCCGCAACACCAGAGGAGTTATCAGTGCGTTGCCGGCCTTTTAAAAAGGAGTACGCTCTTTTCTTGAAGTGTTGAAGGTCTTATTGGTCCAGAAATACCGCAGGCGACAGCTCATTCCACAGTTTTGTTGTGCGAAACAGAAAATTCCTGGAGAAACGCACAGTTGTGGAATGTCAACCATCTAAATGATGGGAATGAAAATGCTGTCGCGTAGGACGATGGCGAAAAGAGGCGGCAGGGATCATTCCGAACAATTCCTCGGAGCACTCCCCATAATAAAAGCGATAAAAGATGCATAGCGAGGCCACATCTCTACGCAGCGCCAAGGGGACTAGCTGATTTGAAACATCCTGGCAATCAACGATTCGAGTCACTCTCTGTTGAATGTGGTCCAGAGGGAGAAGCTGGTACTGGGGCGCCCCTGCCCAAAGATGAGAACAGTATTCCATGTGAGGTCGAACCTGCGCCTTATAAAGTAGTAGGCGGTGGGCCGGCGTGAAATACTGTCTTGATCTTTTGAGCAAGCCAATCTTTTGAGCAAGCCAAGCTAATTTAGCCTTATCCTCTAAATAACCGTGGAACTGGACTTCGCTGGATATGTCGACACCAAAAATTCCAATATCAGCTGAGGCAATTATGGGGATGTTCTCAAAACGAGAAGGTACGACCAACGGCAGCGTTTTTGCAGTAAACGCGCAGTCTTGTGTTTTTGTGGGGTTTAATCGGACCAAATTAAGTCTGCCCCAATCCGAGACTTTCTTAATAGAGGTCTCAATTTCATACACAAGTTTGTTTCGGCTCTCAATGACGTTTTCCCGAGAGATGTTAGCGCGGCCGGTATAAAGAGCATGGCTCGTGCTGTCGTCCGCATAACAATGAATGCTGCTAATTTGCAACATGTCATTGATATGGAGAAGGAACAGTGTAGGTGATAACACACAGGCGGGACTCCAGCATTTACAGACATGGAGTCAGAACATTCACCGTCGACTACGACCTTAATGCCTCTGTCTGCTAAAAAGCCAGTAACCTATTCGCATAATCTCTCGGGAAGCCCATAGGAAGGGAGCTTCGAATGAAGCCCTTGTGCCAAACATGATCGAAGGCCTTCCCTACGTCCAAACTTACCGCCGAGGCTTCCCCCTTCGTCTCAATCGTCTGACCCCAACAATGTATCAAGTATACTAGAAGATCACCAGCTGACCGACCCTTACGGAAGCCGTACTGCTGGTCACTAAGCAGCTGATGACCCTCCAGGTACCGTAAGAGCTGACGGTTGATGATTAATTCCATTATCTTCGAGAAAAGGGGGGTTATGGCTATTGGTCTGTAGTTGGACGGGTTTAAGCGATCGCCTTTTTTCGGATCGGGTGGACCAATGCAGTCTTCTATGATCTCGGGACTACGCCAAAAGAGTAAGAGAGCCGAAATAGTCGCGTTAAGACCGGCGCCAACTCCGGACCGCACATCTTCAACACGATAGTGGAGATTTCATCAGGCCCACTCGACTTATGGATATCAAGGGACAAAAGTGCTAAGCGCACTGAGCGTTCGTTGAACCCGTTATCCGACATACAAACCTCTCACCGTGGTATGGTAGGCAGTTCTTGTCCTCTGTCATCCAAAGTCGAGTTGGACGCAAAGAGTTTGCCCAGAAGATCAGCTTTCTCTTTTGCGTCGTGGGCGAACGAATCATTTCCCATGTGAAGGGGTGGACTGGATGGCTTGCAGAAATTTCCTTCGATGCTTTGGCAAGAGGCCAGTATGCAGGAGTTCCCGAAGGAAGACTCTCAAGCCTTTCGCCAATACTACCGATGTGCTTCGATTTCGTCCTTGCAATGTCTCTTTTGAAGGACCTGGAGGCAAAGTAATACTCCTTTTTTAATGCGCTGGTATTTAAATCACATGCCGTCACCGCATCAGCCCAGGCTTGGTAAGCTTCCTGCTTCTTGCGAGAACCGTTTTTGGAAGGTGGACCAAACCAAGGCCGAAATTTGCAACCAATGGGGACTACAGAGGACGGAATAAAAAGCTCTATACCCTGTAGGACCACATCAGGAACAGAATCAGCAACAGCATTGGGATCATCTAGCGAGAAGTATACTTGTCTCCAAGGGTAGGATGCAAAGAAGAACCGCATCTCATCCCAATCTGCTGACTTGTAGTGCCACACATGAGAGGCACTGTACTCCGGCCAAGGCAGTGATCTGAGGAACCAAATGTGGCGCCTTCAGATACGTGGTAGCCATCTGGATGAGAAGTCAGCAGTAGGTCCAACTGTGAAGGATTTTGGCTTTTCACATCTGGAATTCGCGTGGGCGTGGTAACCAGTTGTGTCAGGCCATATACTAGGGCGAAGTCGTGAACAGATGTCCACGCATGATCGCTCTTACTGGAACTGAGCCAGTCGGCGTGATGGGCGTTAAAATCGCCAAGTAAAACGATCTCCGCGGACGGGATCCGTTGCTGCACAGTCTGAAACCATCTGGATGTGCTTAATGAGTCGGTCAGTTTCGGTGTCACCGCTGTGGGACCTATAGAGGCACACATAGACGCAGGGATGGTCGTCGCTGTCTACACGGCGCCATAAGATGGAGAGTTCCCTACCTTCAAGATTGCTGAGGCGACGAGAGCTGATGTCGTCTCTGACATACACGCACACTCTGGCCCAGACAAAAAGAAGTGTTCTAGTCCGTACCCAGGGTAGGTGAGGTAGGAAGTGTCTGCTGTGGACGATATCTGCATCTCGGTCAAGAAGAGTAAGGCTAGCTTTGCTGACTTGAGGTGGTGGTGAACAGTATTAAGGTTACTATGTAATCTCCTGATGTTGCAAAAGTCCTGGGCGCAGGGCACAACGTACCTGAGCGTAGACGCCCAGAGAGAGATTCTCCAACGCTAGCGCAGTTGGTACCCTCCTGGGGTAATATACGGTAATTCAACTACGCCATCATGGGAGGCTTGGCCCTCCGGTATCCTCAGTCATGCGACGAAACACAACGCAAGCGCTATTTCACGTCGGTTTTCTATGAGGTCGTGGTATCACTCCGGTCGGGTCGGACCATTCTTACCGAAGCGTGGCTTTCCCACACTAACTTACTTAGTAAGATTTATTCGAAACATCGATAATTATTCGAATATATTAATTGCTGATGCTGATTAATTAAGGTATGTAAGAGCGGCGCTGGGGTAAGAACGTAGAAATCAAATTTCCAACTTATTCGCTATAATGCTAGCCACATTGCGCTCCTCGTTATTGTATTCCGCCCCGCCCCGCAGTGGCCGCCAATCGCTCCGGTTAGTCGGACGTATACTACGCTCTATTAGAGAAAACAAGGTAAGTTTTATAAATCTGTCTTATTCTACACTTTAGGAGAAATGTACCTATATGTCGCTGTATTATTGTAGACATCGAGATTAAAAACTGTCGAAGTATTGTGAACAACAACAAACCATTTACAATATATCGCATTATTTTCCGATCGATCGTTTATATAATCTATCTATTGGCAAACCGTCAAAATTTGAACCGGTATTATAATTATAAAACTTTTCTGCTTGAACTATCGCACCTTATGCGCTGATAAGCTGGACGTTCCCGCGCAGTCGTCTTTGGCTGTCACTTTTTAGTCGTCGAATGTAAAGAACAAAATATTTTCGTGATTTTGAATTTAATTGTATTTGTTGAAAAATTGAAAGTTAAAGTTTAACATAAATAATTTTATTTTGTCAAAACACAAGAACAAACGTTTGTTAGTTTCTCCAACATTTTTAAAAGACTGGTTTATAGTTAAATTTAAAGTAAAATAGTTTTGTAAAGTTTTCTCCTGTCTCCTCGTTTATAGGCCGTCTATAGGACTGTTCCAATAGAGATACTTACAATTTATTATTTTGCGTATTCTTAGACGTTACTGCGATATCTTACTGTGACAAATATATCTTATAAAGAAACCTAATTCAATATTCTGTATCCAAATTACTATTATCTGCCTAATGCAAACTAATATGCTGTTATTACCCTATGAGGGTTTCGCCAATACTTTCGCTAACATTATCACACGTATTACTCTCCTTTTACTGAGATGTTAGGGTTTGTGTCTGTTTTTATCAGGGTCATATTATTTCAATATTGATCAATTCACTTGCAGATGCCACGTAAATACACACATACTCTTCGCGGGAAACTTCTCATACAAAAGAAGCGCTGCAATTAGACATGCAGAGAATAAATAGTAAGGAGCTCACTTATGCAGCCGCTTAAAAATATACGGCATGCCTATATCTACACTTAGTGACAGAGTGGCATTAGAAGCTAAACTGGCAAACTACCTACGAACACTGGAAAAGTGGGTGTGGGGCTTATCAAAAGAAGAGGTACTTGATGTATCTCAGGACTTTATAGAAAGAAATAAAATACAAACACCCTTCAATAATGACAGACCGGGACCGGACTGGTTCATTTCTTTTCGTCAACGCCACAACTTGTCAATAAATCCATCCTGTATTACCCCCAACGCACCTTATTTGATTACGAACACGTAACTACAAGTTCGTATAAAATTCAAAATAGGAATGCGTTAAAAACGGTCGCAATTTTCCACGAGATTCTGAAAATATTGAAGAGGGAAGAGCTAAAAAGACAGGTTTATTGCATTACCGCTGTCGTACGCTGGGCTGCCGGGCACGATGTTACTGTCATGTCACTATGATCGACCGCAGTTTATTAACGTGTCATCATCACATCGACTATCAAGTATTCGATAATGATTCGATTGAGTGACAGCGAGTTGATTAACATTAGGAGATGGGATTATTACAATTCGTGTATATTCTAATTTTTCATTACCTATAACAATTCCACATCGCTACATATAGTGTGCAATTATTAACTAGTTCCAGACGAAATCTTTATAGAGTAGCAAATCGCTATTCTCTGACACTGGCGAGACTCAATAGTGGTTGTCCGTATGGGTAATACCTTTAGGCTTTAAGATCACATTGTCTTGCAGCACGGGGTTCACAAGCTGGCTATAGATAGTGAGTGTTGCCCATGATGTAGCTGATCTGGATAGTATTGTCTTCTGTTTACGCGAATGTTATTCATTGAAATTAAACTACTATATACGGATTTTATCGCGTTGTTTATTTATCACTGTATTACAAAATTTTGAAAATATTACTCTACTACTACTACTATTGATTTTATTTGACTAATTTATAAGCTAATAAAATTATTTAAACTATTAAATCTATTTATTTTTGGTTTACACTTTCCCCGACGTTTCGGGTGCTTTTCAGCAGCCATGGTCACGGGGAGACTAAGATGGTAGTTGTCTCAATGTTCCAGTGTAGTTATTTCAAAGTACCTGAACATAATTTAATTATTGGTGTTTCTATTTACGCAGAATGAGCTCAAAGTATCATGAAGTCTAGCTGTGGTTTGTTTCTTCTTGGGTTTGACTATTTGAAGTACTGGATCCCAAGCTGGTGGTACATTCCAACCATCTTCTCTATTGAAATTGGGATGTTTTTTAATTTCAATAGCCTCGCGAAGCATCCTTGGCAGGAATCGGTGTTCTTTAGCGAGAATCTGTGGTTTGTCAAATCTCAGGTAGTGGTTGGTCCCCTGTTGTACGTGTTCACACACAGCAGACTTCAACGAGCGTTTGTGTTTTACGTCAGCTATGTGTTCTTTTATGCGGGTGCCTATGCTTCTCTTGGTTTGACCAATGTATGAGAGTCCGCAGTCACAATCTATTTTATAGACCCCTGCATCTTGTAAAGGTAATTGGCACTTGACGGATGGTAAAAATTGACTTATCTTCGTTGGCGGCTTGAAGTATGTGTTGATTGAAGCTCGCTTCAAGATGTAGCCAATCTTGTCAGTGACACCCCTTACATAAGGCAGTATAGCAGGCTGGCGCTCGACTGTGGCTGGCTTTTCTCGGGATCTGTGACAGCGGCGCGGCTGTTGGAGCTTGTTGTCTTGCAGTACTTGCTTGACATGTTGAAGCTCGGCGTCCAGGTGTTTCTTGTCACAGATCCCGTGGGCTCTCTGAAACAAAGACATTCCCACGGTAGCTAACTGTTTAGGATGGTGGTGAGATTCACCGTTCAAGTACCTATTTGTATGGGTCTTTTTCCTATACACGGTGTGGCTCAAAGTATGATCAGGATTCCTACTTGGCTACATCTTGAAGCGAGCTTCAATCAACACATACTTCAAGCCGCCAACGAAGATAAGTCAATTTTTACCATCCGTCAAGTGCCAATTACCTTTACAAGATGCAGGGGTCTATAAAATAGATTGTGACTGCGGACTCTCATACATTGGTCAAACCAAGAGAAGCATAGGCACCCGCATAAAAGAACACATAGCTGACGTAAAACACAAACGCTCGTTGAAGTCTGCTGTGTGTGAACACGTACAACAGGGGACCAACCACTACCTGAGTTTTGACAAACCACAGATTCTCGCTAAAGAACACCGATTCCTGCCAAGGATGCTTCGCGAGGCTATTGAAATTAAAAAACATCCCAATTTCAATAGAGAAGATGGTTGGAATGTACCACCAGCTTGGGATCCAGTACTTCAAATAGTCAAACCCAAGAAGAAACAAACCACAGCTAGACTTCATGATACTTTGAGCTCATTCTGCGTAAATAGAAACACCAATAATTAAATTATGTTCAGGTACTTTGAAATAACTACACTGGAACATTGAGACAACTACCATCTTAGTCTCCCCGTGACCATGGCTGCTGAAAAGCACCCGAAACGTCGGGGAAAGTGTAAACCAAAAATAAATAGATTTAATAGTTTAAATAATTTTATTAGCTTATAAATTAGTCAAATAAAATCAATAGTAGTAGTAGTAGAGTAATATTTTCAAAATTTTGTAATACAGTGATAAATAAACAACGCGATAAAATCCGTATATAGTAGTTTAATTTCAATGATCTGGATAGCCTACAGTAATCGTTTGCCATTAGACCGCATTAGGTGTATCATGAGCTTGCTTACCACCTCGGCTATATGTATAAAAATCTTAGTCGAGCAGTGTAAAAGCGAATACGACGAATAGTTAAAAAGCGACGGTTAATTACATCCCATTTAGTTCCAACCTCCGTATTGAATATTTCCTAAGAGAAAAATCCTATAGTGTGTGGTTAAGATACACTTAACAGATTAAAATATATTTATCTTAAAAGATCACTATCCTAACTTAAAATTGAACTCAGAATACGATAGACCTTATACTGTACCATAACATGGTTGCCTCTGTTCATAATGGAATCAGAGTGCCAAAATTTAAGGTTTTGGTTCGTACAGTTCGAGCCGGATTCTAAAAGGCTAATCAAAGACATGTCAAATGGTTCGATTGGCCATTACTAATTCAGCAAGCCAATCAAAGCAGTTGACATGTGTTTGACCGTATTGTTTGCAAGAATATCTAAAAGGGTGTAGGTCAAGTTATACCTTTGTTTAAAATAAGTTAGAATGTAGGTATGAAACCCTTTACTTTGGTAACTTAACACGTTAATACGTATGTACAAGGAAAGGCACTTAGACCAGTCCTTGAGTGGCAACCGCGGCTAGGCACGTAATATAGGGCGCTCTAGGGGAATACGGGAACACCGACTCATTCCAACAAGATGGCTGCCATATAACCTCTTTTCGGAAATTTTTAAGCGAATATAGTGACGATAATATGGATTTAAATAATAAGCTGCAGTTTTATCTAGATCAATATTATTACGTGGTAGCCAGTTGAACATGAAATATATTAATGGATTGGTTTTATATATTAAAAAATACATACTAGTTTTGGCCCACGTCTGCGGTCCGTATAAATTATATTTATACTTTTGTTAAATATTTTAATTTATTGAACAGTACAAGTTCTGTTTGTGGTAGTCGTGTTTGCTTGTAATTGAATGAGCACAAAGCATGCATTTGTAATTCCTATTATTTGTTGGCGTTCTAAATAAATAAATATATCAGTTACCAGTTTAATAATACATGACTGATAAGTACTGATAAGTCAATCTAACTGATAATTTTTCTGATAATGTATAGCAGACCAAGTGGCTGTGAATATCTTAATATTGTCTTATGTTTACGCGAATGTTATACATTGAAATTAAACACTTTATACGGATTTTTTCGCGTTGTTTATTTTACTTTAAACACTGTTATTACATAATTTTGAAAACTCTAACACTACTATTATTGAACTTTACTACTATTTAAGCTATATATTTTCTAATTAAAACTATTTATATTTAAGTTTACACTTTGCCCCGACGTTTCGGTTGCTTTACAGTAGCCATGTTCACGGAGAGACTAAAATGGTAGTTGTCCCAACGTTCTGAAGTGTATCTAGTTATTTCAAAATACCCGAACATAATTTAATCTTTGGTGTTCCTATTTACGCAGAATGAGCTCAAAGTATGAATGAAGTCTAGCTGTGTTTTGCTTCTTGGGTTTGACTATTTGAATGACTGGATCCCAAGCTGGTGGTACATTCCAACCATCCTCTCTATTGAAATTAGGATGTTTTTTAATTTCAATAGCCTCGCGAAGCATCCTTGGAAAGAATCGATGTTCTTTTGCGAGTAGGTATATGTGGTTTGTCAAATCGTAGGTAGTGGTTGGTCCCCTGTTGCACATGTTCACACACAGCAGACTTTAACGAGCGTTGGTGGTTAACATCAGCTATATGTTCTTTTATGCGGGTGCCTATGCTTCTCTTGGTTTGCCTAATGTATGAGAGTCCACACTCACAATCTATTTTATAGACCCCTGCACCTTGTAAAGATAATTGGCACTTCACGGATGGTAAAAATTTACTTATCTTCGTTGGCGGCTTGAAGTATGTGTTGATTGAAGCTCGCTTAGATTGGCTTAGATTGGCTACATCTTGAAGCAGTAAGAGATAAAAGACGTATAATAAAATGATTCCCTTGAATGCATATCACGTCCACCCATCGTCGTATTATTAGAAATTGAGTTGATATTTTTTGATCTTATGATATGACTAAGTTTTGCCTGGTTATTTATAACTTCAATATGTACTATTAATAACTGGAAAAAATAATTATTTAATTTAATAAAATTAACTAAGTACATCACACAATTTTAGCAAATGTGTCTCCTATGTACCTAGGTACCTATGGGGTTTCGGCTTCGAGATTTTAGTGTAGAAATGTTAAGTAGCACCATGGAGTCTGGTATAGCGTCTGGTAGTTGTTATTACGTGAGATCTTGGATACATCATAACTGGCAAAATTTGGGCGTAATATATCTCTGGTTATCCTTTTTAGACAATAGGCATAAGCTAAATAAAATATAACTTAACATCAAACTGATTATTTTTCGCAGGCAGAGATTTACTTTAGCGACAAAATCTCTATATATAATTTTGGTCCTACGTAGTAGGCTCTCATATTTACCTTCAAAGAAACAAATTACACTAGACACATAAGCAAAAGTGACATGGTACTGCCTGCGATTCGTTTAATGTAATTTAAAAAAAACTATCTAAAAGACACCAGATAAAATAAAACATTGCAACAAAAAGCAGTATTTACACATTAACCAAAAACAAAACAATAATAATAAGATTTCTTCTAACTTGAAAATCAGTCTCAACAAACTTCCTCGATAGGAACGTAGAAATCAAACATGCGACGTTGCCGCTCCGACCTCTATATAAACTCTCAGACCAATATATATCTGGTAGATATTTTATCAGAGATTTTTTTTCTAATTTACCCACGAGGGATGAAATAGAATAACAAACAGACTGATTAATCCAGCAGATATTTTATCTGCCATCCAAATTCTTTTTCAATAAGAACGGTAGAACACGCTCTGAACGTCATATTCTTAACTCTCTCTTTTTCCTTTGAGATAGTTTGCTTAAATGAAGCAGACTTTAGCAATCTAGCTAATGCAAATCCATACAAACTGTTAATGTACGTTGACAGCTCACGTCAGTACCGGCTAATCAAGTCGTTTGTAGGTACCTACATATCTTGATCCTTTTCAGACTCTATGTTTCGGCTTTATATACACTGACTTACATAGTAGGTTTGATATGTCTATAATTATATACATCGTACCTACTTATTGAAAAGGCGCGATGCGGCCAAGCATTTCTCAATATACATTTTAGTGTTTTATTATACGACTGTCGGTACTCTAAAGCTATATAATTATGGTAGGTAGCGAACAGCATCGAAGTTAGTGATATTATTCTCAACCCAAGCGAATTTGAAAGCAGCTGACATTGTATTGATTTTTGCCCAACTATGCCGAGCCCCGAGTCCAACAGGAAAAGTGATTGCGCTAGCTATACGTTATAACTAAAACTACATACGACGACGACGATGGAGATTCATATTGTTATGTAAATTCGAAACTACGTCAGTACCAACTATGGTAATTAGTTTAGATTATTCTTAGCTTCTGAATCCTTATTAAATAACAAAAATTCAAACGTGTTTGTTGGTTTGTCCCTCTTTCACGCAACAACGGAGCAACGAATTCTTATTTTGCATTAACAGAACTTTATGCCAAAATAAAGAACGGTTTCCTTTGGATAGATCTTTAGAAACAGGGGCGAGGCCGCGGGTGCTAGCCAGTATTATATAAATACTTTGAACTGGTCATCAGTGTTAGTAACATATTTATATAATGATTCGTTATGGTTATCATGCCACTATCAAATACATAGTAGTAAAAAGTAGATACTTTCTGAGACCAAAACATTTTCATTGATATAAAATACTCCACCATTTTGTCCGCCCATTTGGATGTTTTGAGTAGGGTATCCACAATACGAGCCCGCACCGGACCTGACGTCTCACGTTCACTCAGCTTCACCAGCTGACACCTGACTGACAATTACATAACGTGCCGATTTCCTGCCTGCACCTGCCTGCACGCACTCGTCTCACCATCAATCTAATACTTAGGTAGGTACTTATTTATTCATTTTCTAAACATTTTCAGCTGCCAGATAAATGTGAATAAAAGACGAGTTCAAAGTATATAACTTTAAAGGAAGTTGGTTTGCAAGAACGCTATTATTATACTTTATATATATTGATGTAGCTGAGGGGAGCTTTAGGTTTTATGCGAAGGTCAATAAGAAGATTATGTTGTACCTACTGGTGGACTCGTATAAATATTTACCGACGTAAATACATTTGAAATAACATTTCTCTATAAATAATCTCTCTAAAAACAACGCTTGTGTAGAAAATCTGAACACAAAAATTCCTGCAGTACGCATAGCTCAGCTATCTCTTGGCATAATAAGCGAGCGAATTGTTACGCAATATGACATACATTTACGATGGGTGTACCGTGTATAATTATAATACTGCAATAAAACCATATCTAATATAATTCAAACAAGTTGGCTACGATCCAGCGAGTTTCGTGCCCCTATCTCAGTACACAAATAAATAAAATTCTTTCAGATCTGTTGGTGATGTCAAAGTGAGAGTACTTTCATGTAAAATATTTTTATGTATAAGTATATGTAATCTGGAACAAACAATGACTGTGGCATGTGTGCTTTATTTTTATGGAACCAACCGACATCGCATAAAACTAATTACGTATAATACTGAAGCGCGTAGCTGTTAAAAAATATGTTGTAGTTACTACCTATATACTCTTTATGTTGAAAATGTATGTGTTTTGTAGTCTTATTATTATATACACGAAAAATGGCTACTCTGTTAACGCCGGCGACAGAAGTTTACCTTCCGACAGAGCTCCATCTCATTAAAGTTTTCTTCTTATCTGAACTTTCATTTAAGTAGGTAGAAAGACCGTGAGCTAGTTCGCAGACACAACTATATGCCGTGCCATAATTATATTACTCCTTTGTTTTGCTTCGGGCTAGCGCATTCTCTGTTAGTCATCCATTCTGTTTATAGATATACATACAATCGTGGTTTATTGTTATATCAAAACAGAAGCTTGGAATACAAATAGAAAACGAAACATCAGTAGCTTGTATCTTATGTTACAACTAATAATAACAAAATCATTCATAGGTATAGAACGAGAAAACAAGCGATCATTAAGTGGATATAAATTACAACTAGAATTGTATCATTATACAAATTAATCTATAGAAAAGAGCTCCGTAAAGTAGTCTCGACTCACTAATGTTTCTTTTTCCTTCGAAACTGTCTGCAGAACTAACTTTAACCTAAAATAATATTGTCTTCTGTTTACGCGAATGTTATTCATTGAAATTAAACTACCATATACGGATTTTATCGCGTTGTTTATTTAGCACTGTATTACAAAATTTTGAAAATATTACACTACTACTACTATTGGGTAATATTAATATTATTTTTTATAAGGTAATAAAATTATTTAAACTATAAAATCTATTTATTTTTGGTTTACACTTTTCCCGACGTTTCGGTTGCTTTTCAGCAGCCATGGTCACGGGGAGACTAAGATGGTAGTTGTCTCAATGTTCCAGTGTAGTTATTTCAAAGTACCCGAACATAATTTAATTATTGGTGTTTCTATTTACGCAGAATGAGCTCAAAGTATCATGAAGTCTAGCTGTGGTTTGTTTCTTCTGGGGTTTGACTATACTATATATATTATTTATTTGAAGTACCTTTAACCTAAAACTCATTATTCAATCAACGATTTCGTGTCGATTCGTGCCAGTTCTATTATTTTGAGACTATT
Organism: Catocala nupta; assembly: GCA_963675205.1. Classification (NCBI taxonomy): domain Eukaryota; kingdom Metazoa; phylum Arthropoda; class Insecta; order Lepidoptera; family Erebidae; genus Catocala; species Catocala nupta. Next base: position 15,673,416 of record OY776098.1, read on the forward strand.
ATTTAATTATTAATTGACGGAATATTTTATTCTAGGTCGACATCTCGTTCTAGCAGTCTTATTTGCTAATGGATCTTAGGAAAACGAATTCAATGACATTCGTAAATATTTAAACTATTTGGGAATAAATTCCTAGATTTTCTAATGAACTTCAATGCTTATGAGATAAGCCACCCATCCCTCTCTCTTTGCCAAAATATGGGTTTGCCAGGCTCGCATTCTACGCCATCGAACGATTTCAGAAATCGCTCCGTATTATTTAATCAATTAATGATTATGATATATTTAATTAATTAATGACAATCCTTAAGTTCTCGGTGTTTATAGAAATCGTAAATAATGACCATGTACAAATGTGGTGGATACCACGTACATGGTCATTCGTATGTATCTCATCTTATCTTATGTGGGGGGCCAGTCAGTGCAGACCGGTGTTGGCCCCGAGATCTATCCTTTAGCTATCTCCTTATGAATGTACTGCATCAGCCGCAGCGTAGACTTCAGAGGGAGAAGCCTGAAGTCTTCAGGGTTTGGATATGCTAATCCCATCAGACCCAATAATCCAGCCCTTAATCCAGCCAACGCGTCACTTTCATATAGTAGGTGCGATATGGACTCGTCTTGTTCACCACAGGCTCTGCAGATCAAATTGTTTGCCAATCTCAATTTGCACATTCGTATGTAACTGCAGCACCAATTAAGACTACGGACACCTTATCATATCTTCACGGTGTGTTGGGTGTGCTATCGTGTATTCAATTACACTTCGCGAACAACTATACTGCCTACTCAAAAACTAAGATTTTATCTCGCAACTCATTGTATAAAGTACAATCGGTACAAATTTTATTTACTTTTATGCCTAAACAAATAGAGAGTCGACATCTGTTTTTCATTCGCCGCTGTATGTTCCATGTACGTTTAGTATTTAGTTACTGCTTTATAGCGAACTTTTAGAGCAGTTTTGGCTGGAAGCCCTGTTCCCTTTGGTTTGTATCCAACCCCGCCTTATTGTAGTGAATCCCGCAATATTTGTGCCAAGCTTAAACTCTTAAGTTTCTCTTTCTTATGTTTATGGAAAATACACGTCATTTGGCGATGGCGTCACATTCAGGCTTTCTGCGTCACGCATTTATTTTGTCGTAGCCCTAGGCATAAAGTCTCATTAGCATATATTAGCCGACATGTAATGTTTTATACGCGTTACTACATATATTTTAATAAAAAACCAACACAAAAATAACTACAAACAGCTGCTTTACTAATATTTACAAAGATCAACAGGGTAGGTACCTAAAATTGTATACGTGTCGCGTACCCCGCTAAAATCAATGTAACCCAAAGAAAATTGAGTTGGAAGGCTGCTCAGGCCGTTTTAGTAATTACAGCTACGAGTAGGACTTCCGCGAAGGTCGTCACCCCGGTCCGTCCCACCCCAGCGCGCCCGCCCGCCCCGAGCCACGCCGACACCCCCTCGCACCACACTAGATTCACCAACAATTAAATATATGTGGGATGGCGTGTTATTTGAAATTATAATAATATATTAGAGAATATAATTTTGTGAGTGGTGGAGCAGTGGTACCGATGGAACATTACTAAAAAATAATGAAGCAATTAAAGTTTACTTTATTTGTTCAGTTTTGTGCTTCAAAATTAATAGTAGTAAACTAGATTTTACAAGATATATTTTGACCAAGAACCATCTTCATTTTTTTAGCAAGTAGGTATAATCCGCAGAATTCCGTGAGCGTGGTAACGCTAACTAAGCCCGGGGTGTGGAAGGTGCTTTTATTTGTAAAATAAACAAACGAATAGCTGTCCTTTAGAATTTACGCAACCCGCTCGTGACGGAGAACTTTTTAAATATATATTTTTCCTTATTCATCCACGTTATTTTTACAAAAAGATTGTCAGACAGCTTATGGAGGTTAATTCCAGCAAATTGCTGTTAGTAATCATTTTGATGTGTCAGAGAATATTACTAATATTTTTTCTAGTGTATCATGATAATCATCATTAACGAAATGGGGTCCATTAGGTTGTTAAAATGTTTTTATCTAGAAATCAACGAGCATGTGATCATTTGTTTACTAGAAATCATAGCTTTTAGACCTAAAGGGATATACTTCAATTATATGTCGATGTACTACATCTAGACATCATTACCTACATACATCTCTATACCGAGTTACCTATTTGTGGTTGTGAAGGGTCTAAGCGAGACCTATAACTGTGTGCGCGCTACACGACTAGTAGATATACAGATTGATGAAATAGCGAAGGGATGACGTGGATGAAAAGGGGTAGCATGTTCTCGAAAGCGCCAAGGGGTGTTCGGCTATGATACAAAACGAAAAACCTACCTACTCCCTTAAATTTAACTTTGTATCCTTTCTTTTGTAGCTTTGTGAATTCGAGATTATTGATTTACTGCTATCGCATCGTCTGTCAAAATCTTGCTCTTATAAAGTTACCTATGAGTGCCTATGACTATAACAAAAAATTTACACTCGTTGCAACATATTATTTGGTAGGTATACCAAAAAGACAAATATTGAGGTCAGCATGATAATACAAAGGTGACTACTTCATGTCTTTAACAACTATTATGTAAAATTTGTCTTATTTACTTAGAGCAAAAGTTTCTAGATGATTCACAAAGTCCACGTGACCGAAATCCGTCAATATAATAAATCATTATTAATAATGCAACCATACATATTATTTATTATTTTGTCGCCAAATATGTACAAATCTGTATATTATGTACTTACCATAATAAATAAAGGAAAATAAATATATTATATAGGTATTTTACGAAATCACGTTTCAGAACAACATGACAGATGCGCCATTTTGTAAATAAGTTACGATGACAGGCGAGAATATTCAGCGGTCTGTAAAATTATATCAGAAACTGTTTTGTGCTTTCACATTAAATCGTTTTACTTCGTCATCGATTATATTCAGTCAATGAACAAGTTAAAACGATTGATATTGCAGTCAGTTATTCGATGCAAGCCGTTCCTAGTTTGCGTTCCATAATTTGTATTTAGGTTATATAATTATATAGGTATCTAGGTTGTATAATTACGTAATACTTAGGAGAATTCATCTAAAAATGTTAATAAATCAGGCATGTTTTTGTGTACAAGTTTTTTTTAATTTGAGTATTAGTCATTGTATATATTTATGTGTTTCAACAACCGTTTTATAAAGTATTGTGCATTTATTTGCCATCTTTCACATTTTATAAACACTTATTGAACTATTCAATTAGTCGTGAATTACATAATGTCTATTTAGCGTATTACGTATACTTTACGTAGTTCACTTGCAACTTGGGGAAATTGAAACCTATCAGTTTAGGTACTTATAAACGTGACTGATCGCCAACACATACTTACAATCAAATGTGCTTGACTACAACTATTCACCAATTTTCGAATGAAGTACTGACTAAAACATAATAATAAATGATTTTTAGTCACCTAATCAAATTAAGTTAAACTGGTTTTATTGAAATCTTAAAGAAACGAATCAAATTGGTCTATTTAGGTCCTAAGTTTTTTAAATATCTAGATTTAAAATTAACTATGTATACTAAATTTAAATGTTTTATAAAGATAATATTATTGAATTAACTAACGCATCGTAGACACTGCCCGTTTATACGAAATGATTTCATCAGTAGTGGACCTTTATAAAAACACATAACTTGTATTCTATAAATTGAGTACATATAAGTGCTCTTATAATAAATACTTATATAATTGTATTTTCGAACTGCTGTGCCCAATATGAAACCCCATCATTTCTTTAAATCATTCTAAAATGCTAAAATCGTCATACCTATTTGAATTTTCTTTGCAATTGAAAAGCGACTTTGCTGAAAGTCTGTCCCGATGCACTGAATACACAAACCTACCATAAAGTACCTATATAGTATTTATAGACTGCAGTTTTCTTTCCAGATTATTATCTGTGCAATATTACTTGGAAGTGTATTGCCCGTTGTTGGTCGCTCGCACGCTGCAATAACGCACCCAGTTTATTGGTTGCACCACTCACTATACTGAGCTATTTAATTCGACTACAACTGCTTAATATGTGCTACTTCACTTGCTCGCAGTCACGAGTATAATGCTCATGTTCTGAATTGAGATATTTCCTTTCTTTCTAGGCTTTAGGTAAGCAGTGATAGCTTATTGCCTGACTACATGTGTACTAGCTCTAGTCTAAAATTGAAACTTTAGTTAAGATTAGTATGACTTTCCCAAGCAATATTTTATGTAATTGTTGTTTATTATCTACTTAATGGCAAAGAAAACCATCGCAGGCACGGTAAAGCTCGTCTGTCTGCGAATCGTTCAAAACATTGTAAAATAAAAGATTTGTCATCCTATATTTGGGTGAAAATGAAAATGAAAAATGAAAAAGCGTTTATTCACAAAAATCAATTTCTATACAGACATCTTACTTCTACCAAACTGCATAACAGTTTGACGGCAGACGTAGCTCCCATAATATAATTATTCTTAATATAGTTTAATATAATTAAATTTTACATTTTTTCACTAATTATAAATACAAATATTAAATCTATAATTAAACATGCAAATTAGATTCTGCTATATTTTGATGCACAATATCTAGGAGGTATTTAATCAATTTATTTTTGAATGATGTCTTGGTAAGACAGCTGTTTTCTATGTCTAAAGGAAGGCTATTGACAATTGACGGAACAAGGTACTTTCTACACCGGCGCCCATAGTAATTATTACACATGGGCACCACACATCTCATGCTTCTACTTCTTTGTGATCTTGTGTGTGTTATGTAAGTTTTAAATTCCTCATTATCATATTGTTCTAAAGCTAGCGAAAGCACTACCCTCTCATGTACTGGCAGCAATTTACATTCCAGAAATAAATCTTCGTAGTTACTGTTTTTACAACGGTTTTTTACGTTCTTACTGACTAATAGTTTCATGAACCTTATTTGTATTGATTTTATTTTGTCCAAATATGTTTTGAAAGTGTTTCCATAACATGCCAGGCCATAAGAGAGTAGTGAATCAGCTAAGGCGTAGTAAATCATATAAATAGTGGCCTTATCCAATATAAAACTGAGGTGGTGGAATTTTACTAGCACCAGTCTAAGTTTATCACACAGGTGTGAAATGTGTGATTTCCATGAGAAGCAGCGATCTATAAGTAACCCCAGATACCTATACTCTTCCACAACCTCAATTTTTGCACACGTACATAATTGCAATTCCCCTTTGTGCAAACATTCATAACTATGACCTAATATGCACGGTGAAGATTCCAGGTTCTTTAGATAAGGAGATCGGATATGCATACACTTGGTTTTATTTATATTTATTATTATTCCATTATCATGGGCCCATTTAATAATATTAGTGAAATCATCTTGTATAACAGCTTCTATTGTATTCAAATCTTTATCAGCATAAACCAAGCACGTATCATCAGCATACATGTATATACGGCAATTACGGACTACATTGCACATGCTATTCACATGCATTATGTATCCGACGGGGCCAAAAACGGATCCGGTCGGCACACCACAAGTGACATTTTTTGGTTCTCCACTGACGCCGTCAACGACCGTCCTTAATGTTCGACCTGTAAGGTACGCACGGAACCACTCATTCAGCGGTCCGGCAACGCCGCACTCCTCCATAGCTTGAAGCAGCTGGTGGCGTTCCAGCGTATCGAATGCTTTTTTAAAATCAATAAAGATCACCACCACCTGCTTCCGCTGATCCAAACACTCGTTGACATCGTCAGCAAACCGTGCCAAAGCCGTCGCCGTGCTCCGCCCACGTCGGAAACCATGTTGTGCATTACTTAATATATGGTGACTTTCAAGAAAGGTACTTAACTGATTAACAATAAATTTTTCTACGATTTTATTTATTACTGACAATATGGCAATCTAATTATAGCCGATTTTAATAGTTCAGGGTATGATCCCTTTTCAACTGACATATTAATAAATAAGGCGATTATAGGGCTCAAATAAGTTTTTAATAATTTTATTTCCTTGACTCTAATTTGATCTAATCCTTCACACTTATCACCGCTAAGTAAATTAATAATTTTTTCTATGTCTCTTGGATACGCCTTTTGGAATCTTAATGATACATTTTGAGGTTTAACGTAGCTAGACCTATCCAGAAATTTGTAGTTACATTCATGTCTTATACCTTTCGTAGATTGTGGCTAAGTCTATATAGTAATCAGACTTATAATAAAACACAATAGTTTAAAAAAAACTAAAAAACACGCTTCATTAAAAAAGCAAACTAATAAGCAGAAAATAATTTAATAACTTTTATGTGAACATTTATTATTATTTTCTACTTTTTAGTTTGCTTTTTTAATGAAGCGTGTTTTTTAGTTTTTTTATAGGTACTATTATTTATTTTTTGTTCATTTAATTTTTATTTTTCTAAATTATTGTATAGTCATCGGTCCTTGATATGTAGGTATGCCAAATTTCGAGTTAATCCGACATTTTGAAGGGCGTCAAAATCATGTTCAAAGTTTCCGTTACATACATATTAACATATGTATGAAGCTAATAAAAGCGTAAAAGCTAAAAAAGCTTGTATTATGTATGATTATAAAACGAAGAAAGAAATATTATCACGTCGGTACTACGCCGTCGTGGATTGGGTGCGAAATTTTAATTCCTACGCGATAAAAAGCAGATTGCGTCTTACGACGAAAGCGTGATAATTTCTCTGTTGTCATTAATCGTCTACAACGGTTATTAAGATACCTAGGAGGAGAATATACAAGAGCAGTAAGTAACACCTGTAGCGATTCCTTGAGAACCTGCCACTTGTACTACGAGCGTAGTGAATTTATGATGCATAGTAGTTTACCACGATATCAACGACGGCGCGGGGCCGTTGTTGTGTTTCTATTCTATAAATAACTATACATGGAGAGACAGTTATGTACGAATTTCATTACAAAAGTGAAGCCACAAAGCAATTTCTGGTGCGATGCCATAGCGATTGCGGCGGAGTTAATGTATGCGACGACGATTCGTTATATTCGCAGACTCGCACCCCGACCAATCACGTTCGTTGACACGCATTACGCACGCACGTGATGGGCCAATGTCAGCCCTTGGCCATTTATGCAAGGGTTCTTTATGTTATTATTCTAAGCAAGGTTTTTCATTTTTCCTTTACGTCGCGTGACGTCGAGCTGCATGTCTCGAAAGATGCATATTATGTCAATTCTATTTAATTGTAGTCATCTTGAAAACCTGGCTATGTAGATGAATGGGTTTAATTTGTATTTGTTATGTGAATATTATACAAGAAATACATACATATTTAAAAAAACCTGCTTCCTAGAAAATGAACATAGGTTACAGAGAGTCATGTGATGTCGGCAAGCATATATATATATAGGATCTGCATATGTAAGTATTTTTCAGTAGGTACAGAAAATACGTAGCCCGAACTTCGTTTCATTCTTCTCTCTATCTTTGGCTATCTCGTAAGCAGTGCGTCTGGTTTTAGTATAAGGCGAGATCACCATTTCATTAACAATAAATTAATTATGGATTATGAAAGCCAGCGTTCATTATTATTCAAATTCACGTGCAATACTTGCATGTTGTGGATAAACTCGTTAAAGCACACTGAGTATGCCAGTGCTAGATTGAATATAATAAATTATTTTAGTGAGGTAAGCCGAGCTTTTGGTCTTATAAGCGGCTACCGCCACTTTTTGTAGGTAATTATATTTGTTTTCCTGTACGAAAGCTAATATTGATACCTATTACGACATCAAGTGAAAGTTGGCCTTGGCCGCACAACTAGGTTTGTTTGTATTTGACATTTGAGAAATCATCTTACGAACTATGCAGGTCTTTACTAGCTGACCCGTCAATCTATAGAAAATACATTTCACGTATTTAAATTCAATATCAAAACGTAAATAATTTTTTTTAATATAAAAATAGGTACCTACCTACTATTTAAACTTTCGACATTTTCTGCAGCCTTTTCGCAAATATTTATTCATACAATCCTTGTCCTGGCAAATACAAACAACAAAAAAGAAACAGCCAAATCGGTCGAGTCGTTCTTAAGTTATGCTCCGTCATACATGTGGTAATTGATTTTAATTTATATAGATTTTAACGCATTATTAGCCGGCGGGCATAAACCAGGTCCGTAGCTGGTAACCGTTATGGTTATAATGAAACACGTAGACTGATTCAAGTGAGAATATATTTACAATTTTTAAGCCTTCTTGTATTCTATTTATTGTTCTTACAAGTCGCACTAATATGCACAATATTCATTTGCACTAATTAGCGACGAGTAAACAAAATTCTAACATCTACGAGGTAATTCTTGGAAATCCTTATGCGTGTGTGCGTGCGGCGTGGCGGCGTATAAATATTGCCATGTATGAAAACGGGTGGCAGCTTCGCGGTCGCGCGTCGATCAGTTCGTAAGTTGGTTTCGACGCGGCTAGACTTATTATGCTCCGTTCGATTCCAGGTTCTTCATAAATTTACATACGCCACAAGAAATACAATCCTTACATAAACTTTAATTACTTTAGAGAATTCATTTCGCAAATTTCAGCGATAAAATAAAATGCATTTGCCTGGCCTCTGGGAAATTGTATTTGATTACATTTATCATCATAGGACCTGAGGAAAAATAAGGAGCAACAACATTTAAAAAAAATCCTTTGAATCCAAAATTCCTATATTTTTGTAATGACCACGTTAGGTTTCTTCGTCTAGGAGTTAAAATTGATTTCGTGAACAAAGCATTCAACGAGTAATTAGATAATACCTAATTATAGCATAAATTGTAAGTTGTTACCTAATACTAAATAGATACTAAATAATAGGTATATACAGATACAGATACCGAAATGACTATTAAGCGATGTGTACTTACCAAGGCCCTATTGAATTCTATGCTATTATACATACACATACCATGAATATAGACATCAAACACCAAATTAAATTATCATATCAGTTTGTCAGACAACCGTGTCGAAAACAAGACTATAAAGTTTGTCTACCTCTGCAGATGACAATTTTCTGTACCTACCATTCAAATGTCGAAAGAACATCTGACACTGTAATTGACATCGTGAAAGTTCACGATAAGTCGGATCGCATATACTTCCAGTCAAGTTTAATTCGCTCATCTAACTAGATTTATTTATAACTATACACTTATAAAATAACACAAGAAACTATAGAATACATAAGTTTTATTGTCAATACATTAATAAATCGACAGTAGGTACTGACGAAACATTCAACAACAGTCAGTTTGACTCGCGACAGGCAGATATCTATCTTGATTTAATTTGCTTTTTACACTATACCTACAGTTCCTAGATGATCTAAAACAAGCTAAAAACCATATAAAAATCGTCCACATGCATACTTGTTTACAAGATGTTGATGTTCGAGCGTGCGAATATGTTTTATCGTAAAAAAATACGCAACTTGGTTGTGGAGAGAGGCGAATGGGCGCGCGCAACTGCATTCAGTTCCGTTCACCGAGTGCCGCGTCCGACGAAGGCACAAGAATGTCGGGGATGCCAGCTAGTTGGGAAATTCTCCCCAGAACACGGAATAATAATAATAATCAACATCATATATGTATATTAAAATAAGAACATCATCAACATCAGCTTGTACAAATGGCAGAAACCATACTATAAATGGGAGAGAATTATAGAAATAAAGATGTAGGTAAGTGGACTAAGGCTCAATTCGCATTTAATTTAAATGTTAATGTGTTAATTAAATTTGTATATTTATAATATACTTTTATTGCACATTGTGTATAAATTATTATGGTTCTAAAAATACCGCCGATCATTGATTCTAATGTTGCGCTTAATTGCGTTCGACTGATATTTAATTAAGTTATGCACATTGCAGGTAGGTATCGCGTTTTGGTCTATTTGAATGCTTTGTCTGACTGGTCTCCCAATAAATAGCTATCTTAAAACCGTACCTAGTGGACGCACTAATCTGTTGAATGAGGCGCTCCTGACATGGGCGCTTCGCACTCTTAACCTGGTAGCTGAACAGTCAGATATTTTTACCTGTACACTGAGTGAGTTCACAAGGATAACATTCTATGTAATAAGTTATAGAAAATAAGATATGTGTATGTTTATTGTTATCTTCACTATTGCATTGGGTTATACCTGTAATGATAGTTGTAAGTAAGAGATGAATAAATAAATAAATAAATAAATAAATAAATAACCAATGAATAATATTGAACTTGTACTGCAGCTATACTAAAAACACTTTGATTAGGTAGAGACTCACCATGGCCCTCGAGGCATATAACAGAGCTACAGAAACTGTAGAGTTTTATTGTCTTATCTTAGAACTTAAGTCAAATAACTTAATATTCCAATAATAACGATGTTATTGGCTGTACAAAAATATTCACCCTTTTTTATCCATACTAATAAGAAACTACAATATTTTTATTATTTCCACTCACGTGGGGAGTATTTTTTAGTGAGCCACAATGCCGGTCCATGTTTGAAATTCAATGTGGTCGCCTGTGAACGCGAGCTGGCAACGTGGCGGCGTCCGACACAACGCGGTATATAAATAGGTGGGTGGTTCATAACTTCTAAGATAATCTTCGGGCTGACAAGACACTTTTCATTTTTTTACATTTATGTACTGACCGAGCGACGAGACGCTTGAGCTTGATGACTGTTCGTAATTTTGTTTAGGCCTTGTCTTAGCGACCCAGATAACTAATTCAATTCTACACAGCTATAGACTTGCCATTGTTCAACGTCGCTCGGCGTCTGACTCGAAGTATGTCATAGAAAGAGATCTATAAAAGCGTTTTTGTTATAGCCCAAACTGTGGCTTCTCATGAATGTTAAAAACGTGTTCGACATTCTGTTGATTCCAGAATCTAAATATAACAATATAGTGAATGACACAATAATTCTCAGAAGTGGTATGTAAATAAAGATTTGAGTATGCGACGCAGATGGGCTCCGGGTCAGATTGTAAAGTAACGACTGTAGTTCCTACTCTTTCACATTAACTACCTGTCATACTGGGACAATGAAACAGCATGTTGCGATTTGTGACAACTAAGTAGGTAGGTATTATACCCACTTCTTTTAGTTTCGCAAGCAACTTGCCCCAATGCTATGGAAAAGTTTGGAGCTATCTCCAAGTCACGGCATTTCGTGTTAAACTGTAATTTTGTCGCGTCCATCTTTTTTATTTCTCTGCAAAGCAATAACTAATCGAAATTCGGTACGGTAGATAGCGATCGATGGCTCATTGAATACAAATTGCGATATTTTGGAAATGGGGTATTGATAAGTGTTTATTATATGGTGTAGAGTAACGATGGGCGCTACGATTAGTATTTTTCCTGAATATAGTTTTATGGAAGGCACCTCTGACTTTTCAAACTTTCATATTTAATAATTATTCAACGAAAGCTTTAACCCTGAATGTAAATGTCGTCTATGATTGATATTTCTCCACAGTGTTTAGTGAAGTATGTAAAGTGAGGTCAGTCAATACTGACTTAACGAGTATTGCTTTCAATCCGAGAGGACACTCTAGTAGTCTTCTATAAACACAAGATTTCATTTGCACAGCTTTCGACTATGCTGTACATATGCACTTGTCTTTCTATATGTAGATGTTATAATTGCGCATCTACCGGTATCAGCGGTAACTTTGAAATCGATTCAAAATGTGTAGAATTTAAGCTGATCCGACTCTAACATTCAGGGCTGATGTTTTAGTTAATGTTCCATATATGAATACATCCATCACCGGAGGTATAAATGTATTTCACCCGATAGTGTTTGTGTGACTCACAGTCACCTAATAAATTATTATCTACGCTGTGCTTGCCAAATCTAAAATCATTGGTTAGTCTGTTAGTTTTCTGTGCAGCATCGATGTCGTTACTTTCACCTAACCACGTCCTACTGAAGCTGTGACCAGTCGTGCTGGTACAAACCGCGACGTGGGTGCGAGGCGCGCTGGCTGTCGCAAACAACAGGCTGCCGCTGCGCCTGGCACCCTTTACACGCAGCTTGCATGTAGCTAGGGGAAGGGAACGTTGTAGCGCTGTCCTTGCATACCTTCGCCTCGTCCGTTACATTCATTAATCTACTCATGCGTAGACTTCAATTGGACGCCATTATAAACCTGTGTTACATTTTGTAACTAACTTATTTCACTCCGGTGATTATATTTTTATTTGAATAGTCGAGAAACTTGGCAATCTCCATTGGAATGAGTTTCATCCGATAGAGAAGGTCTATATTGATTTCTACGAATACTGTCAATTTAGAAAATTGTTTTAGTTTGAATACTAGTTTAGCATCGTTTAACAGACCAATTTAAAATGCTGAAATTCTAAGAAAAGGATATGCTAATGTTTTTATAGTCTTATTTGTACATCTGACGTAAATAGTAAAATGGTGCTGTATATCAACGTACCAATTTTCCATATTATTATTATGTTGTAAATTTGGAATATAAATGGCCACTTTATGCTAAAAACACTGACCCAAACTACACACTATTCAGTACTTCGACGACCTCGTACCTCCATATTACTTGACGTTATATTTTATGCTGCAAAATTGAGGCCTGGAGTGTATCAACATACACGGTGCGTCAATATCCGACATTTCTCTATAACGATGTGTTTTTTAACTTCATAATACGTAATTGAATGAAGCGTTTAACACATGCGAGTTATTTATCTACGACAGAATAAAGAATGACGGATTTGTTCGACGGCGACGCATTATGAAGTTGTTAAGACGGTTATTTTTGTTATATAGTATAGTCGATACTGTCTGGCTGGAGGCGGTCGACAGAATTTTGCAATTTACTGTGGAGTTAATATTGTCTAGGCAGTTCGTAAAGTGAAGCTGTCAGTAGGTTCAGGTAAAAAGGAATTTAAAGTGTTGATGTAGAGTAGATATGAAGGGATTATGAGCTGAGTTCCGACTTCACAAACCGTTACATCGCGTTTACCTATAAGATATTTTTTGCTTTTATTGAAATGAAACTGATGATATAATTTATTTTTATTTTTAGGGTCGCTTCGTTTGTTTAGTGGCTTATCTTTGTCTGTACACTTAATCTTCTTTTCTCGGTACCGGTAGAACGAATGGTGACTTTGATAATCAAAAGGTAGAATCGGGATGAAAACAAAATTTTTCTTAAAATATGTGAGCGGAAAAATATACAAAAATATATAAATATCGGTTTTGTATGTACTGTCGATTTTTAAATAAAAATATTTACTTTTTTATTATTTTTCGAGAAAATAATAAAATGTCAATGATCAACGTGGTCTGATACCACCTTTTTTATTACGGCGATCAAAAAAATTACACAAAACTACTTACATATTTTATGTATTTTTTCGCAAATCATCACGGATCCATCCACAACGATTGAACACACAATGACAATGATATACAATGCTGCCAGCTGTAAAGGAAAGACTGATAGGATGCGTTGAGAATTCGCACAATGTAAGTTTAAAATTAAAGCAAAGTTTTTATCAAAGTCACCCCGCGATTCAATGTAACTCCATTCTACGGTATAGGGCACTACGCTCGTACATTATTGCATGGGACTTAAATAGCTAGTGAAACGTGTCTTATTTATTTAACGTTTAGGCCTAGTGCTGTGTAATGAAATTATAAACTGATTCCTGGTTTTTGAAAGGCTTATCAGCAATGTAAATATATATAAATATCATGTGCGTGTCATTATTGTTAGGAGCGAGTGTCATCTAATGACAGCATTCCAATTCTGGCGACACTGGATAATTTGCCTCAGAAACGACATTAAAAGTCAACGAGGTTTCTGTGATTGGATATCATTCCAATGCAGCAATAGTTAATATAATAGATTTATTGGTTTTTGTAAATATGTATCTACATAGGTAGGTAGTAATTGTTTCCAAATACGCTTTATTGTCTACAGCAATGTGATGACTGATGATCAAAGAGCTCCCTGCTATGCGAATCAATGTGTAGAGAGTGAAATATTTTGCCGCGTCCATGCTTTAAACAAATTGCGTTGATTTGAATGTACGTTTTGTTCATACATGCAGTTCAACTCACACGTTTTTACAGTTGTCTTTATAATTTTGCCAAGCATAACAAAAAGCACATCCGTTATTTGTTTTTTCACATCCATTCAATTAAATGTTTTTCAACAAACTTCGAACTCAAACTGATTTTCTTAGAAACGTTACTTTTAAAAATAGTTTAAGTGCTTAACGAAAGAAGTATTGGAATTTTTTGGTGTTCAATGTAAAGAACTCCAAGTGTATTTCTCGTACGGGAAACTCCTGGTGGCCTTAAACGCGGTGGCGATCGATCGTGCGACGTTGCCGTTCCGCGCCGGGCTCGCCGCTCCGCACACTTACTGTTTATTTTTATTGTTGCCAATCAATTATTATGAGGGAATAATGGCACCTGCCCGCTTACTTTGTCCATCTTTCATAGTTTGCACATTGCTAGAGATCAAGGACGATCATAAACAACTCATGTTTAGGGTAAGGGATAATTATGGAACTGTTTCTATTTTTCTTTGTGTATGGATGGCCGGTACACACCTAATATTAGATACTTATAGCCGATAGGACGTTCGTTTTATGTACCTACAAAATAAACAGATAGGTACCTACCTACCTATTTCTCGTCATACGTTACGTATACATATAAGAAATGGAACTGTTTTTAATACATTCATTCCAAGAACTCTTCGGATGTCGGATGATGACATTGTTTATTATTATAGTTATAAACTAAGCTCACTTATGTTTTATGAAACATGTACAGCCTGTAGTAAACAGTTTATCTAGTTTCTTTTTATTCTATCTAGTTATACTTACCAAAGTAGAGCTATATTGCTTACACCTGATCAGGTTACTAAGTTTGATTAGTTATCAGTAAAATTGTTTATAAAGCCATAAGATATAAGGATACATCGAAGACTTAATATAGGTACGTAATTAGGTAAGTACTTAAAATAAATAAACAAGACACGTTGTGGTAGGTAGGTAGGTATATAGTAGCTTCAGTTACTTAGTAAACTCACTGACCTGTGTATCAATTTAAGACTATTTACTACTTGACTTGATCCCATTTTTCTTACTTAGGTAGGTACTTACAATAAGTAGTAACAATTGACACCTGCTCGAAAGTGATAAAAAACTAAGTATTAAAAGAAAGGATTATGTAAACCATGCCTAACGACAAAAGCAGATATACGTACCTACAACTATCTACTTATTCCGTATGAAGATAGGTAGGTACCTATCTACAGTCTCCACGTTAAAGTAAATAGGTAAGTAACGGATTAACTTCCCTAAATAATTAACTTTCAATCGTTAACAATCGTTTTTTTAATTATTTCGTTTTTACTGTGTATATAGAAGAAGTTTTTAATCGTCGCAAAGGATGATAAAGTTACAAGAGCTGAATGACTTGTATAGATATCGTATTTGTATTAAAAATCATGTACTTTATACAAATCATTCATCTATTATTCCCTTGGCGTCAAATACATATATGTATTTGCATGTTTGTATAAAATGTCGCTCATCAATACGGTTCCAACACCACTAACGCCATCTAGTCAGAAAACTGGAACTAATACTAGAATAGAAACACTAAAAATATTTCTTTGTGATGTTTTAACTTTATAGTTTCGTAGTCGCATGAACTAGTCCAAGTATTCCTATCCTTTTATAGAGAACTTGTTGGGTTCCTAAATAAGGCCTTCAGTCTCAATGTTGCGATCGGCCTGATTGCGATATTCATCTATTAACTTCAATGTTTACTTGCAGAAAAGGTCGTTCCCTGTTAGTGGCCAAGCCCAAATTACAGTAACTGGTATTTCCTAGGTCAATCCGGTTTTCAAAGCTTGGTTGTTTTTGCTCAGCTAGCTGTAGTTTATTTCTTTATAACAGAGCCGCTTTAATTACCCACTGTTAGATCCGTTCACCGCTGTTAGGATTCAAGTAATCAATAGCAGGAACAAATTATAGTTCCTACATACCGCAATGTATGGAAACAGTTAACAAACGTATAACTTTCCTATGTATCTACGGCTTAGTGGATGATTCGCTCGAATTTAATTAGCCCGAATCGGGCGAATTGACACGTATAAATATTATTTTTCTGTAGGTGACTGACACAAATTGTATTTTATGCAATAAAAAGTACAGTCGCGTATAATATATAATTTAAAGTAAAATAAACAACGCGACAAAATCCGTATAAAGTGTTACATTGTGTACATTCGCATAAACATAAGACAATATTAAAATATATCGGGATTAAATATAATGACCACCAAAAATACTATTTGCGCAGCAAAATATGCTTACTAAAATATATTATAACGAGCACCTATACGCCTCAAATCACTGCATTCCGTCTCGGAAGAGTTAGGTTATGTTAGGTTAGTTTAGGTTTTTTAGGTTAGTTTAGGTTTGCGACCGGGACACGGCGCAGCACACGCTGGAGGAGTGTCCGGCGTGGGCCGAGGAGCGCTGTGCCCTGGTCGCCGTGATTGACCCCGACCTCTCGTTGCCGACCGTCGTATCCATGATGGTCGGCGACGACAGGTGCTGGGGCGCAATGAGGTCCTTCTGCGAGGCTGTCATCTCGCAGAAGGAGGCGGCGGAGCGGGGGCGTGAGGAAGATCCTTACGCCCCGGACATCCGCCGCCGGAGGAGGGGGCGCAGGAGACGCGCTTATGTCGCTCTCCTGCCCCCCACCTAAGGGTTCTGGGTGGCAAGGCCTCAGGGGACCCTGCCACCCGTGAGTAAGAACCCACAGAGGGCGCGCGCGGTGTTCCCGCGCGCCTTCTAACGCCGAAAGGGGAGAGCAGTGAAATGGTCTCCCCCGGGGACGAGAGGAGGTCGGGTCCGATTGACCCGGCCGGCACCCACACGGGGGGGCCTGCTATGGATGAATCTTTTTAGACTCCCAACTGGCCCCCCCCATTGGGTGGGAGAGGGAACACCCCAGGTTTTTTTAGTGGGTATCCCAGCACTAGGCTGGTGAGTCCCACACGCCCCGCCGGTGCCGTACCCTAGCCGGCGGGTAGTGCATCAAGCATTTTTTCCTGGGAATCAAAACAAAAAAAAAAAAAGGTTAGTTTAGGTTATAGGAACCCCGCGCCGTCGGGCACGCCACGATCGTGGCGGTAAGTTCCGTTTTTGAGGAGTGGCTGGAGAGGCGGCATGGCGCCCTCACCTTCCGGTTGACACAGGTTCTGACTGGCCACGGTTGTTTTGCCCAGTTCCTGTGTCGTATACGCCGGCAAGAGACGCCCGGTTGTCACCACTGCGGCGACTGCCGCGACGTTGTAGAGGACACGGCGCTGCACACTTTGGCAGTTTGCCCCGCCTCGCCTGGGCATCGCAGCGCCGTGATTTGATCGCGGCATTCGGATCGATTGCCCTCTCGCTCCCAGCCGTAGTTCAGTCTATGGTCCGGAGTGAGAGGTCGTGGAACGCCGTCGCCTCCTTCTGTGAGAAAGTGATTTCCATTAAGGAGGCGGCGGAGCGGGAGAGGAAGCGTTTAATTCCTCTCCCCAACCGCAGAGCCGGGCGCCGGAGGGCGCGCGATGACCTCCAGCCACCCTGAGGTTTGACCTGGGGGTGGCGGGCTTTGTGGGCCTGCCCGCCATCCGTTCAGCACCAGGTCCGAGAGGCGGCGTGCGTGTTCCCACGCGCGCTTCTGTTTCGAGTCCAGACAGTAGGGAATTTTTATGAAGTGAGTCCTTTGGGTAGGTCTCTTGTGTAGTGGCCTGCCGTTTCATACGGCGGGCCGTAACCTTGGCGGGGTCGCGACCGCATGCGAAAGCGATTCGCGCGGCCCCGTCGATAGTGGTTGTGTCGAGGAACACCGTGGTAGGTTTAGTAGGTTTAGTTAGTAGGTATTCCGGGAGGTACTTTACTTCACATTGCATTCCCCCCAAAAAAAAAAAAAAAGATCCCCGCCGTCGACTTAGTTTGATTTCTTTAAAATATTTTAGTAAGCATATTTTGCTGTGCAATTAGTATTTTTGGTGGAACAAAGGCAAAAAATTGAGGAACAGTTAATTTTTATTACAATGAATTGAAATGACTTTTACTAGTTGTTATGTAAATAAAGCTATTTCTGATTAATTTGTGTGTCTCATTTCATGTCAAAATATACTACCCGTGTCACTTCTGTACTTGACTGTCCTTTTTTTAACTTCACTGCAATAAATACAATTCGTGCGAGACGCCTACAGAAAATTAATATTTTTAAAAGTGTCGTCGATTCGCCCGATTTGGGCGAGTTAAATTCGGGCGAATCGTCCACTAAGCCGTATCTACACTATCTGCTACGAGTTTTAATATCTTTTTCGTCACGATTGATCGTTTGTCATGTACCTACTTCCATACATTCTTATTAGTTCACAGACGTTTCCGCTAGAGTAGGTTTTAAGAAATGTATGTAAAGATGATAAGATGCATACCTATATAATATAAATACTCCTACTGTTAATCAAACGTATCGAGTTGCGTGTAGAGCTATGAATGGTACACTCTCTGTCGTTGTAGGTCGATGCCTATTCGTAATACAGGTTACTAGTGAGATAGCTTATTATACTTATACTAGGGTTGCCAGATACGTCAACCGTCATAAAAACTGAAATACACAAATATCGATATTTGTCTCAAGAAATAAATAATACACGGCGTGTCGTGTTTGCTTGTCACTTTTAGCACCTTAAGGGTTTTTGGAGATACCGCTTGCCCGACGAGATTATCATAATTCTTATCAATTTGCCATTGTCATATTCTAGTCGGCACATAATTTTGGACCTATTATTTTTTGGATGATTCAGATATCGTATAAAAAGTCGAGAAATACCGGGGACACGCTCGAATTTTCAAATTTTTTTATTTGCTTGCAATATAGTTACAGTACAAAACCTACCCAAAGATAAATAGTAAAATATGTATAAAATAACAACTTATTTAGCATTAACCTGTCAATTACATAATTACTTTTAATTAACTTTGGATTTCATTGTATATTACATAATTCGTATCCTATGTCTCTGACCGTCGCGTCGGTATGCCGCTACGACTCAATAGATTAACATGTTAAATAAGTTAACATTGCATACCTACTTATTACATACATATATATTAAGTAATATTATATTTGCAAAAGTGTGTTTGTTGACATGCCCTTTTGTCACGCAGCTATAGAGCAACGGATAAACGTAACATTTTTCATACAAACGTGAGTTTACGAGAGAGACATTTTATCACCAAAACATACTTTTTGTGGGTGAGGCTTTTAGACTGAAGCCTGATTAGTTTAAACAAATGTTACTTCCATGGTAAGAGTGATTTATCAATATTATATGTACATTTGTTATTTTTTGTATAAATAGCAGAAACAGCTTATAAACTTTACTTAATAGCTCACTTATTCATTAATTCGTGTTGGTGGTACTTTCTTTGAATACACTGAAAGGTTAATTACTGCTCGGTTTAACTTGGTAAAGGAAAATGTCGCCAGGAAGCATATTTGCTCGATATTACATCATAATATTATGATTTAGATCTGCTTATTATCGACGAGATCCCTGTATTGACGGCAGACCTCTAGCGTTATAGACATCCTTAGGTTACGATAGCCGCTACCCACATCATACCTTGTGACTTGCATCTATCGTAATCGTGGTTTTGTCCATCTTATGACCTTAATAGTATAATAAGAAACCTATTTTTATAAATTTATTGAAGTAATGAAAGTTATGCCGTTATCACAAAGTGTTGATATCGATCCCTAGCTGATAATAAGTCAGCTTCGATCTGACAATGACTTTGAAAAACAATGTCAGTGATAGCTACGTAATCTTTGTAAGATCGATCCAGTCCCAACTGGAATTGCGATCACGCCATAACAGTTTATCTTAGGATAAAACTTTTAGCGTAATTCAATAAGAAACTTAATTAATTTGTTTACGATGTTCGTGTTACAATGCAAAATTTATTATTTCAGCTTTCGATTCCAGAACAACATTCTTATATACGCTTTATGTAACTTAGTAACGTTTTACTATAATTATAACAGTGTTCTATTTAGCCATAAACTCAGCCTGACCTAAGGAATGCCACTGAGAATATAAATACAGGGTGTCCACAATTAATGGATAACCTTGAAATGTATTATAGTAGAACTAATGGCCGTTCAGGGAAAATATGAAAAAAAATATCCTAACTACTACTTGAGATATGATTTTTTTAAATACTATATCTAACTTTCTTGTACACTACGAACATAAATGAATGAATTCTATCGGTTTTTTGTTGTTTTATTATTAAAAACTAATTATGCTAATAGATAGACAGTCAAAAGTATGACTAGCTATTGCACATTTTGTTAATACTTTTTTATTTTATATTTTTATTCTTTTCTTCAAATTTTTTTCTGAACGGCCATCAGTTCTACTATAAGACATTTCATGGTTATCCATTAATTACAGGACACCATAGGGTGTCCTGTATATATATAATAGTATACAATAGCCAAGACACACACTATAGGCTAAAACTGTTGACTTGAATTGCACCGATGTCGATTCGAAGAGCATATTTAAGACTGACAGTTACTGCTAATCCTACATAAAAATAATTTGCATTATTAGGAAAGTAAGTTTGTTAAACCTAATATCGCGTAAAAATAATTGAAAAAGGTGTCATACAATTCTGTACATAAGTGAAAGAACTAGCCTAGAAAATATATAGCCTGTGAGTCAACAAAGAAATGCCACGAGTATAAACTGTAAGCCTAAATTACTTCCCGTTCCTTGCGGTTTTACCCACGTTCATGATGACTGCTGCGCGTCCGTTGCTCGTAGCGTCATGTTATATAGGCTAAAGTAGCTTTTTAATTGTGATTTATATTTCAATTATTCAATTCATTAGCTTTTTAGTTCATTCATTACAAACAAAAATACATATTTTTCCTCTTTATAATATTAGGTGACATATATCCAAGACTTGTAGGTATAGTTCACCAATAAATAAATGTGTAAATATTAAGCTTAATGAACGTTTCATTAAGCTCAATACTTTAATAAAGAGTAATAAAATCTCCATACTAACGAATGAAATCAGTTTACTTTCTCGATGTTGTAAAGGATTTAAATAAAATCCATTCTCTTTTCGCCTGTCACATTTTTAGTAGCAATAAAACAGCTTTCTATTCATGTAAAATAACATTTTAAGTATTTAAAAAGATCTTTAAAATATTATATAAAGCTACCTGCGGTGAAAGGAAAATGTACTGTCATTTAAAAATACATTTCCCTGACACTGGAGGCGTTGTCCGCCACTAATTGAGTGACTTATGTATGACGCAAGTCAATATTTTCTTAGCAACGTGTGTTAGCTTTGTTAGTTTCTTGTTTGTCTTGTGTGGTCGTAATGTCTTATATACTCCCTGTTTTACCGTATTCATCTTCATAACACCTAACTTCACGGGAAACGTTATAATGTTATAATTTATCGTTTTCGCAAGGAGTCTTTCCCAACGCTTTAAAAAGGTCTATTATTAAACCGATCTTCAAAAAAGGAGAAAAATCTAATATGAGTAATTATCGTCCTATCACGTTAATACCAATCTTGTCTAAAATATATGAAAAATGCATGTACAAAAGACTAATTAGCTATTGCGATAGGTTTAATATAATAAAGAAAGAGCAATTCGGTTTCCAAAAAAATAGGTCGACGACTTTAGCAACTTTTTCTCTTCTGAAGGAAATATTAGTAAACATTAACGACAATCGACTGACGACAGGGCTTTTCTTTGATTTGTCAAAAGCTTTTGACCTGGTTTCACATGAATTACTTTTACAAAAACTGGAAGCCATCGGAATCAGGGGATTACCACTTCAGTGGATATCGACGTACCTAACTAACAGACAACAAAGCGTCACTATTTCCAAAATTGATGAAAATAAGATATTGACGCCATATTCATCTGAATATAAAAACGTCAAAATCGGTGTGCCCCAAGGCAGTATAATTGGTCCTATCTTATTTTTGCTCTACATAAACAATATAGTTGACATCACCAATCATAAAATTTTTCTCTTTGCTGACGACATTTCTATAATTGTAACAACTGACAAGAAACATAACTTTTTAACTGATCATGAAGCAGACATAAATAATACAATAGACAATTTAATTAATTGGCTAAATAATAATATTTTATCTATTAATCTCAATAAATCTGTATATATTCAATTTAATAAATCTTATAATAATAAATTCAATTTTAAAATGAACATAACTAAAATTACTCAAGTACCACATACGAAGTTTCTAGGTGTATTCATAGACGAATACATAGACTGGAAAGCGCAGATTGATAATGTATGCACTAAAATAAATAAATTTGTATACGCCCTTAGACAGATTAACAACCTTACAAATATAAAAACAGCAATTATGACGTACCGTGCATACGTGGAGTCCTCGCTCCGTTATGGACTTACTATGTGGGGGAATAGCACCGACCATGATAGAGCATTTAAGGCACAAAAGAAATTATACGGGCCATATACGGGATTGCACCTGACGAATCATGTCAACCTATTTTCAAAAGGCTTGGCTTGCTACCGCTTCCGTCATTATATGTATACGAAGTGTGTATGTTTGTACGTAAACATAAAGACATGTTCAAAACAGCCGAAGATGTAAGTTCTCGCAATCGACGTGATAAACATAGACTTGTTCTAGGTGTGATCCCTCGATTGACAAAATATAATAAGAGCTGCCTGGCTATGTGTGTACGAATTTATAATAAATTACCAGTGCATCTAAAGACTTTAAATTGCAGACTGCTTAAAATTAAACTATACGAATGGCTGAATCAAAATAATCTTTATAGTATTAAGGAATTTCTTGAGCATAAATTATAGTTCGTAATGTTCACAATTTTTTGCATGCTTTTTAGCCAAACATGTTAGAACTATATTGTAACATAACATCTTTGTATACCATGTTTTAAGCAAATAAATATATTATTATTATTATGGGTTATAAAATATTTCAATTCTCAGCTTTGATGCTGGTGGGTGTGAACCTGTCACGGGCTTACGCCAAGTGGGTCGGTTCATTGAGTATTGTTGTAGGTGTCTGAGTAGTGGATGTTAGAAATCGCCGGACTATAGAGCAAGTATCGATGATAACGGATTTCTGTAGTTTTATAAATGAATTTTTATGTAAGCCTAATTCTTTTAGTGATGTATGTAGTGACTTTGGAATGAGTCCTGTAGATGAAATTATGATTGGGATAATTTTAACTGTATGCTGATGCCACATTTGTCTTATTTCGTCTGCTAATGGTATATATTTTTGAATTTTCTCTGTGTATTTTTTTCTAATATTTTCAGAGTTTGGTATTGATATATCTATTAGGTATGTGATTTTTTCTTGTTTGAGTGTAAGGGTGATGTCTGGTCTATTATTTGTAGTTGTTTTGTCTGTTATAATGTCTCGATCCCAGTAAAGTTTAGCGTATTCGTTGTTTAGTACGTTTTTTGGTTTATATTTATAATATGGTTCTGTTTTTTCTTCTAGTTTATATTTTATAGATAAGAGTGAATGAATTTGTTTTGCAACATTATTGTGTCTTTCTGTATATTGTTTGTTCGCTAAAAAGGGGCATCCTCCTGTAATGTGGTCTATTGTTTCTTGATTTGTGTTACATAACCTGCACCTGTCTGATACTACTGTAGGGTCTTTTATTATATATTTTTGATAGTTCTTTGTTTTTATAATTTGGTCTTGGATTGCGACCATAAATCCTTCTGTTTCTTTATATATGTTTCCTCTATACAGCCACGCGTTTGATGCTTCTTTATCTATATATTCCTGTTGTAACTGGTGAGGGTATTTTCCATGTAAAGATTTTTGTTTCCAGCTTGTAATTTTCTGATCATCTGTTATGTGGTCTTGTATAATATTAAAATTGTTATCATTTAGTTTTAATGGTGTACCTGATGTGGGAATGTATGTGAGAGAGTTGTGAATGTGACTATCAGTGGCTTTATTATGCATATATGTGCGAATGTCGTGTATCTGTTTATTATGTAAGTTTTTTATATCAACTAGTCCTCTGCCTCCTAACTTTCTTTTAAGATTGAATCTTTCTGTAGCTGAGTGGATTTGGTGTATAAGGTGTTTATTACATGTTGTTCGTGTTACTCTATTTAGCCGATCTAAATCTGTAGCTGACCATTTAATAATACCGAATGAGTAAGTTAAGACAGGAACTGCGTATGTGTTAATTGCTTTTATTGTATTTCTACCTGATAACTCTGTCTTTAATATTTTATTTAACCTATCAATATATTTTATCTTAAGTTCTTCCTTTATCTTATTATGATCTAATCCTATACTTTGTGCATACCCTAAGTATTTATATGTATCTGTTATTTCCATTTTATCAATAAGTAAATTCTGCTGTGAGTGAAGTATGTATGGGTCGGTGTCGTGGTGCTTTCCCTTAATGATGCTATTAATTTTACATTTATCTGTTCCTAACTTCATTTTAATGTCTGAACTAAAATTTTCAGTTAGTTCTAATAGTCGGTTCATTTGTTGACTATTAGCAGAATATAGTTTAATGTCGTCCATGTATAATAAATGTGATATTTTTATGTTACTTTCTCTGTGTATTATGTATCCTTGTCCAGACTTATTTAAGATTCGGGATAACGGATTTAAAGACATACAAAACCAAAGAGGACTTAAAGAATCCCCTTGGAATATACCTCTAGCTATTTTTATTAGATTGGACTTCATTGATCCTTTTTCTGTTTTTATGTGGAGCACTGTAGTCCAGTTTTGCATTGTCTTACAAAGGAACTCTACTAGTTTAACATCTATCTTATATATTTTCAAAATTTGAAGTAACCATGAATGGGGTACACTATCAAATGCCTTTTGATAATCTATGTATGCATAATAAAGATTTCTGTGAGACTGCTTAACCTGATTATGTATTTCGGTATCTATAATTAATTGTTCTTTGCACCCCCTTGATCCTTTCCTACAACCTTTTTGTTCTTCTGCTATAATTTTATGTTGTGACAAATGTGTGTTTATTTTGTATGAAATTATAGATGTAAGTAATTTGTATAATGTTGGCAGGCATGTTATTGGTCGGTATTTAGCTGGATTTTTAGTATCTAAGTCTTTTGGTTTTAAGAAAGTATTACCTTGTGTGAGAAACATGGGTAGTGTGTTCGGTTCTTGAATGAGTGCGTTGAAAGCATTTGCTATATGTTCATGGGTAGCTACAAAATATTTCAACCAGTAGTTCTGTATTTTATCAGGGCCAGGTGTTTTCCAATTCAGGGTCTTTTTTATTGCTGATTCTACATCTAATTTATCGATTACAACTTCTGCCATCGGATCCAAATGTTGGTTTTCTTCTATTTCCTCTTTAATCCAGGCTGCTTCAGAGTTGTGTGTTACTTGCTTTGACCATATATTCTCCCAAAATGTCTGTACTTCCGTAATGTTAGGTGGATCTTTAATGCACACTTCTGTATTAAAATTTCTATAAAACAGCTTTTGGTTGGTATTAAATGTTATATTATCTCTATGCCTCTGATTAGATTTTTTGTACCTACGTAATCTTTTTGACAAAGCTTGTAATTTTTGTGTCTTTTTGTCCATAGTTTCAACTGCTGCTTCTTTATTTTTGTAAAGTCTTTCCATTTTAATTTTATTTCTTATTGATAAGTTGTCCCTAATAAACTGGTTTAATCTGCCTATTTCTTTTCTCAGTGTAGTAATATTGTTTTCGATGCGTATTTCCCATGCTGGTTTACTGTCATTTTTACGTCTTGGTTCAGTTTCTGTATTTTTCTTATAATTATGAGTTGTTATTACTGTCAGAGCTGCACAATATATGAGATCCTGTATTGCTTCAATAGTCGGTTGTGTGTTGTTTATTAATTGATAGTGTATCAGCTGATTTAGTATTCTTACTGTGGTTTTAGATTTAGCTGTTATTTTTAATTTTGGTAGGTTTGGGCGTGTAGTGGGATCTGTTCCTTTATATTTTGTTATTATTTCATTAAATAAATGCTCGAGTTGCTCTGGACAGCTTGTGTCTTCAGTTAAAACGGTTTCAGTATTTGATGTTTGGGTCTGTGTGTATGGTGTTGGTGATAACGTCAATGATGATATTAACTGCGTATCAGTGTCTGTTGTTTGCGAATTTATAGGAAGTGTTTGTTCGAGGTGTGTTGATAAATTATGTGGGTTTAGTTGTTGTGCATCTGGATTAGTTTGTGGATTATTTGTATTTGTTATTATGGTTGAGTGATTTGTGTTAAGTTGATTTAATTCTGTGGACGTCGGGACACGTAAATTTTCTGCAATTTCGTTCTTAATTCTTTCTCTTTCTACGGTTGAAATTCTGTTATTACGATGTATGACACGTACTTGATCGGCTAATCTTTGCTCAGATATGATATGTAGATCTGGGTAAATTTCTACGAATTTAGTGTAAAGTGTTGGGCGATATCCTGTGAGGTTTGTTTCGCAATTTGTAACAGTGTAGTAGCAGCGAAGTAGTTGTCGATTAACTTCGTCAGTCCATTTCATTCGCTGCCGGTCTCTGCCGGCAAGGGTGGTTGCAGGTAGCATGTCCTGCAAAACACTTCTTGCCGATTCTTGTGGAGTGTCTATTGCGGGTGTGTTTCTTATTTCGGCTGTAGTAGATTGGATGGTCGTGACCCGCCTGCTCAATCTACGACCACTGACGGTTCGCATGCTGCCACGTCCAGCGCCAGCTCCAGACGTGCCCTGGCGGTCCCCAGGCAGCGGTCCTATACGTGTATTCCTTACTGAATTCTCCATGTTGTATGGGTGTCCATTGCCATGTTAGCCGCGCCCGTAATACATACCATTTGTATGCGTCGCGTGTCCGCCCCCCACGTGAGTCAGATGTTCGACTCGGACGTATGGTTGGATTTGGGGGGCTTATTATTATTATTATTATTAATGCCGGGTTGTCTTCTAGATTTGGTTTTCGCCTTGGTCTCGTGGCTTAAGTTTTCACTTATGTTTGCGGTTGGTCCTGAGGTCGATGCCCAGATCAGGTAAAAGTATTAATAAATTTTACGTTCGCGGTGGTAGCACGGAGTCTGGTAATGTGTCCGTTGTCTGACTTTAGGGTCGCTCCCTGTTATGTGAGAGTAACATAGGCTCTATCAAATGTGTGTGCGATGCCCCACTACCACCTCAGGGATACCCAGGTGTGATTCAAAAGTTAAGGCGATTCATATTTTTAGGAAACCTTTGTCTGCTTCGTCGGTACAAAGGCATAAATTATGAAGGTTACAGGTCAATTGTGATAGACCTTACAATCCGCCTGTAACCGTCATAATTTAGGATTCGATTTTCGGAACAAGCTGTGTATTTGACGTGGGAATTGCGCGAAGCAACACTTCTAAAAAAATATTTTTAACATGTGGATTCGCACATATTTCGTTCACCTTCGTGTAAAACGACTAATAAGCCTTTCTGTAAGGTCCTCTAAACAGGTATTATTTACTGCAGTTTGTGGCTGCAGTATACTGGCCAGTAATAACAGGCATATTAGAATGCAGGGCAATATTTTGCATATGGCTATCCAAAGAATTATGTTCGGCATAGTTCGTGTATTTAAATGATATTAAGTGAGAAGGTAAAAGAAGAAAATGTTTTTGAGTTCACTGCGCTATGGCTGAAACCAGTGCAGTATAGGTATATTATGATGATCATTTAGTAGTCCCTTTAGTCAATTTTCAGGAGTACTATAAACCTGGTAATATTAGATATACCTGATTGACGGAGATATTTTCGCTGCACGTTACATGTGGGTTAGGGCCTATCGATGTATAAACAAAGTTGGCATGAAAACTGTAGGTATATTTTTCGGGGCTTGCTAAAATGTCTGCGATGAGAATATGCCAAAATACACTACGCAATAATACGAAAACTAAAGTTAGTTAAATTTATGTTGGCCGTCAAAAGGAAAAGCTTTAATGAAACTGAATCAATTGCAAAAGTTTTACTCAAATCTCTTTTGTTTTATATATTTTAGCTAAGCAATATTTAGAGCTCGTATCATAATGTCTCAGATATATTATGTATACCTATGATATATAATATATAAAATATCATTTTCTTTATATACAAATATATAAAACAGCTAAAAAATATTTATCGCACGGACGTCGCCATGGTTGATGTGGTTGCAGTTTTGGACTTTGAACCCCACCCGAGAGAAACATTGTGATAACAAAAGGTTGTTCAGAGTCTTGGTTATTCTTCGTGGCCTGTGTTTTAATATTTGTGAAGTTGACGGAGTATTATTATTAACACGGGATATTCCTAAAGTTCTTTTAATTTAACAATAATAGACAGGTTCAAAGAGTGTTATGTTATAAATTAAGTATAATACTCATAATTTACGTTCGAAAGCTCAGATATTCCGCCCAATACAGAAAGTTAAGTTAGTTAAAGCTTAAGCTTAGCATTAAAATCTGGGGCATAGTTTGTCCTTAGGGTATAGGTTGATTCGATTCCGATATGGTGTGCAATTTATCTAAATTATGATGCAGTTTCATATCGGTAAGCAGAAATTACTTCATAGTTCATTCATCTATCTGACTAAAAGTAATCAGCCAACTGCTAGTCGGACTCGCATACGAAGATTTCCGTAATGTTGTGTTCACCAACTCGTTTTTTTTATTATTTGTTGTTATAGCGACAATAGACATATTATACACTCTGAAAATTTCAACTTTTACCTATTACGGTTCATGAGAGTCCCCTGATAGATGGACGTACGCGGACGGACAGCGGAGGGTTAGTAATAATTACTATCGGGTACGAAACCCTACAAAATTGTGACCTTATTCTGTTATTTATTATACCTTATTTCAAAAGGAAGTTATTTATATGAGCTGTTATATAGTGCGTCGTTAACAGGACAATTAAAAAGAAAAAAAAATAACCATCTAATTTAAGAACAATTTTACTGAATATATAATAATAGTATCTATGGCTTCTATACACTATTACACAGATTAATTATCCTAATTCAAAATATTACCTACATTTAATTTAATATAATTTTAGACACGAAATTGCTAATTTATTATAATAAAATTCATAAAATTATTCGATACTTACTCTAAATAATAATAATGCCGACTGTCAACTCCAGGCAATATAAAATATAATAATTTTAATTACTAAACAAACGTCTACTTGTACATTATGTAAGTACTATTGTTATTTGTGTTTTTACCAACCTCTAATCTATTTAATTTGAAAATAGCCTAACTACATTGTTACAGAACGTAGCATAGAGGAAAAGAACTAAAAATGCTATGAGCTTTAGTAAAAATAAAAGCTTCTTCCAGTTCCTAGAATAAGTTAGGCGTACGGTCGACAGCAGTAATGGACAGTTTTATATAAATAAATATGTGAACAATTTTGTTACATCTTCAAATTGATGCATATTTGACTTCTTGTTTATGCAAATGCCAAGTGTCAGTCATTATTTATTTATAAAAACGAACAATATTTTTAAATTTTGAATGAACGGTATGAATGGCTCTGTTATTTTTTGTTCATTGAGTTGTATTTTTACGTGCGAGTGATTTCACTCCTATTGACATTGTTGCGCGGTATAGTGGTGGGTCTGTTTATGTAGACGGTGGGGTTGTCGTGCGGGGGGCGCTGGAGGCGGCCGGGCGCGGGCGGGGGAGGCGGCCGCCTGCCCTGCTCCACTCGGATCGGCTGCGGCTGGGCCACGATGTCCTGACGAGGCGCCATCGCTGAAAATCGATTGATGAACTACTCACTATATGTGGGGTAAAAATGTAGCTGACTACGAGATAAACAAACAGATTCGGTGTACGCACGGCTACCTACTTGTGGCAGCACCATATAAATATTTCTGTACCTACTTAGAGTTTTTAATTCATGTGGTAGGAAAACATAAGGTAAGTACATTTATATATTAAAATGTATGTTGTTAATCTGCTTATTAGCTTGTAAATTGTTCCCTATGTTAACGGATTTAGGTACCTAAAACACTTAGTAAGGACTTATTTTATAAGTAGGTACTACAAGAAACAGTCTGTCCGTTCTCAGATCAGGCACGTAAACTTTTAATGAAGGCCTGTGCTTGTCTTTAGACATAGTATTCTATCAAAAAATTCAACGAGGAAGTCATAAGTTGGTCCTGGATTGATGGTCACTTTGTATTTTATTAACCCCCGACGCAAAAACGACGGGGTGTTATAAGTTTGACGTGTCTGTGTGTGTGTGTGTGTCTGTCTGTGGCATCGTAGCTCCCGAACGGATGAACCGATTTTAATTTTGTTTGTTTTGTTTGAAAGGTGAATTAGTCGGGAGTGTTCTTAGCTACGTTTGATAAAAATCGTTCCAAGATGGCCGCCACCACAAAATGGCGGATTACATATTTTTTCACAACTCCCTCAATATGGGTATCCAATGAAAGGGCTTGACTAGTAGAATACTATACACTATGATACATTTCAAATCCAAGATGGCCGCCGCCACAAAATTACATACTTTCACTAATTAAAATTTTTCAATATCAAATGAATAGTGTGTCGGGGGTTTTTTAAATTTTAAATTTATAAGAAACACATACCTAGTAACGTTTAAGAAAATAGAATGAGTGAGTATTTATATTTATTAACTAGATATTAAACTAATTAGACAATGCCGTACGACGCATTGCAGTGGCGGCATTCATACTAAATTATAATATATTCAATCTAGTGCTAGCACGTGATTGTGCTTTGGTGAACTCATCCATAAGTCATGTATATAATTGAAAATCTATAGGTACTAACTAGCGGTCGCCAAATGGTCAAAATTCGACCCTAATTGATTTAAATTTTAAGTTTGATCATTATAAAGGTTTTATTGTCTTTATCTATACCCTTAAAACCATATTTCATTTAGTCACCTACTCCACATACACATGGAATAAAATGAAATTGAAATGAAATGAAATTTATTAAACACAAATAAGTAAGACACGTGTGTGCGTGTGCGTGTGCGTGTGCGTGTGCGTGTGCGTGTGCGTGTGCGTGTGCGTGTGCGTGTGCGTGTGCCTGTGCGTGTGCGTGTGCGTGTGCGTGTGCGTGTGCGTGTGCCTGTGCGTGTGCGTGTGCGTGTGCGTGTGCGTGTGCCTGTGCGTGTGCGTGTGCGTGTGCGTGTGCGTGTGCGTGTGCGTGTGCGTGTGCGTGTGCGTGTGCGTGTGCGTGTGCGTGTGCGTGTGCGTGTGCGTGTGCGTGTGCGTGTGCGTGTGCGTGTGCGTGTGCGTGTGCGTGTGCGTGTGCGTGTGCGTGTGCGTGTGCGTGTGCGTGTGCGTGTGCGTGTGCGTGTGCGTGTGCGTGTGCGTGTGCGTGTGCGTGTGCGTGTGCGTGTGCGTGTGCGTGTGCGTGTGCGTGTGCGTGTGCCTGTGCGTGTGCGTGTGCGTGTGCGTGTGCGTGTGCGTGTGCGTGTGCGTGTGCGTGTGCGTGTGCGTGTGCGTGTGCGTGTGCGTGTGCGTGTGCGTGTGCGTGTGCGTGTGCGTGTGCGTGTGCGTGTGCGTGTGCGTGTGCGTGTGCGTGTGCGTGTGCGTGTGCGTGTGCGTGTGCGTGTGCGTGTGCGTGTGCGTGTGCGTGTGCGTGTGCGTGTGCGTGTGCGTGTGCGTGTGCGTGTGCGTGTGCGTGTGCCAGCCAATCCATTACTTTTTTCTACATTGAGGTCTTGTTAGTTCGTAGATGTTACATACTTTATTGGTTGTGTTGTATATATGACCACCAAGTACGTTAAAGTGCCTTGCAGCTACAGAGCTCTTAAAGTTTTGGATATCACACACTTTATACCAACGCCTTTTTCTTGTAGTGTTTAGATTGTATTCAAGAGATGCATGCTTTCTAGTTTTTGTTTCTAGTAGAAATAAGAACCTTGCACTCATCGTATAACTGAGCAGTAGGGTACCTGTATGGTTTGTTTGGCATCACTTTTAAAACGGCTCTTTGGGCACGTCACGTACTAGAGGTAGTAGATGAGTTTTGGCTTACAATAGCTTAGGATACTTTGGCACAAAACATAGTAAACTGTCTTCAGTAAGTCAAAGTCTGCTGAATGGCGCAGCTTCTTGAAAATAAATATAAGTTTGCGAGTTCGTCTCGTCAGGTAATTCGAGTGAGTTTGCCAGTTAAGAAGACGATCAATATATACACCAAGATTTTTATTTCGGTAGCCCTATTTAAAGACATCCAGTTACAAACTGCAGACAATGGTGACTAGCAAGTATGAGCTTTAAGATTGAAATAATCCCGAGATGGCTGCGTAATTTTCGAAGATGAGAAAGTAAAGTGGTTTTGTCCAGATTAAGGGTTAGCAAATTATTAGTTAACCATTTCATAACTTGGCTAAGGGGCCTGCTCTGCGTGACAAAATAAATCGCACCATTTTTTCCCATATATGAGTAGCGCAGTATCATCTGCATAGGCAGTTGCCTAATTATATAATTAATTATAATATAGTTATATTGCAGAAAGGAAGGGAGAGTTTGCACAGAGGTTTGATGTAAAGTAGAAAAAGTATTGGGCCAAGGCAGTCCTTGGCCCAATACTTAGGCTCAGTAGCCTTGAGGTACGCCATAATTTAGGGATACACAAGTGCTAACAGTGGTGCCAATCTTTAAACATTGTGTTCTAGCAACCAAATATTCCTTGAAAATTTGTAGGGCATATCCACGAATACCCAACTGTTCCATCCTTAAGATTAGGCGTCGTACAGAAACTGTATCGAATGCCTTTTTAAGATCGAGAAAGATTCCAAGGCACATATGCCCGCTATCAAGATAGTCAACTATTTTATCTATAGACAAGACACTGCACCTTCTGTGGAGTTTCCGTGTCTGAATCCTAACTGGTTCGGTGCGAGGGTATTATTACATATGTAACCATAGTTACGAAGAATTCTACGACGTCATCGGAACAATGCCGAAATACTACGAACGCGATGCGACTGCTTGTGTCAAATGCATGGTAGTGTGCGTGTAGTGATTTTTATTTCAATGTATTTCTAAAGCATATTTAAAAAAATATTAAGATTCGCCACACCTTCTCCATAAAAACTATAACCGTGCCGAATTTCATACTCTTGCACCCGCGCAATTTTTGTAAAAAGGGATACAAAGTTTTTGCTTCACGTATATAGACTGCAATGCAGAGGGTCTCGGGTTCGAACCCTCGTCGCGCACCTCTGACTTTCGAAAGTTATATGACCTTTCGAAATTATGTGCGTATTGATTGACAATTATCGCCTGCTTCGTGCTTCGGAGAGCACGTTAAGCCGTCGGTCCCGGCTGCAATGAACATCTATGGCCCTATAATATCCTGATACTGGTCTAGCCTTAGGGTATAGTTGACCTTCGAGTTGCAGAGGTCAGGTGGCAGCCGCTCCGTGTTAAAACTAATATCCAGTCAAATCCGGTTAGACTAGAAAAGCCGACTCCAAGCGACTTGGAAATAATAAAGGCTAGGGAGAAGTATATAGATATTATAAAGCTGAAGAGTTTGTTTGTTTGATTAAACGCGCTGATCTCAGGAATTGCTGGTTCGAATTGAAAATTCTTTTAGTGTTGGATAGCCCATTTATCGAGGAAGGCTTAAGGCTATATAATATCACGCTACGACCAATAGGAGCGGAGCGTCAATGACAAGTGTTGCAAAAACGGAGAAAATGATCTTATGTGAAGTAGACGACGTTGCGCGGGTCAGCTAGTAAAGGATATAGAGTAATGGATTTCTGCTCATTTGCTGTGACATACATATATGTATATATCGGTAAGTAGGCAGATGTGCGATACAATCACATTTCATTTATGATTTTACGTCCCACGTAATAGGGGGCACGTCTCAAAATTTCGGGGGCTGCTATTGAGATTTTTTTCTGACAGATAACCCAGTAATACTTTATTCTCCTTCATTCACAAATGAGATGCATTTGCATTATGATGATGCTGTTAAGAAATATATGACGAGTATGCCTTATTTGAAAACCGGATCTTAATTACATTGAAGTATTCAATAGTTCAAGACACACATACTTACCTAATATAGTTAAAACGATTTAGAGAGATTGATATCATTACTTTTACGGTATGTAATTCACACTGTGTCTTGGGTGTTATCTATCTGAATACATGATAATTTTATACGATAAGGTGTAAGTATTGAATCTACGTTGGTTGGTACATTATCAAACATTACAAAACTAATAACAACCTGGGTTATTGACTACTACTAGAGTCATTTTAAATTATAATAAGTAACTCTCACATTACGCGGTACGATATTCTTTTAGTAAAACAGCTAAAACTAAATACACGAAATCAAATAAATTCATAAGATACTTTTAAATTATTCCTCTTGAAAACTAGAATTTCAATTAATCTTATTGGGATATTATACTTTAAACATATCTTTAATAACTTTTTATGATAAAATGATTTAACGTATCTCACCACATCGATTGTGCTATACACTTCATGTCTTAGGTACTTTAAGTACGTAGTATTTGCATAAATGCATAAATACTAGAAAAATCTATAAGAAATGTGTGTGGGCCGGGGATATTTTAGTGGATAGGCACATTGACAACAACCTATTTATTAAACGTTTTTAGACTATCGCGATTTTACACATACTTAATATAATGCTAGGTAACGGGTCTTACTCGCGATAAACTATTTAAAGGTAATAAATACCTTTTGATTGCCCGACGTTTCGACCGACTTGCATCGATCGTGGTCACCCGTGACCATATTTATTACCTTACAAATACTATATCGCGACTAAGACCCGTTACTTAGCATTATATTAAGAACCTATTTAACAATACTTTAGCATCTATTATTAAAAAATATGTCTATATATTTTAGACACTTACCTATAAATACCAAAGCTTCCTATGATGTATTTAATATTCAAATCACAATATAATAATTTAAATTTCACTAAAGTAATAATTTAAAACGCACAATAACAAAGCGGTGAGGTAAATCGTCAGATCTCGCTGCGTGGGATATTATTGTGAAAACATGTTGCTTCGCTTTATCATTATCTTGTACGATAACTTATCTGAAGTGATATTTATCAAACTAGGTAGACTATAATCCCACATTGTTATTTACCA
The DNA here is from genome assembly GCA_963675205.1 of Catocala nupta. Lineage (NCBI taxonomy): Eukaryota > Metazoa > Arthropoda > Insecta > Lepidoptera > Erebidae > Catocala > Catocala nupta. The sequence continues at coordinate 15,708,832 of OY776098.1, forward strand.
TATTTTAATGCGTATTCACAACAACATGCAAGTTGAACGATTACCTGTGAAGTCTTGGGATTCCTTTTCTCTATTGTTACTTAGTATTCACCGAAAATAATTAAATAAAAAGGTTATTTTTGTTAAAGCTTTTGTGAGTTTGGAAGCCTCTACTGGTTGTAATTCAATGAGGTCAATCCAGTTTGTGCTTTGAAGCACACCCTAAAATCGAAATTACCTACCTATTTTACAGGGGTGTAACTTCAGTTCCTTGGGCATAATGTGTTCTTTTGCGCTGCCGAATTAAAAGACTCGGATCGTCACGAACGGGCTGGTTAACACTCTCCACGTTTTCTGCCGTTTTTGTTGATTTTGGTTACCCCGTTATTGGTTTTTCTAATGTTGAACCGGTCTCTTCAAACTTCTTTACCTTTTTACGAAGGAGAGATTTGCTTGGCGCATCATGTACGTGACGCAAACCTCGAATACTGCAAAATGTCCTACGCGCTGCTGTCGACGAATTACCGCTTTTGTAAAACTCTCGTATAGATATATGTTAATTTATTGTTTTGCCATTTTATATGAAGAAAATCGGTAATGTTGTGTTTCTCATATGAGTTATTGCATCAATATTTTTTATGCCAAAATAAATGTTATTAATAATCTATATAGTCTTTTCTTGAAATATAAATGCATTGCAATTATCAAATAACGTGTTATATTATATTTATAAATTAGTTAAATGTTAAGTTATTATGTCCCTGACTGTGTTTATTATGCAAAACGTAATCGTATATCAAGAGTTGGATCGATAATATTATAATGGGATAATGGGAGATCAGACGCCGGTTACGTGACCAGGTGCCCGGCTTCCGATTTAAGTCTAGGTTAGAAGCTTTATTTTGACTTGGGCTGTTGGGGCTTCTGATTCGCATGTGAGGTCGGTGTGGACGCGTTTAACCACGCCATGCCCATCTCAAAGGCAGATCACCTGAACGCGCTGCGGCCGATTCGAATATCGTCGACTTGTTGGTGTTTTGTCTCTGTTCAAACGCTCTATGGGATACATTATTCCAATGACTTATACTAACTGGGGTGCTAGTGATGGTTTTAAATTCTATCACGGCAATGTTAATATAGTGTACAAGTATTTAATATCAAGTTGGCAATTGGTTCGGTGATATTTGTAGGATAGCACCTGGAAGTAACCTCTAATCTCTGACTTCTCTTTCGATGCGTGATTTTATATAATAATTATGTACACTGACGGACTCATAAACTGCATCAATGTTCAAGACACCTTTGAAATAAACATTTTAAGTAAGTACCTATTCAAACTTTTTATACAAATTTAAATTGAAACCTATAGTTTGTTTCGTTAACTTCATAACAGTGTAGTATCATATCCTTATGTGAATGTTTATATACAGGAAAGGAGCATTCAATTTTTTTTGTCAAAAACGATAAATGTACTTAACAAAAATTGGTTTTGTTTGGTTTATTGACAATTGGTATTTACAATAATAAAAAAAGTTGAAGCACAGGTTTTAATAAGGTTTATTGCCTCCACGTGCCCTAATTACAGATTCTAAACGGTTCCGCATAGATCTGATTAAGGTTATTAGACGGTCTTGCGGAATATTGTTCCATTCTTGTGAAATCGCTGTTCTTAGTGCTGCCACTGTTGTGGGCACAGGATTTCGTTGTCACGACGGGTGGTTGCTCGAGTTCTGCCGGTACCGGGTCTCCTTTGGAAGAACCTGTCTCTACAAACCTTCGGTATAATCTAGAAACCGTAGACTGGTTTAAATTTAAATTTCTAGCAATGGTTCATTGATCCAAGCCTTCCCGCACCGATGCCACAATTTGAGCCACTTGTTCGGACGAAGTGTCCATATTTATGGTTACGAAACTTTTGTTGAGTTTAAAAGACTAATAATCAATACTATTGGTAACAATAATTTAAATCGCAAATGAAATAAAAAACAAAAATGGTTAATTTCAAACTTTACTCTAATAACACACGAATTTGAGACTGCATAAATTTTATTTTTTAGGCTATAATTCTAACTTTTACTGAAGTTCTATTTTTAAATGTTGTTTTTTTTGATTAATGATTAATGGATAGTCTCGACATTTTCATTTAATTTAATCTAAAATGTTTGTATACTTATCAAAAATATTAATTCGAAAGTAATCCTGAACTTTGATGCAGTTTATGAGTCCGTCAGTGTAGATATGTATCATTGCATATTAGCAGTATGAACGCAGTTGTCACGCAAGTGTGCCGTCTGATTGACGTGCGTGCCTGCTTCTCGTATAGGTAAGGATAGTTGGGCTTCACCTCAAGCGGCAGGATCGTGAATAACAGAATGTGCCAAAGAAAGTCAACGAACCACAGGTCCTAATCGAGCTCGAATTGTCGCGCGATGTGATCATGGAGCGTGGATCAGTCACTTGAATAGATTTGTTTTCAGACAAATTAGCTATCACATAGGTACCATTATATGTAACATCTAGCAATACAATATACTTAACAATATAATTAACGCTAGATTGTCCGTGTAATAGCGATCAGTCTTATTTTTCATTTTTTTACTGACTTCGGCTCATACCTCTCCGCAGGGTTACGGAGAGGTTATGTCGGGCTCACCGGAGGGAAAATACCCCGGTAATACCGACTAAACCTACCATGGTGTTCCTCGACTTATGCGAGGCCGCGCGAATCGCTTTCACATGCAATCGCGACCCCGCCGAGATTTCAGCCTGACGTGAGAAACAGCAGGTCACTACATAAAAAATACTTTCTCTACTGTCCCTTTGTTTGGGGGGACGAAGAAACGACTCAGAGACGCACGTGGGAACACGCACGCCGCTTCTCGGACCTAGTGCTGATCGGGTGGCTAGCAGGCCCACGCAGCCCACCATACCCAGCTCAAACCTCAGGGTGGTTCTGCGGTTGCGCTCCCACTCCCGCTTCGCCACCTCCTTGATGGAAATTACTTTCTCGCAGAAGGAGGCGACGGCGTTCCACGATCTCTCACACCGGACCATAGTCTGAACCACGACCGGGAGTGAGAGGGTAAGCAATCCGACTGCCGCGATCAACTCACGGCGCTCCGATGCCCAGGCGGGGCAATCCACCAAAGTGTGCAGCGCCGTGTCCACAACAACATCGCCGCAGTCGCCGCAGTGATGAGATCCGGGCGTCTCCTACCAGCCTGTGCGACACAGGAACTGGCCAAAACAACTGTGGCCAGTCATTACCTGTGTCAGCCGGAAGGTGAGGGCGCCATGCCGCCTCTCCAGCCACTCCTCAAAAACGGGACTCGTGGCGTGCCCGAATAGCGATCTGTCTCAACTTAGTTAAAATAACATCCTCCTTGCTGAGAATGGTCCTCTTTCATTCCTAGCTTTGAACACAATGTATCCTTTATTATGTGATATTTTGCGATTATATCTTTTCACCGATATTCTTAAGGACAGACATAAACAAGGTATGCTCCTTAGAACCATGATTTCAACCACTATTTTCTTATTATATTTTTATAGCAAGGTTATTATTTATTATTCAATACCAGTGGTAGAACAATTAATTGAATAGAATAGAATAGAATTTTAGAATAGAATAGAATTTTTTATTATTAAAAAACACAGTCATAATGTCCATGTGCATGAACTGCATGAATACAACGTTTAATTGATATGGAATCGTAAGATAATAAATAAAGTCACTCATGTGCGAAAAGCCTGAGACTCAGAAAACAATTAACTGACAGTCATGAAAGTTGTCCGTTTGACAGTTCTGACACTTATGTTCGCTTTACTTTGAGTTCAATTCGTTCTCTTTTGGCTATGCTATTGATTACTGCTCCTTATTTCGCGACGGTTCTAGAACTTGCATATAATTTTGTCAGTGATTCAGCGTAGTAATTATAACCGCACCTGTTGTGTTTAAGTAGCAAGTTGTTCAATCGTGTAATCAGTGAGAGCATTGTTGACAAAACTTGTTAATTTGTTAAGAACGCGTGTGTACTGAGTGGTTAAAATGGCTTCAAATAATCCCAGTAATAATCCTCCTGCTAATAACCAAGTTGCTGCAGCGCTCACATTGCCTCCTGAAAATTCAGGAAGTATGCAGTCACTGCCAGTACAGCCGAGACAACCCCGCAGTTTGCAGGTTAGTTATTATTTATGTATATTACCTAATTACTGTACCTATATTTCATCATTTTATTGTAGTAGCGTAGATTCATTAATAAACCCATAAAAGCTAGTCTGAGGAATGAAATACATAATGATTGTTTGTTCTGTTTCCAGGGCTTGTTAAGATTTGCAATGGAAGCAACAAAGGCTGAAGATGCTCCTGGAAATTCACACCATGGACCTATGGATGAAGAGGTTAGTTTCTTGTAGTTCTGATATATTTCTATAGATTAATGACAATACATTACACATTAGTGTATTGCTCATCCATTATAGTAATAAAATGGTAAGATGGATGGATAATTAAGTATCAATATTAAATTACAAATTTTACACTGTGTAAAATTATTTCTCAACTGGTTTTATTTGTTTGATCAAGAAAATATTAAATTTTTGTATATTTAAGTTTACTTACACAAATACTACAAAATAGTAAGTTTGTAAGAAAAGTGAGTAACTTAAATATATTTTTTACTAAGTACCATCAATTATAAAAATTTTTGATTATACAATGAGTCTGGTCCCACTTGATTTGGATGATTGGAGTTATACTGTATTTCAAATCAAATCATTTAACCTGTTAATTATTTGATCTGGTCTGGGATTCAATAGGTCAAATATTATAATATAAATAATCTTCATTACAGAGGCGTACATTTTTAGCAGATGCTATGGCAAGTATCACAGTCGACCTAACTGAAATACTAAAGAACTCCATAGAAGTACTAACAAGTACTGAGAGAATGCGCAGCATTCAGCTTGGAGAGACCCTGCCACCAGAGGTGAAGAAAGCTTTCAGTGTCTTGTTGGACGTGGTTGTTGATCTTGACGTAGCTAATGGTGAGCTCTGACATAGTTTATTCTTATACCAATCATTGTCATTATGCAAACCAGAAGTCTGTTTAGCCCTAACACCAGAACTATAATTTGTACCATTTTGAGCAAATGTACACATACATTAATAGGCAACTGTATGTCTCTGGGTTTGATCTCTGGATTATGATTAGTTTTGAGAATGCGTAAAGAATCAGTTTCCTCCTGTAAAATAAACACCCTTATATATACATGCATATTTTAAAAAGTTCTGTAGTAAACACATTTTAAAGTAATTACAATGAGGTTTCAATTATCAAAAGATTTACAACATTAAAAATATTAAAGTTTTTAAACTTTCGCGATTTGTACACATACTTAATATAATGTTAGACAACGGGTCCTACTCGCGATAAAGTATTTAAAAGGTAATAAATACCTATTGATTACCCGACGTTTCGACCGACTTGCATCGATCGTGGTCACCGTGACCACGATCGATGCAAGTCGGTCGAAACGTCGGGTAATCAATAGGTATTTATTACCTTTTAAATACTTTATCGCGAGTAAGACCCGTTGTCTAACATTATATTAAAAATATTGTTGTCTAACATTTCAGATTTCTTCAAAATGGGTGGATTTGCTGTATTCCCCATCAGCTATGGCAGTGAGAATGAAGAAGTCAGGATGTATGCCAGTTCACTTCTGGCAGAGTTGTGTCAAAACAACCCCTTCTGTCAATCAAAAGCACTTGAGTGCGGGTTTATGAGTGTGTTGCTTACCTTAGCTCAGACAGAGAGAGGAGATGCACTTACAAAGTGTGTGTATGCTATTTCATGTAAGTAACCTTTAGTATATCCCTACTAATATTATAAATGGAAACCATTAGTAGTGTAACCAAAAAACAGGTATTCCTCAGTCCCACATTGATAATAATATTTTAGTACCTTTGAACAGAATGTATTGGCGGGAATCTATTTTCGTTTTCATTATTTAATAAACTGCTTGCTCATTGCGTTATCTATGCAATTTTTGAATCATGCTAGAAGACCAACTAATTTCAAAAAACAAACAAAATTGCGAGTACTGATTTGAGTTATTAGTCCTACAGTCCAATTACCTGTGTAAAAAACTGTGCCGGCATTCAATTGAAATACTTTTGAGTCTGAGAGATTTTTGGCGCCAGCCGATTTTTGAGTAGCGAGCCTTTATTATTCTAACTAATATTATAAATGCGAATGTATGTTTGTTTGTTTGTTACCCTTTCACGCCCTAATTACTCGACCGATGACCATGAAATTTCGCGTAGCCTTTGTCAGAGGTACAGAAAAGGACATAGTATTCCTTTCATTCAGAAAAAAGTACTGTTCCCAAAGAATAGAAATATATTCATGTTACTGTGGGACTTTATGCTTCGGCACGAATGGGCCGGCTCGACCGGAATAATACCACGGCCTCACAGAAAACCGGCGTGAAATAACGCTTGCATTGTGTTTCGTCGAGTGAGTGAGGGTACCGGAGGCCCAACGCCCCCTGAGGGGGGGAGGGGAGGAGGGGCAAATTTAAAAGGCTGGCAACGCACTTGTGACTTCTGGTGTTGTATTTTTCTCATGTTTGTCCATGGCCGGCGGTAATCGCTTACCATCAGGCGATCCGTCTGCTCGTAATTCCCTCCTATACCATAAAAAAAGAATCACAAAATGCGAGTGAAGCTGCAGACAAAATGTTGTGTATTATAAAACATTGTTGCATTGCAGGTTGTTCCCGCGAGTACGAGCCGGCGTGTCGCGAGCTCACCGCTCTCGGCGGGTGTGAGATACTCGCGCAACTGTTACGGGCGCCCGAGTCGACGGTCAGGACGAAGTCGGCCTTCTTAATCAGATATCTCTGCCATAACTACAGTGAAACTAAAGGTATTTAGAATATATATTTACTAAACTTATACCTCAATTATTATGTTAATCTATACTAATATTATAAAGAGGACAGTTTTGTTTTTTTTGTTTGTATGTTAGGATTTAACTCAAAAACTACTCAACCGATTTTAAAATACATTTTACCATTAGAAAGCTATATGATCACCGAGTAACGTAGGTTATATTTTATTTAAAAAACTATTGTTACCAACAATCTAATCTACTTTTAAGCGAGCGAAGACACAGGCAAAAGCTTTTTATGTAATAATATATATGTACATGTTTATAAAATATGGCAGTGCTTTGCACGGATGTCTTCTTAGCTTTTAGTATTGAAATGCGTCATAATAATAGCGTTTTTAGAAATATGAGCCGGTTTTTATGAACGTAGCAAAATTTATGACAATACACGCGAATGTTTAACGTGATGTGATTGATTTGTTGATATGTTTTTCAGTGGCATATGAATCATACATCCTTACTAATATTCTAAACGCGAAAGTTTGTATGTATGGATGTTTATTACTCTTTCACGCAAAACTACAGGACCGATTGTGATGAAACTTGGTATGTAGATAGCTGGAGACCTGGATTAACACATAGGCTGTTTATCCCGATATTCCTACGGCATCGGGACTTACGCGGGTGCAACCGCGGGGCGCAGCTAGTCATACATATGCGTGTATGCTTACTATCTATATATACGTCTACTATAATATGCTTTTTTTACCGTATACGTCAAAATTGTATCAGCAATCGACTGCACGGATGGCGTAATGGTTTAAGTGATAGCCTCGCCACTACCTCTACGCCGAGTGTTGTGGGTTCGATCCTCAAACAAGACAAAAATTTGTGTAATCCACCAATTGTCGTTTTGAGTTTGGGTGTTCTCTATGTCTACATGACTTAAATAGTGTGTTTTATTTACAGAAAAATTCATCAAGCACAACATTGTGGCGACTATAGCGGAACAGCTCAAAGCTGGCCACGATCAGACCACAGAACACCTTCTCAGTGTGCTCGCAGCTTTAGTAGACGGGCTAGATCCCAATGTGCTGAAGCAAATAAGGAACCCTAACATCGGCTTGCAGGCCATATTGGAAAATCACTTAAAACATCCCGACCTAGTCGATGATACATTCAGGGAAGAGAAAGACTTCTGTCAAGACCTGTTGTGTAGAGCTTTCCATAACTGCCCACCTGAGGATTGTGTTGAAGATATGGCTGATAGATAGTGGAAGAATCATCTGCCAATTGTTATAAGTCCGAAATAAATAATGTATTATATTGTAAAGTATATGTATTGATACAATCAGACCAATGTATTGGCATTTTTCGTACTGGATGAAAACATAGAATTAAGTTAAAATAGGAAGGTTTATCTACAAAGGTTGCATTTATTTGATTTATTCATTGGGTGGTAACATAGAGCTCATTTTTCTTTTTTATTCACACCGACACTTTTCCCATAATATTAGCATTATTATATATGCTTGTTCCTGTTTGACGGCATCGCCTAAAACAATTCAAATTTTAAAAGCATCTTTGTTTTGTTTAGTGCAGGACATTGTCTGTGTGCTAAGTTTCATCTTAACCTGTGCAATGGTTTATGTGATTGAGTAATAAACATTTGCAGTACACTCCCAAGCCATAGAAACATGGTTAGCTGTGGTATATCTTAATCTGGATCACCAGACAGATACATTATTAATTTCGGGCGACAGTATGTAACACACGGTAATATTTTGTGAGCGTCGTGTTGGGTGTGTGTTGAATTGTTATTATTGTAAAGCTTTATTTAACATAGTAAAGATAAAATGTTTTTAGTTGTAGATACATAATTATCATGGTTACTTAAAATATCTGAAAGCTCTGTTGATCTCAACTGAATTTTCCACTAAAGCATGTTAATCTCGTTTCAATGTCGTCGTTTTTTATATATGATCTGTTTTTATTGCTTACTTATATTAAGTACGACATTTTGCCAATATTTTTATCATTCCATAGATGATATTAACTATAGTACAAGCTAATTATGTAATTTTGTTTTCCACTAATAACCTAACGATTTTGTATGTAATCTATAGCCATAAATATAGCATGTAAATAATTAACACATTAATTATGAAACGTTTTGCTATAGAAAATAAATAAAAACGACTTTAACACAATTTAAATGATTTGTTTATTTACGACTACATTTTGCACGCGTAAAGTAAGTTAAGGTTAAGTAAGTAACAGTACTTATTTCTGGATGAAAGGGACACCATGTTCTTTCCTTTCCCCCCCCCCCTGATAAAGTGTATGCGAAATTTCATGATTATCGGTCGAATAGTTAATGCGTGAAAACGTAACAAACAAATGAACAAACTTTCATTCGCATTAATAATAATATTAAGGTAGGATGCGACTGCGTGCAATATCTGTAGTTTCATTTGAGCAGCGTACAAACGCTTTTCGTGGGGAACGGAAGAGAAATAAACAAGATCAGGTTTCTTATTAAGTGTTTATTGCAATTATTTATTTCTTTCTGTTTTAAAATAAACATTTTATGTTCAATTTACAGTAGGATCCCCCCCTCATTAGAAATAAAAGATAAATGAAAATATGGCATGCCATGTTTACTTTGGTTTTGTCGTAGCAGATATTGCAAGTTTACACAAACTTTTACAAAGCGACATGGTCGACAACGATCACTTTATTGTAAGCTTCTTCAACATCTTCGTTGCTCTCGGAGGAGGAGGAGGAGGATTCCTTGACCCAGTCGAAGTCGATGCCGGTCACTTCTGTATACCAGTCATGGTAGTGTCCCGGGCGAACGAAACCTGTGCATCAAATTATTGAAAATATTAGACCCTATTTATAAAGCTAAAGAGTTTGTTTGTTTGGGAGAACGCGCTAATTTCAGAAACTACTGGTTCGAATTGAAAAATTTAAGTGTTGGATAGCCTATTTATCGAGGAAGGCTATATATATATATAGTATAATATCACGCTACGATCAATAGGAGCGCACTGCTATGAAAAATGTTGCAAAAACGGGTAAAATTCTCTTTGTGACGCAGGCGAGTGCGTGGGCCAGCTAGTGTTAGACAAACCGCTGACCGCCTGGGCGAGGCGGTAGTGAACTTGTAAATGCAACTAGCGTGCATGGTCTTGTGTTCCTGGTCTGCTAGTGTTATTAGGTTTTTTTATGTACAAATTATTATTAGCAGCAAGGAGTCGGTGCTCGGTAGATGGTAAGTTCGACTCCATTACGTGGGAACTAATTGTATACAACGAAGATCTGAATTTGGCACGACGAATGAGTGAACAGTTCTTTGTTTAAACTGCTATATTGCTAGTTGAGCTGTATTGTACCTACTCTGGTTGTATTCTAATTGGATACGTGTAATTGCTATTCTTTTTTATTTGTGTAATTATTGATGCAATTTTAAACGTGTGGACCTGTACTCAGCTATCAGATAGGTACTTATTAAAATGTATGTCAAACTAGGATAAGCTATTGGACCTCCATTAATAAATACGTAAGTATAGCTGGCGTAATGTAAGTGTGATATCTCGGCCTATATCTTCGGGGATAATGGTATTGGAATGTGTGTATGTCAGTTAAAGAATTTACAAAAACAGCCCACCAAGTACCTATAAAAATATAGCATAAATTATATTGCGTACTAGTAAAATACGAAAGAGAATCAACAATGTTTGAGTCAATTACTTTGATATTTATGTCAGCGTTGAGTTGCTTCTCAATAAATAGGTTTGTACACGTTGTACTGGTTGCAGGGTGCTATATTAACTACTATTTCCCACATAATACTAATCCCAAACAAATTAGGAGTAGTTTTTTGTGGTGACTAATAAGATTCTCCTATTATTTCTATGTCATTCGCCAAGCAGATTTCCGTGCCGGCTAAAGGTCAGAATATAGCCGTTCCCTTTCCTATCTTTAGGGAAGGTAGAACTTGGCCATGTTTCATTTCTGCTATTGCTGTCTACCAATAAAGTCATAATTACGACTGGTGATTACCGCCAATTATCAAGTGGGCCTCTAACTACTATTAAAGGACTAGGAAATCTAAAAAAGGCAAATTAAAGTTCCTCCAAAACACAAATCGCAGACGTCACCCAGAAAGCTGCAAAACTCAAATGGGATTGGGCTAGACACGTACGCCGTAGGAGCTTTGGGCTAATATCAGCACAGACTGGATCCCAGATGGTGGTAAGCGGCAACGTGGTAGATTAAAGCATCGATGGCGGGACGAATTTAGTAGCTATAGGAGAGACTAGTGCAAACTAGCGCATAACAGGGCGTGGCAAAGTGAGAGGGAGACCTTTGCCCTGTAGTGTAAATAATAAATAATAATAGTAAATAATAATAATAAATTAGAGTTAAGTATCTGTCACAGTAAAATAGTTAAGGCCATGACAGAGTTATATCCTTGGGGATTTATGTAGCTATGTAACGTATTATAGTAATATGAAATCGATTCATATCTCTCTTACTAGAAACATAAGTTACTATTTGACTAGACTAATCTATCTAGGTAGGTACATATGTAATTAACAGATTACTCTTTATTAAAATTATATTACCAGATACATAGTTATATTCTTAGTAAGACAGTAAGAACCGCTCTCAATTAACTATATTACAGTACAGTAGGTAGGTATATCCTTAGAGATATAACTATAACACAGACCAAGAATCTTAATGCGGCGCATCTATTATTAAGATTCTATACGTGTCTATTCGCACAAAACGCCTATCCGTCTTCCTATCGCACCTCTGTAAATAAGCAGTGTCTGCAGAAAGGGGCTTATTAGCTTTTTGCCCTCTCGATTATCAATGTAGTATTATAATTTAAGGTGACGGTATTACCTGACGGGATGGCGGCGCTGCAACCAGCAGTGTGGCCGAAGCTCACGATACCGACCATGGTACGTTCTCCATCCTCATCCACGACTGTCAAGGGACCACCACTGTCACCCTGCCGGTAAAGAACATGTTTTTGAGTACTTACGCTTGTAGTTTCATTTACTTCGCAATAAATAGGTATAACAGTACATACGTTATGACGGGAACATCTTTACAATATATCAGACGGGTCTTGCCGTAGAAACTGATAACAATCGTATTTAGTGGATTAGAAAGCTGTTGACTGACTTGAAACTAATTTAACGGCACGAATGGCTCAGTGATTTATGTGATCTCGTGATTGTGGGCTCGACCTTCACACAAAAATGAAGATTTACGACCTTGTTTAATTAATATCTGCTTCATTGCTCTAACCCGGGGCTGAAAATACCGCTTTTCATTGTCTGATATATGAGGCTCTGAAATATGTTCAGTAGCTCAAATATTCGGTACCTATGCTGTATTCGTATAAATAAGACCGATAAACTGCATAAGCACTGTTTGTAATAAGCTTTGAAAACGATAAGAGTACCTACCTGGCAGGACGACTGGCTGGTTACATTGTAGTAGTTGGAGCATATAGTCTGCTCCCTGATGACGCTGCTGCCGGAGTAGAAGCTCAGGCATTCCTCGTTGGTGACTCCACGTTGCAGAACCCACAGGAGATTCTCCGATGATGAGCCGCCTGTAACAATACATACGTAGTTACGACATAAAATTCTTATACTTACATATAGCCCTATGTCTCATATTAAAGTAGGATTGGAGGATATATTTGTAACAACAATTTTTTTTTAAATTTATTATGCTTTCACATGAAGTGACGACTTAATTTATTTTTATTATATGCACTATAGGTACCTACATATTATATTATATGCCACCACTCGCCGAATGCCTCCTGTCTAATCAGAGAACCATTTACTCTTTTTAAGTAACGTATATCCTTACAAAGACAAAACTATCTAGGCCAAGTTTTATCAAAATGGTGCCGCAGCATCTTTGTGAAAACGTATCTAACAGATTATTTTATTACCTATATCTAAGTGAACTTTAAACTTTACATGATGAACAGCTTTTTGATTTGGGTACCGGTTATCATGCAACAAACGCAAAATATTATTATTATATTATTTATAACGTCGTAAAACCGCATATTGATTACCTACTGAATTGAAATATGGAGATCAGCCGGTAAAACAAATCTGCAGTACAAGCACCTCAAAATAAATTATTAAAAAGATTAAGTATTTCATTACGATTTCTTTAAACTTTATACCTACCTAAAGGAACTAAAATAATAAATATATATAAAACTTACAAATATTACTGAAAAGCAAAATTAAAATATTATACGTGTACCTATACCTTTTAAAACTAAAAGCTAACAACATAAACGATTGAGACACTGTTGATGATTTTTCTAAGCAGTAGATTTTGCTCCCTTGTTAACACAAGGGAGCAAAATCAGTCAGTCAACAGTCGGTTATATAACATCTAGGTTTATATAACCGACTGCTACGCCTGAATATATATATATATATATATATATATATATATATATATATATATATATATATATATATATATATATATATATATATATATATACTTATATGTATATATATTGTCTTGTACCTATAGTACAAGCTCTGCTTAGTTTGGGCAAGATGGTGTTGTGTGTAGGTACCTATGTGGTACAATATTCATTTGTTTATTAATTCCTATCCTTCGGGACGACCTTTTTCCGGATATAAGTTTCTCAAGGTCCTTTTCTGTAACTTTGATAACGTGTATGTGGTAACAAATAATTCATTCATATCATTCTCATGTATAATATTAGTTAGGATAAAGAGCATGCAGCATGACTTGACCTGATCTCTTATTTGTTGAGTGTAGTTATATCAGCCGTATCAGGGTATTGAACCGTTTAGGCCCGATATCTGCTTAGGTATGATAACTCACCGTCTGTGGTACGTCCGAAGCCACTGACGACCATGGTGACGCCGGCGTAGTTCTTGTTCTTGTCCGCACTGCTCTGCAAGCGAGCTGGCTGCACAGTCGCTGTATAAAACAACAAATAACTATTATATACCTACTTAGATTCAGTGGTGTAGCGTGAGTGACCGCCAGGACGGAAGAAATTTTTACTGTCCTGTTATTTAGATATTTCAATATAAAATATATCTACACATATATAGCAATTCTAAAGAACTTTTTGCAAAGAATAGTCATCGTTATTGTGTATTGTACAGTTCAAATATTTACAATATATTATTATTACGTTTCTCTTATCGCAGATATTTTCTAACATAATATATTAAGAATACCTGGCCCTTTGAGAGGCTGACACGGAGACCAACGTGAAAAGGCCTTTCGAGAGTTTTAATCAAAGGTGGGATGGATTACCTACAGCGGCACTAGCTGCAGCAGGCGTACGACTATTGCTACGTATGGATTCTAATGTTATTAGTTTTATTTATTGTGTATTTTCCGCCCCCAAAACGTGCCGCCGGCGGCCCACTACGCTGCTGCTTAGATTTATAGTTCTCTTGCTAGCTTATACCTATATGTATATTTCTATGCATTCTTCCGTAGATTTGCTATAGGGTATGTATGATTATTGAGATTTACAGAAAATACATATTCATAGTTGGTTTGCATAGCCCTCGAATACCTTGAATGTAAGTAAGTCTTTTCATAGGTATATAAATATGATAAGAGTAAGGAATGTAATGGAAGACAAGCTGGCGTTTAGCGAAATCGAAAGCTATGTCTGAAATCCTTTACTAGTAGATCTAACATGAAATGTAAATGCTGTAATTTCGGGCTGACAATTCGTACCTTGAAATACATTTATTCCGAAATTCGTCCTGAATGACGTAGTCCGAACAATGGTGTACCTAATGTCATTTTGGAAGGAAAAGATTCAAAGGCTTTTCCTTCGGCCCTAAGATTCAGAAAGATTTTATAATGGTAGATCTACAGATTATCTTCTAATCAAATAAAAAAGGATTGTGAACAAAAACAAACAAATGAAATGATATGTGGTAACACTCACGACCGTATGGGATATGGTGGTCAAGTCCGAGCAGTGCCAGGTCGGCGGTCTGCACTCCAGCCCTGATCTCATCGTACTCAGGGTGGATGTACTTATGCGCGCTCTCCACGATGTACTTGGGGCGCGTCAGGTTCGTCACTCCGAAGCGGACTACGAACGTGATGCGGCTGTCGAACAATATAAACAGTAAGTATTATTGGTTGTAATAATGGCTGCCACGATGGCGTGGCAGGGGTGTATAGGATCGCTGTGCATGAAGTCTCGGGTACGATCACAGGGTCAAGGCAAAGTGCTTTTCTGTTTAGAAATTCTCAGTAGCAGCATTGAGTACGAAATTGTGTCCGGAAGACGAAAATAGGCTCGCTCTCTATGGCACGTGGCCTAAAACCAGAGCTGTCGAAATGTGTACCTAATACTGCTCTGATTACATTTTCAGAGATAACCTAGTACCTATGTATTTTTATATTCATTTTTATATACGACAGTCGTTGTCCTGTAAATCTATACAAAAATACATTTCACGTAATTAAATTCAATATCAAAACGTCAATCAATTTTTTTCCATATAAGATTACAGTGTTTCGCAAATTTTCGTTCATACTAACCTTGACCTGACAATAGCAAACACAACAAAAATAAAAATCAGGCTATTTGGTCGAGCCGTTCTTAAGTGATGCTCCGTCATACATGTGGCAATAAATTTTAATTTATATAGACTAACAATATGTATCGTGATATACAAAATAGTATATTTTTATGATTATTTCACTGGACGCATGCGGCGTCGGGTTTAGGTACGTGTTAATATTTTTTGTGTGGCTTTATAAACCACTAGCTGACTCTCGAGGTTTCACTCATGTTTATGATTAATGCACCGCTCCACTGGCTTTTTTTTTACTGTGATAGACTTACGTTTGACCGCGATCTCACCTGATCTTAAGTGAAGATGCAGTCGACGATGGAACACACTTGCCTAGAAGATACCTATTCACTCGCGACTTGAAGACACCCAAATTGTACTTATCGGAAAATACAGACTTAGGCAGTAAGTGTAGTAACCACTCCTTTGCGGTACGCATTATAAAAGTGTAAGCAGTGCGCTTCGTGCGTAAATATGGTATATCCACCATGTACCAGTGCCGCTGGTCTGTTTGTCTGATGGTAAAAAGCGGAAGGAGGAGTCAAATTATGCAGTGCCTCTGCACCCTCGCCGAAATGTGTCCGATAGAAAACCGAAAGACTGGCAATCTTACGACGATGCTCCAAGCTTTGGGGTCGTGCGTTGTGTGCCGATAAGTCTTCTGGTCTTTCGCTCAATTAACTCCAAAGCCTCTAGCTGATATTTTGCAGACCCATCCCATAGGTGAGAACAGTACTCTATGCTGGATTGAACCTGCGCTTGGTACACATTAAGCAAATGTTCAGGCATGAAATACTGTCGCACCTTACTGAGGATGCCTAGCTTTTTGGCGGCTAGTCGGGCTTTTGTCTCAATATAGGAGCCAAAGTTAAGGGTTGGAGTCATCATGACATACTCAGAAGTTCAAGATGATCCGTTATCGGCACGGATTCATCTCGGTAAGTTGGAGCCAGTTGGAATGGGCATTTTTTTGCGGAGAACAGACACGCCTGGGTATTAGAGCCATTGAACTTAACCATGTTGATATCAACCCAATCGGAGACTGCCTTCAGGGATAAGTTCATACGCTCGATCATGGCGTCCCTGAGCAACTGTATATAGCTTATAGCATTAGATATGTTATATAGCCTAGGTTACTCCTGCTTTCTAAAAGTGAAAGAATTTTTATAATAGTTCAAATAGTTTTTGAGTTAACTAATTACAAAGAAATATACCTACAAACATACATAAAAACAAATCTTTCCTAATAATATTAGTATAGACGATCCTTATATTATACATAATATTTAAACCAATCTTAAATCTATATTTTATTAATTGTCCGTAAAATATTAAGTAAGATCTTTTGCATATGCAATAGCGGCGAAATAAAAAAATTGCAACAGAATGTTTCAAAATGTGTACTTAGACATGCAATTTAGAAACTAATTATCAAATAATCTAATCGTTCGTTACAGGATGTAAATACACGCTTTATCAAAGTCTAGAAGTATCAAAACCAGTTAATATTATCCTAATCCCATTTATTTTATCTTTTATCTTAATTGATTTTACTCGGGTATGTATCAAAGTAGGTAACATTGCTCTACACAAAATAAACCACGTGCTGCGGCTTTCGTCGTGTATCTTTAGCTTGTAATCGTAACTAATATTATAAATGCAAATGTTAATTTGTTTGTTATGCTTTCAAGCCGTAACTACTCGCCCAATCATCATTAAAATTCGCACATATGTTCTCAGGAGTACAGAAAAGGACATAGGGTACTTTTCATCCAGAACAAAAGTACTGTTCTCGAGGGATAGAAATTGAATAAAAATCTACCTTATCGTGAGCGAAGTCGCCGACAAAATCTAGTGTCATATCACTAAGTTAATGCAGTTTTGTCTTCTCTCATTTGTAGCTTTCGGTGATACTAACTAAATGATGCGGTCTTATTATTTATCTTTATTGTTACATTGCAAACCAAAGAAAGTTACTGTTGCGTTATTGTGTTAGATAGGTATAATCTCTTTATTATGTTTAATATAAGTTTCAAATTACACTAGTACCTAACCGTGCGCAGTAGTGCTTTATTTAATAATAGATAATAATATCACCCCTGTCTATCAACTGTCCCAATGCTGGGCACGGGCCTTTTCTCACTGTGAGATAGTTTAGGCTGCAGTCCACTACGCTGGCCCACAGCGGATTGGCATCATGACTTCACAAATTTTTGAGAAAATTATGTAGTACTTCAGACATGCACTTCACGATGGTTTCCTCCACTTTTATTATGCTGCTACCCTCACTTAGTTTTATTTTTATTAACATTTGTACTGTCGGACAGTACAGATAGCTGCCGAAATCGTCCTGAGGGTGCCGCTGAGTTCACACTAAGTCAACCCGTGATCGATGCAAGTTGGTCAAAACAACGGGCAATAAATAGATATTTATACCTTTATTTTTTTACCAACACGATTTAGACCTGTTTTCTTATATTGTATCACTAGTTATTTGCAACCCAAGATGCTTTAGTAGTTTGAAACAAATAAAAAAGTAAGTCACTTTAATATTGTCACTAAAGCGCGGTCAGAACATATAAGTACAGATTGCCTTTCGTAATCGTCATAGGAACTAGTAGTAATTGTGCCGATACTTACTTGGCGAGGCAGTGAGCAGCAGTGATGACCCAGTTGTGGTGGATGATGGAGCCGCCGCACGAGCTGACGGCTCCAGTCGTGCTCACCATGCGTAGACTGATCTGGAATGGGATCTGTCCATCCTCCGCCGGCCAACCGCTCACAATTCTTGATGATCTCCATAAGGGATCCGCTAGGAGTGAGGAAAAAATACTTAATTTTGCGTTGTGTATTTTGGATGTTTAGATGTATTCATGGTAAAATGTTTTAAAAATAATATAGCAAAGTAGTGTAATGATTTAAAGAGAACATTTTATTTGAAAAGGAGTATGTACTGACTTTTGACCTCTCGCTCATATCATCTATATGTAAAGCTTTAAACATATTACGTAACGAGCAACCAAATATCTTTTTATCAAGTAATATAAATTAAATGGTGTGCCGTGCCACAAAAAAATAAAAAAAATCACAATTTCACTGATATTATTTGGTTCTATATATAGCCTTACAGACCAGCTGACGGAGGCCATATAAGTTTTGGACTTTGTGATTTCTTTATAACAATAATTACTGCTAATACCAGGCTGTCGTCGTGTGCCGACTCATTTATAGAAAAGGTCTGTTGTGCATCATGGTTTGGAAATCTAGCGGAGATTTATGTACATAGGTAGTTACCTTCGCGGAGGTCCTCAATGATGGCATGTTGATCTTTCACTACGCCTCCCTGAAAATAAGTATTAAGTTGTTACATATAATTTTCCAAATAGTGATATTTCATGTAGGTGCATGTTGATTATGGTAACTTAGATAGATAAAGTAACTTAAATATTAATGCCAAAATATAATTATTATGTTTTACAAAGGGTCGTAAAACCCATATTGCTAAGCAGAAGAAACTTAAAATACGTTCGGAACCCACGACACCTCGACCGACAACGATCCATCACCAGACGAGTTCGGTATTGTCAACCCTTTTTCTATTGCAATAGTTGGTGTAAGCGATCCAAGTATGTACTTACTGGCAGTTATCACATAAAACCGTTAAATTACGCTTTGGATACAAACATCTTCCTAGACAATTAAGTTATTTTTAAAATAAATATCTCAATAACGTATGCAAGAGTGATAAGATCGTCTTTTCTGTTAGGTAGGAATAGTGTAGGTACCTGGACGCAGCTTAAGACGAAGACGAGTCCCAACAGATACGCGGCTGCCATGATGAACAATCAGTGGCGAGTGTTCACTGTGCCAATATGTCATTACATATAATCTAAACATATCGCACAATCAGGATTTAATGATAATTCACAAATAATATTATCTGGTTTTAATTATGATTAATTGAGATTAACTAATACATAGCTGCTAATTGGGCATTTTATGTCAGGGTGACGGAAATATTAAAAAAATCGGGACTAACTAAATATACATTGGTCCTAAATATGTATATTATTATAATAGATGAGTTTTGTCTCAAGAGATTATAATTTTAACGACATTAGCCTATTGAGCGGCAGCCGCATACCGGCGGCCCGACACGATAGGTTTTCAGTTATGTCTGGCATTCCAACAGTTGACAAGTTAAAGTTGTACCTAAATATTTTATCAAAGTAGAATGGAGGGATAATAGTAAAAATAAACAAATATTTAGGTAGTCGCGTCTGTCCCTTGGCATTAATTCGCGGTCATATTTATGGCTGACCAAGACGCTTTGATTCTCGGGTAGGGTAACATGTTATTGGGATTTTGTAGGTAATATACTCTCAGTTCAGAACCTATTTAAACAAAACAAAAATGTTGCCCAACGCACCGTAAAAGCTTTAAAGGGCTATGGCTATTGGTCGATGAAAACCCTTTTGAAAGGGTCTCTTACTTTTTCCATGAAGAGAAAACTCATGGACATGTGCATTCTTCTCAGACGTACGTCAGGCGGGTCATTGACTTAAAGATAAAAATGGAACATCAATGAATTTTGTAGCTTACAAAAGAACTATAAACTCTATACTACATTCCAAAACACAAATTGTAGACGTAGGCCAAATTAATAACAGCCAATCAAAATCTTTCAAATACAGTCTTAAAATATTAGTAAAGTTGGTGACATTAAAATTCAATATCGTTAGTGTCATAATACTTTAGGTTCATTAAATTGATAACAATAGATAGACAAGTATTAAGAAAATGTAAATGCGATAGTTTATTGTTTGTCGAATGTATTATCAACAATATTTTAAGAGACGGTTTGCTGATACGAGACACGAATGAGTATTCCGTAATTTGTCTGTAGATCTGTAGTTGAGCGATGGCTTGCTACTGATAAGTTTCAAGATAGGTTTTTTTATATGACTTTAAGCAAACTTATTTTATAGTCAGTGGTTATAATATTGTAAACCATGGATATACCCCGAGACATATCATTGTATTCTCTATTGGGAAAATAGCAAATACCTACTACTCGCGTAGGACAAGGAAGAGAGATTTTCAAACAGAAATAATACCTAAAACAATTAGTTGAATAAACATATTGTTGATTATCGGTTGCGTTTTAAATCCGTTCCTTTTGTACTTTTATATGATCTCTTCTAATGTCTTGCATGGCCGGTCGTAGAGGTACGAGATTATTTCGTAGATACGCAAATACGTACCAACAACGCACATCATAACTGGCAATGTCGCTCTAGACTCCAGACAAAGTAAAGTACAAAGTTCAGCTTACACACAGCGCAGATTTTTGTTGGTTGAAGGTATGAACATTTTCCTTAGGATACCCTGGCTAGATACCTAGCTAATAGTGTGTGGTATAATTGTATAGTAATAATATGTCACAAGCTCGGAAACTCGAGACTAGAGAAACTTCACTAAGGAACCGACAGATCTCTTCTCTATGCACTTATATTCACTGCAGCTCGTGTAGAAATTTTAGATAGGCGTCAAGTCGTTTTTATCTAAAATAGGTACGACCGCATTTAGGGGGCATTTTAGGTATTTGAAATAAAGAAGCTTCAATCAAGGCTCGCTACTGTAGACGGATATGTGTATGCATTTGCAATCTAAGAGGAGACTATGGCTTTTGTTCAGATGACAAGCATTAACCTGTCAATTGTCCAAATACCAGACATAATTTAAAATCTGTTGTGCCTGGCCACCGGTGTGCCGCTGACACTCAATAGGTTAAGCGAGCGTTTGTTTAAGCTTATTGCTGCCAAGCTCTTTGCCTGTTGTCTAAACGAAACCTGTTATATAATAAATGTAATTTTAATGGGATTATAGAAATTCTTAAAAAAGACATCGGTATTGTGGTCAAGGGAGTTATCGGATTATAATGGCACTTATCTTGAGTTTGGAAATCCCGATACGGAGCTGACTACCAAATAAACAATCAATGAACTGATTGTGTGTAATTATAAATGTTATCACGTAGATAGTATATCCTGGATAATCACGTATTTTAAATGAAATGGCTATCTCATAATAGAAGGTGGTTTCAAATCGGTTTATTTTGTTATTTCAAGCGCGTCGATAACTTTAATCAAAATTGCCATATTTTATAGATGTAAAGATCATACTGTCTGATAGTTACATTTTCACGGATATAGTGTTAATTAATTTATTAGTTTAAATACTAGTGCCCGGGCCACGTGTCTCTGGCTACACACTAGTTCTTTACAGAAATTTGTTTCAATTATTATCAAAGATTCTTGCTTATATTTTTCTCAAGTGATCAAGGCTATGTGATGTGACATCCAGAGAACTATTTTAAATCCTGATTAGTATTGTCACGTTGTCGACTCGTGGCGCGCGGCCGGGCGCGCGACGATGAATGTGGTGCCTCCTCTTGTTCCCCCCCAGCGGTAGCAGTGGTATATAAGCGGGTCGCGCCGATGATGGCTACTTCTTCCCTCCGCGTTGCCTACTGAAAATAAGTGGTCCATTCTACCCGGTACCACGTAACAAGCCTTCATTTTGAACCACGCCCTGAAATACCACTAATTATCTAGTCGCCTTTTAATTGTAATTCTGTTATTTCTTATACACCTGTTGTAAGTAACAATATATGCTTGTTGATCGCGTTGATCATCTTTAATTTCAATTACAACTCCAAGTCAACCTGGCATCTAAAGCGGGATAGACCTAAAAACGTTACAGTATCAATGTAAATTGCCTTGACTACTCGGATGGTGCAGCTAGATAGCGGTCACTTTGCTGCTACGGTCACGATGAATGTTATAGGCTCAGTTCCCCCTACGGAACGGAAGATGGTTTGTCTGACCCATACAAGAAGACTAGACGTGCTATATTTTCGGTAATCGTATGCTCGTAAAGGCTGCAGTCCTAGGGCGAAATGACATTTAAAAAGGAATTCGGCAGCCCAAATAGCTGTTGTGGCTGAATGATATCGGTGCCCTACGAGTATGTAGTGTCCTTACCCAAGTAATAGAGCACTCATTTCTCGCTTACTATGTACCACATAATATAGGGCGATCCTTTTGTACAGCACTTAGTACCGTGTTACAAATTATGCTAGAGCTTTTTGAGAGAATAGCTCAGATACTAAAGCCTTAAATTAATAAGCTTTAAGAATTCTATATAATTGCTGTTTCTTAACCTGAACAGCAATATTAAACAGTGTCAATATTCAGTAGCGATTGCTTCTTAGAAGCCCAAAATCCCAGTCTGCCTCACAAGTGTTATATCCGGAATACCAACCTATGTATGCATATAATTTAGTTTATTATATCGAACTTAGCACTTGCATGCCTTCATTGTGCCTTAGTGAATTTATATACGATATGTAATTGTTGAATAAGAAGGGAACAAAACGAATTCCACTTACCTAATTATCTGTAAAAAGAACTTGTATGGTGCTTGCCGCATTCTAAAACACTACCTTACCCTATAAAGATCATGGATTTAGATTGCACGGATGGCGTAAATTGGCAGTGATTACACAGTAGGAACACATACCGAAAATAATAAAGCAACATTCCTTAAGCTTAATGTGAGTATGATTATGCATAGTAGTGTTAACAATGCCAAATATACATAAAATAAATAATGTCATAATATGATTAAGCTAGGGTCGCTGGAAGCGGTTGGATGCGGGTGGCCCAAGACCGGTCTGTGTAGAAAACCTTATGAGAGGCCTATGTCCGTCCAGCTGTGGACATCTTTGGGCTGAGATGATAATAATGATGATGATGATGATTAAGCTATGTTAGAAAATATCGACCTAGGTAAATTTAAGATTTTGATTTTTGTGTGGTGCGGGGGACAGCCAGTTATTAATAGGTAGCTATAACCCTCCTCAATAATTGGGCTATTAAATGCAAAAATCATTTTAAATCTGACTGCTACTCGTAGTTCCAGAGACAAGTGCTTTCAAACAAAAAACAATTTAATGCTCTTTAGCTTTTATTATTAGTATAGATTTTAGAACTGCCACGCAGGTCTACAGTTCGATCACAAGGCACGCATATCTGACTTTTCGAAGTTATGTGCGTATTAAATAATTAATTATCGCTCGCTGTAAGGGTGAAGGAAAACATTGCGAGGAAACCTGCATGTCTGAGAGTTCTACATAATGTTCTCGCAGATTTGTTAAGTCTGCAAACCCGCACTAGGCCAGCGAGGTGGACTATGGCCTAATCCTTCTTACACTGTGGGACAGTTTAATATAGGGCTGATATTATTATTGTAGATTTTTGAGGACCGAACTAATCAAATAAATGCCGTTATCATCCGGTATGTCTTTGTCGTAACTCCGTGATTACAGCCGTGTGGACCTCTCCAGGACACGTTTAGGGAAGGGCATTTTCACGCATGCGCGTCTAGCATCGCTCGGCCAGTGTCTGTTTAGATACTTCAGATTGCCTGAGTCTCAGCTGGGATTCAGACGTCAGCTGAAATTCGGGCAATATTTCTAAATAAGTGAACTGGTAAAATGGGAGGTCGAAGTGAGTATTTACGTATTATTCTGCCTTGTTGCATTTTTGGCGATAATGATCTCGATCTTATCAAGTTTAATGGCATTTTTATCGGTTAGTCCTCGCAGACAAATTACCTTTTTTTGTCTTCTTGCAAGTCTTTCAGAAGACAGGATAAATGATTATGAACAAAGATCATGGGTTTAGATTGAAATCACGGATGGCGTAATGATTTAAGTGGTCCCCTCGCCACTGCCACTGTGTGTGCGAGTATTTAAGGTTTGAATCCCACGCGGGACAAAAATTTGTGTGATCCACAAATGGTTGTTGCGAGTCTGGATGGTCCCTTGTCTCCGTTGTTTGAATGTTTGTAAAATTGCCGGCGATACAGGAATTATTCCTAGTGCGGGAGTTGCCATTTTAAAATAAAAAGAAAACAAGTAAGAGAAATATATCATTTTATATTTCCACTTGTGGACGTTTGTTATTAGCAATTTTGTTATTGTATAGTAATCATTAGTTTAGTCTGTGAGCTATTTTATGTAAAATGATAATTAAAAACTATTATCATCCATGAGCTGGTGAAGATTTGCAGAATGTGTTTTAGGTGGAATACAACATTACAAAATAATTACGACACTTGGATAGTCGTAAGTGCCGTTTGTAGGTCTTTTGCTAGCGCGATGTACGAATTACTTTACTTTGCGCCTCAATTGAGGTGCTATTCTATCAGCATGTTTCTTTTTAAGAAATTCGAGAATGCAGAAATTATGTGCTGTTTAAAGTGGTCTTGTCGCCGGGTTCGATTCCGAAGTTCGACACGGAATAACAATTTGTGCGATCAACAAATAGTTGATCCGAGTCTGGGGATTCTGTGTCCGTTGTTACACAAGGTTTATATTATTTTATATTTATTATATTTCGTTGTCATTATTTATTTATTTTATTTTTAGCATGTACCGTCCCACTGCTGGGCAACGGCTTTCCTTCGATCTTTCCACTCCTTTCTGTCCAGCGCCAATTATCACCAATCCCGGTTGAACGCATCCAATTCATCCCGCCGTCTCTTTTTGGGCCTGCCGCAGGGAAGGTGCGTGTGTTACTCGTATTTGGTGCCCAGTATGTGGTGATTTTTGTCCACTTCTCTTCAGACATGCGACAGATATGGGCAGCCCAATTCCATTTAAGTTCGGCAGCAGCTTAGCCCACATCCTTAACCTTTGTTTGGGAGTGCATAACCGTATTTCTGATCTTATCTATCAGCTTAACACCGAGTATACTGCGCTGCATGGCACGTTGGCAGACCTGGATATCGGACTTTTGATTCTTAGTTTATGACCATGTCTGCACACCGTAGGAAAGAGTAGGTAGGATACACATGTCCACGAGTTTCCTTTTTAGGGATAATGGTACAGTGCCCTTCATTAGGTATTTCATTGACCAGTAGTTCTTCCAAGCGTGCGTCGAGCAACCTCTTTTTCTTGTCTTACCTGAAGGAAACTAGTTGGCCAAGATAGATATACTCATTGACTCATTTTATCCTAGTACTCCCCACCATAATATGACGTGTTACGCTATTGGTCATTAACTTTGTTTTCGCCATATTCATACGAAGTCTAACGTCGAGACTTGCCTGGTTTAGTTGGCATTATTATTAATGAAATAATAAAATGACAATGAAATGTAATATATATTTAAATTGTTGATGTGAATGCATCCAAATTTCTAAAATAAATCGCTGAAAACTCTCGGTATAAAGTGAAATCTACAAAAAGTTTCTATTGGTAGAGTTGTTATAGTTATTCTTGAAAATAAAAGTGTATAAAAAATAGCCGCATACTTACCACCTGCACCGCTCTCTCAACATACCTCCTACGAATTCGTTAACTCTGTGATTATCATTCATCTAGATCTAACGTTTTTCGAATTTCTTAGGTAGCAGCGTTTATTTAGTACCTTTGGTATAATAAGAAATTACATACTTACATACATATAAATTCTATATATGTATGTACCACAGTCATATAATAGGAATCGCAAATATTATCTGTGATAGATGCTAATGGAACTTTTTAGCGAACTTGAAAGACAGATTATTACTTATATCTGTGACTTGTGACCATCAGCCTCCAGTCACCAGACCAAACGGCAAACTAACCATAATAAAAGCACGATTATGTAGATAACTTACAATGAGAACAGAATTATACAAATATGGACGACGAATCGCGAGATCCACGGGTACCAATACCTACGTACGTTTATTTAATCTTAATCTTAAATGGACAGTGATTTGTTAGATGGTAATGTATTTGTTTATAAGCACCGACCAAAGCACTGGTATAGCGGATGGTTAAAAAACGACCAAAGACTGACCCCTGTGGTCAGACTGTTAAGGATATCGGATGCCAAAGTTTGAACACACATTATAAGGTGTGTGTATTCAAATTTCTGTGTTACAACTTTAGTAATGCAGATACAGATGAATTGCTCCTGCCCATTAGATATTAAGACTATTCGTCTTTCTTTGGATAATTAGTTTATTTCAGTTAGAGATTTTCTGTTAATTTATTTTCCGTTATTGTTGTTAGAACTCGATCAAGTGAGCAACTTAACATAGTCCGGCGAGTGTATCAACAAGAGACCCTCAACAAAGAGGCTGGTTATCAAGCGTACGATCTCACGTGTAAGTTGTATGTATTCTTTTTTTTTTTGTGGTACTTTTATTATTTCCAGAATTTTACCTGGTCAACGGTTCATTTGGAGCATCGAACTTTAAGTGGATCACATTAACGAAATTAAATCAAATATACGTTTATTTAAACGCTTTCATTTTAAATTAAGCTGCAATCTACCTTTTGTTAAAACTGTAATATACTCTGTTTAGAGGATTTTGGCGCTGGACAAACACACACATTATGTTGCATAATACATATGCGTATAATTCATAGCGGGTATTAAAGCGAATTAATGCACGCTGTGCATGTGCTCATCATTAACGACCCTTTAGAAGATATTTATGTAAAGTTACTAAACAACATATTATGAGTTTGCAGTGAAGCAGCGATGTAAGAAGTTTCTAAGGAAATGGGGCTTGGGCGATTGCTTGCGAAACGCCGTACCTGCAAGAAAGTGGCTCCTACATTACAAGATGCGGGAGTATTTTATCAATGACCTCTCTGCCGGTATTACCAATGGAATCGTACAAATCCCACAAGGTAAAATAAACATATTCACATCTTTAAATCCGGAACACAGTGTGCTCATCTATATAGTATGCTGTAAAAACATCGACTACAATAGTGCGCATCGCAACTGTAGTGACTAGGATCTACAGAGTTTCTTATGGAACTACAGCGCTGTCTATAAGAAGTCCAACGAGGACTTATCTCTCGTGCTGGCAGTTTCACAGACTGGACAACGTGCGAAGAGCGCGTTCTACTCTATTATTGCAATCGTCAATAAGCCAATGGCGGTCTGTATCAAATGGTTAGAAAGGTCATAACGCTAGTTTCATCCAGAAAGTCGGATTAATTAGACCAAAGACCAGCCTTCTCCACTAAAGCATGTATTTGTTGCAGGTATGGCAAACGCGTTGCTTTCCCACGTGCACCCTATCATGGGCCTGTACATGGCATTTTTCCCCGTGCTTGTTTATGTATTCTTAGGCAATTCGCCACACGTCTCCATGGGCACGTTCGCTGTGGGTTGTCTTATGGCTGGAAACGTACGTTTTCAAAATCATTTCATTATGCCTTTTCGTATGTCCTTAAATTCAGGCAATGCACAAGTTTAATGGTAAAATAAAATAAATTTATTTTATTTCTAGGTCGTACTGGAATATGGAACTATCGAAGGTATGTTTTTTGCATTGAAGAAGGAATATTATGAATAAATGCACAGTATTTAAATAAGTGAATTGGGTGAATCATTTCGACAATTTTGTTTGTATACGTATGTATATGTATTTAATCTAAAATCAAAGTCTATATAATATTATTGTTGTGTAAACACATTCGTCACATTCAGGTTATAGAATACTCTTTTTAATTTTTGTACGTCAATGGATCGATGTCACGATGGGCTATGATACTTGCTCATATTTTAACAAGAACACTGAATTCTATATATTTATTAATTTAGTACTAAAGGCAATATTTTTAATTGTGCCCTTTTGAGAATTAGACTTGTATTGTTTGCAGGACAAGCGACCGTTGGCAAGTATACGCCATTCGAGGTAGTTTCTGCGCTGTCGTTTATGGTTGGAGCGATTATGGTTGGTATAAATACATTTGTAAATGTTGTTATGATTTACTTTGTACATAAAGTTGTTTGCATACACAACAAAATCATTCAAATTTTAACAATTTGTGGACATTATCAATACGCCACCAAATTAATGAAAAATGTTTGCTGCTCGCTCATATTTGCCACGTATCCACATAGCGATAGCCTAGTGGGACTGCCACCCACAGGTGTCGTTTTGATTCAAAGGCGCATCTCTGACTTATCAAACTTATGTGCGTATTAAATATTTAATTATCGGTTGTTTTTATGGTGAACGAATAATTCCACCACCTAGTATAATTTGGTATAGTATTGTATCGGTATTTTTATGTCGTTATTTATTGGTTTGAATATCACGGGTAAATAACCAAAAGAACTGATTAATTTATCAAGAGTATGTTACAACCGTATCAGATGATGTTGGCACACTTGACAAATCGAACATCAGGGGGCGCTCTTATACACTTGACAAGAGACAAGACTATATGTCAGTATTTCAACCGTCCATACTTTCATGAAGAGCAGCATAGCATGTAAAGCATTATAGCATGCACAGCAGCATAGAAGTGTAGCGTGATATTTGGGTTAGAGGTAAATGATACAAACGAATGCTGATACAACACTGACTGTTTATTATATTGTTACGGCTAATGCCCTCTTCTTACATACATCCACCAACACATCTCTCAGGTTATGGAAAAATAAAATAGGATGACAATATTGTTTTATTTTAATATTACAAACTAAATAGGTACATACATGATTACACCATATGTTGAACATAAAGTAATAAACATTGTTATAATTATATGAGATTATACATAAGATTACACGATTATTCTATATATTTATGTATGTACGTCTACCAGACTATAACATAGGATAGATACATATATTATATTATGATAACATTAATATTTGAATGCGTTTATTACTTGAAAAGTTTTTGATGACATTTATAATTACATGTTACACTTTTTTATGTTGTTAATTCTTATTCGGAACATACAATTTGGTTTCGTCGTTTTTTAATATTTGCACGTTAGGTGACATATGGGTGGATTGCCCAACGGCAAAATTTACGTGGCACGGATGAAATCGGTAGTGCAGAACGTTACTATACAATTGTAATATTTTTTTCTAGGTAGATGAGGTAGGAACCTATACGAGGCAATAAATATTTCGTCATACAACAAAAGCTATTTGTTATTTACGTTTTTGGCTACTTTTATTTAAATCGTAAATAATGAAAGTATTGGCACAAACTAATTTTATAATAATATCTACCCAGTGCAATAGCTGGTAAGTAAAAATGCATGTGTCCCGAAAAGTCCTTTAATTGCGGTGATTTGAAGTTTATCAAGTATATTTTTGCATAGAACAACTCTAGCGCCCCTCTCATGCGCTTAGAACTTACGTAACAGTGCCGCCTAAGTGCTTATCGTGTGAGGACGTGCGCCGCTTGCCTGCGTGTTCCCACAAAAAACGTGAGTATATCATATCGGTGTTATTTATTTTCATTTCCGTATATAGGTATAACTTGTCTTCCAATAAGCTAGTACATTTTATTAAGTATTCATGAGTGCGCTAATTGTACTACGTTTATTTGTGTAGTATTTATTACATTGTGTAATAAACAGTTTACTTATAAAGTAAATTTTATCCTTGGTTTTAATATCGGTATTTTCATTTCGGTTAATTCGGCGACCTAAACAGTCAATCGAAATGATAAAAACCTCACCGAAATTAATTTTTGTTTATTTATACAGGGTGATTTTGAAATCGTGTAATTCCTTTTAACCACGCATTCTACTGGTGATATAGAATAACCCTGACCATATTTTTTCTTAATTAGAATAATGGTTTCGGCAAAATTAGAGTACAGATTTTTTTCATGAAATGATTTCAAATAGTCATATTTTAACCCCCTTTTTTTTTTTTTTTTTTTTTTTACCTGGGGGAATGCTATGACGCATATCCCTCCGCGGGGGCGGGCGGAGGAATTATGTTGGACTCGCCGGGGTAAAAGAAAGATTTTGAAAAGATAATGTACCTCCCGGAATACCGACTAAACCTACCACGGTGTTCCTCGACAAAACCAATATCGACGGGGCCGCGCAAATCACTTTCGCATACGGTCGCGACCCCGCCGAGGTTTCGGCCCGCCGTATGAAACGGCAGGCCCCTACGCAATAAGACCTACCCAAGATAGGTACTACAAAATAAAAGCCCTACTGTCTCCCCCTAAAGGGGGAGACGGGCACGACACAGAGGCGCGCGTGGGAACACGCACGCCGCCTCTCGGACCTGGTGCTGAACGGATGGCGGGCAGGCCCACAAAGCCCGCCACCCCCAGGTCAAACCTCAGGGTGGCTGGAGGTCGTCTCGCGCCCTCCGGCGCCCGGCTCTGCGGTTGGGGAGAGGGTTTATACGCTCCCTCTCCCGCCCCGCCGCCTCCTTGATGGAAATCACTTCCTCGCAGAAGGAGGCGACGGCGTTCCACGACCTCTCACTCCGGACCATAGACTGAACTACGGCCGGGAGCGAGAGGGCAACCGATCCGACTGCCGCGATCAAATCACGGCGCTGCGATGCCCAGGCGGTGCAAACCGCCAAAGTGTGCAGCGCCGTGTCCTCAGTAACGTCGCGGCAGTCGCCGCAGTGGTGACAACCGGGCGTCTCTTGCCGGCGTATACGACAAAGGAACCGGCCAAAACATCCGTGGCCAGTCAGAACCTGTGTCAGCCGGAAGGTGAGGGCGCCATGCCGCCTCTCCAGCCACTCCTCAAACACGGGACTTACCGCCACGATCGTGGCGTGCCCGGCACTGGGGTGCACAAGTCGCTCCTTCCAATTCGCCACTAGGACCTGGCGGAGCTCGGACCTCGCCGCCTTGATAGCGGGAGGATCCGGTCCTTCGCCCCGAGCTAGTGCCTCCTGGCGCCAACGATAGAGCGACGTCAGGAGCGCCGCTTCCAGGTCCCATGGCATCGATCCGGCGAGGAGGCTCGCAGCCTCGAACGAGATCGTGCGGTATCCCCTAATCAACCTGACGGCCATGGTGCGCTGTGGTGCACGTAGCGCCGAAATGTTTCGGGCCGCCAGGTTGTCTGCCCAAACTGGGGCCCCATATAGGGCCATGGACCGCACGACCCCCTCGTAGAGCCTCCGGCAGGAGGTGTTTGGCCCCCCGAGGTTGGGCAGCAGGCGCGCGAGCGCACCTGCAGCGCCCCGAAGAATGGGGGCCAAACGACGAAAGTGGGCTGTAAAGTCCCACCGGCTGTCGAGCAAGAGACCCAAATACTTTAGGGTTGGCTCGACGCCGATGCGGACCCCTCCCACCATGATATGGGCCCCTGGAGGTGGCCGGTTCCGAGGGCCGTAAAAACAAACGGCCTCGGACTTGGACAGGGCCACCTCGAGGCCCAACCGCCGGATACGACTAACGACTTGTGCGACCCCAGCGGTCGCCAGTATGGCCGCCGCCCGGTGCGACTTACCCCTCGCCGTGACAAGCGTGTCGTCGGCGTAACAAATGACGCCGACGCTACGGAGGAGCGCACCTCGCAGCACCCAGTCGTAACCGATGTTCCACAGGAGCGGACCCAGAACCGATCCCTGTGGAACACCGCACGACATCTCTCGCCGACTCCAACCGTCGTGACCCGGGTAGACGACTACCCTCTCCGACAAATATGCCCCGACTATGCGGCGGAGGTAGGTCGGCACTCGATGGAAAATGAGTGCCTCCCTGATGCAACTCCAGGGCTAGGTGTTGAAGGCATTCGCGATGTCCAAAGACACCGCGAAGACGACCTCGCCCCGGGACACCGCATCCTCCGCCAGGCTCCTCACTTGCAGGACTGCATCTATTGTGGAGCGCCCGCGGCGGAAACCATACTGGTTGTCCGCCAGGTCCGGACCCACTGAAGAAAGACGCTGGACGAGGCGCTCCGCGATTATAAACTCGAACAGTTTAGCCACCTCGTCCAGCAACACAATGGGCCGGTAGGCGGACGGACTGTCCGCCGGGCGCCCTTCCTTCCTGATCAGGACCAGTTTCCCCACCTTCAACTGGCGCGGAAACTGGCCCTGCTGCAAACATTCACTGAGGAGCCCCTTGAGTCGGGGCGCGAGCTCCTCGAGGACCAGGGCCAATGCACGACCCGGAATGCCGTCGGGCCCTGGGGCGGTGTTTTTCGAGCGAAGTCTCGACACCGCCGCTCGCAACTCTACCTGGGTCACTTCGGGAACCACGTCGTCGTCAAAGTCCGCGCTGGACGCCATGGAAGGCGGAACCATCGACGGAGGAGTGTGCTCCGCCCGTGAAGGGAACAGAGTGGCCACCACCTCCTCATCCAATTGTGGCCGGAGACTCTGGGACAAGGGGGGCGCCCAGGGGCGAAGCTTGCCTCTTACCATAAGGTATGGACGCCCCCAGGGATTAAGGTCCAGAGTCCCCAGCAGCTCTTGGCGGGCCAAATCCTTGGCCCGCTTGATGGCGATTTTCAAAATCTTCTTGGCCGCTCTGTAAACCTCGTACAATTCCGCCTCCCTGGCGTCGAAATCGGGAGGGCGGCGACGCCGCCTACGAAGCCGGATGTACTGGCGTCTGGCCACCACGCAAGAATGGCGTAGTTCGCCAATGTGGTCAGACCACCAGTACACCCGGCGCCTAGCTGGGAGATTTAAAGGCACTCTAGGCATCGCCGCATCACAAATTTGAGTTACGGCCTCCCGGAACCACTCGGCCTCCATCTCGATATTGTCAGGCCTGGCCGGTGCTCGCACCCAGGCCTGAACGATTTAGCTTCTTCAAAGCCCAACGCGGACTGCCCCCAATCGGGGCCCTTGGGGCTGGGGGGTCGGAGGTCTGGGCGGAGACGTCGAACCGAATATAGCGGTGGTCCGACAACGTCTCCACCTCCTCGACGACGCGCCAGCCTTGGACACGGCATGCTAGTGCGGGGCTAGCGAAAGAAACATCGATGACGGAGCCGCCCCGCTGACGCACACACGTGTGCACTGACCCACGATTGAGGACTAGCAGGCCGTTTTCTACGGCCCACTCCTCGAGCAACTCACCCCTCGCGTCCGTGGCCGCGGAACCCCAAGCCGAGGATTTGGCATTGAGGTCCCCGACGACGAGCACGGGCCGAGGGTGGCTTCGAGCGACGACGACGTTCAGTTCGAGGAGATACTCCTCGAAGTCGGCGAGAGGTCGGTTGGGTGAGAAGTAATCGCCCACCACAACCGCTTCTCCTACGAGTGCTGCGACGCAGCCCCGTCCTCGGACGATGTTCTCGAAGGACGAGGCGCCGGCGGCGGCCGGCGAAATTAACGCAACCGAGCCATCGAGGTCCCCTACCCAGTCAGCGCTGGGAGGGACGAAATAGGGCTCGGCTACGATGGCGACATGAATTGACCACTGCGCCATGCTCTGGAGGAGAAGGTCCTGAGCCCTGGCGCAGTGGTTTATATTAGCCTGGAGGAGACGGAGGCGTGGAGGAATTACGTCTCCATACTAACCTCCGCCCCTCCAGCCGCGGCGAGCGGCGACCTTCGACGTCGCCGACGAAGAGGCAGGCGGCCTTGGCGGTAGCTTCTTCTGGGTGGCGGCGCACCCCTTGGCAACCGCCCGGTGCTCCGCTGGTTTGCCCACCGCCGCACACAGAACACAGTGCGGTGTGGACCCACACGTTGCGGCCACGTGACCGGTCTGACCGCAACGGAAACAGCGGCCGCTGCAGTCAACCCGTGAGGGGCACGTGACACCCACGTGGCCGCTGGATAGGCAGCGGTAGCACCGGGCGATCCTGGGCTCCAGCGCTTTAATTTGCGCCGACACCCACCCTACCAAAAGACGCCTACCATCGGCCAGTTTCTTGGCGGCGGCGACAGGACAGCTAATAATGGCCGTCCCCATTCCGGAGCGGCCCTGCTTGATTTCACCGCACTTTATTTGTTCAGCAGGGCACCCTCCGGTCTTGGCGACGGCAGCGACGACCTCTTCCTTTATTATAGAGTCATCCAGGCCCGTGAAGCGCAAATCAACGCACTTTTGGGGCCTGGAGACGCGGACCTCTTCCGGCTGCAGAACCTGGCGGAGACTTTCCGCCAGGCGGTCCGCCTGGTCGCCGCTTGCGACTCCCGGCACTTCGATAAGGCGGGCACCGGTCTGGGTTGTCCGGCACCTCAAGCCCGCCGTTATTCCCAGCTTGCCGGGGTCGATCGCCGTCCGCGCCTTCTTAAGGAGCTCGGCGTATGTGGCACCTCGCTCGATGGCAGCCGGCTGCAGTGTTAAAACAACTGCAGTGGAGCGAGGAGCCTGCAGCTTCCTTGCCGCCTTCTTAGCCACCTGTCTGGCCTTCTTGGCCGCCTTCCTTTTTTGTTTCGCTGCCGCTTTCTTTTGGCCAACGACCTCCCAGTTGTCGGTCTGGCGCGCGGCAGCAGCGGGTTGTATCCCGGGAACAGCAGGACGTTCAGCAGCTATAGGTGCGCGCTTGGCCTTCGACCTTTTCCTGCCCTTACGGCTGGCAGGAGCCGTTGATTCGGCTGCTGGAGCGACCGCAGGAGGCCTCGAGGACCTTGCTTTCGCCGCATACGTTGGCGGCGCAGGCATCGGGGGAGTGGGACGGGGAGGCTCTCTGGCCCTGTCTGCGGCCAGAGGAGGGCGCAGCAGACGGCCCTCCATGACTGAGAGCTTGGCGCGAAACTCGCCAAGCTCCTGTCGAACGAGGGCCACAAGGTCAGAATCGGCCTTGTTTACCCCCTGGTCGTGCCGCTTCTCAAAATCTTCTTGGCGTTTCTTAAGCTCGGATAACTCCTTCACCAAGCGAGCATTCTCCGATTGCAGCTTTTCAACCTCCTCGTTCGTTGTGCGGCTGAAGACGGCCTCTGCGATGTCCTTAATGGCCTCGATGGAGTTTTTAAGGGCCCTCTGGCACGTGCCCTTTAGGCCCTTCGACTTCCTCGAGACCAGTCGTATGGCCTCCAGTGCGTCGCTGAGCCGGGTTTTAAGGTATGCCACCGGCAGGTCTTCGGCATCCGGCTCCACCACCGGCTGCTTCCGACCGGCAGCGACTCGCCGGGCTGCCGCAGCAATGAGGATGTCCTCATCGGACGTACGCTCCTCATCAGCCTTCCGCAATGCAGCGGCAAGTTCGGCCTTGGCCCGACCCAGACCCACGTAACGACCGTGGGTGGGTGGACGACCGCGTCCACGTCGCACTGTCGGCACTTTCGCAGCCGATACCGCGTCCTCGCTGGAGCCGTCTGACTCCGACTCGTGCGCTGACCGCAACCGTTTGCGTGGAGCTTTCTCCGGAGTTGCTTCCGGAGTAATCTCCACAACGTCACTATCGTGCTCCGGTCGCACGATCTCCTCCTCCTCTTCGGAACGCGCAGTACTGGGCGTGCGCGACCTACTAACTCTAAGCGATGTTTTTAAAATTGACTTATTTGAAGATTCCATAATAAATCCCACGAGTACGGGAGAAATAAAAGTCGACCCGGGCAGAGATCCCGATACCCGGGCAAGCCTAATACTTCAGGGGGACGGCAGGTACCCTGAAGGGGCCGCACTAGTGACTGAACTACCCATCAGCCATGCATCTCCTCGCCGTGCGGCAGCAACTTGAGATTCGGGGTGGTTTTTATAGAGGGCCACTCCCTCGCAGTCCGGGCGGTGAAGCCAAGACCCTCGCTCCCGTCAGCAGCCGCGAGACGTGATCCACGACACTGCACAATACGGGGTTACGATATGCGCCAGACGGTGACAACGGGGACAAAAGTCAGAAAAAAGGGGGGGGACAACAAGAACAAAAACGGGGCAAAACAAACAAAAGGGGACAAAACAACAAACAAACAAATTTGGACGCAGAACCAAACCAAAAAGGGGGACAAATAGGGGGAAAGAATCGTCAGAACGACGAGAAGAGACCCCGTTGTCTGTTCAGCGGCAGGGTGAGTGCACGCCGAACCCGTCAAAGGGGCTCTCCCATGTCCACTCTAAAACAGAGCAGTACTGGGAGAGCCGGGCCCAAAATAGGGCCTCCGGCTTGGGGATGGGACTCGCGTCCATCCCCCCGCCTCCGGTGCCAAACGCGACAAATGGCACCGGTTGTCAGAATATTAGTTATTATTATACAATGCTTTTCATTGTTGCTGGTGCCCAGGGTGCACCACGGGGAGGTTTTCTGACACGCACCCCATATTTTAACCACCTGACACAATCTTAATATTTTACTAATTTAAAAATAATAACATAACAATAACTGATGTCGTAAATAATAAGGGGCAATAAAAAGGACCGACCGTTATTATTTACGACATTAATTATTAATATGTTTTTTTATATTAATTAGTAAAAAATTAAAATTGCCTCGGTTGGTTAACATATGACTATCTGAAACCATTTCACGAAAAAAACGGATTAATAATTTTTCAAAAAAAATAACTAATTAAATAAAAATATGGTCAGAGTTATTCTATATCACCAGTAGAATGCGTGGTTAAAAGGAATTACACGATTTCAAAATCAACCTGTATATTATGTGCTATGAATTTCGGTGTATAATTGTTTCATGTCGGTGGATTGTTTTATCATTTCGATGGATTCTTTAATCTTTTAAGTTTATTATTACTTCATTTCAGTGAAAATCTAGGCTACAATGTGAATTTTTTAAAATATTTGCATGC
Organism: Catocala nupta; assembly: GCA_963675205.1. Classification (NCBI taxonomy): domain Eukaryota; kingdom Metazoa; phylum Arthropoda; class Insecta; order Lepidoptera; family Erebidae; genus Catocala; species Catocala nupta. The sequence goes on from OY776098.1 coordinate 15,745,894, forward strand.
ATTTCCTAATGTGCGTCCAAAACTTTAATTGATAATTAAAACAAACTATAACGAGATACGATTAAATATATAATCCGATTTATTTATTTCACAATGCCAGGTGAATCCAAAGTTGAAACGTGATCTGCATTTCAACTTTTAATTTTTTATCATTCACATAATTTATTAGGAAGCCGAAGCCAGCGTTGACCAAAGAAGAGAGAATGGAAAAAAGAAGATTATACGAACAGAAAAGAAAACAAAGAATTAAAAGCGATCCTGTCTTACCTACGAGAAGAGTTCCTTAGAAAAGAAAGAGAGAGATATGCAAGAAGAAAGGCTGCGGGATTAATCATTCCGAGGAGTGCAATGAACCCTCACAGGCTCCGGAATCTACGTAAAAAAGCTTAGCCAGTGCGAAAACTTACTATAAGTGAAAAAGAAAAAAAAATAAACAACTAGACAAAGCTTAGTGGCACACTCAAACAATGATGTTTTAGAATCTTCAAATACACAGCCATATAATTACTCTGCTGAACCACCTGAAATAATTTCTGAGAAAGATTAACCTTTATATTATATAATTCGGCTTTTTCCAACGATAGTTTTCTGATTTCCGAAATGAGGTATAGAGTTGTTTGTGGCTGAACTGGCTGGTGATGGGCTTGATGTTTGCGCTATGTGACCTGACTGTTCCATGGTAGTTGCTTAAATGAAATTTCTTGTTGTCGATGGGAAGAGCTTCAGGGTTCTTGATTCTGTATGTTCGGGGTCACCACTTTGGAGGTTGAGGATAATGATGGGCATAGTGAAACGTAGACTCCAGATTTCAGAATGTATATATTTAAGTTTTGACACCTTAATTTATAGTACCTACACCAAATATTGTTATCCAATAAAAACTTATAAAATATTTACACAAAAATGTAATCAATAGCGAGTCTAACATTCGACAAATCAGAAATGAGTTTAGTTTATGCTAACTTCCGTGTGCGGGCGCTAACGTCGGAGCGAGCCGTTTCCCGCGCAAATGGCGCTTGTGATGTCGTGCATGTGCGGTCCAGGGCTGCATACGTACTGTGGCTACAAGACTGTGTCGTTAACCTTAAATACGCGTATCCAATAGCTTATAGTTTACCACCAATGCCATTTATTGTAGTAGTCCATTTTTGCATAGGAATATTTTGTTTCATGATGCAATCATACTTTACGGCCGAAATTGACGCACCGGTATCTATGAATAAATTAGCTAATACCGAATTATCATATGAAAAAATAAACTTATTTCTAGACTCGAAAAAACTGCTGAACGTTTTCCTCACCTGTGTTTTCGTTCGGTGCCTGGGATTCGTTGTTCCGAGTTATAACCTGTATCTGTCCGCTTCTTTGAAATTGTCTATTAATAGAATTATTATAAAACCTACCTCGAAATCCACGTGTTGGTGAACGACTTCGATACGCATGAGTCCAACCTCTTGCAGAATCCCAATGCTGGTAATGACCACCATCCTGGTTACCCCAGCTTGGGATTCGAATATGATTACCCTTGTAATTGCTGAAATTCTGGCTATTTGGTTTTTTTATTGTTAAAATGTCAAAGGAGCTAGCAGATGATGAAAGTTCTTCATCTACAGCAGCCTGAATAGCATCATTTAATGAATCAAAGTTTCTAGCCGCTATAATTGTACTTAATCTACGGTTTCGCAACCCATTAGCAAAACGTTTGATAGCAAGTTTTCCGTTTACTCGCTTTAGACCAGAGGTAGATCACTTTCAAAATTTAGCTGGTTCCGGTGGACACCCTGCAGCATTTCTACCATATACCCAAAACTCGACAAAAATGTGAAGATTAGATCTAACTATGGAAATTTGCGTTGCGGCTGAGTTCCAACCACGAAAGTTGGCCAATCCCGAGAACAAGTCCGAGAACTTGATTATTATTGTTATGCAGATGGGCAAAACCGTTTCAAGCACTCTAAAAGAAAACGATATTACATCCGCTGTTCGTGTTCGAAAACTGGACCTACAAAATAATACTCCACGTGCAGTAATTGTTAAGTTGAATAGTATAACGATTCGTGATGAAATCTTAACGTCCGTTATGAATTACAATAAAATGCATCCAGACAACAAACTGAATTCCCATCTTTTAGGATATGGCGGCACGAAGAAGTCAGTATTCGTATCTGAACATCTTTCGCCGCTTAATAAACAAATTCACGCAGCTACTTGAAAACCCGCCCGTGATAAGGGGTAAAAGTACGTGTGGGTCCGAGACGGCCGAATTTTGGTTCGTAAAGCTGATGGGACACAAGCCAAGCAAGTGCGCAGTCTCGAAGCTGTTGAGTTGCTCTAACAAACATCATTAAGTTACTATCATTATTAAACCAATAATACAATACCTTTGATCTCACTATAACATTCAATAAATATTACTAATCAAAATTTTAGAGGAATTAAAACCAAACTGGGAAACATTATACTTGCAGTTCAAAACATGCATCGTTGTATCAAAGTCAATCCGTTGCATTCGTATGACACATTGGAAAACCGATTCCGAAAACCTATGGCTAAGACTGATGATAGCCGAGGAAAAATCTATACAATACCTGAATATATGTACTGTATACCTGCCTACTCCTGCGCATCTACAAACACTAAACAAATTCCTCGACAAGGCTACTTCAATAATACGAAACAGGTAGTCAAACGTTCATAGCAGGTGATTTCAATCTGGGATTTATCAAATGGGAGTTGGACAGCACTACTTCGCAGTCAACGAGTACATCCGCAAGTAACTATAATAACTTGTAAGGCTACTCTCTAATAGACTTTCTTTCTCGCAATAACCTAGAACAATTAAATTATATAAGAAATCATCAAGGTAAATCCCTTGACTTAGTTCTGTCTAATTTTCATGGAGTATTTGTTAAAGAGTGTACAAACCCATTATCAACAGTAGACCCTTACCATCCGCCACTGTGTATCGATATTACTCATATTTCGCCAACGTTACTAAAATGTAAGCTCTCTGCAAAATTCAAATTTCGCAGTGCGAATTATCAAGTAATAAATGAGAAGTTTGGACAGTTCAATTGGCTTGATTTTTTGTCAAATATCGGGATGTCAATGCTATGGTTGAAGTACTATATAAAACAGTGAACGTCATCATCAGTGCAACTATACCTAAAACCAAGATAAAACAAAGTAAATATCCTATATGGTTCCCTAAATGTCTTATAAATATACTTAATGAAAAGAAGAAACTAAGAAGACGCTTCAAAAACTATAAAAACCTCCGTGACAATTACGAATATAAAATATTAAGCCAGAGTAACGTAATAATAAAGAATAGCTATAATGCCTACGTAAAGAACATGGTATAACACACAAACCTAAACTCATGGTCTTTTATTAAAACTAAAAAGTCAGTGTCTAAAGAAATACACTCAATTAAAACTTCAAAATTTCCTGATGAGTGGAAGCTAGCTCATGTTGTGCCTGTCTTCAAGAAGGGAGAGAGAGATCATGTAATGAACTATCGACCTATATCTATCTTGTCGGTATTCTCAAAAGCCTTTGAGTCACTCCTATGTCCTATTTTAACATCTTACCTTAAAACAGAGATAGTTCCGGAACAGCATGGTTTTTGCGCTCACAAATCTACAACAACCAACTTAGTTCTTTATGTGAATGACCTTGCCAAATTTTAGGACTCACGCAAGCAAGTCGACTGTATCTATACCGACTTCAGCAGCGCGTTCGAAAAGGTAGATCATAAAATATTGATGCAAAAACTTTCGAAGTTTGGCATATTTGGCGAACTTTTATTGTGGTTTAAATCCTATTTGATCAATAGAGAACAAAGAGTTGTCATTAAGGGTTACCAGTCTTCACTTTACTGCTCAACATCAGGGGTCCCACAAGGCTCTCATTTGGGTCCCATACTTTTTATTGTATTTGTAAATGACACCGTAAGTAGCATCAAACATAGTACCTGTAGCATTTTTGCAGATGATCTGAAATTATATAAGGCGATTGACTCGACCGCTGATATTGTCTTACTCCAAGTTGATCTAAACTCAGTGCATCAATGGTGTATTGAAAATCATATGACCCTTAATGCTGCTAAATGTTATCAGGTAACATTTACAAAAAAACATATTGCGCTTAATACGTCATACTTGCTTAATGAAAGCTCACTACAGAGTGAACTCAATCAGTGACTTAGGGGTTGCCCTTGATAGTAAGCTTACCTTTATACCACATATTGACACAATTGTTGCCAAGGCAGCTAAAACACTAGGGTTTTTAAAAAGGACCTGCTATGAATTCAAGCCTTAACAGTGCTCTATAATGCACTTTTTCGTAGTACCTTGGAATACGCATCGCCTGTGTGGAATCCCATATACAAAACACACGTGAATCGTATAGAACGTATCCAAAGAAGTTGTACACGCTATCTAGGATACAAATATAACGGTTGCTCTCTCGATGCTGATTACTCAGGAACGCTCGCTCATTATAATATGATACCTTTAGAAAACCGTAGACAAGTACACGATTTGACTTTACTTTACAAAATTGTCAACGGAACTATACAAATCCCAATGCTTCTCAAAAAAATAAATATTTCTGTACCACGTCACTGCCTATCCAGGAATGCCCGTGAGCTAAATGTGTTCGCCTCTAGCACATCCAGATCTAATCTCGGCCACTCAGCGCCTATGAACCGGTTGATGAGGACGTACAATGAGTACCAAACACGCTTCAATAGTATTGACATCTTCGCTAACTCTCTGTCACAATTTCGAAAAGTACTGTTCATCAGAAGCTAATTTCATTGGCCTTTTATTTTATTTTGTTATTTGATATTTTATTTTATTATTTCATGATCTGGAATTGATTTATTTTTGAGTAATTATTAATAATTAATGTTGTATCTAGTTTAATTATTATTTTCATTTTAAATGGTTATTAATTAATTTGATTTAATTTTAGATTTATGTGTAATTTTATTCAATTTAATATAATCTAATTTTTTTAAATTTAATTTATTATAATTGAATTTTATCTAGTTTAATCTTGTTTTATTAAATTTAGTTTAATTTAATTTTATATATATAATCGTAAGCGGTCAAGTATTCATTGAAGCGAACGGAAGCGCAAATACTACGAAGTTTGAAGCAGTTACAGTGGAAAAGTGTAGTATAGTGTTTCTTGTGTTTTAAATTTAATTGTGTGCTAGAATAAAACGCTTTAGTCGGTAACATTGTTTTACATTCTTATCCCTCGAACCCAGCACGTTACAATATCAAAATATATTTATGAAAAATGTTTTACATTACATTAAATTCGGTTCAATCATTAAATAGTGAATACTGCATTCATTAAACTCTATTATGGATTAAGATCCATATTAAAGATTTATATATTTATTTATTTATGGCACTCCAACGACTTATTTCGGGAAAGGTTGAACTTTTTGTTCCTACTTTATTAGTAATTTTTTTACTCGACTGTGTGGTGGTTCACTAAAGAAGAGATATATTATGATTGACCTGCATGATGTTAAATATTTCAGGTTCCTAATGCTAAATGACTTAATTAAATATATTTTTATAAATTGTACACGTCTTTCTGTCTCGTAAAGTGCATCAAAGTAATAAATAAATAAAATTAAAATCGCGGAGTTTTGATATTAAAATATTATTTATAAATATTTTCTATCGAATTTGCAGAAATATATTGTTACGCCCAGTGCTATCTCTCGACATTGTGTGGAAGACTCGACAATTCCGTCTAATAATTTATTACAGCGCCATCTATTGAATACTTACGGAATTACGTAGAATTCGTCGGTACGAGTATAGTAGAGAGAACGCTGGCACATTCTCGAATCTTTGTATTGTTACATACCGGGTATAACGTTTCTAGAAAACTCCGGAAACGCTTTAACCACGTATAAAAGGGGAATGCCAGCGCTCGCTGCGTCAGTGTACAATCGTAAGCGGTCAAGTATTCATCGAAGCGAATGGAAGCGAAAATACTACGGAGTTTAAAGCAGTTACAGTGTAGTATTGTGTTTGTTGTGTTTTAAATTTGATTGTGTGCTAGAATAAAACGTTTCATTCGGTAATATTGTTTTACATTCTTATCCCTCGAACCCAGCACGTAACACCATTGATGCCAGTTAATATAAGAGTAAGTCGTGGCTAACGGTATCAAAGGTCTTTTTTGGGTCTATAAACACCCCGAGTACTATTTATTTTTGGTCTAATTTGTTTTTATTTTGGTCACAAGATCTATTGCAGCCGACAGAGTATTAGATGTTTGTCTGAATCCATATTGACCTTCAAAGAGGAAGTCTAATGAATTTTTAGATCCAGATTTGTAAATTGGGGGTGATTTTTGCGACTTTAAGTATGTTGGGGAACCAACCTCCGTTTACGTTTACCACTTATTAATGCATTTTGTTAGGGTAGGTAAAATTAAGTTCCTACATGCCTTAATGACCTTAACACTGATGCCATTTATTCTGGTACTTGTGTTTGTCTTAAGACAGTCAATAATTTTTTTACCTCAAATACTGTAGTAGGTGTTATTTGTGCAAGTTTATGTGTATGAGTAGTTTTTTGTTACTTTTTGTATGACTGTAATGATATACTGTGGGTATTTGACTTGCCAATAGAATGCCAATGTTAGAGAAGTGGTCGTTAAAAGTTTCACATATATCTTTTATATCTGAGACAACTCCCAAAGGAGAATCTAAATTTGAAGGAGCACAGTTTTTTTTAACTTTATTTATAGTAAGACTATTTGTTAATTGCCACATTTTACAAAGGCCATACCTTCACATTCCTTAAATTATGTAATAGTAATGACTCTTGGTTCGCTAAATCAAATCAGAAACATTCTGCCTCTCCTTTTTATACCTTGCTTCTATATCTTCATCATTAGGATTATCCTTATAATGTTTTCATGATTCGTTTCTTCTGTTTATTTTGTTATATATATCTTTGGTGACGCAGACTGCTTTGGGGGGTTGTAAGGTTTTAGTTTTTATTGTTTTATTTCTATTAACAGCCATCTGTATTACTTTTTGTAGATCTGTGTAATCGTCAATATGCGCCAGGTCCAGGTCTTCCTTATAAACGCGAGTGTAGTTAATAGCTTTGCATTTTATGTTTTTGACAGGTTTGGGTTTATATATCTTTACTTCTAGAAAAATCTGTTTATGATCAGATATGGCTGACTCAATGATGGCAAGGTGAAAGCTATTCTCCTTGAGACTGGTTACAACATGGTCTAATATAGTTTTTGTTGTTGACATCCCTCGCGTACAATGTTTTGTATTTATTTTATTCAATATATTATATCCATTTTCTAAAAATGTTTTTAGCACTTGTGTTATTGTCTTTATTCAGGAGATTAAAATTAAAATCGCCGAAGAGAATAGTTATTTTCCATTGTTGTAGTTCATTTGCCAATGTCTCAAGAAAATGTGTTGTGTTTGTTCTTTCTAATAATAATAATAATAAATTTATGTACACAAAAATTATTGTAGAGTTTTTACAATAGTAGGTTACATCGATGGATCGATACATTCGATCTTTCTGGCGTATAAATGGCACCAATGTCCAACATAATCTTTTTTAGGCGCACCCATGAGTAGTGTTAGCAATCATAGGTAGAATATAATTATTATATAGAAATATTTAGTTAAATGTAGCGATGTAGAAGCATTATTTGAATATGTTTAATTGTATCCGTTATTTTCTGTTGGCAACACTGATTTCTCTCGACTGCCCCACTATGCTTGATAGTATAAAACTAACGCGCGGAACTATACCGGGCAGTCGTGCGTTGTGTGGCGATCGGATAAGTTTGTGAAGTAAAAGTATATTAAGTGGCGGATATTGCATTGAATTAAATCAGGTATGCATATTGTGTAACTATGTAAACTATTAATATAAAATATAATTATGTTACAATAATATTAAAGGAAATAATTACTTGAGAACTGATTCTGGAGTTTCCTTACAATTCAGAAGTGGGATAGACGGGTCATTTTATTTCAAAAGGCACTCGTTTATCCCAGCCCACGTGCAAATTTAACTTTTATGAACAAATAAAAGAAAATATATACATTTCGTTCAGAATTGGTTCTCAACATTTGACTTGTCACGCATTGTATGGGGTATTGCGATATAGTCGATTTCAATACAACAAAATCAAAAGGTATACAAACGGTTCATTGACATGACCATAGACATTTTAGTGATGTCCAAGTGTGGCATCAATTGTAAAACAATTAATTACTTATTTGAATTTAAAAAAGTTGATATCCGCTTTTGACCAAACAGAATATAGTAGATCGATGCATAGAGTAAAAAAAAAAATACAAGGTAGGTACATAATTTTACATTGTTAAAGAATAACCTAAGGGATAGGATTAGTAATTATTACTGACAGATTAATTTAAATTCCTCCAAATTATAGATATTTTGGCATCTGACAAATAACCTCACTTTTCGTCTAAGATTTTTTAAATCAAACAATTATTTATTAATCAAACGCCAAATGCTTTAAGAAATATTAAGGTATCGTGTGAAAACGTTGAAAATATGGATAATTGTTACTTATTCCATGTAGTGAGTAATTGTGATAAATTTAACAGATTTAACATCAATTTGGTTTGTTTATATTTCCGTCCTGATGGGTTAAAGTCAACTACGACACTCGTGTTGGTTTGTTTTTTCGTCTCGATTATGAGACTTACAGATAAGTGTGTTGGATGCTAGGTGGACTCGTTGTGTCGGCGTCGTAGTTTGGCTTGGCCAAGGCACTCCCTGGTAGCTAACTACTGGCAAGCGACGTATTTACTTGATAATGTACTGTGTACTTATGGATATGTAGCATTATTGCGGTTGATGAGGTTGAATTTGGCTGGCGCACTCCTCGGTATTTCTCCTCTCGGCACTGTTTATATCCAGCCAGAGCTACTCTCTGGGGATGTGTTATCAGGTGCAGTCTGCTATAAGTCCATCAATAATGGTATTAGGAAGAGGAGTGACTTGTTAATGCTTTTGCCCATATTGGTGCGCTATGTTTATATGCACTATACTGACATACAGATTGAAGGTATCATTATTAATATATTATTACTTTTATTTTCAATCGATACCTACAATATTAAAACACAATGAAACTATATACTATCTTAAAGATTAAAGCTTTCATGGATGAGCTGAATTCATGGTCAAAGTCAATATCATTTATTCATTTAGTTCACAAAGATAAGATAAGATAAAACTTTATTCATAGATAAAGTTAGCCTAGGGTTACAATGTTGTTCTGTTTTAATAAATGTTCTAAATATGTGTGTACAGCATGTTTAAAACAGATACAATATAGTACAGTTAAACATATTTACACTATTAATCATATTTGACTATATTAACTTAGAACATTAGCAAATTAATGTATAAATAAGAAGAAAAATATTCTGTTTAACTTCAACATATAAAATTGGCGGTAATCCGATAAAAATTCTTTAGCTCCCGTGCTAGTCAAATTGTGTTACGGCGAGGTAAGGATTCTCACTCTAGAAATACCAACTGTAAGTTAATTGAGTAAGGACAGTTTTGTAATATTGATTGTAATATTTAAGCGAACAAAACGTGCACGATATCTACTAATGAGTTTGGTGTAAACAGGTTGTATATCTACAAATAACAGATAATTTTGAAGAACGATTGTTAAGCATAGTTATACTATTTTAAAATAATGTAATTGATAAAATATAAAGTTTATGTCAATGCAGACATGATTTGGTATTTATATGAATTTTGTTTATGGTAATATATAATGTATTATATAAAAAATAAGCATTATATAAATAAACTATAATAAATTTGAATAGCTTTAATAGTTTTAATAATTTTATAGCTTAAAAATTAGTAAAGGTCAATAAAATTACTGAGGCTACATTTAGGTTAGTTGCTAGGTTCAGGCAAAGGGTTGGCCCTATGAGAAGAAACCTGCAAGACACGATATTTGAGCGCCTCACTTAACTTTATCATCTAAAGTTTTTAAATTTATATTTACGTTGGGACTCTTTACATTTGGCAGTGTAAAGTTTAGTAGTAAATTATTCGTCGTAAACCAGTCTAGGACTTGCGCGAGTAAATCGTTAACAGCACATAAATTCGGTGCTTTTCAGTCTACTTTAAAAATAAGGGATTTGTCATCCACGAATAAAACAATTTCACACAAATCCTGAAACCATATTGATTTGTATGAAATAAATCATTTACACTAAAGTGGTTCTTTAATTGCTGTAATATAATCTTCCCAAATACTTTACTGATTGAAATTGGCTTAAAATTATTGGGATTGCTTTGGTATCCAATTTTAAATTAAGGTAGTATTTTACTACATTTAATTAAGTTAAGAAAAATGCCCATATTCATTAAAATGCCCCGTTGATTATAGCAGCTAGGTGTGGCGCTATATTGACAATAATATTTTCAACAAATTTTACAGAGATAGGAACCCCTGAATTGAGCAGATATTTTTAATTAAGTTACTTAAATACGTTTATTATATAATATGGATGTACACGTTCAAAACTGAATAGTATCTTACTCTTCCACGTTGTCGATAACCAAGTATTCTGCTCGAGCTGGGCAAGACCTTAGGGTAGTAGTTGTATTTAAAGTTATTTTTGCGAAGTAGTTATTAAAGGTGTCGGCTATTTCCAAATTATTTGAAATTATGTTATTATTTTTCACAATACAAATTATTAATTATATACTTACATAATATAAACACAATTCTATAAAACTAACTTATACCTAAAATATTATAAAACAGAAATAAAAAAGAAGAAAACTAAAACCCTCTAATAGGCGTCATAGAATTCCTATTGTTATTATTTGTATTAGGTTCAAAGGTATTATCTCGCACCTTGCTGCGTCCTGTTTCATTGTTATTAATATTCCATGTAGTTTTGATTTTATTACTAGAATTTCGTATTTTAGTTTTTAGATAAAGGGACTTGGCAGTGGCACAAATCATTTTAAATAATTTTTAACATATTGAATAAAATTAGGATCAAAATTGAATATTTTTCATATCATATAATTCATATAATTTAGATCACAAAACATAATCTTATTATTCTTATTAAAGGTCTTACATTTAATAATATTTTTATATTCTAAAGTAATTATGTTAAGTAAACACTCATATACTTCGTCTGAGAAAGGATATCCTTCCATATTGAGAACCTTGACAGTTACTTTATTATTAAATTTCTTTAAACTATTAGAGGTCATTGGTCCACATGTGATCTTATTCTCTTTAAGCATTGTATTTACAGAAGAATCTACCCTTTGACCACAATGGTCAGATGTCGGTTCACTTAATATGGCCCGGCCGTATTTAGAAATTGAGTCACAAAATACATTATCTAAGCAGATAGGAGAATGTGAAATAATCCTGGTTGGTTCCAATAATAGATACTTTAATTAAATGACTCTAATGAACTAATTAGTTTCACAGAAAGAGCTGACTGCTCAAGAAAATTAATATTAAAATCACCACATACTACTATATTCCTATTACTTAAACTCAAACGATTTAAAATATCCTGTACTACTGTTTCGAATACACTAAAGTCACTCTGCGGTGGACAGTACACACAAACTATGGTATGTTGCTCTTGTTCCACACAGGATAATTCATCAGTTCGATGGAAAGATTTACTATATCTTTAAGTTCTTTACGTTTTACATCATTACATAAATATATTAGAGAGCCACCATATATAGAATTCTCCTAAAAATGCACTTACAATTGAATAATACTCATTATAAATTTTAATTGAATACTTTTTAACCAATGTTCAGTTATGCAACATACTTGAATATTATGTTTAAAAATAAATCTAATTCTAACTCCTTACCGGATAGACCCTGAATATTTTAATAAATTAGTTTAATACTGTGTATGCCTGTCCTTTGTCTCGTTTAACAGTTTAAACTTCTAGATGTATTACTAAGATTTGTAGTAATAATACTACCTACTATATTCTATAACCTTCACTACTCTACTGGTAACTGGGTCCCTGCATAATATATTAAATGCTAATAGTTTAGCAAGTTGCTTTTTATAAAAATAAGGTAGAAACAATGTATCTTTAGTCAATAAAAATCTACTAATAAACTTGTTAGTGTCGAAGAATGAAATAAAATTGTTATAACATATACAACTGCATTTAAAGAAGTAAATTAAGTTTTTCAATATTCCTATTTCTGTTCTTTTGTTAATACATAGGACTATGGTAATGCACACAGAATAAAGTTACACCCTACCTTATAATGTAATGATTATACTTCTGCAAATAAATAGATTGCATCTTTTTTAGTGACAGATAGGCTGTCACCATAAAAAAATGACTGTTGACTGAGCGTTTAATGTAGTCGTTTTTAACTTCTACTGAAACCTACAGGTGTGGGTTACAGAGATGTATTCATGTTTTCAGACCAAATAGGTGTTTGGTCTCAGGGCATGAATGTGTTCTTGTTATTGTTATCAACCAAATAAGACACAGGCATAACTTCATGAACAGGGGAGGAGATGGTATCACTGTTGACTGACTCCAAATCACAAACAGCTGACAGGTTTCAGCGGTAATATTAAAGTTAACCTATTGAGTCTCAGTGACATACTGGTGGCATGACTCGATATTTTTTATTACGTCTGGTATACCTGACAGATTAACTATGATAAATATTTAATTAATGAATTTAAACTGCCGATCATTCCTTAATTTTCAGACTAATGGATGAGTCTGATGATAAGTAACCGCGATAATAAAAGCGTAAAAGGGTACTTCAAAACAAATACAGAGTGAGGGAGTGGAAGGGAGCCGGCGAGAGAGGCAAATCCACAAACACTCTTTTAATCGTAAGTCACAAAGTCCGAGGAGGGAGGTGTTGCGACAACGTGGATAACACGGGGAGTCGTAACATCAAAACTCGGCATAATAATAAAAGTCCGAGGAGGGAGGTGTTGCGACAACGTGGATAACACGGGGAGTCGTAACATCAAAACTCGGCATAATAATAAAAGTCCAAGGAGGGAGGTGTTGCGACAACGTGGATAACACGGGGAGTCGTAACATCAAAACTCGGCACAATCGTAAAAGTCCGAGGAGGGAGGTGTCGCGACAACGTGGATAACACGGGAAGTCGCGACATCAAAACTCGGCACCGTTAAATAAACTAAGTAAATTAATTAATAACCGCGTCTCGACAGTTTTAGATGTATTAAGTAATGTTAAAGGCGCATCGACCTCGCTATGAGAATATTGTATCAATAGATAAACTAAAACCATGTTTGGTATACGATGGAAATCATGATTCTAGTTAAGTAAATTCAGAGAAAGAATGTGAAGATATTTCTAAAATAATGAATTGATAACATAATAGTTGTAACAGTGATTCTCACTGGTTGTTTTCAATAATTATATAATATTTCAGTGATTTAAAATAAATGTATGAATGCCATACATATTATGTAAAACAATTATAATAGCATTTTCTGCATGGCACCCAAAATATACAATAAAGTACCAAATAAATTTAATGACCTTAATGTTAACGTATTTAAACGTAATTTAAGAAATTTAGTTTTAATAATCGTCTATCATGATCTAATTTAATTTGGCATGTTCTTAATTATTGACTTATCTATTACTATTTTATTATTGGAAATGAATTATTAATTAATTTTTATATTTATTGTACGGATTTGAACTAACCTATTTATAATATATCTCACTTCATTGTTAAGAGACGCTTAATTGACATGTTAATTATAATATTAGATTCAGCATAATTTTAAAATTCTTATGAAGCATATACATTTGCATGTCTGACAAGACAGAGCATGTTGAGACAAAAAATACCTATCTGTAACACCTGATCGTACACATGTTGAGTCTTTCTCAAGATCTCGAGATCTTTAATAATAAGTTATAAATGTGTACATTCACATTGATAAAAATAAGCATTGTCTCTATGTAACAGGATATACATAATAATTTCTTAAGAAGTACATAAATAAAATACATTAAATTATACTTATTACGAATATAAACGACGGTACTTCCAGCGATTCATGGCCACAATTTTGTGCACGAATCGCTTGACCTGTTGTTGTTAAACATAATCTAAAGCGAAGGGTCTCGCTTTAACATCAGGATGGCCGAGCTGTTAGCAATCATAGGTAGAATATAATTATTATATAGAAATATTTAGTTAAATGTCGCGATGTAGAAGCATTATTTGAATATGTTTAATTGTATCCGTTATTTTCTGTTGGCAACACTGATTTTTCTGGACTGCCCCACTATGCTTGATAGTATAAAACTAACGCGCGGAACTATAACGGGCAGTCGTGCGTTGTGTGGCGATCGGATAAGTTTGTGAAGTAAAAGTATATTAAGTGGCGGATATTGCATTGAATTAAATCAGGTATGCATATTGTGTAACTATGTAAACTATTAATATAAAATATAATTATGTTACAATAATATTAAAGGAAATAAATACTTGAGAACTGATTCTGGAGTTTCCTTACAGTACTGGTCATCGTTTTTACATGTAATACTTATAAATTCATGCTTCAAGGTTTTATGGACAAAGATGGACATTCCTCCTCCTCTGGTATGGGTTCTGCAGTTATAGTAGTGTTCATAGTCAGAAAGTCGTAGACTTTTGGCTTCGTTTTCGGATTTAATCCAAGTCTCAATTAATATAACTACATGGATATTCTTTATACATAGTTGCCATTATACATTTAAGTTCGTCCATTTTGCCTGGTTTTATTAAACTACGAATGTTCGCATATATAAATCTCAGTGACGGTCGATCTTCTCCTATATTGTCATATTTGTTCGTAGTTTCATATGTTATTTTGTCCTGTTCTGTATTAAATTGGGTAAGTGTTTTGCTTGTTGTTTTAGAATTTTAGGAGTGTTGTTCACGTATTTAATAATAAGATCTTTCTCACCATTTAGGATACGTTTTTGCAGCTCTTGTACTAGATTTTCATATATTTTTGCTGATATTGAGTCTGATCTTGATATATTTTAGGTTTCTTAATGGTTGATTTATTACGCAGAATTTTCTTGGCAGTTTCTTGAGGTGCTAGATAAACCTTAATAGGGCGATTTTTCTCTGGTTTATAAAGTTTATAAACGATTGATCTTAAAATTCTTTAAGAACTGTATTTAGTAATTTGTTAACCTCGCTGTTGTCGAACGCATTCCGTTCTTCCTTATTGTTTCCTCAATCTCATAATGGGTATACCTGATAGCTTCAGGTATATCCATTATGATAATGTTTCTGCTCCTTACTTCTCTTTCGTGGATTTCGGAAACGACATCTTCACAAGTTGGGTTTACGGCTGCTTGTCGTACGCAAGGATAAGATTTAGATTTTGAACATCAGTTGCAAGTTCGATAATTTTAGTGTTTGTAGCAGTATCAGCATGTTTAAGTTGCTGTGGTTTGTGCCGAAAGAAGAGCATTCGTTGTAATTTGCAGATTTTTTATTTCGTCTCTAATAAGTGACACATCATCTGATATTTTGCTCATGATTGTTGTTTGTTTTTGAACAAAACCATTCAAGGTGGTAATTAATTCCTTGCGAAAATTAGCAAATTCACTTTTTAAATAATCTTGATCCGACTCAGGCTGCTTCCTTTTCCGAAAGGTGACATGAGTTAGTGCGGTCTCATCCATATTTAATTTTGAGATCTCGGAATGAGAAGATCCGCGTGGTGTTGATTCAGTTAGGGATCGTAAAAGACTCATTCTAAGTTTTATAGTTTATTAATTAATTACATGTATGTTTATTTAGTAGTCATGTAAACCTTCCTTAACTATTTTGACAACTTTCATTCGACAACTGGTCTCATATCCCTTGTCGCTGTATACAGAGCCAAATGAACTATAGGAGCCCGTCTCTTTCACACCACGAGTATAAAGAGGGCAGAGGCACCTCTTGCCTGCGTCTGTGCTAGCTGCTCAGTACAAGAGAGCACCAAAAGCTAGTTTATACACGTTCACTTAAGATCTGATATTGTCTGCTGAATAATGTATATATTTTAATTTAAAACAACTACACATGTACTCTCTGCGCACTCAGAACGGATATCTTTCGACTATCGATATTTTTCGACGCATCCTCTAATACAGAGTCATAGTATTCAATACCATCAATCAATTGTTTTGTAATTGATTCTGTGTCGTTAATTACTATAATAAGGTAATAAGCTAAGAGCAATTTTAATCGAATTACGACATTATGGCAGAGTTTATTAGCTTACTTTTACGTAAATTACTAATTTCTGAATATAATTTATCAATATTTATGCAATACTTATCAATTAATTCTATTTCTGATTCACTTTTAAATTGCCTTATTCTACCAATGTCATCTAAATAATTAGTATATTGCTGGTACACAATGTTAGCTTCACTCTACTTTTTGTCACAATATATACTTTTTTTCCTCCTACTAAGACCTATTTTAATTAAGTAACATCTAATTTTCAACAATTCATCACAAGGTTGAATTTCAAAAATTTTTTTTATCATATCCGTCAACTTTTTCATTTACCTTTTTTTTATATATTTTTCAGCTTTTATGTGTTCTTTGCTATATTAACTATTCCAACATTTATCGACATCAACGTATCATTCAAGACTGAGGAGAAAATTAAGATTGAATTTTAGTTGCCAGCGATATGATACGCCGACACGGTGAACGGCGTGTATATGACAAGGCTGGCCACTAAGATGATAAGTCTATCCACTGAAATGATATGTCTATCCACCGCTTAGTAATCCAATCCAATTAAAATGCTTGGTATTATAAAGAATAAAAAGAAAAACAATTTTATGTATGATTTCCTTTATTTAAATTAAATAAAAAAAGAAAACAGAAATCTCTTAGAGGTCTACTTAGCTTATTTATGTCAGCTAGGGTGAACAATATTATTCTAAGGCTGTATGTTTAAATCAATTTTATAATTTTAATTGACATAATATTTGTAATTATTACACTTAAAATTGCAATATTATAAATTATTATACATTTTTTCGTTCCTTTTAACACATAAAAAAAGGAATGTCTGTCTATAGCATTCGTTGCAGCGTTCAAAGAAAAATTTGTATGGTAATATGCGCGGGCACAGATTCGGTTATTTTTTTGTGCAACCCGACGTGCATATGTGTTGTCATTTGGCTTCGTGATAGGATAAGTCCAGCTGCCTTTCGTCTAGCTAAACGTTCTCTGTTTTTTATGGACTCGTCCTGTTCGCCACAGGCTCTGCAGATCGAATTGTGTGGCAATCTCAATCGGCACAGGAAGAGATCCCTAAGGACCATCCACTCTAATCTGTGTTTAAAAACTGTTACTCAATGTAATTTACTACTAGCTAATATACTGAATGGAAACATATGTTTTACTTGTGGCCTGTGATATTAAGCTACATATGCGCTGAAGTCACTTAATAGGGGAAATTTGTGTGAGTTGCTAAGATTGAGCATGTTGTCTTTTACCGGGCATGAGCGAACTACGAACGGCCGCAAATACAAGCATAAATTTGTTTTACGGGTGTAACAAACCAGACCACTTATAAAAAAACATGTTGCAGGTAATAATGTGGTGCTTAAGGCTCGGTGCGATATCTTCACTGCTGTCAGAGCCGCTGGTGTCTGGTCTAACGACGGCGTCTGCGTTCCATGTATGCTCTTCCCAACTAAAGGATATGTTCGGCATGAAAATACCCAAGTCACCTGGAACTAACTTTAAGGTCATATATGTAAGTCAAGATTATCGCTTATTTCATAGACTATTCACTAAGTAACTAATATAGCCAATTAAAATTTAAAAGGATGTTGCTAATCAGTGTATATGATTAGGATCTGGTTAGGAAAATAAATATATCATACAACAGAAAAATTAAAAGGTGTCACTTCATATAATCCATGACTGTTCGTTAAACTTAGTATAGTGAAAACCTCTCAGGGGTGATTATACTTATTATTATGAACAACTTTTGTTCTGGGACATTGCCGAAATTGCGAGCGAAAATAATATAGAATCAACCCTGAGAGGTTTTCACTATACTAAGAAACACCCAGTATATAAATTCATGCTGATTCACGAGCTTTGGATAAGATAAATATAAAAAGGTTTGATAATTGAGTTCTAAGGAATTCCAATTTCGACCGCATCTTTTCTAAATAATACTCTTTCTCAAACGGATAATTCTATGTGTCCATAGTTTCTTTTTCTTTCCAACGCGGCAACTTAGCGTGTTCTTACACTTGAGAGGTCATGCTCACTTCGTCATTGTTCAAATTATGTTGTTAGTTCGAAGACATTAAAGTTATACCGCCATCTTCGTTTGGGTTTTATAATAAACTCATTATCAGCTTAAATCAAAGCACTGCTGGGTATAAGCCTATTCTCCATTGCGTCTATCGTCATAATCCTGTGCAGTCGCTTTCAGTGAGTTCTCATCAGGTTGTAGGTATCGTCGGGCCATCGGGTGGTCTGCTAGTGAGAAGAGTTGATCGAGGCAGTGGAATTTATCAGTAACTAAATATGTATGATTATAATTGTTTTAGAATGTCAAGGAGACGATAGAAAACCTCTCGCAGACGAATGTGACCGCCGTCATCATATCAATTGTTACCTGTGTCGTGCTCATCCTCAACAATGAACTATTAAAAGCAAGTACATTACATTCTCTGCTGCTACAGACTTTAACTCACGCCTGTATATCCTAAGGATACACAAAATAATAGATATAGGTATAACGTCTTTTTTCCTTTGAAAGAGACAACTACCGTTTTAGAATAATTCTTGTGTAGCGAGAGACTTTACAAGCATTCAAACAATGGGACACAAAGAACACTCAGGCTCGGAACAAACACTTGTGGATCACGCAAATGTTTTGTCCCGTGTGGGAGTCAAACCCACAACATTCGGCATAGTGGTAGCGGCGAGGCGACTAATTAAACTACGAAAATAAAAAACAATACGAAAATAAAAATTATTATTGCCACAACTATCTTTTAAAGCCCGAATCACTTGTGAACTCTACGCTATTACTGAGTTTGCACGGTTTGTTTTTTTATCAAAAGTCTCAATAACTCTTTGTCTGATCGAATCCAATCCAAGATAAACGAGAGACATTAGCAGTCATTATAGAAATTGTATAATTTTCAGCCTGTGATAAGTAAACGATCCCGTATACCGTTACCAGCTGAGCTCATAACAGTGGTGGTGGGTACACTGGTGTCAAAGTACATGAAGCTCCTGGAGATGTACCAGATCAGCATCGTCGGATTCATTCCTACCGGGTAAGTTTAGTAGCATACTCAGGATTCTCACAACACACGCACAATCAGACAAGCCCGAAATATGTTTTTTATTCTTCAATTCCAATTCCATCCATGTGGCTTGTATGTCATTAATGTGCTAAATGTGTTGGCTAAAGCACACCGGCATACTAGTGCTAGATTGAATATAATATTTTAAATTGTTTGATAAGGTGTAACAATTCTAGAACGAAAATTTTAGTAACAAAAGCTTAGCTTTTAGAATTGTATGACTCCAATACCACTAGGCTAGTTTAGAGATTATTGCAGCAACTAAATAAGACGTGTACTATCGCCGAGGAATCATAGTTGGCTATCCTATCTGCTTTCTCGTCATTTCTTCCTCCAGTCTCACAGAAATGCCTTGGCATCATTATAACTTTTCTGCCGCACAGTCGCAAAGACTTATGAAGCTGTTTATCCTCAGCAGCTTTTTCAACATTTTTATCGTTTATACTAGACTCTCTCCAAATTCCATCGCGAACTGGTTATTCAACAATATTACATTATTTATAATCGGACTAGTATTATCTAAGAATGGTGCGTTCAGTTGTACCAACTCTTAAATTTTTACCTATAAGATTTGATGATCAATATTAAGCTACCTTATTATGAAGCAAGAGTAGACTAGTACAACCAGAATGCAACTTTGTAATATACAGGGTTACAGGTCAAGTCGACCTATTCCCGTTAGGTGCGTGTAGTTTACATCATTACTGACTGATTTGACTATGAAAAACCCTATCCTAAATCTAACCGTTGTCGAGATATTTGAATTTAATGGTTTTTTATAAAAAATGCCCGATTTTCATCTATCAGCTTAGATATTTTGCAATGCGTAAGTCTTATTATTACTATTTTTTATTTTTACTTGTAAAATAAGATGCTTTATAAACTGAGTAACTTAAATATCTCGACAGCGGTTAGATTTAGTATAGAGTATTTCATAGTCAAATCAGTCAGTAATGATGTAAATTACACGCACCTAACGGGAATAGGTCGACTTAATCTGTAACCCTGTGTATACTATATATAATATACTATCAATATCAACGTAGGCTATAATATTCTGCGAGTAATAGTAAATCATAATATCCATTTTTTTATAATATGCATTATGGATAGGCTGTAAACGAATTGAATGCATGTGGATGAAGTGTGGTGCACTGTAATAGGTTTAACGACCTGTTTGATTCATCCAAATAGTTCATATTAATTTAACTAAGAAAATTATTTATCACTTTACAACGACTTAAAAATAGCATCTCTCGGTGTTTTAACAGTATTCTGCTTAATGGTTCTACCTCCTGTGGTGTGGTGCTGGATTCAATCTATTAATTTTGATGTTACAGCTTGCCCAAGCCGGCAGTACCACCATTTGACCTATTCAGAAATATCATAATGGAATCGATAGCGCTTACCATGGTGAATTACACGGTCTCGATGTCTATGGGACTCACGTTCGCTATCAAGGACAAGTACGAAATAGACGCCAACCAGGAACTTCTCGCTATGGTACATTCTATTTAATCTGTCAAGTTTTGGAATACCAGATATAATTAAAAGCCTATTGTGTCTGGAAGCCGGTGTGCCACTGTGATTCAATGAGCTAACAACTTAAACTTTAATAAATTTGTTACAGTATTTAATGATTAAATCAACTATTACTTCTGTTAAAATAACCTACTGGTAAAATTACTAGATTTCTTCTTTCACGTATGGATGACGTCAATTCTTTTTTTTTTGGGATTTCTATAATTATGTAATTAATTTCGGATCTAATAACGTAAAGAGATTCTAAGTAGCCCTTAACATTGTATTGATATGTCTGCACAGGAACTAAATATAGAGCTGTGGTGATATAATCCTATTTAGTTGTGCAGTCATAACAATTTTATTAGCTTATATTTGGTGCCAATGTTTCTCAAATATTTTATTATACAGATTTTATTTTATGATACAGAGACACCTTTTTTCAAGATTCGCGGTCGCAATTGCGTCAATTCTTATACTAATTGTCTGTCCCAGGGAGCAAGCAACATATTCGGGTCTTTCTTCTCATGTGCTCCGATATGTGCCGGTCTCTCACGCTCCTTCATTCAGTACACAGTAAGTTTATATATAGGTAACTTATAAAACTTAACAATAATCGCATATAATAAAAAAAAATTATATACAGGGTGATTTTAAAATCGTGTAATTCCTTTTAACCACGCATTCTACTGGTGATATAGAATAACCCTGACCATATTTTTATTTAATTAGATTTATTTTTTTTGAAATATTATTATTCCATTTTTTTCGTGAAATGGTGTCAGATAGTCATATGTTAACCAGCCGAGGCAATTTTAATTTTTTACTAATTAAAATAAAAAATCATATTAATAATGAATGTCGTAAATAATAACGGGCGGTCCTTTTTATTGCCCCTTATTATTTACGACATCAGTTATTGTTATGTTATTATTTTTAAATTAAAAAAATATTAAAATTGTGTCAGGTGGTTAAAATATGACTATATGAAATCATTTCATGAAAAAAATCTGTACTCTAATTTTGCCGAAACCATTATTCTAATTAAGAAAAAATATGGTCAGGGTTATTCTATATCACCAGTAGAATGCGTGGTTAAAAGGAATTACACGATTTCAAAATCACCCTGTATATGCTGCTGCCTTACAAGACAATGGCCTTTTTAAACAATAATCTTTTAGTTGTTTTTATACACTCTTTTCGCAATAAGTATGTTATGTTCATATAATTTGGCAGTGAATATTTGTAATTTAGGCTGGCGGCAAGACACTAATGACGGCGCTAATAAGCGCGGTGTTGATTCTGCTGGTGCTGCTGTGGATCGGACCATTCTTCGAGTTACTGCCTCGCTGTGTACTGGCCTCGGTCGTGGTCGTTTCACTCAAAGGCCTGTTCGTGCAGGTCAAAGATCTTAGAAGGTAATCGTCATCACTACGATCTTCGGAAAAGAAAGAGAAAAATAATATGATAGATCAAATTTTCTGCTCCAATCTTGATTTTGTCTTGAGAAGGCATTCTAGGACTCTATAGGGAGGATCAGGGCTTTCAAAGGATTTGTATTTGCCCTTGTTTAAATTTGCTTTTTCGCTACCTTTACAAGCTTCAATAGCCTACGGTTACCACTTATCACAAGGCCAGTCGTATGCTTATTTACCACCTTTGCAATAAAATAAAAAGCAAAGTAATAAACAAAAATTTTAACAATAACGAAAACCGACTTCAGTTTTGAATATTCTAAAACAAAAAATGCACTAAAAAGTTAAAAAGTATTTGCGTATTCTTGTGAATAATTAAATTATATAAATGTATATGACATGTGAATTGTGATACATGTGATTGTAGCAATCACGGCAGATTTGCTGTCATTTATTAAAGAATTACGATGTATAAAACCGAAGACCTTTATCAGAATATCACCAAATTAGAATGGGGCTACCTCGAAATACTACGAGGAGCTTCCAAACCATCCTACAAAGTTGTTTATTTTGTTGTTGCCAAAAATTAGAACAACATTTATATAGCCGAAGTCAAGCAAATACGCATTATTAAGGTTTATTCGAAAACGAATGGTCAGATCTTGGTCAAAATTAAGGGGACCAAATGGAAAGCACCAGCTTTCAAATAAAAAAGGAATCATCAAAAACGGTTCACCTAGAAAAAAGTTATAAGGTAACTAACACATAAAAACATATACTCGAATTGAGAACCTCCTCCTTATTTTGAAGTCGGTTAAAAATAATAACAGCTTCTAAAATACTACTACTACTATTTAAAAAGTTGGTGATGTTGCACATCCCTGTGCCTCGGAGAGCAGATATAGCCGTTAGTCCTGCGCCTGATCTCTCTTCGGTCGTGTCAGATTCCCGGAAACATCTATCCCTTAGGAATTTAATTATGAGAGTAAAGAAGACACAGAGCATTTGTGTTTGCGCACACACTTGTGCTCTACAATATTACCTTTGGCCAGTCTCTGTTAATATTGGCCGTCGTGGCCGAAATTCGGTCTGGAGGACATTTTATTATTTATTGGTGAAGCCTTTGTGCGACGGTTAACCTTAGGCATCAGTCGGGCCATTAGTAGTAGTATAGGGTAGTTCATTTGCTATTTAGGACAATAACAAATAATAACCAAACCACAATTACGAGTTGATCACATGTATTCATATATCAGGTTCTGGAAGCAAAGTGCACAGGACGCGATCGTGTGGCTCATTTCATTCCTGGTCACCTTGATTATAAGCGTTGATATTGGGTAAGTACAATTAATTGCACTAGAAAATGTACATGGAAGACTGCCACATTGATCCTAAAGGAAGTATAAGGTAAAGTATGGTTCCTTATTAATAATAATCAGCGTCTTATTAAATAATAAATGTTCTCTATCTGATATAACATGTAAATGTTAACAGTTGGTAGAGCGACGATACGGTTTGTCACGGTCACAAGTTCAAGTCCTATAGTCAATATGGATTGTCTTTTTCCTCTGTTATAATTTACATTTTAACTTAGCATGGAAAACATCAAAAATAAATCGTAATATATACATATGTACATACATAGGGTTTCTCAAGACCCTTAACGAATTTGAAAGCCTGTGTACTATAATCGGTGGGATGTTTTTTTTTTAATGACTACTCCCGCTCTAGGAATAATACCAGTGTCGCAGGGGACTTTACAAACTTTCAAACATCGGACAAAGAACACCAAGTCTCGGAACAACCATTTGTGGATCATACAAATGTTTGTCCCGTGTGGGATTCGAACCCACAACACTCGGCGCAGTGCCAAGCGACCACTTACACTATTACGCCACCCGTGCAGTCAGATTTTTTGTAAAGAGACTATTCTTGGGAATCGACTGGTTATAGAGATATTGAAGGTCAAAGTCAGAATTTTATTTTATCGTTTTTTATAAAAGCATATTTGAAATGTATGTACCTAAAAGTAATTCTTTCTTCTGAACAAACATAATAAAAAGGATTAATATTGCCCAGTAAAATGGCCTTTTGAAATTAATAAGCACAGTGTACAGCGACGGTAATGTTATCTAACAGTATTCTATCTTCATACACGGTCGGAACGCGAGTCATACTTACGCGCGTCGAGGTCGGTCGGCACTTGGTTCGCAACCAGTCGCGAATGTGCCGCAGCGATGAACGGATCCGGACAGTGTGATCGTTTTGTAAGCAGTAAGCGTGCCACTTGTTTATATTTTATTGAAATAAGGAAAAGTACTTATATAATAATTATGGCAAAGTACAATTGTAAACAAAAGTATTTTTAATCAAAGCTTTATCCGAATGCGGATTTTTTTATACTATTAAATGTAACAATAAAGCTTTTCTTACGTCTTAATCGAGGCGCAAATATTTTTTTGCTTTAATTATATAGGGCTGTTTTTTTTTATTAAATGTACTAATCAAAAAACATAACATGATTTTTATTAAACATTTCCTATTTCATTCACAACAAATTAAATATTTTTACGTGGGGGAATGCTTTGACGCATCCCTCTCCACGGGGCGACGGAGAGGTTATGTCGGGCTCACCGGGGAAAAGATACCCCGGTAATACCGATTAAACCTACCACGGTGTTCCTTGACATAACCATACGGCCAGGCCGCACAAATCGCTTGCACATGGTTTCCACTGTACAAAAAATACTTCCTCCACCTTCCTCCTGGGGGGAACAAAGACGCGACACAGAAACGCGCGTGGGAACACGCACGCCGCCTCTCGGACCTGGTGCTGATCGGATGGCGAGCAGGCCCACGCAGTACACCACCCCCAGGTTAAACCTCAGGGTGGCTGGAGGTCATCTCTCGCCCTCCGGCGCCCGGTTCTGTGGTTGGGGTGAGGGTTTCAGCGCTCCCTCTCCCGCGCCGCCGCCTCCTTGATGGAAAAAATAATTAATCTCACAAAAGTATGCCACGGCGTTCCACGATCTCTCACTCCGGACTATAGAATGAACCACGGCTGGGAGTGAGAGGGCAGCCAGTCCGACTGCCGCGATTAACTCACAGCGCTGCGATGCCCAGGCGGAGCATTCGACCAAAGTGTGCAGCGCCGTGTCCACAACAACATCGCGGCAGTCGCCGAAGTGATGACATCCGGGCGACACAGGAACTGGCTAAAACAACCGTGGCCAGTCATTACCTGTATCAACCGGAAGGTGTGGCCGACATGCCGCCTTTCCAGCCACTCCTCAAAAACGGGACTTACCGCCACGATCGTGGCGTGCCTGAAACTAGAAAGAAATTCAAGTAGGCAGATGAAATTAAAATACTCTAGGTGGGCAGCCCTCTCGCGTATTCGTGGACCGCTCGGCTGTAGGTAATTATTTCAAGGACAGAGCCGAGTTACAATACTGTTAGATAACATTACCGTGGTACAGCGCGCCACGATTCGACGTATGCACACAAACGTACCGTAATCAGCTGTTGAGTTCAATTACTGGTCCCCGCGCCGCCGCTGTGGCGCTCGAGCGCGAACGCGCACTTCGCGAACTTGTATTTGGAATACCTCCCAATTAAATTTATAATCTACTAACATAGTAAAAGTTAAAAAAGTTATTTTAAAAGCTAAACTTTAAAATATGCAAACCAAAATTGAAATTACCACTAATAAATTTCTCTTTCTTATTTAATTTTTGATATAACTATAAAGGGTTTTGTAATGGCGGCATTTTGTTTCGCCGATGCCGAGCGCACTTTGTTGGAATCATGCTATACTGTAACTTGAAACTAGGTTTTTGAATAATTCGACAAAATAGTGCTTAAATATGTTGGTTTAATATAAATAGACAATTTTAATAAAGGTTTAAATAAATGTTGTCTGTTTCACTTTAATAGTTTATTGAATTATTGCAAGTCAATGTGAATCAAGTAAGTGTTTACTGCCAAGAAGGACCCTTTTATCATGGCGCCACAGTTCCAAGGAGTTGCTCTCCGTATCTCTGAAAGTATTGGGATCCTCGGTGTGGAAATCTCGAATAAAGTTCAGTTTGGGAGTCACTTGGAGTACAAAGCTAAATTAGCAAGCAAAAAGGTGGGTGTACTAAACGGGGCGAGGCGGTACTTCACACCAGGTCAACGTCTTGTGCTTTACAAAGCCCAGGTCCGGCCGCACGTGAAGTACTGCTCACATCTCTGGGCAGGGGCCCCTAAATAACAGCTCGACCCACTTGACTCCCTACAAAGACGGACAGTTCGAATCCTTGATGATCCTAATCTCACGGATAGATTTGAGTCATTGGAGCAACGGAGAGACTTTGGGTCTCTCTACGTGTTCTACCGACTCTTTCACGAGGAGTGCTCTGAAGAACTGTTTGATTTGGTACCAGTGGCCCCTTTCTCTCACCGTACCACTCGACAACGAAGCAAGGTTCATCCATATCACCTGGAAGCGTTCAAATCCAAGATGGTACGCTTTCAGCGATCATTTCTCCCACGTACATGCAAGCTCTGGAATGAACTGCCTGCTTTGGTGTTTCCCAAGCGCTATGATATGTCCTTCTTCAAACGAGGTTTAAAGAGAGTTCTTCTTTCACGGTAGGCAGCGGCTTTGCTGTGTCCTGACATTGCTGAAGTCCATGAGCAGCGGATACCACTTTCCATCAGGTGGGCCACTTGCTCGTCCGTCACAAAAAGCAGAAAAAAAAAAGAATATGAAAGTGTGAGGCGCGGGCTGAGGGGTACGGCGTGCTACCTACCGATCAAAGAAATTCGGAAAGACCGCCATAACTTTTGTTTCAGAATGCGCGTGCGTAATTTCGCGTTCGTGTGTTGTTGTTAGTGTTTCTATGGTTTACCATACCTCCTACCTACTCCTTTAGAGTCAATTTAGTGTATGAGTTGGATGATCAACCGATGCTGGGATGCAGCGAAGCAACGAGCCGCAGAAACAGGAATTTTAAAACGAGTAGATACATCGAAACACGCTGTGCTGGACGCGTCTGTATCTGTGTAGGCCGTCGGCAATCCAAAGTACAACTCGTCAATTTCGAGCGGTCTATTGACAATGTCGGCGTCTCGATCAGGGTCTAGGTAAGTACCTATAAGTACCTGCTGTACGTACGTTCACGAACACGAACTAAAATTTAGTTGAAAATTGTGTATTATTTATGTAGGTAGGTATCTTGGTTTGAACACACACGAGGACAGTGACGTGCCAGTGTGCGCTGCGCGCTATACATTATAACGCGGTATAACAAAAACATATTTTTTAGACCGCACTAAAAAATATGTTTTTGTTATACCTACAAATCAAAGTAATTTAAAAATAAATTAGGCATAGCCTGAATTGATGTATAGGATGCGTGGTCGTCAGCTTCGTTAAAGGGCTTGATACACCCTGTTTAAGATAATATACATGTGTAAGGAATGGGTTTACGTCGATAATGCAATAGATGCGTTAATTTGAAATCACGACCTCTCAAGTGCAAGTCCATTGTCTTATTCGTTGGGTTATCGCACATGGTATTATCTAAAAGCGGTTGCCAGACTTTACCCGGAAAATTTTGAGCAATTTTTGTCAATGGCAGAATATTGGCATCCGAAACACGAAATATAAACATCTTATACCATAATTGAGCTTTAAAATAATGTGTATATATATTTCCTTCTGATATTAAACCATACCCAGGTTGGCCGCAAGTCTACTCGCGAGCGTGGCTCAGTTGTTCTTACGCACACAGAAACCTTACACCTGTCTACTGGGCAGAGTGGGGGATACAGACCTTTACCAGGACATCAAGAGGTACAGAGGTGTGAGTAACTAACTATATACTTGTAACAAAGACTAGTTATAGTTTATGAGGGTCGTGTAGCTATCGTCAATAATTTCATAAGTATTATTTTTGTATTGATTCTGATACAAAATACCAACTTCTAAAGAAGAGATCCAGGAAGAAGGAAATGACATCGGTGCTGAGATTTATGTATATTAAAATTGAATTCATACAAAAATGAAACTTAGTTGTAATAATTGATAAGCTTTTTGTTATCTTAAACTTAATTATTGTTTTACTGTAAATTTAAACTATTCTTTCAGGCTCAAGAGATCCCCGGCCTCAAAATCTTCCATTACTGCGGCAGCCTGAACTTTGCCAGCAAGAATCTGTTCCGTAACAAACTGCTTCGCAAAATTGGCTACATGCGCGCTACGGAGCCGGTCGAGGAGTCCGAAGATCAGGACGACGTTGCAGGGATTCACTACGTTTGGGATCCTCAATTTGCTCAAAAGGTAAATATCCAGACAAATTGACCAAAACTTAGAGAGGTATGGCAAGAGCGTACCAGAGGGAAACCCCTAGTCAGCCTCCATCACCGGGAGCCAGGCTTAAGTTCAATACACTACAGTCTCAAAGTAAAACAATTCAATACTTTTGGTAATGTTTGCAGGTGCATTGTGTGATTATCGATGCGTCGGCGCTGACGAATGTTGACGCGTCGGGGATGAAAGCTATCATTGCGGTACAGCAGGATCTGGCTGACAGCAACATCACTACGCTGCTCGCCGGTCCCAACAGTACAAGAACTATTTAAAAGAATTATGTATTTAACTGGTTACCCTGAGAGTACTCTGACGTATCTGGATACAAATGTTTCAGGCGTAGAGATCATTTCCCTTAATCAATTTGAGAAATGATGCAAATTGGTCGGTGGTAGCACAGTCATACACAGAGAGAGCACGGTTGGCGTAGGGGTTTATGTAGTCGCCTAGCTACAGCCGGTACGCCGGTGGGTTCGATCCCCATACGGGACAAAAAGTTGTGTGATCCACAAATTATAGTTTCGAGTCTGGGTGTTCTTTGTATCCGTTATATAAATGTATGTCAAGTCTCCCGCGACACAGGAATTATACCTATTGCGGGAGTTATCTTTTTTAATAAAGGAAAGAAAGAAAGATAAGTGAATGACCGAAAGTTATACAATAGAACACTAAACTTCCAAATAAATTATTCTTTCAAGGACTTCTCAGATAGATAGCACAATAAGCTTGGTCACTATTATGCAGAATCTAAAATCGAAGCTGGTGAAATGTGGATGTAATGTACTTCTGCCTTACCCTTCAGGACTATGCGTATGACGTATGTTACATAAATACGTACGAACAAGTCTTAAAAACGTTGAAATCTCTAGATACCACAAAGGGACCAGAGCCAGACTGCATACCTCCTTATTTTCTTAAAATGACTGCTGATAACATTTACGTAGCATTAAATATTATTTATAATAAATGTATGTTTGAAGGCATTTTCCTTGAAATATGGAAAAGAATATAAGTCATAATATACAGGTTGTCCCGTAAATAATGGATCAAACGAAAATGGTAGATAGCTCGCTTGATTACCTACAACTAATTTGAACAGTTTTTTGAAATACCTTAGGGTTGACGAGTTTTTTTTTTGCGGTTTTCTGTGTAAAATTAGTTTATTTATGCTATGGTTGCAAATAATGACATTTTTTAGACCTTTTTTTTATAAATATTGCTAAATAGATTGCCAACAAATGACATTCCATACCTTTAAAAAAACAATTAAGAAAGTGAATATTTATTCTATTTCATCTGGATGACTAAACTTTAAAAACATCTCCTGTAATAAAATGTATGACACCGAAGTGTACCATGATTTAAAAAAAAACATGTACAGTTATTGAGGTTTCTAAATTTGTATAAAACATACGGTTAACTACTTTAATTGCAAAGTTGTTGCTATGAATCTGAAGAGAGGGGCAAAATCATGAAAAATCTAAATTAATGAAATTAGTGTGAAGGTACTTCTTTTCTCACTTTCGGAAGGATTTAAAGACAGTCTACGCGCTTGTAATACTAATAATAGCTTTATTTCTCAATTTGGCATCGTTACCTGCCTCAAGGTCAAGTATTAACAAAGGCAAAAAAAGGGACAAGACGCCATGAGTAACAGTGATAGATAGAGCTTCTTTTGGATGCTA
The DNA here is from genome assembly GCA_963675205.1 of Catocala nupta. Taxonomy (NCBI): domain Eukaryota; kingdom Metazoa; phylum Arthropoda; class Insecta; order Lepidoptera; family Erebidae; genus Catocala; species Catocala nupta. The sequence goes on from OY776098.1 coordinate 15,776,335, forward strand.
TTGTTGTCACTTCGGTTTTTTCGTCCGGCCATCCCCTACCCTACCTACCACTCCACACAAGTACCTGGCTTCATTAATACTAATAATAGTTTTATGTCTCAATTTAACATCGTTATCCAGGTGATAAATAAAAATAAAGAAAACGAAAATTATGTAAAGTAATAATTTATTTTAATTATTTTCACAATAATTGTTTCTCGAACATTTTCTGATACACAAATGAGTAAATTTGGCAACTCGTGTCTTAAAAAATGCAGATAATACTCAGCGTTTAAATTTGCAGGCAACTCAAATGGTCCTATTATTTGACCATTTATAATTCCTGACCACAAATTTATTTTAAATTGGGTTTGACTTCTATTTTCTTTCATTAAAAGTGGATGTCAGCTATATAAATTATGCATATTTGTGTACCCGTCTTTTTTGCAGGAAGACTCGTCGCTCCATAAAATTTTATTAAAGAATTGCGGATCCTCACGAATCATTCTCAGCATTTTTCGGCAAAATTCAACTCTTTTAATGTAGTCTCTGGGGTTCAGTGTTTGAACACGTCGCATAAGGTACGGGTGCAACCGGTGCCTTCCTAAAACTCTTGCACCGTTGTCCGTGGTATACCGATGCGTCGTGCTATAGCTCGGACTGACGTTGATGGATCTTCCTCTATTTGTTCTAAGATTATTTCGTCGTTGACATGTTGCGGCCTTCCTTCACTAGTACTTCCAACTCCAGTACCGACAATCCTTCCTTCACTAAGCGAGTTATACACCCGAATGAAAACCCGATAATCAGGGTGACGACGCTCGTTGGGGGTACCTTTCCCGGTATAATCTTGCGGCTGCTCTGGCATTGCATCTTGCTTCGCCGTAAATTAAATGCATGTTGGCGTATTCACGAGGTGTGTACTCGTAACGCGGCATTACAAAGTCCAAAGGTTAAACTTTGCACAAAAACAACTGATTTTCTGAGTTCAACACTAGATCGCCAAGTCGTTAGTTCCAGTTCGTAGTAGCCTGTATATAAGTCAGGCTAGGAAGGCAGTTGAGAATTAAGTTTTTATTGTATGCAGACGATTTAAAAATATATAAATCAATTAAAAATTTATCTGACTGTAGTTTATTACAGGAAGATTTAGATCGCCTCTCTAATTATTGTATTAATACTAAATGAGAGTTATATATTTCCAAGAGCTTTGCTATATCGTTTACAAAAAAAGATTGTTGAGAATTACAACATTAATAAATCTATTTTGTCAAAAATGTCTGTTGTCCGAGACCTTGGGGTGCTGCTGGATAGCAAACTACACCTAGATCAACATATTGACGCTATAACTAAAAAAGCATATAGTATGTGTGGCTTTGTGATGCGATCTTAAATTGACTTTAGGCATGCAAGTACATACATTTATTTGTACAAATCATTGGTCAGATCACAACTGGAGTATGCTGTAGTCATATGGCACCCTTATTACAACAAATATGTAGAGAGTCTGCAGATGGTTCAACGCAAATTTCTCAAATCCACGCATTACCAGTGTTTCCAAAATTCCCCTTTATATGACTACTTACTTAATCAATTTAAAATAATGAGCCTCAAGTCTAGACGTCTGTTTTTAGAAACTATGTTTCTTTTTAGCAGTAACAGATATGACTGTAGCGACCTAATAAACAAGATATGTTATCTTGTACCAAGAACTGATGTTACACGAGAGGTGCAATATCGGCCCCTTTTTGCTGTATCATCGTGAAAAACTAATGCTGGATTCCGATCCTGGATTCATTAAACTGGGTGTATTTAGTAGGCCTGTTAGTAAATTTCGCTATACATTAAAAAGAGCCATTGAAGAAACTGAGTTGAAAATGTAAGAAAAATTGTGTTCAATTCAATATTTTGTTTGATTTTTGCAAAATTGTCATAAATTTATAATTATGTAAGCTGTGAATAACGGTGCGGGTTGCACATTTAATCAAACCTTAATTAAAAATATATTAGTAATAAGGACATAATGTGTAACTGTTTGTTATTCCAAATAAATAAATACGTCATATGCATAGTCCCCAGTGGGACATAAAAGCGAAAGAGACCCTTTTCAACCTACCGTAAGACTAATGAGTGCCGAAAATACTACTGCTGCCAGTCCAGCACTCGACTGCAGAAATACCACACAAGGCTATTTATCTTTAATCTTCTGTGGGATAGATGTCCTACTGCATTCAAATGAATGAATACCAGGTTTACCATTAATTACACTGTTCGCCGCCTTTCAATTAATAAATACATTAATACTAAATGTACCTCCACAGTTCAAGTTCTAGAAATGATAGAAAGGTTCAACACTATGGAGAAAAAGGCATTTGATATGCTCATGTTCCCGTCTACTCACGACGCTGTCACCTTCTTCTTGATGACAGAACAGAAGAAAGAGAACACATCTCTTACTTCAGAAGAATAAAGGGTGCCGTCAAGGAACCAACTTCTGCTGTATATAATTAGGTACGGATTATTATAAGATGTAGTATTTATTATTAATTATGTTCTCAAAATATATTATTATTTTTTCTGAGCCTTACAGTTATTATTAATATATTTATTTTTGTGTACAGTAGAACTCACTACTTATTTTATTTATTTACTAGCTGTGGCTTACGCCTGCGCGGATAAAACCGTACCAGGATAAACGTACGCAACCTGTTCTAAAATTGTTCTTCTTCTAAATCATTTTAAATTACTTTAACGTAGTTTAAAATTACTATACATATCTATATAGAACCGTTTCACGATTTTGCTATATTACAAACATGAATTTCCATTTTATATACAGTTTTCAAAATCTTTTATATGTAGGTATTAGGTTATAAAGTTTACAGAGTTGTCATATAAAGTTTAAACTTAAAGAACATACAGCGTAGACAGGCATGCCAAATACCACAGGATAGCAGGTACGAAATGATTTGCACTTGTTTCTGCCTACCCCGCCAGCTAATATGCGAGAGCGGAGAATTTAGAATTTCTCCGATCAGTTGACGAAATGTTTTTAAAGTCTTGCCCTTCGATTGTCCATGTATGTTCTCAAACATATGTGAAGTCTGACATCCCACACGGGGCCGGCCTGGTTGACTATGGTGAAAACCCTATAATATTATTCACATAATTAGTTGTGAAAGCATTATAAAATAATTTTAAAACACCTACATGTGAAAATATGGCATGAGTTGATTTTATGTAAGTATACTTAATTAATTACAATAGATATCTATTTACTTACTTTTTTATATGGCCACATAGCATCTTGCTTGAGTTATACCCTGGTGTTGCAGAGTATAGTAGTCAGATGTTGGCTATGATTTACGCGGACTATTGCAATCAATCAATCAATCCTTTTTTTGCTTAGAATATGGTTACATTTTACAGTTTGTCAGATTTAGATAGTACAGCATATTCTGCCACATGTGGCGTGCAAAATTTAAATAATAAACATTAATTAATATACTTAACAGCTAAATACAATTACACCATTAGTTTCTAAAATTATTATCACATGTATAAATATAGTTGAGGTCCAATTAGAATATTTAATAATGAAATAATTTAAAATTAATGGCCATGTTAGAATATGTTTAACAATTTGAAAAAGGTAATAAAATTAAAATAAAGCAATAAAAAATGTCAAATAATAAATAAGAAATCATGTCAGAATAATATTAAAATGTCATGCATGCATTATAAAATCACAAGTCAGTAATTATAATTTAAAATAAGTAATAGTCCGCTTTATGTTAATAATAAAAATAACATAGTACTTATTGTGCCTTTATAGTTTTATCATTAAGAAAATCATCAATATTATAATAGCTTTTTTGTATTAGTAGTTTTCTAAGCGATTTTTTAAATTGTGTAGTATTCATATGCCTAATAGCTAGTGGAATTTTATTATAGATTTGTGGAGCTTTGCATACTATACTTTTATAGAGTAAAGCTGTTTTAGCGGGATGAGCACGAAGTCTATTATTATCACGGCGATTTCGGCTTACATAATCAGAGAGTTTGGGAAATAGATCAGGATTGTTCCTGACAAATAGAGCTGTTTCAATAATGTAAAGTGATGGAAGTGTAAGAATGTTGTATTTTATGAAAAAAGGCCTACAACTATCAGTACTTTTAAGGCCAAACATAGCGCGAATGCATCGCTTTTGCATTTTAAACACCATATCCTTATTGGTAGAATTTGCCCAAAAAATTACACCATATCTAAGGATGGATTCCACAAGTCCGTAATATGCCGAAAGTAACGCATCTGTATTAATAATAGCAGCTAATTTATGTAAGGCGTAAGATAGACTGCTGATTTTTTTACATACAATGTCAATGTGTTCCTTCCAATTAAATTTATTATCAATATTTAAACCTAGAAACCGAGCAACAGTAGCTTCCTTAATGGTAATATTTTCATATACTACATTTAAATTTAACGAATTTTGTAGTCGTTGACCAAAATGCATAATGTTCGTCTTCATTAAATTAATTTTCAAATTATTATTGTTTAACCAAGAGATTATGGATGTCAGTGAGTCATTAATGTCAGATTTATATTGATTTATGTCCTTGCATGGTATGGTGACCGTGCTATCATCAGCAAATAATATCAAGGGTTGGTTGGTAGCATTTGGTAAGTCATTAATATATAGTATAAATAAGAGTGGCCCCAGAACACTACCCTGGGGTACACCATATGGTACATAACGCCTTTTTGAAGTGTAGGTTTCTTAGCGTTTTGTGTTAAAATTAATTTTATTGATTTCTGTTATTTGTTGTCGGTTTGTTAAATAGGATCTAATTAAGTTTAGAACATTGCCTCTGACACCATAAGCATGAAGTTTATTTAGCAGAATATTATGACTCACACAATCAAAAGCGGAGGACATGTCACAATAGATAGCACATACAGGGGATTTTTTATCCATGTGCGTTAAAACATGCCATTTTGCTCACTGCATAATAATTTATTTCTTTCGAGATACGCATTAATTTCCTGATATAGATATTTTTCAAATATTTTTGAAAATACGGAAAGTAAAGCAATAGGCCTGTAATTTTGCATTAACTCTTTATTTTCCTTTTTATATAATGGCTTTATTATTGTTAATTTAAGATTTTCCGGAAAGACGCCAGTCGATATACATAAGTTAATTATGTGGCTCAAATGGTGACATATGTACTCATTAACCGCTTTAATAATATTTGATGATATGCCATCGTGTCCTACAGTATTTGTATTTTTTAAATAATTGATTATTTTGTAAATATGATGCGGCGTGCTTGGAGCAAGAAACATTGATTTTAATCTTGTATTTATTAATGCAGTTACATTTTTATTTGAACCTGGAACTGGTTTAACTTTATTGATAAAATAGTCATTAAATGCATTCGCTATTTCTATGGGATTATTTGTAAGTTTCTCGTTAATTTTGATGCTGGAAATGTCTTCTTTGGGTATGTTAGGTCTGGCACTATTTATAATTTGCCACGCTGCTTTACATTTATTATATGCACTTTTTACTTTGAAATTATTTTGAGCACGTTTAGTTAGCATTATGATCTTTTTAAATAGACTACAATAACTTTGATACTTTGATTTATTTTCTTGTGTGGGTTTTAGTCTAAATTGCCAAAGTAAATCTCTTTTCTTTCTGCTGCAAGCTTTCACTTCACGAGATACCCATTTTGGCTTACAGTTGACTTTCATAAAAATATGTATTTTGGGGAAACATAAATCATAAAAAAGTTTGAAGTCATCTATAAAGTATTGGTATGCTGTATTCGGATTATCGGTTTGGTAAATATTCGAAAAAGACATGTTCTTGATACATTCTTTAAATTTTTTAATGTTTTCTAAACTATAATCTCGTTTCGTGATGCGCCAAGATTTTAATGCGAACACTAGTTTAACGGGCAGTTTTATTAATTGGGCTGTATGATCCGATAAACCTAATTCTAAAATCTCGGTCTTACATTTCTTTTTTAAATTATGTGCATAATTGTCAATACAGCTTCGACTAGATAGTCTCGTCGGTTTATTTAATGTCAAATTAAAATTATAATTTAATAATAGGCATTCAAAATCTAAAGTACTATTATTACGCTTTAAAATATCTATATTAAAATCACCAGCAATTAAAATGTTATTATATTTATATTTATTTATGTAAATTAACAGATTTTCTAGCCTGTTGAAAAACGTATACAAATTATTTTGTTTGGGTACTCTGTATATGCAGATAATTAAAGTTTTATATGAAAGAAGCTCAATTGCACAACACTCAAATACATGGTCAACGCAAAATTGCCTAATGTCATTTATTTCCTTATATTTATGTTTTTTATTTAATAGAATGCATGTTCCTCCTCTTTTACTGTTATGTCGATAGTAAGATGCAGCCAAAGTATAATTTGGTAAATCTAAGTACACATTATTTGCCAATGACATGAAATGTTCGCTAATACATACAACGTCAATACACTTATCATTATCTTTGAGTTCTTCCAAATTTACACATAAAACTTCTAATTTATTAAGTAATCCTGCAATATTCTGGTGTAGTACATATATATGTCCTTCAGAGAAAAAACTGGGAAGTATTATATTTTTCATTGTTCGGTACAATCGAGGTTGTTAAAACGTTGGCAGGTTTATAGTGAATATGGGAGTTACTATTATTTGTTATTTTATAATTATCATGATATATGCTAAAATCAATCAAAATGTTATCCATTATGCGTCCATATATATTTTTCATTCCATGTTTATTGAGTTTTCCAGTAGAATATGAAAACATTTCTAATGACAGATCAGTATTACTATCAAATAGATAAGCATATTTATTGTTTTGAATGTCAATTTATAAGAGATTATTAAACATGTCAACTTTGAAATTATATATAGGCGCACCAGTCACATATACAGGGCCACAGATAATTACATTTGTATGAGTTAGTTTTGTCAAGGTATCTTTCAGAATATTTATAGTTTTTATGTGGTTTCTATCATTGCGCGGTTTGTATGTTACTTTGTCCACTTTATGGTACATTGTCCTCTTCGTTACATAGGTATAAAGAATCAAATATCAATAGGTAATAAATAAAATCACATGGAAAATATAATCAACATTATATTTTATACTAAGTACATTCTGTACAATGTATTACTTACTAAATATCACAACAGACTTAGCAATAAATACGGCTTCACTTGCAAAAACTGTGTACTTGTATCCATATGCGTATTCGAGTGTATTTATAACTAAAAATATAATATCCATTACGTACATACATATCATTGGTATTATATTTCTCCTAACGTGACATTAAAGCAGAATAATTAAGTATAGTAAATAATATAAATATCTCGTACACAGATAACAAATAATAAACTCTGCTTTAAAAAATCATTGTTAGGCGATATTTGTTTTGTTTTATATAAAAGATTTTGTAAGTTAATATTCTTTTTTTACTCATGATAACACACACTTATTTCCGATGGCTGTGTGTGAAAACAGTGTGTGTGCAATATTTATCCCGTTTTCAATGTACAGTTAGCTGATTGTCTTCAGATTTTGCATAATTATATCTGCCAAGCGCACATTTTGTAAAACACATATATCTAATAATTGTTTTGGAGTTATTCATAGATCTATAAATTGCTGTAGCGAAGGTACAAATTGCAATTTTTGATAACCAAATTGCATCAGCTTAAAACAAGAGTATACAGTTTTTGCAACAACATGATTTATAAAAATATGACACTAAAATTGTACATTAATATTTCAGCAATAAAATAGCAACAGTAAAAATGTATCCAAAATAGATTTTGACTTAAATATTTGAAATAAAGCGATTAAGTATGTTTAAGTACCTTTTTACTCACAATTGATTATAATTTGGTAGATTATATGACAATAATTTGTATTGTGATATATTAATGACGTAGGTTAAGCGATATTACTATATAATTTGTGGCAGATGGCCGTAGTCTAAAGCAAATCGATCGACGTTATTAACATTTTAAGTCTTATTTATAAACAACTTCGAAATGTCTAAGAGGTAGCTAGCTAAGAATTCAGTAGTGACTAATCAGAAAACTCATCTATAAACGTTAAAGTTTTGAGTGTTTGTTGTATTTATTAATCAATTCACTCGAAACTAGATCGAACATTTCATACATGTCAAGCTTATTCATATGTCAAAAATGCTTTTGTAATATGTTATAATTTGTATACTGCATATAAAGCCATCCTTTATTAACTTGGTAGAAGGGCAAGATATAAAAATAGATTAAATCTAGTCTTCAGTTTAAAACTGTCGTCTTAATGAAAAATTGGTCAATAGTTTGTTAATATGTTTGTATTTAGTAGTCATATATGTAGATTTGTCGTTATTTATAGCGCTACTGCACCGCAATAACCTATGTCATCGTTAATCATCGATCATGTGGCAACAACATGAACTAATAATATTCGCCTTCTATATTAAGCTTCACGTTATATTATAAATATCTGTGTCCCTAGTGTGAGATCCACATCTTTCTGTATACTTTATAACAGTCCCTATAACGAAAACGTTTATAGCGTTTACACCTTGTGACCTAATAAAATGCCAACATCGCAATTTAAGTGCCTTATATAAAGGTTTTTAAATGTATAATAATAATATCAGTCCTGTCTTAAACTCGATACATGCAGGTTTCGTCACGATGTTTTCCTTCACTGCTAAAGCAAGCGATAATTAACTATTTAATACGCACATTATTTGGAAAAGTCAGAGATGCGAGCCTTGGGATCTATATTGCTGCTTTTTTATGTGCTTTTTTAAATGTACTTCATTTATTTATTTGAGGTTACATAATATTCCTTTTTTTTTTAAATTGGTACCTACACTTGTCTATATACATATATAGATATAAATGTGTACCATAGATGGAATATAATTATATTTGTACTCCTTTGACTATATAAACTGGGTCAAAAATTTCGATGCGTAATGTGCATAGTAAAAGGACTGCAATTAAAATTATATTACATGAAATTACATCTATAATCCACTTTTACCTTAGTTTATAGAGTGTATTCAAAAAAGCCCAAAATAATTAATTATCATTAAAAACCTCAAAATATGACACTAATTTGCGACGTTGCCGTTCGTAACAGGCTACAAGGGGGGTGCGTTCCACTTAGCATTGACGACGCCTAATATGCTCGTTTATCCGTTCCACAAGACGACTAAAGTAGGTAAAAAAGATGGCGACAATGAAAATTACTTTATTTGATGCGGTTTTGATGAAACGATGAATACTTACTTAAATAAGTAAACATTTTATAATCTACATTTTAACCAACATTTTTTTGAAATTACATTCTTCATCAGAGATCTTACGTAGACTAAGTTTCCGTTTTTCACAATCATGATTTTGTATAATTGTATTTAACTCTTCATCTGAACTGGATGAACTAGTACTTTCTAAAGCATTATTACGACGCGCTACCAAATATACAACTGTCGCCGTAAAATACATTTTAATTATATTTGAATGTAAATTAATTAAATACTCCACAAAATAATGAAAAACTTGATTTTCCTCGCGGCTGATTTATGTTAAAATATATTTTTAGTAGCCTATATGTTATTATGATGAATAAACAATAATATTGTAAAATTTCATCAAAATCCTTTCAGTAGTTCTTGTGTGACTTGTGTACCTAACAAACATCCATCCATCCTCCCAAACTTTCAAATTTATGATATTAGTAGGATATTATATATTTTTTTAATATAAATCCATTTAATCAATAACTTTAAAAGTTTATTGATTAGACTTACAAATTGTAACCTAACCTCTTTAAGGCCTTGCTTTTTTTTAATAATTCGACATTTCTATTATTTACGTCAACGCTCAAAACACCCCATAATCCATTCCACTTGAGTTTACAATTGTAACGCTCGGAAGCAAGTGGAACGGGCAAAACCGTGGTCGTGAGTGTGAGTGTCGTGAGCTCTAAGTGGAATGCACCCAAGGTATAAACGTTCTTTATCAAAATGTATGAAATCACGCGTCAAGTCATGATGACTCGTACTAACACAAATGTTCTTATATACAAAGTATTTGTATAAGTCGAACACACTTATTCATACAATCGCCATATACTTAAGATTATTATAATAATTTATAATCAAATAATTTATAAGTTTGGAACATTGCGCGAGTAGTTTCGTGTATTATACATTATAAGTACACTTATCAGAACGTATCAAACGTTTCTAGACTCTTAGTCACGTGACTAATAGGGAATTGTAATAATCACCCAGCATGCTTTACTTAAATAAGTTACATAAATAAGTAATACTGCTACATACACGTGCAGCCATTTCTGCTAAAGTATTGATAAGTTAAATGGAAATTATAAAAACCAAAATGAGGAACTATTGCGAAGTGAAATGATTACGTGATACTTTTCGATGATGGTCGATCACGTGACCTAATATAAAGTTGTATTTACTTTCGATCATGACCTGGCGCCTTACAGCAGATCCTAAAGCATTCTTATTGTAAACGAGAATGATAGAGCGCTCTACAGGTTGTATAGCTTTGTCACACTCGCGTATGCATTGACAATGCTTTAATAGATGGTGGTAAGGCCCCCGTAGGCCGTAGGCAATAGGCATACAAAAATATACTTTGCAAAATGGATCCGGCTTGGTCGCTTGTGCTCGGACATTCGACAAAGTAAATGCATATAAATAAATAACAAAAATTGCGTCAAGTAATCAACAGTGGAGCATTGATGAAACTAAATATTACACAAGTAAATAATGCGAGTTAAGGACATGAAACAGGTGCTACTTTTAGCATTGGCGATTTTGCGACTGTATCGGATCTGCGTTATATCAAAATGATGAATTTTTGCATGTGAATAGTTTATTATTTATATTGTATTTATTTAATTTAAATAGATTTGGATAAATAAAAATCTGAAAATCTATAGATTGAAGAACTGGATTGTTGCGAGTGGAATCGCATGTAATAAATAAAGCTTTTTAAAAGTGATGAATTCACTGGTCCTTAAATGCTGCAAGTTTTTAAAAAGTGATGAATTCACTGGTCCCTTATGCTGCAAGTTTCAGGACTTTAAGGCTATGGGGGCTAATTCTTACGAAGTAGAAATTTTCGTCCTTTTATAAAAATAAATAAATAATTCTCCATTTTAAGTCGGCATAGGTACATTACACAATTATAGTAGCGTGTAAGCACTTTATTTAGTACACCAATATGTCTCTTCGACAAAACAAAATGTCTACCTGGTAAGTACCTAAGGTATATTAAACAACTATTGACTAAGTCGCCGCAGACCGATGCTAGAAGTAGCATATGGACGCTAAATTAGATATTTCTAAAACGAAAGAAATGCTCAAAAATCTTATAAAAATAAGTTTTGATGTAATTGTACTAGTACAAGGGACTGCTACGTGCAGCATGCCTCATGAGGTCTCGATGGTGATGGGTGTGCTTTTCTTCTTCGCCTCGGCCGCCTTATAGTATGTGACGGCGTCGTGGACGGTCGGGAATGTGAGCAGGTTGAGCCTATCCTTTTCTAACGAGTTGAATCGTTCTATCATCTCTAGTACTGGACCTGTGGGAAGATTAAGAATAAGTATTTAGAATAGTGCAATGAAACAGTCTGACTGTACGAATGGCAAAGTGTTTAAGGGGTTCTTGTTTGTCCCTGATTCATTATTTTCCATCTGACCTCCGCAGTTTCTTAAGGCGCACAAATGGTAATAAAAGTTTGGATCTGTCGTCTCGTAGACAACAGGAATTAAGTAATGGATCGAACAATTTTTTCCTAGTCTGTGGCCCTACCTACTATTAACCTGTTTCTTATAGGCAGACGAATAAGAGTAAAAGTTTGATCTGTCTCTATTGCCAACGTGGGGGTAATTATACATTTTAATCTTAGTTATCCACTAACCCTAACCATCTCCCTCCCCTCCGAGAGGACAGACCAGAAAGACAGATAGGATTAACCAATTTTAATTGATGGCCTCGCTAGTGTCAATACCACGAGTGTTGTGGCGTAGATCCTTACGAGGAACATAATTGTCTCGAATCTGGGCGATTTTTCTGTCCGTTGTTCCAATATTTGTTTACCCTGGATCCCCCTGGACACAGGGATTAGCCCTATCACCTGGTAATATTTTGTAAGGGTAGCTTCAAGTTAATGTTACTGTTGCTTACCATTAGCGCCAGCGAGCAGCATGGTGATGTGACTGGACGTGAGGTCCTGTTGCACGGCGACCAGCGCCTTGATGCCGGGCGCGTCCACGTACGACAGAGCCGACGCGTCGATGATCACGCACTGCACCTGTAACACAACGTAGCAATTGATAGTGACGCTATGTGAATCGAGATTGGAATATTGAACTTTAGAAAGGCGTACTAGATATACTTTATGAGTTTTAGTTATCGATTACGATCAATTGCCATTTGCTTATACTTTTACATACTTAATCAAATAGTCTGGCAAAGTTTGTTAAATTTTGTTATGATATAAGATACGCTGTTTAAAATAATTGATATGCTTCCCCACAATCGATCGTCGATGGCAGAAGTGAATCGAATGTGTTAAATAAGGTTCATTAAAATTAAAAACTGCCAGAATAATAATCAGAAATGTAATCTTTTACCTGGCGCTTCCTTTTCAATACAGCGTGGTTTTAAGAGTTGGTTATTTTGCATACAGAACTATATATCGCCTTATTTTTGTGCCTTGCCTTTATTTTGTTATTTATATATACAATAAGTATATTTTTTTCTAAATATCTGTATATGTATATTATATCTTAATGTTGAAGAATATAAATAAAGAGATAATTAGTCAGATTTGGATGAAGCGCCGAATATTGACCTTCTGGCCGACGTTAGGGTCCCACACGTAGGACACGGCCTCGGTGAGCGGGTTGTCGTCGGCGCCGTACTTGTCGACGGGCTCGCTGGGCTGCAGGTACCCGATCTTGCGGAACAGCTTCGCGCGGAACAGGTTCTTCGACGCGAAGTTCAGACCGCCGCAGTAGTGGAAGATCTTGATACCAGGCAGCTCTTGTGCCTGAAATATAATTATATGGAATACTGTTTATATGAGATTTGATATGGTAATGAGTTTTTAGGTAATAATACATCTTTGTTTCACGTTTTACTGAACCGATAATAAACAATAACATTAATTATTTTATCACAATACAAAATATAAATGTAATATCATCATCTTTCTTGTTTTAAGGAATTGCGTTCTTTCATTTAAAACGTTAAATTAAAAAAGTGTTAATTATCTTATTCGTCCAACATCATCTTACCTATTGTGTATGAGCTCTTGGGGTTCAACTCCCGAGTCGATCCAACAAAAAGCTATTGAGATTGTCTTCATAGACATTCTTCACAGCAACCCAGAGTTAGAAATTTTGTGGTGTTGCACAACCTCGTGTTTCAGTAAGCAAGTTAAGGTGTTGTCGTGCGCCTGATCTCTCTGTCTTGTCGGATTCCATTCGGCTTAAGAGAATGAGGAGTTATAGAGTGCACTTGACTTTGTGCACACACTAGTGCACTTCTATCTCTCCTGCGTATATCTTTTTCGGTCTCCATTAAGATTAACAGGACGTCAAAGAGTATGCACTTGTTGCTGTAGTCTTAGTGCGTGACCCCGTGCGAGTAATTACGTAACTTTTTTTGTTCGTGGTAAGTTTATATATTCTTGATATTTTTTGAGTTTTCGTATAATTATTGTATATCTAGTATAATGTATCTATTATAATAATATTTACATGACTTTTTAACCGACTTCAAAAAAAGGATTGATTGCAATTGTGACAAAATTTGGTCTGGATGATTATTATTTAGTGCATACTATAAACTCTTTGGTTGACAACAAATATCGATATTGAAGTTGTCAATGTGATTATGACATATGATAATGTCATCAACTAAGTCAAATGAAATTGTAAACAGGGAATAATAATTCTCAGTCTACACACCAAAAAAATAAACAATCTTAAAATTACAAATATAAAAAAGTACCTACAAACACTCAATATGTCATTAATCAAATACTTAATAATGTTTATTTACGGCATAAGGAAAATCCGGTTAATATCAGACAAAACTTATGCGTATTCCTTGAACTACGAGATCGGTCTGTTCGACTATTTAAAATGGGTGAGCTTTGTGATATGCAACATATTTCTCATGTGCACAGTTCAGTATATTATTTTGTATTTGTTCCACGACGATAATGAGATGGATATGGCTAGTCGAGGATTGCTCGCCTCGGCGTAAACATATGAAATAATGGTAAATGACAGGCGGCTTTTGAGTCGCAAATAAAATAAAGTGAATAAAAAAACATTTGTTTGATTTTAGGCAATTATGAGTATGGTCTTAATTTGTGTGAACTACAATAATAAGAATGGGGCCATTAGGTTACATACGAATCCAACAAAATACTGGAAAGATAGCAACAAGTGATAAGAGTTGGAGAGTAAGTGGGCTAGCAGTAGGTAGTTCAGAAAGAGTGGTGTGACTATTGAAAGCTTTAGAAGCTAAGTTGAATATATTAATAATATATAAAAACTGTTCCACTGCTGCGCACTAGCCTCTTCTCAGAATAAACAAAGTAACGACTTGTCCAAGATGGATTGATAAGCCGGCAATACACGTTGGGCCAACGTTGCCGAGTGACAGCCAATGCCAACGTATGGACGGTGTATTTGCTTTGACTTGCCGGTGCTTGGTATCACTCGCCTAGCTGGCCGAGTGAAGGCAAGCGCCAACGTGTATAGAGCTCAATTGGCGTAGCTTGTAACAACTTGCAGTCGCTCGCGATCACTCGTCTCACTTCGGAGCGGTGTCGGTTTTTCTGCACAAATCAAAGGCGTTGGCCTGCGCTCGGCCAATACCGTCCACATGTTGGTCCGGCTGCCATTTCGCGCTTGGCGAACGTCGCCGTTATACGTACAAAATGTATTATTTTTACAAGTCTACTACAGTATACACTGATATAATAATTATATGCGCTCATTAATCGTGAATAAGTCGTTGGAGTGTCATAATTAAATAAATACCAGCAGCTGCAATAACTTTTACGACGTCCATATTGTTTCAATGCTCAATAAGACTGACAGCGCCCAACGTGTGGACAGCTCCACAAAGCTCGTCTACATTGGCCGTTTGCATTGGTTTTCTTCAAACTTGCCGAACGTGTAGACGGTAGTACTTGCCTTGTATCAGTTTGCCTTCGCTCGCGTTGGACTACGCTTGGCCAACATGTATTGCAGGCTATAGATATAACGTTGAATGAAAATTGGATTGGTAGATTTAACACTTATCTTTAAAGTTATTATATAGAACTCTCAGACATGCAAAGTTTCTGTTGATATTTGCCTTCACCGACAAACCGAGCGAGTATTAACTATGTATTTGGTGCAATGGTTTAAGTAGTCCCCTCGTCACTGTTTCTGCGTCAAGTGTTGTAGGTTCGAACCCCACACGGGACAAAAATAGTGTAATCCACTAATAGTTGTACTGAATATAGGTATTCTTAGTCTTCGTTGCTTGAATTTCTGAAGTCCTCAGCGATAAAGGAATTATTCCTAGCACGCGAGTTGTATATAAAAAACGACAATACGTAGATAAAGTAAGAGGCACGCGCCGTGGATCGAACTGAACACCTCTGCGTAGCAATCCAACAGTGTCCTCACAAGGCCAAACGTTATTTTACTAAGCTTGATATAAAAATAGGTAAATACTCACAGCTCGGTATCTCTTGATATCCATATACAGGTCAGTCTCCATCACCCTGCCCAAGAGGCAGGTGTATGGTGACTGTGAGCGGAAGAACAACGCTCCCACGCTGGCCAGCAGACCAGCACCCAAACTGGAAATAACATTTATTTATAAATAAAACGGAAAAGTCTAAGCAATAAGAACTTAATATATTATAAATCAATGACTTATAATTATATCGAAGATAACCTTGCATATTGTTCTCCAAAATATAAATAGAAGCCAACGTACAACTAACGATAAGGCAATAACATTTTGTCGGCAATATTTAGGTCCAATCCTTTTACAAGTGACCTAAATATTGCGTATTGTCAAGGGGATTTGCAAACAAACTTTACACGATCTAGAAATCGAAGTTATGATATTCCAATTGGCTAGGATATTCCAAATTCTAAAAGACTGTTTCGGTGGCGCCGTGTTAGTAGATGCTTCGATGCATGAGGTCTTGGGTTTGACTACTGGCTTGGTCAATCATTTGGTTTTGTGTGAAATAAATTCTCACTAACAGCAGAGCTTGGTACTGCGTCCGATATTTAATAGTTATAATACCAGGCCCACTAATACTTAGGACCTCAAGCCATGGGTAACGGGATGTAGATGAAACACCTTTGCCTATCCCTTTGGGGATATATATGTGAGATTTCGTAAGTATGTACATAATAAAGCAGAATTCGAAGTTAATACTTTCTCTTGCATATCATTTGCTTGTATGTCACCTTCTTAGTACAAAAATAATGATATTATAAAGCTTACCCAATATCGATGTTGATCAAGACTGTGACCAGGAACGTGACAAGCCACACTGACGCATCCAGCTTGCTTAGCTTCCAGAACCTGTTAAATAATTTTGCGCGTTATAATAATGACATATAGGTACTGAATTAATATGTATGGAGATAATTGTTTTGTAAATTCGCTATCGCAAATAAACAACCTTGTGGTGAGTAGAATTTCTAGAGAAGATATAAATGTTTAAGAATTATTAAATAGTTACAAACTGTCCATCTACTAGGCATTGGCCTCGTATCAGTGTGAGAATGGTTAGGCCATAGTCCACCAGGCTGCCCCAGTGTGCGTTGTCAGGCGTTACACATCCATCATTATGGAGAACTCTTAGACATTCAGGTCTCCTCACGCTGTTTTTGCTTTACATTTAAAACTTGCGATAATTATCTATTCAACCTGTCAACTAAAAGCCTATTGCCTGACCGCCGATGGGTCGCTGCCACTCTATAATCTATTCAACCTGTCAACTAAAAACCTATTGCCTGACCGCCGATGGGTCACTGCCACTCTATAATCTATTCAACCTGTCAACTAAAAGCCTATTGCCTGACCGCCGATGGGTCGCTGCCACTCTATAGGTAAATACGTAGGTGCGTGCCTTGGAATCAAACTCGACATCTTTGTGTGTCAGTCCAATGATGTCCCAATAGGCTTTTACTGCTACTTGTTTCAAAGGTACAAACAAATTGCCTTATTATAATCTAAGGTTCAATTCAGATTGAGCGGCCATATTCATAAAACTTACAAGGAAGTTATAACTTCGTTCAAATAATGCATAATAATGCTAGCTTGCCGTATAACGATGCTGTAGGTACATAATTATATAATAAAGATTTACACAAAATTTATGACTAAAGATTTTTTACAATGCATTTATCAGATATACTAAGTATTTTAACTACACGTTGTATTAAGCTTTTAGTAAGATGTATTTATGAATAAGACTAAATAAATTATGATCCTAATCCTATTAAAATAGAGCTCAATGTCGTATTCAAGAAGTATATCTAGTTTAGGGAAAAGCGGCGTACATTCGAACATCTGCCTCAAGACAGCGCGAGCGTTTATATAAACTATATTACGGTGCTTATGTTAGTACTAACTTGCGTAGCTCGGTGACCTGCACGAAGAGTCCCTTGAGCGAGACGACGACGATGGAGGCGAGCACGCAGCGCGGCAGCGCCTCGAAGAACGGCCCGATCCACAGCAGCACCAGCAGGATCAGCAGCGCGCTGATCAGCGTCGTCATCAGCGTCTTGCACCCCGCCTGACAACAACCACTCCCTATTAAGGTGCTGATAGACTTGAGTATTTACTTGTGACACTGAACATTCACTTGTTATTAAATTGTCGAACTGAACAGCGAACAGAGCCAAGCATAGAGCCAAACATCGCTACGAACATTTTCACGATCATTCTAGCGAACACTCCAGTCAATCCCCGTCAAAAAATATTTTCAAAAAGCTTGATGCAAATATATTGTTCTTTCGTTTGAGTACTCACTAGAAAGCTCGCTGAAACACAGCCGTTTATTTATCTGTAATGTATGTAACATTCGCTGGAATGCTCATTACAAGTGATTGCTCAAGTCTATCAACACCTTTAGAGACTATATATTAATTCGTGAAGATATAACTTTTATAAGCTTATTGCGCACGCATAATTTAAGGTTAAGTAGAGGACTTCTGCCAACTCGCACTGGGTTAACTAAGGGCATTATAACCTAACCATTCTCACACGGAGGCGAGGTCCGTACGCAGCAGTGAGTGTTGATATATAGGTAGGGCAGATATATCAATAAGTGAAAAAAAAATTTATGGTAATTTCGACCATTTACAAATAAACTATTATATATATAACTATTATATTTCAATTTGTTAAATAGACAATTTATATTTACACTTTACCCATAGTTTCGTTTGCTTTTTAGCAAACATGGTCACGAGGAAACCTTGCTGGTATTTGTCTCAATATTGTACTCTAAAGTTTCTAAGTACCCGAACATCATTTATAACATAACATTATTCTCGTCATGAAGGGTAAGAATGAAGGATAAGATATTCTCGCCACACATGACAGGCGGCCGGGCTTGTCACCTACCTGCACCTCAGCTGCGGCTAATATTAAATATGATACATAAGTAAGAGAACCACTTACTGTGTACTGTATGTAGGAACGGGACAGACTGGCGCATATCGGAGCACATAAGAAGAATGACCCGAAGATGTTGCTTGCGCCCTGGAACAGTAATTCACTAATAACTAAATATGTATTTATATAAAAATCAACCAAATACTGTACGCTTTAATTTTAGTCTGGAGCTTATAAACTGCATGATGATTATAATGGTGAAAATAAATTTTCAGAATCGAAGACAATTCTTCTAGCTAGATTTCAGTCTCCGGGCGGATATTCAGCTCATACTCCAGTGACTGATTGCCGCTATGATGATATATGAATCGCGTGGAAAGTTAAGAACATTAAAACATTGGACTACTACCAACTCCATTTTTTATCACAAATATTTGTCACATCTAGGGACAAACCCATAACACTCATCGCCTTGCTAGTAGCCAGGTGACCTCTTAAACTGCTGAACTATCCAACTGCTACGTTAGACAAGGCCTAAAAACATTATAAGCAGTAATAATATAAAGTTACCATAGCGAGTAGTTCCTGGTTGGGGTCTATCTCGTACTTTTCCTTGGAGGCGAAGATGAGTCCCATGGACAAGGTGATGGTGTATGTGACCATGGTCAGGGTAATGGCATCCACGGCTATTTCTGTGAACAGCTCGAATGGCGGCAGCGCAGGCATAGGCAAACTGAAAATATACGATTGCAAAGATCAAGTTAAACAGTTACATGTACAACGTGACGAACACACAAAAATAATTAAATAATCAATTATAACTGCCTCACATTTTAGCGTAGTACTTAACCCGTCACTTGACATGCGCCCAGACGCTGGCCGCAGAAAATTTTGGCGTCAAATGTCTCCCAATGACCGGTTCGATCAACACTTGACTTGATTTTTGTTTTTTTAAGGCAATCGCGTGACGGGTTAAAGAATTTTTAACGAACATTCAATGTTGTACAAACGCCTTAACGGTGAAAACAAACCTTCATAAAGTGACATCATAAGAAAACTTTATTTACGGGACTCTTTGTTCTGTCACAGTACACTACCTGCCCCTGTGGGTTTTCCAACCAAGACTTTTCTGTGGCCTAATCTTGTATTATCTACAAACAGAAGTTTACACTCAATCTTAATAGTCAAAGGACGAATGATGTACTCACCCGGTAGGTATGTCTCCGACGAGGGTGACCTGGTAGGTCTCGTGCAGCATCATGTACCGGGACACCAGGGTGCCTACCACCACAGCCACTAGCTCAGCTGGCACCGGCACTCGGGATCGCTTGCTTACCCATGGCTAAAAAGTAACAACTTTTATGTAAATACGGCACATTTATAATCATCAGAGTGATTATTTAGATTATCTATCAGATGATAAAAAATCATAAGATAGATTACTTGAAAAGTAAGACTTAATTTTATTTACAATATATTCTCTACGTATTTATTATTCAGTAATGGATAATGACGATCTAAAGGCTTTACACAGGATTTTCTCTTATCTCTTTCTGCCTCTGAAACTTAAGTCTCATGTATCGTATAAGGCACAATAACAGGCTGTACCGCTTCTAAGAATTTCTGGACAGTGAAACCAATAACATTTGCTTGATCCGGGAATCAAACTACAGCAGTAACATACATTACCGCTGCGCCGTCAAGGCAATCTGCATTTTTATCCCCTGCGGTTTCACGCACATTTGTGATTATTGCTCGGCTTCCGTGGCTCGTAGAAGTGATGTGATGATCGTCATTATAGTCTATGTTACGTCTGATAAAAGTAGCTTTCTACAGTGGATATAATTTTTTAAATCGATCCATAAATTTGAGTTTATTCAATATAAATAAACATATTTTCTTAATAATAGTTAAGATTTCAGTTTTAATTCGGTAATTAAGATATATTTACCTTTAAGTGTTCGTTGTTAACGGCTAGTAGGAAGCAAGTGATGAAGGATATGATAAACGCGACTAAGTTTGTGTTCGGCAGGTTTTTTATAACTTCTATGATGTTCTAGGAATAAAACAAAACATATTTTTATTATATCTATTGCGGCACGCTGTGGCAGTACGAAATAAGAAAGATAATATTGGTCTTTTTAAGATAAAGCATCGTATAGACAAAGACAAACTATAGACAGCTTAGGTAATAAGTAGTGTAATCGTAGTAACTGTCGGTGGCAACACTACTATTGCTTGTTGATCAATGACTTGATGTCGGTAGCAACACCTAAATCGATTTTCTCTCGAATCTTAATCGAATAGAATCAATTACTATCCTTACATCCTTAACAGCTTATAAAATGTGAAATTTTTACTCAATAAGCCGTGATTGGAACTTTAAGGTGTTGTCATTTTGTTATCAGAAAGAATCTAAAACTTATGCTCATAAATTCTGTTACCAATAACTTCTATATGAAATTCTCAGGGGGGTCCAAAATAGTTTATACACACCGTTAATCGAACTTTTATCACATGACCGGCTAGCGTAAGCGAAAATTTATTTCTACGTTAAATTTATCTAGGAAAAACATCAATTGCATATGGCCACCGACAGACCACTGCCAATATAACCAAATATTTACCATTATTATAGTATTATTTGTATATACTTACATATATTATTTTAAAGTTAGTAGGTAGCTTAGGTAGTTTGATGCCGAACAGATCCTTGAGTTGTGAGGCGCACACGTGGAACGAGGCTCCCGTCGTGAGGCCAGACACCAGTGGCTCCGACAGCAGCGAGGACACGGCGCCTAGCCTTAAGCACCACATTACTAACTGAAATATGAAGTACATACATGGTAATAACAATAATGGATCCATTCAAATATTATAAATACGATGTTTTCACACCTTAACTAGTCATCATCAGGGTCATTGAAATTAAACTACTATATACGGATTTTATCGCGTTGTTTATTTAACACTCTATTACATAATTTTGAAAACTGTTACACTACTATACTACTGTTTCGTGCTGGGTTCGACGGATAAGAATACAAAACAATATTACCGACTAAAACACGTTTTATTCTAGCACACAATTACTTTTAAAAACACAACAAACACTATACTACACTTTTCCACTGTAACTGCTTCAAACTCGTTAGTATTTTCGCTTCCGTTCGCTTCGATGAACACTTTACCGCTTACGATAGTAAACTGACTCGGCGGTGCGCGTGCGCTCTATTTATACGCGGGTAAAGCGCTTCTGGAGTTTTCCAGAAAACGTCACACACGGCACGCATCAGCGTGATGATTCGAGAATGTGCCAGCGCTTTCTCCACTCAACTCGTACCGACAAATACGTAGTTCCGTAAGATGTCAATATATGGTGCTGTAGTAAATGATTGCCGAGTCTTCCCCACAGTGCCGTCAGATGGCACTAGCCGTAACACTACTATTAAATTTTACTAATTTTGAGCTAATTAAATTATTAAAACTATTTGTATTTAAGTTTACACTTTCCCCGACGTTTCGGTTGCTTTTCAGCAGCCATGGTCACGGGGAGACTAAGATGGTAGAAGTACCCGAACATAATTTAGTTATTGGTGTTTCTATTTACGCAGAATGAGCTCAAAGTATCATGAAGCTGTGGTTTGTTTCTTCTTGGGTTTGACTGTTAGAAGTACTGGATCCCAAGCTGGTGATACATTCCAACCATCTTCTCTATTGAAATTAGAATGTTTTTTGATTTCAATAGCCTCGCGAAGCATCCTTGGTAGGAATCGAGGCTATTGAAATCAAAAAACATGGCTGCTGAAAAGCAACCGAAACGTCGGGGAAAGTGTAAACTTAAATACAAATAGCTTTAATAATTTAATTAGCTTAAAATTAGTAAAGTTTAATAGTAGTATAGTAGTGTAACAGTTTTCAAAATTATGTAATAGAGTGTTAAATAAACAACGCGATAAAATCCGTATAAAGAAGTTTAATTTCAATGAATAACATTCGCGTAAACAGAAGACAATATTATGTAAATCATCAGGGTCATCATTAGGATATAGAAGGGAAGATAGAATACCTTTCGTTCAGAAATACGTATTGTTTTCGAGCAAGCGCCGCCGCGGACAACAACTATAAGCTATCAAATTGTTGTGCTAGCACTCAAGACTAAATTTCATTCGGTGAGCTATGGTTACCTATTAACCGCATATGTCGTCGTGCAAGGTTTGCCGTTTTAATACCAGTATTGATTTTTTGTGTCCAGCTATAGTTTGGACTACAAAAAACTATAAACTCTTGTTTAACGCAAGTGTGTTAGTTTTTATTTTTTAAGCCATACTTAAACTAAACAAAAATCAAGTAAATTACTAACCAATATTAACCCAACCACAAAGGATAAGGCACATAGTACTTCTAACGGCGTATATGGACCTACGCTTTCATCTGCAAATAGAAGAGATAAACATTTAAATAAAAATATCGTCTAATAAACTAAAACATTAAATTATCTTATAACTAGCATCACTAGAGCTGGTTATGTTGCGCATATCTATTCCATAGTTATAAGCAACCTTATTAAAATACTACTTTAACAACGAGCAAGATACTCGCAAAGCAAATCTAGAAAGATATTTAAAGATAGTATTTAGCTATACTATACGGGAATATATTTTAATTTATTAAACTGAAAGTCTCCTTTCCAGATAAGCACGTTCCTAAATAGTAAAGAATTCTTTATTGCTCAGCGTTTAAAAATTTAAAATCATTTATTAGTTTATAATTACAAATATAAATGTACCTGCGACGGTCGCGTGTTCTAATACAACCTGAAAAGAAAATATAACACAATTATTACATAACATCAGATAATAATCAAAAAAGAAAGAATGGAGTATGAGACATAAACATCAACTTGCTACTTAGCTGTTATGATATACAGGGGCGTGCACAAAGATTTTTTTGATTTGATTGTAGTTATTATTTCAATTTTTGTAAATCAAATCAACGCGCCTATCTTTTTTTAAATAAATATAGAATTATTTAAAAAAAGATAGGCGCGTTGATTGAAACGTCGTCGTGAAAATTACAAGATCGTTTTAAAATCATTAAAAGTTCTTTTTCAATTGAAATCATAGACAAAACAGTGAGTCTGCTTTGGCCCTGTGTGTTTCGTAGATATGTATGGATTATTTTTAAACAAGAAAATGATCGTTCAGCCGATGCGCTACTAACTGGAATCGTAACTATTAATTTTGCTAATTTGTAAACTTCGGTAAATATGGCTGTTAAATTGGTTGTATGTAAATATTGAATAAGATCAAATATTCCTAACGTTTTTAATTCGTCTGATTTATAAACGCATCGGAGCTCATTCCTAAGGCGATCCGCGTTAAAGGAATGTTCATGCGAATTAATGAGTTCGACGATCGATTGCTCTGGAAAATTATTACAATACAAAGTATAATATTCATACGAAAGTAGATTGAAAAACTTAAGGTCTTTTAAGTTTTTATAACGATGTATGTAATACAACGTGTCCCAAAATTCAAGATAAGCGGCCACCAAAAGGTGTACGTATGCATATTTTTGTGGCTAGTTTGCCTAGAATATTATAGCATTTTGGAATCGTAGTTGGTTGCGCCAATTTTTAAAATATTTGCCATAGTAGTGCCAATACTTTTTTTGCACCACGATGAATGAAAGTAAACTGAAGGTCAAAATCTTACATCATTTAAGAAAACAACATTATTTTGGTTGATTTGGGTCTAAAAGCTACAGGCATTCTGGGATTCTTAATGATTGTGACAGATGGTAGTGTTACTTATGTTGCCAATACAAAAAAAAACATATATTTGTAAAATTGTAGCAATGGTACTTAAAATATAATAAACGATGTCATTTTTTTAAGAATTTCGCTTTATTTTCGTAGTGAAAAATATCAAGATAGAATTTTTTTCTTTTTTTCTCTACTTGTCATAAGTAGCACCTTTTGGTTCCCGCTTATCGTTGAATTTTGGGACACGTTGTATATCGGAGTTTCACAAGGCGTAAAGCTAATTCTCCTGCTATCGTTAATTAAACGGAATTTAAATATCAACCATTTATTGTCTTTAATAATTATTAACACCATACTCCCAAATTAATACGATATTGCACATTCTGTATAATAAAATTATGTAATTACCAAATACGTAAAAGTATTATTGGTTGAATATAAATAATATAAAGCAGAACTAATTGTATTATAAATAAAATAATAATTATCAACAACAATTACATTTACGAATTTCTACGGTTATAAACAAAATAAACTATGTAATATAACATACAATAAGACAAAAGATTGTTTAAAATAAAGTGTTAGATACGGATATGAATGGCCAGACAGAGCAAGAGACGTTAGAAAGAAGCGCACATTTGTTAAAAAGATTACGTGATGAAGTCTGGAAATGGAATGAATAACAAGATGACAACTAACTGACAGCGCCGATCTGATACCCAACAACAACATAAAAGAGGATGTTGAAGCCGACATACAGTATTTGGTCGACCCAATAAACTAATTTCCAGGAAAAAGTACATGGCGTAGGTACATGTTTGATTCCCCTATTCGATGGACCCGATGATATTATATTATTTTAAAAAGACTAGAACGTACCTTTCCAGCCATGAGACAAGCCACAGCGAAGGTACCTATGGAGACGTGAGGCGAATTGCCCAGTATTATGTAGGTGAACATCGGAAAGAAAGCCATATAAAGTCCCATTATAGGAGGCGCATGTGCTAGAAGTGCGTACGCCATACCTGCAACAAATACAATATTTAATAGTGTGATGATATGGGTCGCTTAGCCCGGAAACATGGATTTTGAAAGAGACGGCAACTTTACTTTTATTTAGTTTACAGACTTTTATTTCAGGACAATTAAAGGTTTAGTAATCTCGGTTTAAACCATCATGGCGGACATTTCAATCCATCATAAACTTTACATTCTGAAGAAGACTAAGAGGAAGCACGTAGTCTGTAGTTGACCAGTGCACAGGCTTGGCCTGAAGATGCAAGAATAAACAACAAAGATACCGAAAAGCTTTGTAGAGTTCAAACTTTATTACCTTTCAATTGATGCAATTCGAGAAGACGTTTACTACAATCTCGTATTACAACATTAAAATGAACCGCTCAGAAGAATTCAGAGTGGAGGAAATATAATTGGTATTGTTTGACAAGTATTCAGCAGGATAAGCAAAACATTTTCTCTTTGGTGTTACTAGTAAGAAATTTTTAAGGGACAGAGTTTTATAACGAGCCCACACTTACATAGATCTAAAATACATAGGTACATGACAAAATTTTTAATTTTCGTTTATGTTGAACTATCGTTTGTTTATGTATACTTAAAATATCCGAAAACGACCATTCATAGCCTATAAACAATCAGTTTTAAGCGTTAATGTTAGTAAAATAAGGTTTATAGTGGCGTGCACTTGGTGCGTGCGTGCGTATCCGATCCGCTGGTAAATAGAGGTACACAATATAGCGGTTCGTATGCGAGTCGCTGTCAAAGGACAGGTATTTATTTGATAATAGTTACAGAAAAAGTATTATTGCCATGTCCTATTGTCCAGAAAGCTATAAATCACCGCATTACGAAAGACCCACGACTCATCAGCATGTCATTATCATATCCTGTTTTGAATATTCGATTATAATAATTCGTGACAACTAATTGATAAAAATTTGGATGCAGAAATATAAATCTTATAAACCTTGATAGAATAGTTGAAATTATTTTGCCATACCAAATATATATCGCAAATGTATACGAATAGAACCGAATGGATTTAATCACAATTCCACCAGTCACCCACATCTTTTAGATCTTGACAACCTTAACTAGATATACATAGACATAGAACGTAACAACGACCAAGTTTAGAACTACTTTTATGTTAAACACAACAAAGTACAGGTACCTATATAATGTAACAACATTGCTTCATTCGTCATAATATTGTGATAGCTTCCAATGCGAGTAATTTATAAAGATACCCTATTGACTGTCCGCATTCCGTTGGAGAGATGGCACGTCACACTCACTCGATACTTAAACATCACACGATGTTGGACTTTCCGATATCCGTAATTATTTGATAGTATTGTCGAAGTTCGCTTAGAGCAGGATATGTCTATCAGTATTGTATATTAACTGTAAAGTCCTTTTATGCTATGTTATATTGTTGTATTATGTGATCATATTTGGGTTAACATGCACTTGAATATAAATAGGTAAGTGATAACAGTTATAAACAAAAACTTTAATGAAGGATTCGTTGGTTTAAATTTTACGTGTAGAAGGAACAAAGGAACTAGTTTTAAATCACAACATAAGTAGAAACAAATCAACGGCCCAATTGCAATAAAATAATTAAGAGAATCTCGCCACGCATTTTAAGCCCGTCACAGACGTAGCTATAATATATATTAATATATCGAGATATATATTATAGTATAGCAAGCTATCACACACGGGAGCTATACTATAATATATATTTTGCCCTCACTCGGTCTACGGTCGTCCTTGCAAGCGCACGATTTTAAAGCTTAATTTCTATACAGAATGTTCAAATTTTGAAATAACACTGTAATCAATCTAGGTACCTAAATGAATTCGACAACAGCACTTCTTTTAGATCTAATTGAAAATACCTCAGAGGATGATTCCGATGCTGAATTTGATATGCATGTTGCCTTGTCAGAAACAAAAAATATAACCATCTGGGTTGAGTCGCATATAAAACAAAAGAGAACTCGTGGCGAATTTAATTTGTATCATGATTAAAATTTATCATCGAATATATTTTCACAGTATTTTAAAAGTTCAAGATCGGCATTTATCAAGCTTCTTGAATTTATAAAAATTGATTTAATAAAATGCGATACGGTTATGTGCAAAAGCATTAGTTCTGAAGAACGTCTTGCAGTATGCTTGAGGAAAGAAGTAAAAACAAATCATATTTCAATCATTTATTATAATTGCAACACTTGTATTTTAATTAAATAAAGTATGTAATTTAAGCTCGTGCGCATCGAGCACGGACGTCGGGCAGGCGTTCAAATGGAACACCCCTATCCTCAAAATATATCAAAATATATATTAGTATACAAAAATATATCAAGATATATATGTCGACATATTTTGGTGACGTCATAGAAATATATATTATAGCTGCGTGTGTGGTCTCTCGAAAATGTATATAGAAAATATTCAAATTTTGAAATAAACAGAAAATAAGCTTTAAAATCGTGCGCTTACAATTACAAGGACGACCGCAGACCGAGTGAGGGCAAAATATATATTATAGTATAGCTCCCGTGTGTGATAGCTTGCTATACTATAATATATATCTCGATATATTAATATATATTATAGCTACGTCTGTGACGGGCTTGACGGATAGTCCACCTCCGAAGATCATGAATAAAAATATGTACTATACCTAATTTCTTTGATGTGGTATAGCCAGGTACATGTAGTGGTATTCGGGCGTACTTCATCTTGCAATATTCCGCTTCGAACACAAAATATGCGTCGACACGTGTTTCAAGGCATCCTCAGGACAGTTTAGCAACGAATGAGCGATGAGTAACCGTGCGCGCCTGCTTATATTGCCTTTCTATTCCCGTACTACCCTCACTACTGTGTGAATCATTTCGTGGGTAGGTAAATAAATAAGGCAATGGTGACGTGTTGAAGTTTGTTTGTACGTTCAGAAATGGTTTTGCATCTTTCTCATTCTATAGTTCTTCGAATACACTCTGAATGTAGGTACGTAAAATTTCAAAAATAATGCCTGTCATGTAAATTATGACCTGCGTGTAGTAAATGATTAGCAAAATGTGAATTTTGCTAATGATTATTTTTAAACGCAGCTAGGTGTTTGTCATATCTTTATAAGTGTATTCAAAACTACGACTCGTTTGACCAATATACCTATTATTAATTGTAGTCGTCACAAATCAATTACATTGACCGAGTTTTGTTGTTGCTATGTTACGTTACAACGTGACTTTAAAGACTTATGTGTTGGTTTAAAGGCTGGCTGAATACTGTCGTTACTCAGTAACTTTACTAATCTGTCAGATATATTGGCAAAATAAGTTAGCACAGAGTTAAATTACTTTGTTTCTTTTCAGATGGGTATAAAAGCTATTTTGCAATACTATTACAATGAATTTCCGTCAATTATAACTTCATTCGATTCAATATATATATTAAATATAATAATGTGCATGTACCTAACCAAACATAGAAATATTTTTTTTAATAAGTTATCATACAATTTTTATTTTCCTGCAGATGACAAATACAATCAAACAAGAAAGACCACATGATTACAATCAGGTGGTCTTTTTTTGTTTGATTAATTACAATCACAATCGGTTACCTTAACCATAAATATAATATTTTTATTGTAAATATTACAAAAGTAAAAAAAGTGTTGCGCCGGCGGCGATATAAGGCAGGATATGACAGGATAAGGTAAAAAGACTGTCTCTTTGTTAACAAATTCTATTCACCGCCGCAAAATACACGGTAACAATAACGATGACAAGTCTATAAAATGACGATAATGGTTAATGTGCTCCACGTACATGACATGCGCAAGTTGAGGCAGTTGCGCCTGCGCCGCGCAAGTAATCTTTACGATTAATTCACGCATGTCTCGCGCCAGTAGTTTGCGCATGTAGCCCATGCCAGATACTGCGTCATTTATAATCACTTTACATTAGTCGTAAACCAGCAGACAAAAATGAAAAACGTGAAATTCGATTTTTACCTTCCATACAAGCAATTCATTTATTTAGAAAGATTGCCTGGGTTTCAGCTGACGTCCGAATCCGAGCTGAGAGCCAGGCAATCTGAAATATCTAGACACAGTGACCGAGGGCTGTCCGACGCGCATGCGCGAGTAGGCCCCTCCCTACGCGTCCTGGAGGGGTCCCAGACTGCTGTTGTCACGGAATTATGAAAAGCAATGCCGATGACAACGGCATAATATAAATAAATTAGACCGGGAACGAACGTCAGCAAAAATATTTTATTAAGGGCTAACTCTTTTGTTGTAAGCTATGAGTCTACATTCCTGATATTTGTTTATCATTTCATATCAACTTAAGTCACTATTTATAGCTGCTATTCAAAACTCTATCTACTCAATTTTGTTGTTGATCGACACATTTTAATAGTTCTCTTATTGCAGTAGTTGTATCAACGAAGTTCATATGGTCAACATTGTGGCACGCGCACGGGAGCTATATGCCATTTCCTTCGTAATCACTATTCTATGTAACACAATTACATCACAAATGCGAACTTTTCAATTACTTAGTTTTACGTTTTCGTACGGTTAACGACACAGTCGTACATTTCTAGACATTTAACAAATATTCAGAAGCAATGTACTAAAAAAGAAATATTTTGTAGTTATGTAACCTTTTTTAACTACTAAGGCAATTAGGTATTACTTATCGTCATTTTGATAAACAATTCAATCTCGTAAATTTGCATCAACCTATGCCACCGACGAAACTAAGTTCTATAGGTAAGTTACTATTTTAAGTCTATTGAAATTAAATACTACATCGACGACGACCATCATCTTAGTCTCCCCGTGATGTATACCATATGAGTAAGACGATATAAAGACTATAATATAGATCATTATATGTAGTAGAAATATATTTTGTCTCTTACCTTGTGGGATGTGCATGACTGCAGTGGTGATGCCGGCGATCAGGTCGCCAAGGAAGTAATTCTTTATATTGTATTTTGGCAGCCATTTTATGATTGGTATTGAGTTTACTATGCAGTCGCCGAATCCGCATTGCTTTACGAATTTCTTGCAACGCTGACTCACTAGAAGTAAAGAATAAATGGATTAGTAGCTTTTTTAAGATTGATTCAGAAAAAAATTATATATTAATACGTGAAGCAAAAACTTTGTATGCCTTTTTACGAAAATTGCGCGGCCGGAGAAGTATGAAATTTGGCACAGTTAAGGTTTATATGGAGAAGGAGTGGCGAATCCTAATATTTTTATAAAATATGCGGTAGAAATAAATACATTAAATTAATGAAAAAACACTACACGCACACAACCATGCAGTTGACACAAGCAGTCGAATCGCGTTTGTAGTATTTCGGCACTGATCGGCTGATGTCGTAGAATTCTTCGAAACTATGGTTACATATGTATGTGTAGTAGGTGACTTAATGAAATATGATTATAAGGGCGTAGCTATAGACGATAAAATCTTAATAACGATCAAACTTAAAATTTTAATCAATTATGGTCGAATTTCAACCACTCTTTTTATTTCCATTTGATACCTAAATTCAAATAATTACCTAATACCCCGATAAATAGCGGAAAAACGTAAAAACAAGAACGTAGCCAATTTTCTGACGTCAGGATCTCAGGACCACATACCATATGTTTCATTTAATTCGAGACAATATAACTTATGTATTTCTTTGTAAATATGTTGTATCTTTTTGGCACCTAAACATATTATTTTGTCTTTATATCAGGGCAACATCAAACATCGTATTTAATCAAGGAGTACTGACGTTTGTTCTTAATTGTAAAAATTATATTCAAATATAATTTTTCATTGCGCTGGATTTAGTATAAAGTCGGTCGGTACTACAGGTTCCTATTAAGCCATGGTGCATACTGTAAACAATCTACGGTTGAAGCAGAAGAGAATAGCTAGATATTTACATTTCAAACGAGGTTTTTGATAATCAGCGTCTTTGTTAAGAGTATCTTGCTGGTACACTCGACGGACCACGTTGAACTGCTGGCTCGATCGTGTCGCAGACCTGCCAACAATAACAAATCAATGTTATTGACATGCGTTAGCCAAAAAGAGACGTAAGCACGGAGAATGGTGTAGACATTTCAAAAACGCATATAAATAAATAAAATAAAAAGGTGTTTAATGAAACTAATATATATATTTATATTATTACACTATTTAGATGTACAATTTCGGTTGCTTTTAAGCAGCCATGGTCAAGGGGTGACTGAGATGGTGGACGTCCCATTTTCTTGAAGTTTAGCTATTCCAAAGTATCCGAACATAATTTAATTATTGGTGTTCCTATTAACGTAGAATGAGCTTAAAGCATTATGAAGTCTTGCTGTGTATTGTTAGTTTTATAGTTTTCAAAATAATCTAAAAGTAGTGTTTTCAAATAAACCGCTGTAATTTGTATAAAGTAGTTTTAGAGACTATCTATTCTTAAACAAACAATTTTTTCTTTTTACGATATTTATTGGTAGTATTACCGATAAATATATCTATTTTTTTAATGGCTAATTTTGAGGGAAAAGGCGTAGGTTCAGTTTTCAGAGGAAATCGATTGTGTTAATGTTAATCAAAATGAGTCTTCGGTAATTATCCGCTTTTCCACTAAGCAATTAAGAGGAGCAGCACAAACAGTGTTGTTAGCGCAACAGATTATGAACATTGCTCGCCGACCGGGCGACCGTGTTTGCATCATAGTGGAATATCAGATTATTAGTAAGTCTATACTAATATTGTAAAAAGTCTTGTTTTTATGTGTGTATGTAAGGTAGAATATTTGTAACCACTGAACACATTCTAGAAAATATTTTTTGACTAATATAAAGCTAATCAATCTCTAAATAATATAGGAGGGAATTCACAGGCGGAAGCTTATATTTTAAATATGCATTTGTCTCCATTACTTGATTTTTATCAATTCATCAATCTTCCATTGTTTATTGATTTGTTTTCAATGTCAACCGTCGGCAGCCGAGAGCAAATCGGAGTAATAACCAAACGCAAAATATTATAATTATGTATATTGGACCGATATTTTGTCAGTATATGATCTTATAAACTTATATATAAAATGCACAAAGATTTCAAAGATTTGATAAAAATCAGCTCAACATGGTTTGTAGACTCACTGTTGTACACTCATAACAAGAGTTAATAAAGTTGATAATACAGCAGACCAAACACGCGACGGCTCGCTATTATGAGCTTATCGATTAAACATTCGAGATATTCGAATGTTTTAGTGACTTGAATGTAAAAACGCACAAAGCATATATTTATGTCCACAGCTCCAACTAATATTATAAATGTGAAAGTTTGTGAGGATGGATGAATGGATGTTTGTTACTCTGTCACGCAAAAACGACTATACCGATTGCAATGAAATTTGGTATGTAGATAGCTGGAGACCTGAATTAACACATAGGCTACTTTTATCCTAAAATTACATTTTACGCTGGTGAAACCGCGGAGTACATATATATAAATACAGCAAATTTAGTAAACTAACTTCACCATTCATAAATGTTACTTTGTGACTGAAATAAGTAAATGATTTTTGACTTAGTTACTAATGAGTTCATTCGAATGTAAGTACGTCCGAATTTCGAATTAATCGATATTTTTTCTGTGGCAAACGCGTATCGCTGATTGGCGGTGATTGCCTTTTTACAAATATAAAAAATGCAATCTTATTTACATTAGTTAATGTATCTAAGACCACATAATTGCATTAAGTCATTAAGAAGAGAGGACGATGTATAACATAATCGAAAACAGGTTTTCTCTATCTATGTGTTTGTAGAAGCAGATATCAGGAAAACTAATTTGGATGAGGATTGCAAAGTTAAGATAAGCTTGGACTAACAGATAGTGTTTGTTCCAATTAACGGTTGACAAATATAAAACAAGTACGTAACAAAACAAGTTACGTATTTTGTGGGTTTGTAACTCAGGAATTTATACTTTTTCTTACATAATATGCCAAAATGCCGTGAGCTCATGCGGTCTGAATATAATATTTATGATGGTGGTCGTGTCAGTGGAGTATTGGTGAATTCCAAAAATCAGACGCAGTTTGATACAAATATGTCTGCGTTAAAGATTTTCTATAAGGACATTAATTTTCTTTAATATACTGGCTGGCAACTGTTGTAGTTATATATCACATATCCTAACTATAATATTATAAATGTAAATGCGAGTTTGTTTTTCTCGGCTCAACTACACGACTGATCATCATGAAACTCGCATACATGTTGTCAGGGGCACAGAAAAGAACATAGGATACATTTTATTAATTTAAAAAAACACGAACATATTTTTAAAAAGGTTTTAATATCCCTCGGTATACTAACAATATACCGAGGGGATGGAATTTATTGATAAAATCTACCTTAACAAAATCTAGTATGGTATATTTTTAACCCCCGACGCAAAAACGACGGGGTGTTATAAGTTTGACGTGTCTCTGTGTGTGTGTGTCTGTCTGTGGCATCGTAGCTCCCGAACGGATGAACCGATTTTAATTTTGTTTTTTTTTTGTTTGAAAGATTAATTAATCGGAAGTATTCTTAGTTATGTTTGATGAAAATTGGCCCAAGATGGCCGCCGCCACAAAATGACGGATTACATATTTTTTCACAACTCCCTCAATATAGGGATCAAATAAAAGGGCTTGACTAGTAGAATACTATACACTATGATAAATTTCAAATCCACGATGGCCGCCACCACAAAATTACATATTATTCACAAATTTCAATTTTTCAGTATGGGTATCAAAAAAATATTGCGTCAGGGATTTTTTAAATTTTTAATATATGTTTTTTTTTTTAACAGACATTTAGATAACTCCCGTACTAGGAATATTTCCTATATATATATTTCAGGGGACTTTACAAACATTCAAACACAAAGAACAGCTAGACTTGAAACAACCATAAAATTTAAATCACATATTTTTTTGTTCCGTGTGCCCACTACCCTATCCGTGCAGTCAGAATAACATAAGATAGTGCACATTTAATATGAAAGAACAAAAGTTCAAGTTGTCTTTGAGATTAAAGTCAAACGCTGATATTACGCGCCTAATTATGATATAAACATAAATAAACTGATATGCAAAACAATGAATTAGCGAGGCCGCTAAATTTTACCAAGGGTAAAGGGGAATAGATCAGGCTGTAAAAGTTATAAAGATAAATATTTGTAAACAAGCATAAAAGCGTCCGAGGATATCTAGTTCTCTCATAAACACATAGGGTTTGTAAAGTTTTTAGATTTTACCTATTAAAATGATGTAAGAACTAGCTTTGATTCGGAATATAGCCTAAGTGGAAGAAAACTTTAACCCTTTATTCAATAAATTTACAGGATTGAATCCAAAACAATGTTATTTACTATTTTTATCTGTCAGTCTGTGTGTTAAGCTGTCTTTCTGTTTCCACCCATATCACAAATAAACTATTGAGCGTGTTTTGAGACTGATTTACAATTTCTGTTTAGAGTTCTTTTTCTTAAATTATAAGCAGAGTTTCATTTTATTTCTCCCGTAAATATAATGAATGATGAACCAAGTAAGTTAAATTGCAGGTATACCTAGACGAAGCACAGGCCAAGGCTAGACTAGTCTATAAAATAAAGGAACGATTTCCACGTGAGCGCAGCAGTGAAGTAAACTTGTTTAGTAAATTGATGTTTAAGTTAACTATATATTTTGCGATGTGCAATAATTGCTAACGTAACACGATTGCAATCAGTCAACCGCGCACCTGGTTTTGTAAATAACGTTATTTTGTATTAAATTCTGTTTAATCCGTGGTCGATGGTTAATTTTGAAATTGTATATTTAAATACAGATTATACTAATACCACAGTAGGCTCGTCTTTTAAGTAAGATCTTAAACTTAGCAGGCCAAATGTTGGTATGAAATCAATAATTTTTCACCCCTTGTTCGCATGATAACGTGAGACTATCGATAATTATAGGCTTATTTCTCCTCTGATTCACGATCTTTTTAAACAAAATAATTGCTTTTATTATTATATTTATTACCTTGTTAATGTAGTCGTTTGTAAGATAAGCGGTATATGGAAGTTAGATATGTGACAGAAACTATTACCTAACCGGGTCAAATGATAGGTCAGACTCTTGCCCCGAACTAACATGTTTGTAATTGTTTGTTTATAAATTTAATACCATTGCAAAGGTTATATTAAAAGGCCGATGTACCCTCCTTTATCCGACGACAGCTTCTGGTATCTAAATGCAGAGCTCTAAGCTGTAGCACTAAACCAGCGACAATGACCTTATAGTTTTTATATCGACTTACCGCGCTTAACGATCTCCTAGGTTCAGACCCAACTATTGATCTGTTTGTGGATGTATGGGCTATGATTTAGTTAGCATGTTTGACGTTTTGTGAGGCAGATGTATGATTGATTCTGTCTTGTTTCTTTTCATTGTTGTAAATATTTTTATATCCTCATGTTTAGTTAGTATAATTTCGCATAAGGCCGTTTTAATTAAACTAAGAAATTAAAAGAAATTAAAGGAAATCCCGTGCTCTCCAGTGTGACAGTGTAATAAAAAGGGCAGCTATTATTATTTCTAGTAGATATCTTAATTAATATTATTAATGCGATGTTTGTTTGTTACGCTTTCATGACTTAACTACTCGACCTATCATCATAAAATCGCATATACGTTGTCAGGGGAAAAGAAAAGGACATGGGGTTCTTTTCATCCAAGAAAAAGTTCTGTTACTAATCTAACCTAAGCTAACCTATATTCCCGCGAGCGAAGGCATATACAAAGACTAGTACTATATTTAAACCAAAAGCCTTTGTATCTTAATGACTCATCTTTTTAACAGAAAGACATTAAACTAGGTAATGGTACAAATTTTTATACATTTTCAAATACATGTAGAATTGGTACATGTTTTTATTTTGCTGTTATGGTTTATATAAGGATTACACATATGCTCCTTAATTAACGTTACAACCTACCTACTTACATAACACATAAAACAGATGCAGATAAAATCAGTAGATATGTTCTAATAATCATGACAGTCACTACCATAGCTGTAAACACTAACTTTTGCAATTGCATATCGGCACAGACCTAATTAAAGGTAGGTACATCATGATCGTAGCACGACTATTCTTCTAACATACTTTTGTTTTTCTTCTACCTATCAAACTATATTAATATATCTTTATCAATTCTTTCATTTCACGGTTTAAAAGCAAATTTATTTAGATCGTGAAGTTATTACTAGTGACATATTACATACACCGTAGGTGCCTTGGTGGCGCAGCGGAAGTTTTATGCGAGCGCTGTGCATAAGGCCTCTGGTTCAATTCCGGGATGACACCAGCTATTAAGTCTGCCTTTCCCTTCGGAATATAGGCATAATAATAATATATTATTCTATCACATACACATAACTCTATCTAGCCCAAATTAAGCAGAGCCTTTACTTTGGGTACTAGACAAACATGCATATATACCAATTTTTTTTGTAAATACATCATATTATACATAGAAACACTTTTTTTAAATTTGCGTGTATCGAAATCGAACCCGCTACCTCAGGCGTGGCAGTCGGTTACACAAACCACTACGCCATCGAAGCCGACTATGGATGTGATATGTAACCAAACTAGTACAATGTCTATATCAACAAGTGCGTACTGCCAGGATCAATGATTCAACTGTGTATATAATATAATTGCAGTGTTGTTGTGAATTGTAGCACTATACTAGGTCGATCTATTTTATACATAATTGGATGGAATATAACCACGTTCTACTAAATAATCATTAAGTAATGGAAATTACTATTAACTACGTAGTGTATTCATACAAAGCCTATATATTTTATATGTTTGAAGTAAGCTAATAAACAAACATAACCGTCTGGAGGTACAGACAGACTTTACGATAGCCTAGTCGTTAGTATCACCCGTTTGTATCTCAGAAGAGACAGAGTGATGTAGAAAAGCCACATTTCGACCTTCAGCGGCCTACATAACAGCATCCAGTCTTAGTCGCGCATTAGAATTTTCTGTCTAAAACCCCATTCAATCAAATTAAACTGTCAACCCATTTATCTGTTGAGAATATCTCTAACTATATCAAGTTACCATTAATATTGCATTGATGATTGTGAGGCGCACGTTTATTTCATGGATGGCGCATTGGTTTGAATGATATACTCGCAATGCCAATGCGCCAATGCGCCGAGTGTTGTGGGCACGATACCCGGGATATTGAGAAATATCCCAGGTATCGAACTTACAAATTCACAAATATTTGTCTATTTGCTTTGCTATTACCTCAAACATTCAAACAGAATCTTTGCAAAGTACCATAATATGTGAGAATATAATATCTAATGCTTAAAAAAGTTGTCTGCTTTAACAAGTATAACAATGTGTATATTATTGTTAAATATTGCTGTATAATAAAACATTATCTACCCATCCATCTAACACTTTATCCGGGAATTGAACTCCCACGTCTGACAGCAAACGTAGGCACATGTGATTAAACCAACTAAGCAGATGGAGGTCTCTACTATAAAAATTAACTTAAAAGCCACTTGCCTATCTTCAAAATCATCATCCTCATCCTGTAGGAGAGGGGTTCGTTCGTAGGTATCGTCGAAATCGTTGTCGTAAAACAAAAACGTCTTGTTCATACGCATTTTTATGACAATTAATCACAAATGTAATACTTAATAAACGAATTTGATAGTTATAAATCAGCCTATATATAATATTAATTATTTTCACACCAAATTTATCACACTCATCATCTAGCGTTTTATTTATTTTAATTCACTTTTATCATCAAATCAGGATTATTTTAATAATTTGTTTATCACTTTTACTGTTGCTAGTAACACATGCGCGCCGCTTATGAATATTTTCCTCAGAAGTCGTGTTATTACAATGCGAACGAAGCGAACGTTTAACAACTCGATCGTATTACTTTGAACTGAATCCAGTGGGTCTCGAGATAACGCAACCGACACGGACGGAAACCCAATTATTGGGTACTAGAGAAATTATGATCGAGAACGACCTTGTACGTTGACGAAATTTGCAAAACTACCTTTCTATAAAATGTTAACACATCAACAATTATACAAATTGGTTAACCCGTGCTAATGCCATAAAATTATTTTTACTATATACTTCGAATGTAGAATCTCCTGCTTTTACAAAGTCGGTTACGAAAGCTCTGACAGGAATAAATATACTAGATCGCAGCCTTAAACAACGTGCGTAAACATAACTATTGGCCATTCCTTTATACTGAAACTACGGATACAAAGATTGGAGGAGATTTTTTTTTATCCGATTGTAGGTACGCTTTGTCAGTCAAAAGTTTGGTGAAGTCCTTAAACTACTGGTTAGGGTGAAAGCAATAATTAATCATAACCGCAGCGGCACCAGATAGAGACAAATGCTAGGCAGACTAGGGACTTTTCCCCTAGTCAGCCTAACATTTGACACTATTTGAAGAACGAAAACGTCCGTAACAGTATCTTCTCTGATGTATCTCAGTAATTCTATATTAAATTATCAGTCCAGCGAATGCTGCAAATCAATCAATTTACCATAAATTGATAGATTTGCGAAACATCAGATCGAGAAAGCGTGAAATTTAACATTTGAGTCGCCTCCTTAATAAAATTTTGCATGGTATCCTTTCAGTACTTTGCTGAGTTCTTGTATCGTTCTATCACAAATAGTTCGTAAAAGGAAACTTGAATGCAGACACATGCACAAATTTTACGATCTCTGTAAATATGTTATTGTATTCCTACACGAATTACGTATTGGTTTAAGCGGTCATCGCCCCGCTGCTACTGCGCTGAGTGCTGGGGGTTCGATCCCATAATGCAATGGACAAAAAAATGTGTTTCATTAATAGTTGTGCTAAGTCTGGGTGTTCATTGCTAGAATGTTTGTAAAATTTCCCAAGACACTGGAATCAGAGCTAGTGCGAAAGCAGTCCTCCAAAGAAATTGAACTCCAAGAAAATTGCCAAGCTTTGCAATATTATTGTACCTATTTCGTAAATACGTTTCTACCTAGGTACCATAATATGAAATTATGCGTACTTTCAACATATTGTATACCTACTTTAAAACATCTGTTTAAATACTACTTAGGAATGTATTAGTTTGAAGACGAAGAAGGTAAGTTATTATGATATAACCATTAATACAGGCCATTGTTCTAATTGTAAACAAAGTAATACAAGTTTTATACACAAATCTTGTATGTACTGGCTATGATTCAACATATGTATTTCACGTTTATGTAAAAGTCTATCTACATACATATTTCGTGGTCTCCAAAATACTACGTTTTGATAACCGATAGCGTTGGTTTAAAGCCCCTGACCCCTTATCATAGGGTTTCTGGACATGTGATGTAGATAAAGACTGTTTGATTTATATATTTATTAGTTTATCGACCTGATCGCCTACGATTTTGATAAGTAAGTAAGAGTATTAATCGAAACGGCGTTATGGACGAATGAAAATATTAAGACAGATGGACACATCATAGATGTGAAAAATTTAAAGTTTTATTTGTGTCCTATTGATTATGTAGACTTCGTATACCAGATATACTTGAAAAATGAAAATGTTTATTTAGTAACACAAAGAAAGTTATAAAAGTTGTAAACAAAACATAAAATTAGTGTAGCAGATCTTATCAGGTAAATATTTAACGCGGTCCCCACACTAGGCAAGCCTGTATCGTGGGGTCCCAGCCAAACAAATATGTTTTGTTTTTAAGACACGTCGCCTACTTACTAGATTACAAGCACAGGCCCTGTTGCACGGACGCAACGGACACAAAGTACAGCCAGACACAATTATATGTGGATCACACAAATAATTGTACCGTGTGGCAATCAAGCCCACACTTGTCGCGGTGGCAGCGCTGAGGCGCACCAACGCCCGCTGTGCCATTCGTATAGTTAAAAGTCATAACGTTATCTGTAATTATAGTTAACTTTTTGCAAGTACTTTCGCTGCTATATACCAACCATAGACAGTTATACTGTCCTATATTTAAGATGGGCTACTACTACTATTGATTTTATTTTACTAATTTATAAGCTAATAAAATTATTTAAACTATTAGATCTATTTATATTTAGGTTTACACTTTCCCCGACGTTTCGGTTGCTTTTCAGCAGCCATGGTCACGGGGAGACTAAGTCTCCCCGTGACCATGGCTGGTATAAATTAGTAAAATAAAATCAATAGTAGTAGTAGTGTAATAGTTTCAAAATTTTGTAATACAGTGATAAATAAACAACGCGATAAAATCCGTATATAGTAGTTTAATTTCAATGAATAACATTGGCGTAAAGAGAAGACAATATTACAATAATTTTTCCATTTCAATTTTCTTTTTCAATATAATTTATTTGTAAGCACTGTGCATGCAATTGTTATGATGTCTCTATGTTTGTTTAATGTAATTAATCTCTATTCAATAAAGTTTTTATATATTTTGACAATGCATTACGGCTTAGTTAGCAGCAAAATGAGAAAGAGCCATTTTCTTAGAGGTGTCCCATACTAAGTTTTGAAATAGTACAGCCGCCATCTTGTTGAACAAACAAACCAATGTTATCTCTAT
The DNA here is from genome assembly GCA_963675205.1 of Catocala nupta. NCBI lineage: Eukaryota > Metazoa > Arthropoda > Insecta > Lepidoptera > Erebidae > Catocala > Catocala nupta. The sequence goes on from OY776098.1 coordinate 15,817,640, forward strand.
ATAATATGAGAATAGATTTGTGTAATTAATAGTCTATTATCATATTGCCGCTAACTTATGCAATTAAAACGTCGTTTTGTGGCTTCAGATTGATGTTAAAAATCTTATCTATACTTAGTACACATAACTGTGTCACAGATAGGTAGGTACCTACCTACACATTATACTATGATATTACTTGTAAGAACACTAAAAGATTTAAAGATTGTATATATGTATGTACAAGCGACCCGCCCGAGCGTCGCACGGGTAGTACAAAACCTTAACAAATTATACATTTAAACCTTCCTCATGAATCACTCTGTCTTTTGGTGAAAATCACATGAAAATCCGTTCAGTAGTTTTTGAGTTTATCGCAAACAGAGAGATAGACGCGGCGGGGACCTTATTTTATAATATGGAGTAATATTACAATACTTGCACACTTAAATTACAAGTGTGTACAAGATTGTAGGTAGGTAATCGCATATTATGCCACACTAAGGGCTTGTCCCACAACCTCCAAATAGCATTTATCTATAAGATAAAAGTCTCGCCATCTCTCTTCTTTAACCTAAAAAGAGTGAGACAGCATGCGATTTATCTTTCGGGTAACTTTTACTTGTTAGTTGTGGGACTGGCTATAATTATTTTCTAAATGCAAACTTTAATGAAACTAAGTGGATACATTTTGTAAAATCCTTAGTGATACTTATATTATATTTAGGTACATAGGTAATATATAAAATACAATTTAATTTATAACGAGATATTATATCTACAAATAATATCAAATTTTCATTATTATTGGGATAAAATATCCTGAAATTACCTGTTTGCATTAAGAATGGACAGAGAACGGATGAAGCATAGATTTATAGTAAAATCGTACATGTATGTCTCTGCATATATGTATATTACGTATACAAACAGATATTAATTTACCAGCGCACCTACGCAAATTACGATAGCACATATACACGAAAAACATATTGCTATAAACTTGACTCAAGGCGCAAACAAGAAACGAAAAATAATAAAACCTAATTTTCGATTCAAGTTAACTGTTGCCTGAATCTTCCAAATTTTAATAATATAGTGACTATTAAATATAACTTCGTGTACCAACTTAATTATCTCATACCATATAATAATTATAAAAAATGTTTGACGGCTATTTGATACAGCCAGGTTTCAAACTGTATGTGTACGCCTTTACAGTTACCTACTTGTTTGGTGCTTATGACGAGCTTTTACAAAGCAGTAAATAAAGAATATTATTGACTATATGATTACTTGATGTCGCAAACAAAAATATTGCATATAAATCATTCGTTTCATTTACTTGGCTTTTAGCTTATGAACATTTATGGTGGTCGACAGCTATCTTAAACTATTCTGACGCAAAAATAGTAGATATTTATAAATGTAGCTGTAAAATACATTAAACAAATGGTGGTGGTGTGGTAAATCAAGAGTGAAGGCTATTCCACAGTAACAATATACATATATTCCAATTACACGAATTTGGATTCGCCAGAGTCATGGTGATTCAAATTTACAAGTAATTAAGCGTACGTGTGCTCCACTTTACAATCATGAGATGTATTAACAATTGTAAAAATCGCAGCCGTGTTAATTTTTTGTGAAGTAGGTTTTCGAAATACCAGTAAAGGTGATGAGGTGATTTGTTCGCGTCAAGTCAATGGTCTAAATCTAAAGGAAAAATTAATAAACAACTATTTGATTGTTGGGGCAATAGAAATACTTGATGATTACTTTGGAGCTTTTGTTATCCTTTGCGAGACTTTTTATAATAAGTATATCTAATAATATCAGCCCTTATTGCTAACTGTCTTACCGCTGGGTACGGGTCTCTTTTCAGTAAAACGCTAAGCGAGAACATTATGTAGAACTCTCAGACATGTAAGTTTTCCCACGATTATTAAATATTTAACTCTTTCAAGTTACGTGCGTGTTAAACGCACATAACTTCGAAAAGTTAGTAGCGATAGCCTATTGGAAAAAATATTGGACTGCTGCGGTCTCCAGTCCGATCCCAAGACATGAATCCTTAATTTCTTGAAGAATTTTAATAATAATTAAATATTAGTGTGTATTTTAGCTTCAGTTAAATAATAAATTCAGTACAATGGCGCAGTGGTGGCGCTCCAGGTAAGGTGCCATTTGTGTCACGTCGCACGCGAACTAAAGACCCCAATAAAGAGCAGGCGTTCTTTTTAGAGTTGCACACCTGTGACTTTTGTTACCATAACATCATAAAACCACCATTTTGGTTGAAAGCACAGAAATTACTCGCATTGGGTGACGTGACACAATCTAGATATACATATAAAGTCCCTCCTGATATAGGACCGGTAACATAGCGATCAACATTTTTGTGTCACTTTCCATTGTTAACGCAGCAAAATGAGAAAACAATAAGTCTCTAATTTGTACTCAGCTACAGCTATATATAAGACATGATTTCATGTACTAGGTACTTACGTTGCACATACTTCAACACTTATTAATTTCACTACAGAAGATAGAATATAACACAATGCTGCATATTGCTCAGATATTCGGTGTAGGCGCTTAATAGAATAAGCAAACTGATTTGTTTATGTAAACACCCGCTTCAGACCCACCGTACCCCTGGTCATACCGCTGGTGGTGGTGGTGGTACGGTGCATATTATTTTCCCTATTTCTGTCACTAATTTATATTATTCATTCTTGATAGAAAATAATAAAAATATTAGACTGCAAGGATGGTGCAGTGGCTTATATGGTCAGCTCATCACTGCAACTGCGCCAAGTGTTGGGGGTTCAATCACTATAGTATGTGACACGGGACAAAACATAGTGTGCTCCACAAATAGTTGTTCCAAGTCTAGGTGATTTTTTGTCCAATGTTTGAATGTTTGGTAAGAAATTATTATTAGGGCAGGAGATGCCATTTTAAATAAAAATAAATTTAAATGAAAATATAGAGAGCGGTGATCATCATACTTTTCTGGTCATGGTCCACATAGAATAGTGGGATAAGGTGCAGTTTTACTATGGACACACGGAATGCGTCAGGGGACGGGGTTGTCGCTGCTGCGACCCACCTCTCGCTACCTACTCCTTTGCGCGGCAGTCTGTCTATCCTGTCGAGCGTATTTCTATTAATTTACATACAAAATTAGATTTGGTAGGTATTGTCTACTAATATAATGACGCGGATGTAATAAATACTGGCTCGGGCCACTGTTTAACGATCACTAGCATTTGCTGCAATAAAATGTAGCAAAATATTGCTACCACAATTCGGCGCACTTGTAGAAGGGAGAAGAGAACTACTGCGATATACATCCTGCATTTTCTTTCTGCAAATCAGTTATCACTAAACGTATTTATTATTTTATCTACCACTCTGCTTTCGCAACTATAGTTAGAAAGATTACAAACGATTCCGTTTTTCAATTTAATTACCCACCCATTAAATACTTACCTATTGCTATACTTAATTAATATTATAAATAAAAAGATTTGTATATTTGTTTGTAATAAATAACCTCAAAGACCGTAAAAGTAAAATCCTTACTAATATTATAAATTCGAAAGTTACCCTGTCTGTCTGACTGTCTCTCTGTCCATTACCTTTTCACAGCTAAACCAATCAACCGATTTGGATGAAATTTGGTACAGAAATAGTTTAAAACCTGGAGAAGAACATAGGCTACGTTTTTATTCATGTTTGTACCATGCGGGCGGCTCCGCGCGCAATAGCTAGTAGGCAATATAACATCATACTACGAGGCAAGGGATCGGAGCAATAACCATAAACGTGGATGAAACCGCGGCGGTCAGCTTGAAAAAATAAAATATAATAATTTTGCTTAATGTTTACATGATTATTATCAAAACCCATAGGTACGCTAAACGTTAAGTTGTTTTGTAGCTAGATCTGCAGTTGAATGCCTAATAATAATTAGAAATCTTAATTACTAATAACAAAACTGTGACGAGGCCAAGGCACATTGAACATTAAATATATTATTAAAAAAGGTAATTGGGATCGACTATTTATACTAGAGGAGTATGATCTCAAAACTAGAGATTGTAGAATTAATTTTTGCTTGTTTGTTTATGTCGTCATCACGCAAAAACCACTGAACGGATTTTGATGTGGTTTTCACGGGCCAGTAGCTTAAAGTTTAAACAATGCTTTATTGATACTAACACACACGCAATCGCTCAAGAAAATCGCGGTCGGACTATATTTTACGCCGATGAAGTCACGGATAAATGCTTGTAATTATTATTTTATACAGGAAAGACTCAAAAATAGATACAGAGTTAGTGTTTAAAACAATTTGAAAATAAAGCTCAGATATTTTAATTACATTTAAATACCTTAAAATATGACACTCATTTGCGATGAGGTCATTCGTAATAGGCCACGAGCCGTAAACGAACTTAGTAGTCTTTTTTTTAATTTACGCTACCCTAAAGGAGTACTGAGATTCGATAAACCTAAGCCAAACTTATTTGATATTTCATAAAACAATGTATGACTAGACGTAGTACATACAACTATAAAACCAAGCCCTGTAATGTAAAATGTAAGTGAACCATGTCCAATGACCAGTAGTGGATTGCAGCTAACCCAATTGATTAGTGCTAGAAACCGGCCTACCCTTTTTCTCAGAAGAAGCCTAGCAGGACACAGGGCATTGCCACACATAGTCAGTTGTTGACTGATATAGATGCTACGTTTGCACGTAATGAGCATGGAGGTTCAACGAACGCACTGTGGCTGTTGTAATTATGCATATAAGTAAACAAATATGATTGTCTTTTATCTCGGTAGAGTATATTAGTGGTATTGGAGCTTCTAAATTAGTTCGCTATTGCAGTAACATGCTTACATTAAAGGAAATTCTTTATAGTCTCAGATAGGTACCAGAGCCGCCAGATATACGAACGTTATTAAAGCAATGCTAAATTATGTACTATATTTGGTATGTATAATTGCTAGCTGTAATGTGGGATTGTATTTGGTTGCGTTTTAGGTCGTTTTGCCCGAGAAATAAAATGTATATAATTTTTTTTTATTTACCTTATTATTTCCATAAATTAGGCTAAGTTATCTAAAGTGTAGACTTACTACTAAATTAACTACCGCTTGGTACCGTCAACAGAGTCGCCCGCGTGAATTAAAGCAATGGTGTTTCGGTAGGTATGCCAATTTCATCCAAATCTGCTGAACGTTTACAAGTGATAAAATAACAAATGTTTTCATAAACTCTAATTTTATTTTATTAATATATTAATAATTTGTGTTTTATATTAGTTCGCTTAGGGTATTCCCAGTTGTGTTGCTCCAATTAACGATAATTAGATAATAGTAGGCTAACCATACCTGACCTTAAAATCAAGCAATTATACGCGCGGAATATAATCTTAAAAGTATTAATAATAATTGAAATAGGAATATAATAATAGTCGGCCTCGATGGCGTAGTGGTTAGTGTAACTGACTGCCACGCCTGAAGTCGCGGGTTCGATTACCGCAAAAGTCAAAAATTTGTGTGCATGAACATGGATGATAGTCTTGGTCTGGGTGTTTCTATGTATAACATGTATGTACCCTATTTACAAAAAAACGTCTACATGTATGTTTATCCATTGTCTATTACCCATAGTACAAGCTCTGCTTAGGTTGGGCTAGCTCAGAGGTTACCAAATTTTTTTCTCATAGACTACTTTTCAATTTTGCTGGCGCAGGTATACCTCCCTGAAACTAGAAATTTAATCCGTCAAGTAAAATCGGTATATCCGGATCAAAAAATTTTAAAATTTGGTCAGATCTCTACGGGCACACCTTTTTTTTTTTAGAAGAAATTCTCGGGTCTTAAGCAAGTGGTATTAGTTCTTCACTATCGAAAGCAAATATATTTTCGTGGATCCCCGCTTACGAAGTGTGACCCCCATTTTTTTGTCACGCCATCGTAGACCCCCGTCGAGTCTCCCGTGGACCCCTGGGGATCCACCTGGACCACTTTGGGAACTAAGGGGCTAGATGGTGTTGTGTGTATGTGGTAGAATATTATTATTATTATAATAAAAGAATGTAAAAAGAATATCAGATTTTCCACAATATATGCATGCAATATTTTGACCTAGACAATGTAGACATTTATATAGAATTTTGTCTATATTCTATAGACAAAAATATTGTTCCGTATACATATTATTGAGAGTAAATTTAAATTGACGGCATACCAGAAGGTAACGCTACATTATTTTGCGTACTATGTAATTTATTTCACTTTTGTAAGTAACTTCTTTTTCGTTATTGAGTTAGCCTGTAAGTTTTGATATGTATCATAAACAAATAATTTTGTATGAGTTGTATAAAATATAAAACGTAATTGATTGCCCAAAATAAGGTAAATAGTCTTGTTTATTTCGATAAATTGATTTTCCATAAACCTTTACGCCATTCGAAACGCGTTTGCCTTATACCGACGTTATGCGTCATTTTTGCACATAAGATTATGATCTTATATGCTAAAATGACGCATGATGCCCTCGATTTCATGTAGACTATAGTCTGTAAAAGATAATATCGCGGGCATTCCTTGTCTGCGAGGGTACGTGAACGACTCTAATTTCGATAGAATACATGAAGGAATCTCCATAATCGGTTATCTTTTTCTGGGTTTATGCCTGTCTCGCGGTGATACTACAAATAATGGAAAGTAGATCCTCGGTGGCGCAGTGGTAGTAAATGCGACTACTATGCATGACATCTGTGGTTCGATACGTGGGTCAGGCATAGTTTTATTAGGTCTTTGTCATGACATTCTCAGTTGCACTGTAGACTGGCGTGGCTCCATAGACGGCAAGTTCGCCCCTATAACGTGAACCAGCATAACTGACGAAATGTCGGTGTTATCATTCGCGTAGCGAGGGTGACAGCCGCGTCGGAAGGCATTTAAAAATTGTCGTTGTTGTTAAATTTAAAAGAATATACTAAACAAAAATTCTAAAGTACTTTTCGGCAAGAGCAGTCATTATTATTGTATATTGTACATCTAGCCATTTCTCTTGTTCGCCATGTAATGGTTCAAATATTTACAAGATTTTATTATTATTTATTGTGAAATTGTGCCGCCTCCTAAAAGTGCCACCCGGAGCGGACCGCTCCTGCCACCCCACTACGTTACGCCACTGGGTGTTATACACATCCCCACATACCACATGCCTACCCCTCTGGGGTTAGATTCGCTACTATATACGCATATTAAAGTGCGTAAGAATATACAAAGATGCTACATATTGTTATATAATAAAAGTACCTACTCACCATGCGTTATTCAATTTCTCCTTCTCCCAGTCATCTCCCTTTTCCTTATCCCACATTTTGTCACTGTTTTCTTGTCACACTACAGTTTGTCCACATTATAACACTTTAGTAATAGTTATTCACTTGATATTAAGTTTTTGGTTATGTTTAAGTACATAAATATATGTATAACACTACAATGTAAAAACTTAGAGTAAGTATTGTAATAAAATGCATTAAGAATTTAAATATATTATATCTTTCTGCTGTCTAAAGTTTAGAATTTTTGACTTAAGCTGGGGTAAAGGGAACCCGGTACGTTCTGGTTAACCATTTTATTACATGGTATCTACGTCACTTGTCAACGATCATCAGCAGGCTGTACATTTGAGCTATAGCTGGACTACTTCTGCGATGATAATCAAAAATGTATCAGGACTATACTGAGAGGATAATATTATATCATCTGACGTCAGAAATTAAAACTGAATATATGACTGAATTATTGATTTTACAATTAAATATTTCTTAAATTTAATTTATTTGAAATGTATTATAAACTAATTTCAACTCTTAGATTCTGTATATTCATAAGCACATTGACCTACGCTTGAAACTTCTTTGAATTACGCTTTTGTCATAATAAAATTATCATAGAAAGAACCAGGCTCGACGTCATAGCTTATAGAATATACAATCATAATTGCATACTACACTAGTAATTTCTACCAAAGTCTGGGTAATCGTTGGAAAAAAGGCCCAACCTAACAAGGTGGACGAACAACCGAAGAAGGTACATACAGAAATTTCTAAAAGACCTGTAGGCCCACCATTATTCGTAAATGTCAAATATTCAGGCTTACTGTTGTCAGTATTAGTACCTACCACAAAACATACGAAGTAACGCTTTTTCACCATCGAAACCAATCCAAACACTATAGTGAAGTAGCCCGAAAATGTTCTGTGACCCAAACAATTAAAGTGAAGTAATATCACTTTGAAAGAAAGAAACTTCGCGATCGCAAACTTAATATTTCGTCCGCTTCAAGTTTTAGATAGAGATTTTTATGATAGACTCACGGGTTTCGCGGAAATTGGGACGAGCTTATGTCTAGCAGTGGACCACGACAGACAGATTAAGGGTTAAGCTAGTTACTTTAAGAGTAAATAAAATAAAATATATCCTGTAACGTCATTTTTTTACTTGTATATCGTGAACGAGCTCACTAAAGCCCACGGAAGAAATATTCTGGGAGAAGTATTTTAGTAACATTATGGTGTTATATGAAGGTATACTGGTATATAGTAACGTTACATCAATATTATGACCACAATGAGACACTCCTCGACTATGGACATTGAACGTATAGCATAATATTTACAGTTTTAACAACCATACCGAATGCTAAAGTTTCTTTAAAATACATAAAGTTTAATTGCATAAAGTAAAACGTACCATACTGTACTGTAGAACAGTTTAAAGTAGTTAAGATATAATTATCACTATTCTTCGTTATAACTGGCGCTCGTTGTGCTAATTAGAGTTTTAATTTCGTCTACGTTCAGTCAAATATAATAATAAGAATTTACTTTTGTACGATATGTTTTTCGCGACACCGGGTGACTTTTTTCTTTTAATGCATGTTATGTTCTTGGTCATGGTTAAAGCTATCTATAAGAAAATTTCATTAGTCATGATAACGTAACAAAAGGACTCTTCGGATATGTCTACATTCTCGAAGGTGTAGACAGATGTGTATGTCACACACATTTGGAACTTTAGTTTTAGACCTGAAGTAATAGTGACACAACTACACACACATGGAGTCTACAGGTGTAGACTCCATGTGGTTGGGTCCATGGTGTGTTGTTATTAAGAAATTCTTGACACTTTCCTTCATCTGAGAATTGAACTCAAGAGCGCAGACACTACATAGCATTTACTACAGCTGCGCAATCGGCAATATAAAACTAACCAATTAAAATAACCACTTAATCATTCCTATTACAAGAGGTGTAAATAATTACTAACATTGATTAAGATGCGCCTGTCCGCTGTGAGTTGTTATTAACCTCTAAGTCTTCTTCAAAGAGGTTAATGAAAACACTATGTGGGTCTGTGTGTCTGTCTGTTAGTGACAGTTAGTTAGTGACAGGCATAGTTCCGGAACCACTGGACCGATTGACTTGTAACTTGGTGTGCAGACACCTTGGGGTCATCCTTCGGTCGAGTTTGAATATGGGCCCTGAGGGTCCCAGAGACCCTCGTATATCTCGAGGGTCTCTGGGACCCTCAGGGCCCATAGACCAGGGTCCTTTAGGTCCCAGAGACCCTCGAGATATAGGGTCACAAGGTCATAAGGTCAGGGGTTATCCACCAACAGAGTGATTTGGAAGTCCAAGGGAGAGGCTTTTGCCCAGCAGTGGGACATTACCAAAAGCTGATAAAAAAAGAAAAAGAAACGTCGCATGAAGATGAAGAGGTTGAATGCTGGGTTTTTACACCCGTCTCGTAGAAGTTAAGAATCCTACTGGTCATCGTTACAAACATTTAAGGTGATGAATATCTTTTTGATTTCATTGCCTACCTCTAATGTAACGTTTATGATGATAATGAACGCTGACTAAGATTTCAATGTGGGTTCGCAGCAAAAGTGTTATTTGTTGCATTCATCATAATCCTAACTAATATTACAAATGCAAATGTGAGTTTGTTTGCTAGGCTTTCACGCCTTAACTACTAGACCGATCATCGTAAAATCTCACATACACATCAGGGGAACAGAAAAGGACATAGTGTATCTTTCATCCAGTCCATTCATCCAAAAAAGTACTGTTTCAGAAGGAAAGAAAATTGACATAACTATCAAATGAAGGTCAAATGAACATAAATGCACGAGTGAAACTGCTGGCAAAATCTACATAGTTAACAATAAAGATGATTGAATGATGATGAATTATAGAAATGAAAAGTTTAGATGATTTAACTAAATTACACCCGAATATCTTATCAAATCTTGATAATGTTGTTAATGCAGCGTACGACAGGTATTATAGAACATTTGTATTTAAATGTCGGTTGTATAACAATATGTATATCTTGTAAATGCCAGTGATAAGACATGATAATATCTAGCCAGCTGTATTTTGCAGTTTCATTGGATTTACATAGGCTATTAGGAAGTATTATGACGCGAGCGCAGTGTTAATGTTATTTGACACTCGCTGTCGCGCGCGGTTTGATCCATGTTTATGATGACTGCTTTACGCTCATGGCTCCTGGCGTAATGTTATAAAACGTATGATACTTCTGTAAAGTAGCTTTCATTACAAACGAAAATACAAATCCTTCCTCTTCATAATATTAGTATAGATGTTTGCAAAGCATGTAGGTAGTAGCTTACGTTAATCATACAATTTATGGAATAGATTTATGATCAGACTCTGTCGCTACTCGCGACAGGCTAGATTCGATCTATTTGTCTAACTGCCAGCGCAGTATATAAGAATTCAATACCAAACTAATGAATTGTAAACAAAATGAGAAGCATTTTATAACACAAAATGATACGTTAATATAAATCATATTACATTTAAATATAAGCATACTACATAACATACCGAAAGCGTCTTTGAAAACGGTTAATAGAAACGAATTAAGTATAAGTAGCATCTTAACTTATAAAATATACCTTACTAGAATTATAATGAGCATTTAAATCGTGTGGTGGATGAACATTGATACCTTCAAGAATTAAAGCGTTGTTTTAAATGCTCTTTGCGATTACTGAGAAGCGTATAAGTTCAATGCACTTTTCTCACCAAATTTATTTGTGATAAGCATGCCTTTATTTTGAGGTTAACAATAAAAGTGGCTGTGTCTATTTAACTAACAATAGATGCCAATATCATAGAGTAGCAGCAAACGAAACGATATAAATGGCATAATTATGTATAATTTGTCTAATCGGTTTAATCCGTTTACTTTTATCAATATAAAACATCACAACGTAAAACACATACACACTCTAAAACACCGTCATATATTTATTTCTTATTTTGATTCCCATCCCCATTGAGATACCTAATATTAGGGGTTAAATTATGAAATTGCCGATATGTACTGAATAATTGAAACTCGTTTTTTTCTAAGATGTACCATATTGATTTAATCGAAATATTTACCCTCATTATCTATACATTGCTGCCATCTAAAAGAAAGTTCATTTATGCCTTTACGATAGAACTCCGGGATCTAGATTCGACAAACTGTGTGAAAGCATTTTGTACTGCCTCCTGGGAAGTTTTTTTTTATCACGTATAAAATTGTCCAAATCACGAAAAAAATGGTAGTCCGTTGGAGCAACGTCTCGCGAGTATGGAGGATGACATATGGTTTCTAACTGCAGGTCCTGTACAACGGTTTCTCGCAGTGTGAGGTCATGCGTTATCATGGAGCAATAATGGTGAAGTTCGATTCACGAGTCACTGCCAGTTTCGCCATAATTGTTCGAAGTTCGGCACAGTAAACAACTGCTGTTATTACTTGACCAGACCTGAGAAAGCTATAGTGAATAACATCATAAAGAGACCACCAAACAGTTACTATTACCTTTTTATTGGTAAACTTTGCTTTAGGGCACTGTTGCGGCGTTTGACTTGGGGTCAGCCATTGCATTTTTCACTTACGGTTATCGTAAAGAATTCACTTTTCGTCACATGTCACAATTCGATCCGATATTCCTTCATTTTTGTACCGATTCAACAAGGCAACACAAGTTTCAACACGCATTTCTTTCTGCAGATCAGTCAAATCATGAGGCACACAATTTTTAACTTTTTGAATTTTATTGGTTTGATGCATATCAGCCAATATTGTAAGTAGGGTAACGGTAAATCATGTCGCTAATTTCTGGGTAATTTGACTCGGATCGGCTTTCACCATCTCCTTCAATTCAGCATTATTCACCTGTGTGGGCGGTCTTCCACTTGGTTCATTCTTCAAGTCAAAGTTTCTATTCCGAAAGCGTTTAAACCAAAAACGTGCGTTCATTTGCAGTCTCCTCTCTAAACGCAGCGTTGATATTGCGAGCCGTTTCTGCCGCGTTAGTTCCGCGTTGGAACTCGTATTCAAAAAGGACTCGGATTTTCGAAGAATCTATCTTTCCCGTCGAAGCTGAATAATAAAAAGCAATTGAAAGTCGAAAATCGCATGTTGCACATTTTTTAAAAGAAGAATCTTATAGGTGTCATGTGAAAAAAGTTTCACTCGAAAATCTCACACCATTAAGGTTTTATGTCAATTCAAAGTATCTATTACTATACAACAGCAACTTCATACTTTTTAACCCCTATTATAATTAGGTACTAAAATCACCACACTCGTGTATTGTAATGTTATTTATCCACGCCACGAATTGAGTATGTGTTGTGTACTGACAGTATGTTTACGAAATAAAAAATAATTATTATTTAATTTTTCTCAATGTGTTTTATCGGATAAAATCGTTGCCATCGTAACAAAGGTAAATGATAGGTACCTTATAAATAATGATTACGTTGATATCTATAGCTTTTCTTTCTATTTATAACATATTTAAATAAATGAAAGTGGCGCATGTTTTAATATAAAACAAAAACTTAGTGCGTACATTACCTAAGTTTAATCAGTCATTCATAATTTAATCAAAGTCACCTATTACAATACCTGTAATTATCTAGATGCCAATTATCACAAAATAGTAAGTAATTTATAATTCAATCAGTTTCAATTACTTATATTCAGTCACTTCACTAATTTCTGAACGAAGCTCGCTTTGGCAAAATGCGCGCGAAAAGTCAATAAATGGCGACTCACTACTATTAATTGAGACGCGGCGCGTCAACGTGAATCGATAGCCGATCGGCCACTGCCTATGACTACTGCCGTCTGCTACTCAAAGTCAAGTCATTCAACGCGACGAAGGCCGCACTTACTCACGACCATTTCATAGATATCTAACAATTAATTTACATAATTCAAGTTTAGGTCAATGTTATCTGATGAAAGAGGTGAACTTTAGATTGATTTTTTACATTGCTGTTATTTTTATCTTTAGTTTCCGTATTAGCAATACTATTCAGTTCAATAACGCTTTCTGTAGTAGACTTTCATATGAACAACCTACCCTATATCTAATGATCAACCTGGGGTGTTGTAAGCCCTTTTGGTGTGCCTTATTAGCATTAAATAAAGGTTACTGACCTCGAGGGATATATCTACCTAGTAGGTATACACACTCAATCAATGACTGTTTTATGATAAATATTAAATCTATTGTGTGCATTGTAATGTCAATACTGGCAGTTCTGATATATAATTTGTATTTTGAACGTACCTATATCACTATTTGCCGCAAATTAGTCAACAACTACTTAAATTACTCAAACCATTGACAGAGGGACGCAATTATAGGTATCTAAATAAAGCTGTGATATTATACAATCACAGGCTAATTTCGTGCTTATTTTATTAGTTTTATGGTTTATAAAATCGAACATGAGCTGGTGGTTACTATAGATTTACTTTCCCATATTTGTCATACCAATCAGAAAAAAGTATTAATAAATGGCCATGGATTGTAATATTAAATATTACATAGAATGCTAGCCCACTGCTAGCATTCTATGTAATATTAAGTGAAGGTGACTCGTTATCGGGGAATCTTAGTATCCTTTTCTTAGCTCTACTTCTATTCCGACTATTCCGCTACATATACAAGTATTAACCTTATCTGAAGATATGAACAACAATACTACATAGTAATTTGCAATCTCAGTCATGAGCTTTGATAGAAATGTATGCAATATCTGTAACAATGATTTCTTTGAAGTTTATAAAGATATGTAAATAAAATACATGCTTAAGTCAAATCATGTTCATGATAGCAAATAATGGTGCCAATTCTGTTGTCACAAAATTCTCTTATCTTAGCTAAAAATCTCTAAAATTTAGTTTAGTCCTGTCAAACGACATTTTGTATTCTAAAATCGCAAAAACTGACAGGACTAAAATAAATTTTAGAGATTTTTAGCTAAGATAAGAGAATTTTGTGACAACAGAATTAGCACCACTGACGACTTTTGTAGTTTTATGCGCAAAAGACCTGCGTCTCTGATGAGTAGGGTAGCATTATCGCTGCCCTACTCACCTAACAGTATTCTGAAAGTATTATCTGCACAATATGTCCCTTTCTGGCACATCAATATGTCCCTTTCTGGCACATTGGGCGCAAATTCACGTGTGTACCCACCGGAGATAAATAATTATAATAAATTATCAATAATAATAATTAATTAACTTTTCAATTGTAATTTCAAATTGTGTCGGCCTTGATGGCGTAATGGTTAGTGTAACCGACTGCTACGCCAGAGGTCGCGGGTTCGATTCCCGCACAAGTCAAACATTTGTGTGCATGAACATGGATGTTTGTCTTGGTCTGGGTGTTTGTATGTATAATATGTACGTATTTACAAAAAAAAAAAAGTATATATGTATGTTTATCCATTGTCTAGTACCCATAGTACAAGCTCTGCTTAGTTTGGGCTAGATGGTGTTGTGTGTATGTGGTAGAATATTTATTTATTATTTATTTATTTATTAAAAATTTAATTTATTTTATTTAGTTTTATTGTTATTTTATAATCAAATTAATTTGAATTAGCATTTTAATGTTAACGTTCAGTATATAATTCAATATTCATATTTTTATTGCTTTATTCATTGTATTTCTATTTTGATGAATTTATAAATTATGCAAATTTGAACTAAAGTTTTATTATTATTATAGATCATGTGCTGTCTTTCACTTCGACTGCATCTTGCCACAATAATGTATAGAATAAAATTGTTCCTTTTTATATTAATTTTCGCGTTAATACTGAGTGTTGTTTTTTATTATGATAGATTTCGAGAGTTCATTATCCTACCTTAATTATTTCGACACTTACAATTATATTTTTTTGTAAAAATGACGAGTTCTGTAATGTGTGAATTAGTTTAGTGATTTGGAAGCCAAAACTGTTATCGCAATAATAAAAGTTCTGGTCCAAGAAAACCATGATTACCTTTTTCTGCACCGCACCAAATGGTTTGCATTAGATTCCTTAATCGCACAAAACATGGCGTGATCTACAAACAGTTGTACAGAGGCTACGTGTTCTTTGAGTCCATTATTTTTATGTTTATAAAGCCTCTTTGAGACACAGGCATTACTACCCACTCTTCAAAATCCTTCCAATATGACATGACCAATAATAGTGTTCTTATCTTTCTATGACATTTTACTGTCTTACATACTTAAATGACACGTGCCGATAAAGTTATGATCGCACATAACACGATTAAAACTCGTGATCGGATATTTGATCTTTATTACACAGATTACATGTACGTGACTATCACGTTTATTTGACGTCTAGATTAACGCTTTGCATGTATAATTTAAAATATGCTCAGACATTTAACATTAGGCTCATTTACGTAATTGAATGACTGCACGTACTCACTTTTATACATAAGCCCAACTAAGCGTTTTTAAGCTATTTGATATCACATCAGATATCATCAATATTTTTAGGTTACACAGAAAATTCTTAGTATCAAGTCTGGAAACGTACCCAGGAGGCGCATGTGTACGTGGGACACAACAACAAACAACATAGCTTTGATCCCACGTATATCAAACAGAGCTACCTTAGGCCAGAACTAAATATGCCTGTGCAATATCTTTGCCTATCTTTTCAGGGAAATACAAGCATGAGTCTATGAAAATAGATACGTTTGGTATACCCGCAACCATATGAAAATAAAATGAATGAAATAAGAACACTGTTATTTTTCTTTAGTACCTATACTATTTGAATGAACGTATTATGTTCTTTCCTTTATATCGATGACACAATGGTATCTTCAAATCACCTGGTCACGCCACAAGTCTACGTTAAGCATATTAATATAATAATTTTTGTGTTATACAAATAATTATTACGTGTTGGATTTTTTTTTGGGTTTGTAAAGGATACAAGAATGATAACAAGTAAGAGCGTTGCTTTAACTAAATAACAAACACATTATTAGTAAGAGACTTACTATAAAAAACAGGAGTGTCTTTCGTCTTCTACAATAAAAATCTATAAAGATATAAATAGTACTTGTTTTCTTTCTATCAAGTTCAGAAATTCATTGTACAGACAACAGCAATTTTGGCATTGTGCCACATTCACTGTTTGTATCTTATAAGTGCGTTTACCAAGTCAATTGAATCTGTTGACATCGACGTAGTTTTATTTTTAGTATTTTCAAATAATCACTCTTGCCAATTCAAAAATTACTTACAAATATAGTTTTATACGCACATTATACCCAGTTTAACTAAAATTCCCCGTGTTAGTGATGTGCCAACTTATGGATGGTCAGTCTGTTGGCATGGATAGGGAATTTAATTTCGACGTCGTTTCCTAAAAACCAATAAAGATGTTTCGAATTTATAATTTTGTTCTCTTTATAAATACTAGTGTTCGCCCATTGGTCGATATTCGACCGTAATCACAATAAAAAAATAGTGATAAGCTTATATTTACACATTAATGAATTTTATTTTATTTTCCTACACTTTTACATTCATTTCCGTAAATAGCTACAGCACAAAAAAAGAGAAAAGCATTTGACAAATAGAACAGAAAAGGTATATATTTTGAAGAATCCTCAATACCATAGCAAAAAGCAAGCAGACATAACACTAGGTATCTTATAACAAAATGTAGTAACACTTTATTAGTAACGTATTCTATATCAGTTTGAAATGTAAATATTATCGGAATCATACTGGTATAATATAGGACAAAGGATGTTTGTTGTCGTCAAACAAGTAATCAAGTTTTCTTCAAGAGTTCAAGGTACGTTAAGGCTGCAAACTGGTGTGTAATCTCTATACTAATAAAGGTGAAAGGAAGCTGTGTCTGTTAATTGCAGATATACGTAATTATTTTAAAATAACTATTTGTGTTTGAGTACTGAGCTCTATCTAAAATAACAATAATATTCTATCATATACATAATTAATAAAGGATTTTACAGTTTTTGTCTGTGTGTTTGTTCCGGTATGACGCATGAATTACTGCACGGATTTTTATGCGGCTTACACAGTTTGGTAAATGAACGTTCAACTGAATGTTAGCCTGTAGCTAGGAACTTAAATATAATTCCACTCAGTAGAAACAGATTTTAAATAATAATATGTAGCAAAAACATCGCACAATTTCACTGTTTGCTTTTAATCACTAATGAGTCAATAATTACAATAATCAGTAGGTATATAATTAGCGGTTATTTTTATAGTAGCGTATGTTTTTGCTTGATTGTCAAGCTATCTCCATATCAAATAACATATCGAAACGGCTGTGCCGCATAATAGCATAATGAATAGAATTTTAACAATAGAGTACATCTGTACATATTATTATCATATTTCTATGTTTTCTATAGATTCTGCGACTAATGATGTTTTCTGGTGCTAATGATGATCTTTGTGAGTATAGCAATAAGAAAAATAAATATCAATACCTAGTAAAAAATATATGAGAAAATAAATATGACTCGCGATAAATTTTTAGACTCATTAAAATTCACTATTACGTGCAAATGGTAATGACTATACTCGTATGTTCTGTGGTAATGAGTAATGACCATTATTTGTGTAACCTTCGTTTATGTTAATTTAGTTGAGAACTCCATTTTAAACGAAAATCACATGTCACGCTAGTTGTACCCGAGACTTCAATTGCGCAAAATTTCTTCTTTATTATGCTTTATTGTTAACCTTTCATAAAAGAACATGATCATGTTATTCAAAATAGCATTTAAGTTTTTATATATTGATTGATTTGTTAGAAAGCCTCGCTACTGTTTATATATTTTTTTGTATTCAGGTAACCTTTTAACCCATTCAAAAGATGAAATTATAGAGCTTTTTAACAGTAGGAGGACAGACAATGTCGGCTTAGAACGAGACCCTATTAGTATCGTCACTGCCCTTTGGATACACATCCCTTAATAGTATTCCGGCGACAAAATTTTAGCTTAATTACACAAACGTAAAAAATTTGGCGTTTAAATTAATAAGAATACATTGTAAATATTATTGTAATTTTCTTTTTACATCGCAGACGTTAGTTCGTTTGGAGATGTAATAGCTTTAAAATGACTTGACAAGGTCGTCATTATAATGTCCTATGAGCATTGGTATCGTGAATAGTTGATAGTCGCGCTTGAAATCACGTGCAAGACATCGACACGTTTCTTTAATCAGATACTTATCAGGCATCTTAGACGAACGCTACTTGTTCAATACCTATCGTGACGTTTAGTTTCGACACACAATATTGATCGTGAATAATCGTGATCCAAGATCACTTTTCAATTTATACTTATCTATATGTACTTATATCTAAGAGTTTCAAATGAACCAGCCAATTGCAGTCCACTACTGGATAAAAGCCTATTTCTCTTACAGTTTTCATTCTCATTTATAATGTGGAAGTAACATTTTCGTTCGTGACTAAACTGTCGAACTGGATGGAGATAGTTTGCAAGCTGGGCAAGGCATCATTTATTAAAGAACTTGTCTTAGTTCTTTTGAAAGAAAAGATAATGAAGATGAGTTTAAGAGCTTGTTTCTATGCTAATTATTGATTAGCATTAGGCTTACAAGTCTTGTGACACTATTGCACGATATTTGTGCACATAGATTATATTATAATCATCTTACAAATTCTACAGAGAATTTATGACTAACCAAAATGAATATACTCGCATAACTCGCACTGTTGGTCTTGTCTGTGTGTAGCTATTGTGTTTGTTTCAGGTTCAGTCTGACACTTTTGAAATAAATGAAACAAAACTGATTGTTTTATTATATCAAAGGTACCGAAGGAACTCAGGTTCTTTGGACCAGCACTCGGATCGGTCAGATCGCAATACCTACGTCTCTACTTTATACTTATACTTTTGTACTAGTGCTTCTTTATGTATTGCATAGGTGACGCATTATCATTCGTATAATATATATATATACATATATACATAATTATTTTAATACACCTCTGTCTATCCCTTTGGTGATACACATCATTAGATCTACATATATATTAGAACATTGCAAAAATAATGCAGTGATTCATGTCACGTGTAAATTCATAATTATGTGATTGCAATATGATCAATGTGTGTGTGCAAGTACCAGCGGAGTCATGATCGAACGCTGCGCTCTACAAAGTCTGTTATATGCATAATAAGTTCAATATTAAGAGTCAAACTAAAGGTAGTGATTAGGTTTAGCCAAATTAAACTTGGTAACGTTTAATATGTCCTTTTTAATAAGGAGAAATGAGAGCAATAGTAATAAGATTTTCTCTACGCTACTACAGTGGCAAATAAGCGCCCACATCAAGCACCTAATTTACAGGTTGCACAAATCTCTAGAGAATGGCTGCGATGGCAACACATCCTTCTGCAAGGTGCATGTAATTTATGACGAGTAAATGTATTCAATAGTAAATATATAAAATCCTGGGTCCAATTCAGTTTAAAGATTGATTTGAAAGCTTATGATAGCTTAGTTGTCCAACGATTCAGTTCTATATCATACGTTCTAATATAGTTTCAATTCAGGTATCGAATGTCAACTTGATACAACAATATGAGATACAAAGGCATATCGCGTCGTTCGAATAGTTAATAATAATAATAATATTCTACCACATACACACAACACCATCTAGCCCAAACTAAGCAGAGCTTGTACCTACTATGGGTACTAGACAATGGAAAACATACATATATACTTTTTTTTTGTAAATACATACATATTATACATAGAAACACCCAGACCAAGACAAACATTAAATATATATAACACAAATATTTGTCTTGTGCGGGTATCGAATCCACGACCACAGGCGTGGCAGTGGGTTACACCACTACGCCAAAGAGGCCGACCGAGGCCGAGTTATTTAAAAATTCTGAATTGCCACTGTTTTGTCAATTATAATCATCTGCCCTAAAGTAAAGCACTGTAGTGACAGTTGTAGGCCACTTTGTTCGTCTTCACAATTCCGTGACTTATACAACTGCGCAAGTGTTTTTGTTTACATACAATTTGCCACACTCAAATTAATATTTTAGCAACATTTGATGACTATGAATTAAGGTCGCAGGAATTTACTCTTCTAATTTATTTTACTTTCGTTTTATTTTATTACTACAAAGACATGAGTTACGATTTTTCCGAAAGAATGAGTAGTTTTTTGAAAGGCCTTCTGTGGAAATAACCACGCACTTAACGTGTGTTTAGTGCGTGATTATTTACGCACGAAGCACGGAATTATTGGCGTAAATAAATAATAATGAAAACCTAAATATAAAAAAGCTGCATTTTAACATTCATGCTACAATTACACCAATCGGTTTTTCAGTCGTATACATCTAGCTAGAGCCTTAGTTCCCAAAGTGGTCCAGGTTACCCGGACCAGGACCCCCAAGAGTCCACGGGAGACTAGACGGAGGTCTACGCTGGCGTAACAAAAAAATTGAGGTTCACAATGCGTAAGCGGGGGTCCACGAAAATTTATTTGCTTTCGATAGTGAAGAACTAAAATGTTGCCTTGACTTCACCTCGGATATTTTGAGGAATACCACTCGCTGAAGAACCGAAAATTTCTAAAAAAATTGCTCAGCACGTAGAGATTTGATAATTTTTTTTTATTTTTACCCAATTTTACTTTTGGTCCGAATATACCGATTTTACTTGGCGGATTAAATTTCTAGCTGCAGGTGGTCCACCGGAATCAGCTAAATTTTGAAAGAGGTCTATTAAAAAATGTCTGGTAACCTCTGATCTAGAGGATGAAAGGAGTATTGCATTTAGTCTTGGCGTATTAGAAGTATGAACATTGTTTTATATAAGCATATGCTACTGATAATCCTATTAGCAAACCGACTCCTCAAATTAATATTCGCAAACCGTATGTAGGTTATACTTATGTTCTTATACAGAAAAAAAGAAAATTTATAAAGATAGAGATCCTGAATAACTATAACTATCTACCTACTTTTAATAATTAGCTCACCCAGTCACACTGCATACATTGTATCAGGTGTTTCAAAATGCTTGTGGCAACAATAGTTTGGTCATCAGCATTGTCAAAGAATTGTATTTTAAAATACCGAGTATTTTTATGATGGACGTCTCGTTCGCGTCATTGCTTTTTTCCATAATAGCAGTTAACACGCATGTCAGCTAATCAAACAAATGGAGTCTGAAGATCGTAGCTACTAAATGAGCCATTCTCCTCAAAACAACTTTTCTTTACAATATATTAGCGTCATTGTCATGGTCTAATGCAACGTAACTAAAAAGTATTTCTGCTTAGTTCGTTGGTCCATATGAGTCAAATACATAATTTAATTTTTGGGGTACGCCGCTCGGTGTTGCTATTCTCGAAAATATCACTTTCTACAGGAGTAGTAAAGGAGTTTCATGTAGAAAGTGATTTATATCAAGAGTTATAAAGTCAACATCAGCAAATTCATTAACATCAAAAATGATACACGACCTATCTAACTAACAAAGATTTTAATATTAAACAAATTTTATACGGATTTTATCGCGTTGTTTATTTTTTATAAAACACTATTATTGACGCCGCACAATCAAGCCCTGAGCCTAAAATCCAGTCAAAAGGAAAATGACACCATTAGATAATATGACTATTTGCTTTTAGTCGTATTAACCTTTCAATCAGGCATCGGTAACGTTCTCACAAATTAATTTTCTCGAATGTGAGTGATCTTGAAGAAGATCAAGATGGTCATGATAAACCAATACTATGTAATTACTAAATTATTGATTATTATCAGATCCAGTTACACAAATGCAATACAAAGACTTAATAAGTAAAGGCTATATTAGGACGGAAACATAAATTACCAAGGTTTCACCACTTCTTTATTTAGACTCTGAGATGATTACATTTTAAGGAAAGGCGTTCAGGGTCGATTATTGCGTGTTACTTAAGCCATTCTTCCTTCTTTTACAAGTATGGTAAACGTCTTTGTGGAGATAAAAATAATGTCACTGAATGTTTACTGATAGCTATAGCCTTCAAATCTGTAAGGAAAAAGTCTAATGTAATAATAGATTATATCAACAAGGTAGACTTGAAATATTTTGAATTAGTTATTTCTTGAATAACTAGTCAATCAAGAGCTGTTTCTTCGTAAATGACTTAGAATTATCTGTGTGTGCTATTATACTGCAAGATCTTATTATCAAACTCATTAAAGATTAAGGGCTTATTCCACCTAACCTAATAAGTGGGAGACAGCATGCGATTTATCTTTCGGATAACTCTTACTTAATTGTAGGACTGGCCATAAGACGTGTAAAGTTTGATATGTATTTTAATGTGTTTTTGGTACGACTTCTAATTATAGGACTGATAGAACATAGCTAAATTGTAACAAGATAAATAATTTTTGGTATACAGTAATACCCTTCAGTTCCTACCCTCCTAGTCTTAGTATGACATATAGAAGTCAGACCACAATAACCGTAAAAATTTAAAAACACAGTCTTATTCGCATTTATCATATTAGTTTTTGTAACTATGAATACTTATATGTATATACAGTACATAGGTAAAGAGGGCAAGTATATGCAGTAATGAGACGGTTTTGGAAGCCTGGTTAGTGATTAAAATTCATCTTTCTTTCTTACGACTATGGAGTTCTTCATTATTATTAGCCTAAAATATAGCGATATTGACGTCCACAATAAAAAGTATGTTATTTGAAGTAGGTAAAATAACACTATTCTTTGGTACGCCATCTATTCCAATAGAAGGTTATCTTAGACTGGTTAATTGCGGCTTACATAACTCGAGATTTACAACGCCAGCGTATCTTATCTTATCTTGTGTGGTGGCCAGTCAGTACAAACCGGCGACACTTCGACTCAGTGGGATCTTTTGTGTCGACTTCCCCAATAACGACTGCCATAGATGTTCATGGCAGTCGGGACCGACGGCTTAACGTGCTCTCCGAGGCACGGAACAGGCGATAATTGTCAATCAATACGCACATAATTTCAAAAAGTTATATAACTTCCGAAAGTCAGAGGTGCGCCACATGGGTTCGAATCCGAGACCCTCTGCATTGCAGTCTCCCCGCTGAGCTATCGCTGCTCTTAACGCCAGCGTAACTGCATTGAGAACGTAGCCAACTGAAGGTGAATAAAAACATTTTGCTATTAATTGACTTCACCCCCTTTTGTTATGCAATGCTTATTTCCAAGCTATACCATTACCATATTTTACCAAAGTTTGGTAATTTTGTTAGTCCAACTGAGTTAATATAACAAGTAAGAGTTACTGTCGCATTTTGATATTGGCGCAGTCTAGCTATAGCTAATCCGTAAAGACTGCTCACGATAGTTACGATCGTATAATCGCACTTAAAGAATCGTGTGGGAATGCGAGACGGGCTACCGGCGAAAGGGCTAAATTAAACGGTAGTCACTAAAGTTAGTAGTTACTACAAGTTGGACGAAAACAAGGAATTTGCTTGGATCCCATGACAAGGCCGACGATCATTAGAGAAGTTTTGTATTTTCCACCTTTGTTTTATTGCAATAGACTATGAGATTCCTACCAATACCTAATAATTCCTTTACCTAATATGGTTAACTACAACTACGCATATGAGATATTCCTATGAGAAAATCAAAATTAGAAAGAGTCATAATTATTATTACATTAGATGTTCCTGCGGTTTCACCCACGTTTATCGTTACTGCGCCGCCCCCGTGGGTCGTAGCGTGATGTTATATAGCCTATAGCCTTCCTTGATAATTAGGCTATCCAACACTAAAATAATTTTTCAATTCGAACCAGTAGAACTCCCGAGATTAGCGCGTTCAAGCAGACAAACAAACAAACTCTTCAGCTTTATAATATTAGTATAGATATTCCATAAAAAGGTTATGGTACGAGGTATTGAAGAATATAAATACGTATAGCAATAATAAGGAAAAGGATAGACTATGTGTATATAAGTAAAGTAGCAGTTATTGAAGTTCAAAATACCCACATATTATGTCCGCATAACGTCACGTAGGTAAATCGTAGGCATCACTAGCTGCGAGGTATATTTCATTTTTCTTACCTACTTTAAGTGGTAAACAACAAACTTATTATAAACCAGTCAATTACTGCTTTAGACTATATTTGTACTCTAACAAATAAAGATGACAAAAAGTAAGTCTTTAGCTACTAGTATGCAATATACGTTCACTCAATAAGACATATAAGAAAATTGGCAACGACTAACTGTTACGAGCTACTTAAATTGCATTTTTAAGTACCATATATCCTTCGACAAAATTCGGACTATTCAATTCTATCAAAATTAATTCAACAGTTTTGCTGTGATCATCAAGTATAAATACTTTACCGCTTATAATATTAGGATGGATTAAATAAATATAGAGGTTTTGTACGATAAATATTTATTAAAGATTTAACATTTTTCGTAAAGATAAAAAGTAATAGGAGTAAATATAATAATTAATTGTGCAGTCAAAGGCTCAGTTGTATGTATATCTCATGTGCTGCGTGACACGAATCACGATTGAGGGTGACCCTACTGCCGTCTACAGAAAATGAACTGCAAATGTATCAGACAGGTACACACGATAGGAATTCATCCCTACTTTTACACACTGCTAAGTCAGTACTTTTACATGCTGACTTAGAACATAGTTGATGATATGTGGGTGTAAAATACACGGTTGCCTCTTCATTCAAGATGTACAGGCGTGAGTCTAATTATGTATGTTGACAGTTGTAGGTACAATACAAGGGTGATGGTGGAAGGGTGATAGACTGCGGTTATCTTGTGCAGGAGTGGTCTTGACACTGGGATTATTTTGTAGTAGGGCCACGTATAGTATCCACGTGGGTGTAAACCTCTATCATTACACTATTCACAAGCGAAACAATGTACATGGATCGTGCCGAAGCCGTGATCTCGACGGACATGATGTATGATGCGATGAAGGTTTTTGGGATAATATGGTTTCGCCAAGCCTCTGGATTAAAGGAGGATAATCTGTCCTATAAGTTTACGAATGGAAACTTAAGGCAGTATATATGGAAACGCTGACCACAAAATGTCGGTTCAAAACGCTAAGCAATATCCACAACTGTATTAGATTATTATCATTTCAATGCAATTGCTGTCACTAGTTTCGATGTAATAGGTGTAACAAATTGACACCTATTAAGCTTTAAGAATAAGCGTCTTGATGACATGATGATTTGGCATGATTACATGATGGTTTAAGTGGTCGCCAAGCTACTGCCGCCGCACCGAGTGTTGTGGGTTCGATCCCCACACGGTACAAACATTTGTGTGATCCACAAATGTTTGAACGTTTGTAAAGTCATGTGCGGAAGTTGAATTAAAAAAATAAAAACGAAACGTTGCAAATAACTAAATCAGTCTTGTAAAATAGTATCATAGGTTTACCTGTGTATATCTCTACGTATATTATTGCGAAGTTAAACGTAAAAACCAGTTTACATTACCGTCACCATACATAAGCACACTATATACTAAATACTAAACAAACAAGTAACCATAAATGTAGAGGTAAAAAGTTTGTCTAGTGTTATATCATACACATCAGTAACGTCGTGAGTGTACAGATGGCATACCCATCTGTACAGTCGAATCAATTACGAGAAACCAATATTTACTTTATCTGTTGTTATGTTACCTTAGACGTTGTCCAAATGCCGCAGTAATATTTAGAAAAACATCCTAGGTAGTAAGAAAGTAATTCGATCTAGTGGTTTCATGCCTTGTGTGGCATCAGTTTCGCAACATTGATATTCAAATTCTAAGAGCTATCTCTTATATATTAATCGTTTTTTTCTTATATTTTAATCTTTTCTCTATAGAAAAGATTAAAATATTCCATTTTTCCGACCATAAAGTAAAGGTCAGTAGGTCAGTTAAGTTTTGCTTACTTATCTCTTGATTAGCCTTGATTTCGATTCCGTACTGTTGTTAGGTGTTTTTGCTTATTCATTGCATTTGTGCATACGATGCTTAGGTACTTCAAAACGCACGTAGTTACTCATGCACGTCGCTAATTATTATGATGGCGCATTTAAATACTAAAACTGTTTATCAATGTCTGTGCTTACGCTTATGTAGTTAGTAAAATTATGTTATTCTAAAGATTGTAAAAAAGTTGTATTGCGGCTTCATCACTTTACTGTTTTTGATAAGTCATCCCAAGTATACACAGCTGACCTTAAACTGTATGATAAGACATCGTTAATGATTAACAGATTGCATTGTCTCTCATAACTTATATTCTTTTTAACAATGACAGGGCCACAATAGGATTGAATCCTGTGTAACGGGGATCTTTACAAACATTGCAAAAAGACACAAAGAACAACCAGACTCAGAAAAACAATTTGTGAATCACACAAAGGTGGCCATTTAAACAACTACGCCATCCGTCAACTGATGAGTTATATTAGCATTTTAATCAAGTATCTTTTTTTTATTTTACCTGTGGTTATGCTTTTACGCATACCTCTAGGCGGGGTGACAGAGAGGCTATGTCGGGCTCACCGGGGGAAAGATACCCCAGTAATAACTAAACGACTAAACCTATCACGGTGTTCCTCGACATAACCATAGACGGCGGGGCCGCGCGAATTGCTTTCACATGCAATCGCGACCCCGCCGAGGTATCGACCCGCCGTGTAAAATAGCACGCCACTACATGACCCTTCCTCTACTGTCCCATTGTGGAGGGGCAAAAAAAAAATCACGACTCAGAGGCGCACGTGGGAACACGCACGCCGCCTCTCGGACCTGGCGCTGGCGAGCAGGCCCACGCAGCCCACCACCCCCAGTTCAAACCTCAGGATTAATCAAGTATCTAATCTTACCTTTAACCAATCTTATTTTACCCAAGAATTAACGTTTTGAGTGAAATACAAGTGACGATTGCTCACGTCTATTATTTCAAGGATTTTAATTAGTAACGCGGATATCTGTATTGTGTATATATATTTACTATGTCGCTAAGAGCGCGTATGTCGTACCACGATAGCTAAGTATTTTAGTATTATGGACGATTATGAACGTATTGATCATTTACTCGTAGAACATATATATTTGGTCCTATTAGAACAGTCATAAGTGTTTTTCACAATACTATGCAATATTTTACGATGTAGTGTTATTTCTATTGCCAGTATGTGAACAAATAAGTTATGCTTCATACTAAATCTTTACGTAACATATTACTAAGCTATTGTATACTGGAGTAGGTATATGATATAATAGCCGACATATCTTCCGTATATGGTGCCATTAGTCGTGGTTGCTTAGAAACACGACTATGATCTAATGGCAATCTGAAAAGTGTCGCTTCTCGCCCAAACTGGTCTCTTTAAATGTAAATGACAAAATCAACTAACATTTAAAGTACTACATATTATTAGTTATAGTAATGTACCTATTAAAGTTCTAAATCGAACATATAATACATTTAAAACCTTTGATTTTTTTATTGGTTTTGTGGCAACAGCTTTCCGTAAGGTAGCCTACCTGACAGCAAGCTGTACTTTCCACCTTAATTCATATTAAAGATCATAATGGCCAGCCTACGGACATCAATCGTATCACAAACTCGAAGCTAGTTCGGTAATCAAAGTAGTATTTACTTTGATTAAGTACTATTAACCGATAATAATATAATTTGTTAGATAAAACAGCTAGAAAGTCGTCTATTTAACGTCTTGTTTTTAATTGGCTATTACTCAAAGGCAAGCAAGTCATTCGCGATTTTAGAACCAGATCAAATACATAGTATGTATACAAGGTCAATGTTACCGGTTATATAATATATATAATTGCCATTTACAATAGTTTTATCTAATATTGTCTTACGATAACGCGAATGTTATGCATTGACTTAACTTTATTCGGGTTTTATTGCAGTTAGTTATAAAAACTTTTATGATATTATATATATATACATAACTATTTAAATTTATATTAATACTTTTATCGACATTTCGGTTCCTTGTGGTCACTTAGAGACCATACATCTGTGGTTTTAATACTATAAAAGCGACACTTTTATAATGA
Organism: Catocala nupta; assembly: GCA_963675205.1. Classification (NCBI taxonomy): domain Eukaryota; kingdom Metazoa; phylum Arthropoda; class Insecta; order Lepidoptera; family Erebidae; genus Catocala; species Catocala nupta. The sequence continues at coordinate 15,846,236 of OY776098.1, forward strand.
ATCGCGAAAAAAGCCGTATAAAGTAGTTCAACATCAATAGCTTTATTTCATTTTATACTATTTAATTTTGCTATTAATAAATGTTCGTAGGAGCACTTAGCTGAACATCGTGCTCAGAAATGGCCAATAGACCTGGCCAATAGACTTGACCGTATGATGTAAGGTCAAAAACATAACTGATGAAATGTTGGCATACCGTTTATTACACCTTTGCCTTCGGATATAAAAACAAATGTAAGCTTAGTCTATGTAAGTGTGTGGCTCATCATAGGAAGTCAAATAATAGAAGTAAAACATCACACTTATTTATGAACACGACTTCCATTATTTGTGTTCGTGGCAATTTACTAACACCGTTTTAGAATAAGGAAAATGTTGATGTTTTTTTTTACTTTACCTATATATATTACTGACTTATTATAATTAACAGGATACTAAGAAATTTATTATGAGGCTTTACTAAGTCTCTCAAGAGATTTGGAAAATTCAATACTTACTGTAGGAATATCCTATTTATTCGAAAACTTTTTCTGTGCACTCACATGAAAAAGTGTATATATTGAAATTAAACAACTTTATACGGATTTTATCGCGTTGTATATTTGACAATTTATTACATAATTTTGAAAATGTTATAAGGTGTCAAATAAACAACGCGATAAAATCTGTATAAAGTATTTTTTATTTCAATGAATAACATCGCATAAACCTAAGAAGTTAAGTGCATATACATATATTAACGAGGTAGTAATTTCCATTTTTTTAATATGTGTACAAAAAACGATAGTATCTAGACATATGGCTTAGATATAATGGGAGAACATTGTAAATTATTTGTAATATTTCCTAAATATCGAAATATACATATATTACACCCTCACCTGTATTTAGAATATATAATAATGATGTGTACAGTAATACTTGTATTCGAAATTTATTCAAAAGGCCTAACAACTTGACAACATAATTCACAAGTGCGTGGACGTACACACACGGCTACACATCAAGTTAGACACCCTATATACGCATAACTATGCTACATAGAAAATAGATAATTGTCGGAAAGGGATAATGCATAGTGGTGTCGATGTAATGGTAAGGATAGAGCGTCGCGTCTCATGAAGCGTGAGTGAGACAAAATAACAAAAATATAACGCACTCTCTCGCACAATTCGCAGCGTTCAACTTCTAATAGTTCAAAGTCCAAATAGTCTAGGTTGAAGTGTCGCTGTGTGTACGTTTTTGACCATAACCAGTCGTATTCGGACGTCATTCGAATTTAATTATGCGTATCACAAGATAACACATAACTGATTGTTAACATAGTAGAGTAAAAAACGATCTTATATATATATATTCTTTTTTATACTACTAAAGTGCCTACGGCCCACCTGATGGTAAATGGTTACCGTAGCCTATCGACGCCTGCAATACCAGAGGCATCACATGCGCGTTGCCGACCTTGTAAAAACCTTTTACCGCCCTTTTTGAAGAACCCCATACTGTAGTCTTGTGGGTAAACCTGGGCAGGGAGTTCATTCCACAACCTGAGCGTCGGTGGGAGAAAATTCCTTTGCAACCGTTTGGTGTGGCACCAATTAGGTTGTAAGATGTGAGAATGACATCCCTGCCGATAGCGAGCGGTGCGATGATAAAAAGTAGCTGAGGGCATCATCTCAAACAACTCGTCAAAACACAATCCATTATATAAGCGGTAGAACACACAAAGGGAGGCAAAGTCCCGTCTGAGACTTAGTGGCTCAATACCGTCTGTGAGTGTATTCAAATGTGAGTTTGTTTGTTTGTAACACTTTCACGCCTCTCGATCGATCATCATGAAATTAAGCATACGTGTTGTCAGGAGTACAGAAAAAGACATAGTGTATCTTTCATCCAAATCCAAAGTTCTATTTCCAAGAGAAAGATAGGCTTTTATAATAGAGAATTTTATACTAGAGGCTATAGACTAGTGAGTTCTGCATGACAGTAAAAACAAAGAGTACTTTCAAATATTCTAATTTCTGGTCTAAATTTTAGAATATCGTTATCCGTTTGAGTTGCGATAGTTTAGTGATATGTGGCAAATGCTCCGTAGAGAATCTATTAGAATAGAAAGCTAGCTTTAATACAATTACGAATAATAAAGCGAAGATAAATGTTTACAACGTTTCGGATATATTTCACGTATAGCACGTGGTAAACACAATAAACATGGCAATGTCTTATTTTTTAAACTCGACGGTATCACAAAATAACGGTATGTCGATGTAATTTTAGAAGTCCATGTCCTAGTTTCGGTTATTAGTTTTAGTTTACTATCATTAGATAAGGTTTGCCTCACTTGTTAATAATGTATGATATGAATATAATTTTTCTTATAAATTTGGAAGATTTGTTTTAATGGACTTCCGCCAAGTACCGCGTAATTTAATTCTAAACTTAATCATTTTAATTTTCCATTAAAAATAAAGATTACCTATGTATTACTTTGTTGTTTGAACGTGTTAATCTCTGGAACCACCAGTAGGATTTGAAATCTATTTATGCATTTCTCAATTTTTAACCCCCGACGCAAAAACGACGGGGTGTTATAAGTTTGACGTGTCTGTGTGTGTGTGTGTCTGTCTGTGGCATCGTAGCTCCCGAACGAATGAACCGATTTTAATTTTGTTTTTTCATTTGAATGGTGAATTAGTCGAGTGTTCTTAGTTACGTTTGATGTAAATCGGTACAAGATGGCCGCCGCCACAAAATGGCGGATTCCTTATTTTTTCACAACTCTCCCAATATGGGTATCAAATGAAAGGGCTTGACTAGTAGAATACTATACACTATGATAAATTTCAAATCCAAGATAGCCGCCACCACAAAATGGCGAATTTTTTTTTCACAACTCATTATAGGTATCAAATGAATTTTGAGCATTGAGAATTTCATAAATTTTTAATTTATTTATTGAGTAAGGATATAGGATATATTAGACGATATAACATTTCGCTACGAGCTACGGGAGCGAAGCAGTAATAATAAACGTGAGTACAACCGGGGAGGACAGTTTGTACCCTACTTTAATAATATTGGGTGTCTGTACATTATAGATAAATATTTTGTCGAGATGTGGAATTGCGTTTACTGAAACTTACAACAATTGCATTTATAGTTCTTTCTGTCCGTCGTCGGTCCGTTTGTTTCTGAGGTTTAGAAGGACAAAATAAAATTTAAAATCTAAGTCATATTTAATTTAAAACTGGCGATATGTTGCAATAATGAGATCTACGTTTTGGAGAATTGTACATAACGTTGTAAAGTCCCGACGAAAAGCTTAATTATGCTTGGATGAATTATTAATTGATGAAGTTTTTATATTATGCTCATTAAACAATATAAAATTATCCGTATAATCCCTCGAATGTCACTGTCACTATCAGTACAGTAATAAAGTATACTCACTAAGATATATTTTAAAATGATCTTAATTAATTAAACAGGCACCATGGAAAGTTCCATCTACTTATTCACAATGATATAGGTCATCGATGTTACATAATACATACAAGATGGATAGTGCATATTCGAAGACAACAGTCCTTGCAAGAGTTTACATTCGTCGTGAATGTGATTCTTAGAACTGTGCATACACTGTCTAGTGTATACAGAGTATTGCAATCGAATGAGTGATTGTGATTGTAAAGACAAAATAAACGACATACGTGTGAACCCAAACAGACACAAGACAAGGATTTAGTCAATTGAATTTTATAAATTAGTAGAAATATGAGTGCCTTGGTTGCGCAGTGATTGTGAATGCAACTTTGCCTGAGCTCGAGGTCTCATGTTCGATTTCGGGTCGGACAAAATGTTATTTAATATTTATTAGTTGCATTTAGTACCTACAGCTGGGGCACCAATGGAGATAATGCATTAAAAAAAATTTAGACCTCAAATTTTTTTTTTGTAATGCGATACTGCGTTGCTCAAAGCAACCTTGCTTTACTCAGAAAGACTAGCCACGTTTCTGAATCGAAGTTTGTAGGTACGCATTATAAATGATAAATTATGTTAGTTAATTCTACGTGTATGCAGCACGATTCGTAATATAGGTATAATTATACGAACATGCCAAAGGAAGAATGCAGAGATAAAATAATTTAAAACTAGTGCCTAAAATAGGATCTAGGTACTTAAATGACGCAGTAGGTATGTAGCTTATAACGATGCTTGAATTATTTTTATTTATCTAGCATATTATCAAACAGGTAATATAGGTAGCATGTACCTACCTAATATAATGCTAAAATATTAGTTCGCACGTACTTAGCTGGGTACAGTCAGCAACATAAGTAGCAAATTTAACAAAGAAAGTACCTATTTTATAGATTACAGATCCTAATTATTATTATGTAATTTTGTACTGCGATTATATCTATTATCTTTGACTATCTCTGCTATAAAATAACTAATATAGCTATGCTAATATTATAAAGAGAAAAGATTTGATATTTTGTTTGTTTGTTTGTAAGGATTTAACTCAAAAACTACACAACCGATTCTAAACATTCTTCACCGTTAATTTCACCATTAGAAAGCTATATTATCACCGAGTAACTTAGGCTATAATTTATTACAAACATAGTACTGTTAGTAACATAACCTAGTCTACATTTACGCGAGCGAAGCCGCAGGCAAAAGCTAGTCAGTTATAATTTAAAAAATAGAGGCTGTCGTCATCTCGCGAATTTGTATCAACTAATATAGCTGACAACATGTAATTGAGAGCGATAAGGCTCATATTTACTCTATATTTTTAAATGATGGTAATATTAATGGTTGTTATTGGCTATATTATTTTTCAGATACTAGATAACATGTATGTTACGACACAGGAATATAATACCTGTGTCGCGGAGACTTTATAAACATTCAAACAATGGATACAAAGAACATCCAGTTTGGGAACAACCATTTGTGGACCACACAAATTTTTGTCTCATGTGGGATTAGAACCCACAACACTCGGCGCAGTGGCGATGGCGAGGCAACCACTTAGACCCCTACACCATCCGTGCATTCGATATTACATATCATAACATACAGAGATTGCTTCATTACAAGCAAAAAGCGTATTTCTTTACCAGTAAGCAGAGAACCTAATATCGCATACGTACCTAGTACTTAAATCGGTAACTCAAATGGTTAATTACTTGTAATTAGAGCGAAAATTTGTGCGTACAGTAATGGAAATATAAATATTGAGAAACTGTGCTCTAGTTAGTTTTTAAGAAGTAGTTTGATTTAGATATTTTAGTTTATGCGTGGCTAGATACTTGAAAAATGGCTAAATACTTAAAATCCTCGGTAAACTTGCGAAATATTTCGCTGATGCGAACGAAGTGACTCTAATATATAAACATTATAAAAAAATATGAATGGGCGGTATCCTGTGGTCATAAAGATGCCTGTGCTGCATTGCACAAACAAAATAAATGCTAATGGAACACAGTATATTGCCCTTTAGTCGAACCGAAATCTGCTTGGCGATTAAATGGGTCGAAATAAAAAACATTTGAAGTCAGTATTTGGCATTTTGGCACAGATTCCAGTCTCAAAACGAATAGACGACGTGTAGATGACCTCTTACAGTCCAGGAGTGCTAGTGAAATAATTTACGCTGCAGAGGTGTCAGCGCGATTGTCGAGTCAGAGAAGTGTAGCACGTCAAATTAAAGATATAACTGGTGTCCCTTCAATAACCGAAATATCGAGTAAAACAAGTGCCCCCAGGTGTTTGACAAGCGAGGTATCTTTAGCGTACTATGTTGACAGTAAATCAAGTAGCCATAACTAAGTATAAGCAGACTTAGACGTAGAGCCTTAAAGCCGGACGTAAGGTATTTCCGTCACTGTACAGTGTCAGAACGGCTAAAGTAGCTTGCTATCCTCCAGATGAACAGATTAATAAACGGTTTAAGAGAAGTTCCCGGAAGAAAATAGGTACGCTGCTTAGTGAAGTCCTAGATTTAATAAATCAACTTAGTTGTAAGGAACAAAATGTTAATGTAGTTTCTAGTTTTCATAGTCCTGCAACTGATGATATGAACATCATAACAAATAATTTTGTCCAGCTAGCTTGTTCTAGGCGAACCATAGTGCGACGAGGTAAACCTTATTTGCGTCGTAATAAACAAGACGTCGATAGTTATTAATATTTTATAGAGCACTATCAGACTTTATCTTGAAGAATATGACATAAATATAATGTATAAGTAGCAATATGCTCACTAGAGCAAATTTAAAAAAAAAATTGATTCGCTTGCTGAAATTTATTTAAATCATATATTGCGTTCCTACAAAAATATCACTCGTAAGGGAACGTCCCAATACAATGTGATTCTGTCACCCGAGGGTATTGATCAGACGGGAGGGGTGTCTAGGTTTTCGACACGTAGTCAATATTCTCTAGGAAAATCGCCCGCTTTTTCTAGCTGTATGATTCAAACATGGTGTCAAATATAAGCCAATTATTTTATACTTCCTTTTCGCAAGAAATGTGTTACTACCATATTTATGAATTACTACAGAATTACTACGTGAAAGGGAGCAGAGGGGTCTTGGCATATACTACAGGAGGTCAACGAGGGGAGGAAGGGGTAAAATGAGTAAAAATGGGTCACGTAATGTGGGTACGTTCCCTAACCTGTAGACCTATCATTTCAATCAAACAGAGTGAACCTACTCATAAGTCGGTAGGTATAATAAATAGTCAATACCTACATAGCTACATTTATATTTAAAGCCCCTGCAGCGGTCGTGAAAATTATAATTGATTGACTGGTCGATATGGATAACAATTGCTAGCAAGACAATACCTACCTCGTTTACAGTTTCTGTTCTTAAATAGGTAGGTACTTACCTAAAGAGGAAATCTAGCGAACCTAGCGACACCCGACGTGATCAGTGCTCACGGATGTACCCGTTTGCTAGTAGAGACGTCACTACTACCCTAACTATAAATGTGAATGTGAGTTTGTTTGTTTGTTATACTGTCACGCCTTTACTACTTGAACGATCATTACGGACTTTCGCGTACACGTTATCAGGGGTACAGAAAAGGACATAGAGGGGATATAAATTGATTGACAAAATCTACACTAAAGCAAGCGGAGCTGTGGCAGAAACTAGTTACTCATGAATAATAGAGATTTCAGTCAGAATGCCGAGTTCGATAGATGAAGCAACTCATAGAGAAATGCAAACACAGAAGCTTAATTGAATGGATAGTAATTAAACAAGCCAGTCGAATAAATAAAACATTTCGATGGGCCTGTTCCTTTACAAAATATACCATAATATAGTTGTCGCACCTGGCTGGCGGTCTAATGTCTGAATTACTTACTAAAATGTATGATTAATTAGTATTTTATTATTCACGGGTAAATTTCTATAACTGTATTCTATATCAAATAAGAGAAATTAGAAATAATATAATTATGTTTTTTTATTTAGGTACCTAAGAATGAAACCACAACAAAATCTGGGTTAAAACACATAATATAGGTACATAATTCAACTATATAATTCGAATTGAATTTGAAACGAAAACATATTAGGTATATGCAAACATTTACGGAATCAGGAAGAACTATTTTCATTTACAAGGTCACGCATTTGCAAGAGGTCGAAAATCCAAATAGACAGCGTGTTCACGCTAAAATCACGCTAAAATATAAAGACTACGCACACAACGTAAATCAATTATACTCAGTACATACAGTTGGGGAGTTGATTAATGCACTTTATTACACAATGGCCACAAACAACAATACTTATTCACTTTTATCTTTTCTTATTACTCATCTCAGGTTATTACGATAAACACAGCACTTAAAGTTTGCAATTTATGAATTACAATAAATCAAACACGTCGCACTTGACTAAGTGTTAGGGAACAGCTGATTCTGAAGTTAGCAATAATAAAGCTCGGTACTAATATATTTGTATGTATAATCTATGTAATCCGGATTTTTAAGCGAAGCAACTCCAATATGATCCGAATTTTTAAATGGCAGCATTGACTTATGTCAATTGGCCTTCCTAGCTGGTGGTTCATATTATTAAGACTTTTTATCATTTTAAACTCAGAAATTAATACAAAATAAACCAGTAGGCCCAGAAACCACCAACGCACACAAAAGTGAGGCATAAAAATCACACGGCATTAGTGTGATTTCATGTTTTCGCGGTTAGTGTAGATTCGCGCGCATTGTTTGCACGTTAATCAGGCTGACAATTTTAGTTTAATTACGCCGACGTGTATCGTTCCAGCTTGCAAAAATGCTGTCGCTAAAAGCTTCACGAAACCAATTTTAATATTTTGTACTGTAAAAAAATTTAGGTGCATATTAGTGCTGCCAGCATTAAGTAAAAGTTACCCTAATTTTGTTGATTAACCTTTTATTATAATAATTAATTATGTTTGTCTAATAAAGTAACAGTCGAGTTTTAGTTTATCCACTAACGGTAAAAGAAAATTAGAGTACAAAGAAATAATGCAAAGAGCGCGGCTAGAAGAGTTATGGGAAATATCAAATCGAAGCGTAATTTGTTCGATGCACTTTGAGGAGCAATACTTTTATGACTCAAAGGGTTCTCACCCTTTGAGTCTTAAACAACAAAAGACAAGAAAAGACTAAGTAAAGAAGCTTTACCAAATAAGATGCATCATATTTATTTTACTATTTTTATTTTTATTGTAGCTCCTTCATGAGAGAGAGAGAGAGAGAGAGAGAGAGAGAGAGAGAGAGAGAAAGCTTTCCATGTTGAACGGTAAAAGGTCAAATTAAGAAATAGTATATATAATAAGAGGAGTAGTTTTTAATTTTCCGTGACGAGTTTTATGCTTTCGAATAAATTTTTTTTTGTTTATCATTATAATTTACACATAGTTTTTAATTTCAGGGTATACAATCAGAATCGCCTGCGTATTCAAATTCACAGATTGGTGATATGAATATTATTTCTTATTTCAAAGCCACAGAAATAACCTTATTAAGAGCTGTAATTGAAAGAATTTAGATATAAGATTGCATGACTTGACTAAATGTTAAACTCTGCCAATTAGTTCAGATTCTAAAAGGCAATATTATGAGCTTATGTAACACAAGGCACCGAATTATTAAAAAAAGTACTAACTGTATCTTCTTTCAAAATTACCCGTATAATGAAAGTTTAACCTAATGCCTTATTTATCTATGATAGTATATAATACTCATCGTAGTAATTAATTTTTTTTACCTAGTTATTATAATTATCGAATAAATATTTAAAACAGGCGTTAGCAAGCAACCGCATAGAATACTGTTATGTACTTACCTATTTTTAATTGGTGTAATTGATTAACAATTGCTTCGTATTTGAATATAAATTACTTAACTATTATAGCTTGCTCTTTCTACTATAATCACTTGTTTATGTTATCAAATGTAGCTGTATTCGTTCATATAAAAATGTTATATTTATATGAACATATTATGTTGTTATGATATCGTAATTTACCCCAAAAGCGGGCAATCCCCCTAAGCTAGCAATATTAAGTGGGTGAGTACTGAAGACGGAGACGTTACATTACGACATTACGATTTACGTTTATAGGCACAGTTCGTGGCAAGCATATAACATTGAATGCGGATTTTGGTTTATTCTGTATTTTGAGAATTTATAAAAGATAGAATACAATATTTATAAGAGACTTAGTTTGTTTATACTAGACTATGTAGACACTAGATCTGAAATTACTTTTATATTAAAAAGCGGCAACCCCAAACTCTAAATGTCAATCTTAAATCATTTATCAATCAAATCACAGAGAAGTAAAATTTGAAATCTACAGAATTCATTGAAATAGGTAAAATAATTCGTATAAATATTAGTAGCGTAATATGATAATTAAAGGTACTTGGCAAATAGAGTAATATTATGATATTGTAGTTACTACGTTACTAGAAGTATTCGTTTTAGTTTCGTCGTAGTGATATTGTTATCTAACTCATTATTTATATTATATATTATTCTCACTTAGAACGTTACACGAAATTTTAATTTGTGTCTTGTATGTGGTTTCAGTATTTTATTCATTTTGGTGATTTTTGTTATGGAGGTTTAAGTTGGTTGTGAAGCTAGGCAGTTAATATTCTTAGGGATGACTGATATTATAGAAAAGGACTTTTGGAGGGATACATGGGTGCGTTATTTAGGTAAGTTTTCCATTCACGTATTTTCTACAGTATGGTTATATAATATTTCCATATTCAAAGTTAATTGAACTTTGCTTTTGTAAAATGTGATACTACATAATTAAGATGTCATTGCTTAATGAACTTAGGCCCCATTAGCATAAATTAGAATTTGTAAATTGGATTTTATTATAAAATATTATCAGCAGGTCCATTCAATATAAAAAAAATATATCTCATATTGAGATACTATGTAAAGGTAGAATTAGTAATAGATAATAAGAATTTATTTTACACTTACCCTTCATCTTGAGTGATGTACCGGTCACTGAACAGATTCATGTTTTCAGGCTATGCCAATGAAGTAGGAGAGTCGTTCCGCCCAATTGTTTCTTCTAATGTTGTCCGCTCCAGCTATGCAGTTGCCTTCGCATACACACTTGCTGATACTGGAGATAAAAGTTATAAAATGTTAAAAGTATGTATTTATACTTCTTAGTTTGTAAAAATATTTCTATCTGTAATCAGTAATGAGTAGGTAATTTTACTGTTAAGAATGATAATATTATAAAACACATGATTGAATTGCCTGTCTTTTGGAAGGAAGAAATAAAAAAGATATAAGAATTCACTTTAAGTATCACTAACAAACAAGGTTCCTCCTAGAAATTACAGCAAAGGGTTCTTTATGAAGGGTATGGATAACTTGTATAGATATTTGTGAATATAAGTCTACATAGGCTAAGGAAACCATATGTCATTTTAAGACTAATTTTATATAAGTTTTGGAGTTAATGGCTACTCTAAAACTTACATAATATAACATCACTTAAGAAGTGCTCTAATAGCTAAGAGCCCAGACATGGGAGTCAATTGCATGTATTGTTAACATGTATGAAAAGGTTTTCCTTGCTTATATATAACTATGACAATTAAAAACTGTAGCTCTAGAATGTGGACTTAAAGGTCATTAGATTATTTCAATGTTGAACACATCTATTTCAAATATTAATAATAGTAGTAGTAGTAATTTCATACAATCTTTGAGGCACCCTAAAGATTTTTGCATTTCTACAATACATATATAGAACCATATTTGCATGTTAATAAGTAAATATTTTTATTACTTATCTAGTTTGGTTGTTGCATTAATGCTTGTTATGTAGAAGTATTATAATAATACTCTCCAATTTGTTAAATAACATTACCTACATCTTTAATAGAATATAAGCAAGTATATCTTCTACAGATTAAAACTAAATTTTTAAATTGTTTTCCTATATCCATGAAAGTGCATGATTGGTATATTTGTAAAGTATTTAATTGTACTCTTTAACTTTCCAGAAAGATGGTCGACTTAGAAGTGTTTTGGTAGAAACAGGGGATGCGCTGATATGGCAGACATTAGCCTCTGTTGCAATACCAGGCTTTGTTATAAACAGGTATGTTTCGTAATACTAGATACACAAATTCACCTATGTAAATCCCTGAAGACAGAGGGCAATACAAAAACAAAGGACATAAGACCTTTTTCACTGAGCATGTAGAAACTAATCAATAAAATTTCCTTTTTTCAGAATATGTGCCCTCTCCCATCGCTCTATAGCAAAGTATACCAAATTGTCCTTAGGAGCCAGAAACTGGCTCTCCGTGGCCATAGGACTTATGTCTATTCCATTTATTGTACACCCCATAGACAATGGGACCACAGTGCTAATGGATAAGACTTATAGAAAATGGGTCCAGGTATGATTCACCTTTTTTTTTGTAATTTATGATAATTGATAAGTTTAGACAGATTTAGGTTGTCACAGCTATTCTAACATTTATGCTATCTAGATTTTAAAGGCATCTTTGTAATACTAGCTGGGACAGGTTATTATGCATGTGCTGACTGCACAGTAAATCTTTTAAGACCTCACTTATTAGTCTAGTCACAAAAAACTATTTAACTGTTTAAGTCCGAGGTACTACCCTAGTCAGTTTGTTCCACATTCGAATGTGTTGGATAAGCACCCCTTTCGTTATATGACTATAAATAAGTGAAATAATGGAAATATTGTTTTATTTCATATGTATATAGTTTATCAAGAGGTCATGAAATGTCATATAATCCCCTACCACCAATTTGTGACGTGAATGCTACTTAGAATCATTGCATATTCCCTGCATTCATTACAGTTCTGCTTAAAAGTGATTCGAATGATACCAGCTGCAAGGAACACTTACTAGTTCCCTGCCAGAGCTTGAAAACCGCCTACTGCAGAAACACTGTACATGGTTGCCTGACTGGGCTCTAATGTGGGTTGGTCTAAGCCAGTGGTCGGCAACTTTGGCGTCCAAAAGAGCTAAATATAGACAATCCACAAGTGTAATCGTTAATAGTAAAGCTTTGGCCTAAAAGGGGACATTGTTACGAAACAAAATTATTATTGTTTAAAAGTACACTATCGAACTTACCTTTGTCAGATAAGTCATAGTTTAAAACTAACAGTAAATTAAATTAAATTTGGTATCATACTTATAAGGCAAGATAATAAGTAATATTCCGTGCCTGCACCATCCATTCGCCTAAGCAAAGATCCAGCTGTCTACCCACCGTCTAATTATATTCTAACCATATTGTTTTCTTATATTGCAGAATATAGAACCGGCAAACGAAGAAGCCAATAAGTGAGAATTGTACTAACTAGCTTAAATACGTCCAGATCACCAATTAATATTAAAAGGAATATGTTTGGTAAGAGAATTATCTATCTTCGTTACTTGGTACCTAAGTTATTATTTAGACGTGATGCAATACATAAACAAAATACACAGCTATATTACAAATAATAATATTTAGCAGTAGGTGTAGATAAGTATAGTTCTTTGATAGTATTGCTCGCTCGCCTCAGCCGTCTTTCGATAGTCTTGGCTGCCACTCGTACGCGTACCTAAGTCGACGCCGCCGTAGCCCCATTCAAATAAATTAGTTCAAAACAATCTTAAAACTTCTAGATTGTTCCATGGCAGGCCTAGTCAAATCAAAAGCAGCGATATCCTAGATATCCATTAGACGATTTTGACTAAGATCACCACCACAAAATTTGAAGTTTATACGGTTACAAGTTAAGACATCCATGAGCGTTGTTATAGCCACGTGAATTTGTTTTTCGTGTAATTCTTTATAACCACGTGATAGATTAATTATTATGAGCGTCAAGTTTATTTTTCTGATTCAAAATATATTGTTAATTTAAATAAGTCGCAATATGTATAAAACTCTATTTTAATTAACGTAGTTAATAATATGCTGCTTGTTTTAAATGAAAACCTTATCAGGGTTACTTAAATAGCATAAAACAGTTATATTGCGTTTTATAAAATTTTCTTACACTCGTAAAACACGTGCCTTCTAGGACATTAATATAAAAGTACTCACGTGTTTAACGACCTTGCTGTAATTTTAGATCAAACTGGTTAAATGTATTTATTTTCAAGACATATTGTCATTACAGGTCTACTGAACTCAGTACAACTAATACCTGGCGCGCCTACACTTATGTAAGTGCGTCTGTTTCCGAGCTTCATATTTAGACGTACTTACATCTGTATTTAGATAATCTGTGCTATAATACAACTGAACGATCTCGAGATTTCAGATTTAATATAACCGGTCAACCGGTTAAAATCCTGATCGTAAAAAGTATTGGAAAATAAAATGGCTTCTGCAAGACATAACTAACAATGTACCTACTGTCATTGGTAATGGTTTGATTTCTAATGGCGACAGCGGTCAATATGGTAATTGAGCTAGGGTAATAGACCTCACTAACAACAAGTGTGTGATGGTGCTGGTGAGTCCTATTAACACACATAATAAATAATTTTAAACTATCATATGCGTTGAGATGTGTAATAAATGAATATATTATATGTATATTAGTGTGGCTATCAAAGAAGAGTCCAAAAAGCAAAAGTTAGTCTATAAACGCGATGGATGGCTGACCGGTTCATCGCTTCAAATACTTCAAAGTACGCTGACTAGTATGTGGTACCTACACTATAACGACGCATAAACCTGGTGACTAACTGGTGTATGTGTCTGTATACTACATATCTGTATAATAAGAAAATCGGCGAGCGAGTAGTAATTCCAGTTTAGTGAAAATTACGATTCATTGACACGACCGACGAAATACAGTCTGATATTGTTGATTTAGAATAATGACATGTTATTATGAGTAAATATACAAGTACAAATACGCAAGTATTTTCTATCCTAATTAGTGAAAGGTGACGGAATGCTAAGCCGATATAATATATGATGTAATATTTGTCGGTGCAAATGTAATAATATAATAACAATATTACGTAAGAAGGCAAATAATTTATTTTTATCCCAGGGTGATAGAAGTGTGGCGCTCGAACACCTGCGTTCGTTTCTTATGTCCACGACCGCGGTAGCAGTCGCAGCTAGTTTATAGTTATGTAGTACACATTAGAATGTATAGTTTAGCCTAATATTATTTATATGTATCGATATACAAAAATACCCAGTTTATTACCAAATTACATATTTTATAAACTATATTAAAAAGTGACATCGATTTTTCTCAATACTTTCTTAATATACTGGAGTAATATATTTTAGTTAACTAAATCTATGAAAATACCAGAATTATTTACCTGTAAGTGTTAAATCTTACTTTTAGCTGTTGTGTAATTTATTGTGTATTGTACGTACCTATTGTGTAAACTTCACTAGTGTTAATAGTTTACACATTCCATTGCATCACGGAGTGTAGGTGGCAAGTGGCGCCCAACGTGGGTTTATAGATATTATACACTTAACTGTGGCTAAAGGGTTATCGCCGTGAACACGACGCAAGGAACCTACTTAATACTGGCCTAAAACAACAAGATTGACCTCTTACACACAAAAAATTGTTTATGGAACAAAACCAACACACAAATAAATAGACAAATTTATTTTCTAAAGCCAGTTTTGAATATCTGAATTTTCTGGGTTTTTTATGTATTCGTGTTTATAAATATAGTGCAATCATTCCCTTAAATTAAGATCATTTAGAAAATATTGTTCAATTACGAAAAGCGTTCGCTTCAAATATATCTGAAATACAGCATGCAACAGAAAATGTGACTATATTTCATTATATCCTTAAATTATTTAGTGATGGTACGAACAATGAAAATGTCATGTTAGTATGGCCTGTAGTTGACATTGACGCCCTTAGATTATATAAAATAGGTATGTACCTATAACAAGCGTCTCCAGTAGGCAGTTAGTATGTTTCGTTCTTAGTGGTGTATCTGCTTTGGGACCACACAACAAAGAAAAATTAATAGCCAATACGTTCTTTTTATATTCGACTTTGAGAGTTATACATATTATATATAGAGCATGAAACATGCAAGCTTTCTAATAAGGACTCTGCGCTTGTTATAGTTTATACCTTTACAAATCAAATGAGTCAGTGGCAACTATTCAGGCGCCACAAACATACCACTTTATATTATGACTCGGTGCTAATGACGGACGACCACAAACGTTTTTTAAATATAGTCACATATTTCTGTTACATGCCCTTGCTAATTAATAGGTATATTAACCAGCTAGCATTGCGTACAACTTAGAATGAAAAGCTTTAGAAGCAAGTCGAGGACTGGATTTCATCATTTTAGGTTATGAAGATGCATTTGTCCATCATTATTTATTTATATACTAAGAACTATATGTGCGCACAATTTGAATAGAAACATACAAAATACGCACATACGCACATAAAAGTGCGTAGAACGATTTTTGAATACTATACAGTATTAGATAAGAAACAGACGAGTTAAAATTATTTTTATTTGATACTAGAGTAGTATTGCCGAAATAATTTTAGAAACAGCCGAGTAGTTATATGGATTACTAGTTACTAAAGATATAAACTAACAAATCTTGCCTACCTCTTTACATTATTAGTATAGAGTAATGTAGATGTTCTGATCAGGTTTTTGCTACTTATAAAAATATTTTGCTAGCAGCACGAAAAATCTTATAACTTGAATGATGAAGTCCTACTCTTTTCCAAATTGGAAGCCATTCTATGTAATGGAATGTGATACCGTCACGATATTCTTTGGACTTCGAATGTAGTGTTTAGATATTTCATATAGATCTGTTAGTGAGATATAATGTTGTATGGGATTATTAGGTATAAGCATTGGTTTAGCCAGGTTAAACCAAAAGGAAAATGCTAGTGTTTACTAGCTTTTCCGAAAAAGATAGGAACTAGCATTACTAATTGCACCTAAATTTCAAAGTAATGATAAAATAAAATTTGAACAAAACCTATCTTTTGTCGATTCCATTTTCCCTAGTTTGACTAGAAAAATCCTAGCTGCACCAATGGAATTAAATAATTGTTATTTATATTGGAATGACTACTAGTTTAAAAGTTTTGCCATCGTCATGAGGCGGTATAAAGGATCTGTAAAGTGTCCTTAAACTAAGCGCAACGTAATTTTAAGTATATTTGGAAAGAATTTCAAATTATTCATATAAAATTACCTTGCTTTACCAATATATAGCGTAAAATTATCATAAGGCACTTAATGTATGTAGCAGATTAGTTAAATTTGTTCGTAGGAATATTCAACCATTATAATTCTGTAAAAAAATATATATTTTTGTGAAAATGCGGCGACAAGGCTATACTATAACAGCAAAAGATTATGTGGTCGAAAATAAATTGTCGTATCTGAAATAATTGAAAACCGAAAATTATATTGAATTTAAATATGTACTATATGTATTATATAATATATTATACTATAATATATAAATCCATAGAAAAAGGGAATTGTAATTGTTGGCTAATCGAAATTGTTTATACACGTTATCTTGGACTTAGTATCTATTGATATTCTCAGCGCCTGTCAGAAATAATCAGGCAAACATATTTACAGAGTACATATGACATTGCTATATTTTTTCCACAGGTATTTTAAAACAAATAATTGTTTTTTGGTAAATGATGTTTAAAATAAGATAACGTCGAAATCTATCACAGATATTGTAGTTTTTCAGTGTTCAAATATGGCGAATAATGTACATATTAATTTTATGAGATTTTTGACGCAACTCTTTTAGGGACAAATATTTACGAATTAAGGCTTGTAACAATTTTCAGATGTATGTTTGACGGAAGCAAAGTTTACTGGTGGTAAATAAATTTCGGTTATTCGCGTTGTTAATTTTAGAATTGTGTTTTGAGGTGACGCGTTGTAGACATGACATTTGAGGAAACAAGATATTGTACTACAACGCTTTTAACATAAGAAACAACTGTTTCTTACGTTAAAAGCGTTAGCGTAACTACAAAAGGCCTTAACAAACGCCTCATAATTTGTCGTCTACTCGAATTTGTCAAGCTAAGCAGTTAATATTCTCTTCTGGAGCTTAAAATTAGGTAAGTTGCAAAGAACGTTAAACCTGATGACACCCCTGATTGAAAATACATCAATTTGATATTCAGGCAGATTGTACTCATTCAGTAGTAGCAAGTTAGGTTTTGACCATGGCAATTATATAAACGTGGCTTTGGCCGGATTACACCTTGTAAAAACTACCTACGCACTGCAAGGCTCGTGTAAAATATATTACAAAATCTAGCCTTTCTCGAATGTCTCAAAGGACAAGTGGGGAAGCCGCGTAGGTCAATTTAAATTAGTACCTAGCGTATACGAAATATGATTGATATTTTACCCAAATTTAATTAATCATATAGTAATGCTATATTTAGATATTTTAGAGGCTGTGATAAACGATTCCAAAGTATTCTGACGAACCTCATTTATTTTCGAAGTTGAAATGTATGTATTTTATTACAGTAGGTATATTCTTTTGAGAATGTGATACCTATCTTGTTTTATTTATAGACAGTGATATAATGATATTATTTATTAAACTTGTTAACTGTTCAATAAAATCCTATTTATCTCTTGAATTTTGTTTTATTTGAAATAAAATATGAATTGTTTAAAATGTCACGTGGAATAAGATTGCAGTTACGCTTGGGGTGAGGTCCACTTTAATATTTTTTTTTGTTACCTAGCCTATAAACTAACCGGTTCACTTCATTCAGCATACGACCCTATAATCTATGGTTATAACAGACATATATGTAGGTACTTTCTTCAACCCTTTGCAATCCTTGAGCATACTGCAAAAAAGTGTTGCTGAGTCGTTAATGAGCCATGAAGTATGTGACTGAGGTGAGTTGTGTTCTTACCACGAATAGCCTTAGATATACTACATTTAGATTAAAAGCCCTAGGAAATACCTTCTACACCTGCCTATTTCTATTTAACATTTACATAAAACTAAACAAAAATGAATTAATCAAATTTTTTTAAATTCTTCTCTTTACAAATGATTGAATTTTAATTTTTGTTAGATACCAACTAGCAAAGATCATTCTAAATTAATGTTGGTTTAGGGGAATACATAATAAGTTTCATGTTATATCAAATGAATAACTCTAGCAGGTACACGTAAGTACTTTTTTATGTATTGACGACTTGTTCGAAATGTTTCGAAACAAGTTTTTAACGGCCTTTTAGTATCTATATATTAAATACAAGACACCTCATAAATATTTAATTTTTTTTTAAATGCTAATTAGAGTATCAGACTTTAGATTAATTAAAACTAATCAAAGTCAATAGGTATGACTAGGTAAAATGTGTAGTCATAAGGTAATAATATTAAACTACCTAGAGAGCTTCAATCGAATTAAACACTACTTGGCAGAAATCCATTTAATAATAATATCCCTGTATTTAAACTGTCCCACTGCTGGTCATGGGTTTCTTTACAGCAGGTATGAGAAAGGTACGGTCATAGTCTACCACGCTAGCCCAGTGCGGGTTGGCAGCTTTCACATATCTTAGAAAACATTATTGAGAGGAGGAGAAAAATTCGCAGACATGCCGGTTTCCTCACGATGTTTTTTATTTAGCGTTACAGTGAACGATAGTTTTATTAACTACCTATTTAGTACGCATGTAACTTCGAAAAGTCAGAGATGCGCGCTTTGGGATTGATATCGAGACCTCTGCGAGGCTGTCCAACGGACTTCCACTAGGTTATCGAAGAAATTCATTGTAATAATGCAATCCTAGGGTGCGTGGCGTTATTCTCTCATCCTAATTATTTAATTCCTAGAAAGCAGCGGCGCGGTGGTATCACACCAAACGCTGTATATTGAGGGACACTGAAATGCCGCCATAGATCGTTTGCGCAATAAATAAACTTAAGCATCTCACCTAATCATAGTTGGTCAGTCAATCATGCCAATTAGTCAGATGCTTATTGGAACGCTTAACGCGAAAAGGTACTTATGGCTTGACGCTACGTAAACACCACACAATATTATTATATTATGACACTAATGCAATGTCATAGGGCATAGTACATCGTCATTTTAAACAGAAAATCGAGTCAAAAACGTGGTAGAATCATTTTCATGGCGTAATCGAGGACTTGTGATGGCGAAGCTGGGCTACGCCGAACAACACGCTCACACTGGTGCTGCCCTGCAGCATAGGGCAGCATACTATATACTTTTATGGCAAACTTTCTAAACCCAAAATCTGGCGCTCATTGGGAGACCGGTGCGACAAGAGATTTTAAGGTGGTATGATTGCAAAGACCTCGATGAAGGTTCGATGCTCGGCTCGAGCAAAATATAGGTCTGAGGAAAATTCTTAATAGCAGCATGTAGTCTAGCAATATGCGTCAAGCTAATAATATAGTGCGTCTACCTTGTCTTTAAGGTATTATCAAATCATTACGTGCGATCGTCTATTTGATTGTTATAGTGATAGTCGATAAGTCGATTGAATTTTTTGTGTGACAAATTAGCCTTAGTTTTAAATCTTAAATAATTTTTAGACTAATGACGCTTAACAATGGTTTAATTCATAAAAACGGATAGATCATGTCTGTACGTTTGTCACGCAATATTTATCTTATGTGTACGTCCTAGCTAGAACCGGTTTGAGCGCCTGTTTGGGCGTAAAACATTACACGCGTTTCTACGTTTCACTATAGTTGAAAACAAATTTATATTGTCAGTTACATGGTGTATCGCGAAACACGTTTAGCTAGATCATTGAAGAGCTTATGAAGTGTGGTAAACTATGTTATCTTATAAATTAATGATAAGACCCGCGTACTATAATTATGAATAGTATTTTTAACATATTTTTATAAAACGGTATTTTCATATATAAATAGGAAAACACAACACAGTTCAGTGCCTTTTTTTCTGTGTTTGTCAATCGATATTTTTATTCATTTTTTATTAGAAGACTGTTAGTTCCCATAATAAAAAAGTATGCAGTTTTTTCATTATAATGGTACTAAACTGTTACGTAGATACTGTAAGTACATATCTATACCTACTCATATTATAAAGTTAAAGAGTTTGTTTGGTCAAACGCGCTAATCTCAGGAACTACTAGTTCGAATTGAAACATTCTTTTAGAGTTGGATAGCCCATTTATCGAGTAAGTTTATAGGCTATATAACATCACGCTTTGACCAAAAGGAGCGGAGTATTATTGAAAATTTTGCAAAATCGGGGAATATTTTCTTATGGGAAGCAGACGAAGTGGCGCGGCTCAGCTAGTAAAAGAATATAATTATAGGTACTCAAATATACAAGGAACGAATGTGTTCTCGTCATTTTTTTAATAATGGTTATGATCGAATCTCTACCACTGAGCGTACCTATACCTAAACTCAAAATATACTTTTATTATAACTGATACAAGCCTGTAAATTAAATTGGTAAGAGACCAGCGTAAACAGAGACATACACTTGGGTTTTCACCCGTGCTATGTTCTTTCTATATGTTACATTAACATATTATTTATATTCGTAATGCATATTTTTTACTTATTTTATTTCTAATTTGGGTTAAATTAATGTGCTCAGACCGAAACCTGTGCCTCAGAAAGCACGTAAAGTCGTTGGTCCTGTCTCCAGTCGTGTCGGATTACCGTCCTATCGGATCATGAGAGTGCACTTGTGTTTGCGCACACGCTTGTGCACTATAATATCTCCTGCGCAGATGGCCGGTCTTCGTTAAGATTGGCCGCCGTGGCCGACATTCGGTTTGGAGGACATTATTATTATTATTATAGCAGAATGAATTGATCTGGAGCACTTGCGAACTAAGTAGACCAGAATTGCCGTAGGTATACTCCGTGCAAGTGAAACGTCAGAGAATTAGTTAATAGGTACATAATTTAGCAAAAGATGATATGAAAATGTATCTTCCATGAAATCATATATGAATAATTACACGGATGCTGATATGATGATAATGAATTTGCGTATTATAATTTTCTGATAAGTAAAAAAGGAGTTAATATACTAGATATACCTATATAAGTTCTATAAACTTTATTTACAAAGTTAAAATATTGATAAAATATAATCGGAAGCAGATTAACAATTAAAGTATATGGTAGGGACAGCCAAGGCTACGGCCGATTTTAATTTTGTTACCGCATTGATTATGTGGGCCAAAGACAATTCCCAAAATAGTCTGTCTCTCATTGAAAGATGTAACTTTCATTTTTATAAGTCAGTGGTTTTTGATAGAGGTTAAAAGTAGTTTTAAACGAAATAAGAGTTATAATTAGGTGTCTGCGTACTTTTGTTTTGTCGTAGGTAAGTATCCTCCATGAGGATATTTATTTATTTTTATAATAATAATTAATTACTTTACTTAATGTCCAATACTTAATAAGCATATGTATGGTTATACTATAAGATTCTGATGTTTCATTCTTTGGAAGTTTTTTGAGGTACTTTAGTGAACTAGGTTTTAATTAAAGAGCGCAGACGTATATTCGCCTTATCAATAACCGGGCCAGCCTGACTAGAGTACACTATAACCCTCCAAGAAAGTCGGGTTCTCGAGTCAGTCTTTTTTTTATTTAGTCATCGGTTGCTGTAGCCTACCAAGAATAGAATTTACGCCCTGTTTACTCAGCAACGACAAAGGCTACAACACAGCTGATAGGTACCTACGCTAGATTCTAGGGCAGCAGTCGGGAACCCGCGCATGTCTCCTCTTTGCGGCCCGCGACTGTTTTGTAAATAAGGTCTTATCATTTGGAATTATTTTAATATCGCGCCAAAACAGAAATCAACTCCAGCCGCGAAAGCCGGCACTGGCCCACAAAATACTTCTTAATATCTGTGGTTGCTTTTATGCATTTTAACATAATTGATAAAGGCATACAAAGTTATGAACATGTCCGGCCCGCCTCTATTTAATTTTGTCACTATGTGGCCCGTACCTGCTAAAAGGTTGCCGATCGCTGTTCTAGGGTATACACACGGTTTAGGGCCTTGAATGTATGTATGTATGTTTCTATTAGATTTGTGGTAGTCTAACATTAAATTATTACCTAATATAATAAGTTAATGACCAGTCAACGCCATATATTCCAAAATGTATTCATCTTGGATATATGTTGTAATAAGAGTGTCAAGAGTTTAGTGAGAGACCGTTGGACTCCCATGCAGAGCTCTCAAATTCGATTCTGAGTGCGTGCCTCAGAATCGAACCAAAGCTATGTGCATGTTAATTGGCGATAATTACGCTAGCTTTACGTAAAAGGAAATTATCGTGAGTCAATCAGCATGTCTGAGATTTCTACATTATGTTCTCGGAGATACGTGAAGTCTACCAACCCGTGATCCGACAAGAGACCCGTGCCCAGCAACAGGACATTTTATAAACAGGGCTGCTATCATTATCAGGTATGTATGGTAATAATAAAGGATACAATTATCACAGGACGTGGAATCCGCCCCGCGCATCTGTATGTGCCGGCGTCATGTGCATATACAAAGATTTGTATTTTGGTAAGCACGCTTTATAGGTACATATGTGTGTTTGTTATAATATAAAGTAACAGTTGTAATTTATATAAGTAATATATAATAATTTATTATATGTATTATAATTAAGACGCAAATAATAGATGTAGTATTGGCGCCACGATTTGTTTTTTTATAACCTCTACAATCTTGTATATCTATTGATATGCGATCCCGTTAAAATACAAGTTTCTCCACAGCTTTGATATGGTTGCAACTATATCGGGTAAACTAGCTTTCAAAAATAATCCTACTAGTAGATATTATAAATGTGAGCAATTTCTGGCGATATTTGTAATGGATGGATGTAACTTACTCTATAGTGCGTAAATAGTTGAATAGATTTGAACGAAACATTTCACAGAGATAGACTATGTTTTGGTTTAATATTGGACTTCCTTTTGTCCCGGTACGCATTCCCGTGCGATTCACAGGCATCCGTGGGCAGAAACCAGTAGTACAAATGTAAGTACCTATGTATTTTATTTGTGTTTATCGTTCACACAGAACGCATGTAATTTCTATGCGGACTGGTTCCGCCGTGTGTAAATTTAATCAAATGAAAACAATACCGATTAGGTATGTCTACACGTTAAGAATATTTGTATTTCCACATTCTGTTAATATCAACCATATTAAAATATAATGGAATCAAATTTTTTTGAGAAAATTAGACGATTGTTTGGCTGTAAATGATTTATATGTAGGTTCGGCAAGAACGTGTGCGCAAAAGCTTTGTTTTGACTATTTTCTGACATTCTTAATTAAACATATTCTTAAACATTTTCGAGAATTTATCAATCTATTTTTAAATTACAGAGAGAGCAGCAGGGAGATAGTTTGTCGATGAAAAGCTATTTAATTGTAGAAGTCCTTAAAGAGATACCTGCTTAAGTAACATTGGTCTTAGTACTGGCACACAGTATCGCCTTAAGGAGTTCTTGAAACAAAATAATACACATCAAGGATAAAATATTGTTGAGATCTTCTGTAGATATCTGGATTAGAAAAAGCTCACACAGCTTTGACCGGGGTTACTGCTGAATTTTATCTTTCCTATGTGTTTACATTTTGTAAATGGACAGAGCATTGACAATGGTACACTTAAAGCGAGGAAGTATCTACCAGTCTCTTACAGAAAATTAGCGTAAGAGTAAAGAAGAATGCCGATTGCTGAAAAGCTGCAAAATCTCCAAAAGAGTGTCACCCAGAAGAGTATATATAGAACCTGCATTCTGCAGATTACTTATTTTTCATTAAGGGTTAACATCGACCGTCGGTAAATAATGCCAAGCTATTATTCAGAAATAACTAGCGGTTACAAGCCAATAAAGCATTTTTCAGATCCAGGAATTAATGAAACACTTCCGTGGGCAGTGAACAGACTTTACTGTTGACAAGAATGTCATCATAAAATAACTCACTAAAACTTGCACGGGCACATTTTTATCATGTCGACGCTTGAGTTTATACTTGGGACCATAGATGCAATTATATCATATAATTGAATGCTGTAGACATTACTGCAAGTTTAAGGCTTGTTTTATACAACTTTGTGATTGGTCACCGGCTTTGCACTTGATTACTACTTACATTAGCAAGTTCTATCTGGTGAACATCCGTTTTCCATTAAATTCGTATTCGTTAGATCTGTCGGTAACTAGTATTACTTTGGAACCAATGAATGAACACGCGCTAATTATAAAAGTCCAGTGAACGGTGAAGGAGCGTCATGCGAAATTGCGTGGTGTATAACACTCACTACGGTTGTTAAGGCGCGTTCTCATGGACCTGGTATTACGCTGTGTATTATGTGATCATCTTGCTAGTGTCCCGGTGTTGTGGGTTCAATGCATAAACATGTGTGATTCACAAATAGTTATATGCCAAGTATGAGTGTTATTTATGTCCGCTGCTTGAACGTTTGGGACGTCTCCCATAATATAAAGATTATTTATCGTGCGAAGATAACTAACTACATGGAAAGAACCCAGGGAAAATAAATGTCTAATCAACAAACATTATGTAAAATATTAACCTATAAAATATTTGTTTAAATAGAAATGGAGATGTGCCGGCAAATTCTATCTCAAGTTAACCCTGATTTTATAGCAATACTTCTTATAATGGTATAATATTATAGTCCTGTTAAAAGCTTCGCTATAC
Organism: Catocala nupta; assembly: GCA_963675205.1. NCBI lineage: Eukaryota > Metazoa > Arthropoda > Insecta > Lepidoptera > Erebidae > Catocala > Catocala nupta. Next base: position 15,871,592 of record OY776098.1, read on the forward strand.
CCAATTTAAATTTGCTTTGGCTATGACTACGAAATCTGTGCTTTGATATGACGTTGATTAACAAATGAAAAGCTTAAACAATTTGCCACTTTAGTAAATACATATAATTCTAATGTACAGATTCATGCCTCACATACATAACTATCGATGTGAAGTCCTCATGCTACTATGGAAGCCGTTCTGCAAAGCTCTTATTTCGCTGGACTTTGAATACAAGCGCAGCATGTAGATACCTGATATTATTGACTATCTTACGAGAACGAAGGTTTACTGTCCATGTCAAGGGATCTTACTTACTACGCCTTGATTAATTACTGTGCCAACTTGCGAAGTCGGAGACAATTAAAGCAATAATTGCTACGGATTTTTCCATTGAGTGATCAATTCTTAATATTCAGCATGTTTTTTTAAAGAAAATTATATGCAAATGTGTTAAAGGTAGCACGTAAGAAGTATCTACCTTATCTTGTAGCAGTATAATAAAACCTCTTAAGAATTAAAATTAAAAAAAGAAACTTTTACAAAACATAGCACAAACTTCATCTCTCTTTAAGTAATATGCCTTTATTATTTATATTGCTATTCAAAGAAAATCGTAAGCCTACTGAACACTTAGAAGACATAATATGTCTTGTCTGTAACAAGGTTGATCCTAAAGATATATCATATCTTTAGGATCAACCTTGTTACAACAGCCTCTGATAAAATTTGTCTAGCGCGCCCGTTTATCAATGTTTAGTCGGCAGTGTTCAAATTACTGTCTTTGTAATCGAACTAGCATATTTTTTATAAATTGACTCAATTGCCTAAGCTGAAGAAAGAAAGCATCTTTATCAAAAATAGTTTTATTAATTTATAAGTTTTAAGAATCCAAAAATCAATTATAGAATTACGAATTGAATAAATACTATAGAAAACGAACAATAATAGGGAGACGCAGATATAGTACCTATTGTTATATTCAAATTGCATACTTACGTAGCAGTAGGTAAACGTAAATAAACATCGATGCTAAACTTTTATACTAACCACAGATTATTATTGACACTATAGCTACTTACTCAACTCTACAACTCAAAAATGGACGCGCTATAATAGGGACAACTCAAAAATGGATGCGCTATAATGGGAGCAAGATATCTATTAACTAGCTGTTCTGTTTTACAGTTTATTTACTTGCTGTCAATTACTTAAACCCATTCATTTATTTATACGTTCCTATAGCGACAAGGCTTAGTTTTATTTTGCCTACCTATGTATTTACACCGCGGTGCCATTTTTTAAGCGATGAAAATACTTCCATGTTTTATATCAGTTCACTGCTACGTAGGTTTTGTTGTGTTTTAAGCATATTTTGAATGGATCGCCTCGAACACGCATATTTGTCACGCGTTTTGCAGAGATTTTTACGCGAATTTCACACATCGAATAATTACTTGTTACATATGACATTATGGTTTTTATTATTAAAGTACGTTCACCTTTCCTTTTTGATCCTTTTTAGCAGACATAAAAAGTATCCGAACCATCGGCAAAGATAAAATAAAACGTATTAAGTATGTAAGCGTAACGATAGTAAAACGAATTACCTATTATTATCCCTACTACTACTATCTATTATTGTTGTGTAACTCTACAATAAACTTGTACTGCAGAATACTGTAGTAGAAGCTTATAGTAGATTTTAAGGAGGGAAATAGGTGTAAGACGACGTTTTAACGTGATTTTCATTAATTTTTTTATCACAAAGAATTTATATTATTTTTTAACATTATAAGGTCATTTAACACATATATTGGAGAACATATTCTGAAATTCTGAACTAGCGGAGATATCATCTGTCGCGGATTGTAGGTTGCCATCCGACTGAGCAGCTTGCGTAATTTTTGTAGGCAGCAATTTTCATCTGAAATCAATAAGAAAAGAAAAGTTAATTGTTTTATACGAACTCCATGTGAAGCAAATTAACAAAAATAATTGTATTTTTTAGAGGGGTGTAAACATAAAGCATGATTTTTTACCAAAATTTTATAGATTTTTATTATAAAAAATATAGTTTAAACAAAGATATCGCTTAGAATTTAGGATTAAATGAAGCGTATTTATGTATACAAACTGTGTATAAAATTTCAAAACGATTGGTTAAAACTTTTTAAACAGCTCTTTACACAATTTCGAAATAAGTAATTTCGAGAAAACGCTTTAAAAAAAAAGGGGCTAATAAGTTAATTTACAGCATTAATGAACTAATTCAAACAACTTACCAGTTAATCAGCAATTCCAGCACCATATTGCAATCCTTCTTCAGCTTCATACGTTTCGTTTTCAGCTTGCAACTTATTTTTTCGAGCTTCCTTACTGTCCAAGGAGTTGCGTCGATTTTGTCGGGCTACGCGTTGATTGTCGATTTGTTGTGCGTGATTGAAGCTGCGGTTGCCAACTATCATATTCAGCTCGTTCATAACTAATAAAATACTTGAACTTCCTTCATTGAACAAGCTAGCAGCCAAATATGCTGCAACTACAATGATTTTTAAACCGGAATATAAGTGTTTCGGAGCTAAACGCCAAATTGTTGAGTTGAAACTTTCATTCGCGTTTTGAGTATGACCGCCTAAACATCTCTCAAGTAAATCATTTCTCGATAAAATACGTGCCTGGTAGTATATTATGAATTCGACCGCTCCGCTTTACAAGTCACGCGCTCGGACCCTGTACCGAGGGGCACTCACTTAATCGCTTATAACTTTTAAACGAATTGCAATTTTCACTTCAAATTTTAAGAGTATATTGTTGAAGAGTTTTACAGCACCAAATAGCATTTGTCTATAAGATAAAAGTCTCGCCATCTCTCTTCTTTAACCTAACAAGGGTCAGACAGCATGCGATTTATCTTATGGATAACTTTTAATTGATAGTTGTGAAACTGTCCATAAATCGTTAAGTTTGATGATATAACGATGCATCTGAAATAAGATAATATAGTCGAGTATTATGACTAGAATCACAAAAGAAATTTGTTTTGATTCCACACATGCCGATAATACCGACGGATAGGTCGCTCAATTCATTAGTATTTTCAATAAGGCAGGTGTAGATCTGGAAAAGAAATGCTTTTTGTATGTGCAACGATATCTAGCTTGCTATCCATAGCCAAAATAATTGTTTGTTTGTACGTTTAGACAACTAAACTGCTAAAAAGACATTTAAAAAATATCGTTGTCATAGGTTTACGCTTGGAGAATTCTTCAAAAAACTTATTTAAAATTGTCGGTTTCAAATAAGCTGGCGCCTAACACGAATATGTTGAAATAATAAAACCTAGAAAAGTAAACTTTATTTCAATATTCAAAAGAGGTCAAATTAGTTTGTTTTTAAGTATATTGAGGTCTCTAGAACTACTAAACCGATTCTATAAATTATTTTATTAACAGAAAGACACACTATCGTCAAGTTCAATAGGTTTTGTTTTAATGGCATACCTCTCGATCGAAACTGAGTAACTAGTAAACTGTAATGCAATATGGTTGGTTTTTTCAAAGAGGACCGAGTAAATGTCAGATATGAAAACAGTAACATGAGTTTGGCAGGACCAAACATTCCACATTCGTCACCGTTCAGCTTATTCATCAAACAGTAGGTACTGATTGGTACAAATTATTCTTGGGTAGTTTTTAAAAGGGATAAAGAGTTCAGTGTTTATCCTGACGGTTTGCCTTGTTCGCGTGTTGATTTTGTCTGTTGGCGATTGCTGAATTATATTTTATAAGTGTAAAAATAAACGTTATGTATCATTGTTATTTTTTTTATTAGGAATTAGGTTTAGATCATGACTAGATATGTAGGTACGCGTTGAAGTGGAAGTATAATTTTCTTTCTCTGCATGTAAGTAGAAGGTACTCAGACACTCGGCTTTTAGGCAGCATATAGATGAAACATGAACCAGATAATAAGATAGACCTCCAGCATTAAAATTATGAAAAACGTATTCCATTTCGTGCAGTAGTTTATGCGTAATGCGCATAAAAATATACAGACAGATGGAAATTCTAAAAATAATCGCTTAATCTTCTATACCGCTTATAAAGAGCCCTCACATATTTTCCATAAATATCTCCTATGTACAGACATCAGACGTCATATATATAGATTAATGTGCTGTTTATCAGAATGAATTAAGCAACTCTGTACATAGTTTCAACTAGAAATAATTTATACCAACAAATTAAAATAATTGTTAGATAATTTAGACAAAGCATGTGGAAATATACCTAAATATACCTAACAAATGTGAATAGAGTTAGAAAGAAAACTGTAGGACTTTATATTATCATAATTAACAAAGAAAGACAAACGCTTATATATTATTAGCATGTGAAATTAATTGTACCCTGGGCCTGGCAATAAATACTTGATTATGTAAATGAGGAAATGCTAAAAAGGTACAGGTTTATTCATTAGGTACTTATTATGTTAGTTGTAGAATGCATTGTTTTGTAAATGAGCGAAATGATTAGAAATATAAAATAATAATGTCCTCCAGACCGAATTTCGGTCACGGCGGCCAATCTTAACGGAGACTGGCCATCAGCGCAGGAGTTATTATAGTGCACAAGTGTGTACGCAAACACAAGTGCACTCTCTGTTCCCTAATTCACATGCTCCGATGGGACGGATAATCTGACACGACCGGCGAGTGATCAGGCGAGGGACCAACGGCTTTAAGTTTAAGTCCTACATAATAAAGTAAGAGTGAATCTTTTTCCATCTACCGAGCGCAGTATCAGACTCCGTGCTACTGAGAATCTTTTGACAGGAAAACCAACCAAGAGTTTGTTCGACTCACGCTTCGAAGCTAAAACCATATGCACAGCACACTCGTATTCACTACCGCTGCGCCACCAAGGAAAAATACATAAAAAATTAAATATACATATTGTACATTGAAATTAAACACTTTATACGGATTTTATCGCGTTGTTTATTTTACTTTAAACACTGTTATTACATAATTTTGAAAACTCTAACACTACTATTATTGAATTTTACTACTATTTAAGCTATATATTTTTTCTAATTAAAACTATTTGTATTTAAGTTTACACTTTGCCCCGACGTTTCGGTTGCTTTACAGCAGCCCCGTGAACATGGCTTAAAATTAAGAGCATACTTTAAATTAAGAGGAAGAGATTACACTCAGTTCTTCGTCTTATAGTAGGTACGTGTTACCAAAGAAGTGATATAAAGTATTCGTTAATTATTGAAGTATATTTGTCTAAACCTAGTAATTAGTGAAATACGCATAACAAAGAACTACCATTATACATTTAAAGAGTAGGTACAGACTATTAATAAAAACAAGGTACTAAAATTTATTAATAACAAGATTGTAGCATGAAAGAAAATGCTAATACGTACCTAAAATTTATTACTTAGGTACTAGTATTTAATTATACTTTGACGTAGCGACGAATATTATTCTAAGCGTTTTGCGAGATGCCGCGGTCGGTGGACTACTAGGTTTTGCCTGCGGCTTTGCCCGCGTTACATACGTTACCGGATATTTCAGGACATGGTCTATATGCGTGGTAAGTTTTATCCAAATCTGTTCAGCGCTTGTTGCATGATGAGCAAAACATATTAAACCTTTTTTACATACCATTACGGAGCACGAGCCTCACATTTTACTTATTTTCTGAGTTACAAAAGGTGTGGGGCAGAGTAGTCAGTACGTACTTTGAACGCACGCATATGTACCTGCTAGCTTGGGTCGACGGCCAATTTACAGGTTTCGGATACTAAAGGTACGTAAAATCATTTCTTGAAGTGTGAGTCTTAGTTTTTAAGTATGCTGTACAGAATATTGTTGATTATTAATAATCGACACTGTCATCGGTGGTTCGGCCAGGCGTTTTAAAGCTCACAAAAAGTAACGTCATCTTTCTTATAGTCTGAGAACTAATTTTTATAAATGATATTCAGAGAACCATTTCCATACCTTTTGTAAGCAGCCAGATCAATCGTAGAAGCCAAACATCCCGCAGATACAATTAAAAGGTCGCTGTAAGTATGACCGTGAGTGTGATAGTTTCATGGCTGTATAACACAGTTTCAACCTCAATTTAATGTTGTTAATGGTTAAATGAAAGTCTGTTTATAGTCATTAAACTATTAACAGACTCTCATTAAAATATTATTTAATAATGATGAAATAATATTTTAATACTAATTCAATAATCTATATTAGTATTAAAAAGAGGAAAATTGTGATTTTTGTTTGTTTGTACGAATGTAACTAAAAAAATGCAATATAAGGTAAAAAAGAAGTGTAGTTTTGTGAATAATTAAATTATTCTTATTAATGGAGTCGGTGTCTGCCAAGGTAGGTTTGTAACTACTTAAAAATGAGATATAATCATAACATAACATTGGCATGCACAATTACACACAGACGCAGCACGCGGCGCGGGTGGCTGATACCGACTCCAAAAATAACAATAATTTAATTATTCACAAGAATACGCAATTATTTATAACATTTTAGTGCACTTTTTTAGGATCAGCAGCTTTCAAATGTAAAAAGAATCATCAAAATCGGTAAAAAAAACATGCAGTCGAATTAAGAAACTCCTCCTGTTTTTGAAGTCGTTTAAAATATTTTACCATTAGAAAACTATAAATATTATCACTGAGGAACATAGGCTATATTTTATTTTTAAAAAAGTGCTGTTACTACTGTATACTAACCTACTTTTATGCGAGCGAAGCCGCGGGCAAAAGCTAGTTATTAAATAATATTATAACGCCTAATTAGTAATAATAAAGGTAATTACAGTATAATAAAATAAACCTTTTAATTGCTGACTTCTTTACTAATTTGGCGAACTATTAACAAAATTATTGTTTATTAACAGCTATTAATTTTATGAAGTAATAATTTACTGGCATTTATATCTTACAGGAAAATAAAGAAACAATTAGATGATGGTGATTTGATACATTGTGTATTCATCGTTTGACGATTGCTTTTCATTAGATTTTGCTGTAGGTTTCGGGCAAGAAGTTTAAGAAAAGTGAGTAAAGTTTTGCGTGCCCGACAACCAAAAATTGGCAGCCGGACCAAATTAGTAGATTGCGAACATTCAAAGTATATTTTAACACTACTCTGTTCCACACATTTCTTATTTAGGAAATAAGTACCGTCGGGGAGCTCAGGGCGCCTACTCCATGGGTATATTTGAAAATTTGGTAGTTATTGTTGAAACACGCGGATACCGTTGAACTGAATTGCAACTTAGCAAACCGATAGACCATGTCATATATCACATAGGGTTCACCCCGTTATGCCTCCAGATCCCATAAAAAGTCGCGGGCAAAACTAGTTTATAATATAAGAAGGTTTATGCAAAATGAGAAATAACACTCGCGTGTGTCCCTACAGAAGAGATTTCTCGCTGATAACACGTGCTGTTTAAATTACCTACTCACAAAAGAAACTGAATAGCAGCCAAAAAAATTGAGCTATGTGACCTACACATGCTGAAAATGTTTGGCTGCATTGCATTAATTAAGTATTTATTAATTATTAATGTCATTGAGACAATATATTTGAGCGGCTATACCGTTGAGCACTGTTGTCCTTAGTTATCTTAAATGGTTTGTTGTTGTTTTATGCGCAATATAAACGTAACCAATTCCGCCGTCTCTACTAACAGTTAGTTACAGAAAGCAGGTCTGGTTGTATAATATAATTTTCGTATTTTAACGTAGAATATATTTTATCTGATAGTAACTAATTAACATCGCGCATAAAAAAATGTAGTCAAAGCACATCAGAGTGTTTAAGACATGTATTACATTACGTTTATTTTTTTAAAGTCAACACACAAGGAATCATTTCTGTGTCGAGGGCATAACAATAGGGCATAATGACAAACATTCAAACAACGGACACAAAGAACACCTATGCTCAGAACAACCATTTCTGGATCACACAAATTTATGTCTCGTGTAGGATTCGAACCCACAACGCTCGGCGCGGCGACAGTGGTGAGGTGACCACTTAAACCACTACGCCATCCATGCAGGCAAAAGTGCAATGTAAAAAAAGCAGCCATAGTATAGTTGGGTGACCTTTGGATTATCATGTGGAGATTTAGAGTTCGAACCCAAAACATGCACCTCTGACCTATCGAAATGTATGTGAATAGATGCGTATTAAAATGGTCAATTACTATCGCTCGGTGTACTATTGTGAAAACTTGAGAAGGTTTCCTCACGATATATGCATTCACCTTCATGGAGATTTCTCAGACATGTGTCTGAGAGGTCACCATGATGTTTTCGAAGGGGAATGGAGTCTACTTACTCGCAATGGGCCAGCGTGTTGGAATAAAGTTTAAACCTTCTCATACTCAGAAGAGACCCGTGCACAGTAGTAGAACAGTAAACAAACAAGGCAGAGAGATTATTATTATATTCTAAGTCTTAACTTATCGAAGTGCACAATCGCATTCAAACTTATTGGCTGTAGGTATGTCGTGGCCTTCTCCTTGACCATTCAAATGTATACACTTATTTTCGAATACAAATCTTTTTTCGGATATAAATGAAAATCATTCCAAAATAATTAAATTTCTCGCAGGACATCAATCTCTTCATAGGTATACTTTTCTCTCCACTCCTTTAGACATTTGATCAATTGCTACTATGCAAACAGTTGTGAGTTCAATTCTTACATGAGACAAAATATGGTTGTTCTGAGTCTGGAGTGTTCGTTATGTGTGAAATTAATCCTAGTGCGAAAGTAGTCGCTTTAAAAAATAAATGTTATATATGTACTTCTAATTTCGATGTTACTATGCATGTGTACAACAAAGAACAAATGATATGAAACCTCAAGCCTCGAGAAAGTTGTTACAACATCCAGATTTGTCCGACAACGTCAGTATAAGATAACAAGGAATTAACGTGATTGAAAATGACATAAGACAACAAATTCTAAGATAGTATGAACGTCATAATGTACAATCTTGGAGTTTGTTTATTTTATTATACGATTGATTTCCAAGACCGCAGGCTATAGGCTAATTGTCTTAATACCACAATAATTTCGCCTTTGTCCTATAGTTGTGTTTCACTACATATAAACCAATAATATTAAGTCACCCAGCTGCTAGGCATCCTAAATCTCTACCCTCTTTCCACTTTGCGTGGTTTACTGCCGGTTGGATCCTTTAGAAATGATCTCTCTTATTAAATTATTATTATTAAATGTCATATTAACATAACATGTAGATATTATAACTTAAATATAAAGTACACTCAGCGTATAAGTAGTTCCTTTACTTACATAGTCTGAAACTGGACGTAGAAAGCGGACCGGTTATTATATTATTATTAACAGTTCCACGAACAAATATAATTGCAACTGGTTAGAAACAAAACGACTACTATTTCTTAGATTTACACCCCATATAAAAAGAAAACAATAAAAAAACACACGCAACACCACAAACTATCGATAAAATAAATATTAAATTTAAATTCAACTAACCTGTATTCGATATCAAAGTATTTTTTGTTTCACCACACTAGAACTAGTCTCACATTTTTTGAAATAAGAACTATGTTCGCGATTCTTTTTTATCTGCGTAATTTACCGTAAGGAGCGTGTGCGCTACCCCCGCAGCGTTTTTCCACTGGAGTTGCGCCGGCGCCGGTGTATAATCAATGCTGCGTTTGGTTCAAGACAAGACCGGCGCGGCTAGCGATTTCATGTGACAAGTGGACAAACAACACCACTAGATATATTTGCATAACTAATACTGTATTTATAATTTTAGTTTTTATTTAAATTGTTTATTAGTGTGAATAAATAATTATGCAAGAAGTTTAGGTAGACATTAATTATGAGTCTGTGGCGCTTATGTAGCACGACTTGACTGCATGGATGGTGCCATGCTGGAGGTGGTCACTTGGTCAATAACCCCTTCATTAATGCCTGAATATTGTTAACTAGTGGCAAACGGATAGAATAATATTTTATTAAATCTATTGATAGTTTGGCAAATGTGATCACATGGTTATCTACCACCAGGTGGAAATCCTTTGTTATCGTACCAATTTTGTCCACAGTTTCTTCCGCATCAGCCAGACAGACACATATAAAGTAAGTAAGTAAATCCGTGAGATGGTCTTAATGTGTGTGTCAAGTTTGATCTAAATCTGTTGAACTGTTTAGACGATATTGAGAAACAAACGAGACATGCCATGTAACGCACCAGTTTAGAATGCACCCATTCGAAGCGCATCAAGAGTATTACACTTGGTGCGCACCTGCTTTGTGCGTAAACATTAAATAATATATTTACTAAATTCTTTTCCACTTTGCGCACCAAGGGTCATGGATCATATAGTGCGGGGTATTAGCTAGTAAAATATCGACAGAAATTTACAAAAATGTTAATTAACCGCGGCTGGAGCCGTACCACCATCTTTTATAGCAGTATTATATAATCATTCCTTACAGCAGAATGAGCTCGAGCTATAATTATATACTCTGATTTATTGTGAAGGCACTTCCACCTCTTATAAGAAGTATTAGTATAGATCGTTTTTTTACAAGAAAGCGAGAGAGCAATAGCCTATATATCTGTAGCTCGAGCTCATTCATTGAAAGAAAGAAAAAAGCTCATTGCAAGTGAATGCTCAAGTCTATTAGCACCTTTATTATAATATCCCCCACAATGCGACCTAGCGCACGAGTTGATGTCTCGAAATAAGACAAATAAAAGTCCTGTCTAGATGTCCAGTATGTCTGTTTCTCCAATGTTACTAATGTCACACGAATTATGCCTAGTATGTATTTAAATATGCGCATAGCTTTTTTCTGCGGTATTGGATGCCTGATATTTTATTAATTAGTAACCGACGAAATAGTCTATATTAAAGGTCATGAGTAGTCATACTAATAACTATTTTTTGTATTTTTAGGCAAACAGATATAGACTGCGTTATAGTTTTAAAAATTAACAAACAAAATATAACACTTTGTAGGGGCAACAAACGCGTATATCACGACCGTTCATACGCGTTAATGCAATATTACACCACAGGAAAAGCGTGGTATATCTTAGGCGCAAGCCACACAGAAATGGAGTCTGGCGATGGCGGGATTTTTGTTATCCCTTTCTTATTTCGAATAAAATATACGTGAACGACGTGAAATAGCATGCTATGGCGCTGGCACTCATATGGCTTTTCCACGTACCTATACCACGCCAGAGCCAGACACCGTTTCTGTGTGGCTTGCGCCTTAGAGTTTCTGTATATTCTGCAGCAAAACGGCTAAGCGATGTTTCACGTGTCCCAAGGCTGACGTCTGTACACGCTAGTAGCTTGACGGCGATGCGGAAGAATTCTATGACGTTAATAAGCGTGTATAAATATTTGTTATTGATTAGATTTACAGCATCTACAATATTTTTTCGGAGTTCGTACTCTTATAATTTTCCTCAGTCTACTTGCTGTTTTTGCAGAACTCGAAAGGAAAAGTGGCCTATATTAAGAAGGCTTTTCACAAGTTGCTATACCTACGGTACAACAAGATCTCCGCTTAAAAGTTAGATGAAGCTCGCTCGATTAAGCGGGAACCTGGCTGAGGAATTCTTGCCACCCAAAAGAAGTTTGTAGCCAGATAAACTTGTGCAGCGGTGGAGTGGAAGTAATGATTTTAGAGTACTTCAGAATGCATTATTCTTAGCAAGGGTCAAGTATTGACCAGTAGCCTCGGGCCCTTACACTGATAATATAGTAACTCTTGAAGGGCATGATGATGTCCATAGATTACTGTAATTGTTGGATATCGGACAGGCTATATGATTGTTTGTTAACTTGGATGTATAATGAAAGCTTTATCAGTCTAAATTAATTAATTGTAATTTTTGCTCACAAGTTAATCGCGTGGACTACTGTTAGCCTGCTGTGTGCCATACCTCCTGGTTCCTGGTTCTATAGAATGGACACAAAGATCAAAATAAATGCATTCGCGCTATCTATGTAATAGTTAGATTCTTGCAAAATCGTTTTTAAATTACAGAAACTTTTGACTGTCCCTGCCACATATATTTGTAAAATGCAACTATTAGAAAGAAAATATAATACTAATAAACGGAAAGTGACATAGTTGTGTGTACATAGCACCGTATGTATTTTATTGTATTAATTTCTTTACCTAAGGAAATAATTAACCTTTCTTACAATAAACTCTGTACAGCATTACGAAATTAATAGAAAAGATTGTTATTTGTTATAGTACCTAAGTAATTAGTAGGTATAGGTCTAATGATACAATATTCATAAATATAATCGTACTTATATCTAAGATATAAGTACGATTATATTTATGTACACACTATTGTATTAGGCTAGTCCCTTAATGACAGTTGTATAGAGGAAAATATTTTTTTTTTTTAATAAATGCTTTTTTTAATTTGCCTCTCATTCCTATCACTTTGGAAATGTATAAGCTTATAAAGTTTATATGTTATTTTAGATATATGAGTTTATGTTTCTCTGTTATTTAAAATTAAGTTTTATTTAGGATTAGTGTAAAGTGTACTGTGTAAACTGTAATTTGCATCGAGTAACGTTCTTCTACGTTCCTATTCACCAAAAGTGTAAAGGTATCTTAAAAAAAATTTACATGCTATTTAAATATAGTGAAATGTGTTCAGCATCTCATGAACTTACTACCTACTTTTGTAACTAAAAATAGGCACCCATTTTACGCAAATAAATTATTGTTATTATTTCCTCTCTCTAGTAATGTATGTGATCGTGGGCGCAATTGTTTACCATCAGATGATTCTGTGTGATCCACAAACAAGTCTGGATGTTCTTTGTGTCCGTTATTTGAATGTTTGTAAAGTCCCTCGCGACACTGGATTTATTCATAGTGCCGGATATTTCTATATAAAAATACAAGAAAGAAAGACATGTCAACTATCTAATCGAGAGCTCTAAAACTGATGGAACATATTCTGATATCGCGTTTTCAAGGGTGAGACATTGTGCGAGGCGATGTTATTTCAGTTCAAGGATAAAACGAATAATTTGTCAACAATATTCTGCATATGTAGGCTTTGCTTGCAGTTTGATAAAGTTTATTAAAGATTTACATAACCTACACAGTTATCGTTTACGAGTACCTTACATTGTTATGTTGTAACTATAAATAAATCATCACGACAATTGATTTTGTGTATTTTAGCCAATTTCTTTACTACGTCCGGCAGGCACAGGTAATGTGCAAAGTATAATATTGGTTTATGTTTGTTAGTTCATTGCCTTAATACACAATCACTAATTATTTTGACTAAATGCACACACACCTTTGCCTAGTTTTGGTTAGATCAGGCGCGTGTGTATCACTAGGAACGTCAACTTCATGAAAATATTCGGAGAGGTTTTAATATGAAAAATAAGTTATGGCACAATAACAAAATGGCCGTAAGGGTCACAGAATTTATTTTATGAAAATCTATAGATTTTTAAAACAACGGTAACTTAAATCTTTCACCCAACAGATACAATGTAAACCAAGAATCGGACAAGCTTATTCTTTTTGTCTTGTCTTTAATAAAATACAACTACGTAAACATGTATTTCCTGAGCCGCGAGGAACTAACACAACTAACAGACTCAGAACAATTTGTTATAGATCGCACAATTCATTGAACTGCGTAGGATTTTAACCAACAACATTTAGCGCGGCGGCATCAGTTACGCTATCTTTGCAGCCAGCCCCAAAGAATATACATATTAAGTTTTTGAAGATTTTCAGTATTCCCGTGTCAGGATCTAACTCACATCAACAACGAAAGTGGCCAGATGTTTACTGATACAACTACATCACACAATACATCGCATATTAGGTCGCAGAAGTTATATAAAAATATCATATAGGTATGTGTTACGCGAGAGGTTATTACATTAATTACATTATTATGGAAAATACGGGCTATTAAGCAATATATAATATTATCCAGCCACTGTATACATAAACAAATATGTGTACGTTGATAACGTATCAGAAACTAAGTGGTTAAATGTTCGGAAAGTGATAATATAAATAAAATCAGCATCATATCATATTTCGGCAATATTTTATGTTAGTAGAGTGAGTTATGCAATGTTTTATGTTAAGTCTGGTACTAACCTACATCGGTATTACCGGGATCATCATACCTCGGTGAGACCGACATTTCGAGTTTTCATTTTCTCCGGGTGAATACGACATATCTTCTCCACTCCTCTTTGGCCGCGGAGAGAGATGCGTAAATGACATTACCCAAATTAAAAAGGTACATACTCACTTATCGTCACAGTAGCGTTTCTGCATCGTAGGCGTTCAATAAACCTATGCGCAGTATAGAAGAAAATAAAATGTGTCGCTCACGTTGTATTAGCACTGAGAAACTACGCTGACATCGCTATTTCGTATCATTACCAAAATTGATTCCAACGAGGTAATCCTAGACAGAGGTGAAATGTAGTTACGATTGTACATGTCATACCTATGCGCCATTCTAGCGTAGCTACAACGCGACATTCAAGCGACAATGCAACGGCAACGCTATGGGCGCGTTGTGATGTCGCAGCGTCTATGCTGGTAGAACGTTAGTGTGTAGAGGTCTTTAGGTATGAAATATTGTTACGTGCTGGGTTCGACGGATAAGAATACAAAACAATATTACCGACTTAAACACGTTTTATTCTAGCACACAATTAACTTTAATACACAACAAACACTATACTACACTTTTCCACTGTAACTGCTTCAAACTCCGTAGTATTATCGCTTCTGTTCTCTTCGATGAACACTTGACCGCTTACGATAGTAAACTGACTCGGCGGTGCGCGTGCGTTCTATTTATACCCGGGTAAAGCGCTTCTGGAGTTTTCCAGAAAACCTCACACACGGCACGCAACAGCGCAATGATTCGAGAATGTGCCAGCGCTTTCTCCACTGAACTCGTACTGACAAATAGGTAGTTCCGTAAGATGTCAATAGATGGTGCTGTAATAAATTATTATTAGAAACCGCCGACTCTTCCCACAGTGCCGACAGAGGGCATTAGCCGTAACAATATTATGTATAATATATCTGCTGCTGTAACAATGTACAAACACGGGTAACGTGTAATTATTAAACTTTGTTAATTTATACTAGGACCTGAGACCTGAACTAGGGATAAACCTGTGTTTCAGGACATCACATGACAATTTTATTTTACACTAGCGCATTATTAATATATGATTCTGCGTACATACGTACGTCTACCATTAAAGGTTTTTAGGAAGTATATACAATTTTAAATTTACTTTCAATATTATTTTAAGACTTCTAGCAGTTTTTCTGTCTGTATAATTTAATTTTCCTAGATGTTCCATTAACATGATACTACATTTTTTACTAACATTATATGTATTTAATATTTTATTTAACTTGTTATATAAATAAGGCCCTAAGAATTCTTAGAATTTATTGACAAATGCGTGTCTGGTTTGAGACATTGTACAAACTAAGTCTTTTCTTCTCTTGTCTAAGACCTGGGTAAACGGGACTTCAGTGTGCTGTTGAAGTATAGTGTGCATAATAATTAATTGACTAATGGTTAGTACCTTGCAAGCGGTGTACAGCTGAAGTGTGGGAAACAAGAATGGGCGACGTGTGGCTACCTTAAGAACAGCTCATTGAACTCACTCTAGGGTCAGGAGAATTGATTTGGCTGCTAGTCGTATTATGCCAATAATTCTTTTGAACATTTTAAAACGGACGAAAAGGTTTTCTTTTCTTTCGTGTATACACATATCACGTACTTAATATTATAGAAACTGTGGTAATACGGAATAGAGATGTATGCAATTTTGACCTTTGCTGTCACTGCAGGAAATATGTTTTATACAAAACAGTAATCATGATTTGAATTTCAAAAACCTGTCTCTTTACATAGCAAGAAAACTAAACGCTGAAAATAATATACAAAAATAATACAATGAGACAATAAGTCCGGTCTGTTGAAGAACTCATGTCACTTGTATTTAAAACTACAAAAGAACATTATAATTAGGATATATTCACGCCGGTTTATTTTCGATATGAATGGCGCAGTTAATAATTGTGCCACTTGTTGCTTTTCACTGTATTGTATTTAAATACTATTTCTCAAATTTAGAGTTTAGAATGTTGTTTGTTTTTTAATTTAATTTTTGCAACAAAGATAGAAAGCAAGCAAATGGCCCGTGTAATGGTAAGCCATAACTGCGACCCACGATCGTTTGCTGTACCAGGGAAAGCAATAATTAAAGGTAGGTTGAAAGAAACAGGAAAGATAGGTTTGTGATTTTCTGTATACTGAGCGAACCGCAATGACAGAGTTGATATTATTCCGCGGATGTAAAAGGTATTTCGGGCGGCCAGTATCATTTGTACCGTGACCAAATAGGTTACAATGGTAGTTTTTAATAGTTAAGAATGGATGAAATGAAAGGTTATATATACAGTGTGTATAATAAACCGTGTCCGATCCTCAAAGGTGTTGTAAAGTAGCTTATTTTGAGTACGTAAGTGACATCCTTTTATAAAAATCGATCCCATGGCAACGCCGACAACTTATTCCAAAAGTATGCAACGCTCCGCGTCCTTGTCAAGTTTAGTGGCGTGTTGCTAGACTGTGCGAAATTTCAATAATTTAAGGTTAAAATGCTGATCAATACTGTACTTAAAAATATTATGAAGACGTTTCACGATGATATAGTTTCTTTTTGTTATTTTTCTTAGCATGTTTGTTAAGGGAGAAACAAGCCCTTAATGGATCGAACAGGGTTTATTATACACTCTGTAAGTATATTTATATATAATGAACGAGTGAAACGTAGTATCTAGCAGTTACTACTCTTACGCTAGGTTCCTTTAAAAAGGTGCTACGACCCCTTGCAAGACTTTGTCAATCTCCTCTAATTCTTACTAGTTTTTCTCATAAACATTTCGCCGTTGTGCTGTAATCCAGATAACACATAAATGTATCTATAGGTAAATACCATTGGCCTGGCAGGACCATTCTTGGTTTGGTATTTCGAAATCTTTTGTCTTAGTTATAATAGCGGTAATAAGAAAAAGCAGAATAAATTGTTAAATAAAAAACAGATACGTAATGCAGTTTAGCGATAAAAAAATATCTTATATTATCTTATGAGATCATCCCGTGGTCTTCATATCAAGTCTGTGGCGCTCGTAGTGTCAAATTCAATTTTTATAAGGGAAGGTAAAGGATAATATGAAATGGTATTTATGATTTTTATTAATTAATTTCGAGTTTCTAAAATTTAATTCACTTGAGTGGCATTTATAATTATTTTGAGTATTATCGATAAATGTTAATATATTCGCATACATTTTCGTGCGAATTTGATTAATTTCTTCTTCAAACCATGCAGCAAAATGTATATTTTTAGAGTCCTCCCTGGTTGTATTTACAATTATAATACATTCGTTGCATGTCTTGTGATCTTACAGTCAATCTTGCTTCGAATTTCGTCTTTTCTGCTTCCATCTTATTGCTTGTTGGTTCTAAAATGGACTGAGACAATGGGCAGTACCAATCCAGTAATATAAGAAGAAAATACACGTTTAAAAATAAATTATAATGAATACATTTTTTTTTTTTTTACGTGGGTGAATGCAATGACGCATTTCCCTCCGCGGGGGCGGGCGGAGGGATTATGTCGGACTCGCCGGGGTAAAAGAAGATGGAAAAGAAATAATGTACCTCCCGGAATACCGACTAAACTTACCACGGTGTTCCTCGACAAAACCACTATCGGCGGGGCCGCGCGAATCGCTTTCGCATGCGGTCGCGACCCCGCCGAGGTTTCGGCCCGCCGTATGAAATGGCAGGCCACTACCCAAAGAGACCTACCCAAAGGACTCCCTCAAAAATTCCCTACTGTCTCCCCCCTACAGGGGAGATGGACTCGACACAGAGGCGCGCGTGGGAACACGCACGCCGCCTCTCGAACCTGGCGCTGAACGGATGGCGGGCAGGCCCACAAAGCCCGCCACCCCCAGGTCAAACCTCAGGGTGGCTGGAGGTCATCGCGCGCCCTCCGGCGCCCGGGTCTGCGGTTGGGGAGAGGGTTTAAACGTGCCCTCTCCCGCTCCGCCGCCTCCTTGATGGAAATCACTTCCTCGCAAAAGGAGGCGACGGCGTTCCACGACCTCTCACTCCGGACCATAGACTAAACTACGGCCGGGAGCGAGAGGGCAACCGATCCGACTGCCGCGATCAAATCACGGCGCTGCGATGCCCAGGCGGGGCAAACCGCCAAAGTATAATGAATACACTGCAGCAACGTAAAATAATAAAATAGAATACATGTTTTTATTGGTTTACTCTAATATGTTTTTATTAATAAAACAAAGTTTAACAGATTTTATTGCAGTTTAATTAAATTTTATATACAATTCAGTTTTGAGTCCTTTTCAGGGCCCTTGATCACGAAACTGAAATTATAAATTTTGTGTAACTATCTATGGTGAATTCATAAAATTGATTATTTGAACGTGGCAATATCGATATCAATACTAACTAAAGTAAGTACCTTGTGTGTATCATATTACTTTCATGAACTGTAGTTTTTTCATAACTCAACATTTTGTGTTGAAGTAAAACTGTTTTATTTAAACGCTAGTGCCGATGGATTCCTTAGAAACTTATTACGTAACTACATCACTAGACGTCTTCCTATGAAGACTGCGGCGCCTGGGACAGTTGGACACGGAAGAACTATGGCTTCTTTAATATTGCTGTTTACAAAATAAACAAAGGCCTCTATTAAAATAAAAATATAAGATTAGAGTTTTAAGCAATTTTAAAAATACGCACAAAATAAAACGAGGCATGCTTTATATGAATTAAAAAAGAAATTGTTACTTTTTTATGGCCAGACTACGTATATTTACAGCAATTTTGACGTTTGTTAGTGTTATTTGGTGACCCAAATTATACATTGTAATTTTCACAACAATGTAATATTCATATTAACTCTAGAGGCACTATTTATTTATTGATGTTGGAGTGCCAACAGCTTAAAACAATGAAAGGAATAGTACACCAGATATGCCAGTTATATTACCTCACGATTAGCACTTTTATAGGTATAGGTAATGTTATTGGCTATTGAGCTTTATAAAATAACATTGAGGTAGTATAACTTATGGTAAACAAGTTATAGATAATATATATATATACTAATTATATTTTTAAACAGTAATAAAAAAAATGTGTTGTAATATAAAGAATTTATTACTTAATTGATGTCTTGCTGATGTGACGTTAGTATTAAATAGCCCTAAATCGAAATCTTTACTATGCAAATTATAACTGTTCCTTGCCTGCGGCAAATAACTATTTGTCTATAATAGTCTTCTATACATATATTTTATTTATCGCCAGTGTCTTCACATAAACTCGTGACAGTGAATATTCCATTATTTTTACTTAGCTGAACAATAATATTTATTTTCTAACATTTTACAAAAGTGGGTTTTTAAGCATAAAACCAGTTATACATGTTGAATGTATTATATAAACTCTACAAGTGTTTCTAGTTTACAAGTATTATTTAATACCTACGGTTATATTGCAGATTAATATTGGTTGTTATACTCTTCAAGTCGTCTAATGGCCGGTTTTTCAAAGGCAAATCAACATAATAATGTATTAACCAAAGGTCAAAAGCATGCCAACTGCTGTGATTGGCTAACTGAATTAGCAATAGCCAATTAATTACTTGATAGGAATTGACACATGACACGATTCGCCTTGCAGAAATCAGCTGTGAGTTTATTTTCAATTTTTAGGTGTTTTGAACTTTCAAACTAATATTATAAATGCGAATGTGATTAGTAATTTGTTTGTTTGTTACGCTTTCACGCCTTCTACTTGACCGATCATTATGAAATTTCGCATACACGTTGTTAATGATACAGATAAAACGTAGGGTACCAATCATCTAGAAAAAAATACTGTTCTTGAGTGATAGACAATTGACATAACCTTAATTTACGCGAGCGGAGCCGCCAGCATAATCTAGTACTTTTTATAACCAATATTTCTATATTATGGCGTATTCAATACCTACGCCTTTATACATTACAAACTACTTGTATTTTGTATAACTGCTCCAGCTACGTTAAACGCTTGTATCTCGAGTGAGTTCAAGGCGGAAGTGTAGCCCGTGGTTTCTGTAGGATCAAACACTGGACAGCCCAAGTTGAGAAGTAAATCTAACTCAAGCGACCTTGTAGCTAATTAGCATGATGTTTTAAATAATGAGTAGAGAAGCCAGCGTTACCACCTTTAATAATTTTTAAGATTATTGTTACTAACACTATGGATTCCGGTCCGAAATAAACGAATTTTATTTATTTTTATTTTTAATCGTCGTGGGGCTGAACTGATCGAGTTGGACGAGGACAACGCTATACGTATAAGTAATTGCCGTTCACGCGCGAGCAGTGACAATCGCATGATGGCGGTACTGCATTACTACCAGTTGTACAATCCCATTACCAAAGTAATAATAGTCATTATTATTTTGGTAATGAGATTGCCCCGCATTACGCGGGAACTAAAAACATAGTTTGCGATCTATGGTAGTACAGTTGTCTATACTTTCTGGGATATACATATTATCCATGTTATGTAACTTGGTTTCTTTGGATTGCGTACTCACAGCACAAGATGCATGAGATGTATATTGAGACAATGTTGTCTAATTTGCATTTGTTTGAACTATGAGGAAGCGTTGCATGTCACTGTAAAACAGAATGAAACGGATATTTGCTGGAATTCTAGAACTGCTGACATACTTTCCTTTGTCAGTAATAGAAGGAGTTCCATATTGATTCTATATGAATATAATAATATCCCTGCATATAAACTCTCCCACTGCTGGACTCGGTCCTCTTCTAAGTATGAGAAGGACGCTTAAGATTATTCTGTAGTTTACCATGCCAGCCCGGTGCAGGTGGGTAGACGTCACATATCTTCGAGAACATTATAGAGAATTCTGAGACAAGCAGGTTTCTTCACAATATTTTCCCTTCACCATTAAAGCAAGCTATAGTTTACTATTTAATAACACAGAATTTAAAAAAGTCAGAGTTACGTGCCTTGGGATCGAACTTGATACCTCTGCGTGGCAGTCCGACTAGCGCCCACAGGTACTTCTGGGAATCTTCATATCTAATCTATATGATTGAATGTGTCATCTTTTAGTTTATGTTTTTATGTATCTACAGTTTCATGCAAATAGTTTAATAGAAATCACGCATTTTTACCGTCGCACGTATCGTAACGTGAGATATAGCGAAAGTCTATCTTTTGTAATATCTCGCGACATAAACTAATTATGCAATTGACCTTCCAAAGTACATTGGCGAATATTTAAAGTTATACTTTTCAACTAAATATTTAATAATGGCGGACTGCTGCGGTAACAAATGTGAATGCTGTGTATTTCCTATATCCAATCCAATGATTGCAGGTTCGATCGGGCAAAGCCTCATTTGGGTTTTGATGACGAGAAATTCTTAGTAGCAGCACGAAATCTGATAATGTGCCTGGTAGACGACTCGTAGACATACTCGTAGGATTATTACTTGGGATCAAATACATGGCTGGCGACATGTTGGTGCAGTATACCTGTGCCTTCGCTGGTACTGGAAATGTTGTGACAGTACAACCTAATAGCACATTGTCCGAACCGCGAATCCATCGAAACTAATGCACGGAAATCGCACTATCCTAAGTATAATATATTTATTATAATAATAACGCGATAGCATATTAATAGAAAAATCGTAGTAGTTTTAAAACTACAAATCGCGGCGCCGATACTACATCCATGATTTACACTCAGTTATTTAGTTATAATATGATAATAATAATATAATAATAATAGTTTATTGTTCTCTCACACAGTTACATAGATTAGAGATACATATTTGGATCAAAGAGAAGAACATATTATTGTGTGTAGTATTACCATGTGAGAGACTGGTATCTGTACTAGGAGACCTGTATGACAGATTACCAGCCTCTCCGAGCTCTGGATATGTGTAGTAATAATATGTTGCAGTTATTTATACCTATAGAGTTTATGTATGTGCACTTACAGTGAGTGAATGTGGATGTGTACATGTGTGTGTGCTTATGCGTGCGTGTGTGTTATGCATGTTTGTGTGAGTGTTATACGTGTTTATGTATGTGCGCAGGTGTGTATGTGCGCGCGCGTGTGTGTGATTGTGTGTATGTTTAGTATGGGACCCGCAAAAGATTTTCCGTTTCTTCATAGGTGAGGGTTTTAAGCCAGTCTGTGATAGTCTTCTTACATTTGAAACTTGTCAGTAAGTAGATTCTTAATTCTTTATTTAATTTGTTATACAAATACCCTCCCAGAAAAACAAAAAATTTCGAAGAGAATGCTGTGGAGCAACGATCACTTACAGTGTCACAAATATGGTGCTTGCGTCTCCTATTCGTGTTAAAGGTGGGATCATAATAGAGTGTAGTATGCTGTTTCATTACCACTGCCAATACAAACAATTGCTTTACTGTCAGAACATCGGTAAGTTGGTATAGTTCTTTGGTTGGAAAGAGAAACGGCAAGGAGCGATTAACCTTTAGGACTGCTCTTTGAGCTCTCTCCAATTTGATGCTCCTGCACGCCCCACCCCACACACTGACTGAATATAAAATTAAGACCGTTATTCTATATTATAAAAAACACATACAATATTATAAAAATCACGGCAAAATTGCTTGCTCTCTACCACCATGTGCACCATACAAGACATTTTTATATATCTATGGCGCCGGCTCATAGAGATCTGGTGTCCGCTGAATAATATGCATCGTCATATCACTTTATCGCTAACAGATGCGTGGCATACAGTAGTATTGTACCATATGTACCTAACAATAATATCAGCCATAAATATACAGGGTATCCGGTAATTAATGGATAACCTTGAAATGTCTTATAGTAGAACTGAAGGCCGTTCAGAAAAAATAAAAAAAATAAAAAAATATATACGTATATATATATTAAAAAGTGCAAGCTATATTAGCATAGCATACTTTTGACTGTCTATCTATTAGCATAATTAGTGTTTAATAATAAAACAACAAAACACCGATGGATTTCATTAATTTATGGTCGTAGTATACAAGAAAGTTATACATGGTAATTTAAATAAAAAACACATATCTCAGGTAGAAGTCAGGATAGATTTTTTTTCATATTTTTTTCTGAACGGCCATCAGTTCCACTATAATACATTTCAAGGTTATCCATTAATTACCGGACATCTGTATACTGTCCTATTGCTGGACACGGGCCTCTTCTCGTTGTGAGACGGTTTAGGCCATAGTCCATCACGCTGGCCTAATTATTATTTTTAAATATTAAGTAGATACTCTTATATCTACCATTATTAATGACAACAATATTATTGTTTGCATAACTTACTCAAATATGATATCGTTCCGTTATTCGTTATATACATTTTCAATGTGAGATTGGAGTTCATTACATTTGTTTAGGCCATATTTTAATGTAAATATAATTTTGTGCACTTGTAATAGATCATGTTTTAATAAATAATGATCGCGATGATACGCCTTAAAGGCTATTTCCATCATACCAGCTGATCTGTATTAGTCCGCACTTGACTGGCCTAATAGACTTTACACACCTTCGAGAAAATTAGGCGTGACTGTGAAACGTACAGATTTCTTCCTTACACCTTTATAGCAAAAATCTAGCACCTACATAATTATAATAAAATAATTTGGAAGAGAGGATATTTTATTATAATGGGTTGCCGCCAAGTAACACCTAATTTGAATCATTATAGCTACGTATACGTGAAGTCGATGTGTTCTTCGCTATTTCTGCCGACCATTACCTATTACTTACACAAAATAAAGTATCTTTTAATATCAAATCTCTTGCCCTTTACAGTCTGTTTTTACTGCCTAGCTGTCTGCCTTAGACAGTCGTGTCAAAAAAAAAGATTTTGATTATTTCGCTAGTAGTGTTCGGTAACGAATACTTTAGTCTGCTTTTTTTCTGCAACAGAAGAATAATCAAAGTAAACTATAGTATAAAGGAAGTATCTGATAAATATAAATCTAGTTGATAAATCACTGATGTTATTACTAATGATGTAAAGACAATATTTTTGTTCCATATTTTCATTAAAACAATGCTACGTAAACAGTGCTATCTGCATGCTAGAGACTATAAATTGAATGTATTGCGGTTACCCTGAGAGCAATCATATAAGTACTAACAGTTCGTTTAACAGCTGATTGTTTAGATATTTTATTCGTCTAAAACACGTGTAACAAGATAGTGTAAAGCCAGCATGAAACGCAGTATAGTCTAGAAATGTTTGCAACATTGGACGCATCACAACGTTGGAACATTGCAACATTGGACGTGCGTGGCTGTTAAAATGGAGTCAATGCCAACTGCTGTCTACGGAGTGCAAGACAGATCATTGATCCTTCTACTAACAGCTCTCTTCTTTTACAAGTTTTAGAAACTCAACGTTATCTTTATAACTACGACAAGAAGCAGGTCCATGGTAATACCTACAATTCCAAAAGTGATATTTGTGAGTCCCTGCCAACATAACACATTGCTAAACGTAGTATCCTCTGTGTTGTGTAGTTAGAAACGCACAAGTACGCCTAGGTTCTACACCTTGCCTTGACTGACATCACTAGTCCTCGTACTGTCAACACAATGTACCTATTTTAAACTCATTAGTGCCCACAATACCACTCACCCTAAGAGTCGAACAAAAAATGCTTTATGTGTCAGAACTCGCATTCGAGTCGCGTGATGAGTGAGTTTAACTCGGATGGCGACGACTCAACAATAGCTACGTTTAGACTCGACTCGGGTGTGAGTTCTGGGCACACGAACGACTCTTTGTTCGATTCATGCTTTACTCTTCCTTTATTCCTTCTAAAAATGACAACTCTCGAACTAGGAATAATTAATAGGTCGCAGGGGACTTTACAAACATTTAAACAACGGACTCAAAGAACACTCTTGGAACAACCATTTGTGGATCACACAAAGTTTTGTTCCGTCTGGGATTCGAACTTCGACCACTTAAACCACTACGTCATCGGCGCAATCAATGGATGATTTCCGTGCATTGCACGGGTTAAAGAGCTTAGAATCTCTAGCAATTTACGGAATATATTTGAATGAACTTTATAAAGTACTAGTTTTTCCTTGCGGTTTCACCCATACAATATGGGGATAAAAAGTATGTGTGAATCCAGGTCTACAGCTATCTACATACCAAGTTTCATCGCAATCGGTTTAGTAGATTTTACGTGAAAGAGTAACAAAAATCCATGTATCCTCACAAACTTTCACATTTATAATATTAATATAGATACTTCGCTATCAGTCGTTACTCTAGGTTTGAGATATCTCGCTGTGTTCTTCCGCTCTTGTTTCTTAAATATGTATATATAATTACGTAATAAGTACAGTGAGCTGCAAAAATGCATACCCATTTCAAAACTAAAATGGTATAAGCCGGTAATTGACGCCGCCTAACGGAAATCGATACAAGAACTGTGAAGTAGTTTATTTATATCGTAATAGATGGCGGTGCATTACTATAAAGTAAAAAGAAGTAGATTTCTTAATATAACTCAATTTAGATAAATTTACTTTAAACAATTTTTTAATCTCTATTCACAATAGTTTATTTGAAAAAACAACACATTTCAGAATAGAACAAGAAGCAAAGAATTACAAAATATGAATTTATAAATTTGTAGTGGGTAGTTTATTTTGTAGATAATTTCGAGAACTCGCTATTCTGTTCATAAGCAAGCATTATTTTGTGCCTATGTGCCAGTGTATTTTCGGTTGAGACTATAATTTCTTATAAAGGACATTGTTCAGCTGCCATACATTAGTAGCCTAAGAACCAACAGCCACAAAAAATTATAGATATGTGGTTAAGGATGACCACATTCTATTAAAAGTGAATATAAGTCACGGACACTTCTGAATATTGCATACTAACTGAAATATATTTGTACCGTTTTTGAGGTTATTATTTTATTTGATTAGTGTGTTAGGCAATGCGTGTCGCATTTAAATTAGGATATAATATGGGTCATTATGGGCTAAGTAGGTAGGTGTCTTAAGACCTAAAACTGCAATCAGTCAACCAATCAACTAAACAAGTGGGTTGTTCATGTAATGTTTTATGATTAATGTCTAATTAATCAGGTTATATCTATATTGCCATCAACTTTAATCAGAAAATAAATCTACAAAGGTCATAAATTCTAGCTTTGTAGTTTTCAAAAATAATTGAGAATAGGTATCAATGCGATAAAAGAAAAGAAAGATAGTCATTGTGTTGATATTTTAGTTGATATTCAGCAGCTGATAGCTTAGCGGCCCACAATGCAATTGCAGCAGTACTGCCTTATTGCATACCTGTTATTTCGGTTAGCATCTACTAAAATATAAAAATATGCCAGACTATCGTGCCAATAGATCCGTAAATCACAACCGGAAGTCGATATTTCGCGAAGAAGTAAAGTCACTTGTGCAAGCGAAGTCATAAATAAAATCGTTTAACATAAAATGTTGCAAAATAAGATATAGATACTCAAAGTACACGCGCAATAAGTACAATGACATTCAACCGATGTTTGAAAAGCAACTGAAAATACAGATAAAATAAAACAAAAATGTTTTAGTCGACTTGGATTAGTGTTGCATGCTTGAACTATAGAAACGCGTATAATACAGGTAAAGTGATTTTTATAATTAAAATAGTCTTTCTCATTAAAACGTATTACTTCTTAAGAAATTGGTTATATCTATGATGAAGTTAAATAATGGTATTTATAGAATAGCATTCGTATTAACTACGTAAGAAAAATTACAGACAAGCTAATTAGGGAATAATTTATCTGATAAAACTGTACACATATTGTAAAAACTGTAGGCATGGCAACACTGCGTGTCTCAGATGTAAACAATGGATGCCGATGTATTTGAAATCGCGAAAATACTTTTAAAACAAAAATAAGATTCGAAAGTGTCCGTGAGATTGTAATGATTGATTATTAATTCATAAAATATAATACAAATTATTGTTTAGGTGGAATGTGTGTTGATTCATAGGCCAAATTGTACATAGTCCTTTCACCTATTTTCTATATTGCAACGTGTACTCATTTAAGTACACATTGCAATATTTATAAAACAACGCCATCTAGATCATTCATATTTATTCTAATTCGAGTGGTCACAGGATTTTAGGTCCCAACCCATGCACTATTACAGGTGACTGTACGTATTGTTAGTTAAATTATTATCAGCTGTTGATTGTTCAACAGTACATCTTATATACAAATTCTTATCTCTCGCTACCGAATCTAAGAACGGCTTTCCTGGTGAAATAGTGCATGAGTTAGTCAAAATGGTACATGTTAAATGGTTTAATGTTTAAAGTAATAGGGGGAATACATAATTATAGCTTATTGCGTACATAAAGAACTTATATTTATGTTAATAATTAAGTCAGACTGTCGAATAACTTACTTAGTAGTTTTTTTTATCTAGGTTACCGGTGCAGAAGCACGGTAATTTACTGTTTTCTCAATGTCAAAGAATTTATGTATAAATAAAATATGAAGAAAACAAGGCACCAACGACTTCCTGTGCAGTGAGATTGGCACACAATTCGATCTGCAGAGCCTGTGGTGAACAGGACGAGTCCATATCGCACCTACTATGTGAATGCGGCGCGTTGGCTGGATTGAGGATGAGTCTGATGGGATTGGCATATCCAAACCCTGAGAACTTCAGGCTTCTCCCTCTGAAGTGTACGCTACGGCTGATGCAGTCCATTCATAGAGACATAGCTAAGGGATAAATCTTGGGCCCGACACAAAAGATCCCAATGGGTTGAAGTGTCGCCGGTCTGTACTGACTGGCCCCCACACACAAGATAAGATAAGATACATAGACTGCTGGTCAGCAGTGACGATTATTCCATATTGCTCGTGAAGGTGCTGACAGCAT
The DNA here is from genome assembly GCA_963675205.1 of Catocala nupta. Lineage (NCBI taxonomy): Eukaryota > Metazoa > Arthropoda > Insecta > Lepidoptera > Erebidae > Catocala > Catocala nupta. Next base: position 15,899,810 of record OY776098.1, read on the forward strand.
AGTGTCACCATAGTGGTCTGCAAACCATAACAATACGTAGATTATAAAATTGTCCTGTGTGGTTAAGGCAGACTTTACTGCAAGTAGTAATGAAGTGGCAAATTAAACTGTCAGCCATTATTATCTTTGAGAATTTTTGTTATTGTTCTATATATGGTCGGTTCGTAATTACGTCATATTATAACTTGGTTTATTATAAAGCTGATATGATTCACGTATGCAGTGGGAAATTTATGAAAAATATGTAATCAATGTAGGTATTGTTTAGAAATAATAATCAAACCACAAATATGCATAGATATTTTAACGTTCACATCATCTTAACGTCAGAAAATCTACCATGGAAGATGGTCTTCTGAAACTACCCGTGCTTCACATTTGGCAGCTCTGAGACTTCTACTACGTTGGCAGACCAATATTTGACTGCACGGATGTCTTAAGTGGTCGTCTAGCCACTACCGCCGCGCTGTTGTGAGTTCGATCCCACGAGGGACAAAAACATTGTGTGATCGACAAATAGTTGTTCCAAGAGTGGGTGTTCTTTGTGTCCGTAGCTTAAATGTCCCCCACGATACAATAATTATTCCTAGTGTGAGAGTTGTAGGTATATAAAACAAAATATGTATGTTACGGTGACAACTAAAATATTTAATTGTTGTTGTTTTTACAATTAATTCAGAAGAAACGAAGGAGACTGACCGGGTTTGGCCTAAGTGTTGCCCAGAAATGGGAATACCGTTATCTATTTTCTTAAAGTAATATAGTTTAAAAAAATATAAAACATATTTGCGAGTTTACCGAGAAGTTACAAGTCTTATTTTGAAGTTTTATTACATTATTTTCTGTAGACATTTACGTACAAAAACAACTGGTTGCATTCATATGTGGTATATGTCGGATTCTCTCGCGCACGTATTATTTGTTTATACCTACGTTGCGCACGCGCGGCTGCTTTACTTCGCATTTCGCGCAGTCTAACAACATCGTGACGTGAACCGTTGTGTACTGTGCGCTTTTCTGTTTCATATTTCTTAACCACTCGGCATTTCTTCTGGCAAGTCTGTAATTATGCCATGAACCACTTTTTTACAGACCTCAGAATCGCTGCAGCTTAATAATATAAATATTAATGCCCTCAAATTCATTAATATAGCCAGAAAGCTGCTGAATGTTGCCAATCACTTGGCAAATTATGTAGATCGATATAGACTATATATAGAGATAGAAGGCTAAACCGAAGTAGAGCAAACTTGGAAAACATTAACACCGAAAGAGTTGACTCTATTCGCTGTAGGAACCTACCAATCAAACTGGCGCCAAGCTATTACAGCGAACATGTACATCACTGTGTCATTCATTATACAAAAATATACCAGCCGGCTTAATGACCTCTCAGGTTTTTCGATGTCTTCCAATAACGTCCAACTTATGCGAGCGCACATAAAGAGTAGACACACGTCCCCTAAAATCTACCATAGCCAAATTTAATTGACGAGTAAAGTCATGGACTAGATTTCATCAAACAGTATTGATGCTCTTCTTTTAATGGACGAAAAACAACTGGCAGCTGTGCCCACGTTATGTGTGTAGTTTGGTTATTAGGGTAGGTTAGGCACCAAGACTTTGTTAGGCGCCTTGCTTTAATTCTCGACAGAATTATTCTCGACGACGACGATGATGAAGATTGATAAATGGCTAGCGCAGGCTTCTGTGGCGCAGCGGTAGTAAGTGCGACAGCCGTGCATGAGTTCTTGGATTCCATTCCAGGTCGGACCAAAAAGTGTTATTAGGTTTTTCTAATTCCCAATAACAGCCCAGAGTCAGGAAGTTGGCGGTGTTTCAGACCCGTGCTTCGGAAGGCACGTTAAGCAGTGGGTCCTGTGACTCACCTCTCCCCTATCGTGTCGGTTTGCCGTCCCATAAGCAGATAATTATGATTTTTGCTCAGTTAAAAAGCCGTACAAAACATTTTTATTCTTAATAAATACTCCTTGGATAGATTTTGATGTGCTTTAGGTTACAGACTAGTATTAGCCTAAGGAACATTATGCACTATGTGTCAGTGTTGGGCAGCACATGCGCAAACTTCCATATATAAATGTTCAGTCTCCTTTGGACTGGTACCTGTTTTTGTAACTATATATTAGAGTATATCATTTGTAATCTCTTAATTATTCTAACTAATGCCTACTTGGTTGTATAGTTGTGCACGATCCGGTTAACCTCATTTTCTGCAGGCAAACATATGCATATTTTACTATGAACCAGCAAAAGATTATTTTTTTTAGGAAAATAGTGTGTAGTTGTTATAAGTCATAGCTTGTGAATCCCACAAAGGAATACGTAACGTATACTTTACTTCCGATTAAGTATTTGATTGGTGTCATGAACATACAGCGCGTGCGCGTGCGTGTCGAATGTAGCTACCTAGTAGGTACACAGTACAAACACTACTTGTAATCAATTGGTATCTACATGTTTCTATATATGTTAATCAAAGGACTTGATTGCTCGGATGACGTAGAGGTTTAAGTTGTCGCCTTGCCATTGCCGGTGCGCCGAGTGTTGTGGGTTCGATCCCCACTCGGGACAAAAATTTGTGTGATAGACAAATAGACAAATAGTTGTTACAAGTCTACACGGACATAACACCCGTGTCCGTAGCCACTAGAACGTCAACGCTGCGAACTGTCAAACCACAGAAACGTTACGATGCAAGTGTTAAATCTTGCGCTAGAAATCGCTCAGTATCTCTACCCCTAAAAACGTTTGTCAAAAGAAGATTATACGAGTTAGATTAAAATAAAAAATACAGTAGTATAGCCTATAGACAATATGATTATTTAAAAGTATAATATGCTCCAAACCCAGATCTAAATACTTAAAATAAATGGAGAACTTTAGATAGTAGACATTTTCCCTCATATGCCGATATTATTGGTTTTTTGTTAAATTACAATGTAATCTGTAACAATTTTAACTATGGTGAAAGAAACTAGACTATATTTCCATTAATACGATACCAAAATATTTGTACTTGATGCATAATTACTGTTGTTAATAAATGATACAAAAGAGGACTGGCTTGTCCATTGCGTGAGCGCATTATATCGACGTATTTACTTAATTTGAATCTGTATATAATCAATTTGGATTGTATTGGAAATATATATTATACTTAAACTAGATAGAATAATTAAACTAATGGTATTAATTCAATCACAAAATAAGTACCTATGTGTTCACTAAAGATTTATCAAAAGAATATGCAGCCATTTTGACGTACGACGGACCATCTCCAATGTAATAAAACAATTATTCAACCATGGCGCAAACAAAACTATGATTATTTTACATCGTGGACACGAGCAAATCTTTAGAAAATCTTGATATAATACACTATACGATTAAAGTAATAAGAAAAAAAAAATTAGGACATAATTGCGGACAATCCTCAGCGTAACGGACACAAAATCACTCAACTTCAAACTGATGTATGAAAGCAGATTAAAAAGAAATGTACTATTTGTACGTTTTAGCGCCATCTACGTTTAGTTCCGCGTATGATATTGCAAAAAGGTGCTTTAATACAAACGTATAAAGCTAATTTTCATCACTGCCTATAGACGACACTCTAGTGTACCCAGACGTAAGATGACAAAAACTTTGTAGACACTTAAGTGTCTCCTGACGTTTCAGTGGGTAGATTGAATGTTTGTAAAGGCACCGCGAGAAAGGAAGTTGCCTTAAAATAAAAGGAACTATTTTTATGGTCTTACAATTATGCAAATGTTACATATTGTATACAATGTTTATTATGTTTATACTATCGTGAATGTTTTTGATATTCGGTTGCATTTAAGCAACCATGGTTACGCTGTTATCGTCCCATATACGAAGTTATTACAAATAACCCTTCGTTATTATTGTTTAATTATTATTGGAAAAGTTCTACACAAAGAATTGACTATATCTTAATGAAATGTGAGGGTCACGATAAATTATTTGCAAAATTTAAAAAAGTCTTAATTATGGACAACGTAAACATAAATAATTAATGACCTAAACTAAAGTATAGTCAAAAATGGGACTCAAATCGTAGCACGAAAGCAACTTAGTTTTTGTACTACCCGTGCGAAGCCGAGGCAGTTCGCTATAATTAATAAACTAGTCCATAAACTCTCCAATCAGGCTACCCTAGTTGATTATTTAAACATCGATCTATTATATACCTATCTATTCATATATAGATATATATCAATAGATATATTAGATAGATATATTATATTAACTTTAGGTGAATATCTATTCATATATATCAATATATATGAATAGATATTCACCTAAAGTTTAATAACCCAGCCACAGTCTCTTAGCGTCTCTTCTTTCTTCGTAAAAAGAAAATTGAGATCACACTGCTCAAGCAAAATTCACTCACCTGCATATAGTTTTCTGTTACCCTGGTGGCTACTAGCGATGGGTCGTTGACGGTTATTTCGTTAACGTAACGTTAACGTTGAATTACGTTCGTCAACTAGTCGATCAACTAGTTAAATTTGTCAACGAGTTAACGTGCTACATTAGTAGCACGTTAACTCGTTGACAAACGTTACAAGTTGACATTAGTCAACTTGTAACGTAAACCGTTAATTAACGTTTTTTATTTGACCTGATATTTTATTGTTTATTTAAAAACAATTTGATTAAATGTATTAATGGAAAACGTTTGATTGATGCTTGTACTTAGATGAACTTCCCTTCATACTTTTTCTTCAGGCTTAGGACTGACTAAATTCGTCAGTTTTCTTTAAAAAACATGTATTTTAAAAATAACTCTCGCCTAAGTAACTTAGAGTTCAAATTCGACCGTCGCTTGCAATGTATGATGTTATTTTCAACGTAAGTATCGAGTTAAATTCATTAATGTCGTTGACGAATTCAACTAGTTGATTCATAAACAGTTAACGTTGATACGTTGACAGCAGATCTACGGTTGATTCAACTAGTTCGTTGATTTAACGCCCATCGCTAGTGGCTACTTGATTCTTGATTTCGAACATGGCGGGCGATTGCGATTCTTTGGTGAACATTTCATCTGGTATCTTTCCAAATGCATTTAAAAAAGCGTTGGTACATCCAGTGTATAAGGCTGGGCGCAGGGATGATGTAAATAATTATAGACCAATCTCCATCCTTTCAGCTATGTCGAAGATCCTTGAGCGAATATTGAGTAAGAGCCTTATCAGCTACCTCGAGTCTAATAATGTTCTTGCTGACAATCAATTTGGGTTTAGGTCGGGATTGAACACTGAGGACGCCGTCATAGCTTTATCACAACACGTAGTCAAAATCCTTGATAATAAACAAAAGTGTCTAGGTATTTTTCTAGATATATCTAAGGCCTTTGACACCGTCCCTGTGTGGATCTTGCTTAGAAAGATGGAGGGCATTGGAATTAGAGGCCTCGTTTTGAATATGTTTGCTGATTATCTCAGAAATCGAACCCAGGTGGTCAAAATAGGGCAATGCGTGAGTGATGAGCTCCCGGTCACTTACGGCGTGCCTCAGGGTAGTATTCTGGGACCTATTCTTTTTCTCATCTACATTAACGACTTATGTAAACTCCCTGTCCAACATTGTAAAATTCTTACATATGCTGACGACACAGCTCTTTTAGTGGATGGAAAGGATTGGGCCCATTGCTACCAGAATGCGGAGGCGGCGCTTTCATGTGTTATGAGATGGCTGAATAACAATTTGCTTACCCTTAATATTAATAAGACCATACACATACCCTTTGCTATCAGATCGAATTTATGCCCCCCAAACTGTCTTACACTCAAGGGTCACACATGTATATCATCTGCTTACTGTAACTGCCTGACAATCTCTAAGGCCGATAGTGCCAAATACTTAGGAGTATATATAGATCAACATCTCAACTGGCGTCAACATATCAATGTACTGTCGAATAGAACTCGAAAATTAATCTATGTCTTTAAAAAATTGCGTAATTCTGCTGATCTAGACACACTAAAAGTCGTTTACTTCGCTCTGTGTCAATCAGTTATAACCTATTGTGTGCCAGTTTGGGGTGGAGCCGCAGAAACGTTTTTTATTCAGCTGGAGAGGGCACAGAGGGCAGTCTTGAAAGTTATGTTTTCACGACCACTTCGATATTCCACAAAGCTACTTTATACAGATTGCAATCTTTTGACTGTTAGACAGCTTTATGTGCTACATACTATGCTTCGTAAACACTCGACTCGTCCTCCCACAGAGCCAGTTGGCAGACTTAAGCATAAGGTTTTCCCAGTAGAGTTACATAGAACTTCTTTTGCTAAGAGACAAAACCATATTAATGGCATAAATTTATATAATCATTTAAATAAAATTCTAGGTATATATCCAAAAAATAAATACGAATTTAAAATGACAATAAAAGAATATCTACTTCATTGAAATTAAACTACTATATACGGATTTTATCGCGTTGTTTATTTATCACTGTATTACAAAATTTTGAAAATATTACTCTACTACTACTATTGATTTTATTTGACTAATTTATAAGCTAATAAAATTATTTAAACTATTAAATCTATTTATTTTTGGTTTACACTTTCCCCGACGTTTCGGGTGCTTTTCAGCAGCCATGGTCACGGGGAGCATGGCTGCTGAAAAGCACCCGAAACGTCGGGGAAAGTGTAAACCAAAAATAAATAGATTTAATAGTTTAAATAATTTTATTAGCTTATAAATTAGTCAAATAAAATCAATAGTAGTAGTAGAGTAATATTTTCAAAATTTTGTAATACAGTGATAAATAAACAACGCGATAAAATCCGTATATAGTAGTTTAATTTCAATGAATAATATTCGCGTAAACAGAAGACAATATTATGTAATATCTACTTCAATTAGATTATCGTAATACTGAGGATCTTCTACTAGGACGCTTAGGATAGGATAGTTACACGCACATACACACACATTCACACACACACACACACACTCCCACACCCACACACACACACACACACACACTCCCACACACACGCACACACACACACACACACACACACACACACACACACACACACACACACACACACACACACACACACACACACACATACTCACCCAGCAATGGGCCCAATCCTTTCCAAAACGCGAGCACGCACACGCTCACATATAGACACAAGCACTCGTACATACACACACACGCACTCACACATGCAAGTGATCTCGCTCATGCGCGCGCTTACATAGACAGACACATTAATTTTAATTTTAATTTTATTTATAATTTCTTATTTTAAGTAAACGTTTCATTTTTATTGTTTTCTTTTGTTGTTTTAAAATAATGGCTTTTTATTGTTACAAGACTCACGGGTAGCACTGGTCTCTAAGATACAGGTATATACCTAGTTTAGAGATCAGAGTTTTTAATTATAGTACATAATTATATATAAGCCATATTTCTGTTTATAATGTGTATTTTGTTGAGCAATAAACGTTATTATTATTGTTATTTTAGGTAATATATAGAATGTATATAGGGTTACCTATTATATTTTGGATTATCAAATGAAAGGAATATACGTGTTCACGTAAACTGTCTTTATTCTCGACTGTCTTAGTCGGCGGGCGCAGCCGCCTCTACACACACATGCTTACGCTGCACAATCGTACACTTATATTAAAATACACAATGTGTCCCTACACCATTCCCCCTTTTTGAAAATGAAAGGAAACACAATAAACACATAATTGCACGGAACAAACTTCACTACATATATGCACCGGTGGCTGCCGCCTGTTGCTGCGGTACCGCTTGCACAGCGACCACATTTGGGTTACCACTTACGTGCTGCTTGCACACCCATGCCCTCGCTGCTTTCTTACAGCGACGCCACGCCATGCATCCCATGGCAATGGAGAACATAGCAGTCAGTGCTAATACTACCCAGACAACATTGTCCAATTTCTGATTGAAGCTATTATTGGTTACACTCTGCGCAATTAAACTATTACTGGTATTGTGCTCTTCCTTGGTTTGTGAGGAGCCCATTGTCTTTATACCGATGCGTACTTAATGAGAGAACTTGTAAGAATGAATATAAAATAAAATTTGATACCAGTAATACCTAATATTTATAAATGGTTCAATTGAAACAAACATTGCTTAATACATATGCTTACTTGCTAATTTACCTAATGCTGAGTTTTAATATTAAAATTATAATAGTTACAAAATTCATACCTAATTGCATGTTACTGCTTATCTCGCAACATCGTGTCGCAATAGTGTTTATACAAAAGTCTATTTGCGTCATTATACTAATACTGCACATCATGCAAAACGTACCGGTGTTTTGATAACGCGGCCGCTTCGCGTCGTTTTATGATATAAAACTTTGCTAGAAGTGGCCTCATTACGATCTGAATTAAAATTAATGTTCTTTATTACATTTGAGTTAGAACTAAAATTATCATCACTTTTATCACTATCTATTATATATGCCGGTTTGAGTCGGTCTATAGAAATACATGTTTGCTTATCACCTATCTTAATAATAAAAGTCTTTCCTTGTCGCTTTACGACGTTATATGGACCGTCATAGGGTGGCTGCAGTGACTTTCGCATAATATCATTCCTAACAAACACGCTTTTACACGTATTTAGGTCAGTAGAAACAAATAACGACCGTGAATTACTATGACTCGCTGGCCGTGGTTTTAATTTACTTATGGCATCCCTAAGCAACTGTAAATATTCCGAATCCGACATGCGTATTTTTGTTTCCTCATAAAAGTCACCCGGTAATCGAATAGGTTTACCGTACGTTAATTCCGCTGCGCTTACGCCGCTATCGCTTCTGACGGCTGCGCGCAAGCCCAACAACGCGATCGGAAGTTCGTCAACCCAAGATTTGTTGCATTGTAAACGTGCCATAAGAGCCGCTTTTAGTGCTCTATGCCAACGTTCAATCATGCCGTTGCTTTGTGGATGATAAGGGGTCGTTCGTAATTTATGTATACCCAAATACTTCATAAGGTTGTTAAATAGATCGCTCTCGAATTGCCTACCCTGGTCGCTTGTAAGCTTAGAAGGGCACCCAAAACGAGAGATCCAACATTCGAATACTACTCTAGCTACGGTTTCCGCTGTGATATTTTGGACCGGCACAGCTTCAGGCCAACCCGTAGTACGGTCGATAATCGTTATGCAATATTTATAACCATCGGGTGAGATCGCTAGAGGTCCGACTATGTCAATATGTATGTGTTGAAAACGGTCAACACGCTCAAAATTACCTACCCCCGATATAGTATGTCGGTTTATCTTTACCTTTTGACACTTAGGACATGCTCTAGCCCATTTGGTAACATCACGATCCATATTTGGCCAAAAAAACTTTTGCTTTACCATCTTTTTGGTACATTTAATGCCAGGATGACTGAGATCGTGTACTGAGTGAAAGGCTGTTATTCTAAAATTTTCAGTTAAATAAGGTCTGATTTTATTTGATGAGACCTCACAATAAATTTGTTTCCCACAGTCCGGTATGAAAAATTGCCTGAACTGCAAGTTGTTATTCGACACTTGCAACGCTCGTTGTAGATACTCGTCACTGCTTTGTTTTTCTGCTAATGCTGCATAATCTAGTACCGTGGGACAACTTATTGTCTCTATCCGAGACAAAGCATCTGCTACTATGTTTTGATTACCGCTTATGTACCTAATATCTGTGCTAAACTCACTTATGTATGAAAGTTGACGAATTCGTCTGGGACTTTCTTTCTCGTTGTTTACTTTCGTGAATACGTATATAAGTGGTTTATGGTCAGTGAATATTGTTAACTTACGGCCTTCTATTAAATTTTTAAAATGCTTGATGGCCATAAATATTGCTAACAATTCGCGATCGTACGTAGAATATTTCGTTTCCGTTTGAGTTAACTTTCTAGAATAGTATCCTAGGGGCTGCCAACAGTTTTTGACTTGTTGTTGCAGGACCGCACCTAGACTAGTATTTGAAGCGTCACACATTAACGATAAATTAGCATCGGGTAATGGATACGACAATGTAACGGCGCTTTTTAAGCTTGCCTTACATTTTTCGAACGCCTCAATGGCCTTATCAGTCCACTTAATCAAAGTTCTGTCACGTTTTTTTGTGTTATGCAAGTACGTGTTTAATTCTGCCTGGCAATCGACTGCCTTAGGAATATGCGAACGGTAGAAATTAACCATACCGAGAAAACGACGTAATTGCTCGATATTTTCGGGTCTCGGAAAATTTACAATTGCCTGTACTTTATCGTCTAATGGACGAACGCCATCCACTGACACTTCATAACCTAAAAAGTTTAATTTTGACACTCCAAATACACATTTTGAAATATTTATTGTGACACCATATTCGTTGAACCTTCGAAAAACCGCATAACGGATAGGATAACGATCGGCCTTCGTTATTGCGTTCAATCTTCTATAGTCCCCGCAAGGTCGAATTTCTCCATTTTTCTTGGGCACTACGTGTAAGGGACTTGCCCAAGGACTTTTAGAAGGGCGGCAAATACCTAAATTTAGCATATTTTGAAATTCCGCTTTGACCTTCTTGTATCTATCTGGAGGAAGCGGTCTCGCCTTTGCAAATACTGGGGGCCCAGAAGTTTCAATATAATGACACACCGTATGTTTAGGTATGTCCTTATATGATACTGGCCTGGTAATATCTGGATAATTACTTAATATATCATGCCACATATTGTTATTAATTATAGTCTTAATCGACGATTCGCTCTCGCCATGGCTTACGACTGACGCGATAACATTTAATCTTGTAAGTTGATCTACTAATCTACGCACGCTTAAGTCAACTAACAACTTATAATGGGTTAAAAAATCTGCCCCTATTATAGGTTGTTTAACAGCCGCCACTATGAATGTCCATCGGAAAGCTCTCCTTAAACTAAAGTCTAAAGTTAAGGTACGTACACCATACGTTTCTATTTCAGTCCCATTAGCCGCGTATAGTTTATATTCCTCACACGCGAGTTTTTTTAAACTTAATTTAGAAACTGGAATAACCGAAACGTTTGCACCCGTATCTATTAAAAACTTTAGTCCACTTTTTCGGTCTAGAATACATAGGCGATTGGATGAGTTGATACATACCTCCGCCACAGGCTGTATCGCCGCTAGTTTTCCGACGGAGTGGTGATTTTCGGCTCTTTCCAATTGCACGGTTTTAGACACTTAGTAGCTTTAGACCTAAACTTATAGTGATAATAGCACAGCCATTCCGGATCCTTGCGACCTCTACTCACGTCTCTCGCGCGTGACCTTGAGCGACGATAACTGCTGCCGTAGTCTCTACCGCGCTGTGGTTGCCGAGCGCGCCGTAGCTCCGCGACCTCGAGGCTCAGCTTCTCCAACGCCGCGACCAAATCCGGCGTTTGACTGGTGTCCTTGGGACTGGAACTAGGCGTCACCATCGCTATCTCCGCTGGACGAGTCACCTCCATAACTTTATCAGCTACGACCGCCAAGTTGTCCAGTTCCTTGACTTCCGTGACCGCTAACACAGCTTGCACAGCTGCCGGCAGATGACTGTTCCACATAATTTGCAACGTGGGATCTGGTATCTTCGCTCGCGCCAAATCCCTCATCCGCCGTAGGAGTTGCGACGGCTTTTGGCTCCCAAGCTCCATCTCTCCCAGCAGCTTCTGGAACTGGCGGGTCTCTGATTCTTCAAAGACTTGCAACAATCTGTCCTTCAAAGTGTCATATCTGCGCGTCTCCGGTGGTGCTAGAAGAAGATCGCTGACCTGCTGGATAGCGCTCTTGTTCAGCTTCGTCACGACCAAACTGTGTTTTGCAGCGTCACTAAGTTTTTGGTTTACCACAACCGCTTCAAATTGAACGAACCAGAGTCGAGGTTGGTCCGCCCAAAAATCCGGTATACGCGATGACACAGTTATACTAGCCAACGCCGCCACGTCCTCAGCACGTGGCTCAATTTTTGGATCCACCGCACGCATTACTGGTGGAATTACTCCTGGAGTAGTCATTGTCCAAAATATTACAGTTTACACGGGTCACCACTTTAGGTAATATATAGAATGTATATAGGGTTACCTATTATATTTTGGATTATCAAATGAAAGGAATATACGTGTTCACGTAAACTGTCTTTATTCTCGACTGTCTTACTCGGCGGGCGCAGCCGCCTCTACACACACATGCTTACGCTGCACAATCGTACACTTATATTAAAATACACAATGTGTCCCTACAGTTATTATTATAACATAGTGGAATAAATCAATTTTATCAAAATCACTCGCACTTCTTTATGAATGAAATTTTGTTAATTTGTTTTCAGACGATGAAGCGTCAATGAAACATCTAAAATCTCCTTACCTCATCGTTACGATTATAGAAACACTCAGGCAATGCTCATAATCAGTGATCGGAGTAGGTAGATTGATTTTTGGTACTTGTATCATAAATGCACACAGAAAGAATAACATGGATAAGCCATTTTCCCGGAAAGTAATTCCGGTATTTCCGGATTCAATTAAATATTGTTAATGTTGGTAGTGATATTATTCCTACTCAATTCAAAATTTAAAGGAAGGTATCAAAACTAAATTAATTCATTATTTATCTGTTGAATAATAAAAACAATCGAATTCCGATCGAAGCTTTAATTTTTATTTTTAGCCTTTTATGGCTAGAACTTTTATAGATAGACATAAATTGTTGCACTTAAATTTAAATATTTTCATAGGGGTCATGGTAATTTGCATTAAGGGTAGAATAAATGACGGGGCCCCATAGAGGGCCAATGCCTGCTGGGGTCGTGAGACTGTTCTAAGGATGCACCACGACTCTGAAACGTAAAGGGCATACGAAGGAACAGGTTGATTTTAGTCAGATTTTAGGACCAAAAAAAAGGGGTAGAATAAAGAAAAAAGATAAAAATCAAGATTGTTTATTGTTAAATATGTACATTTTACATTTATTCACATTTTTAATCTTCATCGATTACAATGTCAGCATCCTGGTAATCCTGATCTTTACAATTAAAATATATAACTATGAGTTTCTCTATATTTTCTATTTTCAACCTATTTCTTTTAACATCTAAAGTCCATTTATAAATGGAAAAAGACCGTTCTACATCTGACGATGTCAAAGGAGCAAATTTTAAAAAAGGTATTAAATTATGTGCTTCATTTTTTTCAATGGCCTCACTATATTCTCTAAGTGTGTCTAAATCTGGGTTTCGTTCCATAACACGTTCTATTTTATTTTTTATATTTTCTGAATTGCACTGATTTATAGCATCTCTGACGTTGTCAAATGCTAAAATTGAATCTGTCAACGATAAATTATGCTTTTGCAATTCTTTTAAAGACAAATGAATTATAAAATAATTGTCTTTAATGTAATTTAAATCTTCTTTTAAATTTTCTTTTTCTATAATATTTGCCTCTCGAATAGATACCGCATCAGAGCTGCTTAAACAAGATAATACTTCTTTTATTTTTTCAAAGTTTTGAGCGTAATAAAATGCTGCCTCTAACCAAGTGCCCCATCTTGTAACAACTGGTTGGGGAGGTAGCGGCAAATCTGGATATTTTTCTTTTAAAATTTTGACTCTACTTGGGGCTTTCAAAAATACCTTTTTAACATTTGCTATTAAAATGTTAACGTCGTGATATTCTAACCTAATTTGCTCAGATACGCGATGAAGAGAGTGCGCCAAACATGTTACGTGCTTCATTTCAGGTAAGTATTGTTTTAAATTTCGTCCTGCAGACAGCATATATGCAACGCTATCAGTGCAGAGGACAAGAATGTTACCTACCTTCGATTCAAAAGAATCTTCGCAAAAGTTTTCCAAACATTCTAACACAAATTGCGTGATTGTTTGTCCATTAACTACAGTTAGCATTTTACATGCTACCAAATAAGGTCTAGTCAAATTGCTAGGATGTAATGGTTTTATTAAAAAATGGACTATATAGCGACCTAAAAAGTCTGTCGTTTCATCTAATGATATCCATAGTTTCTCATTTTTATAATTTTGCCGAATCGAATTGATTTTATTCTTAAAAAACTTGTCCAAGTAAACTTTCCGTAACTGTGATTCATCTGGCAGAGTACGATTAGTACACGTACAACAACAGGTACTACACATATATCTTTTAAAGAAATCTTGAAAAGTAGTATTTTTCATCTGAGACCACGGAATATTGCACAAAATGAGAAATTTTATAAGATCGAAATAAAATTCCTCTTCGGGCCGCTTAAACTTTCCCTGGTGTACTGCTCCTTCGATATGTCTTTTAACGTTTCCTTTATTTATGGTTTTCAAATGGCTTTCACATTTTGAACAGTATATTGTACCACTAGCGTGATCGTAAAGTAGTTCGGGATGACCGGATATCCATTTTTCTACAGTTTCAGCCTTGACGTTTGCCATATCTGAACTTTGTTTTAGAGATGGAACCTCGTATATATCACCTAAAACAAAGACATGAAAAAATTACATTTTATTTAGTTTATTTAGCTTACTCCGTTTGTTTTATTTTTCGTGGATCAAATTTAGTCATTGAAATTTCACCCTCTTCCTGTCAATCCAAAATGGCTGCCGCTACAAGATGGCGGACAATTTTTTTTTTTTTACAATTCCATCAATATATATATATATATCAAATGAAAGGGCTTGTTACGTAGAATATTTTGTAGAGAAGTAGATAAGGCCTATAGTAATTTATTTTACCAATACATTGCAAGAGGACACAGGGCATTCAAATTATATACGGATTCCAGTAAAATGTCGGTTAATAGTGGAGTTAGCTGAATTGCGACTACATTACTAGAATATCATAATTTTGTTTCGCACTAAGCTCACTGGTTCATACTCTATTAAAGATTTAACAATATTAAGACTCATGGTATGTTCAGCAGGTTAAGCGAACAAACACAATACTAAAAATATTCTTATAGTACATCCAAACATGCTTTATACTCCTTGTAACTAGTAAAATATTACTTACCAAAGCTTGGTTTAAATATGTAGATCCAATTCAATAGTGAAAAATCTGAGTCCGTATATTCGAGCCAAATCGTGGTTTAGAGCAGATTCCAGAAGTCAGTATGTACACAAGCCAGGGTCAAGTAACGTTTTCACAACACAGTAACAAACAAAGATGCGCACTCTACGAACCGAAGTAAACGAGTGAGCTACCTGGCATGTCGTCGGCGGGTGTACGCATTGTTCTGATAACCGGTTATTGTACCACCCATGATCCTTTGTTCTGATTGGTCGTTGGGTTTTGTCAAATCGTGACTGTGTGCCGTTAAAAAAATATGAAGAATAATAAAGAATAATATTGCTCATTTTATTACAACTCCTACCTTTTTTTGAGGATGGCAAATCATCAAATGACTCCTTCCACTCTGGCAGAATAAAATTCCTACATAAGTTCCGGTTTTTTTTTAATAATCCACCAATTCCGGAGGAATGTCCATATTAATATATACGTTTCGGATCAATGACCCCATTTCAATCTACCTACTCCGATCACTGCTCATAATACACCACAGTTGCTTCCAACACACCAAATTATCACGTTGAAATAACTAGTATTCTCTAAATGATACTTAAAGTATTCCCTATTTTTGATATTAACGTACACCGAATACAAAACAATGTTGACGACTGCACTGTAGTCATGTTGCCAGCCTAAAAATATTTCTTAACGTTTTTCTATAAGTGGGTAACTACAACTTGTGAATGTTGTTCATCATATTATTTCGCCTTTTGAGGTGCCGTAGTATTTGGCTTAACTAAGTCATTCAAAACAGCTCCTACATTACTTGATGTCTTAGTATTTTACGTAGATATTCTATTGAACAAAAAAGTGTATTTACTGATTTCAAGGATTTGTTTTCCTGAGAGGTAATTTTTTTTTGCGAAGGCGGTTAAATTTAAATATCGAGTATAATTTTTAAGCAGATATTTTTAATTTAGTTAGTAAAGAAATAACATTCGATATCGATTCACTTACAAATATGTTCCAATTGTTCATCCGTCTCTTGTGGCAGGAGGAATATTTGTCTGTTAAGTCATCAGTGCACGGATAGAAATTACTATAATCTCGTCAAATTGAATTTGTCGGCTAAAAGAAAAGTTATATCTGTGAGTCTGAAATGATTTACCAACAATCGATTAGTCCATGAACTGTTGGTCAACATTATCTTTAAATGTTTAAAGGTGTTAGCGAGGCAGATCGTAGTGATCCTATCCTTTTAATTTGACCACAGGATTCTGTTAGATGCTGTATGTATCCATACATACCGGGCTCACCACATTTCGTGACGCTACTGAGAATTTCCACATTATGCTTGTTAGCTATGCAGTGTCAGTCGTAAGTGACCCAATAAGTTTTAAATGTTTTAAACATAGCAGTACATCTTAATATCCATCAATGCAGAGATGAATTGGAATGTATCTTAGTGTCCCGCATTGTATCCGTATGCTGTCTAGCACATTTTCGGGTCCATGCTACTGATAATTATATATATAACAGTAAAATTACATCTTGTCTGGTCTAAAAATCTTATAAACAGAACATAATGTAATTCGATAGGGGTTTAATAGCAGGCGCTTCCCTGACACAGCATAAGGTCTCGGATTGGAATTCCGGGTCAAGCCAAAAAATGTCATTGGGTTTTTCTGTTAAGAAATCTCAATAGCAGCCCGGAGATAGGCAGATAAAGGTGTTAGACAGCCCCGTAAAGCACGTAAATCCGTTTATCCTGCGCCTGATCTCTAACCGGTAGTGTCGGATTTTGTTCCATCGGATCATAAGAGCTAGGAAACAAAGAGAGCACTTTTGCTTGCACACACATTTGTGCACTATAATTTATTTTTGTGCAATATATTTTGACTGCATGCACGAATGGCGAGGTGGTTTAAGTGGTCGCCTCGTCACTGCCACTGCACCGTGTGTTTTGGGTTCGATCCCACACGGGACAAAAATTTGTGTGATCCACAAATGGTTATTCCGAGTATGGATGCCCTTTCTGTCCATTGTTTGAATGTTTGTAAAGTCGATATATATAATAATAATAATTATTCCTAGTGCAGGAGTTGACTTTTAAAATAATATATATATACCTATCTCCTGCGCAGATGACCAGTCTATGGCCACCGCGCGCCGAGATCGAAATTCGATCTGGAGGACATTATTATAATAGCAGGTATAGAGAGATGGGCGGGTAAGACAGAAGAATATTGCTATGTGGTTTTAATGGTTGCCTCCAGATCTCTGCAACAATGTCAAGTGTTGAAGAAAGAAGTTCACATTTAATGCAGGAAAAAATATTGTGTGCTCCACAAATTGCTTGTACAATTGCTTTCCGCATGCGGGAAGTCTATGTGTCTGTTGTTACAATGCCTGTAAAGTCCTCCGCGATAAAAAAGACCTAGAGATGCTTATCTTTTTTAAAAGTAACGTATAGCAATAACAAATTCGTATCTCAACATGCAACTGCCAGTCGTGAGGTTCCTTGTTAGCTGCCATGCTCGGTTGTTGCGATAGAGAATATAACACCCTGGGATGAAAGAAGGTGTTTATAAATAATAAACAAGTTGTATCGTGTCGGATGTTTTATTCTGTACTAAATTAATTGACTAAAATTCACTAACAAACTAACTAAAAAAGTAACAGCGTACTTACAGACTGCCCGAGTCGGCTGCTCTTATTAATAATTATAATTAATAATAATACGTATTTTTATTTCCGCATTTTCTACACTGGCAATATTTTCAACTATTTGATGTACATCGTAAAGTATAAGACAGTATATTAAATAAAATGGACTAAACTCTAAATTACATTTCAATAAATATTTTTATTTATTTTATTATTAAATCCATCAATTTAATTATTAATTAGAATTGAATGGACACATGAGTTCTTAAATAATGATAATAGTAATTTGACAACACAATACGTATTGGATATAATCAATTAACAATTAGCATCAATTATATTATTATACTAAAGGCAAGTAGGTACACTAAAATTACATTTACATGGCATTATCAATTGCAATAATATTGTCAATTACGGTCTATAGGATACGTATCGTACGCAATTGATGCAAATATAGCAAATAGCTTTTACAATATCATTATAAAACGATTGTCATTTATTCGTTCAATACTGCAAACCCAATTGATCAATTTGCACCACAAACAGTGAAATGGATCGCAGTTTAATTCAACAGCTATCGCCGAGTCATAATTAATATAATATTAATTATGCCATTATTAGATATATACTAATAATTTTTATATGCGAAAATAAAAATACAGATTAATACGAAACTATAACAATGAACAGTATGCAGGCTTTACATGAAGGTATGCATTTTAAATACAGACAGAAGAAAACTATTTTAATGTCATATCATCCACATAGATAATGTAATACATTATTCTTAATTCAAATATTGTCACTTGACAGTTAAGAGCGAGACAAGTAGTGCCACAATGAAGTAATATAACGTGTTCTATTTTAAACTTCAAAAAGCACAGTTTTCTTTTTAATATTCCCTTTTTTCCTAGTGTATTGTTTTAATGGGTGGCATCTTTATTACCTATATGGACTTTCGCAACCCGGGGCCCAAACACAATACTTTTCTTTTCATTGTGACAATTTATGATTTTATTGACTCATTATAATATCAGTATTTTTGTTAACTTTTTGTTCGCTGCAAGTCATATTGTTGACGACAATATCATCACTGGACATTAGTAATATATATATATATATATATATATATATATACATAGGTACATCACATAATGACATAACAATGAGACAATGACCTGACTTTTGCATGAGATTGTTACCAGTTTAAATACGTCATTGACTTCGCAAATCACGCATAAACGAGAAGCCTTCTTTTGTTAAAAATATTTCGATGGATATTTACTTATATATCTATGGTTGTTTTAACACTATTGTTTCAGTGTAATTTAATCTCATGTTGATATTTTAACGTATTTTATGTTGTTCTCTATAATGTTCACTCAAGAGTAAAGTTGAACTATTTAAATTTTACTTTTACTTTTTCATAACTCGAATCCACCATCGAATAGTCGTGATTAAATAACCTTACTTACTGCCAAAATAATTGATTTGATCACTAACGGTAACGTTAGTGATCAAATCAACTATTTCCTGCTTTCATCTATATCGTAACGGGCTGATGATACATTAGAGACCGCGCAAATCCATTGGTCCACCAAGTTAATCAACATCATCAATGTCTGCTTAAAGAACACGTAAAGCCTTATCATAGGCCTCATCTCGACTGTCATGGAAGTCTATGACAGTTGATAGAAAGAGTCAGAACTTCAACCTTTAAATTTGGAATACTGTGATATGGTTTGGCGGCAGTCACTCTTTTAAAGCTTATATTTCAAATTTCCGGTCAAACCCCGTTGACGCCGATCGGCGTCAAATCCGGTCTTCGGATTTGTACACGTCAAACCCCAGTGACCCCATATGGCGTCGAGCACACTTGATCGTGAAATGTTTACGTTAACTCAAAGAACTAATGCAAACGTAAACAATACACTATCGAGTGTGCTCGACCCCATATGGGGTCACCGGGGTTTGACGTGTACAAGCCTGTAGACGCGATCGGCGTCAGCGGGATTTGAGTGGTTAAAAATTAGTTAGATAAATCTTCAAATTCGTCAGAAGCTGTGTAATAATGTAATTAAAGTCAAACGAGAAGCCTGTATAATGTTGATTGCAATCGTTCACAAAACTTATGAATAAAAATAAGCGTAAACATCGTCTAGACCGTCCCAGCTTCAAAAGCCACACGTACAAACATAGCCTTGTTACACCTCCACTTAACAGCAAGTCATCTATAAGGTACATTTATGATAAGGGAACTAAACATAAATGATATGAAATGCTCTTTAAAGCCGAGAGGAAGTTATCGAGGTACTCAAAATATGTTTCTGTTGATCCTAATATAAACTATGATTACGATTACATTCTTTTAATTAATGTTAAAGCTAAGGAGGTATAGTACGCTAGAAATAAACAAATAATTAATAGTTTCCATTACATGAGTATAACTAGAGGTTTAATTATTTAAAGATATTTAAGCCAAAACAGCCAGCGAGTATTGGTAAAAACAAATACATAGTATTTTCTCGGAAGAAAACAATCAAGATCGCTGGAAACTCGACGATGACCATCAACTTGACAATTTTTAGAAATATTTCTTCCTTTCTTATTATAGACCCAACCCTAATGCATTTCTAACAGGGATGTAGCTGCAAAGAAGTTCGCTTGTGTACGATTTATCAATAATTACCAATTCTCGCTGGACAGGCTATAAAGTTTAGTATAAAACAACGTAAAAGGAACTAACATAATCTAAAATATAATAAAATAAATATACGCGCTGCTTAAGTTAATTATTTCTTTAATTACAGTTAGCACGTGATTGCTGATGTTTATACTGCTTTCTTTCTTTGGTATTAACAAAAAAGCGTGATTTAATTAATTAACAAAAATACAATTATTTTGTGGTCTAATGTTTACACGTTGATGTAGGATAGCAAAATCATGCCAAGAATAAAATCTTCATTCCTCTGGCTTTATAAGCATATGACTCCGTTCATAAACTCAAAGTTACCAGAAAGAGGATGACTAACGAACTGTCAATGTTTATGTTTTATTGTCTGTGGAAATTTTGACATTTCAACCCGCAAGAATGGAACACTTTATATTGCTAAATCGAAACGGCATCTCCTTTTAACAAAATAAACAGCAATAAAAGCAGCAAAAATATATGTTTTCCGTTAAATAAAAAAAACGTAGAATTTATTAAAATTGAACAATATAAAAGCGTTCTTAAACCTAATACTGTTATTAACCCTAAACTGTTTAACCTATCAACAGTACATTAAACTCATTCCTTGGAGTAACCTTATTCGAACATTTACAAGTTCCATTCTTTATATTTGAACAGAAATATTAAAATAGCTATGAGTAACCATTGTGTAGAAGATTGATATGGCAAAGCTGCCTTAGATACTTTATGCTTTATTATAATTATATTACTAGAGCCTTTGAAATTAAACTGCTATATACGGATTTCATCGCGTTGTTTATTTAACACTTTATTACATTATTTTAAAACTTTTACACTACTATTACTATTGAATTTTACTAATTTATAAGCTAATAACATTATTAAATCTATTTATACTTAGGTTTACACTTTTCCCGACGTTTCGGTTGCTTTTCAGCAATGGTGGTCACGGGGAGACTAAGATGGTAAAATGGTCTCAATGTTCCATTGTAGTTAATTCAAAGTGCCCAAACTAACAACACTGGAACATTGATACAACTACCATCTTAGTCTCCCCGTGACCATGGCTGCTGAAAAGCAACTGAAACGTCGGGAAAAGTTTAAACCTAAATATAAATAGTTTTAATAATTTTATTAGCTTACAAATTAGAAAAATTCAATAGTAGTAGTAGTGTAACAGATTCAAAATTATGTAATACAGTGTTAAATAAACAACGCGATAAAATCCGTATAAACATATGTACCAAGTAGTTTAATTTCAATTAATAACATTCGCGTAAACAGGAGACAATATTACTAGTGCCTGTTTTAGTTTTTATAAACAAGTCAAATCAATCAGCATATCGGAGGCGACTGCTGGACTGACGGTTTGTACGATTTGCGATAAATATTATAAAAAAAATTCGTTTTGCCCACTTAGTTTTCGTGCTTTTACCACGATCTCCTAAAGTCTACTGTGTTAACCTGATCCTCTAATCAGCCGGCTATCAATAATTTAAAATCAATCGTTGGGACATTTAAAAGCAGCTGAAACTGGATCTAGTACGAATAACACAAGTATGCCATAACACTTACAGTTGCTATTGATAAACGGGTGATGCTTTTCTCACTTTTTACTAAGATTAAATTCACACGGGGTTTAAAGCCCACGTTCTGTTAATATCACAATAATAAATCTAAGGATGTATCTTATTCGATATACTTGTATGTTTGGACGTCTTAAAGAAGAGACGAAATCTCGGGTATCGCTAAATATCGAGAAACGATTTCAGAATAACAAGTTGTATGAATATGTTCAGTTGAAAGGCTCTGGTTTATTGTTACACTCAATCTTAGGTAAATAACACTTAATGAGATGCAACTTTTTGTAGGACTGCCGAGTGCATTATTTATTTGTTTATAAATAAAAGAATTAAGTATCTTATAGGGATGCTATGCTATACCAATCCTTACTGGTCGTTACAATAATGTGTATGACACACCCGACACGGTGATCAACTCACTGTTATCGAAACTGATCATAATATACTTTATAGTCCGTATTATTTTAAGACTAGATTTCATTAGACAATTTGTCAACAATTCGCAGTATAATATACGTAGTTTCGACATCATGAAACATAGCAACATATATGAAATTATAAAATTCTATAAATAAAAACTAAAGTTTTACTAGTGTGTGTCATTCTTTAATTGTATTCATTATTCATATTCAACTCTAAGTCAGTTCCCCGGTGACTTATCCATATTAATAAATAGCATGGAAACAGCTAGCTTCATAGCTAATATTTAATTTAAGTTAAATCGACAGTAGAGTAACAGTTACTTAAACATTTAATACAAGAGATAAATTATTTTATTGTCGATATTAAAAACAATTTTCCCAGGGAAGTGAAAGGGTTAATTACAAAACGACACACACAGTGTTGCCGACTAGAAAATTAATCACAAAAGTTGTCTAATACTAAAATAATCACATTGGTGTTAAAGATTTAAACTTTTACATATGGTTTTAACCAGCAATAAGTTCTTAGGCACTGTTAGACCGTATGCAGTGAATGATTTTTATATTATTTATGTAAACGTTGTGCTCTCTGTGTGTTGTCGCTCTAGAACATACAATATCTAAGATCAGGGGCCGCAACACGATCTATTATAGTATTATTATAACAAACCCGAGCCCGAGACAATGTTATACACTTTGTAAGGCGCTGTCTCGTTATTCGTACGCAATAACAATGTTTTATGAGAAAGTGGTGCGGTCCCTGAAAGTTGTTCATCCAGACAAAAAATTCCGTTAATACGAAGAACACCTTCAAAAATATTGTTGACTTCATCACATCTATGTATAATTATTAACCTTTATAATTGTAACGCAATCTAAAGGCCTCTAAGTATTTAAATATCTAATATGTTATTAGGCAAATATTTTATATGTATAAATTAATATATAACAACGCTTCTTTACATCGTATTGTTGGTATTCCACAGCGGGCACAACGCTCACCACCGTGTAGGTACCTAATATAATATAAAAGTGGCTAATAAACGTATCAAATCATTATAAAACGTCACACAGTCAACATGTCCTATGTCTACACACCTAGGTAATATTCTCTCTTCAACCGGAAATATTACAAAGCTTATTAGCCTGAACAGACGCGATACTTTTGATGCACTTGTTACTAGAAAATTATAAAACATCGTTATTACTGCTGTTATTTGATAAATAAATAAGTATCGTGAGATAAGATACCTTTTCCTGTGTGCAAGGTAACAATTGTTTTTATTACTGGCAACACCAAATATTTCCTTTCTGTTGTATGGCAGCGTTCTATCGATTATTTAATAAATAAGATCTTTTAACAAAGATCTTATTTATGAAATAATCGGCTGCTTAAGGAGATTTCGACGTACAACTATAAATAATTTTCGTTTTCGCGATTGCACCGGTGGCAACTAGCTAACCAACGTTAAAGCATTTAAGTTTATAACAGTAGCCATTTATCAAAGTGGGCTGAATTAAATCTAATCTTATATTATTACAAGATTTATTTTATGCAACATGAAACTATGTTTGAGTTATTAACGATTAACCGTACTAATTTTAACAAAAGCATAGTACATATATTCAATATATTTACCATTGCCTGTAGGTTAAATCTTTACTATGTTCCACACAAAATGCGCATCAAAAGCATCGGTCAGTTATTTAGCTATAAACAAAAGTCAACTAAATAAACTACACAACATTGTAATATCAGAAGCGTTTCTTATTTTACATTTTCTTTTCAAAAAAGCACAAATTTTATACCAAACTCTTTTGACTTAGCACTCCTTCACAATCCGTGACGTTTATGTTTTGTCTTTTGTCTATGATTCATGAATTGCCAGTTACAATAACTACATTACGAGTGATTATTGTTATGGAAGATTAATAGTAATAAGACCATTAAGCAACCTTCGACCACAAATAATCCACAGAATTATAGATATAGTTAGTATATTAATAACGATTAATGTCATATTTATACACAATATTCAAACTAAATATCAGGTAACATTATTTTTACTAATGCTATACAGACATAGTTGATATTAAATGTATATAACAGAATACTGCGAGTCTTTCTCATATCAATACAAGGCAGGGCGAAGCCAAAAGAGATGTGTAGTTAGTTACTTACAATACTATCAACGTTTAATGTTCTTGGTCTGATGAGTCGACGCTTTCAGATTGTGCGAATTTCAGGAACACTTGCTCCAGTGTCGTTTGACTGAAGCTGTACTCTACTATGTTCAGCTTTTCCTTCGCTGGAAGTTAAAGTTTTATTTCATTAGTATCATATATACCAATATTGTTCAACTGGAATACCAATAAGTCATTAGTATTCTTTATATTATTGTCATTAATTAGCTGGAGATAACATTGGTTATGATTTTTTATTTAAAATAAAAAATCATAACCAATGTTAGCATTTATTTTAATATGATACAGCAATTATTAAAATTATTTGAGTTATCATATATTATAATTATCTCATTGCTAATACTTTTCCGGTACGGGAAGTTTTTGTTTTACGATAATCGGACATTAAATTCCAAAGTTACATAACTTTTAGTATGGACGCTACGAAAAAGTCAACCAAAATACAAAAATGGCTGCCATTCAGAGGCCGTTGGGTTTAGACCCCATCTGTAGAATGATTTTAGTGATAAAATAGAGCAAACTATCACCCCCTAAAGTTTGTACAGTCCGAACCCAGACATATTGTATATTAAGATTATGAGCTTATTGGCGCCCAAACATAGGACTGCAAAAATATTCTAAAAGACTCTTACCATCCTCAATCTGCTGGAAACACCTGGCGAGGCTGGACACAGCAGACTGCGGCACGGAGAACACCAGCCGCTCGGCAAAGTTCTCCTCCAGGATCGCCGACGGGAACAACTGCGCTACTAAAGCTATCGCTGCCTCTGCGTTCGCACCACCACCGCCGGATTCCGTCCTGTCATACAGAATTGACCATTTGAACAGTAGATAACATAAGATTACCAATTAAATTCAAGTTGTGATAAAAGATGCAGAAATCTTAACAAATATTATAAAGGCGAATGTGAGTTTATTTTCATTCTTTGAAATCGACAACTTCTGCACTAGGAATAATTCTTGTGCCGCAGTGGACTTTACAAACATTCAAACAATAGTCACAAAGAACAAGTTTGTTTGTCTATTACGGTTTCACGTCTTAAGTACTCGATTGATCATCATGAAATTTTGCATCAACTTTGTCAGAGGGAAAGGGACATACGGCACCTTTCATTCAAGGAAAAGTACTGTTCCCGAGGGATAGAAAATTTATATAAACTATATTTATGCGAGCAGAACCGCGGATTAAATCGAGTGATAAATAAACCCGCCATCTGAACAGGTTATAATAGATTTTGGAAAAATCAGTAGCTTTTTTTAAAAGTTATGTGTCTTTTGCCTCGGTGTACAATTAACCACTTTATTGCAATGGTTGCAAAATCGTGGTTAAGATACAACAGAGGAAAGCGTTTAATTAAAAGTAGTAAATGCTGGTTGTAGTGCTGTGTGGAGTGTTTACCGATGGTGCTTGTGCCTGGCGGAGGGCGGCGTGCCGGCGACGAGCGGCGTGTGTATGCTGGCGTCCACCGCCTCCGCCTCGCCCTCCGCCTCCGCCTCCGCTCCCACTGAGCCGCCACCGGAACCACCTGGTGCAAACATAAACCAAGCCACGTTTTTTTTTGGTATTTGACGCAAACGAGCAGACTTATCGCCTGATGGTAAGCGATTACCGCCGCCCTTGGACACCCGCAACACCAGAGGAGTCACAAGTGCGTTGCCGTCCTTTAAACTTGGGGCGTTGTGCTTCCGGTAACGAACGGCTGTCTGGCTGTAAAGCATTCCTAAGTATATTTAATTGAGAATGAAACACAATAAAATACCCAAATAACCGGAACAGTTCATATCTAGGATAGTATCTCCATTATAGAAGATAAATGAACGCATTTAATAGAAATATTGTGGTTTACTAACACAGTATCCTTAAATAAAAGTTCTTAGCTAGAACTTAAAGCTGTAAAATAGTGTGCCGATAGGCTACAGTTTAGTTGACGTTGCGAATAACCGCAGTGCTGATTGTTTGCCAGATTACAGATGATATTCTGTTGCGTTTCTGCGGTAAGTAGGATTTTGAATCTTTGTAGAAGAGAAAAGAAAGTCTGCCTCTTTAACAGACTGTTCAAGTGCATATAAAATTAATGTTTCAAATCTATATTCACAGCAGCAATAACTGTTTACTATCACGTGGATTGTAAGGTATTTTACACATTTTGTGGATTTAAACAAAAAAATGAAATTACCTTCGTCAGCTTCTCCTAATGACGGAGAGTTTTCATTCGATCTGAGCGGCGAGGGTGACATTGATAGCTCTGATTCCATCGCCTGAAAACAACATCGTGTTCACGAAATTATCAAAACACAAATGTTACCAATAATATTACGTAAGACAAAAATACAGTACAGCCACCTTCTGACTAGTCTGTCCAATTTTCATTTCTAGCGTGTATCCAGCACCATACAAGTTCTTCAAGTGTTGTGTGGAGCCGATGCATCTGAAAACAATTGATTATAAATTTGTTTAATTGTATTCTTAATGTTTTAAGGACAATTTATTTTAGTATACAATTGTAGTATTTTTTTTAAAGAATCGGTGAATTAATTGATTCGTACAATTTAAAATTTGTTTACCTCAGTCCTCCTTTGACCATGATGCCGACTCTGGAACATAACGCATCAGCCTCTTCCATGGAATGTGTCGTTAGTATAGCACCTTTTTTGCCCTAGAAACAGAATTATCATTAGAGTCCCACGTTAGGCGCCAAAATTTATGCAATTAATAATAGTAAAGTAGGTACACTGTGCAGAGTTTTGCTTACACACATACACATCCACCTAATTATAATATTAAAATGTTTCTAAGTAGTACGCATCCATCAAAATCAATTATCCAATATCTATAGTCTATGAATGGTAGCCAGAAAACTTTCAACCAGCGTATCATTTCCAACCTAAAAATACCTGGAGTCTTCTGAATTCCTTATAACGGTAATAACAATCCTGTTAATAAAATTTTCCACTGCGCAGGTCCTCTCAGTATCAGAAACGTGAGGCAAAAATCCACCACGCTTACGCCTATTTCAAGAGGCTACGGTAACTATCGCCCAGGGTAACACTTAAATAAGTAATATTCCCTGTATTATACATATATTAGTATATAATACCTGGAAGCTAGCGAGGATGGTGTCCCAGAGGAAGCGCTTGCTCCTGGGGTCCATACCAGTGGAGGGCTCGTCCAGCAGCACGACCCTGGGGCAGCCCACCATGGCCAGCGCGAAGGACAGCTTGCGCCGCGTGCCCCCCGAGCACTCCTCCGCGTTCTTGCTCGCGTGCTCCATTATCTGTAGACCGTTCAAGTACGCGTCTACTATCCTGGAACAATTTAAATACCAATAAGTACCTTCAAAATAAGACAAATATGTATACAACATCATGGCTTCATATACACGAATAGAGATAGATAGATATATAAGTCACAAATTATTTTAGAAGTCTTAGAATACGGGACACGAATTAAACATCTACTGTCTGGCCACCGGTGTGCCGCCGTGATTTAAAGGTTAATGACCAGTCCCACAACTAACAAGTAAAAGTTATCCGAAAGATCAATCGCACGCTGTCTCACTTTTGTTAGGTTAAAGAAGCCAGATGGTGAAGCTTTTATCTTATAGATAAATGCTTTTTGGAGGTGCAGGGACAAGCCCTAAGTTTAGTAACCTTAATTCATTAGGCTATATTTTACTGCATTCTATAATGGTAAAATGTTAATAAAAACACTTATCATATACTTTGAATACATTTGCAGTCGCCGTGCTATATAATTAAGAGTTTTCTAAAAGCAAAACCGAAATCACATTGGCCGTTAATTGCTGCAACTGTGGATGAAGCTTATGAGACGGCACAAAGGAATCAGAAAGATTAAATACGTTAGAATCAAACTCTTTTAAATTCAGGATAGATGCTAATTAACATAAATACTCATTACGGATTCTTGCTACTACATCCAGGGGATACAGAATCAAAGATCAAATAAATTCTTTTAATTCAGACAACTTCCACACGAGTAATAAATACTGTACGCAGGAATTTCAAAAATTAAAAATGCATGAAGGCAAATATCACGCATTTCTTCCTACGATAGAAAAAAAGCGTTTTTCTTGACATAATAGGGACATGGTGCTTTTATGCCAGTTTAATGAATGTATACTAACTTTTGCCCGCAGCATCACTCGCGTAGAAGTAGGTTATGTTGTGTTAGTAGCAGTACTTTTTTTAATTAAAATATAGCTTATGTAACTGAAAAATGGCTTTTATAAAGGAAAATATTTTTTTTAAATCGGTTTAGTAATTTTTGAGTTAAATCCTTACAAACAACCAAAAAAAAGACAAAGCTCTCCGCTTTATAATATTAGTACAGATATGTGTTTGTACCTCGGCGTGTCTTGTTTGCTGACTCCCCGGATGGCGGCGTAGCACTCGATGTGCTCACGTATGGTGACGTTCTTCCACAGCGCGTCGTGCTGCGGGCAGTAGCCTAGCATTTGGAACGCCGACGTCTGCGAGTCGTCTATGTTTTGACTGCCCAGCATCACCTACAAATATTACAATTATTACAGATATTACAATTATTGGTACATTTTCATAAAAAAAGGAGAAGTAGTAAGAGAAATACTAGGAGAGTACACCAACGATATTATCTTGGGGATGAATTTTAATTGGTTTAAATTCAAAAGCCTACAGAATAAAGCTCATTCTTGATGAATTTTATACTACAAATAATACTAGTCTAAGTTTAAGAACGGGGCTGGCGTAAATTTATATCTCCATCGATACAGTAATCGTATTAAGTGTAAAGAAGCTTACAAGCACGGCTTTTAAAAATTTGTGCGTTGCTCAAATAACAGTAGATATTACTGATCGTTCTAATTATATATTTTTAAAATTAATGATTATTAGCCATAGTTTAATTCTTGTAAAATGAGTAAAACTGGCCATTGATACCGGCAGTCGGCACCATATCACTTTTAACAAAAGATCGATGCCTCAGTTTTAACACCAGTTACAATAATATAATTAATTATCAGTTAATATTTATTGCTGGTCATAAGCATCGCCAAACAAGTCCATTTAGCCAGCCTCCGTTTCCTTAAATAAAAACAATTCAACCTTTTAGTTAAGATTTGTTGGTACCACTCACAGTGCCGTTAGTAGGGCGCTCCTCGGCAGTGATGATCTTCATGGTGGTGGTCTTCCCGGCGCCGTTGTGGCCGAGCAGGCCGAACACCTCGCCGCCCTCCACGGCGAGGCTGAGGCGCGCCAGCCCCACGAAGCGCGAGCGCACCCGCGGCGCCGCCTCCTGCTGGCTCCAGCACGCGCCGCCGCTACCCGTGCCGCGCACTTTGTACTCTTTGCGAAGATTCTATTCATTGAGTACATGATTTAGTATTTGTTTGGATGATTGGGTGTTGATGACTTTGTTAGTATGCAGCAAATACGTTAGGGTCGTCCGATTTAGCATATACATAAAATAAATTCTGTAAATCACATGAAAAATCGAGAACTCTTTTCATACGGATTTTTATTGACAACTGGACGACAACAATACTTCAAGGGTGTTGCTACAGTGTTAAGGTGTTCGATAGCTCAATACGGTGCCCACTGCACCTCGATATTGAGATTATACGTCAGAGAGACTATAAGTCTATTCCAATCCATTCTGATGAAAATATAAACAAACCATATTTTGATTTTGACGTTAGATTTATTACATAATTAATAATAATGGCCGCCAGACTAAATTTCGGTCACCGCGGTCAATCTTAATGAAGACTAGCCATCTGCGCAGGAAATATTATAGTGCACAAGCGTGTGCGCAACACAAGTGCACTCTCTCTTTCCTAACTCTCATGATCCGATAGGACGGTAATTCGACACGACCGGAGTGAGATCAGGCGCAGGACCGATAGCTTTACGTGCTTTCCGAGGCACGGGGGTGTATAACACCGCCAACTTCCTTAACTTTTTTGTTAGCCCGACCCGGGATTTGAACACGAGACCTCATGCACAGCAGTAGCATTCACTACCGCTGCGCCAAGGTGGCACATAATTACAGACTTAATGGAATAACTAAAGATATTTCTCTGTATTTTCAAGATTTTACCATATTAGTGAATTTAAATAAACACTGGCGTTTAATTAATAAATAATTATTTCATTTGAAATATCTTAGGCGTAATGTGCGGTGACAATATCTATAATCTATGATTGCATAAGGCTGCACGACAAAAAACAATTTTTTCAAGTTTTAAGTTTTTTAGTAATCGATTATTAATTGAAATTTGTTCAACAAAAAGTTACTTAAAATTAATTTGCATATAAATACACGGTATTTAGAGGGATTTCAAATGTAAATTATTCCATAAATTACTGTCATTAAAGACCAAGCAACTAATAAGTACTAACGAGCAATTGAAAAGTTCACTGTTGCCGATACTGTGTGCTAAAAGAGAGTTTCTAAAGCTTAGTTTGTCATTTTGAAAAAGGCTGTCTATGCTATCCATGGGTTTGAATCCCACACGAGACAAACATTTGTGTGATCCAAAAATCGTTTTCTGAATCTGGCTGTTGTTTATATCCGTTGTTCGAATGTTTGGAAAGTCTCCTGCGACACAAAATTTAAACCTAGAGCCGGAATTAAAAAATAAAACCTAATAAAAAAATAATTTGAATATGTTTCGACCATTACTTTTACTCATTACTAAAAAATATTATACTGAATGCCAAGAAAACTGCCATTATGTTGACTATTCGTCTCTGATTCTTTAATGTGTTCGTGTGCTCTATTAGATTTATGTGCTTTGCTGACGGACTTGGCTTGCTTACGAAATACTGATAACATACTGATTTAGATTGTGCTTCGCCTTGAAACGACAACATTTGCCTTCAATCGTTGGACAAACAACAATAATAATTGGCTACAATAACTATAATAAATAATTTAATAAGCTCACCATCATAACCTTTGACGTTCATAAGTGTTATTTTGTGTCACATAGTTTTTGACTTTCACAACTTATATTGTAATGATAATTACTAATTATTTCTTTTGTTATTATATTAACCATTAAGAATTATCTACCTTGCAAATGTGTTTTTACTATATTCTGCTTACTCAACTGCGGACAATGAATGATGGGTACAATTAAAGCGCGATACGAGATAATTGTAGCAGTTTCTATGTAATTTCTAACTCTTTCGCTGCATTAAATCGAATGATTCGATTAGGTAATTAATTGATTTACAATTATTGACGCTATAATTGGACGTCACTAAAATGTCTATGGTCATGTCAATGAATCGTTTGTTTACCTTTATATTGAATTGCTTTGGATTGGACTATAATACGATATTTGTCTTCTGTGCACCATGGAACAATTATTATTTTTTATTAAGGCTGACGATTAAAGTAAAAACAATAAATCCTATTCTAGTACAATATATCCTAGTCCTATTAGTATTATTATGTAAGAGAATCCATACATGTACAACGAGCGGCGGCGCGTTGTGCTTCGGTTGGTTGAGTATGTTCGCCACCCGGCGTCGCTCTCTCCTCACGTCATCGTCCTCGCTCGCCTCGCCTCCCGCCTCTGCTTCTGTGTCACCCCCGCCCTCTGATCCGGTGCGTTTGCGCTGTAACACAGAATAACGTTAGACAATGCTTTGTATGAACTAAGTTTCTTTTTCAATATCTCTTAAAAATAATATACATTTCCTTAAATAAGTATATAATATTTTTCCCATTTATAAATTTTTACACTGCTGGGTCATGACACTATTTTCAAGATTATTATGAAAGCTCTCGAACGTTTAGATTTCCTTTCCTGTCTGGTGTTAAATAAATCCCTGAATATATAGTTTAATTCGAGAAATCCATTTATTTGATATGATACAGAGGCTCTTTGAAAAATATCTAATATATTATGACTTTTTTCTAATAGGAGTGAAGAGAAACAAGGGAAAACTGCCACAACATTGCTAATCCTACCAGTTTAATCAAACCAGTCTGGCAGGGCAACAGTGTGCAACAGTGTGCAACAGTGTGCAACAGTGTGCAACAGTGTGCAACAGTTGATAACTCACAGGACATATCCTGCCGGAGGACTTGAGCCTGTCTGCAGCGAGGAGGGCGGCGCCACAGAGCGGCACGTGCAGCAGCATGGCCGCCACCAGCACCCACACCTCCGCGGTGAAGTAGCTGCTCAGCGCCGGCGTGGTGCACAAGCCGCGTAGATTACACGTTAGATATACCCTACGAACATAATTATTGATGCATTTATAAGGCATTATGCCTAAAAATGTTATTAGCCCGTCGTTTTAGCAAAAAATATTGGACACGTATTTTTTTTGTCCCTCATACTTTTAAACTAATAACGAAGATACAACGCGTTTAAAATGTGTGTTACATCACGTGCGGGTACAAATTTAACAAAAGTCACAAGCCCCTACAAGTTTAATGCTTTAATGCTATCTTAGTCAATTTTTATTATATGTTAAAACAAAAATAAGGCTATCCAATATTTTTTGCTAATCTAAAAGATGGACTAATTAGAATCAGTTATTTTTAATCCTGCCAGCATGGCTGACAGGGTTAAAAATATAAATACAATTATTTCTTACCTATCGACGTAATAAATGATGGCGTATGGGATATACATCACATCTAAGAAGCTGAAGACGAGGTGCAAGTAGAATGCGATGTCACTACCTGCAATTAACAAAACATGTATTAATAAAGTAAGCCTATTACTAAATATGATTTTGCTTGTTGTAGTAGGTACCTATTGCTATAATAAACATAGTTTTGTATTTTCAAAGATAGAATATTATTTTCATAGAAAATACACAGTAATACAAATGTGGACTGTGAACTGAAAATTTGTGTAGTCTACAGTAATCCACAAATCGTAGGAATTAATATGTAAAATTCTTGCATTATAAAAATTATTCTTATTAAATGAATGAATGTTTAAAATCTTACCCCACTTGAAAGTATCGAGGACAGCGACGAGTATGAACGGTATAACGCCGACCCAGGTGGTGATGTTAGGCATGATGCTCTGCGCGGAGTCCATCTTGTCGAACACGTACGAGAGACACGTGTTGAACAAGATGGCGGACGGACTGTATAGCAACAGAAGCCCAGACAGCATGGTAATCGCCGAGCCGTTGGTCAAGCTCGGGATGTCATTGAGGATCACCTGTCGATTAATGGTATTTTCTTAGAAAAGACAACTCCCGCACTAGGAATAATTCCTGTGTCGCGGAGGACTTTACAAACATCCATCAACGGACACAAAAAACAACCAGACTCGGAACGTCTATTTGTGGATCACATATTTTTTTGTCCCGTGTCCCCACACGATCAAACCCACAACACTCGGTGCGGAGGCAGTGGCGCGGCGACCACTTAAAGCTTTACGTCATCCGTGCAGTGAAATGTATTGGTACTAATGATTTTTTTTTTGTGTATAAGTATTTTTTCCTTTTTATTTTCGGGATAACAAACAGTTGTGTAATAGATCTTAATACTTTTGCAGAAATCTTATAACAAACTTACGTTATCACACTTATCACGCAACTAGCACCATTAGCCACATAATAATATTAAAGTAGAAAGTAACTGGGGTTCAAGCAAACCTCAGTAAACAGTATCTTATATCTTATAATCCCCCTCCCCCTCGGGTCTCAAACCGAATAGACGTGTGTTATTTTGCTCGTAACTTAATCAACAAATATAATAGTAAAAGTTGTTAAATAGTAAACTAAGTGATATTATAGGTAAAGTGACGGTCTTTCTAACTGTGCAAACTACTTCTTGATACATCAGCAAACAAAAAAGTTATAAACATATTAAGTTTAAAATTTTGCATAACGATCAACGTTACTGACCTATCCGAACCCGCGGTCAGCGCGCTACGGTGACTCACGCGACATCGCAGCACGGCATCGTCGCTCTACCACTATCGAACGGTCCCGGCACGTTCGGAAATTTACTACATTATTACGCTTGTTCGCGCAAGGGTCATCAGCAGAATTGATAGCCCAGAGTTAATATAATAATAATTGAACAAAATAAATACTTAGTTCAACTAGAAAACCAAATATTAGACCACCAGGAAAACCGGCGGCCTTCAGTTCTCGAAATACGCAATTTCACCGAACAAAACAACGAAAATACAAGTGACTTAGTTGACGCAGTATCCAAGATATCTACACTGCTCAAAGTACCACTACAACAAGGCGATATTCGTGACATATACCGACCAAAGACTAACAAAGGCTCTTCTAAAACGGTTGTAGTGGAACTTCAGACAGTCACCATGAAAAATGATATAATTCAAGCGGCCCGCACCTTCAATAAAAGTAAAACAAATACCGAGAAGCTAAACAGCGAGCACTTTGGTTTTAAAGGTGAGCGAGTTCCCATTTATATTTCTGATCGCCTCCCGTCAACCTTAAGAAAACTCTTTTATGAGGCCCGGATGTTTGCTAAGAATAATTGTGTTCAATACTGTTGGACCTCAAACGGTAAAATCTTTATACAAAAAAAAGACGGAGCAAAGCCGATGCGCATCTATACAGAACGCTGTTTTCAAAACTTATTGCATGCTAAAGAGTGAATGTGTAAAATCATACTTTATTTTACTTTACATCGCTTCAAATATTTATACATATAAATTTTATATTCTTGGATACATTCCTTTTCTAAATACTCATACTTTAAACCCTACACAAAAAAATAACACAAACATATCTCACAAATCATCAAACGCACAAAATAAGCCACTAAACAATTATTACAAACATCCACACTCATTTACAATCAAAATCATATATGCATACTCCATTATAATAAAGGGCCTGAAATTGTCGAACTCTTGCAAATACTACTACTCGGTTCCTTGCAAAGTTCGACAGTCTCGAGTTGTTACTGTTCATAATTTTATAAAAGATAAAAATAGGTTCAAGAGCTTGTCAAACATTGTGTGCAAAAAAAAGTAATCTTATTTAATGGCTCATAATGTTCCTGAAATAATTGGCCATATCGATCAACTCTCAGTCTCGACAACAATAAATTGCACACCCGAAGATTGTAATATATACGTCGAAAACACGTCAATACATTTAAAAATAATAACACCAAATATCCGATCTTTAAACGCAAATTTTGATTCATTCCAAACCCTTCTTCGTAGAATTAACTTAGATTGTCAGGTTATTGTTCTAACCGAATGCTGGCTAAAGCGAAACGATATGGTGCCACCCCTAGAACAATATACCAGCTATCAAACTAAGAATCACGTAAACCAGAATGACGGAGTTGTTCTCTATGTAAGCCAGTTGGTAAATTGCACGATTGATGAACCAGTATTAATGGACGCCAGTTGCCTTGTCTTAAAGCTCGACAAGTAAAAAGCCCTTGTATGTATCTATCGGCCACCATCTTTTCAAAACGCTCGTAATTTTCTACAATCCCTAGACTCACTCTTAACGTCTCTATCCACGTTCAAAAACTTAATTATTATTGGAGACATAAATCTTGACATTGCAAGCGAACCGTTCTCCAACTACGCCTCTGATTACCTCGAACTTTTGGCATTTCATGGCATGTTACCCGCACACACAATTCCGACTCGAAACCGCGCTTGTTTGGATCATGTAATACTAAAAACTGACATGATGGCCCGCACACTAGTTATAAATTCCTCTGTCACCGATCATAATTCTGTACTACTTTTTTTAAAACATAAGCTATAGTGTAAGACACGATCAAACACCATCTCAAAAATAGATTATAATGGCATAGATTGCAAGATAAATAGTATTGACTTCCAACACATTTACGAAAACACGGATGCAAACGATGCAACCAGTTACCTAATTGATACTCTTATCAGTATGATAAGAGATCATACGACGATTATCAAACTTCCAAATCACAAACGATTACTTAAACCCTGGATGACAACTGGTATGCTCTGCATCTTAAACTTAAACAATGCCCTGATAATCTTGTTTTACAAATAATATACAAAAGATATCGAAACTTTTGTACCAAATTTGAGACTTTGAGCGGACTGAATTAAGAGAAGCAGCAAAAGACAATAAAAAGATTTGGCAGATAATAAAAAAGACAACTAATACAGAAAGAGCAAAAACGTTGAGCACAGATTTACTTACAACCCATACCACTCCCGAAACAGCTGTACAATTAGTAAACGAATTTTTTGCCAGTGTTGGTAAGAACCTTGCGGATAACTTTCAACTCAATCGCAACGACCAAGGTACCGAATCCGATTTGTCACCTGATTTCTCGTCGTTACAATCATTTGTAATGTTACAGACTGACGAGTCGGAGGTTGAAACTGTACTGATGTCACTTAAATCTAACTCTGCCCCAGGCTGGGACCATACTCCAACTAATTTCCTAAAGCGATACAAACACGTACTCGTTCCTCCAACAACGTACATCTTCAATCTTTGTCTAACATCAGGCTCGTTTCCAGAATACCTTAAAAAAGGAGTCATTTACCCAATATATAAAAATGGCGCCAAAATTCAGTCAACAACTATAGACCGATTACGCTTCTCCCGTCGATCTCAAAGATTTTAGAGCGTATTATAAACTCAAGACTAAAAAAATACTTAGAAGACAAGGAATTGCTCTCTCGTAATCAATTTGGCTTTAGACGGAACAAATCAACAAACAATGCCATCTTAGAATTAACCAGACATATCACAAATACTTTAAATAATAAGAAAAAGTTCTTTCAGTCTTTTTAGACTTAAAAAAGCCTTTGACACTGTCCATATTCATGAACATCTAGGCATTCGAGCTACTTCACTCCAAATCTTTAAAAACTACTTGGAAAACAGGACGCAAATAGTAAAGATTGACAATCACCTTAGTGGTGAACTTCCTGTTAATTTTGGGGTTCCACAGGGAAGCGTGATCGGTCCGTCTCTTTTTTTGGTCTATGTTAACCAGCTCTGCAACTTAAAACTCAAAAACGGTATGGTCACTTCATTTTGTATTTAAGAGCCTTCGACACATTGCAGAGGCACAGACAATCAGGCAAGTATACCTTGCACTTTGTCAGTCTCTCCTCACGTATTGTATCGGTGCGTGGGCTGGAGCTCCAAAATCAATTATGATTGGCCTAGAAAGAGCACAAAGGGCAGTCCTAAAGGTGAGCACATTCCGGCCATTACGTTTTCCAACACAGGAGTTGTACAAATGTTGCAAGGTCCTCACAGTTAGGCAGCTGTTTATTCTGAACACTGTACTCCTACAACACTCAGATACCTCTTATCAGTTGATTTCAAGACGGCGCGACGCAAGGACAGAGCCTGTCAACCATTTAAATATAACTATACTTTTACCAAAAGATCTATCTGTTACTTAGGTCCTCACTTGTACAACAAATTAAACAGGAGGGTTAACCTTTACCCATTACAAAATACCAGGTTAAAAAACTTGTGTCAGAATGGATTATGGGTGTCAGCTATGATGAGACAGAGCAACTGATATTGTCAAATGTTATTTAAACGCACAGGATTTGTGTGGTATTTCACTGCATGCATAATAGTATATACATACAGACACTATAGTCGCAGGCACTCACACACCCATACACACACACACACACACACACACACACACACACACACACACACACCACACACACACACTCACACTTACACACACACACACACACACACACACATACACACACACAAACACACACACGCACACACGCAACCATGTACGTATTGGAAAAGGGAATTTTTATTGAATAATTTTAATTTTTTAATTGTTTCTGTATATTTTTATTTTTAAATTATAATTTAATTTTTATTTTAACTGTTTAAATTGTTCACATTTAGCGAATACAAATAATATAATTATTCTGTTAACCATGTGTAATTGAATACCTAGAAGTTAAATCAAATGGGGTTGGGACTAGAATCCTTATTACAAGTTGTCTATTACAACTTAGCTCGGATGCTGGTTGCGACATTATATTGTACATATAAATATTACAAAACAAAGAATGTGTGTCAAACAGTGTACCTATTTTATGCAATAAATTATTATTATTATAAAATATACAGAATATACAAAGGAATTTAAGTTAAGTTCAAAAAAATTTACTAACTAAAGTTGTAGTTAAATATGAAGTAATTCGTTCAGGATACATTTTTTATTGAATAAATGTAACAGTCACGCCTTCAAGGAAATTATTAGGGATTTTAATTAATCGTGTGTGAACGTTACTAAGATAATAATTAATATTAAGCGTGAATATGTCATAGAAAAAGAAATAGGCATGGCACTTACCAAGACGAGCACACCGGCACTGGTGATGATCATTATAAAGATTAGAATGGTAAAATACGTCAGGAAGTACATGCTCATCGAAAGACCGTTGACCCTCAACTGATTCTTCGCTTTTATCTGAATTAAAAGAAATACATTAATAGGCATATGAGATAGATGGGCAACATAATAAAAGAAAGCTGGAGATTTTTTATATGTAAAAGTATTAGGAATAAACTGTAAATTAAATTGAGAGATTAAATCGTCCAGATATCGCTGGAATATGAACCAATTAATAAATAACGATAGACATCACATATAGACCTGTGTGGTATATGAATATGTAAAGACTGTCGATAAAATTAGAAATATCTTTCTTACCTCTCTATCATACACAATATCCACGGCCAAGGTGACAGGCACCAGCGCGAAGATCATGCCCATGAATATGGCGCATATGACATTGCCTACGTTGAACTCTTCTTGTTGTTCCGTTTGCTGGAACGGGTGTGTTAGCACCTCTATCGGCTTAAAGCTTTCCATTAAACCTGATGTCGACATTAGAACCCTGGAAGGAGAAAAATATCGTGACCAGAAGTAATAGTCGATTTAAAATATAAAGCAATTGAAATAAATTGGTAGAAATCTGATTCTATTTTAATGCGAAACCTAATATATTATTATAGTTGCATTAAATAAATGTATCTCTCTTGCCATAAGTGCTCCATGTCTAATATAATCATGATGTCAACCAATTTCCTACGTACCTATAAACGCTATTATCCAATAGATTGACGATGATTGGCAGGCTGTGGGTGTAAGTACTGTTGTAGTAGGCCATAATCTTCCCGTACGGTATCAAGCTATCTCTTATACTGTAGGCTCCAAAGTTCTCCATATCTAGAAGACTGGAGAAATTTCCATCAAAGTCCACAATTGGAAATGCTCCTAAGGTTTCTAAAGAGTCTCGGAGATCAGTCAACTCCTTGAAATTGTCCTGTTCGCTGAAGACTGCTATAGGAGTTTTGTTGAAGTATGCGTTGGGATCCAATTTGAGAGGCTGCATGCGAAAAAATACTATCTGTCGCGACTTCATGTAGAGGCCGAGGGCACAGGATACTGAAAGGAAACAAAGTTTTTCAAACATCGGTAAGTATATACATACATATAACATAGACTAAGAATTGTAGTCGGGAACAGTCTGCCTACAGTAACATTGCTTTGCTAACGTACTTTTGTAATTTTTTAAGGTAATGCATAGGTGTTGTATAATTTCTATCTTGATTATTTTTGCGTGTTTCAGCCTTATATGAGGCGCCAATTAATGTTAATTGTTCGATATACATCATTAAATATACCTATGTACATGTGTATGTCTAATTTTGAACAATTACTAATCCTTACGCTTAAGTATGATGAATGCCAATATCAGATGCAAGGTAAATTTAATTAAGCGGTTACCCAGTATTTTCCCACCCGTCTTGCACTACACAACCTTCAACTTGACTAATTTAGTGCAATTGTTAAAAGAAAAGTGCTTCCGTTACATAATTTTTTCGAATTGTGGCAAATCGTTATTTCTGTTTAAAAAGCACGAAGCGTTTATAATAAAATTATTTAGTATAGAAAGATTTCAGTAAGA
Source organism: Catocala nupta (assembly GCA_963675205.1). NCBI lineage: Eukaryota > Metazoa > Arthropoda > Insecta > Lepidoptera > Erebidae > Catocala > Catocala nupta. The sequence continues at coordinate 15,940,419 of OY776098.1, forward strand.
CGAATGAAGGTTATCCTTCGGTTATGCTAGCTATGTATGTCAAAAATGTAATATTCCTTAGTATTTGCTTACTGATAGGCATGAAGATCATGACGTACAGCTTGTAGGGGTCCCTGATCATCCTTACAGTCCTGATGTACACCAGCGCGCAAAAAGTCCGCCAGCATGATGGATTGGTTTTCACTGTCTCACCCAGAGCGTCTACTGATATGGGCACTTCAGGAGTTACCTGCATAGAAAGTTTAATTTTAAAAAGCTATAAGGTGAACTGAACGTTGTGTATCTATGTATGAATAGATTCATGCTTGTTTTGCTTTAAAGAGATGGACAGAGATATATCATCCTTATTTCGACAACTGTCTTTTAGGTAAAGCCCCTAAGTACACAACGTTGGGGCTTTACCTATTGTCTTCTATTGGGAATAAATTCGGTGGCGCGACTAGTACAGATTAGTATCATGAGCTGCATCCCTGTTTTCAAGTCTCACAAATTATTAACGCTACCATGTTTATACATTTTAGAATTATCAGTATTTGTAAAAACAAACAAACACCTATTTCCTCTCTTATCAAAAACTAGAAAAAGATCAGCAATTGTGAGATCTCAATATCGAAGCTTACTAAGCACTGGTGATTATAAGACTACATTATTAAAAAATTGTGTTATTGACATGGCACCTGTAGTATACAATAAAGTATCTAAATGCATTAAAAATGAGCCAATGCCAATTTTCAAACAAAAGTTAACTAATTTTCTGATAGACAAATGGTATTACTCGATAAATGCGTTCCTAACTGATAAAATATAAATAATAAAAATTTAGCAACAAATTACATTTACATATAAAAATGTTAGTTGTAGGTTTTTGTAATGTTTAAAATAATTTGCATGCCTTACAGGTAAAATGTACACGGATCTGCTATAATTACTGTAACACCTTTTTGTAATACCTACATTTCTAGCAAATAAAGATTCTATTCTATTCTATTCTATTCCAACAAAACAGTCTGTAAATAATCTATAAAGTGTCGACAACGGGTTTAGATTTAAAAGTTAATTTATATTGATGGCTACTAGTATTGCTGATAGATACTGCCTGGTAGATAATTATATGGCAATAGTAATGTTCAGAGATTAAGATGTCTGTGCGAATAAATATGCTTGTACCTTGACATGCTCAACGCCGTGTGTTGTGGAATGTAACGCGTGTGATGCAGGCGGCGTAGGTAACGATGTCGTCTTCTGAGGGTCTTTGTCATTCAGCTCCTAAGGAATAAAAACATATCTTATTGTAATCCGAACAATATACTATGTATTTAAAGAGTTGTTTTTAAACAGAGAACTTCAAACTGCAGATACTGCGTATTACATTGGTGGTACTTTAGAGCTGTTGCGTGCTTACAGGTCTTAAGTTTGAATCCCCTGGTCTATATGAATAACAATAATAAAGTATTTCACTATTGCGTATAGTCATACCTGGTAACTGAGGGTCTTGCTTTGTAACGATAAACTTCTGGATAATGCTCGAGCTCTTACTAATTTTACTGAAGATACACCTTCGACTGCCTCTATTTCTTCAGCATTTTCGCCTTCCAAACTCAAAAACACTTCTTCCAGAGTCGTCATTGATACACCGTAGCTTGTAACTCCTGAGGTCAAATATAATTATTGTGAGACACTCCTTTTTTTTAAATGCACAGCACCTGCTCTTGGCTAGTACCAGTGTTGCGCACTTTATAAACATTGAAATAATGAACAGGTTAAAAACTACTCAATAGTTTGTGATCTACAAGCGAATTTGCAGATTTTTGTAAATCTAATGCTTTTTCATTATTAGCTATTTGTTATGTTTAATTTTAAAATAACTTTAATTTTAGGAATAACAGTAGCAAATTTTATTGCCGTCAACTTTGTTGTTGATCGCTTTCGGGTAACCTAGGCATCCAATCGTTTTTCTTATGGAAAAAAATAAAAGGCAATCAGTAACACAGCTTTTTGAATTTTTAGGTATACAATATCATCTGAAGTAATATTATAAAGATAAACCCATCTTCTTCATCTTCTATTGCAACTTCATCTTCAACTCAAAAACTATTCAACAGATTTCAAAAATTCTTTCTTCATTAGAAATCTGTATTATCACCGAGTAAAATAGGCTATATTTTATTTAAAAACGTACTTTTACTAACATAACCTAAGCTACTTTTACGCAAGTCAAGCCGAGAGCAAATGTAAGTATGGGATAAGAGTAGAGAGAAGTTACCGAGTCTGTTGGTTTTCTCCTTGATCTCATGTTCGATCGCGTTGAAGAGCGGCGGGAACAGATGCACGGCGTAGTGCGGCAGGATGTAGGACAGCTCGCGGCCGTGGCGCCGCGCCTTCTCCGCGCGCGGCACGTGCCCGCGCACCAGCCGCGTGATCTGGTGCTCGCGGCACGCGCCTGCCACGCGACGTACACGCGTTTATTACTTATATAACGATATGCTTTTTTCATCTCAACCTAGTCCACCTAACCTTGCCATAAATATTGGCATATAAGTACGTATATATACAAGGAAAAATCTTTTCTTTTCTTTGGCACTAATCATTTATTACTGTGATATATTTTAGTTTATATATTAATATTAACATTAAATATATATCAAGCTTATTCAAAATGATCTCCATTAGCTTTAATATAGTCCAAAAGTTAAGGCTAGTTGTCAATAGAAACATGCACTCTCTCCATGGGAAAACTCTTCACTGCCAATCTTATGGATTGATTTAGGGACTTCAAAATATCGTGGCGTTTAAAGCATGCTATACTCTCTAAAACTGACATAAATCATAACACAGCTGATTAAATCGGGGCCAGTCTACAGCTCTGATGAAGTCCGAAACGTTCTTTCCATCCACGCTTAGGTGGATCGAGCTTTCGACCCGGTGCTCAGTCTTGCTGAAAGGACCACTTGGTTATAGAACATGGTGTTGTTAAGAGGCTTAACCACCTTCTCAAGAATCGTACCTTGATACGCTTATGCTGATGTATGTTGTGACAACTTTTTCACAAAAATATAACTCAGTCAGTTATTGATAGCTGACACCCCGCCAAACCATCACTGAAGTCGGATAATGCCCACGTTGTACTCTGCTGACTAATTGAGAAGCTTCTATGGATTTATGAGCAAAAACTTGGTCATTCTGCTTGTTAAACTTTAATAGTAGATAAAAAATTTCTCGTCAGTAAAGTAAATTTTTCTGTGTCCTCCCTTTGCATACGGCTTAAGAAGCTGTTTTGATTTTACCATCCTATTAATTTTTAAATTACCAGTTAAATAATAACTAGTGCGTCTCCTATAGGCTGCAAGTCCTAAGTCATCTTCTATAATACGCGACATGGTTCTAGGTGCTATATTAATTTCCCGAGATAAAATCTTTTGCTTTCGGACTGGATTTCTTTGAATTCTTTCCTTATCTGCTTTAATTTTTGTACGAATACTACGTGGTCCTTTGATTTGGATGGCCAGATCCTTTTCTGTCACAGAGGAGGTGTACCTATCAATATCGGACAGAGAGTTTCAAAAATTGCATTTGGCTCCATACTTACGTTGCTATCATAGCAATTTGGTTGTTTTAATCACCCTACTCCATTTTAATATCACAAAAATATTTAACTCTAATTGACGCGAAATTAAGAAATCATAATGAATATTCTATTCATATAAGAATGACAGATTCCGAATTCAGATGTAATACTGTGTTATTTTTAAGGCAAAAGTAACACAGTTTATTACCTTTGATCTTGTCTGTATCAAACAATTTTATTTTGTTTGATTTGACGCTTTTTAATTACTTTTATTTTAGAAGTATTGACGAATAAATATAAAATAAAAGCAATTTTTCTATGGAATCTATTATTTTTTTTATTATGATTTCTGACTGATAATTAGTAAGAATAAATAGCTGCACGAAGAAAGAATTGCTTACCGTCCAATACCAGTGTTAGATGATATCCAATTCCGAATTTGTTTTTCAAGAACAATGATGTACCAGCGCAACGAACCTGAAAGGAAATAAATTGTGTTTTTGTGACAGTGTAATATAATATCACTATTACGAGTATATACATATAAATCAATATATCGAGTCCTACGAATTGCGACTGAAAACTGAGAGAAGACCCCATTTTATCTGTTCCGGATATTAAACCTGTGATTTAATTCTTTGAACTATTGGCTAAACGATAGTGCGTAAAGAAAATTTATTATTTTATAAAGAAGACTATTCATATTTGGTTATGAACATTATTATGAGACATACCCTGCCTTTACTGATGACGGCTTTCCTGTCGCCCAATATATCTGCCTCGTCCATGAAGTGCGTGGTAAGTAGGAGTACTTTACCGTGTCGAGCTCTTTGCAAGATGCGCCAAGTTTGTCTCCTAGACACTGGATCTACTCCAGCAGTTGGCTCGTCAAGGATTATAATCTGCAAGGATGATTGGATTAACGAGTTTAAGGACTCAATTTTCAACGAATTTACCTACTAGGTCTTAGACTATCTATTCTCAACAAAATAAGATTTATAATTATTGTACCTTAGGATCACCAATGAATGCGATAGCTATACTAAGCTTCCTCTTCTGGCCACCTGAGAGATGTTTGGCAAACACTCCTGCTTGTTCCAGTAGACCAACTTCTGAAAGCGCTTTGTGTATTTCTTCTGGTAGTCTTTTCCGAGGTATGCCCTGGAATAAAAGGTTATATTTTAGTGACATCATCAATGGACTTAGCATATGTCTGGTGCTTTCTATTGCTGGTATAAAGGCTAAATCTCGAAGCTCTAACATATGGTGAAATAAATATATATTCTTATTCTATTCTTATTCTTATTCTTATTCTTAAATACTAATTTAAACTAATAAAATTCTAAGTTATATCTTATTGACTATGGTTCATTTATTTTTAATATTACAAGGCAAGAGTCTGGATCTTACTATATCAGCAATAGATTACACTGTTAAATGGAATTATTGCAATTTAACTGCAAGTAATTTTTAAGTCATATAATATACGAGCAAACATTTATCTGTTGTTGAACATGAAATGTATGATGGAAGTAATAACTAACCTTAACAGCAGCGAAGAACTGTAGATGTTCTTTGACAGACAGTAGATCGAATAGCACGTCTTGTTGTGGACACACGCCGATCATCTGGCGGATCTCGTGCATGTCATTAGGGTCTCTGCAAATGACAACATGTTATAAATTGTATACTTCCATATTCTACATATTATATCGTATCCGTATTATACCTAGTACCTAAACTATTTAATGGGTAAATGATTATATATCAAAGTTATTACTTAGGAATGGTTTACGTCACTCTGTAAACTTCTAAAATTATTTCCTAATCCGTTTCAGCCCAAATGAGTTTGAATAGGAATGGCTATCAATTACTTGTACTTAGCTGTAGTTTTAACAAAGCAAAACTTATTTAGTTCATTAATTGATGTTTATTTGGTGTATTTTTTTTGCTAAATATTTTTCTTGAACGATTATAGTATGAACATTTGTGGATATTTTTCGAAAATAATATATAAATGGGTATATAAACATACCTGACATCCAATCCATACACGTATGCAGTTCCAGCAGTAGGTGCGGTAAGTCCAGTCAAAATGTTGAAGAGCGTGGATTTGCCAGCTCCGTTGTGTCCCAGAACGGCGGTTATCTGACCCTCGTAGATACTAAGGTCGATACCGTCTATTGCTTTGATCTCAGGGCGTCGACAGTGCCGGAAACTTTTTTGAAGACCCACGATTCTAATTGCTTCTTTGTCTTGCAGTTCTCTGAAATATGATACAGTATTTAAATACATATGTCATGGCAAATAATTTAACAGGAAAGACCAATGCTGTTGCTAGACATGGGAATTGAAACAGGACGTAACAGGCGTGGACGTCAACGTCATATCATTAGTCCACGCAGATGCGATAGCATTGCCTCGATCGTTCTCGAGAAAGATGATGGTGGAAATGCCTGGGTAAGGAATTAAACATTTTATGTATGTATGTAATGTATGATAGAGGTAGATACCGTAATAGATGCGAGACCTAAGTTTACCTGCATAACGAGCGTATTGTATACACCTTTACCTAATGATACTCTCTTTCTTCTCCTAATATTTGTTGTCCGAGAATCATTATCCATAACACGTTTGCTATAAACTTTAGTAAACATAAAGTTCATTTTACATAATGATATTTACTTCTAAAACTATTATATCATAATATTGAATACTATAATAATTAAATCTCCTAATTTCGGACGAAATAAAGTCATATGTCCTAAGTATTGTATTATACAGTGTGACTGGTTAAACATTGTACATACTTAAGGACATGACAGTTTATGGTCAGAGGTAACGTATAAAAAATATATAAAAGTAAAATCTGTGTAACCTGAAAAGAAAACCTTTATGAATATTTGTATGAAATATCCATAAAATGTGGATACTGCGCGCGTCGCACACAGCTGCTACCGAGGCTAATGACCAAAAGGACGGGCGGAGGTGCAAATTCGAAAAAAATTGAGAGTGCGGGGTGCGGTAGCACTTTGTAATACAAATTTGTTCTAAAAACATTATTGGGATAAATATAAACATTAAATAATTTGAATTTAGGCCTTATAACTTTTATTGAAAATGGTTTTAATCTTTTGTATATTATTGTAATATTAATGACAAACAAATTTAGGGCCATATTGTATTAATTTTATGGCATGTGATAGTATGTGACATTAAATTCGAGCTAGTTATCATTCAGACACTAGGGCAAAGAAAACTATGGTACTTCAGATTATGGATAAAAAAGTTAGGGAACACAATAGATATAACCTTACTTAATACTTTCTAGTATACCAGGCTTGCTATTACTCTTTCAAAAATGTATTAATCCTATTTGTATCTTGTACGTCACCTTCGAATTTTATACGACGAACTTCTTAGGAAAATTGTCACCTTGTTGTCGGTAAAATAAACATTACAAAGTCCATCGACTTTAATTAATCTTATTTAATTCTATTAGTTAGATCACATGGCGCTTTGGCATCACTTCGAATTTGGCTTTATGCCAGAACATTGAATAAATACTTTCAATAGTGACAACAAAACTAAAAGCTATAACGAATATTTTATCTATACTTATATTATAAAGAGGAAATATTTGATTTTCTGTTTGTCTATAAGGGCTCAACTCAAAAACTATTTAACTGATTTTAAAATTCTTTTATCATTTGAAAGCTATATAATCAGCGAGTAACACAGACCATATTTTATTAAAAAAACTAGTGTTACTCACATAACCTAACCTACTTTTACGAGAGCGAAGCCGCGAGCAGAAGCTAGTTTCTTTTAGGAGGTTTACTGAACTCCTTTGTAATAATTATAAATACAATTCAATCGACATTGATGCCTATTATATATGAATAGTAAAACTTGTTTTTGTCTTATTTATCTAACTAACACTATTAGCACGTTAGTAAAGTTGTGTGTTCGTGCAAATGTTTAGAGTGTGATTATTATTGCTATCGACAACAACGTACTATAAAGCCAAAAACGTTACCGAAACAAAAGCTGTTACAATTTATAAAAATCCTTTCGCGTGTAATTATCTCTATGCATTAAATGATCAATATATATTAATCCTAACTAGTCCTAACTAATATTATAAATGCGAATGTGAGTTTGTTTGTTTTTTACGCTTTCATGCCTTAACTATTCCGACCGATTATCATAAAATGTCGTATACACTTTGTCAAAGGCACAGAAAAGAACATACCATTCATGCAAAAAAAGTACCGTACCCGAGGGATAGAAAATTACATAACCTACTTTGACACGAGCAAAGCCGCAGGTTAAATCTAGTTCTTAATATTTAAACGCTAGAAATATCGCAACTATTAGAAACAAAAATATTTACATGAAGAGTAGCAGCCACCTTACTTCAAATTGTCATTTTCGCGGCCTTGACGTCAATAGTTACAATGCTAAACATAGGAAGCAATGTAGCTGCATATTTACTCGTTTTATAAAATCTATTCAATATTAAACAAATTTTATGTCAAAGATTTATCTAAATATTCCTTTGTCCCCTTACACTTAGTTATATTTACTTATATGTTTATCCTAACGCCTAATTAAATTATAAATGTGAATGTTTGTATGTATGCTTTCACGCTTTAACTACTCTATCGATCATCATCAAATTTCGCATACATGTTGTTAGAGTAACAGAAAAAGATCAAGGGGACCTTTCATCCAGAAAAAAGAAATGTTGCCAACCTAGCCTACAAGTCTTGTAATTATTTATTTTTTATATGTGTTATGGTTAGGTACTGTTTAACTCATTACCTGGGCACCGGTTCAATATCCTTGTTGTGCGCAGCATCGCCATTGGAGTGGAAGTGAACAGCAGACACGCGACCGCGGCGACTGCCCAGCCAGTAGGACGGCATCAGGCAGAACCAGGGCTTCTGTTTAATGCCGTACTCACCTGCAAGTGAGTGAGGTGTTAATTTCACGAATATTATAAAGAAATGTACAAGAGTTTGTTATTATTATTGGTATAATGCAAAATAACTTTTTTGGGTAATAAACCAAAACATAGATAAATTATTCAGGACCTAAATAAATCTTGAAACGATTCCCCAGGGTTTCATATTCTTTTGCTCTGAAACAACGGCCTTGTCAAGCACGAGCCTTGAGATGATACAGAACATAGTGTACAGGAAAACCGTCTTGAACATCGACTTATTCAATTTTCACGTCAAAGTTCTGAAGATATATGCTTTAGTGTGTTTGCACAATTATTTGAATGGCTCGGTTGATGTGATGGCTTTAGTTTGGCCTTGGCTAAAAATCAATTTATCAACAATCATCGTTCGATCAAATATGGATAGACTGGGATTGCAGCGAAATTGCTGATTCGATAAATATTGAGCAAATCGATTTGGTGCAGTAAGTTTGTCGAGTACAAACTCACTGCACCAAATCGATTTGCTGTCTACGTCAACTGGTTGGTCATTCTACCATATTGTATTGACGTCAATGGAGGGAAAACGGGATAACAAGTGAGTATAATACAACTTATTAAAAAATTGTATTAAACCTATTTAGGTTTCATAGGAAACAGTATAAGTATCGCATGCCAATGACCACGTATAAGAGTGAATGAATCCTTAGTTAGTACTAATAATAGCAATTAGCGATCTTTTTCTGGCAACCTCATACCCCACACACCTTGTAGTTGTATACTAGGTGTGGGTTGGTATTAGGTTGCGTGGGCTTGGATATGGACCGTAAAGTTGTAACTAATAAGGCATCACTTACTAGGAATAACAGCATCAAGCCAATATGCAGCGAGGCCGTAGAGCACGGTGTCTATCGCCATCATGATCAGACTGCCACCAAATGGTACTCCAGGTCCGCTCCATAGATTGTCCCAGGTTACTCCCACGCCAGCCATGTCCAAGACCAGAGCCTACAATGGTTTGTTGAAGAATAAGTGAAATATTTACCGTAGTGATTTATAGACGTACTAGACTTATTAGATCAGTCAAATGAATACAATTTAAAGACAAAAATCACGGTTCAATTGCTAAAAGCTAGCTAAATGTTGGGCTAGGATAAAATGTTTCATGTTCAATATAATTGATAGTATTATTTGGAAAACAATAGCAGATTAAAAATTCAGTAGTATGTATTTAATTTTAATAATTAGCCACTATTAATATTCATCACCTTCATTAAAATACTGCAATATTAAAGTACTGTACTCAATTAACTTTTGAACCAGAAATTTAAATATTTTATGTATTTGTAAATATATAGTCTAGCTTTATTTTTGGTAGTCGAGAGCAAAAGACAAAACGTACTTTATCCATGGCGAGGGCGTAACAGCTGGAGCTGATGAGTGACACAAACCAGAAGGCGAGCGAGTCGGCGTTGGACACGAACACCTGAATGAAGTACAGCCCGCTCATCAGGTTCACTGCGAAACTGCCGAGGATACCTGCCGTCTGGGGAAGGAAGGACATATTTACATATATAGTATTGTTATTGCTGTCGGTGGCAGGTAAGCTCCCTGTTCACCAGATGGTAAGCGGTTACCACTACTCAATGAAATAGCTGTGTATTCTAAAACAGTACCTGATTATAATATATGTACTACTACTTTTGGTTCTGTAAGTAGGTTTTAATATCACCTATCGATGCACCAGCAACTGATAGGTAACCAAGGACTACCAGCTTTCAAAGAATTCCAAAATACCTTTTGATGTGTTACTGCAGTAAGTGGAGTTTCCAGCGCTCTTTAAGCTGACGCTATGCCGGTAGAATTGGAGCTGGAAACTCAGTAACTCCTTTTTTATCGGGTTTGGCAACGAGCAAATAATTATGCTATCATAGACTATGGTTACTACTTGCCAGTAGATATGCTTGTTTAACAACATAACGGTAAGTATGAAAATGATGCATTACAAAAATTCGGTAAACAAAATTTTCTTACCCTAGCTCTGTCGAAGAATGGAGTGAGCATGAATGCGAAAGTGATGATTGTGAAACCGAACAGCAGCATCAGCAGGAATATTAAGATGTAGGAAGAGTGCTGGAACACCTGCAATAAAATCATTGTTATCATAGTTGTTCTATTATCCTAATCTCGCAATCTCGCTTGTCGATAGCAACCGGCAAAAGTGTTTGGCACATAGAAGTTATGAAATCTCATAGAATTACTCGTTATACCTACCAAACAATTTTGGACAGTTGTTATGATTTCTTTGTTATCAGATAAACGTTTCGGACGTAGGTAGCTTAATTATATAACATGTAGGAACAACGTTTACGTTTGTATATAAAGGACATGTTTATACGTAAGACCTACGTTTTTGAAAATACATAATAACAGCTCAATTTTTAAACAGTTCTTTTAAATGAAGATTTAATTTTGACTTTTACTTTATATCTCCTTTTTAAATATGTAATTAATTTTCTATTTTATAATATATTAGGTATAAGGTAGTTATATTATAAGTAATGTATTATGCATATGATAAAGATAAAGATCTTTTTTTTTCTTTTTTTTTTAAATAAATATTATTATAATTATATTATAATGTTAATAACAATATAAATTATTAATTATATACATAATATAAACAATTCTTTAAAACTAACTTATACCTAAAATATTATAAAACAGAGAAATAAATCATTTATTTTGTGAAACATGAGTATACAATACAAGATACATTAGCATGCATGCAAGATGGTCAGTTAGAGTAAGTTCTACATGTTTTACCATACGGCGTACAAAATTCGATAATTGCAGTATACATTCTTACATTAAAATTTAAAAAAAGTATAAATGTAACAAAATTTTTAATAACATGTCACGAATGTTTTAATTTAATTATAACCCTACAATATTTATAAATATAAGATCGTTAATTTGAAAAATTTATGGGGATATTATTGCAGTAATATGAAGAAAATAAATTTATATGAGTCATAGTTATGTCCAAACTTACCTACACCACAAACTAATGTCAGGATTTACATTAAAAAAAGGAAATAATGGTAATAATAAAAAACATTGTAAACAAAATAAAAAACAATAATAATATAAAATGTCAAAAGTCAATAGATTAAGAAATGTCATAATGTGAAATTGGTATATGAAATAATCATTTATTGGAACATTACATTTACGAGTAATTCAGATACTCCGCTAAACTGTAATAGGTTTCATCAATTAGGTACTTCTTTAAACGTTTTTTGAAATATGAGACATTTAATTATTGTTTAATTTCTTTTGGCACATTATTATAAATAATAAGGACTGTTTTAAAAATAAACGTATTGTTTAAATGAATTCATTAAAACAACTGCACGAAAAAGACCAATATAATCTCTATTGAAAAAATAAATATTTTTAAGAATAGTCCGTATACAAGCTATAAAGAAAATAAAATAGAATAATTCATAATATTTATAAATAATTAAAATAAATAAGTACCTTCAAGGTGAATAACAACACAGTGCTGACAATAGACAAAATAGTGACGAATACCGCGTATATTAGGAACCAGGAACCCCTGCAATATAAACACAAATATATAAACAGAAATTTGTTTTGATAATATTTATTTGCAATTAACAGTAATAGCGATTTTGCGTTAAGATTTAATCGTGTCGTATTTATAATAAGAATCGTTTATTTATTCAATTATATCGATTGAGTGTTTAATAATCTAATAAGTTACTAGCTATTTATAAATATTAAATAGGTAGATGGTGATACTACGGCACGACACATGATATGAACGATTGTATGTATATTTATATAATTGCTATCGAAGTAATTAATCATGCCACTTAATTTGACTTTCTATGACTAGAACGGCTAGGACTGAACTCTCGTAAAATATAGACCTTCTGTTGTGAAGCTCTTATCTCTTATGATAGGATTTTATCAAAGAACATCCCGTATTATCCAGAAGGCAGAGTCGTGATCACTCTCTTCTGGATCACCTGAGACCAGAGGCTTTATGATAGGAGTTAGACCCGTCATGTTCATTTAAGACAGTCGATAATATCCAGAAGCGGATTTCGTTAAAAGCCATCGCATTTCACTCTAACTAACTAACTCATCAA